>CM075650.1:65283705-66533705 GCA_037953625.1 Crotalaria pallida
ATCATTTGTCTCTCGAGTGGTTTTGAATAAGTAAAAACATAAATTTTTCACCGAATCCCTTTTTATATATAAATCAGAGTTCGCGGAAGTAAAAATAATACTTATGGGGCTCTGCTGAGGAAAATAAAACATCATATATATATATGTCATAGCATAATATGAAACCCCATGAGTACAGTAAGTAACAAGTAACATCAGTCGAGATAGCAAGAGTTTATAAAACATATACAACCCAGCTGTATGAAATAAAACCTCACTCTAAGACCTCTCAAAATATATACAATATATCACATAGTCTCAAAATAGAAGTCTCAGAGCAGGTCTTCAGTGTCCTCAGCAGCTGCTCAGATCCTCCACAGCTCTATCCCTAGGATCTAGGATCCAAAACACCTATGCTATGCAGGCTCCTATGAACCAGCCGGTCCACCTCTAGCAGAAACAGTCGGCTCAACATGCACCTCCTCCTCGCTCTCATCCTCCACAAGGTCCTCCTCGACCTCGCCCGACTGTGTAGAGACCCCACCACTGGGTCTAGGATCTGCAGAAGCAGTCCTATCATAATCAGTCGGACCAGGAGAAGGAGTCTCCTCAGTGACAACTCTATGGGAAGAAGGATGAGAACGAGTGGCAGCTCTAAAACGAAAACTATGAAAACGACGCATAGGTCGAGCCGGGGGTGGTCCTCTATATGTATAAAAAGGTGGAACATGCATAGTATAGACTAATGGGATCCTAAATCGACGAGGTCGCACACGCACCAGAGGGTTAGGGTGGTAGAGAGTGATCTCAACCTCCCCCTCAAAAGTGGCACGGTGCTCCTCATAAGTCCATATACCGCTAGGGATAGGGCGTATCTCGATGCAGGCTAGGTATCTGGCCATTACGTAAACAGGGCACAGGGAGTAAGTATACACAAATACATAATTGATAAAGACTAAAATTTACAATCACAAATATATCATGGACAGATCATAATGCAAATACATATGAGCACACCAGTTTTCAACTTTATAACTCTTATAATGCAAGTGGCATGATGTATGATTTTCTATCCACAACTGAGGCCTCTAAAGTCCATCTTGGACGTCCATCCAATACACCCTTGTGTTCCCGGAACACCGACATTCGTTCCCAGAACGTAATGCCGAAGCATACTTGGATAATAAGCATCACTCCCGGAGTGTGCACCACGTTCCCAGAACGCATACGTTCCCAGAACGCATAAAAACCAGGTCCCGGACACTGGCCACATATCTATAATGTGTCATCAGGTTATAAATTGGTACTCCCGGAGTACCCTCCTCATATTCCCAGAATATGATAACGTTCCTACCAACCAGACTTCCAGTCTATATGGATGCACAAATATCAGGGTTGGTTTTATCTTTACATTAATTAATGTGATTTGGAAATATTCCAATTTCCCTTTTTGAATGATTGATTTGAGACATAACCTTTGGCATAAAATTCCCCTTTTGAATTTTTTCTCAAAACATGCCTTTTTAACCCTAGATTGAGTAAGACAACTTCAATGGTATTCAAAAACTTAACTTTTTATTTTTCAGATTCAGGTACTAACCGGTTACAGTCTCAGGCTAACCGGTTAGAATTACAGACCTGAACTGTTTACCATTGCAATTCAGAAAAACCCTTTTTTTTCTTGAATTCTCTACCCAATCTATACACCATTTAACCTTGTTTTATGCCTCAAAAATCACAGTTTCCATCATTCAAAATTAAAATCACATTTGTTTCTATAAGACATAATTTTCTCTTGAAAATTATTCCTTTAAATCAAGGTATTAACCCTCATCATTTAATCTGAACCAAGACAATGTTGTCAACTCATTTTTCAGATTTTTGCAATGAATTTAGAGTATAGATTTGAGAAAAGTTAGTGCAATTTCAGGACTGTTTTATAAATTGATTTTCTTTTGAAATTTTTCAGTGTCTAACCGGTTACAAATATCGAGTAACCGGTTAGATTATGCAGTCAGTCCCTTAAATTAAGGGTTTTGACACACCATTTTCTTTGTTTCTCAAATCTAACCCAATTCCAGCATTTAACAGGGTTCATATACCATAAACAAACATGTTTCACCACAGAAACCAATTTCAAAGTGCATGCATCAAGTTCTTTGCATCAAATTGCACAAAAAGTCACATAAACACAATTTAACACAACAAAACTCATAAACAACAATTAGTTTCTGATTTCCAATCTTAATTCATTTGCATGCATCAAATTAATGTTGCTCAAACAGAATTGAGCCTAAACTTTGGCCTCCAAGCCTTTTTGTGCTTAAAACACATAATGCCCTTTTTGAGTTTTGTGAACTCAAATCCTAATTCATTTGATTTTCAGTCTAAATCTAGTATAGTGTAGACTTCTCCCATACCTTAAGACTGAATTTGATGAAGATTTGACACAGAACTTGAAGAAATTACCCAGACTTCTCACAAACCACAGCTCTGTTCTCAGCCACGAATTTCACCAACAGGGTCCAAAGATCAGAGGATTTGACACAGAAATTGACCAAAGAAATTGGGGAAAACGATTAGAACTCAATATAGGTAACATGTACTAAGGAATGGAAGTGATTTAAGACTTAAGGATTGACTATACTTACCAAAATCAGATCTAGAACTCAGCTTCCAGAACATGTACAACAGAGAATTCAGAATTCAACTCCCAACTTCCCAAGTTGATTTCTCCTTCCACACAGACTCTCAACTCACAAATTTGGTGTTTTTACAAAGCTCAAGATGTAAGCTTTGCAATGGTGTATGGCTCTCGATCTCACTCTCAAGAACAAAGACGAATTTCTCCACACGAAAATGGAACCCTAATTCCCTCCCTCAACAAGAATTCAGCTGCATCAACCCTCAAATCCTCAGAAATTCCTCTATTTATAAGCAAATTGAACTTGCATGCAGGGCGACGCGTGTATTGTCACTAATCTCAGGCAGTAATCGTGGCGATTACGGAGTTAATCAAGTGCTTACTCATCAAAATCCACTAACCCAGTTTCTGGGTTCATCGTCTAACAGGTTACAGGGCATTGCCCTGTAACCGGTTAGATTAGTACAAAATTTAAAAATTATTATTTTTAAATCTTTCCCTCCAAGAACCTTATTAATATTACTTTTAAGTCCTCATTCAGGGACCCAAATGCAATATCCTCATATTTTGCATTTATTTGCCATATAAAAATATTTCAATCCATTTTTATATTTTAGGATAATTAAATACAAAATATAAACTTGGAAAATTTCTATAAATTAATAATAAAACTTTTTATTATTAATTTCCTATTATTCGGGAGACGAAAATTAGGGGTGTTACACTACTCCCCCACTTAAAAGGAATTCCGTCCCCGAAATTCTAGATTACAAAAAAAACTCCGGATACTCTTGATGCATCTTCTCCTCTAATTCCCATGTAGCTTCAGATACGTCAACATTCTCCCAAATCACCTTGACGAAGGGTATTTCCTTTCCTATGAGCTGCTTGACTTCATGATCTTCTATCTGAACCGGTCTGGTCTCAAAGGTCAGGTTTTCCTTCAGAGTTAAGTCGTCAGGTTGGAGTTTCAAAATAACGGATGGGTCATGCACATACTTCTTTAATTGCGAAATGTGAAAGACGTTGTGCAAATTGGATAAAGAGGGTGGTAGAGCCAATTGATAAGCAACAGGACCAACTCTCTTAAGAATTTGGTATGGACCTATACACTTAGGCGAAAGCTTTCGGGTTCTCAAAGCTCTACTAATTCCTTTCATCGGGACTACCCGAAGGAACACATGATCGCCCTCAGAAAACTCTAATGGTTTTCTCCTCTTATCCGCATAACTCTTCTGCCGACTCTGAGCCGCCTTCATCTTTGCCTGAACCATCTTAATCTTCTCAGATGTCTGCTATATCATTTCCGGTCCAACCATCAAGTTCTCCCCCACTTGGAACCAACATAGCGGGGTCTGACACTTACTTCTATACAACGCTTCAAATGGTTCCATCCCAATGCCCGCATGGTAGCTGTTGTTATATGTGAATTCTGCAAGTGGTAACACTTGATCCCAACTTTCTTGTTCTTCAAGTGCACACGCTCGCAACACATCCTCCAAAGATTGAATTGTTCTCTCTGTTTGGCCATCCGTCTGTGGATGATACGCAGAACTCAATTTCAACCTTGTTCCCATAGCATCATGCAAACTTTTCCAGAATTGCGACGAAAATCTCGGGTCTCGGTCTGACACAATGCTCGAAGGCACTCCGTGAAGACGAACTACCTCCTTGATATAAACCTGGGTAAGCTTGTTCAAAGGATAACGCATATTTATCGGAATAAAATGCGCCGACTTGGTTAACCTGTCCACAATCACCCATATTGCATCATGATTAGCTGCTGTCCTCGGTAAACTAGACACAAAGTCCATTGAGATGCTATCCCACTTCCACTGGGGAATCCTCAGAGGTTGCAACTGTCCTACCGGTTTCTGATGTTCTATCTTAGCTTTCTGGCAAATCAAACACGTCGCCACATATTCTGCCATGTCCTTTTTCATTCCCGACCACCAAAACGTCTTTTTCAAGTCTTGATACATTTTGGTTGATCCAGGATGCATACTCATCCGACTCTTATGGGCTTCGTCAAGAATCAGTCTTCTAATTTCCTGATCTCTTGATATACAAATCCTTGTCCTGAAACCAAGGATTCCATCTTGCCCAATCTTGAAATCAGGTTCCCTTCCTTCTGAACCTAGTTTCATCTTTTCCATCAATTCTTCGTCTGTTCGTTGCAACTCCCAAATTCTTTCCAAGAACTCGTTTCTGATTCGCAACATTCCCAACTTGATACTTGATGGCTCCACTTGTGTCAACAAGCTCAAGTCTCTGAATTCTTCAATCAGCGCTGCCTCTTTAACCATCATCGCGCTTATGTGGATTGTTTTCCGACTCAACGCATCTGCAACCACATTCGCTTTACCCGGATGATAGTGGAGTTTAAAGTCATAATATTTCAAAAACTTCATCCATCTCCTTTGCCTCATGTTCAACTCTTTCTGGTCGAACAGATATTTCAAACTCTTATGGTCACTAAATACTTGGAATGTAGTGCCATAGAGATGATGTCTCCATATCCTTAAGGCAAACACGATCGCAGCCAATTCTAAATCGTGTGTCGGGTAATTCACTTCATGATTCTTCAATTGTCTCGATGCATACGCCACTACTCTTCCTTCTTGCATCAATACGCAACCCAATCCTTGCTTAGATGCATCACAGTACACTTCAAAGCTCTTGTGAGGATCAGGTAGAATTAACACAGGAGACGATGTTAGCCTTCCCTTCAACTCACGGAAACTAACTTCGCACCGATCGTTCCACACGAACGGTTGATCTTTCCGAGTCAACTTAGTCAAAGGCAATGCAATCTTAGAAAATCCTTCTATGAATCGACGATAGTATCCAGCCAGCCCTAAAAAACTTCTCACCTCCGTCACCGTCTTAGGCTGTTCCCAACTTAGAACTGAACTTACTTTCGCTGGATCCACCGCAATTCCTTCTTTAGAGATCACATGCCCCAGAAACTTCACTTCATTCAACCAAAACTCACACTTCGTAAGCTTGGAATATAGTTGCTTCTCCTTCAGGACCTTTAACACAATCCTGAGATGCTCTTCATGCTCTACCGGATTTTTAGAATACACCAAAATATCGTCAATAAATACCACCACAAACAAATCCAAATATGGTCTAAAGATCTGGTTCATATAGTCCATGAAAATAGCAGGTGCATTAGTCAATTCGAACGGCATCACAACATACTCATAATGACCCTATCGAGATCGAAATGCAGTCTTGGGTATATCCTCCTCCTTTATCCTGATCTGATGATAACCCGATCTCAGATCAATCTTGGAGAATACTGCAGCTCCCCTCACTTGGTCCATAAGGTCATCAATCCTTGGCAAAGGATACTTATTCTTAATAGTGACCTTGTTCAACTGCCTGTAGTCCACACACATCCTCATACTCCCATCTTTCTTCTTTACAAACAGTAATGGGGCTCCCCAAGGCGAAACGCTTGGCCTGATCATCTGTTTCTGCAACAGTTCCTCGATTTGCTTCTTCATCTCTGCCATTTCTGGTGGTGCCATTCTATAAGGAGCAATAGAGATGGGACCAGCTCCAGGGACTAAGTCAATCCCAAACTCTATCTCTCGCTTCGGAGGTAATCCTGGTATCTCTTCAGGAAATACTTCCGGAAATTCCCTCACCACCGGAATCTCTTCGATCGGCATCGACTCTTCTTCTCCAGAAGCCAAGAATAAACACATATAACCCTCCGGTTCAAGGATCCAATATCGAATTGTCTGTTCCTTACAATTGATGATCACTTGGTTCTTCATCAACCAATCCATACCCAAGATCACATCCAATTGTAACTTAGGAAGACAAACCAAATCTACCTTGGAAAGACGACCCAAAATTTCTACATCACACCCTAAACAGACTTTAGCGGTGAAGATCGGTATTCCCGTAGGGGTATCTATACTAAGATAGCAGGGTGAATCAGAAACAATAAGATTCAGCCTACTCACACATTCAGGGGAAACAAAAGAATGTGTAGCTCCAGAATCAAACATGATTTTGCAAGGTTGATTATTAAGCAGAAAATTACCTTGCACGAGATTCGGGGTTTGGGTTGCTTCACTCCCACTCAGGGTAAACACTCGTCCTTGTACCACAGGCTTTCCAGCAGATCCCTTTGCATCTCCCTTTCCAGATTCCTTGCATTCCCGAGCAAAGTGACCTTGCTTTCCACACTTGAAACATCCCCCTGTGGACCAGCAAAACTGACCATGATGATAACGTTTGCATTTCTCGCAATAAGGAGCATTATCACAAGACTTGTTCCTGTTATCCATCACTGCCTTGCCCTTACCCTTGTTCTTAGAATATGGACCATTATTCTGATGATCAAACTTCTTCTTCCTTTGTGGTCCATAGTTCTGTCCAACCCCCTTCCCTTGGCTTCCAATCAACTCAGCCTTCTTATCATCTTCATACATTCTGCACATATCCACCAGTGCAGGGAAACTCTAAATCCTTTGATAACTGAAGATAGACTTCAGCTCTGGTCTTAGCCCACCTTCAAACTTCACACACTTACTCCTTTCATCAGGGTTATTCAAGTAATAGGGAGAGTACTTCATCAGCTCCTCGAATCTGGCAGCATACTCTCCTACACTCATATCCCTCTGCTTCAATTGCATGAATTCCACTTCCTTCTTTCTTCGCAAATCTTCTGGAAAATATTTATTAAGAAACTTCTCCATAAATACTCCCCAGTTGATTGTCCTCCTTTCAAAATTCAGCAATTGAACCGTGTGATCCCACCAGTTTTCAGCTTCCCCATGAAGCATGTAAACTGCATAGGTCACCTTCTGTTCATCAGAACACTCCAGAGTTCGGAAAATCTTATTAATCTCATACAACCACTTGTTCACCTCATCAGGTTTATATCCTCCCTCAAACCTTGGTGGATTGCACTTCCTGAACTCCGACAGAGTCTTAGCATCAGGATTCGCCATGTTGCCAGCAGATGGGTTACCAACTCTCCCTTGAGATGATTGTTGTCTCTGCTGCTGCTGCATGCCTTCCAGCACGGTCGTGATTCGTTCTAACATTTCATTAGTAACATTTCTATTCCGGGTTTCCATAGAAAGACCTGCACTATGGGCTTTGGGTTACTAAAAAGGTCTTTAAAAACATATATACTACCACTAACTTACTCAAATCATATTCAATCAACATTGAATATCATACTTAGCTGCATCTTCGGGGCCATGAGGAACAGGACCAATGCTCTGATACCACCAAAGGTGTGACACTCTCTTTTTAACTTGAAAATAATTAATATTTCCAAATAGTTGAATACTTGCTATCAAAATTAGGGCTAGAAAATTTTTCATTTTTAATATTAGTACTTGCTCAATCAAAAACCCTTTTGGATATAAACTATTTCTTGAATTCGGCTTAGTAATAATTTAGTTTCGAAAGGACTCTCGAGATAACAATTCCTTAATTTTCGAAAACATTATTTGTAGTTATTATTAAAACATATCATTTGTCTCTCGAGTGGTTTTGAATAAGTAAAAACATAAATTTATCACCGAATCCCTTTTTATATATAAATCAGAGTTCGCGGAAGTAAAAATAATACTTATGGGGCTCTACTGAGGAAAATAAAACATCATATATATATATATGTCATAGCATAATATGAAACCCCATGAGTACAGTAAGTAGCAAGTAACATCAGTCGAGATAGCAAGAGTTTATAAAACATATACAACCCAGCTGTATGAAATAAAACCTCACTCTAAGACCTCTCAAAATATATACAATATATCACATAGTCTCAAAATAGAAGTCTCAGAGCAGGTCTTCAGTGTCCTCAGCAGCTGCTCAGATCCTCCACAGCTCTATCCCTAGGATCTAGGATCCAAAACACCTATGCTATGCAGGCTCCTATGAACCAGCCGGTCCACCTCTAGCAGAAACAGTCGGCTCAACATGCACCTCCTCCTCGCTCTCATCCTCCACAAGGTCCTCCTCGACCTCGCCCGACTGTGTAGAGACCCCACCACTGGGTCTAGGATCTGCAGAAGCAGTCCTATCATAATCAGTCGGACCAGGAGAAGGAGTCTCCTCAGTGACAACTCTATGGGAAGAAGGATGAGAACGAGTGGCAGCTCTAAAACGAAAACTATGAAAACGACGCATAGGTCGAGCCGGGGGTGGTCCTCTATATGTATAAAAAGGTGGAACATGCATAGTATAGACTAATGGGATCCTAAATCGACGAGGTCGCACACGCACCAGAGGGTTAGGGTGGTAGAGAGTGATCTCAACCTCCCCCTCAAAAGTGGCACGGTGCTCCTCATAAGTCCATATACCGCTAGGGATAGGGCGTATCTCGATGCAGGCTAGGTATCTGGCCATTACGTAAACAGGGCACAGGGAGTAAGTATACACAAATACATAATTGATAAAGACTAAAATTTACAATCACAAATATATCATGGACAGATCATAATGCAAATACATATGAGCACACCAGTTTTCAACATTATAACTCTTATAATGCAAGTGGCATGATGTATGATTTTCTATCCACAACTGAGGCCTCTAAAGTCCATCTTGGACGTCCATCCAATACACCCTTGTGTTCCCGGAACACCGACATTCGTTCCCAGAACGTAATGCCGAAGCATACTTGGATAATAAGCATCACTCCCGGAGTGTGCACCACGTTCCCAGAACGCATACGTTCCCAGAACGCATAAAAACCAGGTCCTGGACACTGGCCACATACCTATAATGTGTCATCAGGTTATAAATTGGTACTCCCGGAGTACCCTCCTCATATTCCCAGAATATGATAACGTTCCTACCAACCAGACTTCCAGTCTATATGGATGCACAAATATCAGGGTTGGTTTTATCTTTACATTAATTAATGTGATTTGGAGATATTCCAATTTCCCTTTTTGAATGATTGATTTGTGACATAACCTTTGGCATAAAATTCCCCTTTTGAATTTTTTCTCAAAACATGCCTTTTTAACCCTAGATTGAGTAAGACAACTTCAATGGTATTCAAAAACTTAACTTTTTATTTTTCAGATTCAGGTACTAACCGGTTACAGTCTCAGGCTAACCGGTTAGAATTACAGACCTGAACTGTTTACCATTGCAATTCAGAAAAACCCTTTTTTTTCTTGAATTCTCTACCCAATCTATACACCATTTAACCTTGTTTTATGCCTCAAAAATCACAGTTTCCATCATTCAAAATTAAAATCACATTTGTTTCTATAAGACATAATTTTCTCTTGAAAATTATTCCTTTAAATCAAGGTATTAACCCTCATCATTTAATCTGAACCAAGACAATGTTGTCAACTCATTTTTCTGATTTTTGCAATGAATTTAGAGTATAGATTTGAGAAAAGTTAGTGCAATTTCAGGACTGTTTTATAAATTGATTTTCTTTTGAAATTTTTCAGTGTCTAACCGTGTAGGGTCTGCTGACCATATAAGGACTCAAGTCTCATTTAAGGGACTCTTCAAGGACCTTTCCCTCGGTTTACTCAGCACAAACGTCCCTCGCTCGGACTCGTTGGCTCCGAGCACACAAAAGGACCAGGCTCGGACTTGATGGGGCCGAGTCTTATAAATGGTCTTCCACCCATCAGGCTCGGGACTCTAGGGCCGAGACATACCGTCGGCTTGTGGATAGATTCAGACCCATTCAGGTTTCTTATCCCCTCCGCAAATCTCTCCTAGATTCTCGCTAACAGTCTAGACATGAGATCTTGAGCTGATCCTATCTAGATTCTAAGAGTTTAAACCTCCGGTATTATCTCACAGAATCCTGGTTCAGCTCTACCCTGATACAGGGCCCATACGGCCCATATCAGCCTCCTCCAAACCCTATAAATAGCTCATAACAGCTAGGGTTTCAGGTACGTACTCTCATCCCTAAGTTAACACTCTGCACACACTTATTGGCTGGGGAGAACCTGCTTTTCCCAACTGGAACTGCAGAAACACCATAAAGTCATATATTAACACTTGATCCTCTCTTGGGCTCCTGGTTCCATAATCTTGAGCACTTAGAGGGTTAAGGACATAGTGTTCAAGGACACTACATTGGCGCCGTCTGTGGGAACCGAATAACCAGTATTCCCACCCACTGATCTCATGGAAAACAACAATAATGATGGTAATCAAGAAGATCTCCGTCGTCGCCTCCGTGGGAGGCCACCCAAGACCGGGAGAAACGTGAGGGACAGAATCACTCCGGGAGTACCAACTGGAGGCAATCAGGCTGACGTTCAGATAATTCCGCCAGTTCCAACGGCGGATCAGGCATAAGCCACGGTTCCTCCAGCTGGTCAAGTTCTCGGTGAGGGCGGTGGAGGGCAGTCTAACCCTCATACCGTCCCTGATGGCCACGTTTCAGAATGGCGTGACACGGCTGATTCTGGACGTCAGTCTCGTCGGGCCGCTGCTGGCTCACGAACTGATGAGGATCGGCGAGTTGAACGGGCTGTTCGGAGTGATCATTCAAGGGCTGACAGGTCCAACAGGGAGATACCTCATTTGACTAGAGGCCGTTTTGGAACTCTTCAAGGTGGTCAGCGTTCTGAAATGGAAGGCAGATCTTACATGACTACTTCTTCGGCACGAAGGAGAGAGGAGTCGATCATGGAGATTTTGAGGACTCGGACTTCTTTAATTGAGAAGCAAAACCAAGCCATTGCTGCTCTTCAACAGTAGAGCATGGCAAGGATTGCCGAGGAAGGCCCTTACGCGGCCTATGGTAATCCGAGCAATCTTCCCCCACCTCCACCCCTCAACCCAAGCTTAACCCTAGAACGTAACACTAGGGAACCCCATCCTGGACACCCTTTCACACCTGAGATTATGGCTTTCCAAACCCCGCAGACTTATGTGGGTCATCTGAATATTCCTCGGTACAATGGAACAACTGACCCGATGGACCACATAGCTGCCTACGAGTCCTCTATGATGTTTTATGGAGGAGGGGATTTTATGAAGTGTCGAGCTTTCTCAATGACTCTGGGCTCGGCGCCTTTGAGATGGTTCAATTCTCTACCCGCCAATTCAATCCGATCGTGGGCCGAGCTTAGACAAGCATTCATAAACAGGTACACGGCCAGTATGTCACAGCCCAAGTCAGACCACTCACTAGCTGGAGTTGCACAGAGACCCGACGAGTCTCTACGCGACTATCTAGCTCGGCATCAGCAAGAGGCCAGTGGTATATCAGGCCTGCAATCAGGAGTATCTGTTCTTTTGCTCACTCAAGGGTTACTGGATGGAGATTTCAAGGATTGCTTGATTGGGGAACCACCCAAGAACATGGCTGAACTTAGGGAAAGATCCAGGAAATACGTTAATCTAGAGGAATTTCGTAGGATCAGTACTGCAGCAAGGGGTGGCGAAGGACGACATGAGCAACGCCCTCGTCAGAACGACGCTCGTCAGAATGATCGTTTTCGAGATAAGGGAAGGAAAGACAAAAGAGAGAGAGAGAGGGGAAAAACTGCCTCCAAAAGGCAAGTATGATGAATATACCCAGTTGACAGTCCCGAGGAGTCAAATCCTTCGTGAGACTATGCATACAGAGATGCGTAACATCACTCGGCCACCAACTTTAAGGAAGGTAGCTCAAAAGGATAAGACAAAGTACTGCGAACATCACGGTGGATGGGGGCATACCACCGACCAATGTACTCAGTTGAAGGACTTAATCGAGGAAATGGTAAGGGATGGCAAGCTTCAACAATATATCGGCGAAGCGTTGCACAAACGCTCCAGGGGAAAGAGTCCGTCACCACCCAAAACCGAGCAGAAAAGAACAAGAAGTCCTTCATCACCTGCAGGGGGAGCCTCTACCCAACCATCTGAGAAGGAAAAGAATGGCTTTCTCATTGGCACCATTGCTGGAGGATTTGCAGGTGGAGGAGAAAAGAAATGTGATCGCAAGAAGTATGTGGGACAAGTTCTTTCGGTGGCCAGCCGACCAATCCAAAAGTCCAGGAAGAAAAACATTGTCATCAGCTTCAGTGATGAGGATTTTGAGGACATATTACAAGACCATAATGACCCAATGGTAGTTACGGCCAGGCTCGGCAATTACGAAGTCTGAAGGATTCTTGTCGATCAGGGAAGTTCGGCAGACATCATGTTTCTGGATCTGTTTGAGAAATTGAAGTTGAGAAGATCTGATCTCACCCCATTCGAGGGAAGTTTGATTGGCTTCACGGGACATTCAATTGTTCCCTTAGGCCACATCCATCTCCCAGTGACTATGGGGGAACCACCTTCTGCTAGGACTGAAATGGTAAAATGGCTAGTTGTCCAGGCCCCCTCGGCATACAACGCCATCTTTGGCCGAACTGCACTCCAATCTTTTGGTGCTGTTGTATCTACGGTCCACTTGGCCATGAAATTCTCAGGGTCTGATGACAAGGTAGTAACAGTGCGGTCCGAACAGGAGTTGGCTCGGAAATGTTATAATATCAGCCTGGGCAAGTTGAAGCTTGATGATGAGAAGATCATGCAAGAGCCGCTTAAAAAAGGAAGTGTCAACTTAGCAGATCTTGACGTAAGAGAGGAGGATGAAACTAGGCCGACCCCTCAAGGGGACTTCAAAAAGGTGATTTTAGGCCCCGATCCTTCTCGTTGCGTCAAGATGGGGGTGGGCCTTTCTGAGGAATTGGAAAAAGAATTGACTGAATTGCTGGTGGAAAACAAGGACTTCTTTGCCTGGACCTCGGCAGATATGCCAGGAATCGATCCAAACTTCATCTGCCACAGGTTGAGCGTGTATCCTGGAGCCAAGCTAGTTTGTCAAAAGAAAAGAAGAGTCGGAGTTGAGAAGGCAAAGGCAACAGATGAGAAGGTAGCCGAGCTACTAGAAGCAGGATTTATCAGGGAGGTGGTGTATACTGATTGGTTGGCCAATCCCGTGCTAGTAAAGAAGTCCAATGGGAAATGGAGGATGTGTATGGACTACACAGACTTGAACAAAGTTTGTCCTAAGGATCAATACCCACTTCCCTGCATCGATAAACTTGTGGATAGCTCGGCGGGTTATCAAAGGCTTTCATTTATGGATGCTTATTCGGGGTACAATCAGATCCCAATGTATCCCCCGGATCAGGTGAAGACTTCATTTATCACAGAAAAGGCCACATATTGTTACAATGTGATGCCATTTGGACTGAAAAACGCTGGGGCAACTTACCAGCGGATGATGAACAAGGTGTTCGGCCCCTTGATTGGGCCGAGAATGGAGGTATATATAGATGATATGATTGCAAAGAGCTTGAAAGAAGAAGATCACGCTAAGGATTTGAAGGAAATTTTGGGAAGGATCTGACAGTTCAACATGAGGTTGAACCCGGAAAAATGCACGTTTGGAGTTCCAGCAGGGGCCTTCCTCGGATTCATGCTAACTGAGCGCCGAATTGAGGCAAATCCAGAAAAGTGCCGAGCCATTCTTGATATGAAGAGTCCATCAGATGTCAAGGGTGTCCAACAATTGACAGGTCGGGTTGCGGCTCTCTCGAGGTTTCTGTCTCAGTCAGCTAGGAAGGCCCTCCCCTGGTACAAACTGCTGAGGAAAGAAAAGGAAGAGACATTTGAATGGGACGAGACATGCGAAAAGGCCTTTACTGACCTTAAGAAGTACTTAGCATCTCCCCTGATCTTGTCACGTCCGGTAAATGGAGAAATTCTGTTCCTTTACTTATCAGTGGGTGATTCTGTAGTAAGCTCGGCTTTGGTCCGAGAGGAATCTGGCAAAGAATCCCCTGTCTATTTCGTCAGCCGAGCTCTTCAGGGACCAGAGTTGAGGTATCAGAAAGTGGAGAAATTGGCTTTTTGTCTGATTATCACAGCTAGACGATTACGTCAATACTTCCAGAGCCACCATATCACAGTCAGAACAGCTCAGCCGATCAGTCAAATACTTCAGAAACCTGATCTGGCAGGAAGAATGGTGACGTGGGCCATTGAGCTTTCCGAGTTTGAAATCACTTTCGAACCGAGGAAGGTAATGAAATCTCAGGCCTTAGCTGATTTTCTCACCGAGTTTACTGAGCCATTGACGAGCTCAAACTTGGATTGGAATATTTATGTTGATGGATCAAGTAACAAACTCGGGGCTGGTGCAGGAATAATCTTGGAGAACTCCGAGGGGGTCACCCTCGAATATTCTTTGAAGTATGGATTTACAACTTCGAACAATCAGGCGGAGTATGAAGACGTATTGGCCGGGCTAAGAATGGAAAAGAAGTAGGGGCCCGAGAAGTGAAAATTCTCAGCGATTCTCAGTTGGTAATTTCACAAGTCAAGGGAGAGTACCAGGCTAAGGAACCAATCCTTCAAAAGTATTTGGAGAAAGTGAAGTTCCTATCCTCGGAGTTTGCTAAGGTCGAATTCTGCCACATCCCAAGGGAGAGTAATAGCCGAGCGGATATTCTCTCCAAGCTTGCTTCGACAAAGAGTCCTGAGAACAACAGAACGTTGATACAAGAAATGGTGCATGGACCTAGCGTTGTCCTCTCTATTTCGCTGGATCCGAGCTGGATTGCTCCGATAGCGGACTACTTGGAACAAGGGGTTTTTCCAAGTAATCCAATAGAGGCCAAAAAACTCGTCAGAAAAGCTTCACAGTTTTCCCTAGTTGATGGAGTCTTGTTTCACCGAGGGGTTAGCGGCCCAATGCTTAGATGTCTAGACCCAGCCGAAGCAAAACAGGCGTTGGAAGAAGTTCACGGGGGAATTGGAAGCCATCATATTGGGGGGAAGTCACTGGCTAGAAAGATTCTAAGGGCAGGATACTACTGGCCGACTCTTCAACAGGATGCGATCAACCATGTGAAGTGGTGCGACAAGTGTCAATTTCACAGTGATGTATATCAGAAACCGGCTGAGGAACTCCATTCACTTTCATCTCCCTATCCCTTCTATCAATGGGGAATGGATCTGATTGGACAGTTCCCCACCGCTCCAGGTCAGCTAAAGTGGGTGATAGTAGCCATTGATTATTTCACCAAGTGGGTGGAAGCCGCCTCTTGCGACCATATCCTCGGCCAAGGTGCAGAAGTTCTTTGAAAGACAAGTTGTGGCTCGGTTTGGAGTGCCACAAGTGCTGGTGACTGAAAACGGAACCCAATTCGCGGCAAAGGCGTTCCAAGACTTAGTCAATACTTTGAGCATAAAACATTACTTTTCCTCTGTCGAACACCCTCAGACTAATGGCCAAGTAGAATCTGTAAACCGATCTATCATCCAGGGGATCAAGAAAAGACTCGAAGGAGCGTAAGGGAATTGGTTGGAAAACTTGCACGAAGTACTTTGGTCGTATCGAACCACCATACAAACTTCAACAGGAGAGACACCATATCGGCTCACTTATGGTTGCGACGCGGTCATCCCCATTGAGAGGATCATCCCTTCATTCCGAGCTTTACAACAGCGGAATCCCCTCAACAACACTTTATTGTGTGAGGATCTTGTTTTATCGGAAGAAATCAGGGATTTAGTGGCCGAACGAGAAAAGCATGCTAAGATTATGCAAGCAAAAGGGTATAATCGCTCGATCGTATCCAGAGAGTTCGAGGTAGGCGACCTTGTCTTGAGGAGAGCTGATATTGGTCTCAAAAATGCAAAGGACGGAAAACTGGCCCAAAGCTGGGAAGGACCATACCGAGTTGCCTCCAAGACTGGAACAGGAGCCTACAAGCTCGAAACTCTCTCGGGTGCCCTCATCAACAACACATGGAACGTGGCGAAACTTCGAGCTTATTACAGTTAGTTTTTTATTGTTTCAATTTCGTTTTTAATAGTTTTAGTTGTTTCATTACATTTGCTTTTTGAATTGTTTCTTTTTTGATAATGGTGTACGCTCGGTGAAACTCCGAGCCCATTGTAATTTGCTTCAAATAAATAAAAGTTCTCGTTATTGAATTCATTGTATCACGTACTTTTCCTCTAGCCACCGATTATGACGCGAACGATTATGAACAGCTCTAGCAAGAGCTTATAACTCGTTAAGTACTTTAAATAAGATTCCCGATTAAGTCATGATTTCATAAAATAATTTTACATCGCGGATAGAGGAACCCACCTCGGCTAAAGTGCTGGAGTTCCGAGGTCTTAACACTTGAATTCTTAACAAAGAGTGTAAAAAGAAGCATAACACGATTACGAATATTATAAAATATTCCGAACAAAACACAACAATATAAGTTTAAACCCATTTACTGGGGCAGTTACAAAAGGGAAAGCAAAATGATAAAGCTACTCTAAGTCGGACAGTACAATGCCGTCGGCATCAAATTTATCTTCTTCTTCTTCTTCACCTTCGGCATCCTCGGCATCGTCCCCTTCGGAATCCTTAGCCAAATGGTCAGGCAGATCGGCGCTGTTCAGATCTATGGGAGCCCCAGTTGGGCCGACAATTCGACCATTTTTCACAAAAAAATTAGGGTCAGCACCCTTGGTCAAGAGCCCAGGATTCAGAACGCGGAGTTGCTCGGCAGTGTTGTAGAAAGAATCCTCAACCCCATGATCCCAGTTGTATAAATGCTCCATGGCAGCTTTCTTGTGTTTGAGAGCTTTTGCTCTCATCTTCTCCAAAGAAGTTCGTAGCCCCAAAATATCATCCTTAGCATACTCATGCTGCTCCTGAGCCGCGGCAGCAGCCTGCTCCGCTTTCCGAGCTTTTTCTATCGCCACTCAAAAAGCAGCAGCATCTTCCTCAGCTTTTTTCAGAACCTCTTCCGAGCGCCTTATCTTCTCTTCGACCCCCTGGAGTGTCTCCTCGGCCCTAACCTTGGCACCCTCGGCATCTTGTGCCACCTTATGCAACCGTTCGTTTGCAGCTGCCAAAGTTTGCAACTTCTTGTTCAGACCTTCAACTTGAAGTTGTAAATAATCTTCCCGCTCGGACGCCTCAGTCCTTTTCTTCTTTTCTTCGGGGGCTATCCCAACATGAGCGTCGTCTCCATGATGACCGAGATGATGAAGTATGCTCGCACCCCTCAGGAGACTCTTCACCAACGACTTACAGTTGTTCTCCCAAGTCCCAGGGGTCCAGGCCTCAATCACTTCAGCATTCTCGGGACAAAAGAAAGTAGCAACAAGTGTATCAGTCATTTTTCGGTGCCACACTGTCTTGGCAGCAGCTTCCTCCTTTCCCTCAGGAATCTCTACCCTTTATGTGACTTGCTCAAGTTAAGCCAATCTCCAGCGAGACCTTTTCCTTTTTCCAGCCGAGACCACTTAAGGGGACGCTCGGGAGTGCCTTGAGGAGTTGTTTGAGCCTCCACTTCGATGTTTACAGCGTCGATGATACGATCCCTTTTGATCACCGGCTCAGCGCCTTTGATCCTAACAGCCGGAGTGGCATTGGGGATAATGGTCGAACTTTCAGAAGGGGTCGGTTCAGAAGATTGACTCATGTTTGGGGAGCCAGCTTTGATTGCAGCCAACTGTGATACTCTAGCTGCTCGAGCTTCGCCTTTCTTGGCCTTGGTTGCTTTCTTCCCCATTGTTTCTGCAAGAAAAAATGGATTCGTTTGGTATATAGTACCCAACTCAGCCTTCACTTCATCTCGTGTTTCTTTCAACAAGATTCGTTTGGTATCAATTTGACCATTTGCTTGAAGGTAGTTCCACACATGGTCACACAATCGCCTTTCGGCTCTTGTCAAATCCGTCTTAAAGTCGAATTGATACAAGGAGGGTCCTCGGTTATAAATGTTAGTCGTCCAACCTAGTGGAAACCGAGGCACGACCTTGATCACTCCATCTTCTTCAACTCGTTCCATGAACCAACATACTCCAGCCCCAGTGTGCTTGTATTGGAAGAAGAGAGGTTTGAAAGACTTCCAAGAATCAGTCACCTTGGCGAAGAGGGCGTGCCCCCTCCGAGCCTTTAGGGACACCCAAAGCCCCTTGGAATCACCAAACTTATTTACTTGGGGAGCATATAACCAGAAAAAAGATCGTACAGTTGCTACCAAGTTTTCAACGTCACAGAATTGCTGGAAGGCTCGGATGAAAGCCCACCCACTTGGATGCAGTTGGCTAGGAGCTATTCCTAGATGAGTGAGGACTTCGATCTCGAAGGTGGAAAAGGGCAAGCGGATGCCGACTTTAGTTACTATTTCTTCATAGAAATAAAAAAATTGACGATTTTCCGGTACTTGAAAGCATATTCTGTCGTCGTTTCCCAAAGGTCTCAACACGAATTCTGAGGCATTCCCATCGGCGCTCGGAGGTGTTAACATTGGCCGAAGATGGTTAAGACTATCTGTTGTCAACAATGAAGGTCTCGTCCCTAGCACTTCCCGATCAAAAACGGCATCGTACTGCGCATGATTGGGCGGCAGGGGATATTCTTCAGGGTTGGTAACACACCTGCGCTCCACCATATCTGGGGAAAAAGCAAAAGGCTCGGCGTTAGGATTTTTTACAGCACATGTTTTTATTCTAAAATTAAGGCCGAGCCCTGGACTTTTTCCCCCCTCCCTCAGTGGACTTCCTAAAGGTTTTTCCTCGGTGCGACGATCGGGACTAGTTCTGACTTGAGCCCGACGCTCAGCGAACCACTTACTCTCATCTGCGGGATTTGACGGGTATTCTACAACTAGCGGTTTTGCCTCGGTGAATCGTTGGCCGGAAGGAGGGTAGAAGGGTGTGTAGAATCGTCAGTATCAGAGTTTCCCTCATCCCCAGAATTCCCAGAAGAACTTGAAGAATCACTATCACTAGAAGGTTCCTCTCCTAATTTCCTGCAGAGTTCACGATAAACTCTCCTCAAACGTCTCCACCCTCTCATGGTTTAAAGGTAAAGAATCCTAAACACAGCTTACCCAGAACAAAAACCCAAAACCCAGAAATCCCCTAAAGCCAAACTCCCTGCAAAACCCGGAACAAAAACCCAGAACCCAGAAATCCCCTAAATCCAAACTCCCTGCAAAACCCATAACCAAAACCCCTTTACAAAAAGCAAAAATCGCACAAAAAGAGGAAATCGCAGAAATAAAAATAAGAAGAGTATAGGAAGTTACCTGCTTTCATTTGCTGGAAAGGATAATGGGAGAAGGTTTTGGATTCGAAGGCGGAGACGTGGAAAGGAGATTGGAAAGAGAATAATGGGATTTTGATTTTAGGGGATTCTGGAGTGAGGAAAGGGAAAATGAATGTGGGTAGTAAGAGGTTAAAAGGATAAGGATTCAGACTAATGAAGGAAACGGAAACTTTTCAGTTTCCCTCCATGTTACGCATTTGGGCTGAAAGCCCATCAACCCATGCAACCACTCGCTGGATGAGACGTGGCGGTTTCAACAGGTACTTTTTCAAATTTCAAAAATTGCAATGATTTGGCACAACTTACAAGAGAACGCGCCGTACCTAGAGAAACCAAAACGTCACCTCGGACAGCTGTTGCACATTCGAACTAAGACATCTAGAAGGTCCAACCCTAAACACACGCTACCTCGTCACAAACATTATAAAGTCTTACGAGCTGGGGCGGTTGTAGGGTCTGCCGACCATATAAGGACTCAAGTCTCATTTAAGGGATTCTTCAAGGACCTTTCCCTCGGTTTACTCAGCACAAACGTCCCTCGCTCGGACTCGTTGGCTCCGAGCAAACAAAAGGACCAGGCTCGGACTTGATGGGGCCGAGTCTTATAAATGGTCTTCCACCCGTCAGGCTCGGGACTCTAGGGCCGAGACATACCGTCGGCTTGTGGATAGATTCAGACCCATTCAGGTTTCTTATCCCCTCCGCAAATCTCTCCTAGATTCTCGCTAACAGCCTAGACATGAGATCTTGAGCTGATCCTATCTAGATTCTAAGAGTTTAAACCTCCGGTATTATCTCACAGAATCCTGGTTCAGCTCTACCCTGATACAGGGCCCATACGGCCCATATCAGCCTCCTCCAAACCCTATAAATAGCTCATAACAGCTAGGGTTTCAGGTATGTACTCTCATCCCTAAGTTAACACTCTGCACACACTTGTTGACTGGGGAGAACCTGCTTTTCCCAACTGGAACTGCAGAAACACCATAAAGTCATATATTAACACTTGATCCTCTCTTGGGCTCCTGGTTCCATAATCTTGAGCACTTAGAGGGTTAAGGACATAGTGTTCAAGGACACTACAAACCGGTTACAAATATCGAGTAACCGGTTAGATTATGCAGTCAGTCCCTTAAATTAAGGGTTTTGACACACCATTTTCTTTGTTTCTCAAATCTAACCCAATTCCAGCATTTAACAGGGTTCATATACCATAAACAAACATGTTTCACCACAGAAACCAATTTCAAAGTGCATGCATCAAGTTCTTTGCATCAAATTGCACAAAAAGTCACATAAACACAATTTAACACAACAAAACTCATAAACAACAATTAGTTTCTGATTTCCAGTCTTAATTCATTTGCATGCATCAAATTAATGTTGCTCAAACATAATTGAGCCAAAACTTTGGCCTCCAAGCCTTTGTGCTTAAAACACATAATGCCCTTTTTGAGTTTTGTGAACTCAAATCCTAATTCATTTGATTTTCAGTCTAAATCTTGTATAGTGTAGACTTCTCCCATACCTTAAGACTGAATTTGATGAAGATTTGACACAGAACATGAAGAAATTACCCAGACTTCTCACAAACCACAGCTCTGTTCTCAGCCACGAATTTCACCAACAGGGTCCAAAGACCAGAGGATTTGACACAGAAATTGACCAAAGAAATTGGGGAAAACGATTAGAACTCAATATAGGTAACATGTACTAAGGAATGGAAGTGATTTGAGACTTAAGGATTAACTATACTTACCAAAATCAGATCTAGAACTCAGCTTCCAGAACATGTACAACAGAGAATTCAGAATTCAACTCCCAACTTCCCAAGTTGATTTCTCCTTCCACACAGACTCTCAACTCACAAATTTGGTGTTTTTACAAAGCTCAAGATGTAAGCTTTGCAATGGTGTATGGCTCTCGATCTCACTCTCAGGAACAAAGATGAATTTCTCCACACGAAAATGGAACCCTAATTCCCTCCCTCAACAAGAATTCAGCTGCATCAACCCTCAAATCCTCAGAAATTCCTCTATTTATAAGCAAATTGAACTTGCATGCAGGGCGACGCGTGTATTGCCACTAATCTCAGGCAGTAATCGTGGCGATTACGGAGTTAATCAAGTGATTACTCATCAAAATCCACTAACCCAGTTTCTGGGTTCATCGTCTAACCGGTTACAGGGCAATACTAACCAGTTAGATTAGTACAAAATTTAAAAATTATTATTTTTAAATTTTTCCCTCCAAGAACCTTATTAATATTACTTTTATGTCCTCATTCAGGGACCAAAATGCAATATCCTCATATTTTGCATTTATTTGCCATATAAAAATATTTCAATCCATTTTTATATTTTAGGCTAATTAAATACAAAATATAAACTTGGAAAATTTCTATAAATTAATAATAAAACTTTTTATTATTAATTTCCTATTATTCGGGAGACGAAAATTAGGGGTGTTACAAACCCTATTTATAGAGCAACAAAATGGAGGTGGAAGGAAGGGTGAGTCATCACCAAGGCCACCCATCTTCATCCCATGGTTTACACCTGTCCCATACATGCTAGTGGGGTGCCAAGCTTCCTGGGGGAGCTTAGAAATGGAAAAGGCTCGTGATTTCCAGCTCAAACCGCCTTAAAATTATGCAGATGCAGACGCACTAACCGGTCACTGGTTTTACTAACCGGTTAGCCACTGCTAAAATTCAGAAATTAACTGTTTTGCTAAAAAATTAATATAAAAAGATTTACTTCTCAAAACACAATTTTTACCGTTGGATGTCAAGATAAAATCATTAGAAACCTTGTCTAAAAATTTGAGAATAATCCAACGGTTAATGAAAGAGATAGAGTCCAATCTTTACATGATATTTTACTAAAATATCATTTTCTTAAATGATAATTCATTTTCCATAAACTATTTTCATAAAATACTCTTATTTATGAAATTTATTTATTAAAATAAATATTTTATTTATATTTCCTCTTTATAAAAATGAGGGATGTTACAAATAACCCGTGCATTGCACGGGGTGAGAGCTAGTTATAAATAAAAATTATACATATTTGTATTATTGTTTTCATTTCATTTATTAATGACGCACATATTTTCTTTTCTCCAGTAATAATTTAATGTATATTTCCTTAATTACTCAGTCATAAACATAATGCATCATCTTAACGATATTTGATTATTTATTATTTTCACTTCAATTCATGAAAAAAAATTTTCATTTTTAACCAATATAACAAGAAAAAGTTAGTACTATTATTATAATAATTTTTATTAATCAATCTAATTTGGGCTCATAAGATTTTGCATAAAATAAATTGAAAATTTTTAAATTCTTCTACTCCAACAAGTTGGTCAAAATAGTTATTTTGGGAATCAAATTAATCTTTTTTATGAGCAAAATTTTGTGGAACAATTAAATCTTGAAAATAATTAATTTGATCCTAATTTGAGATTGTTGAGGATTAAAAAGGCCAGTCATAAGTTTTTAGCCCTAATTTCTTAGTTGTTAACTGACTTTTTTGATTAGTTTCGCAAAACAGAGTTTAAAAACAATCATAATTAATTTCCCCCTCTATAATTCTCTTAATAAATCTAATAGCTTATAAAAAAAATTTGGTAAAATAGCATAACAAATTTTAGGATTCTAAGGTTAATAGGATTCTAAGGTTTAAATAGTACATATGCCAAAGAATCAAAGTGTTCTTCAAAGAATCATTTCACTTTTATATATGGTTTGAAGAACAAACTCATGTTTTGAATAATGCTCTCTTTATGCCTACTTGAATAATTACATACCTGCATTCATTCTCATACACTTAGATTACAGATTCAGTATTAGACTTGTGTTCTTCATTGAGTTGTTCATCCACACAAGAAGGTGTTTTATTACAACAACAACAACCGTTTGTACTTCAGCAAATTGGTGAAAGGTTTTCATCAAGTATACTTGAAGGTTTCAAGTGGTTGAAGGAGGTTTTTTTCAACGCAAGGGGTTCGCTGTGATTTGAAGGATTCAGTTAGGGGATACAAGTTTCAAAGAGATTCTTTAGAGGGTGAAGTCTAAGGGAAAGGTTTTCTCTTAAACATAACTTGTACTAACGTGTTCTTGATCATAGTGAAGCAAATCTCCCACGTCCGAGAGGGAGAACTGGATGTAGCATTAGTGTTCGTTAACACACTAATGTGAAATAGGATAAAATCCTTGGGTTCGCTTTTCTTCCTTTATATCTTTACATTCCGCGTTTAATTTTGATAAATTCAAGTATACGTGTAAATAGCGTTTTTAACTCTGATATTATTAAAGGATCTTAATAGGCGAGAATTTTTAATCAGTGAATGTGTACTCTTCGCCTATTCGCCCCTTTCTAGGGATTCGTATCACCCGCTTGTTTTCCAACAATGTTAAGTTATAAATTTTAGTTATGTTTGATTTTTTTTATTACACTTTATTTGAATTTTTTTTAAATAAATTTTTTTAGATAAAAAAAATTTGTTATTTTTTTATATTTTGGGCTCAAAATTTTATCATATAATAAAAAATTGAAGTAAAAAAAATCTTTGTCTATGTTAAATATACATACATTTAAAAAAGAAATAAAAATATTTATTTCTATTTAGCAACACAAGGGTTTAGTTGTCTTTTAACAAATTTATTGTTTTCTCTCTTCCCTTTTTTCTCTCCAATCAAACGAAAGGAAAGAAAACTCAATTTTTCCCTCTTCCTCATTTCTTCACATTTTCTCTCATACCAAACAACCACAAAATCTACCCATTTTCTCACCATAATCTATCTTCCCTTTTTCTCTCTTCTCATTTTCTCTCTTCTCATTTTCTATATCTCTCAAGCAACCAAACAAAGCCTTAAGGCTTATCATTAGAAAAGGAAAACAACTAATGGAGAAATTATTTTGTTATCCCATTATCAATTATACTATATCACCTCAATATTATAAAAAAATTTTAATTTTATCTCCTTTTTAATTTTTTTTCTATTTTCGTTCTTTTTATTTCTTTTTCCCTTTTTTCATTTTCTTCCTTTTTCTCTCTCCACCCATAATGAAAATTAACTTAAGATCCCTTGAAATTCTTATCTCACCGACAAGGCATGACTCTAAAGTATGAAACGTAAGTAACTTAGTATTTCTTATTTTCTTATTGCTATCTTGCTGGCACTAAAAGTTGACTTGAAGTGTGATAAAGCATGTTGACCTGTAACGTTGGCTAATGCTCTTCGTTCAATCATGTTGCACTGTCTAACTCATCGACTAACAAACGAAACAACCATATTTAACAAATGAAATTAAAAGTAGTTATGCAAAAGCACATATGTTAAGCACGAGTCATGAACTGGTCTCATGATCAAACCTTTAATTTTCATTAAAATGCATCAGGTACGGGTCGTCAGCACCCTTCATCACGACCTCAGGTCATGAACACCCCTTACTATTCAAACTTTAAGTGTTATTAAAATACATCAAGCACGAATCGTGAATTGGTCTCACGACCTTGAGGTTGTGACCACCTCTCACAAGCCCTCACGACCTTGGTGTGCTTTTTAGATCACAATTGGTACAAGTAAGTTGGAGAGCTTAGTGTTTAACAATTCATCATATTTCAGTGCAAACTCGATGTGGTCTACAAAGGGATTCAAACTAAATTGCTTGGTTGATAGGGAGATGGATGTTACAACATCTTTGGCAGATGGTTCTCAGGAGTTTTTACATCAAATATATATGATTTGTTAATGTTTTGTGTGTAAATATCAAATCTTTCTGTTTGAAAAAGAGGTGTTTGCAAAAGAGATAAGGGAGCCTAATATTTCAACAACATTGTTGAATTTTGAGAATAAGTTTCATCCTTATAGAGCTGTCGGTAGTTCGCTTTACCAAACTTCTACTTCTAAATAGGTTATGCTTTGATTTTGAACATTATGTTACACAAGCCTTCCTTGCCAGTATTGTGCATTCGCGCATCTGTGATATCTTTGATCAATGTGTGATGAACTTATGAGTATAATGTGTATTTAGTGTCCAAGTTGGATAGTATTCTTTTTTGAGGTTAAGGTTATAAATTTTATTGGGTTAAGGTTATAAACTTTCCTCCTTATATAAGGAGGAACTTTATTCTTATATATATATATATATATATATATATATATGAGTTGAGTGGCGGAGTCCGTAGATGAACCCCACCCGAGGGCAAGGCAAGGCCAGGTCCCAAACCGCTATGCACGTTAGAGCCAGCCAGGCTAATCCACGTCATTTCTCAGTCAACAAGCAAACCAACCCAGCCTCCTCGCTAGAACAAGCTTGAAAAGAGCTACTGAAATATGTTTCCGATAATGCAAGATCGGAAATTGATGTTTTTATTTTTAATTTCGACACTTATTTATTAGAAATGTAAAAAATTTACATTTCGAACACTAGTAAGGTAAAACATATTTTTAATAGGAGTGCGTTGAAAGTGTATTTTTTGAAATTGTTGATACCCTAAAATCAAAAACTTTTAAACACTGAAAATATTTTAGTCTATTAAAAATAAATGGGGACCTAGAATTCAATGATGAGGCAAAAATTAAAACTAAAAAATAAATAGAAAAGCTAAGGGAAACCCAGGCCACACACTTCTCCTTTTCTCACTAGCTCCCCTTATCCCATTCTCATTCTCTTTGTCCATACCTTAGAAAACCATACACTCACTTTCTTTCATCCTCCCAAAAAAACCTCTCATTGGTCTCACTCTCTTCATCCTCATCCACTCACGAAATCACACTCCCTCCGTTGTGAGCTCACTAATCATCATCGCGGCTGCGGTCTTTGGTCCCCGGATAACCATGTCTTTCGGACTCAAAGACGGTGAGTGTGTGGCCTCTAAGTACATGGCCGTTGAGAAGCTGAATAGCATCAAACATGGACTTCTCGTAGTCAAAGGACACAAAACCATAACCCTCAGACTCTCCACTTTTCTTGTCCTTAATAATCTTGGATTCAACAATCTTTCCTGCTCTACCGAAGAGTTCATCAAGTTCTTCAATCGTGGTGTCCTTAGACAGCCCAGTAATGATGCCACGGTTTTGATAATCTGCATTGCATATATACATATTTTAATATTATTTGAACTAATATATACATATGTATTATGTATGTACAATAAAATATAGTAAAATATATTATACTATAAGATATGGTGTGGGTGGTCAGCAAGCTAATTAAGCAACAAATCAATATAGTTAAATAGATACAAAATAAAAATAAAATAAAATTAATTACGAGGATGTGGTGTGCCCTTGGTCTCTATAAAACAAGGATCATCCTCCATTGACGTCTCTTGGGTCCAATCATTGATGTCGAAGTCATCCTGCAGACCAAATATAAGAAAAAGAAAGAAAAGGGAACTACATAGTAGTGTAATTGTAGGGTCTGCCGACCATATACGGACCCGAGTCTCACCAAAGGGTTCCTCTAAGGGCACTTAGCTCGGTTTACCTGTCATGAAAGTCCTTCGCTCGGACTCACGGGATCCGAGCATACGAATGGGCCAGGCTCGGACTTGATGGAACCGAGCCTTACGATCGGTCCACAGTCCATCAGGCTCGAGACTCTAGGACCGAGATATACCATCGGCTCGTAGATAAGCTCAGGCTCGCCGAGGCTTCTTATCCCTTCCGCAAATCTCTCCTAGATTCTTGCAACAGCCTAGACATGAGATCTTCAGCTGATCCTATCCAGATTCTAGAAGCATAATCATCCAATATTATCTCACAGAATCCTGGTTCAGCATAACTCTGATACAGGGCCCAAAGGGCCAATATCAGCCTCCTCCAAACCCTATAAATAGCTCATCACAGCTAGGATTTCAGGTAAGTACTCTCATCCCTAAGTTGACACTCTGCACACACGCGTTGACCATGGAGACCCTGCTTTTCCCAACTGGAACTGCAGAAATACCGTAAGTCATACATTAACACTTGATCCTCTACTGGGCTCCTGATTGTTGTAATCTTGAGCACTTAGAGGGTTAAGGACATAGTGTTTAAGACATAGTGTTTAGGACACTACATCTGGCGCCATCTGTGGGGAGCGAATAACTAATATTCCCACTTCCACTGTTTTCATGGCAAACGACAACGCAGCTGGAGGAGATCTCCGCCGTCGCCTCCGGGGGAGGCCACCCAAAAGTGGAAGAGGAAATATCAGAGACAGGATCGCTCCGGGATGGCCCACTGAAGGCAATCAGGCTCCTCCTGTTAATCCTCCTCCAGTTCCTCCTGAAAATCCCCTTCAGGCATAGGCTAATGTCCCTCCCCTTATTGAAGGCGGCGGAGGAAGATCTAACTCTCGCACTGTTCCTGATGGTCATGTTTCAGAATGGCGCGATACTGCAGATTCCGGACCACACGCATCTCGGAGGGCTCCTGCTGGATCACGAACTGATGAGGCCCGTCGGGTAGAACGTTCCGCTTGACATGATCGTTCCCGAGCCGATAGATCCCAAAGAGAAGTACCTCACTTGACGAGGGGCCACTTTGGAACGCTTCAAGGTGGTCAACGTTCCACTGAAACTGAGGGCAGGTCTTACATGACCACCTCTTCGGCTCGAAGGCGAGAAGAGTCAATCATGGAAATTATAAGAACTCAGACTTCCTTGATCGAGAAACAGAATCAGGCTATTGCTGCTCTTCAGCAGCAGAACATTGCAAGAACAGCCGAGCCAAGGCCTCGCGTGGCTTCCAGCAACCCAAGCAACCTTCCTCCTCCTCCACCTTTCAACCCGAGCATGGTTCCCGAGCGTATTACCGGGGAACCTCATCATGGTCATCCTTTCACAATAGAGATCATGGCATATCAAACCCCGCAGACTTATGTAGGGCATCAAAATATTCCTCGCTACACCGGGACAACTGATCTGATGGACCATATTGCGGCCTACGAATCCTCCATGATGTTTTATGGAGGAGGGGACTTCATGAAATGTCGTACTTTCTCAATGACTTTGGGCTCGGCGCCCTTACGGTGGTTCAACTCCCTACCTGCAAATTCAATTCATTCTTGGGCCGAACTCAGAAGAACATTCTTGAATAGGTACACTGCCAGTATGTCACAGCCAAAATCCGATCATTCATTAGCTGGAGTTGCACAGAGACCAGACGAGTCTCTACGAGACTACTTAGCTCGGTATCAACATGAAGCTAGTGGCATATCGGGTTTACAATCTGGAGTATCTGTTCTCTTGCTTACTCAAGGGTTACGAGACGGAGATTTTAAGGATTCTTTGATAGGGGAACCACCAAAGGATATGGCCGAACTCAGGGAAAGGTCCAGGAAATTTGTAAATTTGGAAGAATTTCACATAATCAGTACTATGGCGCGTGGTAAGGAAGAGCGTCGAGAGCATCGTCCTCGGCAAAACGATCGGTTTCGAGATGGTGGAGGAAGGAAGGATAAAAGAGAGAGAGAAAGAGGAGAAAAACTGCCTCCAAAAGGCAAATATGACGAATATACTCAGCTTACAGTACCAAGGAGTCAAATCCTTCGTGAGACTATGCACACTGAGATGCGCAATATTACTAGGCCTCCAGCTTTGAGAAAAGCTGCTTAGAAAGATAAGACCAAGTATTGTGACCATCATGGTGGATGGGGACACACCACGGACCAGTGCACTATGTTAAAAGACTTGATTGAAGAAATGGTGAGGGACGAAAAACTCCAACAGTACATTGGCGAAGCAATGCGAAAGCGTGCAAGAAGAAAAAGTCATTCCCCATCCAAACCCGAGCAGAGACAAAGAAATAGGAGTCCCTCACCACCTGCAGGGGGAGCCTCTACCCTACTGTCCGAAAAGGATAAGGGTCGAGAGGGTTTTTTGATCAACACCATTGCTGGAGGATTTGCAGGTGGAGGGGAGAAAAGAGGTGACCGAAATAAATATGTGGGTCAAGTTCTTTCTGTTGCCAGCCGACCAATTCAAAAGCCTAAAAAGAAGAATATCGTCATCAGCTTCAGTGACGAGGACTTTGCTGACATAATCCAAGACCACAACGATCCCATGGTAGTTACAGCTCGGCTCGGTAATTATGAAGTAAAGAGGATTCTTGTTGATCAGGGAAGCTCAGCGGACATTATGTTCTTGGATTTGTTTGAAGCCCTGAAGCTGAAAAGGTCTAATCTGACTTCGTTCGAAGGAAGTTTGATTGGCTTTACGGGCCATTCGATTGTTCCCCTAGGTCATATCCACCTCCCAGTCACCCTGGGGGAACAACCATCCGCTCGAACAGAGATTGTAAAGTTTCTAGTCGTTCAGGCTCGGTCGTACTGCACTTCAGTCTTTTGGCGCCGTTGTTTCAACTGTACACCTAGCTATGAAATTTCCAGGATCTAATGACAAGGTGGTCACGGTGCGTTCTGAACAGGAGCTGGCTCGGAAGTGCTACAATATCAGCCTGGGTAAACTGAAGATCGAAGATGAAAAAATTATGCAAGAGCCACTAAATAAGGGAAGTGTTAAGCTGACAGATCTTGATGTAAGGGAGGATGACGAAACCAGGCCAACCCCTCAGGGGGATTTCAAGAAGATAATCTTGGACTTCGATCCACCCCGCTGCGTCAAGATTGGTGTTGGTCTTGCTGAGGAAGTTGAGAAAGAGTTGACAGAACTGCTCATTGAGAACAAAGATCTATTCGCCTGGACCTCGGCAGATATGCCAGGCATTGACCCAAATTTCATATGCCACAAATTAAGTCTCTATCCTGGCGCTAAACCAGTTTGCCAGAAGAAGAGGCGGGTCGGAACCGAAAAAGCTCAAGCCACAGAGGAAAAGGTTGTCGAGCTGCTTCAAGCAGGGTTCATCAAGGAAGTGGTATACACCGACTGGCTGGCTAATCCCGTACTGGTCAAAAAATCTAATGGAAAATGGAGAATGTGCGTGGATTACACAGACCTGAACAAGGTCTGCCCCAAGGACCAATACCCACTTCCTTGCATAGACAAATTAGTAGACAGCTCGGCAGGATACAAGAGACTATCCTTCATGGACGCTTATTCTGGCTACAATCAGATTCCGATGTATCCTCTGGATCAGGTGAAAACTTCCTTCGTGACTGAAAACGCTACGTACTGTTATAATGTCATGCCCTTCGGGCTCAAGAACGCTGGGGCAACTTACCAACGAATGATGAATAAAGTGTTCGACCCACTTATTGGGCCCCGAATGGAGGTGTACATCGATGACATGATTGCCAAGAGTTTGAAGGAAGAAGATCATGCCAAAGACCTGAAGACCATGTGGAAACCTACAATCGGTGGTTGAAACAAATAGGAACACTAGGAGAACACCTAGAAGGGGGGGTTGAATAGGTGTTATAGAAACTTTGAAAGATTTTCGCAAGAAACAAATCTAAACGATTAAAACCAATGAAAATCAATCAATTAACAAATATTATATCAAATATTAAGCGGAAACAATCAACACCAATATTCTTATTGATTCACCTAGGTTATCAAAATGATTTTCCCTTTATCAATTTTGCACAATAAAGATTCAATTCAATCAAATATAGAAAAATCACTTTTTCTAGGTTTTCAATCAAGAACACAATTAAAGACTTGAATGTAAAGAGTTAAGGGTTTAGAGATACGACACAGTGATTTATCCTGGTTCACTTTCATCCGCTTGAAAGCTACATCCAGTCCCCTCTTCAACCAAGAGAGATTCTTCACTGTGAGGAATTAGAGTTCTCAGATTACAAGTAAATGCCTCACAAGACTTCCTTCTTGCTAGCCTACAAGAGATACCACACCCTTGCCTTGTAACCCTATTGATATCTAATCTAACCTCTTCTCTTGCTTGCCGATTCCCACAACAAGTCTTCCAATTGCTTGTTCTTCAACAAGGCTTCCAAGTGCTTGATGAAATGCTTCTTCAAGACTTCCAATGAACTATGCTTGATTCCACAAAATCAAGGCTTCCAATGTTGTAGAATGTTTGCCTCTTGCAATGATTACAACTCAAATGAAAACAAAATAACAATCCTATGAATCTCTTTCAAAAGCTATGAAAAGATCAACATGAGAGATTCAAGGTTCTTGATCAAAGAATATGAAAATGAGAGCTTTGATCTTGAGAGAGTGAGAGAGAATAGTGTGGCTTTGATTCTTTGTAAAATTGTGTATTAAAATGATTCTAGTTAATAGAAATGATTAGGAAAAGGTTTATATAGAATACCCAAAAGTTGGAGCAACTTAGAATAGCTTTTGAGAAGTGAAAAACGTATTTAAAACAGTTACAGATCCTGTTTACTCGAGTAAAATAAGTGTTAATCGAGTAATACGAAAGCAAGATAATTTTCACTCGAGTGAGACCAAAAATACTCGAGTAAAGGTGCAGATAATCGATTATCAAAAGTTTGTTAATCGATCAGTTCAAAATACACTGTTAATCAATTATCAAAATCTGTTAATCGATTATTAACATTAAAAATCACTTGAAACTTGTTTTCTCAAAAACTAAACCTTTTCTTTCAAACCTTTAAGCCACCTATTGATTTTAGGCAAAGTGAATACTCAAAATATGATATAATCATGCAATCAAAAGAGATTCACTACCCTCTAATAACTCTACCCAAACTCATAAACTAAGAGACTTGTGAGGCTAAAGATAAAACAATAAAACATAAACTACCAAACTAAGTCTTCATGAGTTGGCTCTCTCTTCTTAACTTGATGTTTGTTGTTGCTTGTTGAGCTTGAACTTGATCAACACATTTGTAGCTTGTTCAAAACCTTTTGGCATTTATCAAAACATTCTTCATGGATCTTACAGACCATTCTTGACAGAATTCGGCAGTACGATATGAGGCTGAACCCTGAAAAGTGCACTTTTGGGGTTCCTGTTGGATCATTCCTCGGATTTATGCGCACTGAACGAGGAATCGATGCGAACCCTGAAAAATGTCGAGCTATCCTCGAGATGAAGAGTCCATCTGACATTAAGGGTGTACAACAATTGGCAGGTCGGGTAGCAGCTCTTTCCAGATTTTTATCCCAATCAGCTCGGAAGGCCCTACCATGGTACCAATTGTTGCGGAAGGAAAAGGAAAAGGCGTTTGAGTGGAACGATACATGCGAAAAGGCCTTCACTAACCTTAAGCAGTATCTGGCACCCCCCCCGATCCTATCTAGCCCTACAGTAGGAGAGACTCTGTTCCTATACTTGTCAGTGGGTGATTCTGTTGTCAGTTCAATTTTAGTTCGAGAAGAATCAGGCAAGGAATCCCCCGTTTATTTTGTTAGCCGACCGCTTCAAGGACCAGAACTGAGGTACCAAAAGGTGGAAAAATTGGCTCTATTTAGTCATCACGGCCAGAAGATTGTGTCAGTACTTCCAGAGCCATCACATTAAAGTCAGAACAGCTCAACCTATCCGCCAGATTCTCCAGAAACCCGACCTAGAAGGAAGAATGGTAACTTGGGCCACCGAACTTTCCGAGTTCGACATCACTTTCGAACCAAGGAAGGCAATGAAGTCTCAGGTTCTGGCTGATTTCCTCACTGAGTTTACTGAGCCACTGACGAGCTCAAACTTGGACTGGAGCATTTATGTTGATGGATCGAGCAACAAGCTCGGGGCAGGTGCTGGAATAATCCTGGAGAACTCCGATGGTGTTACCCTTGAGTATTCTCTGAAGTTTGAATTTCCTACTTCAAACAATCAGGAAGAATACGAAGCGGTAATGGCTGGTCTCAGGATGGCAAAGGAGGTAGGGGCCCGAGAAGTCAAGATTTTCAGTGATTCTCAACTGCTGGTCTCTCAGGTCAAAGGTGATTATCAAGCCAAAGAACCCATCCTCCAAAAGTATCTTGATAAGGTGAAGTTCTTGTCTTCAGAGTTTGCCAAAGTTGAATTCTGTCATATTCCAAGGGAAAGCAATAGCCGAGCAGACATTCTTTCAAAACTTGCTTCAACGAAAGGCCCCGAAAATAACAAGACTTTGATCCAGGAAATGGTTCACGGACCTAGCGTTGTCCTCTCCATTTCGGTTGATCCATGTTGGACTGCTCCGATCACGAGTTACTTAGAACAATGAACTTTGCCTGCTGATCCAACCGAGGCTAAGAAGCTCGTCAGGAAAGCGTCGCAATTTGCTCTGGTTGAAGGAATTTTGTTTCGCCGAGGGGTCAGTGGCCCTATGCTCAGATGCTTAGATCCCACTGAAGCAAAACAAACACTTGAAGAAGTCCACGGAGGAATCGGAAGCCATCATATTGGGGGAAGTCATTGGCCAAAAAGATTCTAAGGGCAGGATATTACTGGCCGACCCTTCAGCAAGATGCAATTAATCATGTGAAAAGATGCGAAAAGTGTCAATTCCATAGCGATGTGTACCAGAAGCCGACCGAGGAACACCACTCACTTTCATCTCCCTATCCCTTCTATCAATGGGGAATGGATTTGATTGGCCAGTTCCCCACCGCACCAGGACAACTGAAATGGGTGGTAGTTGCCATAGATTACTTTACCAACTGGGTAGAAGCCGAGCCTCTAGCAACTATCTCGTCTTCCAAGGTTTAGAATTTTTTTGAAAGGCAGGTCATAGCTCGGTTTGGAGTTCCACAAGTTCTGGTGACTGACAACGGAACTCAGTTCGCAGCAAAAGCGTTCCAAGACTTGGTCAACGCTTTAAACATCGAGCACTATTTTTCTTCGGTTGAGCATCCTCAGACTAATGGACAACCGGAATCAGTGAATCGAACCATCATCCAAGGAATTAAGAAGAGGCTTATTGGTGCAAAGGGAAATTGGTTGGATAATCTGCATGAAGTACTCTGGTCATACCGCACCACAATACAAACCTCAACGGGGGAAACTCCTTATCGGCTTACCTACGGCTGCGACGCGGTCATCCCGATGGAAAGAATCATCACCTCATTTTAGACCATACAACAACCAAACCCCTTCAACAACACTTTACTGTGTGAAGATCTCATTCTATCTGATGAAGTCAGAGATTTAGCCGCCAAGCGAGAACGACATGCCAAGCTAATGCAAGCAAAAGAGTATAATCGCTCGGTAGTACCCAGATGTGAATTCAATGCTCCTAATTAGGTGGATTATGTTTTGATGATGACAAAATAATTAACAAATCATGCCTTGAAGATATTGCAACATCAACATCAACAAGAAGTCAAGAAAAGAAGACAAGTGCCCAATCATTCTCAATCAAATATTAATTGTAAATTTCTAATTTATGTTGAGAGTGGTTGAGAGTGGGTAGAAATAGTTAGTCTCTTCTAGGAATAAATTTTTATATGTTTATTAAGTTGAGATTGACCAAAAATTAATACTTGAGAGGAAAAATAAAATTGAAAAATAATTTTTCCCATATCTGATCAAAATACTCGAGTATTTTGATAAAGACTCGAGTATATACTCGAGTATTTATAGAAAAACTCGAGTATTTGTGCCAAGTCAGCAAATATGACCGTTAGTCTGGTTCGTGCACCAATTCACTCGTGACCGACCAAAAAGACTCGAGTATTTACCAAAAGACTCGAGTATTTTTGTCCAGTCAGCAAAAATGAACGTTGGAGAGACTCAAAAACCCAATTGAGGGCATTTTGAGTCTTATCCAACCCAAGATAGCAATTCAGAACCTGATTGTAAAATTTCTCTTTGAATTTGTGCAAGAACAAACAAGACAACAAGATCATATTGATTCAAGCTTTCTTAATTTCCTCTTCTCAAGTGTTAATTCCCAAAAAGCTCAACTTCTCACTCATATTGTCATTTTATTCCAAGTTGAGTTTTTAGGCCTCAATTCTTACATTGAGCTGTGCTTATTTGTGCTAATCCATTGTGAGATTAGTAATACACATACAAAAAGCTTGATTAGTCAAAGTCTTGGATTGTTCCCAAGCAAACCCTAAGTGGCTTAGGGTGTTGGAAGTCTTGAGAGGTTCTCAAGCACAAGACTAGGAGGTTCCTAGCCCGGTGGAGTTTCTTGAAGGGAGTTCAAGGAAGCTTTGTGAAGAGTTCTTCAATCACCGGAATCAAATTGGGGTAGAAATTAAGAGTTTGGTACACTCTTGAAAGGGTTAGGTTGAGTGAGGCCATTCTCAAGCAATCCTTTGTAATTTCTAACAATTTGATTATTAGTAGAAACTCCTAAGTGATTAGGAGGACTGGATGTAGCTCATTGTTGGAGTGAACCAGGATAAAATTGCTTGAGTGTTGGTTTATTGCTTTTAATCTACTTTCTAGCTCAATAGACTTAAGTCATTTCAATCAATTAGGATTTATACAATTAGGTAGCAAGTTCAAGAAATCTTTGTGTTTAAAAGTTATTTAGATTGCTTGCTATTCTGTTGGATAAGTTCCTGTTTATTATTGAATTGATTTGAGTTAAATTGTTGAATTTTCGTTTCTGGTTTTTCTGCTATCTGATAGGAAAAACTCGAGTATTTCATAAAAGACTCGAGTTGTTCATCACTGAAAAACTCGAGTATTTCACAAAAGACTCGAGTCTTTTGTGTCTGATTCCAGAAAATTCAGTCTTAGCTCCATTCTTCAATTATCAATCGAAATATTTGGTATTAGTGCTTCAAAATACTATTCACCCCCCTCTAGTATTTGCTTAGCCCGCTTGTTGGTTTCCAACAAGTGGTATCAGAGCTCGGTCGAAAGATCGAGTGTAACAACTTTTTCGAAAAAGATCCTTTTGGAAACTTAATGGGCTCTAGCAATAACTTTGGTGGAGAAGGAGCTTCAATAAACCGTCCTCCACTATTTAATGGTGAAGGATATGTTTATTGGAAAACTCGCATGAAAGTTTTTATTGAAGCAATTGATATGGATATTTGGGATGCAATTGAAAATGGTCCTTTCATTCCCAAAAAGAAAATAAATGATGAAATTGTTGAAATTCCAAGGAGTAGTTGGAATGATGATGAAAAGAGAAAAGTCTCATTTGATTTAAAAGATAAAAACATCATCTTTTCGGCTCTATCCCATGATGAATTTTATAGAGTTTCCCAATGTAAATCGGCAAAAGAAATGTGGGATACTTTGCAAGTCACACATGAGGGAACAAGTGAGGTTAGAGATGCAAGATTGAATTCTCTAACTCACGAATATGAATTGTTCCACATGTTGCCAAATGAAACCATTAGTGACTTGCAAAAGCGATTCTCTCACATTGTTAATCATTTGATTTCCTTGGGAAAAGTATTTCGCAATGGTGAAACTACTAACAAAATTCTAAGATGTCTTGATAGGAGTTGGCAACCCAAGGTAACCGCCATCAAGGAATCAAGAGACATAAATAGCATGGACTTAGCCACTTTGTTTGGCAAACTCCAAGAGCATGAGATGGAGCTTACAAGACTTGGGATGCATGAGGAATCGGACAAAAAGAAAAAGAGCATAGCACTCAAAGCTTCAACCAAAGCTACAAAAGAAGTTGAAGAATGCTCTACAAGTGGAGATTCCGATGGTGAACCAAATCAAGAAGAATTTGGGATGTTTGTGAAAAGATTCAACAAATTCTTCAAAGGGAAGAAAGGTGGATCTTCATCCAATTTCAAGAGAACCAAAGACTCCAAACAAAGAGAAAAGAGTACCAATGATGGAGTTAAGTGTCATGAATGTGGTGGGGTTGGTCACATAAGAATGGAATGTGCCACATTCTTGAAGAAGAATGACAAGAAGACCCAAGAGACCAAAGGGAAGCGTGCATACATTGTTTGGGATGCACTGGAGAAGAGCATTGAATCGTCTTCAAATAGCTCCGGTGATGAAAATGCAAACCTTTGTCTCATGGCCAAGAACAATCATGAGTCCTCATCAAGAGCTAATCATGGCATGAGTGAAAGTGATGATGAGGTAACCTCTAGCTCTTCTTGTTCATCTTCAAACTCCATTTCATATGATGATTTGCAAGAAGCCTACAATGAAATGTTAATTCAATTTAAAAGGCTTGCTAAAATTAATAAGGAAAAAGGAAAGAAAATTTTGGAGTTTCAACATGAAATTGATGAATTGCAAAAATCTATAAATGAGTTGAAACTTCAAAATGAATCCTTGGAACTTATTAATTCTAGTCATCAAAGTGATTGTGCAAATCATGAGGAAATTATCACTTCATGTGAGAGATGTGATGAACTTGAAAAAGAAGTGAAAGAGTTGAAAAACAAACTCACAATCTCACATAGTGATAGAAACCTCAACCGGTTGTTGAACTCTCAAAGACATAATCACAACAAAACCAGTTTAGGATATGTTCATAAAAAGGACAAAAAGTACAAGGTGGTTGGAACATTTTCTAAGAAAAACTCATCAAAGAGACCAACTTGTACTTATTGTGGAAAAGTTGGACATATCAACATTGAGTGCCATATTAAGAAGTTTGAAATGAATAAGGGCACTTATATGTGGATTAAGAAGGGAGAAAGTCCCAACACTAACCCTAAGGGACCCAACATTGTTTGGGTACCCAAAGTGAACAAGTGATTTCATTTTGTAGGTGTGTCTTCGAACGGGAAAACAATTGTGGTATCTTGATAGTGGATGTTCGAAGCACATGACGGGAGATAAGCGGCACTTCATTGAGCTTACTCCAAAGGAATAGGGTTATGTCACTTATGGGGACAACAACAAAGGCAAAATCCTTGGTATTGGTAAAATCGGAAACTCTTCAAACTTGATTATTGATAATGTGCTCTATGTTCAAGGATTAGAACATAATCTCTTGAGCATAAGCCAATTATGTGATATTGGCAATCATGTAGTTTTTACCTCTACCCATTGCCTCATTAAAAGTGACAAAGATGAATCAATCAAATTTGTTGGTAGAAGGTCAAATAATACTTACTTAGTTGATTTGAACAAAGTCACTTCTTTGGTCTCTACTTGTTTAGTGAGCAAAGAAAATGACACTTGGTTATGGCATCGTAGGACCGCTCATATAAATGTAAACCAATTGAAGAAAATTCAATCTAAAGATCTAGTAGTTGGTTTACCAAAGCTAAATTTTTCTATTGAAGGTGTTTGTTCCCCTTGCAAGAAATGTAAACAAACTAAAAACACCTTTGGATCAAAAATGGTTTTGTCCACGTCAAGGCCATTAGAAATGCTTCATATGGACTTGTTTGGACCATCACAAATAAAAAGCTTTGGTGGCAACTATTATGCATTGGTGATTGTTGATGACTTCTCTAGGTTTACTTGGACTTTATTTTTAACTACTAAGAGTGAGACCTACAAATCTTTTAAACATCATGTCAAACTTTTGCAAAACCAAGTAAATCAAAAAGTAATTATTATTCGTACCGATCATGGTGGTGAATTCGAAAACCACAAATTTGATAGATTTTGTGCAAAAAATGGTATTGAGCATCAATTCTCCGCACCAAGGACTCCGGAACAAAACGGAGTGGTAGAGCGGAAAAATAGGGTGCTAGAGGAACTTGCTAGAACCATGTTAAATGATTCTCAAGTACCTCAATATTTTTGGGCCGATGCCGTCAATACGGCTTGTTATGTTTTAAATCGTATTTTGATAAGGCCCTCTTTGGATAAAACCCCCTATGAACTTTACAAGGGAAGAAAGCCAAATATATCTCATTTTCATGTCTTTGGATGCCAAGTTTTTGTTTTAAATAATGGAAAAGAACACATTGGCAAGTTTGATTCCAAATCCGATGAAGGCATATTTTTAGGCTATTCTTCTCATAGTAAAGCTTATAGAATTTTCAATAAAAGAACTTTAACTATTGAGGAATCAATTCATGTGGTTTTTAATGAGTCTTCAAAAGAAGATAGTGTTTTATGTGATGCTAGTGAAGATGGCATTGTCTTTTCAAAAGAAGAAAAAGAGAGAGAGAATTCAAAAGTTGATGAAGGAGAAGTAAGGGAAGAACTTCCTCCAACTTGGAAATCGGTCAAGGCTCATCCTATAGACAAAGTCATAGGAGATATGTCAAAGGGAGTACTTACTCGTAGGTCTATTCAAAACATTTGCCACTATGTCTCATTTGTTTCTCAAATTGAACCCGATTCAATTAAAAAGGCCATTGAGGATGATCATTGGGTTCTTGCTATGCAAGAAGAATTAAACCAATTTGAAAGAAATGAAGTTTGGGATCTAGTCCCTAAACCCGATGATCATACCATAATTGGTACTAAATGGATTTATAGAAACAAACTTGATGAATCCGGGTTGATTATAAGAAACAAAGCTAGACTAGTAGCTCAAGGGTACAACCAAGAGGAAGGTATCGATTATGATGAGACCTTTGCTCCGGTTGCACGTCTTGAAGCAATCCGAATTTTACTTGCTTATGCTTCAATCATGAAATTCACTTTATATCAAATGGATGTTAAAAGTGCTTTCTTGAATGGGTTTATAAATGAAGAAGTGTATGTCAAACAACCCCCCGGTTTTGAAAATAGTGAATTTCCAAACCATGTTTATAAATTGAAAAAGGCACTCTATGGATTGAAACAAGCTCCTAGAGCTTGGTATGATCGATTGAGTTCCTTTCTATTAGAAAACAAGTTTCAAAGAGGGAAGGTTGATAATACATTATTTATTTATAAAACCATGGATGACATTTTGTTAGTACAAATCTATGTTGATGATATCATTTTCGGTGCTACTAACGTGTCTCTTTGTAGAAAGTTTTCAAATTTGATGAAAAAGGAATTTGAAATGTCAATGATGGGAGAACTCAAGTTCTTCCTAGGCTTACAAATAAAGCAAGTCAAGGAGGGGATATTTGTGCATCAAGGGAAATATTGCAAAGAGCTCCTTGAAAAATTCGGATTGGACAAGTGCAAGGAAGCCTACACTCCAATGAGCACATCATGCTACCTAGACAAGGATGAACAAGGTACACCGGTTGATGTTAGTAAGTATAGGGGTATGATAGGTAGTCTCCTATATCTCACTGCATCTAGACCGGATATTATGTTTAGTGTATGCATGTGTGCTAGATTTCAAGCTAATCCTAAAGAATCTCACCTATCCGCAGTTAAACATATATTTAAGTATCTAAAAGGAACAATTAACACTGGTTTATGGTATCCTGCTGATGCCAATCTTAGTCTAGTTGGTTACTCGGATTTCGACTTCGCCGGATGCAAGCTTGATCGCAAAAGCACCAGTGGTACTTGCCATTTCTTGGGAAGTTCATTGGTGTCATGGTTTTCTAAAAAGCAAGCTTGTGTCGCTCTTTCTACCGCCGAAGCGGAATATATCGCAGCCGGTAGTTGTTGTGCTCAATTGTTATGGATGAAACAACAATTATCGGATTTTGGTTTGAAACTTGAAAATATTCCGATTAGATGCGATAACACGAGTGCAATCAATTTGACTAAGAATCCGGTGTATCACTCAAGAACTAAACACATTGAAATAAGACATCATTTTTTAAGAGATCATGTACAAAAGGGTGATTGCACAATTGAATTTGTTAGTACCACAAATCAATTAGCCGACATTTTTACAAAACCTCTACCAAGGGACACCTTTTATCATATTAGGAGAGAACTTGGTATTTTAGATGAAGCTAATATAGGCTAATTGCATTGTGTGTCATTTTTGGAAAATCACCATATTAGTCTTACTCTAATGTGTTATTGATTCTTAGTTAAATTGTCCTTGATGATATTTGAAATTGTATATGTTAATTGTGTGTGATTCTGTACTGTATTCCAAGTTGGTAGTGAAGCATTTGTGTTTGATTTGTGTTTGGTCTTTCAAAACTGTGTTTTTACTTTTTGTTCTGTCAAAATACTCGAGTTTTTCCAAAAAAACTCGAGTATATTAATTCAAAATTAAATCAGTTTTAAATTGAAAAAGTTTTTAATCAGGGTCTGATAAAAATACTCGAGTGTTTTTTTAAAACACTCAAGTCTTTCGAAAACCCCAATTTTTGAACTTTCAGACCAAACTCGAGTATTTTCCAAAAACTCGAGTATTTTGCCTTTCCCTGAAATTTGAACTTTCGGACCAAACTCGAGTTTTTAAGTTTTTACTCGAGTTTTCTGGGGAAATCTGGGCTGAGTCACGATCGACTCGAGTATATTTTCAAAAACTCGAGTATATCCTAAAGAACAACTCGAGTATTTATGAATATACTCGAGTATTTTGAACTGTTTATATATACTCTCAGACTCGAGTTTTTGCGACCCTCTTCTCTCTCGGTTTTCTCATATCTCTCTCCTCAAAACTCAGATTTTCCTCAAAGTTTTGTCAAATCTTACTAGTTTTTCATCCTCTAAACTCTTCTCTCGGTTTTATTCTCCTCCAGATGCTCCAGCTCCTTCGATGTTTTGATGATGTTGACCTTTGCAGTCTATCTTAGTTTTCATTCTGTTTTTATCATATTGGTCTTTGTTACATTTTCTGTATTTTGAGAACTTGGTGTTTTGAGTCTTTGGGTTTACTATTGCACCTTTGGTTTGGACCTTTTATGATGTTTTTATGTTAATAAATTTGGTTTTCATTATGATGTTTGTGCAAAGCTTCAGGGGGAGCTCTTTCTTGTTATTATATCTCCGTTTTATTTGCATAGTTGGTTATGGGGTTTTCCGATTATGCACCTCTCCTCCCTTGATCTTTTTCTAAATTGATTATGCACATCTTTTTGGCGTATGACAAAAAGGGGGAGAGATATTATACACTTGTCTTGATATTGTTGCGCCTAAATTTTTCTAACTATGGTATATACTCTGATAATTGTTAAATACTCTAATACCATAGGCTTGGTGCTAAAATTAAATTGTCATAACATCTTGCACAAGCTGAATTTTTAGATAGGTGAAAAGTATCATATAGTGAGGGGGAGTTGCATTTTCAAGTGGATTCAAGCTCAACAAATGGTACAAGTGTTAATTATTTTGTCATCACCAAAAAGGGGGAGATTGTGAATTCAATGCTCCTAATTAGGTGGATTATGTTTTGATGATGACAAAATAATTAACAAATCATGCCTTGAAGATATTGCAACATCAACATCAACAAGAAGTCAAGAAAAGAAGACAAGTGCCCAATCATTCTCAATCAAATATTAATTGTAAATTTCTAATTTATGTTGAGAGTGGTTGAGAGTGGGTAGAAATAGTTAGTCTCTTCTAGGAATAAATTTTTATATGTTTATTAAGTTGAGATTGACCAAAAATTAATACTTGAGAGGAAAAATAAAATTGAAAAATAATTTTTCCCATATTTGATCAAAATACTCGAGTATTTTGATAAAGAATCGAGTATATACTCGAGTATTTATAGAAAAACTCGAGTATTTGTGCCAGGTCAGCAAATATGACCGTTAGTCTGGTTCGTGCACCAATTCACTCGTGACCGACCAAAAAGACTCGAGTATTTACCAAAAGACTTGAGTATTTTTGTCCAGTCAGCAAAAATGAACGTTGGAGAGACTCAAAAACCCAATTGAGGGCATTTTGAGTCTTATCCAACCCAAGAGAGCAATTCAGAACCTGATTGTAAAATTTCTCTTTGAATTTGTGCAAGAACAAACAAGACAACAAGATCATATTGATTCAAGCTTTCTTAATTTCCTCTTCTCAAGTGTTAATTCCCAAAAAGCTCAACTTCTCACTCATATTGTCATTTTATTCCAAGTTGAGTTTTTAGGCCTCAATTCTTACATTGAGCTGTGCTTATTTGTGCTAATCCATTGTGAGATTAGTAATACACATACAAAAAGCTTGATTATTCAATGTCTTGGATTGTTCCCAAGCAAACCCTAAGTGGCTTAGGGTGTTGGAAGTCTTGAGAGGTTCTCAAGCACAAGACTAGGAGGTTCCTAGCCCGGTGGAGTTTCTTGAAGGGAGTTCAAGGAAGCTTTGTGAAGAGTTCTTCAATCACCGGAATCAAATTGGGGTAGAAATCAAGAGTTTGGTACACTCTTGAAAGGGTTAGGTTGAGTGAGGCCATTCTCAAGCAATCCTTTGTAATTTCTAACAATTTGATTATTAGTAGAAACTCCTAAGTGATTAGGAGGACTGGATGTAGCTCATTGTTGGAGTGAACCAGGATAAAATTGCTTGAGTGTTGGTTTATTGCTTTTAATCTACTTTCTAGCTCAATAGACTTAAGTCATTTCAATCAATTAGGATTTATACAATTAGGTAGCAAGTTCAAGGAATCTTTGTGTTTAAAAGTTATTTAGATTGCTTGCTATTCTGTTGGATAAGTTCCTGTTTATTATTGAATTGATTTGAGTTAAATTGCTGAATTTTCGTTTCTGGTTTTTCTGCTATCTGATAGGAAAAACTCGAGTATTTCAGAAAAGACTCGAGTTGTTCATCACTGAAAAACTCGAGTATTTCACAAAAGACTCGAGTCTTTTGTGTCTGATTCCAGAAAATTCAGTCTTAGCTCCATTCTTCAATTATCAATCGAAATATTTGGTATTAGTGCTTCAAAATACTATTCACCCCCTTCTAGTATTTGCTTAGCCCGCTTGTTGGTTTCCAACAAGAGAATTCGAAGTAGGTGACCTCGTCCTAAGAAGAGCTGACATGTGCATGAAAAACGCTAAAGACGGAAAACTGGCTCAAAACTGGGAAGGGCCATACCGAGTAGCTTCCAAGATGGGAATAGGGGCCTACAAGCTCGAAACTCTCTCTAGTGCTCTCATCAATAACACTTGGAATGTGGCAAAGCTCAAAGCGTATTTCAGCTAAAGTTTTTATCCCAATTTCAATTCTGTTTTTAGTTTCATTGCTATTTTTGCTAATTGATAGGTCTGTTTATTTTTGATGATTGTGTACTCTCGGTGGAACTCCGAGCCCATTGTACTTACTGCTTCAATTAAGTTAAAGTTCTGTTTCTGAATTCATTGTATTTACGTACTATTCCTCATAACCGATTAGCCACCGTTTATGACGCGAACGATTATAAACAGCTCGAACAAGAGCTTATAACTCGTCAAGTACTTTAAAAGATTCCCGATTCAAACATGATTGTCTTAAAATCATTTCATACATCGCGGATAGAGGAACCCACCTTGGCTAAAGTGTCAGAGTTTCGAGGTCTTAACACTTGAATTCATAACAAAAAGAATAATATGAGAAGCACAAAATCATTACGGATATTATAAATATTCAGAATAGTTATAGAAAAAGGTCCAAACCCATCTATTGGGGAAAATACGAGTTAAAAAGCAAAAGGGTAATATCTACTCTACGTCGGACAGTACTACGCTTTCAGGATCAAATTTATCCTCTTCTTCCTCGTCGCCTTCGGCACCCTCGGCCTCGTCTTCCTCGGATTCCTCAGCAAAGTGGTCAGGTAGATCGTTTCCACCCATGTCTATTGCGACCCCGTTCTCACCCACGATCCGACCATTTTTAACTCCGAAGTTGGGGTCAATACCTTTGGTTACGAGGCCAGGATTCAGGATGCGAAGCTGCTCGACGGTGTTGAGGAAAGAGTCTTCAACTGCATGATCCCAATTGTAAAGATTCTCTTTGGCTGCCCTCTTGTGCTTAAGAGCCTTCACCTTCATTTTGTCTAGGGAGGCTCGGAGTCCGGCGACCTCATCCTTGGCATACTCGAGTTGCTCTCGAGCCACAGCAGCATCCTCCTCGACTTTCCGAGCCTTCTTTGTAGCCTCCCGAAGAGATGTGGCATCCTCTTCGGCCTTCTTCAGGATTTCCTCGGTCCGCCTCATCCTTTCATTGGCTTCTTGAAGAGTTTTCTCAGCCGTCTCCTTGTCAGCCTCGGCTCTAGCTTTGGCGTCTTCATCCTCTTGCTTCCCCTTTTGCAGCCCTTCCTTCTTTGCAGCCAATGCTTGAAGTCTTTTTTCAAAGGCTTCTACCTGGAGCTGTAAATAATCCTCCCGAGCCTCAGCCTCTTGTCGTTTTTTCTTCCCCTCGGTGCCCACACCAGCATGAACATCCTCACCACGCTGACCGAGGTAGCGAAGAATGCTCGCACCCCTTAGAAGACTCTTCACCAAGGCAGAACAGTTGTTCTCCCAAACCGAAGGGAGCCAGGCGTCCATCACTTGTGCATCCTCAGGTGGGAAGACTGTTGCATTCAATCCATCGGGAGTCTTCTTCTCCCACACTGTTTTGGCAACAATATCCTCCATGTCATCCGAGCCTTGGATCCCTTTGTGGGATTTGCTGAGGTTAAGCCATTCCCCAGCTATCCCTTTTCCCTTGTCCGTCCGAGGCCTCTTGGGGGGACGCTCGGGAGTACCTTCAGCGCTCGGCTGAGCCTCCGCGTTAATTACTTGTTCAATGCCCTCGGCTGCCAAGACTACCTCTGCCGGAGTAGCACTGGGGGTGATGGTTGGACTGTCATTTGGTGTTGGCCCGGAGGATTGGCTCTTATTCGATGAGCCAGAACCTGCCTTCATCGCTGCGAGTTGAGCCATCCTGGATGAGGCAGCGGCACTCTTCTTGGCCTTAGACGCTTTTTTGCCCATTTTTTCTGCAACAAGAAGAATATATCAGTATTATACCGAGCAAAAATATATATATATATACCCAGCTCGGCTTTCACTTCAGCCTTTGTTCTCTTCAAAAGGATTTGTTTTGTATCAATCTGGCCCTTTTCTTTAAGATACTCCCAAACCCGATCGCATAAACGTCTCTCGACCCTACTCAAATCCGCTTTGTAGTCAAATTGGTATAAGGAGGCTCCTCTATTATAAATGTCGCCCGACCAGCTTAGCGGGAACTGGGGCACGACCTTAACTTCCCCTTCATCTTCAACTCGCTTCATGAACCAGCATACTTCGGCTCCCGTATACTCGTACTTGAAGAAGCGAGGTTTGAAGGATTTCCAAGAGTCAGTTACCTTAGCAAAAAGGGCGTGGTCTTTCCGAGCCTTCAGCAACACCCAGAGCCCTTTGGAGTCGCCAAATTTGTTTACTTTAGGGGCATATATCCAAAAAAAGGCTCGTAACGTCGCGACCAGACCCTCAGCATCGCAAAATTGCTGGAATGCTCTGGCAAAGGCCCACCCGCTCGGATGTAGCTGACTTGGGGCTATGCCTAAGTGGTTGAGGACCTCCATCTCAAAGGTGGAAAATGGCACGCGAATTCCGACCTTTGTGGCTACCTCCTCATAGAAGTAGAAAAATTGTGGGTTCTCTGGCACTTTGAAGCATATGCGGTCGTCTATGCTCACGTGCCTCAAAGCAAATTCTGAGGCATTCCCGTCTGCGTTCGGAGGGGTCAGAATAGGTCGAAGGTGGTTCAAGATATTCGTCGTAAGCAGAGAAGGCCACGTCCCGAGTACTTCTCGATCAAAAGTTCCATCATACTCCACGTGGTTGGGTGGTAAAGGGAATTCTTCGGGATGGGTCTTGTAACACCCCAAATTTTTGCTTACTGATGTAATACAATTGTGATTTATGAAAGATTATTTTATAATTTCTTTCTCAATCATAATTATATTTCATAAATAAATTAAGTTTAGTATGAGTTAGTATTAGTAATTGCGAAAGTAGAAAAATATTGGAGCAAGAGAATAATATGTAAAAATAAGGTTTTTACATATTAGTCCCTAGAAGAGGACCTAGAAGCAATATTAGGAAGATTTTGGAGGGAAGGGCATTAAAATAAATATTTTTGAAAAACTGACCAGAATACTCGAGTATTTCTGGAAATACTCGAGTAATCGAGTCAGTGGAGAACTCGTTAGTGCGTTTGATGAGTCAACACACGACGATTTCACTTGGTTGACACGAAAACACCAGGGGTACACGATGGTGGGTGTCGTGGCGAGCTGCATGACCATGGGCAACCTCTATTTAAGCCCTGAGTTGAAGATGTTGGAGGATTTTTGGTGGATTTCTCTGAAAACGTTGAGTTAGGGTTTTCAATTTCGTCTTCCACGTTCTCCTCCGATTCTGAGAGTTGAGTTGAGTGATACACATCATTGTAAAGCTCACATCACGAGCTTTACAAAGACCTAAGATTTGAGAGTTGTGGTCGCCTGAGGAAGAGGAATCGAAGCTCGAAAGTGAGGTGTTTTCTGTGGCCAAGTTCAGAAACTTGAAGCTTGGAACTCACTTCCAGCTTGGATTGTGGTAAGCTCCTAGACCCACATGACCCTCAAATTCGTTTATACCTCTAGTTTAAGTTGCAGAGAATTGATTCTAATCATTTTCCCCAATTTTTAAAACGATTTTGCATGTTAAATTCTCTGGTTTTGGTGCTCTGTTCAAACTGTGGCTGCATGCAAAGGATTTTTGGGTTTGAGCATCTCCAGCCAATTTCTCTGCAATTTCAGAGTTGAGTCACGAATTTGAGGTAAGGGTGGAGCTATTAATTCACTAGAATAAGAGTATATTGTGTGGAATTAGGATGGGAGTCAATGAATGACTCTATGGGCATAGTTTGAAATAGGATTGAGGCTTGGAGGCCTTTCTGGACTTAACTGAAGGTTTGGTCATGTTTATTTGGTCACATGCAAGGTGTATCAATGCTGAAAATGGAATGGATATATGTAGAATTGGAATTGGTATGCTAAGTTGTGGAAAATGCATTTTTATGCATAATTATGGATAATCTATGATTCAGTGTTAAATGTTGTTAATTCTGTGTTGGAACATGTTTAAAATGTGTAATGTAAGCTATATTGATCTTTGGTTTGGACTGGAATGGACTATAATCGAAATTGGTATGTTAAAACTTGATTTCAGTGCTGTCTGTCTGCAAACACTCGAGTATTATGGGTAATACTCGAGTATTTTGCCTATTTTGGGAAATCAATTTTCTAGAAAACTCAAGAACACTCGAGTATTCATATAGAACACTCGAGTATTCTAGAAATTTTTAAAGTATATTTCTGGAAATGATAGAACACTCGAGTCTTGCCTGGAACACTCGAGTATATGGTTGAATCTTTGCAAATTTAGTTCTGGAAACAAAGAACACTCGAGTACCAGGAGGGACACTCGAGTACTTTGATAAACCAAGGAAACACTCGAGTCTGGAGAAGTTTACTCGAGTATTTTTGGGATCAGGACAGAAACACAATTTTACTTTTAACATACCTAAGGGGATATCGATTAAGATCAATTATGCTTATGAGAAAAAGTGTCATGTTCCAATAAAAGGACTGGGAAATGATTAACAACAGTTTAACCTACTGAAGGAATAATATTGGATGCACATAATAAGATTATTGGTTAATCTTGGTGTATAATTTTATGTGCATACATGCATGGTGTAAGGTTGGGGATAATTCGGTGGTAACTGGCTCGATGACACATTTTGGTAATGTGGGCAGCATTTGGGAATGCTGTTACGTCTTGGTGACGTTGTGTGCACACTATCCGAGCAGTTCCACAATACATGTTGGTCATGTATGCGAATTATTGGAATGAACGTTCAATGGACAATGGAATTGGGAGACATGCATCATTACTCATAATTAATGGTATTAATATAAAAGGAATACATTCATCTGCATTTACCTTTGCATTGGATATTTGTAACTGGCTATTGTTACATGTTTTATTTATTCTTATTCGATTATGTGAATTATGTGCTTACCCCTTATTGCCCATGTTAGGTGATGGCACGCTATCTAGCTTGCATCGAGTTTCGCCCGCTCCCTAGCTACGAGGACCATCGAGCCACATTTGAGGGTGAGGTGGAGGTGACTCTGTATCAACCCAACCCTTTGGCTCGTGTCCGTCCTCGTAGGTTTCGCATCCCTATCGTCTATACTTTGCATGTACCCCCTTTCTATACTTATCATGGACCACCCCCGACTCGACCTGCTCGTCGCTTCCACTCTTTCCGTTTTCGAGCTGCTACTAGATCTCACCCCTCTGCTTCTCGAGTGATTCGAGAGGAGACTCCTATACCTAGTCCGATGAGTCCGGTTCATGGGACACCCTCAGCGAACCCAGTGCCCAGTGGTGGGATACCCACTCAGTCGGAGGAGGTAGAGGAGGACCCGGAGGAGGGCAATGGTGAGGACGAGCCAGTCGAGCACTCCACTCGGAGCCAGTGGGGAGTTGGGGATCCACCAGGTGATGCATAGTATAGATGATTAGGATGTGGGACGGGTGGAGCAGCTGCTAGAGACTCTGGAGATCAGGCTATGGAGGAGGATCACTGGACCACCTTTGGAGATTTCACATTTTGCTCTATATATATATTGTACATATTTTTGAGAGATCTCAGGGAGGTGGTCTTATCTTTAGTTTATACTATGGACTTGTATTTTCGTAACACCTGCTATCTCGACTTTGACTTGGTTGTATGTGACTTTTATGGATGATGATATATACCTACCCTTTTCCTATAAATAGTTTATGAATGTGAATTATCAAGTCAAGGTCACTATTTTCCGCTTACTCTGATAATTTCGGTATTTCGCTATAATAAGAAATGTTTTCATAAATGACTAAGGAAAGGCTTTTAATAACCACAAATAAACACCATGTTATTTTCATAAGAATTTTAAAGAGTTTTATAATTATATCCCTACTCGAGCAAGTCCATACTTTCTATTTTAGTAACATAAGAGAACTCCTTTTAATAAAGTAGTACAATGAAAGGAGCGTGACACCTTTTGTGGTATCAGAGCATAATGGTCCTGATTTTTTATCCTCGCAAGCATAACCTGCCAGAAGTTCCTACAGCTGGGTAAAGTTTCTTAGCTATTTGATTTATTTCATATGGCTTAGTTCTATTAGTGATAGTTAGAATAGAACTAGATAGATTTCAAAGTCTAGATAGATCTTTAACGACATAGGTCCATAGTGCAAGCTCACTATGGCATCGCGATATAGAAACCATACGAATGAACTGCTGGAAAGGATGGCTACAGTGTTGGAGAATTTGCAGCAGAATCAGCAGCAGCAACATCAACCTCAGCCCATTAACCCACCTCCAATAGGTGCGGTAGCTGCAGAAGCCAAAACTTTGTCGGATTTCAGGAGTTGCAATCCCTCAAAGTTTGCTGGTGGATTTAAACCAGAAGAAGCTAACAAGTGGATCTTGGAGATGGACAAGATCTTTAGAACTTTAGAATGCTCCGATGCCCAGAGGATAGCTTATGCTGTTTTCATGCTGGAGGGAGAAGCAGAACACTGGTGGAATCATACTGCCCAGTTACTCGCTCATGAAGGAAGAGAGGTAACTTGGGAAGTATTCATGGGAGAATTTCTCAAGAAGTATTTTCCTGAGGATTTAAGGAGGAAGAAAGAGGTTGAGTTTCTACAGCTTAGACAAGGCAGCATGAGTGTTGGTGAATATGCTGCGAAATTTGAAGAACTAATGAAATACTCCCCTTACTATCAGATGAATCCGGATGAGAGGAGTAAATGTATCAAGTTTGAGGGAGGACTGAGACCCGAATTGAAGTCGGTGTTCAGTTATCAAAAGATTCAAAGTTTCCCTACGCTGGTTGATATGTGTAGGATGTATGCGGATGATAAAAAGGCGGAGACAGTCCAGATTGTGGAAGGAAATAAGGAACATCTGGGATATGGTCCACAGAGACGGAAGGGGCATGACCACCGTAATAAAGGCCCTTATTCTCATAAGAATAGGGGAAAGGGCAAGATGTCTGATGATCGAAACACCTCTTACAATAATGCTCCTTATTGTGAGAAGTGCAAGCGTCATCACTTTGGAAGGTTCTGCTGGTCTCGTAGTGGGTGTTTTAACTGTGGAAAACCTGGTCATATGTCTCGCGATTGCAAGGAACCACCCAAGAATGCTCAAAGAGGTTCTACAGAAAAGCCGGTGACTCAAGGTAGAGTTTTCACCCTTAGTGGTGCTGAAGCGAATCAGACTCCAGGACTCATGCAAGGTACTTATTTGCTCAATGATCAACCTTGTAGAATTTTATTCGATTCAGGAGCCACTCATTCATTTGTGTCATTTGAATGTGTGAATCGTTTGAAATTGCCTGTGTCTGAATCACCCTATTATCTTAGGGTAGAAACCCCTACTAACTCTCCTGTAATCGCCTCAAAGGTGTGTCCTAATTGTAAAATTAGGATAGCAGACCGAGTCTTTCAGTTAGATTTGATCTGTCTACCTTTGTCCCAATTGGATGTGATTTTGGGTATGGATTGGATGGTTAGCAACCACGTAGTTATTGATTGTGCTAAGAAGACGCTTTTGTTCAAAGACCCAATTTTGGAGAAGTATCTCTGTTTGGTTTCTGCTGTTGAGCCGGAGGAAGGAGAAAAGTCTGTGGAAGAGATTCCGATTGTTAGGGAATTTCCGGAAGTTTTTTCCGAAGAGATGTCGGGATTACCACCCAAGAGGGAGATTGAGTTTGGAATCGAGTTGATTCCAGGAACTGGTCCCATTTCTATTGCTCCTTATAGAATGGCACCACCTGAGATGGTCGAATTGAAGAACCAGATTGAGGAATTACTGCAAAAACAACTTATTAGGCCAAGTGTATCCCCATGGGGTGCTCCAGTGTTGTTTGTCAAGAAGAAAGATGGAAGCCTTAGGATGTGCGTGGATTATAGGCAGTTGAATAAGGTGACTATAAAGAACAAGTATCCTTTGCCAAGGATAGATGATCTCATGGATCAAGTGAGAGGAGCTTCGGTGTTTTCTAAGATCGATCTGAGATCTGGATATCATCAGATCAGAATCAAGGAGGAAGATATCCCTAAAACCGCATTTCGATCTCGATACGGACATTATGAATATGTTGTAATGTCGTTCGGATTAACGAATGCACCAGCCATTTTCATGGACTACATGAATCGGATTTTTAGACCATATCTGGATTCATTCGTGGTAGTTTTCATTGATGACATCCTGATATATTCTAAGAGTCCGGAAGAACATGCCGAACACCTCCGAGTAGTGTTGCAGATTTTGAAGGAGAAGCAACTCTACGCCAAAATCTCTAAGTGTGAGTTTTGGTTAAAAGAAGTTCAGTTCTTGGGGCATGTGATCTCGGAAGGTGGCATAGCAGTTGACCCAGCCAAGGTGGAATCCGTTTTGCAGTGGGTTCAACCAAAGACGGTCACTGAAGTCAGAAGTTTCTTAGGATTGGCCGAATATTATAGAAGATTTATTGAGGGATTTTCGAAGATTGCATTACCCCTCACCAAGCTGACTAGGAAGGATCAACCTTTTGTATGGGATGAGAAGTGTGAAAAGAGTTTTCTGATGCTTAAGGAAAGATTAACATCCTCACCAGTGTTAATCTTACCTGACCCCCACAAGGAGTACGAAGTGTACTGTGATGCATCGGGACAAGGACTTGGGAGTGTCCTAATGCAAGAAGGAAAGGTTGTGGCGTATGCATCTCGTCAACTGAAAGTTCACGAGGTAAACTACCCCACCCATGATTTGGAACTTGCCGCAATAGTCTTTGCACTGAAGATATGGAGGCATTACCTCTATGGCACTATGTTTCAGGTGTTTAGTGACCATAAGAGTTTGAAGTACTTATTTGATCAGAAGGAGTTAAATATGAGGCAGCGTCGGTGGATGGAATTTTTGAAAGACTACGACTTTGAGCTTCATTACCATCCTGGTAAGGCTAATGTTGTAGCAGACGCTTTAAGCCGTAAAGCGATTTATGTGAGCTCCATGATGATCAAGGAAGCGGCTTTAATAGAAAAGTTTCGGGATCTAAGCCTGGTGATGCAAGTGGAACATCAGAAACCTGGAGGAATGTTGCAGCCCCTAGATATTCCACAATGGAAGTGGGATAGCATTTCCATGGACTTTGTGACTGGATTGCCAAGGACAGCTGCAAACCATGATGCAATCTGGGTAATTGTGGATCGTCTTACTAAGTCGGCGCATTTCATTCAGGTGAATATGCACTATTCTTTGGAGAAACTGACCGAGATTTATATTCGGGAGGTGGTACGATTGCATGGAGTACCATCCAGTATTATTTCGGATCGTGATCCGAGATTCATGTCTAGATTCTGGTCAAGTCTACATCAAGCTCTGGGGACGAAGCTTAAGATGAGTTCAGCTTATCACCCTCAGACAGATGGGCAAACCGAAAGGACCATTCAAACCATGGAAGACATTTTGCGAGCGTGTGTGTTGGAAGAAAGAGGAAGTTGGGATCAGATATTACCACTCACAGAATTTACATACAACAACGGATACCATACCAGTATTGGTATGGCACCGTTTGAGGCATTGTATGGTAGAAAATGCCAAACCCCGCTATGCTGGTTTCAAGTGGGGGAGAATTTACATCTTGGTCCGGATGTGGTACAACAGACAACCGAAAGGATCAGAATGATTCAAGAAAAGATCAAGACTGCGGTTAGTCGTCAGCAGAGTTATTCGGATCAAAGAAGGAGACCTTTGGAGTTTGCAGAAGGTGATCATGTATTTCTCAGGATTGTGCCGCTAAAGGGTGTGAGTAGAGCACTGAAACCTCAGAAGCTGTCACCTAAGTTTATAGGTCCCTATCAAATCCTTAAGCGAATAGGACCTGTAGCTTACCAAATAGCTCTTCCGCCATCTTTAGCCAACCTGCACAATGTTTTTCATGTCTCTCAATTGAAAAAGTTTGTGCATGATCCAACCTCGATCCTTCAAATTCGTCCAGATGATTTAACCTTACGAGAAAACCTAACCTTTAAAGCTGGTCCAGTGAAAGTGAAAGATAGGAGGACTAAGCAGCTTAGAGGAAAGGAGATTCCGTTGGTCAAAGTTAGGTGGCAAAGTGGGAATGTATTCGAGTCAACCTAGGAATTAGAGGATCGAATGCGCAAGGACTATCCTGAGTTATTTTTGTAAGCTGAATTTCGGGGACGAAATTCCTGTTAAGTGGGGGAGTAGTGTAACACCCCAAATTTTTGCTTACTGATGTAATACAATTGTGATTTATGAAAGATTATTTTATAATTTCTTTCTCAATCATAATTATATTTCATAAATAAATTAAGTTTAGTATGAGTTAGTATTAGTAATTGCGAAAGTAGAAAAATATTGGAGCAAGAGAATAATATGTAAAAATAAGGTTTTTACATATTAGTCCCTAGAAGAGGACCTAGAAGCAATATTAGGAAGATTTTGGAGGGAAGGGCATTAAAATAAATATTTTTGAAAAACTGACCAGAATACTCGAGTATTTCTGGAAATACTCGAGTAATCGAGTCAGTGGAGAACTCGTTAGTGCGTTTGATGAGTCAACACACGACGATTTCACTTGGTTGACACGAAAACACCAGGGGTACACGATGGTGGGTGTCGTGGCGAGCTGCATGACCATGGGCAACCTCTATTTAAGCCCTGAGTTGAAGATGTTGGAGGATTTTTGGTGGATTTCTCTGAAAACGTTGAGTTAGGGTTTTCAATTTCGTCTTCCACGTTCTCCTCCGATTCTGAGAGTTGAGTTGAGTGATACACATCATTGTAAAGCTCACATCACGAGCTTTACAAAGACCTAAGATTTGAGAGTTGTGGTCGCCTGAGGAAGAGGAATCGAAGCTCGAAAGTGAGGTGTTTTCTGTGGCCAAGTTCAGAAACTTGAAGCTTGGAACTCACTTCCAGCTAGGATTGTGGTAAGCTCCTGGACCCACATGACCCTCAAATTCGTTTATACCTCTAGTTTAAGTTGCAGAGAATTGATTCTAATCATTTTCCCCAATTTTTAAAACGATTTTGCATGTTAAATTCTCTGGTTTTGGTGCTCTGTTCAAACTGTGGCTGCATGCAAAGGATTTTTGGGTTTGAGCATCTCCAGCCAATTTCTCTGCAATTTCAGAGTTGAGTCACGAATTTGAGGTAAGGGTGGAGCTATTAATTCACTAGAATAAGAGTATATTGTGTGGAATTAGGATGGGAGTCAATGAATGACTCTATGGGCATAGTTTGAAATAGGATTGAGGCTTGGAGGCCTTTCTGGACTTAACTGAAGGTTTTGACATGTTTATTTGGTCACATGCAAGGTGTATCAATGCTGAAAATGGAATGGATATATGTAGAATTGGAATTGGTATGCTAAGTTGTGGAAAATGCATTTTTATGCATAATTATGGATAATCTATGATTCAGTGTTAAATGTTGTTAATTCTGTGTTGGAACATGTTTAAAATGTGTAATGTAAGCTATATTGATCTTTGGTTTGGACTGGAATGGACTATAATCGAAATTGGTATGTTAAAACTTGATTTCAGTGCTGTCTGTCTGCAAACACTCGAGTATTATGGGTAATACTCGAGTATTTTGCCTATTTTGGGAAATCAATTTTCTGGAAAACTCAAGAACACTCGAGTATTCATATAGAACACTCGAGTATTCTGGAAATTTTTAAAGTATATTTCTGGAAATGAAAGAACACTCGAGTCTTGCCTGGAACACTCGAGTATATGGTTGAATCTTTGCAAATTTAGTTCTGGAAACAAAGAACACTCGAGTACCAGGAGGGACACTCGAGTACTTTGATAAACCAAGGGAACACTCGAGTCTGGAGAAGTTTACTCGAGTATTTTTGGGATCAGGACAGAAACACAATTTTACTTTTAACATACCTAAGGGGATATCGATTAAGATCAATTATGCTTATGAGAAAAAGTGTCATGTTCCAATAAAAGGACTGGGAAATGATTAACAACAGTTTAACCTACTGAAGGAATAATATTGGATGCACATAATAAGATTATTGGTTAATCTTGGTGTATAATTTTATGTGCATACATGCATGGTGTAAGGTTGGGGATAATTCGGTGGTAACTGGCTCGATGACACATTTTGGTAATGTGGGCAGCATTTGGGAATGCTGTTACGTCTTGGTGACGTTGTGTGCACACTATCCGAGCAGTTCCACAATACATGTTGGTCATGTATGCGAATTATTGGAATGAACGTTCAATGGACAATGGAATTGGGAGACATCCATCATTACTCATAATTAATGGTATTAATATAAAAGGAATACATTCATCTGCATTTACCTTTGCATTGGATATTTGTAACTGGCTATTGTTACATGTTTTATTTATTCTTATTCGATTATGTGAATTATGTGCTTACCCCTTATTGCCCATGTTAGGTGATGGCACGCTATCTAGCTTGCATCGAGTTGCGCTCGCTCCCTAGCGGAGTGTGGTACTACGAGGACCATCGAGCCACATTTGAGGGTGAGGTGGAGGTGACTCTGTATCACCCCAACCCTTTGGCTCGTGTCCGTCCTCGTAGGTTTCGCATCCCTATCCTCTATACTTTGCATGTACCCCCTTTCTATACTTATCATGGACCACCCCCGACTCGACCTGCTCGTCGCTTCCACTCTTTCCGTTTTCGAGCTGCTACTAGATCTCACCCCTCTGCTTCTCGAGTGATTCGAGAGGAGACTCCTATACCTAGTCCGATGAGTCCGGTTCATGGGACACCCTCAGCGAACCCAGTGCCCAGTGGTGGGATACCCACTCAGTCGGAGGAGGTAGAGGAGGACCCGGAGGAGGGCGATGGTGAGGACGAGCCAGTCGAGGTCTCCACTGGGAGCCAGTGGGGAGTTGGGGATCCACCAGGTGATGCATAGTATAGATGATTAGGATGTGGGACGGGTGGAGCAGCTGCTGGAGACTCTGGAGATCAGGCTATGGAGGAGGATCACTGGACCACCTTTGGAGATTTCACATTTTGCTCTATATATATATTGTACATATTTTTGAGAGATCTCAGGGAGGTGGTCTTATCTTTAGTTTATACTATGGACTTGTATTTTCGTAACACCTGCTATCTCGACTTTGACTTGGTTGTATGTGACTTTTATGGATGATGATATATACCTACCCTTTTCCTATAAATAGTTTATGAATGTGAATTATCAAGTCAAGGTCACTATTTTCCGCTTACTCTGATAATTTCGGTATTTTGCTATAATAAGAAATGTTTTCATAAATGACTAAGGAAAGGCTTTTAATAACCACAAATAAACACCAAGTTATTTTCATAAGAATTTTAAAGAGTTTTATAATTATATCCCTACTCGAGCAAGTCCATACTTTCTATTTTAGTAACATAAGAGAACTCCTTTTAATAAAGTAGTACAATGAAAGGAGCGTGACAGGTCTCACACCTGCGCTCCACCATATCTAGGGAAAAAGTAAAAGGCTCGGCGTTAGCATTTATCACAACAGTTATTTTAATTCTAAACCTAAGGCCGAGCCCTGGACCCTTTCCCCTTACCCTTATAGGTTTTCCCCAAAACTCTTCCCCTCTTGTAAAGTACTCTGGGCTAGTCCTAACCTGAGCCTGACGCTCGGCAAACCTATAATCTAATAGCCATCTTCTTTCCTCTGCGGGATCGGTGGGGTACTCCGTGGTCAAAGGTTCAACCTCGAGTGGCTCGTTTATCCTTTCACCACAAGGGGGTAGGAGGATTTACAGTTTTATTAGCAGTATCGTAACCAGTTTCTAAGGGAACGGATTCAGCTTCATAATCCCCAGAACCCCCAGAAGAACTAGAACTAGAATCGCTGGAAGGTTCTTCGCCTAATCTCTCACAGAGTTCATGGTAAACCTTCCTCCAATATCTCCAACCCCTCATAATTAAGAAATCCAAACCCTTTAACTACCTACCTAGAACTAAAACCCCAAATCTCTACAAAACCCACAAAAAGCAAAACCCTCTCAAAAAGAAGAAATGACAGAACCAAAAATAGTTGTTTGAGTCAGAAAAGAAGGAAAGAGTACCTGTTTCTGGTTGCTTGATCTTTGTGGAAGAAACTGGTAGCGATGGTTGATCTGAATGCGCTAAGGAGGTGCACAGAAATGTGTTTGGAGCAAATGAGTGTAAAGGTTTCTGGTTTGTGAAGTTGCAAATGAATGTAAAGGGTTCGAATACCCCTCAAAACCCCTCAGTTTCCCTTCTTCCACGATGTACCAGTTGGGCTTAAGGCCCATTAACCCACTCAGCCAACCACAGGGAAAGACATGGCAGTTATTGGAGGTACTTTTTCAAAATTCAAAATTGAAATGATTTGACCCAACTTCCCAGGGCACGTGTCGCACCTAAAGAACCTAAAACGTCACCTCGGACAGGCTACATGGTTAAGGCTGGAAACAGTTGTCACACTTCTAAACCAAGACATGCTAAAGGTCAACCCTAGCCCTTTGCTACCTTGCCATAGACTTTCCAAGTCTTACGAGCTGAGGGGCTTGTAGGGTCTGCCGACCATATACGGACCCGAGTCTCACCAAAAGGTTCCTCTAAGGGCACTTAGCTCGGTTTACCTGTCATGAAAGTCCTTCGCTCGGACTCACGGGATCCGAGCATACGAATGGGCCAGGCTCGGACTTGATGGAACCGAGCCTTACGATCGGTCCACAATCCATCAGGCTCGGGACTCTAGGACCGAGATATACCGTCGGCTCGTGGATAAGCTCAGGCTCGCCGAGGCTTCTTATCCCTTCCGCAAATCTCTCCTAGATTCTCGCAACAGCCTAGACATGAGATCTTCAGCTGATCCTATCCAGATTCTAGAAGCATAATCATCCGATATTATCTCACAGAATCCTGGTTCAGCACAACTCTGATACAGGGCCCAAAGGGCCCATATCAGCCTCCTCCAAACCCTATAAATAGCTCATCACAGCTAGGGTTTCAGGTAAGTACTCTCATCCCTAAGTTGACACTCTGCACACACGCGTTGACTAGGGAGACCCTGCTTTTCCCAACTGGAACTGCAGAAATACCATAAGTCATACATTAACACTTGATCCTCTACTGGGCTCCTGGTTGTTGTAATCTTGAGCACTTAGAGGGTTAAGGACATAGTGTTTAAGACATAGTGTTTAGGACACTACAATAATAATAATAATAAATTAAGGAATTAAGGATGGGATCAGTAAAAGTAAAAGACAGAAGGAAGAAAGTAAAATAAGTTACATCGGTATTCTTTAAATCTTCACGGAAATAATCCCACAATTGAGTCTCGGTTAGATCAGGTTTGCCTAATCTCTCCCCGTGATATTGAAGAAGCCATGGAAAAGGGACGCAGAAACAAACATCCTCATCATCTGATACACCTTCATCGAATACAACACCACCAGCAGCAGCAGGAGGAGGACAACATTCCTTAAACTCATGAAGAGAAACAAAAGAAGAAGATGCCATCAATCGATAGGAACACTATTGAAAGATATTAGGGTTTGCTTGTGCGATCCTCTGATATAGAGATAGTGATAGAGGATCGGTTGGAATTAGATTTCTTAATCTAAGCACACTAAACCGAACTGAACCGAATATAATTTTTATCTTCGGATCGGATAGTTTTTTTCCTAAAAACTGAACCGAACTTATCCATGAATACCCCTACCATGCCCATATGATGCACGAGTCATCAAATTTGGTTACTTTCTGTTTAAGAATGGATTTTTTTTAAAATAACAAGGCAAAGCCCAAAAACAATAAACTAGACAACCATCCTCAAAAACATAACACCAAAAGCATCTTGCCAACAGGATACCTAAATATGCACGAGCTACTGTAATCACAAGAAAAATCTCCACCATGAGCTGCATTAGCAAGCGCGTCAGCACAAGGATTGGCTTCTCGGAAAACAGGCTTGATAGTTGATAGCTACAAGCCAATCACCATCCAAAATTAATATGATTCTCCTAACAATACCAAAGCATTGATGGTTTGGAGATCAACCCTTATTAACAAGAGTAATAGCTGTAGAGGAGTCAAGTTCAACGTAAAGGTCATGAATACCCAAGTCTTTAGCCATCACAAGACCCCAATAGAGGTCCCATAACTCTGCTTTGACAGCAGAAGAGATACCAACATTGCAGGTAAATCCACGCACAAAAGCTCAAGTGTAATCGCGGATAAGCCCACCACACGCTGTTGAATTATTATTACCATGAACCGGTCGAGCCATTCGTATTTAGCTTGTATGTTGCAACAGTAGGACAAAACCAGCCAACCAACACCTCTTTCTTCATCGTAATGAGTAACGAGGGTTGGATCACAGTATCCTTAATTATCCGCATGTAGCAAAGCACCTAGAAGAAAAGACTTGTGGAAATATCAGTTTTTCTTTCAAAATCCAGGTTATTTATGTCCTTCCAGATCATCCATACAGCCACACCGAAGAACAAAGGCCAATCAAGATCCTCATGACCAATACCATCCTTCTTTAAATTCAATCTCAGCCAACCATCAAGATTATTAACGCTGAAAAATCTACTCCAGTTATTAAGCTTAACCACGTTGTCCCAAAAAGGAAACACTTCATCACAATCTCTAAGGCAGTACCTCCAAGTATTTTCCTGATGTACCTTCAAAATATGAACATAATAAGCAGATTTTAATGACAAAATTTAGCCAACAACTAAGTAGTTTTACATAAGCAGGGAATTGATAAAAATAAATAAATAAATAAATAATACTGTGACTCTTCCTCTAACAAACAACACAACTTCCCTTTGTACTTAGTATGATGAAATGTTACCTCACTAATCAAACATGACACTCCTTTGTTGTAGTATGAAAACATCAAAGGAAAAGGACAAACCAATCAAACCATATATTTGGTAAACTATCGGGAAGAATAATGTTACGCAAAACAACGTGCTACTTGAAAATCAAATTCAAGCAACTTTCATACCAAAGCATGTGCTCCTTTACTTATGAATCTATCTAAACAACAAACACATTATATTTATGTATAATCCCTACTTCTGCAAAAAAACAATTTGGAAATAACATATAAGATAACATAAAAACAACTTGTTTTGAAACTTAGAGTTATAGGTGTTTGATGGGAATTATGATTTTGGTCCATGCGGATGAGTGTTTACATGATCGTGTATTATGCGGATAGAGTTTTTTTTTTTGATAAGTTTATGTGGTAATCTTGTTCTCGGTGCAAATTATATGACAAATAAACGAAAGGCTAAATTGCTCATTTGGTTCATTACCTTATTTTTATATTTCAATTTGGTCTCTTACCTTTATTTGGTAACAATTTAGTCCTTTACGTTTCAAATCGCTAACACCGTTAGTCCCAATCGTCAGTGGTTGTTAACGTTGTCAAATTTAATTCTACGTGGCCACTAATTATACATACACGTGACTATCCACTACAAGAAAAATAAGTGTTTTCTAACGGATATTTACCCATCAAAAATTTTGATATTAATGACGAAAAATTCTGTCAGAACATGTTTGTTTGACAGATTTTACATTTTTTTTAATTTCCAATGAAGTAAGCCATGTGAAAGAAATTTCAATTCATTTGCGACAGAGTTTTTGACAGTTTTTTTGATGGATTGTATTTTTCCACTTTTTCGACGGATTTGAAAATTAATTTCCAAATAAAATAAATAAACAAAATTGAACTTTTATTCTTCTGATGGATTAATCCGTTGGAAACATATTTTTAAAAATAATAATTTTCATGACTTCCGACGGAACAAAAAGTTAATTTTTTTTTTGCTTAAATATTCTTTTGGTCCTTTATCTTAGTTTTAGGTTTCAATTTGGTCGTTTATCTTTAATAAGAGTCAATTTAGTCCTCTATGTTTTTAATGTTTGCCAATTTAATCATTATATCATAACAGTGTTAAATTTTCACGAGAATATACTGATTTTGCCTGAGATTCTTTTTCTGATAACCATAATTTACTTTGTATCGTCGTAATTTGTAATTTTAAAACAAAAAAGGCACAAATATGAGCAAATTAAATTTTCACCCTAAAAGTGAAACAACATTGAATTTTTATCAATCAAAGTATCAAATATGCTAAAAAAATGTAGATTTCAACAAGAAAATGCATATTCTAGTGAATAGAATAAGAAACGTATTACAAAATCAGTATATTTCGATGAAAATTTAGCATCATCACGATAAAAGGACGAAATTGACAAATATCAAAAACATGAAGGATTAAAATTCCTATTTTTAAAGATAAAAAATCAAATTGAAACCTAAAAATAAGATACAGTTTTTTTAGGGTTTCAATTTTGTTTATTTACAATTTTAGGGTTTCGTTAATTGTCGGTTACTTTGAAACATATTCGTGGTATCATATGATGCTCTTGTAATTCTAACAATAGCAACCAATTAATCGTGGTGTGGTCACAACTACTTGATTTGATTAATCAATTTTTTATTTTTATTTTTTTGTTGAGAATTTTTGTATGCGGCTCATAATTTTCTTTTTCTGTTCCTAATCGTTTCAATTCTATTCACTTGTTGCAGGAAAATACTTATTATCAAAACATTGCAGAGCTGAATATCCCGGCGTGAACAACTATATCCTTTGGGTTATTGCAGAAATCGCCATAGTGGTCGGTGACATTATTGAAGGTATTATAATGATAAAGACACTTTAAATTGTTTCTATTTATTCCATTTGAACACGTAAATAATATAACACATAGTTTTTATCTTGATTTATTTATCTGATTAGAATGTTTTTGAATGATACTAGAATAGTATCCATAATTGAAACATACTGAGTAACGAAAACATAGTCTCAATTTTTTTTTCACTTTTGAAGGAGTCTCTCTCAAGGAACCACCATTTGGTTTATGATGATGGAAAACCATCATGCTACTTCACTGGAGTTACTTGCAACAACCAAAGTGAAGTTATCAAACTTGACCTTTCAGGTTGGTCATCAATTTCAGGGAAGTTCCCTTCAGACGATATATGCTCTTACCTGCCACAGTTGCAAGTCCTCAATCTTGGTTACACCAAGCTCAAGTTCAATACACACAGCATAGGCAATTGCACTCACTTGGAAGAGCTTAACATGAATCGCATGTTTCTCACAGGCACTCTAACAGATTTCTCACCTTTGAAATCTCTTAGGATACCTGACTTGTCCTACAATATATTCACCGATGAATTCCCTTTGTGATTGATTGGTATATTAAATTATAATATAATTTTATATTCAAAAATCATATATAATTAACTTTATTTGTTGGTTATTATGAACAAACTTATGATAAGGCTAGAAATGTCGTGGCTCTTGCACCGAGTCTAGTTGCCAGAGCTCATGTTGATCCAGATTGTGCATTGAGGGACATAAGGAATTTGGCCATAGTGTAATAAGAAGAATACAAGATAGTTATTTTATTGTTATTTTTGATCCCTTTCCTAATGATGTTCCTGATATGGTTCTTGCAATTTAAGAGGAATTTTTTTTCCATTTCGCAGTAGTGTTCTCAGTTCTATTCTTGAGTTCATGACAGTTATGCACTGTCTGTTGTAATATCTCTAATCTCCAATGAATACTGGGCATCAATACTCTATTTTCTCTTCTCATGAACCCACAATGTTGTCTCAAAGATTTGGTCCTTAGAAAGTGCAACTTGGGCTCGCTGGAGTTCTTCACATAATGGAGGCACTGATCATGACAGGTAGGCATTCAATCATATTTGGGTGGTAGTTTCTTGTTTAACAACTGCTATAGCAAGTTAATTTTGATCTCTTTTATCAGAGAACAGCTACCTGGAGGAGCTTAATCTCGCTGGTAATACGTTGCCATATGAACTAAAGTTTTTACCATGTAAAATTGTATCTCTGCCTCTTTCAACCTTGAGTTCTATTTCTCAAGGCGATCTTCGTTGGGCTATCACATACTTATAGGAAAGTGACATTTCCTCTTTATAGGCAGATCCATTATAATGATTTTACATCATGTTTATTTTTCTTGTAATATTCATGGGTACTTTGTTTAAATTAGGAAACACTTTCTTGAAAGTAGAAGGATTTTTTATGTTTTATGATATAACCTCACCAACAATAATGACCAACCCGTTAGCATATAGTATATATGTATAGTTATTATTCCTATTTATCTTTGTGGCTGGGGTAGGTTATGGCACTAATTTCCTTTGGTTTGTTCTCTTTGTATACTATATGGAAATGAAGATACATATTTTAAAGTTTATTTTTTTTATGGTGTATGCATTTCTGATAACGCCCATTACTTTGAGACTTAATAATTGACTTAGTTATTAGCTGAAGAGCAAGGGATGAGTTACAGTTGCTGAATGTCTTTTGCTGGAGATTCTGCTTTGTTGTTTCTCCTTGGTGACATATTGATCAAGAATTACTGTTGCAGGGTGCAGACTTGCAGAGGTTATTAGATTTCTCAGAGTCCAAGTTAATTTAAGGTTTTTAGAGTCCCAGTTTCCTTTGCTTTGTATAAATATATGCTTGTTAAATTTATTTTTCATGTAGTTGCAATTTTGTGCTGATCAAATTATTCAAATATTCACAAAGGGTATTTGACCTTCTTCTTCTTCTTCTTATTATTATTATTATTATTATTCTTATTATTATTAATTATTAATTAATGTTCCGTTGTTTGATAATTTAATAATACGTATAATTAAGTTTTAATGTTGTATTATTTAACTGTGTCTCTCTCCTCTACATACAAGGTAATGTTTACACATAATATTAATTATATTTAATTATAAACAATACTGTTTCCGGCGGATTAATCCGTTGGAAATTTTTTAGTCATTTTCTATTCAATTCCGACAAGAAATATCTGTCGGAAATATAATATTTTCTGATGGATCAATTCAGTCGAAATTGCGACGGACTTCGAAATCTGTCGAAAATGTTTCCAATGGCTGTAACATCCCAAAATTTAATTCCAAGTTAATTAGGAAAACCTAAGCTAGAATCTATGATAAAAACCATATGAAAATCATGGGTAGGAGTTGAGTGTAGTGTCTTAGAGTTAGAATTGGCCAAATAGGAGTTTTCACTAGAGTAATCGATTACTCTGTAGGGGTTAATCGATTACTAGCCCTCTGGTGAAAACACTTAAATGTTGCAGCATTGATAATCGATTAACTCATAGAATTAATCGATTATTTTGGTGAAGTAATCGATTACTTCAGGTGACTTAATCGATTATTTGCCCTCTGTCAGAGATACTAAGAAATGTTGCATTGAAGGGTAATTGATTACTTAGGGTCCAGTAATCGATTACTACTAGGTCTGTACAAAAAAAAAAGTAAAAAGGGGGTGTGCGTAGGAGGCTTTCCAGCCACACGAAAGGAAACTTTCCCCTCCCTCTTTAATTCATAGCCACACATCCCTTTCCATCAAAAATATAACAAATTCCCTCTCCCTCATTCTCACTCATTTCTTCCACCACCAACACCATCATCTCCCTCTTATCTCTCTCATGTTTCGAACCCCTCCTTCTTCTCCCTAAGATTTTCCTTCCTCCTTCAACAAATCAACCAAGCCCAAGTGGATTCTTCCATTTCCATCATCATCAAGCTCATCATCCATAATCAATCACCATCCAACTCACTTGGTAAACCCCTTTTCTCTCTCTTCTCTCTCATACGTTTTCTGTAACAGCCCGATTTTCGTAACCAAAAATGTTTACTTTTACTTATTAAAATTGCAAAAATTTGAGGCCAGATTTTTTTTTTGTAAAACATTGTTGAAGTATTTCGAAAGCATCTTTGAACAATCTCTTTAAGTTCTTCAATTCACATTTTCCGAAAACCGAGTGTTACTAAAACCTTTCTTTTCATGAAACATTTGTCTCCACAAACGAACTTGTTTTCAAATCGTCTTGACAGTTATCAAAAACTTTACATGAGTTAATCTTGTCATAAAAGTAAGCTCCACAAGTCAAATTAAAATTTAGGTCGATTACATAAATGGCTCATGGCTTGGTAATCCTTAAATCAAAACAATCTCCATAATCTAAACTAACCATACTAATCTTAAACTATTCTATTGAAGACTATTGGATGAAGGTCCTCCTTCTTCTTGCGTCTTCCCCTTGCTCTCGAAGATGATGTCTTTCCTGATGTTGTCTCCTCATTGCTAGTGGATTCTGACTCCGCTCCCTTTAGAAGAGAAGAATTCCTCCGAACCTCGTACCGGAACTTCTCTGCGTAATTCTTATATCCTCGTACGGTGACTTGCCCCACGTGAGGCTCCAGATTAGCTCCACTCAGTTTATGTTCCAGATCTGAGATCATGATCTGGGTATGGCCGGTCCATACCCAGCCGCATGGGGTGCACTTCCAACCTCTTCCGTACTTACTCCAAGTGGTGATGTCCATGCAGTACTCCATCTGCCCATTGAAATACCAGCAACACCGATATGCCAACGAACAGGAGAGAGTAAGCAATCCAAACGACGAATCGTCGACGGTGTGGAATTACACTAGGCAAAATAATAGAACCAGCATACAATATACACACAGGCACACAATAACCAAACACGAATTATCGATACTATCATCATTATTATCCTCTTTTATATATTTCACACGAGTATTCTCTCTTTCTTTCATTCATTCCTTTACATTCCTTAACTCCCATTCTCTTTTCATCCAATCTTATCAATTTACTCTCTTTAATGCTTTTGGGGAAATACCATACATCATCAGAATATTTGTTTCGTTCTCGGCTATCGCTCACGTCTACATCTCCTCGGTCATCCACCCAACCTAGTCGGAAGCAAACAGGAGTACAGGACCTTTACCGTGCGGGCACGACAGCTGTCAACACAATGGTCCCAGACCAGGAGGACTCAGCCTCAATAATATCAATTTATCATAATCATGGCACACTGCCTCGCAGTGGCAAACAAGATGTCCCACTCCAGTCCCTCTCACTGTTCTCGATTTGCAATCTAGGGGGCGACAGTATGTTTCTAGTGGGCCCGCAGAACTTACCACGGCATTAGACCCAGTCCCCACCACGTTAGTGCGCCACTTGTGGAGTTCGTTCTGCCCAGAAACATACTCTAGACTTCTCGACGTTTCACCGTCATCGTCCTCCCCTAATGCAATCTCGTCCTAAGTATCCGCAGATACTTATCGTTTCTTCCTCTCCACTACTTCGCACTCTCATACCTCACCGCGCATGTCTTTTAAGGTCTTTTAATCTTTTTAATTAATCCTAAGGTCGGCCCATCCTTCGTGCAACCCTTCAACGAGTCCCGACCACTAACTTGGCACAATCTTTCTCTCAACATTTCTCACATAGCACAGAGCTGGGATCACCTCAACAAACTCAATTCTAATTTCTCAAGCTTTCTCAACATCCTTCATTTCTTGTAATCATCTCATTTCAAAACCATTTCTCAAACCAATCTTCTCACAAACTTTTTTAAAACATTGTTTCATAATCTGTCACAAAACATCGTTTCGTAAACTTTTCATAAAAACCTCTTTATTCTTAACCTTTCTCCCTCAAAATTTTTCTCAAAGTCCCCTTCCTCAAAGTTTACAAAATCTCCTTCCAAAACCTTTCATAAAAATTTCCTTTCAAAACTTTTCTGAAAACACTTTTTATAGTATTTCTCAAAATCTATTTTCAAAAACATTTTCGAAAGTCTCTTTTCGAAAACCCTTTTCAAAAACTGCTTTTCAAAGACCTTTTCAAAAAAAATTCAACTTTGCTGAGGGCTAATGGAGGAGCAAGCTCAACTCGACACTAGTCCCAGACTAAAACCGAAATCCAAGGAGCCCAGCTCCACTCAATTCACACCTTGTTCCAACAACAACAATACTTTCCCAGCTCTGGCTCGTTCTCAACACTATCATTTCATTCTTTCCCCAATCTCAACTTATCTTATTCTCACTCATCATTCTTTTCTCATTGTGTCTTTACTTCACAATCTTATTTATTTCGCTTTTATTTTCAGGACGTAACAGACGTCCATCAGCATATTACGCATTTTCATTAACAGCAATAACATAAGGCATAACTAAATAAATATATAAAAGCATGCTATCATTCACACAAACATCACACAACAATGTGGTCTTCGTCGCCTTCGTATAAGTGGCCACACAATCAAACAATTGCCACTTATACTACTGACTCCAACCACTTAGTTCCGATCTTTGAGATGATACGGAACGTCCTAATAAATCACCTAACTACCACGGTGTCTTAGGAAAGCTACTCTCTCACCTGAGGTCCAGCGTTTTAATGCTTACCGTCTCCGTGGATCCTTGTCGCTGCCAGCTGCCCCAATCCCTCGTCTTTCAAATTCCTTGTACTAAATAAAATACGCTTATGTTATTAACTTGTATTAGGAAATTCTTTTTCAAAACTTAGACACCTCTCATTCCTCGTCGGAAAACTTAAAACATAATTGTTTTTAATTCGGGTTTTCTTAAATGAATTCTTACTTAAACTTTACTTTTAAATCTCTTGTATATTTTATTTTTTTATTTTTTTTTTTTATTTTTTTTTAATCAAGAAACAAGTTCAAACAAATCTGGACAGCAAAGGATTATTTTACAAAGAAATCATTTTGATAAAAGCCCGAAAACATCGTAAAAACACTTTTTCATTTAAAACAACTCCTTTATTCAAATTATCCTTTTAAAAACTCAAGTCTTCATTACAAAACTATTTTGGACAGCCATAAACATAATTTAAAAATCTCAAATAAAATACAATGGAATTTTCTTAAAACCGGTTTATTTCAAACTAATTACGCATTCACATATTTTTCAAACATTGATTAACACATACACATCAAGTAACACTTCATCAAGCATATAACCAATTTAAATCAATCATCAAGGCAATTATACAACTCACAAACAGTTCATAACACAAGCACTTAGGCATGCATGTATGAAATCAAAATATAAACCATTTACTTTGAACAAGTGGATTCCTTTCAAAAATCATCACGTGAATTTATTTTCATGCAACTAAATTTCCTAGACTCACCTATACTACATGACCGAATGCAATCAAGGAAAACAAACTAAGAATGACAATTTAAAACACATAAATCAACTTGGTTTATTTCTAATATTTAAACTCCACTCCCTTTTGTCCTGAAACAAACTTATTTACTCTTCCTTTTGTTCACAGCCGAATTCACACCCACATATATCCACTTAACACAAAACTCTTTCCAACTATTTAGTCCATTCATTTCCTTTACCACTAACCTAGGACCGAATAGGGACTTAGTAAATTCAACACCCTCTTTAAACAATTTTGACTCATTTTAGTTTATAAAACACACTCATTATCTTTAGGTCTTTTCATGAAAAGGGTCCTAGTCTAATTCCTAGGTGTAGGCCGGATTCATTATGACAAAAACAAGATCTTTGGGTTCATTTTTCTGCATGCAAAAACATAAAATTCTTAAATCAAGTAAAAAGAAATTAAAATGCATAAACATCAAACATAGATCAAGTTAGAAATCAATTTTCCAAAAATTTATCTCCTTTAGTTCCTTGTGAAACCGTGAGAGTCATTAAGAAGAATAAAAATCCTTTATACTCAAAAACCTCATGCATGTATCTAGATCTTGTAGATCAAATCATGAAATCAAGTGTAGTGGCACAAATCAAAGATAAAGATCACTTTTGAGTAAATGAAGATCAAAACCGTGATGGACATTTAAAGAAAATCAAATCCTTTTTGTTTCAAACAACATGCATGGTTTCAAGAGCATAACTTTTCATAAATCAAAACGAGATCAAAGCATGTTATTCTTTAATCTCATGCAAAGTTTTAAGAACAACACTTTTTCAAAGGATCAAGGTAAGATCAAAGCCTTTTTCAAGATCCAATTCAAGACCAAACATTTCAACACTTCAAATCAATTTTTCTAAGCATGAGATTAACATGCAACCACTTGGATTAAATCAAAAATCATCAAGGTTTATTCTTTAGGTCATGGCCGAATCTCCTAGTTTAGGATCTAGTATTTTATTAGTTTATTTAGTCTTAAAAATTCAAGATTCAAGTAGAATCAACCCATGTATAAACTCAAATCATCAAAATATCATCAACTCGACATGCAACACCAAAGACTTTACTTTATTACCAATCAAGTTTATATCACCAATTCATTCATCCAATAAACTCTTAAACACATCACAAATCACGGTCCTAAGAAAGAAAATTCAACATGCAAAGAGGTTTTTTACCTTAGATTCACAAAATCTCAACAAATCTTTAGATCTAGAGGATTCAACTTGAAAAACGTTGAGATCTTTAAGAGTTATGTTAGAAAACTTTAAGATATTTAATGAAAAATTTAATTGAGTTATGAAGTCCGTTGATTAGAGATTTACAAGACACCTTCAATCTTAAAAGTCCAAGATCAACATAAACAAAACTTAGAAAATTAACATGCAAAGAAAAGAAGAAGAAAAATTACAAGATCAAAAGAAAAATCTAACTATTACAATTTCCTTCACTTTCGTCCGAATTACCCACCAAGGAAAAAGGTTGGTCTCCTAGCTTTTTAGGTCTTGGTTCTTCAAGAAAAATTCTAAGTTTTGGTATTCATCTCCTCTTCTTCTTCTCTATTCTAACTCACGGCCTCCCTCTTTTCTTGGGGGTGTTGAGAGCTTGATTCTTGCTCTCAACACATGTGTATAAGAAACGAAGGGAAGTGGAAGAAATGAATGGGAAAAATGGATGAAAGAACTAAGGGTGATGGCTTATATAAGAAATTGGTGTACTTCCTCTTTTACCCTCATGAAAATTCGGTCATGAAGGAGTGTGGAGGGTAGTTTTGGTTCTTCAAAAAGTTGCATGGGTGGATGTTATAAAAGCTTAGGGGAACATGGTGGAGGAATTCAAGGAACTAGGTCTCTTTGGTTTGGTTACTCCTTGGTTTCTAGTTAGGGTTTTCTACCCATTTAGTTCCTCAAGGTTCAAATCTTAGCCCTTAAGCTTCTTATTTTCAAAATGAATAAATCATGGCATGCACACATATGCCTACACGTATCACATACAAACACACACAACATGCATCATCATATTTTTCTACTAATTACATTCTCATTTAATACTAAGCATATTTTTATGCACCCATACACACATAGCATACGCACACATACATGTTCATACACGTAGCACATATACATATATGCATGCACACGTATACACGTACCATACATATATACATACACATGGAAAATAGATCTTTTCTCATAAAATGACTCACACATAAAAGTCATAATTTCCTTTAAATCATAAAAATATCAAGTACATAAATATTTTCTAAAAACTCAATTTCTCATCTCTCAACATTTGTTCATAAAAATCCTTTCTTTGAAATTACTCATCATTTTAAAACGTGAATTAGGAAAATCAGTTAAGGAAATACCCTTTCAAAGCACTTTTCTCAAAAATAATTATCTTTAGTATTTTAAATTAATACGGGGAATTTGCGGGGTGTTACATTTTCTCTCCCTCTCCTGCACTTAAACACTATAAACCATCATAAAACCACCCAAAATCCTTCCTTCTAAGCCTATAATCATAAAATCCTCCTCCCAACATCTCTCTCCAAGCGTGACTCTCTCTCTCTCTTTCTCTCTCCAAGGGTTTGTTTTCTCTCTCCTCCAATCTCAAGACTCAAGTGGAATTTGGGCCTAAGGAGTTGGAATCAAGGTAGATCCGGAGTAGACTCATGGTCCCTGGAGCTTTGTGTGGGCTCTCTCCCTCTATAAGGCAAGGGGAGTCTCTTTTCCACACTTTGAGTTAGGGATAGTTGGGGTATATAATAGGATTTGGGCTAAGTAGTTGAATTGGGTTGTGGGTAGCAAAATAGCACCTGTCAGAGTTGGTTATGGAGAATTGAAAGTATTTTGATTTAATTTAATAATTTAATTTAATTGTCATAAATTGCTAAAAACCCCTTTACGTATGTTGTAATTGTAGGAAGTGAAGAACCCTAGGGAGTTGACTTATATTTAAGCATGCTGAGACATACCTGAGTATGTCGATTGATTCTGTAAATATATGTGGTTTGTTGATCGTTGTTATGTTTGCAATGTGTGTAAAATGAGTATATAAATGGCTAAGTGTTAACTAATATGATAAATTAGTAATGTTGGCTATGAGATGGAGTAATAACTAATGGACATAGGGATAATATTTGAATGTTTGACTAAGAAGATTAGGGTTAATAAGGATATTTCTTGGCTTAATAATAATGGACTATTTAGTGGTGAACATGTTTATTTTGGACGCTTGATGAGGGTTTCGTCTTAGTTTGGAATTTACACATTTATAGATTGTGTTGGTGAATAGATTGGGGTATAAATGATAGGAATGCTAAATGGTATGAGTATTGGTTGGAAAAGTATTGAACCCTTGACCAAAGCTTGTGATTAGTTGTGGATAATGTATTTAATGATGTTGATTATTTGTGGATTATGTGATGTGAAAAATTGGAATGATGTAAGTGTTTGAACGTAAATCCTTGTTGCTTGATGTAAATGGATATTTGAAATGTGTGCATTGTGGTGAATGTGTTTGTGTTGTTAAGGACGGTTGAATTGATCATTGGTACATTGGGACACTAGGTGTTCCTGCTAGGTGTACAAACGCCCCATTAGGGCCAAACGCCCCATCAGGCAAAAACGCCCCACTAGGTGTAAATGCCCCGTTAGGAGTCAATGTCTCGGAATGATCAATTCAACGAAAACTAAAAGAATGGAAAATGTGAAAAAGACTAAAGTTTGTAAATTGAATATGTTAATGAAAGTGATAAGTATGAGTATAAGATTTTATGTATTAGTCCTAACGGGTGAGGCCTAGTGGGTGATAGTCCTGATGGGTGACTAAATTCCCTAATGGGTGTACAAACGCCCTAGCAGGAGCAACCAAATTCCTAGTGGTACAAACTAAAAGAATAAAGATCAATGATGATTTAAGTAAATTGTAAATTTAAGGACTAACTATAAGTACACGTCTCGGTACTCACTTAAGCTACGGCAATGTGAGATCACGGGCAAATTATAAGGTTGCAGCTTGGTGCTCACTTAAGCTACGGCAATGTGAGACCAAGATAAAATAATGGGAAATGAAAATGATTTTGGAAAATGTAATGTGAAGCATTTTGTTAGTCATGGCTTGATTTGATTATGATGCTTAAGTTTTTATTATGTGCTCTTAACTATCTTATAATTCACTGTGTTGTGAAAAGGTCTCACTCTTATGTGGTTAACATTTTAGGTGAATGAAGAGGAGCTTGAGGATCAGAGAGTGTCGCAGCAGAAGTTATGGAAAGAAGGAAAATTATAAGTTGCGCTACTCATATTGTAATTGGAAATACCCAATTTCATGTGTAAACTCGATTTATGAAAAGAAATTTTAAGTTCCCCATTTTAATCTTTAAACCTTTTGAATAATATTTTTAAATAAAAGCTGGGTGTTACATTTATGGTATCAGAGAAGTTCCTTCCTTTCCGACCTGAGGGAAAGTGGTCCCGATCTCGCTGCGAACACTCTCATCTCAAGCTTCTTCTCAAGAGGTGAGACCCTTTTAAGTGAAAATTTTAATATTTGGTAATTTGTGCAAATGTTTGATAATAAAGGAGAATAGAATGTGATTCTTTGAGAACCTAAGTAGGATCCCTTAGGGATTCAAAGAACTACATCCTATAAGTGTGGCACGTTTGTAAGCAGAAAACTTCAAAGGTGCAAATTGATTCTTGTTAAAGGGATGTAAATTCTAAGTTGAGTTAAGTAAAGTTAAAGTTTCTTACAAAGGAAATCTTACTAATTATTAACGGAGTGCATAAACTTTAACTGGATAGCGAAGGCTATTACCACTTATGGAATGTAGTGTCGGAATTGGCCAATCCGATGTTGCATTTACCGGGAGGTGATGTTGTCGAAATCTAGGAGTTTGTGCATCATCGTGAATTAGTAATGGATCTCCCGTGTATAAAACTTATGTGTTAATTCTTTTATGTTTGTTTGCTTTGCTAAATGCTTTGTGTGTGATCTTAATGTATGTTTGTTGAGTAATTTGGTGTCAACGTAATTGAACCGGGATTAGAAATGGAACCGCATGGAATAAATAAATTATGAATCTCAAATACTAATCTAACCCAAGTGATTAAGGTCACGTTGATTTGATTAGTATTCAAGAGAACGAAAAATAATGTTTAGACTAAATTAATAAGCGGTTCTGTAACTAAACTTGATTCAAGTTATTGTGGCATCAAATGAAAATAAGCATCGAGAACTAACCGATTGGATTTAAACCACTGAACCATATTAATCTGAGTTTCAAATAAAAACAAACTTTTTGCCCAATGTGAGAAGTGGCTTGAATGCGATCCAAAGAGTTCTCGAAATATGCTTATATGTGGAATGGTGTAGTATTAAAGTAAGCGGACAAATATTAGAAGTGGAACCATGAGAATCAAAATGATTTACTACCTCGATTCTAATCTATTCGAGTGGCATGGTTGCACCGGTTAGATTTGAATGCATAAAAACAATACAAACATTTATGTTGAACTTGTAGTGATTCCACCACTAATATGATTCCCGGTGACTTTAATAATAAATGAAAGTTAAGTGGGAACTTCTAATGATTGAACTTCAACCCCAAGTTACTATAATCAAATTTTGTGACGAAAAGAGGTTTATCTAATCGAGAATGGGGTTAAAATTCAACATAGAAGTTCTTACCTCACTTTTGCTTACATCATTGGTAGTGCATGGGTATATATGAAAAGTCTATGTTTATGTGGAAGTGAACCTAAACTTTCGAAAATGTTTTTAAACGATTTGGGATCAATAACTTTTCAATTTCCCTCTTTATTTTGAAGACCCAAATTACTTTCCACTTAGCATTGACTAAAAGTGTTGTTTTTGAAAATTGTGTTCTTGATGAAACTGAACTTTTGTTGTGTATGCTTGATTGATATGTGCGCTTGATATTTCTATGTGCAACGTGAAAATTGTGTTTCATGCTTGTGAGTGTTCAGAATGAATTTCAAAATGTTTCACCAAACCACAATCATTCGAAATGGATCGTGAGGTCGCACAACAAATTTTCAAGAACTAGTAAGAAAAGCAAGGATTTCTAAGTGATCAAGTAGTGAATTAACTTAACTGTTTGTAACCAAATCACACAACGATCAAATAGGAACCCTTATTATGCGACTCAAATCAATTCGGAATGAAAACTCAAATTTTAAACTTGAAGTAAAAAGGGAATGTAATTGTCTCAACTTTTGAAGATTAATTAAAATTAAATTTTTCCAAGTCCGAGGCACATTCCTTCTTTCTTTGAGTTTATCCATCTTGAGTGATTTGTCACTCCTTCATCTAGGATCTTATGAAATTAGATGAAGGTAGCTTATCATGGTGAGGTGCATAATTAAAAATTTTAGTGAATTTTAAAATGAAATCACTTGTTCCTCATTAAGAGAGGAACCTAATTTGCAAAAGAATTTTTGTTTTTATAAATGTGTTATTGTTTCCTAAATAATCCATTTGTATGGGATCCTTTTCTTAAATTTTGAATCCCCATACTTAGTGATTTTTCAAACAAAAGGTTTTAAAGACTTATGTGTTGTAGTAAAGTGTTTTTGGGTAATCAGGGTTTTTATATAAAGGGAAAACTAAGTTTTTGGGTTTAGGATTTTGTTTGACTTGGAAGAATTAATATAAGCACCCTAAGGTTGAATCTTTGTTTCGTGTAACATTTCAAGCCAATTTGGAGGAAATTAGTATTTTAAACAAAATGAATTTTATGTGCTCTAATCGGTTTGACAATTTTACACAACCTTGGGCTAAGAATAGGTGATGTCCCATCAAATTTTGAAGCCAATTGGAGTTGTTTGCTATTTTAAATGGATTTGACATAGGTTCACCCCGACCATTACAAATCTTTTACAAAGTGGTCATAGGGTCAAAAGTGAATCTAATGAACTCTGATTGACTTGAAGATTTGCTATAATGTTCTTTTAGGTACAGGGACACTGCCTTCCAAATTCTTCACAAACCTGGGGAAATTGAATTTATAGAATGAATGTTTGGTTGCAAGCTATGCAAAAACCTTTTATAAACGCTTTTTAAAATATGTGATGCTATTTGTGAATGTATTTTTAGAGGTAAGTCTTAGTCCTAAGTTAGACGAGGATTAGCCTTGAAGGAAGTAGGATGGAGTCATGTCGTGTTTGGAATGTATGCTGAAGTGGAATGTTGTGTATATTTGAATGATATCTATGCGATTTGTGTTTCTTTGATTTTTGAATGTTGTCGTTCTGGAGTCTAGGAATAGGATATAAGTGGTAGGTTTTGGAGCTAGATTAAAGTCAGCCTAAGCGGGTATTAGTGTGTAGGGCAGAATAGAACCCTTTCCAAACCTTCAAAGTAGAATTTCGAAAGAAACCCGGTTGATCTTAGAAATTATTCCCAACTTCTTTGTGAAGCCAAGATCCTTTGAGAGTCTTGCTAGATGGACTCCTGAAGTAGTTAATCGATAGAAGTGTGAACCTTAGCAAAATTTGATAGAGCCTCCACCTCAAGTCAGACCGAATCAAATCTTAGTTGGTGCTCTTCAATGAGTGCAAGGGTCTGGTGGCACATTCATGTTGAATGGTATGCCAATTCCAAGTGGGGGAGTAGAACCAAGTGAAGTAGGAAGTGTAGTTTAGAAACCCTTTTTCGGGATGGTTCTCCAATTATGGATTTTAAGCGGAATTTCGGGGACGAAATTCCAATAAGTGGGGGAGAATTGTAACATCCCAAAATTTAATTCCAAGTTAATTAGGAAAACCTAAGCTAGAATCTATGATAAAAACCATAAGAAAATCATGGGTAGGAGTTGAGTGTAGTGTCTTAGAGTTAGAATTGGCCAAATAGGAGTTTTCACTAGAGTAATCGATTACTCTGTAGGGGTTAATCGATTACTAGCCCTCTGGTGAAAACACTTAAATGTTGCAGCATTGATAATCGATTAACTCATAGAATTAATCGATTATTTTGGTGAAGTAATCGATTACTTCAGGTGACTTAATCGATTATTTTCCCTCTGTCAGAGATACTAAGAAATGTTGCATTGAAGGGTAATCGATTACTACTAGGTCTGTACAAAAAAAAAAAGTAAAAAGGGGGTGTGCGTAGGAGGCTTTCCAGCCACACGAAAGGAATCTTTCCCCTCCCTCTTTAATTCATAGCCACACATCCCTTTCCATCAAAAATATAACAAATTCACTCTCCCTCATTCTCACTCATTTCTTCCACCACCAACACCATCATCTCCCTCTTATCTATCTCATGTTTCGAACCCCTCCTTCTTCTCCCTAAGATTTTCCTTCCTCCTTCAACAAATCAACCAAGCCCAAGTGGATTCTTCCATTTTCATCATCATCAAGCTCATCACCCATAATCAATCACCATCCAACTCACTTGGTAAACCCCATTTCTATCTCTTCTCTCTCATATGTTTTCTCTCCCTCTCCTTCACTTAAACACTATAAACCATCATAAAACCCCCCAAAATCCTTCCTTCTAAGCCTATAATCATAAAATCCTCCTCCCAACATCTCTCTCTGTGCGTGACTCTCTCTCTTTCTCTCTCCAAGGGTTTGTTTTCTCTCTCCTCCAATCTCAAGACTCAAGTGGAATTTGGGCCTAAGGAGTTGGAATCAAGGTAGATCCGGAGTAGACTCATGGTCCCTGGAGCTTTGTGTGGGCTCTCTCCCTCTATAAGGTAAGGGGAGTCTCTTTTCCACGCTTTGAGTTAGGGATAGTTGGGGTATATAATAGGATTTGGGCTAAGTAGTTAAATTGGGTTGTGGATAGCAAAATAGCACCTGTCAGAGTTGGTTATGGAGAATTGAAAGTATTTTGATTTAATTTAATAATTTAATTTAATTGTCATAAATTGCTAAAAACCCCTTTATGTATGTTGTAATTGTAGGAAGTGAAGAACCCTAGGGAGTTGACTTATATTTAAGCATGTTGAGACATACCTGAGTATGTCGATTGATTCTGTAAATATATGTGGTTTGTTGATCGTTGTTATGTTTGCAATGTGTGTAAAATGAGTATATAAATGGCTAAGTGTTAACTAATATGATAAATTAGTAATGTTGGCTATGAGATGGAGTAATAACTAATGGACATAGGGATAATATTTGAATGTTTGAATAAGAAGATTAGGGTTAATAAGGATATTTCTTGGCTTAATAATAATGGACTATTTAGTGGTGAACATGTTTATTTTGGACGCTTGATGAGGGTTTGGTCTTAGTTTGGAATTTACGCATTTATAGATTGCGTTAGTGAATAGATTGGGGTATAAATGATAGGAATGCTAAATGGTATGAGTATTGGTTGGACAAGTATTGAACCCTTGACCTAAGCTTGTGATTAGTTGTGGATAATGTATTTAATGATGTTGATTATTTGTGGATTATGTGATGTGAAAAATTGGAATGATGTAAGTGTTTGAACGTAAATCCTTGTTGCTTGATGTAAATGGATATTTGAAATGTGTGCATTGTGGTGAATGTGTTTGTGTTGTTAAGGACGGTTGAATTGATCATTGGGACATTGGGACACTAGGTGTTCCTGCTAGGTGTACAAACGCCCCATTAGGGCCAAACGCCCCATCAGGCAAAAACGCCCCACTAGGTGTAAATGCCCCGTTAGGAGTCAATGTCTCGGAATGATCAATTCAACGAAAACTAAAAGAATGGAAAATGTGAAAAAGACTAAAGTTTGTAAATTGAATATGTTAATGAAAGTGATAAGTATGAGTATAAGATTTTATGTATTAGTCCTAACGGGTGAGGCCTAGTGGGTGATAGTCCTGATGGGTGACTAAAGTCCCTAATGGGTGTACAAACGCCCTAGCAGGAGCAACCAAATTCCTAGTGGTACAAACTAAAAGAATAAAGATCAATGATGATTTAAGTAAATTGTAAATTTAAGGACTAACTATAAGTACGCGTCTCGGTGCTCACTTAAGCTACGGCAATGTGAGATCACGGGCAAATTATAAGGTTGCAGCTTGGTGCTCACTTAAGCTACGGCAATGTGAGACCAAGATAAAATAATGGGAAATGAAAATGATTTTGGAAAATGTAATGTGAAGCATTTTGTTAGTCATGGCTTGATTTGATTATGATGCTTAAGTTTTTATTATGTGCTCTTAACTATCTTATAATTCACTGTGTTGTGAAAAGGTCTCACCCTTATGTGGTTAACATTTTAGGTGAATGAAGAGGAGCTTTTGGATCAGAGAGTGTCGCAGCAGAAGTTATGGAAAGAAGGAAAATTATAAGTTACGCTACTCATATTGTAATTGGAAATACCCAATTTCATGTGTAAACTCGATTTATGAAAAGAAATTTTAAGTTCCCCATTTTAATCTTTAAACCTTTTGAATAATATTTTTAAATAAAAGCTAGGTGTTACAACGGCCATTTTATTGACTAATTTTGTCTATCGGAAAATTCGTCGGAAAAAGTCCATTCGTGACGGATTTGGGCAATTTCCTAACGGATTTTGCCATCGGTAATAACGATATTTCTCGTCAACATGTGTCCTTCTCTATTTCCACATAATTTGTGCCCATGTTTCACCTTCTTCTCTAATCTTCTTAAGGGAAGGAGGGAGAGAGTTTCAAAAACTCATTCACAGCCAATTAGAGAGAAACGTTTTCTTTGCTAGGGCACAAACTGAATAGACAAAAACATGAGTTGGAGCTTAACTATTCACCATGATCGAATAAAAGAAAGACGATTTCGAATTAACAAAGAATACTAATGGTTGAGACTAACAGTGTTAATAATCTGAAACGTAAGGGACTAAATGACATTTTGTCAGGAGAAATGAAATGGGAGGGAACTTTCAACTCTTATGATAGGGTTTGAGTCACAGTTGAATTCTCTGAAGTTTTTTTGTTACATTCCACTATTCCATGTTTTTGGTCTTGTTTCTTGATTCAGGTTTGATTTAATCGATACAAGATGATGTCATAGGAGTTAGGAATTATCAGAGATCTGATCATGGGATTGTCCTATGAAAGTGAGAGTTAGATTTTCTCATAGCTAGGGGCAGAGAAGAACAAAGAAAAAGAATCAAACTCGGAAGGTGCAGAGAAGAACAAGGAGGGTGATGGAAATTCATCTCAAGGACACTGTTGAGGCCATTAGCGAGCTTGAGGGCCTGGTGAAGTCTATGCACTGGGAGGTTAGCATGTCTTCTTCTAAAGATAAGGAGGGCCTTTTGTCCATCCAGAAGTCCATGTGGCGGCCTAAAGAGTTGGAGATAGTTGAGTATGCTATTGTTGGTTAAATCATGATAGATAGTTGGCTTAGTTTTGGGTTTGGGGTTCTCCAAATTCTTGTGTAACTGTTCTTCCACAATTATATATGTATCATGTTAGTTAGGCATTGTTGTAGGAGGAGTCTCTGGTGCATGTTAATAGTGTCTTTCTTTTTGCGTTTTTTTTTTAAATTAAATCAATTAAAAAATATTCTATGCGTTTTCTTTTTTATCGATATGAAGTGATTTTTATAATTTGGATTTATTTTTTTTTTACTCCGTGTTCTTAAAAAAGTAAAACTGTATTCAAAATTTACATATTCTAATAAATCTGTATACGAACTTGTGTTAAAAAATATTTTGAATAAATCTGTATTAAAAAAATTTAAAAAGCAAAAATAAAATTTTCACATGCACCGTGCATATTAACACTTAATATGCTTTGAAGAACTTGCCATTGTTGTATTCGTCTTTTTTCTACTTATAGTTAATTACTACTTAATTTTGAGTAACACAGTTCTATAGTGAAGGAAATATGATCGCATGCTTGCAAATGTAGAGGCCGTTGGTTTAGAAACCTAATGGGCTAATGTCTAATAGTGTTGGGATTTTGGAATATTGTAGTGAGACGCTCACTTGAAATTGGTGCTACTCATTGGAATTGAATATTTGTACCCGAAGTCCTTAACAGCATATCATTTGATTTCAAATGTAGTGAGCTAAATAGTGTAAGGCTTATAAAGCTAAGGGAAGGTGTCTTGTCCTCTAAGCCTTATGCTAAATATATAAGGCTACCATAAATTATGGATATTCATGCGAGTGACATGCCAGCGTAGTTGAATATATTAAAAGATAAATTAATTCATAGTCAAATGATCCATACATCTTAAAGTGAGAACTATCACAGGAGCTAATGCCAAGGAAGGCACCGTCCTGAAGTAATGATTCATGGGATTGTCATTATTATATTTTTTTTTCTTTATTTATTAAGTAGTATATGGAACGGTGCCTTTTGATTTAGATAAAATATTTTTTTTACATATTTTATCATAGTATTTTAAAATTTTAATTAACAAAATAAGTTTCATACAATTCCTGCGCATTGTGAGGGTACTGCACTGGTTTTTAACAATGTTGACAATGTTGATGACACTAGGTGCCTTTGTGGATTTTTAGTCTTAGCCTGTGTTTGGTAAGACAAGTTTATAACTTCTTTGGTAGTTTTTAGCTTATTGAATCAGTCAATAAGCTGCTAGAGTTGTTTCGTGAACAAAAAATAAAAGAAGCTTATAGCTTTCAAAAAGGAAGCTTATAGTTTTTGAAAACTAGCTTTTAGAAAGTTACATCAGGTAGCTTTGGTAAAAAAAAAATAAAAACTTTCAATAATTCATATCTCAATTTTACCATTTTTTCTATTAAATTATATTATTGTTTATAAGACATTATATTAACTTTTAATAATAATTAATTAATTATTTCCTTTCATAAATATTTCTACTTATTTTGAAGGATTAAATATGTATTTATAAATTGCAAGGACTAAATTGATATTTCACTCTTTATATTATCAATTTAACATGTAATGACAAAATTGATAACTGTTACTGTAATTTGGTAGTATCTCAGCTAAAGTGTTTTTTTTTTTTTAAAGATCTGGTAAGCAAAAATGTAGTTTTACACTTTTACTCGGGTTATTTTCAAAGCCATCATGGGAGGTTATTTTCAAAGCGCTATTGACAAATATCACATGCTCCATCCGATTTCATTTATAAGAAAAAAGACACTCTATTAATATAACTAAAAATTAACTAATTTTCTTTTCCAAATAGAATTATTCTTAAAATGACTTAATTATGTCACAGGTCCCTGAAGTTAGGGGTACTTTTATCAGATACCCTTATTCTTTTTTTTCCAATGTCGGACTCCCTGAAGTTACTTTTGAGTTTGTCATATACCCTACTACCAATTCTGGCCAATTTTGTAGACATATAACATGGGAATCCTGATTAGATGCTAGAGGTTAAGCACCTAGTACCCCGTGGTCGAAGATCGTTTTTTTAAAAAATTTAAAAATCTAAAAAACATAATATTTTTATATTTTTAGTTAAATAAAAAAAGAGAAAAAAGAATTGAAGAGAGAGGTCGTCTTCGCACGTGTGACATCACTCGACATCACATGACCAACCTCCCGCATTTGATCAGGATTCCGATGTTACATGCCGACAAAATTGGTCAGAATTGATAGTAAGGGTATATGACAAACTTAGAAGTAACTTCGGGGAGTCAGACATTGGAGAAAAAAGAATAAGGGTATCTGGCAAAAGTACCTCAAACTTCAGGGACTTGTGACATAATTAAGCCTTCTTAAAATATTCTCATAATATGGTTGAATCATTTAATTTTTCTTTCATTCTCAATGTAAATTTACTAAAGTGGTCTATTTTTTTATGAATTTGAGAAAATTAAATACACTAAACTTGTTTCCTTAATAAGTGTAAAGTTTGCTTAAAAATAAGACCGAAAGAAGTACTTCTAAATATGATGGTGAGTTGTCTTCTCTTTTCTGTGTTTTGTTTATGGCCTAGCAAATATTTTTTTTTCTAAAAATGATTTATGTTTATAAAATTAGTCTACAAATTAATTTACATAATAAAAAGAGTGACATATATATACCATTTGTTTATTATTGATTAGTTAACAAGTGACACATATCATTGTCACTTTCTTATGGGTGTATGTTGATTTGTAGATTGATTTTATAGATTTATTACATATCATTACTCATTCTCTTATAAAATGCTACAATCTCTGATTTAGAATATAAGAATAAAACTAAAATCACATTTATTAAAAAAGTTAGTTGAATGTATTTAATTTTAACAAATTTATCAATAATAGAGGTATTTTAAAAAGGTTATATTGGGAATGAAAAAAATAAATGAGATAATAATTTTTTATGTATGTTTTAGAAAAATAACATTAAAAATTAAAAAATTAGTTAGTTTTGCCTATATTTAAAAAAAAAATATATATATATATATATATATATATACCAAAAAAGCTCAGCACAGTTGGAAGATAGCTGAGTTCCTTAACCATGATGTCAGGGGTTCGATTTTTGTCGTGCGTATGGAAAAGACTTTGTTGGTAGAGACAAAGTTCACTTAGGTGATCTTTACGCCTCGGAGGGGATTAGTCTTCGGTTATCGGGTGAAGAATATCTTTGTTGCACATAAAAAAAAATTTAAAAAAAACTCTCTTCGTCCTATATATAAGGCCCCTTTGAATATTTCACGTCCATTAAAAAAGTTGATTAATTTAGTTAATGGTATTAGAATTGTGAACATTTGACACGTATTTTCAAAATTATCCCTGTTAATATTATTGAAAATTTAAAAAGTGTTAAATAAATAGAGGTATTTATGGAAAGAAGGAATTAATGATCATTGAAAATTGATATAAGATATTATAAATAGGAACAAAATAAAAGTATAAAAAATTGTTATATTTTGAAACAAAGGAAATATATATATATATATATATATATATAAGATAAATATTTTAATGCAGAAAGAGTGCGTTTCATTCACAAACAAAGGGGCTACTATGTTGTGCTCCGCTGAACCAAAATACAATTGAACCAAAACACAAAAAACTAGTATTATGCTCTAATCTGCTGACAATTTCAATAAGTAACCAAATAAATTGTGAGCTGCATGATTCAGACATTCCACAATCAATGGCCACTATGTGGCATTCACGAGTAGATCCTTTTTAATGCTTTGTTTGGTTATATGAAAGAAAATAAAAAGAAAGAAACAGGGGAGAGAAAAATAGGGAGAAGAGATTATCGTGAGAAAATGAGTAGATTTAGTAGTTAGAAAATGGGAAGAAATAAGGAAGAGAGAAAAGTTGGGTTTTCTTTCCTTTTGATTGGTTGAGAAAATTATAAATTTGTCAAAAGATAACTACACCCTCGTTTTACTTAATAAAAATAAATATACTTTTTCCTTTTTTTACACACATAGATATATATATATATAGGCTTAGTTATATCACAGGTCCCTGAAGTTTGGGGTACTTTTCTCAGATACCCTTATTCTTTTTTTCCAATGTCTGACTCCCTGAAGTTACTTTTGAGTTTGTCATATACCTACTAGCAATTCTGGCCAATTTTGCAGACATATAACATGGGAATCCTGATCAGATGTTAGAGGCTAAGCACCTAGTGCCCCGTGGTCCAAGATCGTTTTTTTAAAAAATTTAAAAATCTAAAAAACTTAATATTTTTATATTTTTAATTAAATAAAAAAAGAGAAAAAAGAATTGAAGAGAGAGGTCGTCTTCGCACGTGTGACATCACTCGACATCACATGACCAACCTCTCGCATCTGATCAGGATTCCGATGTTACATGCCGACAAAATTGGTCAGAATCGATAGTAAGGGTATATGACAAACTTAGAAGTAACTTCGCGGAGTCAGACATTGAAAAAAAAATAATAAGGGTATCTGGCAAAAGTACCTCAAACTTCAGGGACTTGTGACATAATTAAGCCTATATATATATATATATATATATATTAAACATAGCCAAATATTATTTTTCAATTAAAATGAAAAAGATTATTTATTTTTCAATTAAAAAAATGGAACAAAGTAAATAAGTGAAGGGCAATTGGGTAATTTGGCATGCATGTCAAGTTGAATTTTCTCCTCATTCTTTCTTCATTTTGGGAGAGAAATTTTTTTTTATAACACCCACAAAATTTTCTCTCCCCCTCTATTTTCTTTAATGAACCAAATTAGAGAAAACAAGGATTTTCCTATAAACAAAATCCCCTCCCCCGTACACAAAAAATAAAAAAATAAAAATACAAATCCTCTCCCCAAAATTCCTAGAAACAAACATACCCTAAGTCTATTCATTTTTCAACATTTCCTCTTTTTATTAAACTTTCTCAGCTTAGGGGGAACACATTCTAGCCCTAACACTCTTTCCTCCATTTTCTCTCTCCTCTATTTTCATTTACTACATTCATCTCTTCAACTTTCATCATGACCAATGTTCTTTTTGCCGTTGGTGCGGATTGTATCGGCACTCAAAGATCACTCAATGGTAGAGTTGTAGCTAGTATTCAGTTCATTGTCGATACGATGAAAGCGAAGCACTGAGGTTCTATATTGAAAGGCTAAAACATGGTGACAATTTTGTTTTTGTGTTTGTCGGTCATGGAGTAGAAGGAAGTGGACTTGTACGTACTATTGCTGAGGTGGAAATGCTAAATGAAAAGCATGGTATCTTAGGATCAGATTTAAACATAATCTTATGTGAGTATTTTTTTAAAATTTTTTTTACTATGTTCTAAGCCTAATATTTGTATTATTATTATTATTATTATTATTATTATTATTATTATTATTATTATGATCATCATCATCATCATCATTATTATTAAACTTTAAACTCCATATGACAAGCATGACATCTTAGGATCAGACTTCAAAATAATCTCATGTGAGTATTTTTTTTTTAAACTATTTTTATTATGTTTTAAGCATTATGTTTTATCATGTGAGTATTATTGTAATTATTATTATTATTATTAAACTTTGTATGACAAGCATGGCATCCTAGGATAGATTTAAAAATAATCTCATCTGAGTATTTTAAAAAAAATTATTTTTATTATGTTCTAAGCCTAATAATAATAATAATAATAATAATAATAATAATAATAATAATAATATTATTATTATTATTATTATTATTATTATTATTATTATTATTATTATTAATAACGTAAGTGACTGACATGTTTTTTAAAATTTATGTTTAAACACCAGCGGGATGGTGACTTGTATCCCTACACGTACGAGGATGCTCCCATCGGTATCGTGAGATATGTTGTCCACATGGCCACTATCCCTTGCCACAATTCGGGCTTGATCATTGGTTTGAAACACCAGCTGGTGACTTGTCTCCCTACACGTACGAGATGTTCCCATCGGTACCGTGAGATATGTTCTCCACATAGCCGGTGGTACGCAGATATGTTATGGGAGAATTTACTGCAATGGCTAAGTTTACTCGCACATTATGCGGCTACTTCCCTAGTATCATTCTCAAGTACATGACCACTTGCAGGCGCATGATACCACTACCGACAGACGCATATATCTCATATTCCACAGCTTTTCTGCACAGACAACAAATTGGTGATCCATGCATTTCTTCAGTGACTCTGTGATGGTAAGTTTCTAGCAGTTTAATGTTAATTAATCTTGCTTGCCTATATTTCATATTTAGTTCTTATTGTGGAATTGAACTTAAGACAAACCTAACATTGAAAGATTTTGAGTTATGGATATTTTATACAAGGGTATCAGTATTACATTCCTAGTTGTTTATCTAAGGTGTTTATTTTGTAAAAACACATTTGCCTGTCCACACACCATCTACATCTATATATATATATATTATATTATGACACTAGTTACATTACAAATGTGTAAAAGGATAGAATGCTATTTAGCATCACATTCAACATCAATGATAATATATACGAAGAAAGATATAATGCTATTTAACATCACATTCTACATCAACGATAATATAAACATAGAAATATAAGTAATTGAAACATAAAACTTAAGTTTAAATATTACAATATAAACGAAGAAATATAAGTTATTGAAAATAAAGCTTAAATATTATTTATCTTAGTTCAAACACGATGATAAAACTTTTGTCATTTAACGAGGTGGAGTATGTAAACGTCAACTATACTACAATGGAGTCCATCCATCTAATAACTCTTACTACTCCAATTTTTGCGTAATTCACTCATCTTCACAGTGTAAAGTTCAATTTTTGTATATATATATATATATATATATATATATATTAATTTAAAGTCATGAGTACATCAGACTGAATATAAGAAATCTCACTTGTATATTAATTTAAAGTTTCTTTTTAGCTTTGGAATAGCTACAGTATTATTCGATAGCAAAATAGCAACGGGATTTATGCTACGGACGATGTTATAGCTATTCCATAATAAATCCTTAACAACGCATTGTTTGCTAGGAAACAGCTACAGAATTGCTACGCATTTGTTCGTAGCTGTCCACAAAATTTCTTGTAGTGATACTCACAATGACAACGATCTTGATTGCAAGTGGAGCTCATTGCATTGGCATCATGCACGTCACATTGGGGGAAACCCGGTCGCACAACCGCCTATTTTAATGATGAAATTTACGAAAAATACCCTTGCGATATAGTAGTGCTCTTGATCATCCAACACGAAAAATACAACACACCTGAAAAACAAAATCGTGACCTTTAATACAAAAGAATGTGAAAACCATGAAACCAGGGAACGAGATAGTGCTTTTATGATAATGTGCAGGGTTTCATGTGTTCTGATTTTAAGATTATCTCAGTAAATCTTAAAACCCTAATATTTCATCAAATCTCTCTCAAAACTCAACGGGTGAAAATCCACATAATATATATTTGATTTATTCTCATAAATCTATTTCATTTTATTCTAATTTAATGTAGCTCTTGACATGTTAAGTCAAGAGTCAAAGCTTTTATTGTATTATGTTTTACATAACATAACATTTATGATTTATATTTGTATGATGGTGTATGATTGTATCTTTACGACATAACTTATCTATTGATATTCCTTCATTAAGCATTCAGTTGTCTAACTATATTTTATTTTTATCTTACTTTCCTCTAATTTTTTAAATTAATTTTTTTTGTCGAATTGAAGCGGAAGAGATGAGTGAGTTAGTGGAAAACATCCATTCCATACACAAATGGTAGAGTTATGCATGTGGTCAGTGCATGAAGGGAAAATGTAAGCAGTTGATCATTATGACATAAGTTACATTACAATGTGAACTTGCAAAAGGATATAATGTTATTTGGCTACACATTAACATCAACAATGATATAAACAAACAAAAAAAATATAAGTTATTGAAACATAAAGCTTAAGCTTAAATATTATAATATAAACGAAGAAATATAAGTTATTGAAAATAAAGTTAAAATATTATTTATCTTACTTAGGTCAAATCTTCTTCTAATATTTCAAAAGATGAAGCTTTTTGTCATTTAACGAGGTGGAGTACTTAAGTCTACAATGGAGTACAATCATCTAATAGCTACTACTTTAATTTTTGCGTAATTCACCCATCTTCACATTCTAACGTTCATTCTTGGATATATATATATATATATATATATATATATATATATATATATATTATTTTAATGTCATGAATACATCATAATGAGTATAAGAAATCTCACCTGCGCGCATGATTGAAACTTTTACATATATTGATGAGTATATTACAACATTGAAGAACTGGAGTATGCTATTTTTTATTTATGTTTGACTTAAAAACACTAAATATTGAATATGAGTATTTATTATTGTTATTATTGCACAATAAAAACCATGGTTTGTCTTCTAAATACACCTGACATGTTGTAGTTTTTCTTTTTATAAAACCTAATAGGTTGTATTGATGGACCAATATTTACAATTTGAAAACTTTGATTTTTTTTGGAGAGCAATATCTTATTTAAGATAGTAGGCACTTGCGGCAACTTAGGAAATAAAAATTTTTAATTGTTAGTTTGGACTTTGGAGTGAGGATGGATAAAATCTAATCCCAATGTTTTGGTTCTTAACATTATTTTATCTTCTTTTATTTTTATTTAAAAAAGATTTGAAATGTTATTTATTCATTGATCTAATCTCAATGCAGGATAGTTATTCAAGTTGAAGATAATCAACAAGGCATAACAAATGTGAAACTTCGAGAGGAGAAGACCAAAAAAGTTTAGGATAAGCTAGGGATATTATAAGCACTTTGGTAGTAGTTAGTTTATTATTAAAACATTTAATCTTTATTTGAGGATAATGTCCTTTAACTAATTATTTTCTTTGCTCAGACCATATGTTATGAACGTTGCCTTCTTGATCTAACTTTTTTTGGTGCCTTCTGGATTTAACTATTTTTACTATATGTTGCATTGCTATTGATGTTTATGTTATATTGAACCTAGAGTCTTTACTTTTTAGATATTGAAGCTTTCTTGTTAAATATTTTTACTATTTTGGTATCGTTATGAGCATAATATTGTTAAGCTAGACCAACAATGATATAGAAAATCAAGAAATACTTGCTGAGCCATGTATATTTCATATTTGTAGGGCTTTAATTTAGGTAAAATCAGCTGAATATTGTATGAGTAGAAATAAACTCCAAATTTGCTCTCAGGTGGGATTAAATATTGGGCCACTTGGTTAAAATGCAAAAGTACATCAATGGAATGGAGTTGAGCCAATGTTAATTGTATTTGGATAAAAGTTGATGAGTTTAAAATTGAAAGCTAGAGCAACATATTAATTTTTATATAAGGCTTTATCTTTAATTTGATCATGAGTTTTCAAACAAGAGTTTGTTACATGTGCTTATTATTATATTGATGAGCTTTCCCCTTTCATTACAAATTATTTTAGATCATATTCAGATGAATTTTGTCAAAGTAGCTAGATAAAAAATAATTAATTCAATAAATAAAGTTGATCATACAAAATACTTTTAAAAAAATAAAAATATAATCTTAAATTATTGTTTATATTAAACATCGGATATGGTAATGAGTTACAAAATGTTACCCTTATTTTTTTTACTCAAAATGAAAAATGTTGGCACAAATGTTAATTCTTAGATGTTCAATTAACATTTGTTTTTTAAACAAATTCTTTACTTTTAATTTGATACTGTAAATCATTCCTAAGATTTAGCGAGTACTTTTTTTTCAGTTTAGTTTAATCGATGCCTAATATTCGGTGCTCACTTCCCCACCCTATCCAATATTCCCTTCCTTTCACACACATGGAAAAAAGAATTCGTTAGGCTCCATTGTTTGCTTCAATCTCACTTTTAGTATCCAACAAAAGCAAAGAGAAGAGAACCTATTATTTCTTTCATACAAAGCTCTCCCTCTCCCATCACCATTATATGTCCAAACTAGAACAGCCATAAATTATAGGGAAATTTGCACTCACCTTCTATGAGATTTGCATTAATGACAGATACATCTCCTCTAATTTGAAAAATGACACATACCTTTCTTTATTAGCAATCAACATTGCACTTACATTCCCTCCTTATAATAAATGGTCAGTTTACTAATGAAAATGTTATACTTAGAATTAAAGAAGACATTTATACTCTCAAGGGGCTCAATGGGCACCTCATACAAATTTCAAGTGTATTTGATGCATTTTTTCTTTGTAACAATAATATGATAAAATTATTTTGTTTTACAAAAAATTATTATTTTTTTACTAAAACAAATATTTTTGTATACAAATTTTATCCAAATGGCTTTAGAATAATGTAAAAGACCTAACATCATCATTGGTATACAAACTCTATATAAAGATTGAATCTGTTATATCCATATCCAAATATCATAGGACTAATAAGAAAATTAAAAATTAATATATCGTATTATATTCATAATGAACTTAGGGAGATTTTATTAACACCCTAATTTTGCTACTTACACCCAGGTTTTATAATTTTTAATGTAACACTCTCACATTTATTAGCTAATTTTAGGTTTTATTAAAATTGGAGTTAGAAAATTCCTTTTTAAAACTTAATTTCTTTAAAAGGTTTTACAAAAATCCGGCAAAGATTCCTCTGTTTTCCGGACTTCCAAAAATTTTCTTCTTAAAACCTGTCAGCCAGAAATATTTAAAAACATAAACCATAACAGTTTAATAGTCATAACAGATCCTAGTGCCCGATTAGTACAAGTTTCAGGGCAAGCTACTAATTCATAATATAATTTACAAAAATAATTGTCCACTCTTAATATCCAATAAACATTCCACGTAGTGGAATGAAAACCCTGCTCGGCCATATTCCATGTAAGCTCCACTTCGATACCTGCAAAATATAGCAAAAAGGGTAGCATTACACAGAACTTAAAAAGTTAAATCCTAAAAGAGACATAGTAATAAACTAAGCTTACCCAATTCTTAGCATACACTATTCATTTGATTTATTTCTTCTAACCCTTTAATTATTCTCATATTCGTTTAGTTTTCTGTTCCTCTTATCATTCTCTCATTTCCATTCTTTATTCATTTTCCATTACTTGGCCCACATGCCGGTTACCTTTTCGTTCCTTTATTCTTTTCATTATTGTGACAGGGTCTACCGACCTCCCGCCATATTATTTTTTATTATTGTGACAGGGTTTACCGACCTCCCGCCATTTTACTTTTCATTATTGTGACCGGGTCTACCGACCTCCCGCCATCATACCTTTTATTATTGTGACAGGGTCTACCGACCTCCCGCCATTTTACTTCTCATTATGGTGACAGGGTCTGACGACCTCCTGCCGTTTTACTTTTTATTATGGTGACAGGGTCTACCGACCTCCCGTCATTTTCACTTTTATCTTTGTGACAGGGTCTACCGACCTCCCGTCATTTCACTTTTTATTATTGTGACAGGGTCTACCGACCTCCTGCCGCTCAGTCCTTTCCCTTTTCTTTATTCTTGTCTATTTTAAATATATTCAATTCATTAATGATTCTCATTCTCATCTAACTTTGCTTGATTAGGCCATATACATTATATTTTAATTCTCGTCACTAGCTCTTAATTATTTCCGTTTCCCCCTTTCTTTTCTTTTTCTTCTTCTCTTCCTTTCCCTTTTTCCTTATTATTTTTATTAATTACTCTAGCTTTCGTCTAACCTTATTCTATTAAACTACCATATTTGCATTCTCTCTATTTGTCTCGTCACCTTTTCGCTAAATTCTTTTACCTATTACCCTCGTGTATTTGGAATTTAGTTTATCATTTTCATTTCGATTTCATTACTACCCGACCACTCTTAACTAAGTTTACTCCGTGCTTTCTTATTGCTTTCGTACTCTATCTCCTCTTTTTCCTCACATTTAGTTTTAACTCATTCTACACCCTTCGCCTATTGCAAACACTCTATACTATTTTACTCTCACGCTTCTCTAATTTCCCTTAACTAATTTCCCTTGGTTTATTTTGTGTTTTCCTACACTTTCATTTTATATTAACTCTTTTAATATCCTATCACATTCATTCTCTCCGGAACTCATTCTATGTACATCCAATTTATTCCATTGTCAATTTAAATAAATCATTTATATTTGCAGGGACTACCCTAAGGTTAATTAACTTATTCTTTAATTACCCTATTCTTAGTCACCACAATAGAATCCTAGAATTTACTCTTTAAGTAGAGGTAATACGAACCCTTCTTACCTGGAATCCTAGCAATAGAAACAATACCTCATTCGCGTCTGCGCCTTACTCGAGTGTCAGGGTCAACAATAACGTGTTGGATCTAAACAGGGGCACACGTTAAAATTAATTATAACATTATATATGTATATATTAACTAAATTCATTTTTGTCAAAATAATCATTATATATCATTATACAATAAAAATATATCACTTTACCCCAAAATATTTTTTTATTTGAAAATATAGAGATAATAAAAATATTGACGGATCGTCGAACGAATTACATGATGAGTAGAGGGAGTTGAGAAGATTATTTATCTGACAAGGATTTGAAACTCGATGGTTAGATCTTGAATTATGGAGCCGAAAGTTGGAAAACCCAAGACTTTTTCTACTCTCTGTCGCCCACTCTCTTTCTTTCTTCTATTTCTCTTCTTTCTACTCTATTTGTGGCCTCTTCTCTCTACTATATTTCTTTCTACTATTTGCTTATGTTTAAGTCCGAGTTCAGTGTGTTCACGTGGTGACCTTACTTCTTTCTACTATTTGCCTTTTATTTTGTTTTGGTAAACGTGGTGGCCTTGTGGCCACACCCTCTTTTCTCTTTTTTTTTTTTTCTACGGTGGGGTTGTGATATGGGTAGTTTAGGGAATTTTTTTTTATATATTTTTTATGTTTTATTCTTGTTTGTGGGTTAATGTGTGTAAGTATTTTGCATTATAATTAAAAGTTTGACGATCCTAAAAATAAAATTCATTTAAGTAAAATAATATTATATTTTTAATTACTCAAAACTGATTGAAAAATAATAAAGTTAGAGGTCCCTACAGATAGCTATTGCGTAAGAAAAAGTATCGAAATTCAAAAGTAAATATAGTTTCTCAATCCTGATATTAAATTTGATAAAATATAATATTTATAATTTTGAAATAACAAATCATTAAATATAACATATACCGACAATATATTAAAATCAGTCCAGAAGCTAAAAATAAAAGAGTCTCCGAACACTTTGAAAATTTATAGGGACGCTTAAAATATTAAATTAAACATATCTTTCTAAAGAAATTATTTGTGAAAATGCTTCTAAGGCCTGTCACTTGAGCTCCCTATCAAAATATTAATTAAACTAGCTAAATAAAAGTACTCTTTTATTTTTGTAAAACTTATGATAACAAATTTATTCTTATTTTGGCTAGAAAATATATTTCAATTAAAATGATGAAATCAAAATTTTATTACGATACTCAAATCTTAAAAACATCATATTAAATCATTTAAGTACTTTATTCTTAATTTTCTATTATTATACAGTTCTAACGCTAAAAGATCCCTTTTTAACACTCATTTAACCTTGTTATTATTATTACTATTATTTTACTCTCACTATTATTCTAATTATATTTGGGTTTAAAATTTGGGATGTTACAATTCTCTCCCACTTATTGGAATTTCGTCCCCGAAATTCCGTTCGTTTCCTTCAATGGAGAACCATCCCATTGGCAATATTTATGAATATAGTCCTTACTTCTGTCACCCCCGCTTGTCTACACTTAATTTTGTGGTTATCCTGACAAGATCTTCGAAGTTTCGTAAATAAGCTCTTCCCCACTTAGCATAGGCATACCCCTTCGTATATGTATGCTCGCAAGTTCTTGTACACTGTAAGGAATACAACTACGATTTAGCTTGGTTGGTTTTAATGTGGTCATCGCACGTAGCCGTCAAGGTCGATTTCGTTAGTTTAATTCATGTTGGTCTGCACAAAATCCTAGGAAGATTCCCAATAGGTTGGCCACCAAAGTCCAATTTGGTCGTTCATTGAAACTAAAAGTGATTCTTATGGAGTTTCCCCAAAGGTTCTACATTCGGTTATTCTACTCTTGACCGACAAGGTAGCCTAAGGCTCTCATCCTTTCAGCTTGGCTTTGGTTTTACTATCCAATTCTGTGCCAAGAGTTCGGGGAGAAAAACTTTGCAGCTAGCTTCTTTTCTTCTAATTAGATCTATCTCGTCGAGGGATTCCTATGAAGTTTCACCCTTTTTCCAAAGGATCTATGTTTGATTACACTACTATTGGTTGGTAATATAGCCGGAGGCTCTTATCCTCAAGCTTCGTTGTGGAGTCTAGTACCCGATTCGGCGTAAGGAATTTGGGAAGAACACTATTCAGGTTAGTGTTTATCCCACTAATGGATCTGTGTATTTGTAGAAATCCTATCGCAATTAATTTCCCACTTTATTAAGAAAGTTGTCATGATATCGTCCGTTAATAGATGCAAAGATCGAGGCGACCAACCCCAATCTTACGTCCATTAACAGCACATCATCGGCGGTTTTGCTGATAGCATCATCATTTAACAGATGTAGGATCAGAGTGGTCAGTTATAACCTTACATTCTATTAAACAACGACATTATCAAGGAGTTTGGTTACTTTCTACTTGGAATTCAAAGACTTAGTACTTTATTCTTTCTGATTTCTTCCTAATAAGTGGGGTTGCATCTATGTGTTTTTCGTAAATTATACAAAGGTTAGGGGTCATGGCTCTAAGCAGCACATGCTTTTCTAAGTTTTCACTAAAAAGGTTCCTGATCATCAAAGATCTTCACCTAAGACTCTTAGGGTATTTCTAATTTGGAGCAACTCCATTTCCGTTCAAGTAATTAAGGGAAACATATAAGCATGTGACTCAATAATTAAACGTCATCTCACAGAGAGTATTAGGGACATAGCTTTTACCTCAGTTCGGCTTGCCTGCATCCTCCACTTCCTTTCCTTCCGAAATGAGTACTTTCCCTCTCTGGATGGATCGTCCTGAACCTACTGGATGGGCTCTAGTTGCATCATCTCCTTCTTCATAGCATTCTTGGGACAATTAGCAGCATAGTGTCCGGGTTGTCCGCACACAAAACAACTAAAACTTCTTCTAATTTGGTTCCGAAACCAGCACTCTCCACCATGCTGCTTTCCACAATGTGAGCATAATGGAGGAGCATCCACAGCAGTCTCACTCTTGCCCATAATTCTTGGGACTGCTGCTCTGTTGTGGGGAACAACATAAGGGCTTGATCTTTGAGTTGACCCATCATTTCTGATTGGACCTCCTGCCTTCTGCCCACTCTTAACTTTCTCTTCCGCTAATTTCTGAGCTGCCTTGTCCCGCTCTTCTGCCATTTCCTGCTTGAGTGCATTCTCATAAGCACTTGCCATGTTCACTAATTGGGAAAGATTGGCGATGCCCTGATAGGTGAAAGCAGTCCTAATCTTGGCATGCAGACCAGACTCGAATTTGATACACTTGGTGCGCTCGCCTGCGTCCCTGTAGCTGCTTGAGTATCGGATTAGATCTTCAAATCGTGCCGCATATTCGCCGACACTCATGTTCCCCTGCTCCAACTTGAGGAAGGCCATTTCTTTCTCCCTTCGAACATCCTCTGGAAAATATTTCTCAAGGAAACGAATTTTGAAGAGTTCCCAAGAAATAACTTCATTCGCTGCCTCCGAACTTCTTCTTTGTTGCTCCCACCAATGCTCCGCATCACCGGACAGAACATATTCCACCAACCAGACATAGTGATCGACTCGTGGTCGCAGCGAGCGGAGAATCTTTTCCATCTCCTGGAGCCACTTCTGTGCATCGTCTGGGTTGTATCCTCCTTCGAATCTTGGTGGGTCGTTCTTTCTAAATCTCGCCATCCAGTCAATTTCATCCGGAGCTGGTTGTGGAGGTTGTAGAGCAGCTGCTGCAACTGCTGCGGCTGCCGCTATGTTCTGGGCTTGATTCTTAGCATGGTTCTGCTGCAACTGAACCAGAGTTTCGAGGATTGCAGCGATTCAATCATTGTCAGCCCGTCTCCCAGCCATACTATTAAGTCATGGAGGAAACAGCCCATTAAAGACCGAATACTTAATCAATAACGTAAATATCCTATTCCTAGACTTAGACATCTTACTAAACGAATTAGTTACTCGCTTGGTGAGTAACCATTGGAGATGTGAGTCCACACTCCAAAGGCCGAGGGAAACTGCTTTGATACCAAAATGTAACACTCTCACATTTATTAGCTAATTTTAGGTTTTATTAAAATTGGAGTTAGAAAATTCCTTTTTAAAACTTAATTTCTTTAAAAGGTTTTACAAAAATCCGACAGAGTTTCCTCTGTTTTCCGGACTTCCCAAAAATTTTCTTCTTAAAACCTGTCAGCCAGAAATATTTAAAAACATAAACCATAACAGTTTAATAGTTATAACAGATCCTAGTGCCCGATTAGTACAAGTTTCAGGGCAAGCTACTAATTCATAATATAATTTACAAAAATAATTGTCCACTCTTAATATCCAATAAATACGTGGAATGAAACCCTGCTCGGCCATATTCCATGTAAGCTCCACTTGGATACCTGCAAAATATAACAAGAAGGGTAGCATTACACAGAACTTAGAAAGTTAAGTCCTAAAAGAGATATAGTAATAAACTAAGCCTACCCAATTCTTAGCATACGCTATTCATTTGATTTATTTCTTCTAACCCTTTAATTATTCTCATATTCGTTTAGTTTTCTGTTCCTCTTATCATTCTCTCATTTCCATTCTTTATTCATTTTCCATTACTTGGCCCACATGCCGGTTACCTTTTCATTCCTTTATTCTTTTCATTATTGTGACAGGGTCTACCGACCTCCCGCCATTTTACTTTTTATTATTGTGACAGGGTCTACCGACCTCCCGCCATTTTACTTTTTATTATTGTGACAGGGTCTACCGACCTCCCGCCATCATACCTTTTATTATTGTGACAGGGTCTACCGACCTCCCGCCATTTTACTTCTCATTATGGTGACAGGGTCTGACGACCTCCTGCCGTTTTACTTTTTATTATGGTGACAGGGTCTACCGACCTCCCGTCATTTTCACTTTTATCTTTGTGACAGGGTCTACCGACCTCCCGTCATTTCACTTTTTATTATTGTGTCAGGGTCTACCGACCTCCTGCCGCTCAGTCCTTTCCCTTTTCTTTATTCTTGTCTATTTTAAATATATTCAATTCATTAATGATTCTCATTCTCATCTAACTTTGCTTGATTAGGCCATATACATTATATTTTAATTCTCGTCACTAGCTCTTAATTATTTCCGTTTCCCCCTTTCTTTTCTTTTTCTTCTTCTCTTCCTTTCCCTTTTTCCTTATTCTTTTTATTAATTACTCTAGCTTTCGTCTAACCTCATTCTATTAAACTACCATATTTGCATTCTCTCTATTTGTCTCGTCACCTTTTCGCTAAATTCTTTTACCTATTACCCTCGTGTATTTGGAATTTAATTTATCATTTTCATTTCGATTTCATTACTACCCGACCACTCTTAACTAAGTTTACTCCGTGCTTTCTTATTGCTTTCGTACTCTATCTCCTATTTTTCCTCACCTTTAGTTTTAACTCATTCTACACCCTTCGCCTATTGCAAACACTCTATACTCTTTTACTCTCACGCTTCTCTAATTTCCCTTAACTAATTTCCCTTGGTTTATTTTGTGTTTTCCTACACTTTCATTTTATATTAACTCTTTTAATATCCTATCACATTCATTCTCTCCGGAACTCATTCTATGTACATCCAATTTATTCCATTGTCAATTTAAATAAATCATTTATATTTGCAGGGACTACCCTAAGGTTAATTAACTTATTCTTTAATTACCCTATTCTTAGTCACCACTATAGAATCCTAAAATTTACTCTTTAAGTAGAGGTAATACGAACCCTTCTTACCTGGAATCCTAGCAATGGAAACAATACCCCGTTCGCGTCTGCGCCTTACTCGAGTGTCAGGGTCAACAATAACGTGTTGGATCTAAATAGGGACACACGTTAAAATTAATTATAACATTATATATGTATATATTAACTAAATTCATTTTTGTCAAAATAATCATTATATATCATTATACAATAAAAATATATCACTTTACCCCAAAATATCTTTTTATATGAAAATATAGAGATAATAAAAATATTGACGGATCGTCGAATGAATTACATGGATGAGTAGAGGGAGTTGAGAAGGTTACTTACCTGAGAAGGATTTGAAACTCGATGGTTAGATCTTGAATTATTAGAGCCGAAAGTTGGAAAACCCAAGACTTTCTTCTACTCTCTGTCGCCCACTATCTTTCTTTCTTCTATGTCTCTTCTTTCTACTCTATTTGTGGCCTCTTCTCTCTACTATATTTCTTTCTAGACTAATTCTTCAATGCTTCAAACTTACGAGGCGGCATCATTGCTGAGCAACTTGTCACCGTAGATTCTATGTAGGCAAAATTCAACGGTCGTGGTCCAAAACTCATTTTCTTTACATAATGATCCCTCGCGATTGTTAATTATTGCTAAGTATTGCAGGTGCATACAGCGTCGTTTCATCTCGTGACGTTTAATGAAATTGTTTTGACAAGCACCCTGCATTAAATGACGTCATTTTGATGAGAACCCTCACGACGTCGTTTTGTTTTGTAACTTAAACTAAACCATTGCATCGTCCTCGTTTCCTCCCTCTGCAATGGAAGAGGAAGGAGAGTTTGCTTTTGTAGTAGGCATTGCGTTTTGATTTTTGGTAGCTTCCTCTGGACCCAGATTTTGAGAATGGTTCTATGGTTCTACAATGAACACGTCTCATGCATATTTATTTCCCTGGTTGTTCACTTTGAATGGTTCTACAATCAACACGTGTCAGATTTGAGAAATTTTTTTTATTTTTTTTATTTTGTACTCCCTTTCCTATTTATAAGATCCTTTTGGGGTTTTTTACTCTCACCAAGGAAAGTGGTTAAATTTGTTAGGGATATTGAAAATGTGAAAATTTGATATACTTCTTCAAAATTATCCCTATAATTATCATTTGAACTCAAAAAAGTGTTGACTTAATATGGATGTTTATGGAAAGAAGTAATTAAATGCTACTGAAAATTGAAAAGAGGTCCTATAAATATGACCAAAATAAAAACCTCCAAAGAGTCTTCTAAATAGGAATGGAGGAAGTAAAACCGAACCTGTATGCAGTACTTAGCAAATAATTAACAACCCGAGGGCTCATTATGTAAAAGAAATGAGTTTTGGACCACGACCGTTGGATTTTGCCTACTCAGGATCTACGGTGATAAGTTGCTCAGCAGTGATGCCGCCTGATAAGTTTGAAGCATTGAAGAATTAGTCTTCTTTCTACTATTTGCTTATGTTTAAGTCTGAGTTCAGTGTGTTCACGTGGTGACCTTACCTTTTTTTTTTTGAAGGTACGTGGTGACCTTACTTCTTTCTACTATTTGCCTTTTATTTTGTTTTGGTTATTTTTTTTTTCCTACGGTGGGGTTGTGATATGGGTAGTTTAGGGAATTTTTTTTTATATATTTTTTATGTTTTATTTTTATTTATGGATTAATGTGTGTAAGTATTTTGCATTATAATTAAAAGTTTGACGATCCTAAAATTAAAATACATTTAAGTAAAATAATATTATATTTTTAATTATTCAAAACTGATTGAAAAATAATAAAGTTAGAGGTCCCTACAGATAGCTATTGCGTGAGAAAAAGTATCGAAATTCAAAAGTAAATATAGTTTCTCAATCCTGATATTAAATTTGATAAAATATAATATTTATAATTTTGAAATAACAAATCATTAAATATAACATATACCGACAATATATTAAAATCAGTCCAGAAGCTAAAAATAAAAGAGTGTCCGAACACTTTGAAAATTTATAGGGACGCTTAAAATATTAAATTAAACATATCTTTCTAAAGAAGTTATTTGTGAAAATGCTTCTAAGGCCTGTCACTTGAGCTCCATATCAAAATATTAATTAAACTAAATAAAAGTACTCTTTTATTTTTGTAAAACTTATGATAACAAATTTATTCCTATTTTGGCTAAAAAATATATTTCAATTAAAATGATGAAATCAAAATTTTATTACGATACTCAAATCTTAAAAACATCATATTAAATCATTTAAGTGCTTTATTCTTAATTTTCTATTATTATACAGTTCTAACGCTAAAAGATCCCTTTTTAACATTCATTTAAACTTGTTATTATTATTACTATTATTTTACTCTCACTATTATTCTAATTATATTTGAATTTGAAATTTGGGATGTTACATTTAACACTAACTTTCCAATATTACCATTCTTCTAAAAAAACTAAACATTCTTTTATTTTTACTTAGCTTACACCATTACTCCTAAAACTATTCATCTCCCAGTTTTTTTCTCCACACCCACTTTATTCACTCATGGACGAGGGATCCGTCAATGTACTCTTAAAACTAAAAATGTTTTTCTTTTCTCAAGTTATTATTTTAAGGTATAATCAATTGAGTGTTCTTCCATATGAAATTTCAATTGATGATCGACAGTGACATTCCTTCAATTTTCTTACTTCAGTATACTAATCTTTTCATAAACCCTAGTGTGAATGAAATATTTTGCGAGCTTTCTTTCTTACAAAAAAAGTTGCAGGGGAAAGCAGTACACCTATGATGGGGTCTCAAGTTTTATAATTTTGTGATAGTTTATATGAAACATCAAAAATCTGCTGAATTGTTTCTTTACATGCATATTGACACCCTAAATTCACTTACAGATCTCCCATCCATTTTCACTAACGGATTCCGCATCCGTGGAGTTATGATGGATTCATCATCCGATTTGGGGATGGATGGCGCATCCGAATTAGACACAGATGGCGCATCCGAATATTTTTTTTATGGCATCGGCATGTTTCACGACTGCTTATTTGGGTAGAAACCTGGAAATACACAGGAAAGAAAGATAAGAAGAAGTTACATTTGATTAAAAATAACACATCAACAAAATTTTGAGTGATCAAGTTTTTAGGAAGGTATGCAAGGTTTTGGGTGAGCAGGGTTTTTCATGGAGAAGAAGATGAGTGTGAGTATTAATATATAGGGTGTGAGTATCGATATATATAAGTTTTAGGATCACAGGTGTAAATAATAGGAATGAATGTAAATAACATATATACGGTTGTGAGAGGAGCCTCACGTCGTGCATGGTAAGTCCGAGGTCCATCATCCATGTAGTCTTTCAAAGTGATGCTAGCAATGTGCAGGTCAATCCTTGCTCCTCTCAATCAATGCTCAGGGTCTCTGATCTCCAACCGAGTCAGGCCTTTCCAGATCCATCCATCACGGGTAGCTTCCCACACTCCCCCGGCTAGGGACCACATTTGGATCTCGATGCGATACACCATCTGCTCGTTGCGTCATCCACGAAGAACAAAGAGAAACAACGAGACAAGAGAAAAATAAGCTTTTCTGGACGTATGACACGTCGACAAAGCAGGCGTACCACATACATGTCTCAACCAAAAATAAATAACAACATAGATGCACATAGAAGCGTATGAATGCATGATGATGATGATCATCATCATCAGTTAAATCATTACAACTTATCAGAACTCTGACTTCCACGATTACGTTTTCACACTTTGAGCCATCATAACGATTAACTTTCTCTTTATATTTTTATTAAATTTTATCAAATCCGAATTCGTCAATGATGTTGAGGGATTTTAAAACATCATTGAGATAGAAGGGATATCTAGTCAGCACACACATCTACATCTCCTCCACGTCCTCCCAAGCCTAATCGGAAGCAAACGGGACGTACAGGAACCTTAACCCACGTAGGTCGAACAGCTGAGAAAACACATGTGTTGCAACCACTCAGGGTCAGCCTTAGTATTCATAATCATTAAAATCAATAATTCATTTCATTGTGGTATCGCAGGGCTCAAAAACCAATCGGACAGCCCGCCTCGTTCAGGTTCTCTCTCACCGTTTCGAAATTGATCAAGGAGGTGACAGTACTTTTCTAGTTCGCGGTGCAGAACACGCTCGATCCCCTGGGTATTAATCCCCGATCACTTATAGTCTAATTCTGCCTAGAAAAGCACTCTAGGTTTCTTGATGAGTCATCGTCATCACCCTCCCTTATCACAATCACACACCTGAGTATCCGCAGATAAATAGGGTATCTTCCTCTCCACTGCTTCATGTTCATCTCACCGCGTTAGTTAACGTCTTTTAAATGTTTTATTAAAGTTTTATTAACCTATGGTCGGACGAGTCACCCTTGTCCATCTCTTCGATAATCCTCGACCTCTAATCTGCAACTCTTTTACAACAATTCTTTCCACGAACAATTGCTCACAAAATCTAAGGCTCGAAACCACGGGGTACAGCTCACGTGGCCAGCACAAACTCAACCTGGAAAGCACATGATTCCACCTTGGTGCACATCAGGAAGGTTCACCTTCACTTTTCAGACAATCCACAAATATCTCATTATTTCCAAAGAATCTTTCTTCACAATTCCATCTCGGTTTCTTACTTTATTTCGTTCATTCCAAATTCTTATAATCATAACAACAAGAATATTTTTCAATTCATGATCATGCCTTAAATTAAATGAAATGAAGCAGAATATTCCTCATGCATGAACTGGCATAGTATATTCATGTTATCATATTCACGTCAACCAAACAAAGAGCATCAAGTAAGAGTAAAAGTGATCTTAGCCTTTCGTGCAAAGAGCCAGACAAATAGACAAACAAGTGCTCTCACACTTCTTGACTTTCCCGATCACGGTTCCGATTTAAACAATCGAAACGAAAATCAAACTGTCATGGCATACATCCCAGACAAGCTCTAATTCTAACCTTGATTGAAAACAGAAGCTCTTTGAGGATCCACGAAGCTTTGATTCCCACGGACACGATCGAGAGCAATACCTTCAGTTCCTCAAATTAAATATAACGTATTAATATAAATTTCCAAATAATATATTTGTTCATTATCACTTGCACTAAATGTAACACCCCAATTTGGAACTTAGAATTTTCACTAAAAATTTGCGCCATTTTTTTATAACATTTACCAAAATCCGTTCATCTTATTTCTTTTACAAAAAGGTTTTCATAATACTATTTGAGTTACTTGGTTTTCAAAATATTTGCAACATAAAATCCTTTTTCCAAAAAGAGATGTTACCAACACATTTCCAAAAACTTATTTTCTTAACGCCATATTTATTCGATGGTTAACTTGCGGAAACATTTAATTACTTTTTGAACTTGATACATAACCAAAAGAACTTCTTTTATTTCTTTCCAAATAATCCTTTATTACAACAGGGGTTACATCGGGATAGAGTAATCATGTCCTAATCACCTTAATATAGGGTACAAAATAAAGACTATACTATCTTAGGCTACTAGTCTTCATGGCTATCCTCCACCACAAGTGTCTGAAAGATTCCTCGGTTGCCGCTTCTGCTTCCTCCTCATATGGGCACCATCTCGCGATCCTCTTTCAACTTGAGCAACCACTACTCGAACTACTACTTGATCTGTCATCTGTGAACATTGTTCCTCAATGTCCACAGGAAAGGGAAATAGAGAGAGTAAGCACTTCCGAACGATATAATCATCAACGGCGTGGGCTTACTATAGGGGAAGATTAAGACCACACAAGCATATCATAGCAGCATATACATCATCATTATCATCACCTTATAAAAATAATACCATAAGGTTCTTTCCCAAAATAATATTCTTAATAAAGCTTTAACCTTTATATTTAGTTATCTTTTTGTCTCTAAGTTTCGGCATCACAACCATCGGTAAACCAAAAGCGGGGTACCATTACCGAGGTTCAAGGGATTGATAGCACACACGTTACATCTCCTCCACAATTCCAACCATATCCTAGTTCGGAAAGCAGATGGGACACACAGGAACCCTAACCACGCCGGCATCGGAGTCGGTAGACGGAAGGCTGTACCAGACGCCGGTGGTAAGCCAGGTATCAAAATTTATGTGACCAGACGCCGGTGGTCAACAAGATTTATTTACCAAAAGTTTCCTAAAACCCAACACCTACCGAACTTCTAGCCTCGTTCAGGTTCCCTCTCACCATCTATGATTTGCTCAAGGGGGCGACAACACTTTCTCCAGTTGGCCTGCAGTCCTTGCTACGACGAAAGTCCAGACTCCAGTGAACCTTGTCAATGTAGTCCCGTCCCGCCTAGAGATGTACTTGAGGCTTCTTGACGTTTCACCGTCCTTGCCCTCCCCTATTGCAATCACCACTTGAAGGGACTCCAGCCTCCAAGCATACGGTATCTTTCCTCTCCACTACTTCACTCTCAACGCAAGGTTTAGAAAAGGGGTTCCTACGTCTTTTAAGTCTTTTAAATCATCGAAGGGTTTTACTAAGTTGAACATTCGTAATTGTGGTCGACCCATTCTAAGCCACACTTCTAATGGGTCTCGACCTCTAAGGGATTAACCTATCACCGGCGCTTCCAGATCACAGCGAATTCCAAACCGAGCTCACAACCATGGCGTTCCATTCACGTGGCCGGCAAAACTTAATGATCAAGCATGTCACCATGACAGTACGATCATGGGATAACATTATAAACTTTCATAAATATCCATAACAATTCCATACCAATTTCTTAAACCATAAAGCCTTTTAATCATTCCCCAAAAATTCTCCAACATATCATCATATGAATCAATTTTCCAAAAACAGGTTTATATAACATATACGCCAGACATGTTATCATTAATAATTTAATATTATAATCGATTCAACATCATAATTAAACAGAATATCCAACACATACAATTATATGCGAGGGATCGTTGTTTTCGTATGAACGGTAGAACACACACAATTGCCGTTCTACTACTCACCCGATAGATCCCTAGTTCCTACCTTTGAGATGATACGGAACGTCCAATCATTACCCTACATGCCACTATGTCTTAAGAAGGCTTCTCTCTCACCTTGAGTTGAAGCTACAAAATTAGTGTCCTCTTAAGTTGAAGTCACGTCACCCGAATCCAAACGAAAGCCTTTACCAAATAATATTTACAAAATAATCCCATAAATAACTACACAATTCTAATTAAGCAAACCACAAGTGATAAAGATACATGACCTTTTAACAAATACAATTTCTCCAATCATCTTTGAATTCCCAAAAAGACTTGTATTCAAAATATCCAATACTTGAAATCAATTAGTCCTTTTTGAAAATCAAAAACAGATTACTGTATTAGAAAAATTATTTTTTCTTTGTAGCTTTTAAATCATGAAAACCTTTTCCAAACGTAACATAATTTTTAAAACATAATCATAACATATTAAAAATAAATCTTAACTTTTCCTTTACTAAAAATTTCATTTTTAAACACCTTATAACAACTAACACTTTCAGACTATTCATACAGCATGAATTAGAAGTATTCATCTTTGATGCAACATTTAAATCAAATCAAGCAGTAAACAAAATTTGCATAATCATACTATAAACACATATAACTCAATTAGAATATAAACTCAAACATTCAAAGTTCAAAATAATTTTTCTCTATCGTCAATGTAATTAAATCACAGACTATAGACAGTACACAGAAAATCACTTTTAAGCATTAGTACATACATATTATGCATCTAAACTCCTATTACATAAAATCACCTATTTTTATCACATCATCACAATTTAATCAAATTACATAAACAATATATTTTTTTTTTTAACAGCTTAGACTTTAATTCCAAAAAAAATCACTTTTCTTTCAAACAGTTAATCATAAAAATATGCCACTTTTTCCTATAGCTTACATACATACTCTACTATAAAAATATCCCAAAGTTTGACAAAATAAACAAAATAATCTTGATGGACAGCCACACCAACAAGTTGCATTCACTCACAAATTTCATCATAATTAACGTTCTAACACCTATATACAAAGAACTAAGAACTATAACTCAAAAATATCCATAACTTAGAAAAATAGTTACATTTTCAAATTTATATCAAGTCTGGACAGCAACTTGATTTTCCAAAAAAAAAAAAATAATTTCAGTTACTTAAAACTTTCTTTTTCACACTATATACTACACTAAACACATAGGCATATAGGCACATCATAATTACACATAGAAATATCATTTTAATTCATATATCCTCATGCCAATAAAATTTTCCAGAGTATAAATAAATTCCCAAAATTATTAACTTTTATAAAAATCATTTCTTCTATTGTTATTTCATGAAATCAATTCAGGAATTTAAGATATACACACCACATAACTACACATTTACTTATAAAAATTACAACAACATACTCACCATATATCAATAAAAATTTCGGTCATATCATCATGATAACAACAGTAACCAAAATTATTTTCACATAATCAATCATTTAAACCTTATAATCAGTTATTAACTATAAAGAACAAAGAATCACTCATGCACATAAACATTCAACAATTATACAAATATTATTATTATTTCATGTACCTCATGGTTCATACAGTGAGTAAAATCAATTTTTGCCAAATTTCTAAATCAAGTTTTGTTCATTCATCAGAGGGTTATTTCTCTAAAAAAAATCATGACTAAACCTCAAACAGTCATTATCAAAATTTCAAAAATCACTTGAACATTTTTATATGATCATAAATCAAATTTTCCATGCCCTTATTTCTTTCTAAGGAAATTCGTCCATCATAAGGAAATAAAAAGGGGAAACTTTGTTTCTTTAAACCACTTTATAAGTCCCTTTTTAATCCTTATTCATATGAACATGAATAAAATTCACAAATACTTAAAAAAATTTAAAAACTTACATTTTAGAGTTTATGAAATAGGAATAGTTTTAAGAACATAACTTTACTGTTAGAAGGAGATTTCTCAAGAATGAAAACTTAAAACAAAATCAGAAGAATAAATTATAAGTAAATAGGAATACCTTTTTCTTAAGTAGGGAAAAAAATGAAAAAGACTTCTATGATACTCCTCTCTTCCTCACGCCTCCTTCTGCTAGTGCTAGGGTTCTTCCACAATTTTTTTTCTTAGATTTTGGTTGAATGAAAGTGTTAACAAAGGCTTTGGAAGACTCTATTTATAGGATAAAATTTTAGGTCTTCTCATCCTTCCTTGGATGATTCACACGACTAAGAGGGAGTAATCTACCTCTAGAAATTTGTTTTTGGCACTTAATGATAGTCTAGAAAATTCCTCTTCAATTAATCCTAGCCTACAAGTTCCATGCACTTCTTAATTCCCAAAATAAGCACATGATGGAAATCAGAATACTTCCCCCCCACACCCTTTAGTCTGGACGGTGCATTCATGCACAAAGAGGGAGAAAATTTTTGCATTCAACCTAGATTTAAGTCACCACATTTTCCACCAATCACCTCATTTCTTCTAATTTAAAAAAAACAATAAAATGAAGTAAAAATAAAATTTTGGACGGTGGACCAATAGAAAACTTCAGAAATTTATTTTTGTTTTTAAAATAAAATACACTTGAGTCAAGAGGTCATTAATTGCTTCTTTAAATAACATCTTTAAGTTTTAGAACACATAATTTGTACTATATTGTCTCAGCAGTAAAAATTCGAAAAGTCCGAAATTAAATTCAAAACTTTATATTTTAATAATCTAGATTTTGATACGATCGTTTTGACATATCATTTTTAATTTTTGGACTTAGGATTTGAAAGTTATGAATTTTTGAAGTCCTAAGATCATTTCCTTCAAAAATACACTGAATAAACTTTCAAAATAAAAGAAATACGAAAATATATTTTTATTTGGAGGGTGTAGCAAATCAGGGGTTTTTAAAAATACATTTTCTATCCACATAAAAGTATTTTTGAGTCAAATAGTCATTAAATGCATTAAAACCACATCTTCGCACTTAAAGCTCAAAAATTCATTCAGTACTGTAGCAGTGATAAAATTTCGAAAAATCCAAAATAAAAATCAAAGCTTTACATTATCATAATCTACGCTTCGATACGGTCGTTTTGATATATCTTTTGTAATTTTTCAACGTACGGTTTAAAAGATATGAACTTCTGAAGATAGAACACCTTAATCCATCAAAAGCATTTCATTTTCTAAGATCATTTAAATCAAATACTATAACTTAAAATATTTTATTTAAATACATTAGAGAAACATTGGTATGCATATATATATAATATATATACCACGTGTATATATATACATATATATATATATATAATTCATACTATTTTAATTAAATCCAGGTATCACAATTTATCAAAAATCAAATATAATATTTTAATTTTAAATATAAATTCTCAAATAAATTGGGTAAAATAGTGGGTCTCACAATCCTCCCCAACTTAGAGATTTCTCGTCCCCGAGAAATACTATGATATTGAAAATGAGGCATAATTTACTTAAAGATTCTTATGAAAATAACCGCATTCATTCCTTGAATCTTAAAGATTCCACCTTAAAATATCAATGTACGAGAAGGAAAAACTCCTTCAAAACAAGTCAAGGAAACAAAACAACCAAAAGACTAGACAAGACGAGTGGATAAATCCCCTTTGTTCAAACAACATTCAATACAAAATGTCAATCCTAAGAATGACTAGCAGCATTAGCATCCTCATTTCCAACCATAGCGAACACTCTTCCGTTTCCCTTTGGTCTATCAGAACCCATTTCACGCTTTGGTTCCCTACAATTCTTCGAAATGTGTCCTGGTTTGTTGCAGTTAAAGCAGTTGGGATTTTCATAAGGGCAGTTGGGTCCATAATGATTCTTGTTGCACTTGTTGCAAAGTGCAGGTACAGTAACTTGTCCTCCGACAGCATCCCCATTGTTACCACTAGAGTTCCCATTGTTCCCTCGGTTCCCACCATTGTTTTGATTATTCCGATTGTTGTTACGATCATTCCCATACCTGTTCCAATTTCCACCACTACGATTGTTACTTCCAGCCGAATTGTTGCCTCCTCACTTCCCTGCCCATAAGGACCTTGATGTCGGGCTCCACTGTTCTGGTTTTCATTTCCTGGGGAGTGCCTCATAGGACCACCACTTGAAACTTGGACAACTGTCTTCCCAGTCAAATCCCTTGATTTCAACCCATTTTCCACAATATTCCCCTTATTCACCAAAGTTGTAAACACACTTATTTCCGCGCCAGAGCTTGCTTAATTTCCGGCTTCAAACCATCCAGGAACTTTGCACACTTAGACCTCTCGTTCACAGCTTCTCCATAGTAAGGCATAAACCTTGCCAAGTTCTCAAAGTTGGCAGCATACTCCCCTACACTCATGTTGCCTTGCTCCAATCGCAGGAATTCCAATTCCTTGGCTGTCTTCAGATGCTCCGGGAAATACTTCACCAAAAGCCTATCCTTGAATTGATTCCAAGTTATCACTCCAGCTTCTCCAGCTAAAGCTTGCCTCTCATTACGCCACCAATTGGCTGCTTCTCCTACCATCATATACCCAGCATAGGCAACCTTCTGTTCGTCCGTGCACTTCACCATTCCTCCAAAAATCCTCTCCAGACCGGCTATCCACGCTTCAGCCTCTTCCGTTGCATAACCTCCAGCAAACTCCTTCGGATTTCTGCGGCAAAACTCATCAAGGCCTCTGATTCCTTGTCCACCAGCATTCGCATTCTGATTCTGTTGAAGTTGTTGGAGCATAAGGTTCATGTTTTCCCTTACTCCTGCCAAAACTGCAGCTGTCTGAGCCATCATAGCAGCTTGTTGTTGAACGTTCATCGGTTCCTCATTTGCTTGTCGACGTGCCATTGCGATTCTTCTACACACGTGGAGTTTAAGTCCTAGATTAAGTAGAGGGTCAAACAAGAAAAGCATATAGGCTATGCTTAAAGCCACGAAGGACACCCATCCTACATACTAATGAACAGAGTCACACAAGGAAAGCTTGTAAGACTATACTTAAGGACACTAAGGACAACCATCGCTCTGATACCACTAAATGTAACACCCCAATTTGGAACTTAGAATTTTCACTAAAAATTTGCGCCATTTTTTTATAACATTTACCAAAATCCGTTCATCTTATTTCTTTTACAAAAAGGTTTTCATAATACTATTTGAGTTACTTGGTTTTCAAAATATTTGCAACATAAAATCCTTTTTCCAAAAAGAGATGTTACCAACACATTTCCAAAAACTTATTTTCTTAACGCCATATTTATTCGATGGTTAACTTGCGGAAACATTTAATTACTTTTTGAACTTGATACATAGCCAAAAGAACTTCTTTTATTTCTTTCCAAATAATCCTTTAATACAACAGGGGTTACATCGGGATAGAGTAATCATGTCCTAATCACCTTAATATAGGGTACAAAATAAAGACTATACTATCTTAGGCTACTAGTCTTCATGGCTATCCTCCACCACAAGTGTCTGAAGGATTCCTCGGTTGCCGCTTCTGCTTCCTCCTCATATGGGCACCATCTCGCGATCCTCTTCCAACTTGAGCAACCACTACTCGAACTACTACTTGATCTGTCATCTGTGAACATTGTTCCCCAATGTCCACAGGAAAGGGAAATAGAGAGAGTAAGCACTTCCGAACGATATAATCGTCGACGGCGTGGGTTTACTATAGGGGAATATTAAGACCACACAAGCATATCATAGCAGCATATACATCATCATTATCATCACCTTATAAAAATAATACCATAAGGTTCTTTCCCAAAATAATATTCTTAATAAAGCTTTAACCTTTATATTTAGTTATCTTTTTGTCTCTAAGTTTCGGCATCACAACCATCGGTAAACCAAAAGGGGGGTACCATTACCGAGGTTCAAGGGATTGATAGCACACACGTTACATCTCCTCCACAATTCCAACCATATCCTAGTTCGGAAAGTATATGGGACGCACAAGAACCCTAACCACGCCGGCATCGGAGTCGGTAGACGGAAGGCTGTACCAGACGCCGGTGGTAAGCAAGGTATCAAAATTTATGTGACCAGACGCCGGTGGTCAACAAGATTTATTTCCCAAAAGTTTCCAAAAACCCAACACCTACCGAACTTCTAGCCTCGTTCAGGTTCCCTCTCACCATCTATGATTTGCTCAAGGGACAACACTTTCTCCAGTTGGCCTGCAGTCCTTGCTACGACGAAAGTCCGGACTCCAGTGAACCTTGTCAATGTAGTCCCGTCCCACCTAGAGATGTACTCGAGGCTTCTTGACGTTTCACCGTCCTTGCCCTCCCCTATTGCAATCACCACTTGAAGGGACTCCAGCCTCCAAGCATACGGTATCTTTCCTCTTCACTACTTCACTCTCAACGCAAGGTTTAGAAAAGGGGTTCCTACGTCTTTTAAGTCTTTTAAATCATCGAAGGGTTTTACTAAGTTGAACATTCCTAATTGTGGTCGACCCATTCTAAGCCACACTTCTAATGGGTCTCGACCTCTAAGGGATTAACCTATCACCGGCGCTTCCAAATCACAGCGAATTCCAAACCGAGCTCACAACCATGGCGTTCCATTCATGTGGCCGGCAAAAATTAACGATCAAGCACGTCACCATGACAGCACGATCAGGGGATAACATTATAAACTTTCATAAATATCCATAACAATTCCATACCAATTTCTTAAACCATAAAGCCTTTTAATCATTCCCCAAAAATTCTCCAACATATCATCATAGGAATCAATTTTCCAATAACAGGTTTATATAACATATACGCCAGACATGTTATCATTAACAATTTAATATTATAATCGATTCAACATCATAATTAAACAGAATATCCAACACATACAATTATATGCGAGGGATCGTTGTTTTCGTATGAACGGTAGAACACACACACAATTGCCGTTCTACTACTCACCCGATAGATCCCTAGTTCCAACCTTTGAGATGATATGGAACGTCCAATCATTATCCTACATGTCACTATGTCTTAAGAAGGCTTCTCTCTCACCTTGAGTTGAAGCTACAAAATTAGTGTCCTCTTGAGTTGAAGTCACGTCACCCGAATCCAAACGAAAACCTTTACCAAATAATATTTAAAAAATAATCCCATAAATAACTACACAATTCTAATTAAGCAAACCACAAGTGGTAAACTTACATGACCTTTTAACAAATACAATTTCTCCAATCATCTTTGAATTCCCAAAAAGACTTGTATTCATAATATCCAATACTTGAAATCAATTAATCCTTTTTGAAAATCAAAAACAGATTACTGTATCAGAAAAATTACTTTTTCTTTGTAGCTTTTAAATCATGAAAACCTTTTCCAAACGTAACATAATTTTTAAAACATAATCATAACATATTAAAAATAAATCTTAACTTTTTCTTTACTAAAAATTTCATTTTTAAACACCTTATAACAACTACCACTTTCAGACTATTCATACATCATGAAGTAGAAGTACTCATCTTTGATGCAACATTTAAATCAAATCAAGCAGTAAACAAAATTTGCATAATCATACTATAAACACATATAACTCAATTAGAATATAAACTCAAGCATTCAAAGTTCAAAATAATTTTTCTCTATCGTCAATGTAATTAAATCACAGACTATAGACAGTACAGAGAAAATCACTTTTAAGCATTAGTACATACATATTATGCATCTAAACTCCTATTACATAAAATCACCTATTTTTATCACATCATCACAATTTAATCATATCACATAAACAATATATTTTTTTTTTTGAACAGCTTAGACTTTAATTAAAAAAAATCACTTTTCTTTCAAACAGTTAATCATAAAAATATGTCACTTTTTCCTATAGCTTACATACATACTCTACTATAAAAATATCCCAAAGTTTGACAAAATAAACAAAATAATCTTGCTGGACAGCCACACCAACAAGTTGCATTTACTCACAAATTTCATCATAATTAACGTTCTAACACTTATATACAAAGAACTAAGAACTATAACTTAAAAATATCCATAACTTAGAAAAATAGTCACATTTTCTAATTTATATCAAGTCTGGACAACAACTTGATTTTCCAAAAAAAAAATAATAATTTCAGTTACTTCAAATTTTCTTTTTCACACTATATACTACACTAAACACATAGGCATATAGGCACATCATAATTACACATAGAAATATCATTTTAATTCATATATCCTCATGCCAATAAAATTTTCCAGAGTATAAATAAATTCCCAAAATTATTAACTTTTATAAAAATCATTTCTTCAAATGTTATTTCATGAAATCAATTCAGGAATTTAAGATATACACACCACATAACTACACATTTACTTAGAAAAATTACAACAACATACTCACCATATACCAATAAAAATTACAACAACATACTCACCATATATCAATGCAAGAGTACCTTGGATAAGTTCAGTTGCTCCTTCCAGCCCTTCGTGCTCTAGTCATGTTTGTTCTCTTTTTCCGGGGTGTTCTTAGGACACTCTGTAGCACGATGTCCGGATTTTTCACACTGAAAACTTCCTTCCTATGCCGCTTAAACATCCAACATTTACGAGTATGCAGTCTTCCGCAATGTGGACACGGAGGTCTAGTACTTGGAGCGGTCTGAGGGCTTCCCTGTGGAACTATTGTTTGAGTGCTGGAGCTAATATATGGACTTGCTTCTCGAATCGGCCCTTTTTCCCTAATAGGACTTCGCATTTCTATAGCCGCCAGCATACCGGATCAAATCCTCAAAACGAGCTGCATACTCCCCCACGCTAAGATCTCCCTGAGTCAAACTCAAAAAGGCTAGCTCTTTCTCCCTGCGAACGTCTTCTGGGAAATACTTTCCCAGAAATTGGACCTTGAACATGTCCCATGTAATGGCCTGATCAGCCGCCTCCAAGTCTCTTCGTTGATGCTCCCACCAATACTCTGCCTCGCTAGTCAACACATACTCGGCCAATCGGATCCTGTGATCAGCCGGTGGTTGTAGGGCGTCGTCGTAGCCTCCTTCGAATCTAGGCAGCTCACTCTTCCTAAATCGTGCCAACCAATCGATCTCCATTGGAGGTGGTGGTGGAGGTTGCATGGCTGCTGCTGCTGCCGCTGCAATGTTTTCTGCCTGGTCGTGATGCATCTGTGCCATGTTAGCAGCCTGATTTTGTTGCATCTGAGCCATGGCCTCAACTTGTTATGTTGCATTTGAACCAGATTCTCCAGGACATCGGCAATTCTGTCATTTTCTACACGTCTCCCAGTCATACTGTTAAGTCATGGAGTAGACAACCAGTTAAAGAACAACTACTAAACAAATATATCAACTTCCTATTTCTAGACTTTAGACTCCTAACTAAACAAACCAGTTACTCGCTTGGTGAGTAACCACTGGAGTTGTGAGTCCACACTCCAAAGGCCGAGGGAAACTGCTTTGATACCAAACTGTAACACCCTCACTTTTAATTAGTTAATTTAAGTTTATTAAAAATGGTACTTGAAAATTTCGACAAAAATCCGGCAGATTTTCCACTGTTTTTCGGACTTTCCCAAAATTGTCACATTTTAAACATGTCATACCAGAGTAAATAAAGACTAAAACTTATATTTAAGTTACAACCAAAATATCCTAATGCCCGAATAATACAAATTTCAGGGCATACTCGAATACATATTTTAAACTTCCAAAATAACATTTATATTATAGTTTACTGTCCGCTCATGACAACACTACACTCCAAGTGGTGGAGTGTGCTCCTGCTCGGCTTGCACTGGTGTAAGCTTCGCTTCTGTACCTGTAGGAAAAATAGCAAGAAGGGCAGCATTACACAGAACTTAGGAAATAACCTCTAAGAGGTCATACTAATAACCAAGCCTAACATTATTATTAACATACAACAACATAACATTCGTACATTCATTCACATTCTTTTCTCTTTTTAAATCATACACTCTTAGTTTCTTATTCATAACTTTAGTGATTCGGGTTCCTACTTTTATTTCTCAATACTTGCTCTCTTATGCTTACATTCTTTTCATTCTTAAACCAATTTTCTTTTTATCTCATTCTTTCCTTTATTCTCTTTCTTTGCTTTATTCTCTTTCTTTTCCTTTTAATTTCCTTTTTATCATTTGGTCACAGGGTCTCACAACCATCCTGTGCCGACTACCCTTTTTATTATTTGGCCACAGGGTCTCACAACCATCCTGCATCGTTTAAATTTTTATTATTTGGCCACAGGGTCTCACAACCATCCTGCGCCGTTTACCTTTTATTATTAGGCCACAAGGTCTCACAACCATCCTGCGCCGTTTACCTTTTATTATTTGGTCACAGGGTCTCACAACCATCCTGCGCCGTTTACCTTTTATTATTGATTCTCTTTCTCTCTTTCCTTTCGTTAGTAACTTATTTACATTTTCATATTATCGCCTAAGGAGTAACAAACAAAAACATTCACAATAACACATTTACAAATCATAATTCCTTTTATTCTTTGCTTAATATAACTTGTCCTTACTTACCTCTCCTATTATCTTTCTAAATCCATTGGTAGTAATTTCGTTGTCATTTATCCATACACACATTCACAAACATACCCTTTTCATCCCATTATTTGTGCTACATATTAACTCACTAGCTCCTAAGTTCATTTCAAAGCCCAAAACCCCACATACACTTCAAACATATCATCATTCAAACATACAAGTGCTCTCATTATCCCCATTTTCCTACTTAACCTATTATCAACATTTCTATTATATTTTCACACATTACAAACATCACCATACAACACATATATTCACATTATCTTAATTGGTTTCATTTTCCTTATTTTCATTCTTAACTTTATTGTCAACCTCGACTACCCTATTGTTTATTTTCATAACTAATCTTTTCTATTCCTAGCCATCCCTATAAACAACCTAGAGATCATGTCCTAAATAGAGGTAACACAACCCTCTTACCTGGAGTCCTAGCAATAGAAACAATATCACGTTTGCGTCCGCGCCTTACTCGAGGGTCAGGGACAGCAACAGATCTAAACAGGAACATAAGTTAAAACTAATTGTAGCATTAAAAGTATATATATATATATATATATATATATATATATATAATAAACTAAATTCATTTTTGTCAAAATAATAACTATATATCATTATACAATAAAAATATATCCCTTTTCCCCAAAACATCTCTTTATTTGAAAATATAGGAATAATAAAAATATTGATGGATCGTCGAATAAATTACATGGATGGATAGAGAGATATGAGAACGTTATTTACCTAAGACGGATTTGAGATTAGACGGTTGGATCTTGAACTATTGGACCGAGAAGTTAAGAAAAACTAAAGTTCTTCTCTAGCGATCCCTCTGACTCTCTCGCGTATTCTCTCTCTTTGTTCTTTTCTTTTGTTTCCACGTATGGGGTGGGGGTGGGTTTCTTTTTTTTTTTTTCTTATTTTGTTTTGCTTTCTTTCACTCACGCAGGGCCTTATGGCCACAGCCCCGTTTTTTTTTAGTTTCTTTCTTTATGTTTGGGGTGGGGCGGTGGTTCTGGGTAGTTATAGGAAATTGTATATTTATTTTACGCTTTGTGTTATTAGTGGGTCAATGTATGTAAGTATTTTGGATTATAATTAAAAGTTTGATAATCTTAAAAATAAAATAAATTTAAATACAACAATATTTTATTTTTAATAACTCAAAATTGATTGAAAAATAATAAAGTTACTAGTCCCTACAAATAGCTATTGCGTAAGAAAAATTATCGAAATTCAAAAGTAAATATATTTTCTCAATCCTTGTATTAAACTTGACAAAATATAATATTTATAATTTTTAAATAGCAGATCATTATATATAACTTATACTAGTAATATATTAAAACCAATCTGGGAGCTAAAAATAAAAGAATCTCCGAATGTTCTAAAAATTTATAAAGACGCTCAAAATATTAAATTAAACATATCTTTTTAAAGAAATTATTTGTGAAAATGCCTCTAAGACCTGTCACTTGAGCTCCCTGACAAAGTATTAATTAAACTAAATAAAAATACTCTTTTATTTTTGTAAAGCTTATGATAACAAATTTATTCTTATTTTGGCTAGAAAATATATTTCAATTATAATGATGAAATCAAAATTTTACTATGACACTCAAATCTTAAAAACATCATATTAAATCATTTAAGTACTTTATTCTTAATTTTCTATTATTATATCGTTCTAATGCAAAAAGATCCCTTTTTAACACTCATTTAACCTTGTTATTATTATTACTATTATTTTACTCTCGCTATTATTCTAATTATATTTGGGATTAAAATTTGGGATGTTACAATTCTCCCCCACTTATTAGAATTTCGTCCTCGAAATTCTGTTCGATTCCGTAAATGGAGAACCATCCCATTGATAAAGTTACTGACTACGGGTTTTAATTCTCTTTTGATTTGCTCTCCCGCCTAGGATACTTCCGAGTTCATACCCCTTGACGCTTCTGATCTTTTGTCAAAACACTTCGCTTATTGTTCTCACCCGACATTCCTTATCGCTCTCGCTTGTTACACCGTTAAAACCTTAGTGGGGTCACTATGTTCTCCCCCACTTGGCATCAACTTACCTGATTATGCTGATGCCAGGAAGCAGGAAATCGAATGTGTCAGCTTCTGATTGTCTTTCATACGACTTTCAATGAAGAGTGTAAGAATCTAACAACAACAGGAAAAGTGTAATCTTTGAAAATTCACGAGGAATTTGCGCCTTCGCTTTAAGAAAAATAGTCTAAGATTATGCGATCCAAAGACTTTTCGCAGAATGTAGCAGCTTATGGCTAGAAATTTCCCGAAACCGGATCGAATAAATAAGATTGGAACTCCAAGAACGATGGACATTCCAAGATAAGAAACAAGGAGAAGATCGTAAGTTCACAATGTTTAGTAGATTGGAGGAAGAGATCTACTTGCACGAATTGAGGTACTAATTAAGGCCTTCAGAATTACTATTAAATCCTTAAACAATTTCTGAGGGTCACAGATTGAGGTTGGCAAGCATTCTTGACGTTTGAACACTCTATTAAGCACTATTTTAGATCATTGACACTCAAGACATACCTTGGGTGTATGTCAGCTATCCCTTACAACCTATTTCGAGTTAGATCTTAAGGAAAGCTTGAATGAATTTGATACAGAACAAGAAAGCTAACAGAATTTGACCTTTCTATCACCTTAAGACTTGCACTACTCTCGAAATCAAGAGTCGTGTTGGGTTGACGACCCGTTGGTGGTCATTCATTCAACTTATTTGGTCTTTGTGCAGAGACTTCATGAGGTTACCAGTTAAGCTTTTCTAATTGGATGACCATTCAGGAAACTTGGTAAGATTTTCGATAAGGCTTGGGTTATCTAAGATTCAGTTTTGCTTTTGATGGTTAGGGGTGGTTCTTATAGAGTTTATTCCATCTTTTCTAAGACGCGGTGTTTGGTTACGCTATTTTTAAATAGATAAGATAGCTTAAGGCTTTTATCCTATAGTTTTGTTTTAAATTCACTTCTCGACTTCCATGTGAAAGTTCGGAAAGAATACTTTTCGAGCTAGCTTATTTACTTCTAAAGGATCATTTCCTTGGTGAGCTACTACTTTGGTTGTCTTGATTTTCACTTAAAAGGTTGCAATGATGTCATCCGTCAATAGGTGTAAAGATTGAGGTGATCAATCCCAACCTCACGTCTATCAACAACACATCATTGTCGGGCTTTTACTGATAATATCATCACTTAACAAATGCAAGAATCAGAATGATCAGTTCTAACCTTACATTCTATTAAACGACAATATCATCGCAGGTTTTGACTAGTTTCCAAATAACTTCCTACTCTTATTGGTTCGTATTAAACTAGATAAAACATGCTTATTCCTTGCCGAAGTAATCAAATCAAGACATTTGGTACATTATCAATGCAAGAGTACCTTGGATAAGTTCAGTTGCTCCTTCCAGCCCTTCGTGCTCTTGTCATGTTTGTTCTCTTTTTCCGGGGTGTTCTTAGGACACTCTGCAGCACGATGTCCGGATTTTCCACACTGAAAACAGAAGCCTTCCTTCATATGCCGCTTAAACATCCAACATTTATGAGTATGCAGTCTTCCGCAATGTGGACACGGAGGTCTAGTACTTGGAGCGGTCTGAGGGCTTCCCTGTGGAACTATTGTTTGAGTGCTGGAGCTAATATATGGACTTGCTTCTCGAATCGGCCCTTTTTCCCTAATAGGACTTCCAATCCTCTGCATACCCTTGCTCTTGTCCTTCGCCTCCATCCGCTTCAAACTCTTTTCATATGTGCTGGTCATATTTATCAATTGAGAAAGATTGGCAATGTTCTGGTACTCGAAGACTAACTGGATTTCTGGGCGAAGGCCAGATTCAAACTTGATGCACTTCGCTCTCTCGTCAGCATTTCTATAGCCGCCAGCATACCGGATCAAATCCTCAAAACGAGCTGCATACTCCCCCACGCTAAGATCTCCCTGAGTCAAACTCAAAAAGGCTAGCTCTTTCTCCCTGCGAACGTCTTCTGGGAAATACTTTCCCAGAAATTGGACCTTGAACATGTCCCATGTAATGGCCTGATCAGCCGCCTCCAAGTCTCTTCGTTGATGCTCCCACCAATACTCTGCCTCGCTAGTCAACACATACTCGGCCAATCGGATCCTGTGATCAGCCGCTGGTTGTAGGGCGTCGTTGAGCCCCATCTGGGTCGTAGCCTCCTTCGAATCTAGGCGGCTCACTCTTCCTAAATCGTGCCAACCAATCGATCTCCATTGGAGGTGGTGGTGGAGGTTGCATGGCTGCTGCTGCTGCTGTTGCTGCGACTGCTGCTGCCGCTGCAATGTTTTCTGCCTGGTCGTGATGCATCTATGCCATGTTAGCAGCCTGATTTTGTTGCATCTGATCCATGGCCTCAACTTGGTTATGTTGCATTTGAACCAGATTCTCCAGGACATCGGCAATTCTGTCATTTTCTACACGTCTCCCAGCCATACTGTTAAGTCATGGAATAGACAACCAGTTAAAGAACAACTACTAAACAAATATATCAACTTCCTATTTCTAGACTTTAGACTCCTAACTAAACAAACCAGTTACTCGCTTGGTGAGTAACTACTGGAGTTGTGAGTCCACACTCCAAAGGCCGAGGGAAACTGCTTTGATACCAAACTGTAACACCCTCACTTTTAATTAGTTAATTTAAGTTTATTAAAAATGGTACTTCAAAATTTCGACGAAAATCCGGCAGAGTTTCCTCTATTTTTCGGACTTTCCCAAAATTGTCACATTTTAAACCTGTCATACCAGAGTAAATAAAGACTAAAACTTATATTTAAGTTACAACCAAAATATCCTAATGCCCGAATAATACAATTTTCAGGGCATACTCTAATACATATTTTAAACTTCCAAAATAACATTTATATTATAGTTTACGGTCCGCTCATGACAACACTACACTCCACGTGGTGGAGTGTGCTCCTGCTCGGCTTGCACTGGTGTAAGCACCGCTTCTGTACCTGTAGGAAAAATAGCAAGAAGGACAGCATTACACAGAACTTAGGAAATAACCTCTAAGAGGTCATAGTAATAACCAAGCCTAACATTATTATTAACATACAACAACATAACATTCATACATTCATTCACATTCTTTTCTCTTTTTAAATCATACACTCTTAGTTTCTTATTCATAACTTTACTGATTCGGGTTCCTACTTTTATTTCTCAATACTTGCTCTCTTATGCTTACATTCTTTTCATTCTTAAACCAATTTTCTTTTTATCTCATTCTTTCCTTTATTCTCTTTCTTTGCTTTATTCTCTTTCTTTTCCTTTTAATTTCCTTTTTATCATTTGGTCACAGGGTCTCACAACCATCCTGTGCCGGCTACCCTTTTTATTATTTGGCCACAGGGTCTCACAACCATCCTGCGCCGTTTACATTTTTATTATTTGGCCACAGAGTCTCACAACCATCCTGCGCCGTTTACCTTTTATTATTAGGCCACAGGGTCTCACAACCATCCTGCGCCGTTTACCTTTTATTATTTGGTCACAGAGTCTCACAACCATCCTGCGCCGGATTCTCTTTCTCTCTTTCCTTTCGTTAGTAACTTATTTACATTTTCATATTATCGCCTAAGGAGTAACAAACAGAAACATTCACAATAACACATATTTACAAATCATAATTCCTTTTATTCTTTGCTTAATATAACTTGTCCTTACTTACCTCTCCTATTATCTTTCTAAATCCATTGGTAGTAATTTCGTTGTCATTTATCCATACACTCATCACATTCACAAACATACCCTTTTCATCCCATTATTTGTGATACATATTAACTCATTAGCTCCTAAGTTCATTTCAAAGCCCAAAACCCCACATACACTTCAAACATATCATCATTCAAACATACAAGTGCTCTCATTATCCCCATTTTCCTACTTAACCTATTATCAACATTTCTATTATATTTTCACACATTACAAACATCACCATACAACACATATATTCACATTATCTTAATTGGTTTCATTTTCCTTATTTTCATTCTTAACTTTATTGTCAACCTCGACTACCCTATTGTTTATTCTCAAAACTAATCTTTTCTATTCCTAGCCATCCGTATAAACAACCTAGAGATCATGTCCTAAATAGAGGTTTCACAACCCTCTTACCTGGAGTCCTAGCAATAGAAACAATATCACGTTTGTGTCCGCGCCTTACTCGAGGGTCAGGGACAGCAACAGATCTAAAGAGGAACATAAGTTAAAACTAATTGTAGCATTAAAAGTATATATATATATATATATATATATATATATATATATATATAATAAACTAAATTCATTTTTGTCAAAATAATAACTATATATCATTATACAATAAAAATATATCCCTTTTCCTCAAAACATCTCTTTATTTGAAAATATAGGAATAATAAAAATATTGATGGATCGTCGAATAAATTACATGGATGGATAGAGAGATATGAGAACGTTATTTACCTAAGACGGATTTGAGATTAGACGGTTGGATCTTGAACTATTGGATCGAGAAGTTAAAAAAAACTAAAGTTCTTCTTCTCTAGCAATCCCTCTGACTCTCTCGCGTATTCTCTCTCTATTCTTTTCTTTTGTTTCCACGTATGGGGTGGGGGTGGGTTTCTTTTTTTTTTTTATTCTTATTTTGTTTTGCTTTCTTTCACTCACGCAGGGCCTTATGGCCACAGCCACGTTTTTTTCTAGTTTCTTTCTTTATGTTTGGGGTGGGGCGGTGGTTCTGGGTAGTTATAGGAAATTGTATATTTATTTTACGCTTTGTGTTATTAGTGGGTCAATGTATGTAGGTATTTTGGATTATAATTAAAAGTTTGATGATTCTAAAAATAAAATAAATTTAAATACAACAATATTTTATTTTTAATAACTCAAAATTGATTGAAAAATAATAAAGTTACTAGTCCCTACAGATAGCTATTGCGTAAGAAAAATTATCAAAATTCAAAAGTAAATATATTTTCTCAATCCTTGTATTAAACTTGATAAAATATAATATTTATAATTTTTAAATAGCAGATCATTATATATAACTTATATTAGTAATATATTAAAACCAATCTGGGAGCTAAAAATAAAAGAATCTCCGAATGTTCTAAAAATTTATAAAGACGCTCAAAATATTAAATTAAACATATCTTTTTAAAGAAATTATTTTTGAAAATGCCTCTAAGGCCTGTCACTTGAGCTCCCTGACAAAGTATTAATTAAACTAAATAAAAATACTCTTTTATTTTTGTAAAGCTTATGATAACAAATTTATTCTTATTTTGGCTAGAAAATATATTTCAATTATAATTATGAAATCAAAATTTTACTATGACACTCAAATCTTAAAAACATCATATTAAATCATTTAAGTACTTTATTCTTAATTTTCTATTATTATACCTTTCTAATGCAAAAAATCCCTTTTTAACGCTCATTTAACCTTGTTATTATTATTACTATTATTTTACTCTCGCTATTATTCTAATTATATTTGGGATTAAAATTTGGGATGTTACATCATGTACCTCATGGTTCATACAGTGAGTAAAATCAATTTTTGCCAAATTTCTAAATCAAGTTTTGTTCATTCATCAAAGGGTTATTTCTCTAAAAAAAATCATGACTAAACCTCAAACAATCATTATCAAAATTTCAAAAATCACTTAAACATTTTTATATGATCGTAAATCAAATTTTCCATGCCCTTATTTCTTTCTAAGGAAATTCGTCCATCATAAGGAAATAAAAAGGGGAAACTTTGTTTCTTTAAACCACTTTATAAGTCCCTTTTTAATCCTTATTCATATGAACATGAATAAAATTCACAAATACTTAAAACAATTTAAAAACTTACATTTTAGAGTTTATGAAATAGGAATAGTTTTAAGAACATAACTTTACTGTTAGAAGGAGATTTCTCAAGAATGAAAACTTAAAACAAAATCAGAAGAATAAATTATCAGTAAATAGGAATACCTTTTTCTTAAGCAGGGCAAAAAATGAAAAAGACTTCTATGATACTCCTCTCTTCCTCACGCCTCCTTCTACTAGTGCTAGGGTTCTTCCACAATTTTTTTTCTTAGATTTTGGTTGAATGAAAGTGTTAACAAAGGCTTTGGAAGGCTCTATTTATAGGATAAAATTTTAGGTCTTCTCATCCTTCCTTGGATGATTCACTCGACTAAGAGGGAGTAATCTACCCCTAGGAATTTGTTTTTGGCACTTAATGATAGTCTAGAAATTTCCTCTTCAATTAATCCTAGCCTACAAGTTCCATGCACTTCTTAATTCCCAAAATAAGCACATGATGGAAATCAGAATACTTCCCCCCCACACCCTTTAAGTCACCACACTTTCCACCAATCACCTCATTTCTTTTAATTTAAAAAAAACAATAAAATGAAGTACAAATAAAATTTTGGACGGGGTGGACCAATAGAAAACTTCAGAAATGTATTTTTTTAAAATAAAATACACTTCAGTCAAGAGGTCATTAATTGCTTCTTTAAATAACATCTTCAAGTTTTAGAACACATAATTTGTACTATATTGTCTCAGCAGTAAAAATTCGAAAAATCCGAAATTAAATTCAAAACTTTATATTTTAATAATCTAGATTTCGATACGATCGTTTTGACATATCATTTGTAATTTTTGGACTTAGGGTTTGAAAGTTATGAATTTTTGAAGTCCTAAGATCATTTCAGTCAAAAATACATTGAATAAGCTTTCAAAATAAAAGAAATACTAAAATATATTTTTATTTGGAGGGTGTAGCAAATCAGGGGTTTTTAAAAATACATTTTCTATCCACATAAAAGTATTTTTGAGTCAAAGAGTCATTAAATGCATTAAAACCACATCTTCGCACTTAAAGCTCAAAAATTCGTTCAGTACTGTAGCATTGATAAAATTTCGAAAAATCCAATATAAAAATCAAAGCTTTACATTTTCATAATCTACGCTTTGATACGGTCGTTTTGATATATAGTTTGTTATTTTTCGACGTACGGTTTAAAAGATATGAATTTATGAAGATAGAACACCTTAATCCATCAAAAGCATTTCATTTTCTAAGATCATTTAAATCAAATACTATACCTTAAAATATTTTATTTAAATACATTAGAGAAACATTGGTATACATATATATATATATATAATATATATACCACGTGTATATATATACATATATATATAATTCATACTATTTTAATTAAATCCAGGTATCACAATTTATCAAAAATCAAATATAATATTTTAATTTTAAATATAAATTCTCAAATAAATTGGGTAAAATTGTGGGTCTCACACTAAACTCCAAAACTTAATATAAGTCCTTTCGGGTAAAACGAAAACACAATTCTTTTTCTTAAATCGTTCCAAAGTAAAGCGAAAACTCAAATACTTTTAAAATACATTAAAAATAATCCACAGATAAATTTTAAAAGCGAGTATGGACTGCTGGTCCGCCTTGGACATCACCTTACTTAATTCTGAGAACACCGAAAAATTCAACGTTTTCAATCCGGCTTTTTCCTAAATCAAATACCACTTGAAATCTATACTTTAAATCACTTGAACATGTAACATCCCTAATTTAATTTAGATGCCTAAGTAGTGATTTAATAGGTTTATAGAGAAGAGAACAGGTAGAATATTTACTTAAAGAATTTTGGGAGCAAGGTGACTAGTAATTTTAGGTACTAGGGGTTGTGTAGGATGTATATGTGTCAAGAGGCAAGATTATCTAAGCGAAATCGGGGGTTAAATCGGCGTTTTAGATGTTAGAAATCGACCGAAAAGAGAAAATTAAGAATTTATTACAGAATGCTAAGAAATTAAATTCCACCGTTGGATATGAAGTTTAAGGGATTAAGAAGCTTGTCTAAAAAATTTGGACCCGATCCGATGGTTGACGAAAAAGTTACGGCGAATCAAAGTATGGGAATTCTGGCCCACGCCCAGGCGCACCAGCCTGCGCCCAGGCGCGCACCACTATTCATTGGTGCTGGGACAGGTAGATTTGCGCTTAGGCGCATCGTCCCGTGCGTCCAGGCACGCACCAGACCTGCTGATGGCGCACCAGCTGACGCGCCACTCCCCACCAGTCCCGCACCAGATTCTTGCACCACGCACCAGGCCAGGAGCTGGTGTGGTTGCCGCGCTCAAGTGCGCAAGACCCGCGCCCAGGCGCGCGCGGTCTGAAGCCAAATCTCAGCCACACAAAATCGACTTGGTGACCAAGTCATGCATTTTGGGCCACACGATTCTTCTTCCTTGGCAAGGGGCATTATAAACCTAGGCCATCCACCACCAACACACCTTCTTCTCCCTCTTCCACCATGTTTTTCCTTCCCTCTCTCCATGGATTCCAAGAGCCAAGTCCATCATCAACACCCAAACACCATGATCAAGGCACCTTCAACCTTGATCTTCAACACCATCATCCACCCTCTTGATCCGAGGGGCAAAACATCATCATCTCCACTTTAAACCCAAAAGGCTAAGATCATTCCATCATCTTCTCCAACCTTCTTCCTTGATTCTAAGATCAAGTGCCCTCATTATCCTCCTCAACCTTCACCCACCAAGAACCAAAAGCAACCACACACCACCACTCAAAGTACCATGGCCTCACCTCCTTCATCTTCATCATGTTTTCCCTCATCTACACCAAGAACAAACTCTATCATCCACACCACAAATCATGGGAATCAAGTCCAATAACAATTTTATTCACCCTCCTCACCAACACTCAAGCAAGAACTAGGTTGAGCACCACACTCCCTTCCTCCCCATAAATTCGTGGCCTCCTTCTCCCTTCTCTTTTGAGCTTTTCCAACTCCCAACACCATGTAGACCCCTTCATGCTCATGCTCCATCATCCTAGATCACCACTAGCAAGCATTCTAAGTGGGTACAAGACTAGGAGCAAGGGAATCAAGGCTAGGAAGCTTAAAAACAAGGAATTGGGCTAGAGCTTGGAAATCATCATCTTTCCCCATTGGAAAGGTAAGAGGGGTTTGTGTTACCTTTCCTAAGGATATAGATTCTAGGTTGTTGTAATGATGACTAGGTGTAGATAATGAATTTAGAGAATAAACCATAGAATATTTAAATTATAAAGTGCATGAAATGAACCTTAGGGTGTAATTGCTACTTAATGTGTAGATTATATGTTAATTAAGTAGGAATTGAAGAACCCTAGGGATTTGACTTAATTTATAGTACTCTGAGACATACCTGAGTATGTCGACTGTTTTGTTTACCAACTGTGGATTGTTATTTGTCATTGATGTATGTTCATATTGTGCTGGGCTTCGGTAGCTCGTAAAGCAAATAATGGACTAAGAATTAACGTAGGCAAGTCATATAGAAATGGCTAAGTAAGGAAGAAAGGATGGAAAATTTTGATCAAGTAATTAAAGAATGGATTAAGGACAAATAGTTTGGTAAAAGGGAATATATGTTAATTGAATTATAAGTTAGAGAATGGTGATTGTGTGACAAGGAACCATTATGGATGTCGTGCCTGATTAAATGTGTTAAGTGTAAATGTGACCATAGCGGTTGAATGATAATATGTGTTATTGAGATGATGTTGTGCTTGAATATTCATGATGTGTGATTTGGTGATGTTTATAAATTAAGTGCTTGTTTTGTGAAATGAATGTGATATGATGATGGTTAGAAACCAAGGCAAAGAATGGAAATCGTATATGAATTAAATGATAATGGAAAGTGCAGTTGAATTGAGTATCGGTGCATTGATAGACTAGGTGTCCCTGCCGGGTGTACCAAATTCCCAAGGGCCAAGTGCTCACCAGGCCAAATTCCCATTAGGTCCAAATGCCCTGTTAGGCGTCAATGCACCAAGACTTAATTCACTGCCGAATTAATTGATATAAAATGTGTTGGAAATGTGAAAACGAGAATGAAATCAAATAATTGAAATGTACAATGTTATGTGGAATTTATGATAGCATAGCTTGACAGGGTGAAGCCTTTTGGGTGTGAAAGTCCTGGTTGAGCGAGAGACCCTTGGGTGTTCCAAATGCCTGACAGGAGCATTAAAATCCTAGTGATGCAAACCGGTTGTAACCGGGAGAGTTACCCGGACGCAGTAAGACGTTATCGCGCATGTGGGTGCGAACGCAGTAGGTCGTGACCAGGGGAGAGTTACCCGGGCGTAGTAAGACGTTATCGCGCATGTAGGTGCGAACGCAGTAGGTCGTGACCAGGGGAGAATGTAAATGAAATATACCCGGACACAGTAAGACGTTATCGCGCATGTGGGTGCGAACGCAGTAGGTCGTGACCAGGGGAGAGTTACCCGGGTGCAGTAACACGTTATCGCGCATGTAGGTGCGAACGCAGTAGGTCGTGACCAGGGGAGAATGTAAATGAAATATACCCGGACGCAGTACGACGTGATCGCGCATGGGTGCGAATGCAGTAGGTCGTGACCAGGGGAGAATGAAAAGTAATATACCCGGGCGCAGTAAGTCGTACCAGCACGTGAGTGCAGACGCAGTAGGTCGTGACCAGGGACAAATTGAAAGCGAAATGTGAAGTTAACGAATTGAAAAGTAGCTAAAGGTTGAATGTAGGATTGCTAGGAAGGTAGTATGGACATAAGGCTTAAGCTGTCGAAAATGAACTTGTATGTAATTACCTGAAAAAGAATGCTAGATCAATATATAGTCTTTATTGTGATAGGGCCTAGTTTGTCAGCTATGCTTCTTAGAAGCTATTTTACTTAGTACTGTGTAATGCTACCCTTCTTGCTATATTTCTACAGGTACCGAAGGAGCATACACGAGTCTGGCCGAGCAGGAATACATTCCATCATGTGGAGTGTAGGGTATTTTTGAGAAGACCACTATTTTGGTCATATACTTTGTATTATGGGAATCATTTGATGTATTTTCTTTTATTTTAAATTTGAAAACTAGAAGTCTTGAGATTTAGACTTATTTTTCTGGAAAGATTGTAATATTTGGACAGAACTCTATTTTGGGCCCTGCTGGCCTCTGATGAATATGAATGTGTTTTTCTAAAAATGTGCAGGTTAAACAAAAACTTTGGAAAATCCAATAAACAAAGGAAACTTCGTCCGATTGACGGCAGATTTTTATAATTAAAAATGAAATTTCACATTCATTATTTTAATATATGGGTATCTAAGGGTAGATAAAGTATGGTGTTACATTTATGGTATCAGAGCAGTTTTTCCTCGGCCTGAAGGGAGTAACTCATTACTCCTGAAGTTACTCATCAAGCGAGTGACTTGAAATAGAAATAGAACTGCTTTCTGATTTAGTGAGTATCATTAGAAGCATGGTAAGCATTTGAAAATCTTTTCTAAGTTCTTTTAAGTATGTTAAAATTACCATGCTAAACCTGAAAATCTTGTGGCTATCAACGAGTCATATTTAGAAGTGGATGAATGACGAGACTAAGGAAAGCAATACCCCAACGGGCAAGAGCACTGGATTGCTACCCCACCGGGAGGAAGCGATCTTTAGTTTCGTGCTAAGTAAACCAATTCTAAATGTGATACACCAAACAAGATTTCAACATTTTAAAACTAATAGGTTGAGAAATTCAAACTTAAGTAAGACGAGAATGGTCTTATCACTGATACGATGTGTATTTGAGCCTGATCACCTCAAGTGTACATCTATTGGGAAATATCATCATCCTGTCCTTAAGTTTCGGCGAGTATTTTGGAAATTTAGAGAGATCCCAAATTTAGGAGGATTAGAGGTCTTTGTCATAGGTATCCGTATGCGTAAATATTTTGGAATCAAAGTTGCGCAACGGAAGTGTAGGAAGTGTTGTCTTGTCTTAAGATATGAGAAGTAGCTAGTTAGGAATCTTAGTTAGCTATGATAGATTGCTAGAATTTATACATCTATAATTGAATATAAGAAACCCTAAGATAGTACATAGTAATAGTCCTAAGTTTAGGCATTAGGTGCTTAAAATCCTAGGTGATTACATAGAGCTAGGTTATGTGTTTGGAAATGAATGAATGTGATGCTATGTATTGTCTTGTGTTTGCTTACATGATGATTTGTGCATGTTGAAAACTGTTTTGAGCATAAAACCTTTCGCAAACTTCTTCATGGAACGGTGTTGCTATCCACAAATCGCTTGGTTCCCAAGCATAAACATTTCAAAAAAAAAATTATTATTAGGAACCACTTGATTTTCAAGAGTGATAGTAACCCCAATGAATTTTCATGTTTTGAAATTGAATTAAAAAAAATGAATTTTTCTGTTCTAATAGAACCATAAATCATTCCAAATTGAGTGCTAAGTCGTATCACGGAATTTTGGAAACGTTAGGGAGTAAACTAAGGATTCCTAAGTAATCGGGGGGTAAAATTAAGTCATTGTTTTGCTCAAGCCATGCGCCGATTAAATAGGAACCCTTATATACGACACAAATCAATTTGGAATGACACTTAGCTTTCAAACTCGAAGTCAAAGGGAATGTGATTGTTCCAACCTTTGAAGACGGACTAAAATAAATTTTTCTAACCCAAAAGCATATTCCCTTGTTACTTGAGTTTGTTAACCTTGAGAAGTTTTGCACTCCTTCATCTAGGTTCTCACTAAGTTAGATGGGGGTAGTCCATTTTTACAAAGGCATGATTTGATTTATAAAGTTGTTTTCAAAGTTTCATCCAAGTCATTTTACAAGGAAAATGTTAAGGTTGTAAAGTACAAATTAACTTGGATGATTTAGTCTTCCACTAGGATTTTGCATGAAATAAAATGCCTTTCCATCAAGGAAGGAATTCGATTTTTATTAGCATACCACCCCATCAATATTTTTCTGGTATGCTACCTTGACTATATATGTATATAACTAAATTCCTTTCTTGTATGCTACTTTAATTTTTTTAAATATAGACGAACGCATACATGTTTTCCGGCATATTCTTTGGTTTTATAATTACATAAATGCATAAGTAGTTTTCCCGTACACTAATTTGGGTTTCCATAAAGACATAAATACTTTGAATGTATGGGATTTTATTTATTGAACCTTGAAACCATACAAAGTGGTTGATTTTATCAAAGTTTTATCTTGGCATGCATAACTTGAATGTGTGAACAAATCATGGAAAACCATGCAAATTTTCAAACTCTTCTTGGATTGCAATTGAAAGGTGTGCAACTTATCTAAGATGTGTGTGTAGATTTAGACCTGAATCCTAGGATTAATTCAGGAAGATCAGAATTAAGTAGAGATTGCTAAGTTAGTGTTTGCAATCATGCGCTGATATGAAATGTTGGTTTGCATATTTGAATTTTGATTGTTATGTATGTGCTGACTGTTTACTTGTCAATGAGTGTGATTGCTTAGGACTTAAGAATAGTGCCTATGTTATAGATCACTAAGTAGATTGTGATTAGATCTTTATTAATGATGCCGTTTAGATCGAGTATAGAAATAGTTCTGGGTTGTTTTGAATGCGGCAGCTATTAAGTGATAGTGCTATTTGTAAACCTGACAATGACCCTATCATTAATGGATATGAGATTTAGACTGATACCCCTAATCTTATGCTTATTAATGATTGATGTCATCTGAGGACTATAAATGGCACAAGACCAGTCAAGCCTAGAATGTAGAAACCAATTTGAGTAGCACCCTTTCCAGATGTTTAAAGTAAAATGTCTGGGAAAAACCCAGTTGACCTTAGGAGCCATCTCCAATCCATTGGAGAAATTGCTCTTGTTTTTAGAAACCTGAGGTTTATTAAAAGTCTTTTTATTAGAATCTTGCAATGTTTGACCGACATCGGAGTAAACCTCAAAAACCTTAGAGCATTTTGCTTCTAGTCTAACCAAACTAAACCACGATTTGTGTAACGCCCCGATTTTCATCTCTCGAAAATAATCATTATTTATTTAAAAAGTTGCCAAAATGAGGCCATTTTTTTTAAAAAACGTTCTGGGAAGCCATTGGTGCATCTTAACACCCATCCTTGAAAACCGGGGTGTTACGTAAAACCTTTCTGCACTTCCACTCCCAAATCTTTCAAAACGAGTTCATATTTCTTTTTAAGATAAGTTCGGCCAGTTTACAAAATAAGAGTAGGGCGAAGTTACAAGAGTGATACATTGCTAAATAGTCCTTTGTCTCACACTTACAACGACTTAGGCTAATCTACCCTACCTCTGGCTCTTCCTAATGAAAACTATAGGGTGCAACTCATGATCCTCTTTCTTGCGTCCTTGCTTGACACCAGAAGATGAAGCTATCCCAGTTGCAGCTTGTCCACGATTCTTTGGCACCCATTGCATCCTTGTTGGTGCAGAAAAATTCCTCAGAGCTTCACAGCGCAGCTTCTCTTCATAGTCTCCATATCCTCGGACAGAAACTTGTCCTAGCAGCGGTCCTAGGTCAGCTCCGCAAAGCCGGTGCTCTGGATCCGGAATCACAATCTGAGTGTCGCCAATCCATACCCAACCAGATGGGGTACGCTTACAGCCGCGTCCATGTCTCATCCAAGTTGAAATCTCCGTGTGATAATCCATCTGCGCGTTGGAGTACCAGAAACACCGATATACCAACGGGCAGGAGAGAGTTAGCGAACCGAACGACAAGTCGTCGACGTTGTGGATTTACCGCAGGCGGAATATCAAGACAACACATACAATACAAACAAGGTACACACAGCACTCAAGCATCACAATTCATTATTATTATCTTATTATCATTCTTTTCTTCTTCTTAATTACTTTCTCAAATTCTTTCTCATTCTTACTATCCAAACCTTCTTTTCTTTCCTTCTCCAAGGATCTCATCACTTCCTTTCACACTTTCCATCTTATCATCAACCATTCACAAACTTTACTTTTTCTTAATTACACTTATTTTCCTATCAAGTCTTATTGAATTATAACCATCGATGATTAAGGGGAATTAAAGAATCATCGAGGTACGCGTCCGTTCGTAGTTAGCACTCACGTTTCAAGTCTACATCTCCTCGGCCATCCATCCACCTAGTCGGAAGCAAACAGGAGTACAGAACCTTTACCGTGCGGGCACGACAGCTGTCACACAACAAATGGTCCCAGACCAGGAGGCCCAACCTCAAATCATATAAATTTATATATAACAAGGCACACTCTCAGCGGCAAACAAAATGCCCCACTCCAGTTCCTCTCACTGTTCTAGATTTGCATCTAGGGGGCGACAGTACTAATTCTAGCTGATCATGCAGAACTTGCCACGACATTAGACCCAGTCCCCACCACGTTAGTGTGCCACTTGTGTAATTGTTCCGCCTAGAATAGCACTCTAGACTTCTTGACGTTTCACCGTCATCGTCCTCCCCTACTGCAATCTCCACCTGAGTATCTGCAGATACCCATAGTATCTTCCTCTCCACTACTTCGGGTTAACTCTCATACCTCACCGCGTTCGCTGTTAATGTCTTTTAAAAGCTTTTATCTTTTTAATTAACCTAATGGTCAGCTCACCCTTCGTACATCCCTTCAATGAGTCCTGACCGCTAACTTTGCATCACTTTTCATAACTCAAACTTGGCACAGAGCGGGATCACATTCACAATTTGAATCTCATCACAAACTTTCCTCAAAACCACCTTCTATACACATCTCTCTTTTCATAGCAAAATCTCACTTCACCACTTCACAACTTCTCTTCAAAATTTCATTCCGTAAAACCTTTTCCAAAACTTCAGTTCATCACCTTTTCTAAAAATATTTCATTTCATAAACCCTTTTTCCAAAATCTCCTTTAGAAAACTCATTTCAAAATTTTTCCTTTCTAAATCCTTTTTCAAAACCTCTTTTCAAAATCACTTTCAGAAAATCTATTTTGGAGAAATTTTCTCATTTTGGGAACCCCTTCAAAAATACATTTTGTAAATTCTTTTCAAAAATCTCATTTTTGGGAACCCATTTCAAAACTACATTTTGTAAATTCATTTCAAAAATTCAGTTCGCAGACTCCTTTCAAAAATTCTTTTTATAAGTCCTTTCCAAAAATCCCATTTTCGAAAACCTTTTCAAAAATTTCATTTCAAAAGTTTTCGCAAAAACTTTCTCTTCTTGAGAACTAGTGGAGGAGCAAGCTCAACTCAACACCAGTCTCAATCCAAGAAAACAAAGCCAAAGAATCAAGTTTCCACCCTCGACACCTTTTACTTTCCAAACACATCAACATTCCGTCCTCGCTCTGGCTCATTCGTATCATTATCAAACAAACATCTCCAATCTCATCTCTTTAACACTTTCAATATTTCTTTTCCATTTCCTTTCCAATCATTCTCAATCCTCTTATCATTATCTCTACCCTCAATGTCTTATCATGCGAAGGCTGCCTTGCTCCACAAGGACTTAAGCCAAACAAGGGTTATCTCTTCTTGGTGTCTTTTAATTCTCATCTCTTTTATTATCGTTATCAATTCACATCAACCATTCAATATCAACATTCATAAACAAACATAAACAACACATCATCACACGTCAGACACAATAATGTGGTCTTTGTCCTATTCGTATAAGTGGCCACACAAAGCATACAATTGCCACTATACTACTGACGCAGAACCACTTAGTTCCGATCTTTGAGCTGATGCGGAACGTCTTAATATAACACCTACTACCACAGTGTCTTAGGAAAGCTACTCTTTCACCTGAGGTCCAGCTATTAGATGCACACAGTCTCCTCTGATCTCGGTTGCTGCCACTGTCTTAATCCCTCGTCTGTAACATTCCTGGAATTAATTAAAACGTATTTTCATTAAAAACTTTTCTTAACTTAAAACGTTCTTTCGTTCCTCGTCGGAAATCTTAAAAATAAGATTGCTTTCTCAAAACATTCTTAACTTTCTTAGTTCTTTAAACACTTTGAAATCATTTGGAAAACATTAATTAAAATACTTTAAATCAATTGGTTAGGTGGCTGGTCCGTCTTGGACAGCACCTTAACCTCATTCGAAAACATCGAAAAATTCACCGGTTTCAATCCGGGTTTTTCTAAAATCAATTACCTTTTAAAAACCAAACTTTGAGTCTCATGAAATCAATTTAGAAATCAAGAAAACAATTTTAAATGAACGTGGACAGCAAAGAAATACTTTACAAAAATCACTTTTATAAAACCCGAAAACATCGTAAAACTCCTTTTGTTTCAAAAACTCTTTTAGATCAATCTTAACACTGTGAAAACTCAAAAAATCACAAACATTATTTCACAAATTCAAATGAATCTAACCAAATAAATTTCAAAATCAAACATACACACACACGGTCAATTACATACTTTGATATATCAATCATTCATTTTCGAGTAAACATTTTCTCAATCAAACACTTAACTCAATCATGCAACACATAATTAGCTTCAAAAACATTTTATTTTTATAAAACAAAAACACTTAGGCATACTTGAGTTCATAAACCGAACACAAACATACACAATCATTCAAACACAAACTCTTTATTCCTAATCAATTATTTCACAAAATGCATTAATTATTCTATTTTATTTCATGGAAAAGAATACTAACCTAATTTACATGCATGGACCGAAAATCATCATAAATTAAAACAAGATTCATGCATCATCAAACATACAAATTCATGCAATTATTTTCTTCTTTTCTTTAAAACCGCAAGCTCAACCATGGCAAATAATTCAAGTTTTAATTTATTTCCTTTACTTAAATTAAATCAAGAAAGCATGCAAGGACATAAAACACATATCAAATTCTTCACAAAATAAAAAAGTGAATTTTAATCTAAACATGGCCGAATACAACATGCACAAATAAACGCTTAGATTAAATCATGTTTATGCAAACCAAATTGTTTTTAAAGCTTATCCCCCCAATTTTCTTCTAGGAACCGAGGCATGCAACACAAGAAATCATGATCTTTCCACTCAAGATTAACATGCATGCATTCAAATCATATAGATCAAGTCATGAAGTTAAGCATAATAACACATACCAAGACAAAAATCATTTTGGGTAAGGAAAAGGGTAAAAACGAGACATACATAAGGAAAATATAATCATTTCATTCAAGATTTACATGCATGTACTTGGATCAAGTCATAACATTAGACATAGAACACAAATAGGAAACAAAATCATTTTAAATGGAAAAGAGGTCAAAACCGAGGCATATTTTAAGAAATATAAAGGCTTTTATTCAAAAGTCATTCACAAAACTCAAAACAAAATCAAGATCAACACAAAAATCAAAGATCAAAACACAATTTAAAGATCAAATCAAGAATGAAAGCATTTCTTAAGATTAAACCAAAAATCAAAACATGCAAGGGTTCGAAGTCACATAAATCATTTTCAAACAACATGCAAGACCAAAAATCATCAAACAAGTTTAGATCAAACATTACTTTAACAAATAAACACATAAACACTCATTGATCTACGGTTCTAAGCATAAAAATTAGACATGCAAAGAGATCTACTTCCAACTCACAGAGATCATGAACAAAACTTTAGATCTAGAGGAAAACATCAAGATCTAACATGAAGGCATCAAAATCTACCAAGAAAAGTACTAACTGAATCATCAACATAAGCTACACATGTTACAAATTAATTTGAGTCCTTAAAAGTCCATAGTTAAGAAAAATCTGTGACACCCTTCCGGATTACCCAAATATAATATAGTAATTATACTTTCTATTGGATAATATATGGACTTGTGCGCTAAGAAAATATGGTAAATAAAATTTTCTTTATTGTGGGTGCACAATTCATCAAATGGAACTCTTGGAGAATAATTTCTAAAATCCTTTAAAACCCTTGTATCGAGTTCGGCGATTTCTAAAACCTTTTCTCAAACAGGATAACATTCGTTCTTTAGAAATTTCTTTACATTTTACAATCAATTGAAGCTACCCATACTTTGTTCAATAAAACTGATACCTTCAATTAATACTTATAGCCGAGCTCTTTTATAAGTTAAATCAGAGTAAGCGGAAATTACTGGACTATGCAACCGATATAATATAAACATAGATTTTCATATATATGAAAGAGTCATAGATACATAGTCCATGAGATAAGTCACCAAGTTCCAAAATATAACAAGTCCATATAAACAGATCTACATTACCATGATACTATAACCCTAGAGTAAAACATATGTACACTATATATATATATAACCAAAATACAACCCCAGGGATAGTCATGTAGATCCATCAGCATCAGATGCAGTAGTAGTAGCAGCAGTAGTCTCCCAAAAACATAGGTAATAAGGTAGTAGCATCATCATCACAGCAGCAGCATCACATCTCCTCCACACACCGGATCCTCAGATCCACACCATACACCATATACATGTACCTAGGGATCGTCGTCCCTCCAGTCACTCCCAGTAGAATGCACGACAGGCTCGCTCCCACTCTCGTCCTCCACCGGATCCTCCTCGATCTCATCCGAAGGAGAGTGTACCCTACCACTGGGTACCGGGTCAGGTGATGGTGAAACCCTGACTGGGCTCCTCGGATCAGATAGGGGAGTCTCCTCGCGGACGACTCTCGAAGAAAAAGGGTGAGAGCGGGTAGGTTGAAAACGAAAGCTATGGTAAGAGCGAGCTGGTCGCATGGGAGGTGGTCCATGATAAGTATAAAACGGGGGTACATGCATAGTGTATATGATGGGAATCCTAAACCTACGAGGACGGAATCGCATCAGCGGATTAGGGTGGTAGAATGTGAACTCTACCTCCCCCTCATACACCGCGCGATGGTCCTCATAGATCCATACGCCACTAGGAAGTGGCCGAATCTCGATGCAAGCAATGTAGCGAGACATCACCTACAAGGGCATAGGGGTAAGCAATTCTACTCACATAATCAATAGAGAATAAATCATGCAACATATGAAAGATAATAATGCATCAATTAATAACAATCACAATTAGCATCTAGCAAGTATCAGATGCACATAGGATGTTCACACTTAATTCAGGTATATCAATTGCATTAGGTGAATGACATGATGCATGACTTTAACTCTCAACTTATCTCCACATTTTCTAAGTCACTCTCTGACGTCCATCCCTGACAACCCAGCACTCCACAGTGCGTTGTATTCCTAGGTATACAACAATTCGTACATTCACCTAGAATGTACACGACAAGCTTGGTATCCATGCCACCCGAGCATATCCCGTCATCCAAACGGATCGTCATCCAAACGATATATCCATATCGGCATCCACAAAGCCGACCACGTCAACGACGTGTCATCAAGCAAGCGTATTGGCACTCCCAGAGGCCCTCCTCATGTTTATCGAACATGAATACGTCCTACCATCCAAACTCCAGAATGAATGCATTTTAGACTTAGGGGAAATTGATTAATACTTTACTAGCCACCTAGGCTTAATTTTTATCAAAAAGGATCGTCACCAAACGATCGAATTGTATTGATCAATTTCTCTAAGTCTTGATCCCTTGAATTACCTTTAATAATTCCTTAATTACTTAAGTTAGAATTTAAAATGATGTTTTCAGATTCTGGGCATTTTACTCGAGTAAAGTTCAGAATACTCGAGTGTTCTGGAGATTTTCCAGATTACTCGAGTGTTCTTAAGCTTACTCAAGTGTTCATGTCTTTCTGAGGATTTGGGTTTTAATTTCAACCATTTACTCAAGTAGTTCATGAGTTACTCGAGTGTTCTTGGACTTTTCCAGAATACTCGAGTGACTTTGAATGACTCGAGTGTTTGACCTATAACAATTCTCAGTTCATGCCCGATACTCGAGTAGGAAAAACAAAATACTCGAGTGTTCTTATGAAATTTACTTTATTTTGAACACGATTCACTCGAGTACTTTGCCATTTACTCGAGTGTTCCGCAACTGACAGTATTGAAAACTGGTTTTAACATGCCATTTTCATTTCTACTCAATTTAAGTCCATTTCAGGGATCAACAGAGTTAACATATCATTAATCAAACATGTTACAACACTTATTTCAATTCAAAACACAGAATTGACAGAGAAATCATTGATTATGCACAAAAAGGCATTTTAACAACTCAATACCTCAAATCACACAATAAGCATAATCTTCATGAAACAAAGCTCATTCAGGTTCACATACATGATAACAAACTTGCTCAATACAGATTTAGAGCATGGATTGGTCTCCAAACCAAAGTTCCTGTAGAATCTAAGCCCTTAGAGCCTCTTGGTGGCTCTCTAACACATTTAATGGATTTCAAACTCTATCTAGTGAATATAATTACTTCCCCTTACCTCTCAGATGTTTTCCAAACGAAACTTGGCAAGAAAGAGACTCCAAACTCCTCAGACCAACTTCAAGAACCATGAGCAGAGCATTTTGAGTACCATACCAAAATGGAATTGGTTTGTACATGGAACAGAGATTTAAATTGGGGAAAATTAGATTTATTAACTCTATGCAACATGAACTAACTAAAGGAATTAAGTTTGAGACTCAGGGATTCACGAGCTTACCGAAATCGATGATCAAAGTAAGCTCCAGACACCAACTCGAGCAAGAACAGCTTCACTTCAATTCTTCAATTCTCTTAGCTTACTCACTCAAATCTCACGTTTTCACTCTCTATACAAAGCTCAAGATGTAAGCTTTGTATTCGTGTTTGGTTTGTGTTTCAAATCAATGTAGAGAAAGAGAATCGAAGCTCACAACTCAGAAACCCTAACTTCTTCAATTTCAACAAAGTTAAGCAAAATTCTTGGCTAAGGGTTGAAGATGAGCTTTTATAGGCATAGAGAGGCATCATGCGTCGCGACACGACTGCCATGGAGGTGGCTTGAAGACGTTTTCGTGTCAACGAAAGGAATCGTTGGCTGTGACTCATCAAACGCACTAACTTGTGTAGTTTGACCCAGATTACTCGAGTATTCTGAGTAATACTCGAGTAATTCGCCCAGATTTTGAAAAATAATTATTTTATTTACTTTCTCTCCAAAACCTTTCCTATAATTGCTTCTAGGTCCCAACCCAGGGACTAATATGCAAAATATACATTTTAGGCATTTAAATTATTTATTAAATAATTTCTCACATGCAAGCTAATTATATACACACATATTTTAATCAAGGATTAATTTGGAGACTATTAATTATAATTAAATTATAATTAACATTTCATTAATCGGGGATTAAAATTTTGGGGTGTTACACTACTCCCCCACTTACAAGGAATTTCATCCCCGAAATTCAACTCATATAAACAAGTCAGGATAATCCTGACGCATCTTATTTTCTAACTCCCAAGAGGATTCTATTACATCTCCACAAACCCAGACAACTTTGACCAGATGAATATCCTTCCCTCTCAGCTGCTTGATTCTCCGATCTTCGATGCGAACTGGCACAACTTTGAAGGTTAGGTTCTCATGAATTTCTAAGTCATCCGGTTGGATTCTAAGGACAATGGTGGGATCACGGACATATTTCTTCAATTGAGACACATGGAATACATTATGGAGGTTAGCTAATGACGGAGGCAAAGCTAATTGATAAGCTACTGGACCGATTCTTTTGAGAATTTGATAGGGACCAATAAACTTAGGCGATAGTTTCTGGGTTTTCAAGGCTCTACTAACACCTTTGGTTGGTATTATTCTAATGAACACGTGGTCTCCTTCAGCAAACTCTAAGGTTTTTCTCCTTCTATCAGCATAGCTTTTCTGCCTACTCTGAGCTGCCCTCATCTTCTCTTGTATCATTTTGATCTGTTCCGTGGTCTCTTGCACAATATCTGGTCCAATCAGAGAATTCTCCCCCACTTGAAACCAGCATAACGGCGTCTGACACTTTTTTCCATACAGAGCTTCAAATGGTGCCATTCCAATACTCGTGTGATAACTATTGTTGTAAGTGAATTCCACGAGTGGCAACATTTTCTCCCAATTCCTTTGTTCTTCCAGTGCACAAGCTCGCAGAATGTCTTCCAATGACTGAATAGTTCTTTCCGTCTGACCATCAGTCTGAGGGTGGTATGCAGAGCTTAACTTCAATCTTGAACCCAAGGCTCTGTGTAGATCTTGCCAGAACTTCGACGTGAACCTTGGATCGCGATCAGACACAATACTTGATGGTATCCCATGAAGACGAACAACTTCCTTGATATACAACTGAGTGAGCTTTTCCAATGAGTAGCGCATATTCACTGGAATGAAATGCGCTGACTTGGTCAACCGATCCACGATCACCCAGATTGCATCATGACCAGTAGACGTCCTTGGCAATCCCGACACAAAATCCATCGAGATGCTATCCCACTTCCATACAGGAACTTCTAAAGAAAGCAACTCTCCTCCTGGCCTTTGGTGTTCTACCTTCGCCTTTTGACACACCAAACAGCACGCCACATACTCAGCTACGTCCTTCTTCAGTCCCGGCCACCAAAATAATTTCTTCAAATCCTGATACATCTTGGTGGCTCCTAGATGCATACTCATCTTGCTCTTATGCGCTTCATCCAGAATCATTCTCCTTACTTCCAAATTATCCGGAATACAAATCCTCATTCTAAAACGCAGGATTCCATCCTTCCCTTCTTGGAATTCTAACTCCTTACCTTCTTGCATTAACCTCTTCTTCTCCATAAGTTTCTCATCCTTGTGTTGCAATTCTCGAATCCTTTGCAGGAATTCATTAGCAATTTGCAACATCCCCAACTTGATACTCGTCGGCTCCACTTGCATCGTCAAATTTAAATCCCGAAACTCCTCTATCAGTGCAGCTTCTCTAACCATCATTGCACTGATATTCATTGCCTTTCTACTCAATGCGTCCGCCACAACGTTAGCCTTCCCAGGATGGTAATGGAGCTCAAACTCATAATCCTTCAAAAACTCCATCCATCGGCGTTGCCTCATATTCAACTCCTTTTGATCAAAGAGGTACTTTAAACTCTTATGGTCACTAAACACCCGGAACGTAGTGCCATAGAGATAGTGCCTCCAAATCTTTAAGGCAAACACCACAGCTGCCAACTCCAGATCATGAGTTGGATAGTTCATCTCATGAACTTTTAGCTGTCTCGAAGCGTAAGCGACAACTTGCCCATCTTGCATCAAGACACACCCAAGACCTTGTTTCGACGCGTCACAATACACATCGAAACTCTTCTGTGTATCGGGCAACACCAATACAGGAGACGATGTCAACCTTTCCTTCAACTCCCAAAAACTTCTCTCACACTTCTTATCCCATAGGAACGGTTGATCTTTCCTTGTCAACTTCGTCAGAGGCAGTGCAATCTTCGAGAAACCTTCGATGAACCTTCTATAATACCCAGCCAAACCAAGAAAACTTCTGACTTCCGTGGCCGACTTTGGTTGCTCCCATTGCAAAACCGAACTTACTTTCGTTGGATCAACTGCTATCCCTTTATCTGAAATCACATGCCCCAAAAATTTAATCTCCTTCAGCCAGAACTCACACTTTGTAAGTTTGGCGTACAGCTGCTTCTCCTTCAAGATGCTTAACACTATCTTCAAGTGTTCAGCATGCTCCTCCGGGCTCTTAGAGTAGATCAGAATATCATCAATGAACACAACCACGAATGAATCTAAATAAGGTCTAAAGATTCGATTCATGTAGTCCATGAAGATAGCTGGTGCATTAGTCAATCCGAACGGCATCACAACATACTCATAATGTCCGTATCGAGATCGAAATGCAGTCTTAGAAATATCCTCTTCTCTAATTCTGATCTGATGGTACCCCGACCTCAAATCAATCTTGGAAAATACTGAAGCCCCACGCACTTGATCCATAAGGTCATCTATTCGTGGCAACGGATACTTGTTCTTGATGGTGACCTTATTAAGTTGTCGGTAGTCGATGCACATCCTCATGCTACCATCTTTCTTCTTGACGAATAAGACAGGAGCACCCCAAGGTGACACGCTTGGTCGAATCATCTGTTTCTGCAGCAACTCCTCAATTTGCTTTTTCATTTCCGCCATTTCCGGTGCTGCCATTCTATAGGGAGAGATAGAAATGGGACCAGCTCCCGGAACGAGATCGATGCCAAATTCTATCTCTCTTCTTGGTGGCAAACCAGGAATCTCGTCAGCAAAAACTTCCGGGAAATCTCTGACAACAGGGATCTCTTCCATCCTCGGACCACTTTCTCCCACCTCGGTGTTGAACAGACATATGTAACCAGAGGGTTTTGGGTTTCTATAGGTCACGAGTCTTCTATCACAATCAATGATCACTTGGTTTTGACTTAACCAGTCCATTCCCAAGATCACATCCAATTGTACTAAGGGTAAGCAGATCAAATCTACTTTAGAGGTTTGTCCTAACACTTCTATACAACAGTTAAGACATGCTCTAGAAACAATTACAGGAGCATTGGTAGGGGTTTCTACCTTAAGAACATAAGGCATTTCAGACACAATCAAGCCTAAGCGGTTTACACATTCATATGAAACAAATGAATGCGTTGCACCGGAGTCAAACAAAACATGGCAAAACTGACCATTAAGCAAGTATTTACCTTGCACCAGATCAGAGGATCGATTCGCTTCCACACCACTAAGGGTGAAGACCCTTCCTTGAGTCATCGGTCTATCTGCAACTCCTCTTGAATTGGCCTTGGCTGGCTCCTTGCAATCTCTCACAAAATGCCCCGGCTTTCCACAATTGAAACATCCACTTGTTCCCCAGCAAACACGACCATAATGGTTGCGTTTGCACTTGTCGCAGAATGGAGCTTCGCTCCGATAATTTCTTCCCTCAGAACCACCAACTTTACCCTTGCCTTTCCCTCTGCGATCATATGGACCTTTACCTCTATTATTGAAACCCTTTCGTCTCTGTGGTCCATATCCTTGATTGTCCTTCTTTTCCACAACTTGCACCTCCTCAGCCTTGGTATCATCTTCATACATCCTACACATATCTACCAATGTAGGGAAACTTTGAATCCGCTGATAGCTGAAAATTGACTTCAACTTTGGCCTCAATCCACCTTCAAACTTGATGCACTTGCTCCTCTCGTCTGGGTTGTTCTGGTAATATGGAGAGTACTTCATCAGCTCTTCAAACTTTGCCGCATACTCGCCCACACTCATGTTCCCTTGCTTCAACTGCAGGAACTCCACCTCCTTTTTCCTTCTCAGATCTTCAGGAATATATTTCTGGAGAAACTTCTCCATAAATACTCCCCAACTTATCTCCCTTCCTTCATATTGTAAAAGCTGCATGGTGTGATTCCACCAGTTCTCAGCCTCATCCTCCAGCATATAGGTTGCATATGCCACCTTCTGAGCAGCCGAACATTCCAACGTTCTCAAAATCTTGTCCATAGTGTGAATCCATTTGTTGGCCTCTTCCGGTTTAAATCCTCCTTCAAACTTTGGCGGGTTACAACTTCTAAAATCAGCCAGAGTCTTCGCCTCAGTGTTTCCCATATTACACTGATGAGGCGGATTAGCCGGTTGAGATGGTTGCTGAGACTGCCTTTGCATAGCTTCCAATACCGTGGTGATTCGCTCCAACATCGCGTTGGTGTGATTTTGGTTTCTAGTTGCCATATTAGACCTGCGCTATGGGCTTACGGTCACATATGTTGAACTAGAGAAACTTCCATTACACCACCTATCCTAAGGCTCTATCATAAGCTTATTAGATCTACAATCAATTGCGTCTTGTACTCAAAAGAGACAAGGTACAAACAATTCAAGGTATTCAAACCTTTAACAATCAAAATAACAGCATTCAAGGTAATAAGCGCTTTGGAGATACTTGCTTGATGTTGATGGCTACCTTTCTGGAACCACTTCTACTACCACAGGATCTGACTTTTGCTCTGATACCACTAAGTGTGACACCCTTCCGGATTACCCAAATATAATATAGTAATTATACTTTCTATTGGATAATATATGGACTTGTGCGCTAAGAAAATATGGTAAATAAAATTTTCTTGATTGTGGGTGCACAATTCATCAAATGGAACTCTTGGAGAATAATTTCTAAAATCCTTTAAAACCCTTGTATCGAGTTCGGCGATTTCTAAAACCTTTTCTCAAACAGGATAACATTCGTTCTTTAGAAATTTCTTTACATTTTACAATCAATTGAAGCTACCCATACTTTGTTCAATAAAACTGATACCGTCAATTAATACTTATAGCCGAGCTCTTTTATAAGTTAAATCAGAGTAAGCGGAAATTACTGGACTATGCAACCGATATAATATAAACATAGATTTTCATATATATGAAAGAGTCATAGATACATAGTCCATGAGATAAGTCACCAAGTTCCAAAATATAACAAGTCCATATAAACAGATCTACATTACCATGATACTATAACCCTAGAGTAAAACATATGTACACTATATATATATATAACCAAAATACAACCCCAGGGATAGTCATGTAGATCCATCAGCATCAGATGCAGTAGTAGTAGCAGCAGTAGTCTCCCAAAAACATAGGTAATAAGGTAGTAGCATCATCATCACAGCAGCAGCAGCACATCTCCTCCACACACCGGATCCTCAGATCCACACCATACACCATATACATGTACCTAGGGATCGTCGTCCCTCCAGTCACTCCCAGTAGAATGCACGACAGGCTCGCTCCCACTCTCGTCCTCCACCGGATCCTCCTCGATCTCATCCGAAGGAGAGTGTACCCTACCACTGGGTATCGGGTCAGGTGATGGTGAAACCCTGACTGGGCTCCTCGGATCAGATAGGGGAGTCTCCTCGCGGACGACTCTCGAAGAAAAAGGGTGAGAGCGGGTAGGTTGAAAACGAAAGCTATGGTAAGAGCGAGCTGGTCGCATGGGAGGTGGTCCATGATAAGTATAAAATGGGGGTACATGCATAGTGTATATGATGGGAATCCTAAACCTACGAGGACGGAATCGCATCAGCGGATTAGGGTGGTAGAATGTGAACTCTACCTCCCCCTCATACACCGCGCGATGGTCCTCATAGATCCATACGCCACTAGGAAGTGGCCGGATCTCGATGCAAGCAATGTAGCGAGACATCACCTACAAGGGCATAGGGGTAAGCAATTCTACTCACATAATCAATAGAGAATAAATCATGCAACATATGAAAGATAATAATGCATCAATTAATAACAATCACAATTAGCATCTAGCAAGTATCAGATGCACATAGGATGTTCACACTTAATTCAGGTATATCAATTGCATTAGGTGAATGACATGATGCATGACTTTAACTCTCAACTTATCTCCACATTTTCTAAGTCACTCTCTGACGTCCATCCCTGACAACCCAGCACTCCACAGTGCGTTGTATTCCTAGGTATACAACAATTCGTACATTCACCTAGAATGTACACGACAAGCTTGGTATCCATGCCACCCGAGCATATCCCGTCATCCAAACGGATCGTCATCCAAACGATATATCCATATCGGCATCCACAAAGCCGACCACGTCAACGACGTGTCATCAGGCAAGCGTATTGGCACTCCCAGAGGCCCTCCTCATGTTTATCGAACATGAATACGTCCTACCATCCAAACTCCAGAATGAATGCATTTTAGACTTAGGGGAAATTGATTAATACTTTACTAGCCACCTAGGCTTAATTTTTATCGAAAAGGATCGTCACCAAACGATCGAATTGTATTGATCAATTTCTCTAAGTCTTGATCCCTTGAATTACCTTTAATAATTCCTTAATTACTTAAGTTAGAATTTAAAATGATGTTTTCAGATTCTGGGCATTTTACTCGAGTAAAGTTCAGAATACTCGAGTGTTCTGGAGATTTTCCAGATTACTCGAGTGTTCTTAAGCTTACTCGAGTGTTCATGTCTTTCTGAGGATTTGGGTTTTAATTTCAACCTTTTACTCGAGTAGTTCATGAGTTACTCGAGTGTTCTTGGACTTTTCCAGAATACTCGAGTGACTTTGAATGACTCGAGTGTTTGACCTATAACAATTCTCAGTTCATGCCCGATACTCGAGTAGGAAAAACAAAATACTCGAGTGTTCTTATGAAATTTACTTTATTTTGAACACGATTCACTCGAGTACTTTGCCATTTACTCGAGTGTTCCGCAACTGACAGTATTGAAAACTGGTTTTAACATGCCATTTTCATTTCTACTCAATTTAAGTCCATTTCAGGGATCAACAAAGTTAACATATCATTAATCAAACATGTTACAACACTTATTTCAATTCAAAACACAGAATTGACAGAGAAATCATTGATTATGCACAAAAAGGCATTTTAACAACTCAATACCTCAAATCACACAATAAGCATAATCTTCATGAAACAAAGCTCATTCAGGTTCACATACATGATAACAAACTTGCTCAATACAGATTTAGAGCATGGATTGGTCTCCAAACCAAAGTTCCTATAGAATCTAAGCCCTTAGAGCCTCTTGGTGGCTCTCTAACACATTTAATGGATTTCAAACTCTATCTAGTGAATATAATTACTTCCCCTTACCTCTCAGATGTTTTCCAAATGAAACTTGGCAAAAAAGAGACTCCAAACTCCTCAGACCAACTTCAAGAACCATGAGCAGAGAATTTTGAGTACCATACCAAAATGGAATTGGTTTGTACATGGAACAGAGATTTAAATTGGGGAAAATTAGATTTATTAACTCTATGCAACATGAACTAACTAAAGGAATTAAGTTTGAGACTCAGGGATTCACGAGCTTACCGAAATCGAGGATCAAAGTAAGCTCCAGACACCAACTCGAGCAAGAACAGCTTCACTTCAATTCTTCAATTCTCTTAGCTTACTCACTCAAATCTCACGTTTTCACTCTCTATACAAAGCTCAAGATGTAAGCTTTGTATTCGTGTTTGGTTTGTGTTTCAAATCAATGTAGAGAAAGAGAATCGAAGCTCACAACTCAGAAACCCTAACTTCTTCAATTTCAACAAAGTTAAGCAAAATTCTTGGCTAAGGGTTGAAGATGAGCTTTTATAGGCATAGAGAGGCATCATGCGTCGCGACACGACTGCCATGGAGGTGGCTTGAAGACGTTTTCGTGTCAACGAAAGGAATCGTTGGCTGTGACTCATCAAACGCACTAACTCGTGCAGTTTGACCCAGATTACTCGAGTATTCTGAGTAATACTCGAGTAATTCGCCCAGATTTTGAAAAATAATTATTTTATTTACTTTCTCTCCAAAATTTTTCCTATAATTGCTTCTAGGTCCCAACCCAGGGACTAATATGCAAAATATACATTTTAGGCATTTAAATTATTTATTAAATAATTTCTCACATGCAAGCTAATTATATACACACATATTTTAATCAAGGATTAATTTGGAGACTATTAATTATAATTAAATTATAATTAACATTTCATTAATCGGGGATTAAAATTTTGGGGTGTTACAAAATCAACACATAAAGTGCATCAAAAGAACATGCAAGAGAAGAAAAGAAAGTAAAATTACAAGATCACAAATCAAGAACTAATTCTAAGGCTTCTAGGTCTTCGGTTTATACCAAGAAGAAAAGGTCTTCTAAGCACTTAGTCTTCAAAAGGATTCCTAGGTTTAGCTTGATCTCCTCTTCTTCTTCCTCACTATACCTCACGGTTCCTCTTCTTCTTTTTCTTCTAATTTCTATTTCTTAGTCTAAGAGTTGGATGAGCTCTTAGACTTATGTTTTGAGTGTGGGTGTTAGACAAAAGAGTGGAATGGGAAATGAAGTGAAGAATGAAGCTAAGGCCAAGGCTTTTTATAAAATCTCATGGCTTCCTATTTTAGCCTTCATGCAATTCGGCCAAGGGCTAAAGAAAGAGGGGTAAATTCGGCTTCCTCTAAAATTGCATGGGTGGAGGTTAGTATTCCTCAAGGAGACAAAGTGGGAGACATTAGAGCTTAGGGTCATTCTAGGTGCAAGACTTTTTGGTCTCCATTAGGGTCTCTTCCAACTAGTTAGGGTTTGGTTAGGAGTTTAGTTGGGATTTAGTTACACTTAGTTGCTTGGCTAGTTACTTAGGAAATTTCTAGGTTTCCTTCCTACACACACACGACACTCACACATACCTACACATACTCACTTACATGCACATACTCATTTACATGCACACTTAAACGTTACACACACATGCACACCTAATCATATTCATCTACTAATTAAATTCTCATACATATACCAAAACCGTATATACCTATTCATGAACACACATAGAAAATAATTCATTCATACATAAAAATTATAATGACACCAAAATATCAAGCACTCATTCATGGAAATCAATCACCTTTTCAAAATACATTTCAAAACTCATATCTTTATTTCATGAAAATTCACTTCTTAAAATCATTTGTCACTTTGAAAACGTGAATAAAGAAATTTATTTAAGAAAATATCCTTTCAAAAATACTTTGCTCAAAAATAATTCTTTTTTAAAAATTAAAACCGTACGAGGATTTTTGAGGGGTGTTACAATTTGTATTCTTCATTAGATGCATGAGTCCGGTGGCGTACTTAAGCAAGGTAGTATGCCGATTCAAAGTGGGGGAGTAGAACCTAGTGCAGTGTGCATCGTAGTTTAGAAAACCCTTTGTTGGTATGGTTCTCCATTTGAAGGAATTGAACGGAATTTCGGGGACGAAATTCTAATAAGTGGGGGAGAATTGTAACATCCATAATTTAATTTACAAGCCTAAGTAGTGATTTAATAGGTTTATAGAGAAGAGAATAGGTAGAATATTTACTTAAAGAATTTTGGGAGCAAGGTGAGTAGTAATTTTAGGTACTAGGGGTTGTGTAGGATGTATATGTGTCAAGAGGCAAGATTATCTAAGCGAAATCGGGGGTTAAATCGGCGTTTTAGATGTTAGAAATCGACCGAAAAGAGAAAATTAAGAATTTATTACAGGATGCTAAGAAATTAAATTCCACCGTTGGATATGAAGTTTAAGGGATTAAGAAGCTTGTCTAAAAATTTGGACCCGATCCGACGGTTGACGAAAAAGTTACGGCGAATCGAAGTATGGGAATTCTGGCCCACGCCCAGGCGCACCAGCCTGCGCCCAGGCGCGCACCACTATTCATTGGTGCTGGGACAGGTAGATTTGCGCTTAGGCGCATCGTCCCGTGCGCCCAGGCGCGCACCAGACGCACCAGACCTGCTGATGGCGCACCAGCTGACACGCCACTCCCCACCAGTCCCGCACCAGATTCTTGCACCACGCACCAGGCCAGGAGCTGGTGCTGTTTCCGCGCTCAAGCGCGCAAGACCCGCGCCTAGGCGCGCGCGGTCTGATGCCATATCTCAGCCACACAAAATCGACTTGGTGACCAAGTCATGCATTTTGGGCCACACGATTCTTCTTCCTTGGTAAGGGGCATCATAAACCAAGGCCATCCACCACCAACACACCTTCTTCTCCCTCTTCCACCATGTTTTTCCTTCCCTCTCTCCATGGATTCCAAGAGCCAAGTCCATCATCAACACCCAAACACCATGATCAAGGCACCTTCAACCTTGATCTTCAACACCATCATCCACCCTCTTGATCCAAGGGGCAAAACATCATCATCTCCACTTTAAATCCAAAAGGCTAAGATCATTCCATCATCTTCTCCAACCTTCTTCCTTGATTCTAAGATCAAGTGCCCTCATTATCCTCCTCAACCTTCACCCACCAAGAACCAAAAGCAACCACACACCACCACTCAAAGTACCATGGCCTCACCTCCTTCATCTTCATCATGTTTTCCCTCATCTACACCAAGAACAAACTCTATCATCCACACCACAAATCATGGTGTAAGTTCCATGATGAATGTTTTGATAATGACAAAGTGTTTTGAACAAGCTATCATGTGTTGATCAAGTTCAAGTTCAACAAGCAACAACAAACATCATGTGAAGAAGAGAGAACAAGCTCATGAAGACTTAAGTTTGAGTGTAATTGTTTTTGTTTTATCTTTTGCCTCTCAAGCTTCATAGGTTTTCATTTGGGTAGTTTGTTTAGAGGGTAGTGAATCTCATTCATAAGTCATGATTTAATCATAATTTGAGTTTTCACTTAACCTAGAATCAATAGGTGGCTTAAAGGTTTTAAAGGAAAGGTTGGTTTTTGAGAAAACAAGTGCAGTATCAATCTACTCGAGTAAATCAAGATTTAATCGAGTAGTACTCGAGTATGCTGCAATTTACTCGAGTAAACACTGCTGAACTGATTTTTAAAATACGATTTTCACTTCTCAAAATCAGTTTTCAAGTGCCATAAGTTTTGGGTATTCTATAAAAACCTTTTCCTAACCTTTGTGATCATAACCTATCATTTTGATATTCATTTTACAAAGAATCAAGCCACTCTATTCTCTCTTAATTTCAAAGATCAAAGCTTTCATATTTTCATATTCTTTGATCAAGAACCTTTGAATCTCTTGTGTGATTTGTCATAGCTATTGATTGAGATTCGTTAGGATTGTTATGTGTATTCATTGAGTTGTAATCTTTGCAATAAGGCAAGCCACTACAACAAACAAGAAGCCTTGGTGTGTCGATTATCATCAAGCAACGTTCATTGAATAAGAAGAAGTCTTGGTTGTGAATCAAGCAAGGAGAAGCCTTGGTGTGTGGATTATCATCAAGCAATTGAAGACTTGTTGTGTCGATTATCAACAAGGGGTAGAGGTTAGATTAGAGAGAAGATCAATAGGATTACAAGGCAAGGGTGTCGGTTATCTCTTGTAGGCTAGCAAGAAGGGAGTTTTGTGAGGCATTTACTTGTAATTTGAGAACTCTAATTCCTCATAGTGAAGAATCTCTCTTGGTTGAAGAGGGGACTGGATGTAGCTTTCAAGCGGATGAAAGTGAACCAGGATAAATCACTGTGTCGTATCTCTAAACCCTTACTCTTTATATTCAAGTCATTTGATTGCGTTCTTGGTTGAAAACCTAGAAAGATTGATTTTCATAATTGATTGAATTGAATCTTTATTTGTTCAAATTGATAAAGGAAAATCATTTTCATAACTAGGTTAATCAATAAGAATATAGGTGTTAATCATCTCCGCTGAATCTCTGATCTTTTATGTGAATTGATTGATTTTCGTATGCGAATGAAAACTTGATTTTTCTGGTTTCTGTCAGATATACTCGAGTAAACGAGTCTTTAATCGAGTACTACTCGAGTACTCTGAAATCTACTCGAGTAAACCTGAGAGTTTTTGGAAAAATATTTTGTTTTGATTGTTTCGATTTGTTTCGTTCGAAAATCTTTCAAGGTAGCTTAGACACCTATTCAACCCCCCCTTCTAGGTGTATTCCTAGGGTTCCTTTGTCTCTCCAACCACCAATTGCAGTTTCCTCAATTGGTATCAGAGCTCGGTCGAAAGACACGAGCATAAGAGCTTTTTCGTAAAGATCCTTTAAGAAAATCGCAATGGGTTCTACGAATCCCTTTGGTGGTGAAGGTTATTCAATAAATCGTCCTCCATTGTTTGCCGGAGAAGGCTATGCATATTGGAAAGTTAGAATGAAAATCTTTATCCAAGCCATAGATAGTGAAATTTGGAAAGTAGTTGAAAAAGGTCCTCATATCCCCTCTAGTTTAGTTGAAGGTGTAGAACAATTGATCCCCGAGGATAAGTGGAAGGATGATGATAGAAAGAAAGTTCAATATGATTATAAAGCAAAGAATATCATTACCTCCGCTTTATCCTATGACGAGTTCTTTAGAGTTTCTCAATGTTCTAGTACTAAGGAAATGTGGGACACTTTACAAGTGACTCATGAAGGAACTAGTGAGGTTAGGAGAGCTAGATTGAATGCTTTAATGCGTGATTATGAATTGTTTCATATGCTTCCAAATGAATCTATTAATGATATGCAAAAGCGTTTTACTCATATTATAAATCATTTACTTGCTCTTGGTAAAACGTTTCTTCAAGGTGAAGTTTCTAACAAAGTGTTGAGATGTTTAGACAGGAATTGGCAACCAAAAGTAACGGCTATTGTTGAATCTAAAGATTTGGATGCTATGGATCTAGCAACACTCTTTGGAAAGCTTCAAGAACATGAAATGGAGCTTGGACGATTAAGTATCAATGAAGAGTCGGATAAAAACAAAGAAAGAAAGGGACTTGCTCTTAAAGTCAAAAGTGGATACAAAAAGAAAGAAAGTTCCGATGATGATGATAGTGAAGATTCCGATTCCGATGTTGATGAAAAAGAAATGAAACTTTTGCTAAGGAAGTTTGACAAATTTCTAAGGAGAAAAGGAAGGTTGAACAAGGACAAAAGTAAAAAGAAGGATTCCCCACACTACAAGACCAAGACATCAAAAGAAGGTGTAGTTTGCCATGAATGTGGAAAACCCGGACATCTCAAGTATTCATGCTCTAGATATCTCAAGAAGAAGGAGAAAGACAAGAATAATTCCAAGCATAAAAGAGCATACATAGTTTGGGATAGTGATGAAGATAACAAGAAAAGCACATCGAGTAGTTCTTCGGATGATGAAGAAGCCGCTTGTCTCAACTTGATAACTCTATTAGATGAAGAACAAAGTTCAAATGATGAATCAAGTTATCAAAGTGAGGATAGCAATGTAAGTCTTACTAAATCCGAAATTTCTTCTAAATATGAATTGTTATACAATGCTTATGAAGAAATGCATGAACAACTTGAAAAACTAGCTTTGAAAAACATTGAAAGGAAGAAGCTCATTTTGAAACATCAAAAAGAGATTTTAGAACTTCAAAAACAAGTTTATGAGCTTAATCTTGAAAATGAAACTCTTGATCTTATATATGCTAGTTCTTCTTGTGATTGTGCTAGTAGATTGAATATTATGGTTGATTGTGAGAATTGCAAGTTGCTTAAAGATGAAAATGCTATTTTAAAAAATAAGCTTGCAAGTTTCACAATTGGTGATATTAGATTGCGCACATTGTTAAATTTTCAAAGAGAAAATTCAAACAAGTTTGGTTTGGGTTATACTAATGCTAAGAGTAATTCTCATAGAAATGTTGTTGATTTTTCAAATGCACCAACATGTTTCTATTGTGGTACTCATGGACATACTTCAAATGTGTGTTATATTAAAGTGCATGGTATACCTAAAGGAGATTTTGTTTGGATGAAAAAGGGTGAAAGTCCCTACACTAACAAAAATGGATCCAAAACCATTTGGATACCAAAAAGCAAAGCATGATTGTTTTGTAGGTATGATTGAAGAGCAAAGAGAGCTTACAAGTGTTATTCATATTTGCATCTTCAATTGGTATCAAAAGAAGTCCTACAAATTTGGTACAAATGATATTGTTAGATATTGATGATTATAGTATCTTCTCAATTGGTATTATTTTTCTAAATGTTTAATTAATTCAATTTGTATCATTGGGAGATCATTAGTTGATTATCATGCTTTTCTGATTATTGATACTTCTTTACAATTGATATCTTCTTTGTTAAGTGATATTATGATCTTTTTAGTTCTCAATTGGTATCATATTTCATTGTTATATTCTCTTGCCAATTGATATCACATTTCAAAGTATAGTTCTATTGTATTTGTTCAATTGGTATCAATGTTGTAAAGAAATGATCATTGATTTCTTACCTTGGCTTAGATGTTATATTTCAATTGTTATATTACTTTTTGATAATGCCAAAGGGGGAGAAATATGATGTTTTGAATTGAATGGAATGTTTCTCAAAGGTGGAGAAATGATTGTTGGAGAAATAATATGATTTTTAGATGTTTGTTTGGAGAAAGGTTGTTTTTGTTGTTTTTATGTAGGTTGAGCAAAGTTGTTGAAGATAGGGGGAGAATCAAGCTTCTATCAATTGGATTCAAATGTCAAAAGCATTTATTGAGGGAGAGCAAGAGTCTCACCAAGTGATCAAATTGTTAAAGCATCAACAACTTCAAAACTTCAAAGAACTTCAAAACATGGTTTGTCATTTTCAAAAAGGGGGAGATTGTAAGTTCCATGATGAATGTTTTGATAATGACAAAGTGTTTTGAACAAGCTATCATGTGTTGATCAAGTTCAAGTTCAACAAGCAACAACAAACATCAAGTGAAGAAGAGAGAACAAGCTCATGAAGACTTAAGTTTGAGTGTAATTGTTTTTGTTTTATCTTTTGCCTCTCAAGCTTTATAGGTTTTCATTTGGGTAGTTTGTTTAGAGGGTAGTGAATCTCATTCATAAGTCATGATTTAATCATAATTTGAGTTTTCACTTAACCTAGAATCAATAGGTGGCTTAAAGGTTTTAAAGGAAAGGTTGGTTTTTGAGAAAACAAGTTTTAAACAAGTGCAGTATCAATCTACTCGAGTAAATCAAGATTTAATCGAGTAGTACTCGAGTATGCTGCAATTTACTCGAGTAAACACTGCTGAACTGATTTTTAAAATACGATTTTCACTTCTCAAAATCAGTTTTCAAGTGCCATAACTTTTGGGTATTCTATAAAAACCTTTTCCTAACCTTTGTGATCATAACCTATCATTTTGATATTCATTTTACAAAGAATCAAGCCACTCTATTCTCTCTCAATTTCAAAGATCAAAGCTTTCATATTTTCATATTCTTTGATCAAGAACCTTTGAATCTCTTGTGTGATTTGTCATAGCTATTGATTGAGATTCGTTAGGATTGTTATGTGTATTCATTGAGTTGTAATCTTTGCAATAAGGCAAGCCACTACAACAAACAAGAAGCCTTGGTGTGTCGATTATCATCAAGCAACGTTCATTGAAGAAGAAGAAGTCTTGGTTGTGAATCAAGCAAGGAGAAGCCTTGGTGTGTGGATTATCATCAAGCAATTGAAGACTTGTTGTGTCGATTATCAACAAGGGGTAGAGGTTAGATTAGAGAGAAGATCAATAGGATTACAAGGCAAGGGTGTCGGTTATCTCTTGTAGGCTAGCAAGAAGGGAGTTTTGTGAGGCATTTACTTGTAATTTGAGAACTCTAATTCCTCATAGTGAAGAATCTCTCTTGGTTGAAGAGGGGACTGGATGTAGCTTTCAAGCGGATGAAAGTGAACCAGGATAAATCACTGTGTCGTATCTCTAAACCCTTACTCTTTATATTCAAGTCATTTGATTGCGTTCTTGGTTGAAAACCTAGAAAGATTGATTTTCATAATTGATTGAATTGAATCTTTATTTGTTCAAATTGATAAAGGAAAATCATTTTCATAACTAGGTTAATCAATAAGAATATAGGTGTTAATCATCTCCGCTGAATCTCTGATCTTTTATGTGAATTGATTGATTTTCGTATGCGAATGAAAACTTGATTTTTCTGGTTTCTGTCAGATATACTCGAGTAAACGAGTCTTTAATCGAGTACTACTCGAGTACTTTGAAATCTACTCGAGTAAACCTGAGAGTTTTTGGAAAAATATTTTGTTTTGATTGTTTCGATTTGTTTCGTTCGAAAATCTTTCAAGGTAGCTTAGACACCTATTCAACCCCCCTTCTAGGTGTATTCCTAGGGTTCCTTTGTCTCTCCAACCACCAATTGCGGTTTCCTCACATGGGAATCAAGTCCAGTAACCATTTTATTCACCCTCCTCACCAACACTCAAGCAAGGACTAGGTTGAGCACCACCCTCCCTTCCTCCCCATAAATTCGTGGCCTCCTTCTCCCTTCTCTTTTGAGATTTTCCAACTCCCAACACCATGTAGACCCCTTCATGCTCATGCTCCATCATCCTAGATCACCACTAGCAAGCATTCTAAGTGGGTACAAGACTAGGAGCAAGGGAATCAAGGCTAGGAAGCTTAAAAACAAGGAATTGGGCTAGAGCTTGGAAATCATCATCTTTCCCCATTAGAAAGGTAAGAGGGGTTTGTGTTACCTTTCCTAAGGATATAGATTCTAGGTTGTTGTAATGATGACTAGGTGTAGATAATGGATTTAGAGAATACACCATAGAATATTTAAATTATAAAGTGCATGAAATGAACCTTAGGGTGTAATTGCTACTTAATGTGTAGATTATATGTTAATTAAGTAGGAATTGAAGAACCCTAGGGAGTTGACTTAATTTATAATACTCTGAGACATACCTGAGTATGTCGACTGTTTTGTTTACCAACTGTGGATTGTTATTTGTCATTGATGTATGTTCATATTGTGCTGGGCTTGGGTAGCTCGTAAAGCAAATAATGGACTACGAATTAACGTAGGCAAGTCATATAGAAAGGGCTAAGTAAGGAGGAAAGGATGGAAAATTTTGAGCGAGTAATTAAAGAATGGATTAAGGACAAATAGTTTGGTAAAAGGGAAGCGATGTTAATTGAATTATAAGTTAGAGAATGGTGATTGTGTGACAAGGAACCTTGATGGATGTCGTGCCTGATTAAATGTGTTAAGTGTAAATGTGACCATAGCGGTTGAATGATAATATGTGTTATTGAGATGATGTTGTGCTTGAATATTCATGATGTGTGATTTGGTGATGTTTATAAATTAAGTGCTTGTTTTATGAAATGAATGTGATATGATGATGGTTTGAAACCAAGGCAAAGAATGGAAATCGTATATGAATTAAATGATAATGGAAAGTGCAGTTGAATTGAGTATCGGTGCATTGATAGACTAGGTGCCCCTGCCGGGTGTACCAAATTCCCAAGGGCCAAGTGCTCACCAGGCCAAATTCCTATTAGGTCCAAATGCCCTGTTAGGCGTCAATGCACCAAGACTTAATTCACTACCGAATTAATTGATATAAAATGTGTTGGAAATGTGAAAACGAGAATGAAATCAAATAATTGAAATGTACAATGTTATGTGGAATTTATGATAGCATTGCTTGACAGGGTGAAGCCTTTTGGGTGTGAAAGTCCTGGTTGAGCGAGAGACCCTTGGGTGTTCCAAATGCCTGGCAGGAGCATTAAAATCCTAGTGATGCAAACCGGTTGTAACCGGGAGAGTTACCCGGGCGCAGTAAGACGTTATCGCGCATGTGGGTGCGAACGCAGTAGGTCGTGACCAGGGGAGAGTTACTCGGGCGTAGTAAGACGTTATCGCGCATATAGGTGCGAACGCAGTAGGTCGTGACCAGGGGAGAATGTAAATGAAATATACCCGGACGCAGTAAGACGTTATCGCGCATGTGGGTGCGAACGCAGTAGGTCGTGACCAGGGGAGAGTTACCCGGGCGCAGTAAGACGTTATCGCGCATGTAGGTGCGAACGCAGTAGGTCGTGACCAGGGGAGAATATAAATGAAATATACCCGGACGCAGTAAGACGTGATCGCGCATGGGTGCGAACGCAGTAGGTCGTGACCAGGGGAGAATGAAAAGTAATATACCCGGGCGCAGTAAGTCGTACCAGCACGTGAGTGCGGATGCAGTAGGTCGTGACCAGGAACAAATTGAAAGCGAAATGTGAAGTTAACGAATTGAAAAGTAGCTAAAGGTTGAATGTAGGATTGCTAGGAAGGTAGTATGGACATAAGGCTTAAGCTGTCGAAAATGAACTTGTATGTAATTACCTGAAAAAGAATGCTAGATCAATATATAGTCTTTATTGTGATAGGGCCTAGTTTGTCAGCTATGCTTCTTAGAAGCTATTTTCCTTAGTACTGTGTAATGCTACCCTTCTTGCTATATTTTTACAGGTACCGAAGGAGCATACACGAGTCTGGCCGAGCAGGAATACATTCCATCATGTGGAGTGTAGGGTATTTTTGAGGAGACCACTATTTTGGTCATATACTTTGTATTATGGGAATCATTTGATGTATTTTCTTTTATTTTAAATTTGAAAACTAGAAGTCTAGAGATTTAGACTTATTTTTCTGGAAAGGTTGTAATATTTGGACAGAACTCTATTTTGGGCCTTGCTGGCCTCTGATGAATATGAATGTGTTTTTCTAAAAATGTGCAGGTTAAACCAAAACATTGGAAAATCCAATAAACAAAGGAAACTTCGTCCGATTGACGGCAGATTTTTATAATTAAAAAGGAAATTTCACATTCATTATTTTAATATATGGGTATCTATGGGTAGATAAAGTATGGTGTTACATTTATGGTATCAGAGCAGTTTTTCCTCGGCCTGAAGGGAGTAACTCATTACTCCTAAAGTTACTCATCAAGCGAGTGACTTGAAATAGAAATAGAACTGCTTTCTGATTTAGTGAGTATCATTAGAAGCATGGTAAGCATTTGAAAATCTTTTCTAAGTTCTTTTAAGTATGTTAAAATTACCATGCTAAACCTGAAAATCTTGTGGCTATCAACGAGTCATATTTAGAAGTGGATGAATGACGAGACCAAGGAAAGCAATATGTAACATCCCTGATTTTTAACCCCTGATTAATAAAATATTAATTATAAAGTTTATTTATAATTAATTATTTTTAGTCTTGATTTCATGTAATTTATTATGAAAGATGATATTAAAGAATTTTAATATGAGAAAATGAATATTTTCACATTAGTCCCTATTTGGGGACCTTGAAGTAATTTTAGAAAGATTTTGGAGGGAAAGAAAATAAAATTATATTTTTCAAAAACTGGTCAAAATACTCGAGTAGTTTTGGAAACACTCGAGTATTCTGGTCAGAGTTGACGAGTTAGTGCGTTTGGTGAGTCACCACCAACGAGTTCGTCTCGTTGACACGAAATCAGTACTCTTCCACGTCCATGGAGGTCGTGTCGTCGTGCATGTACTCCATTGAAGTCTATAAAAACCAATCAACACCGAATTCGTGAAGGATTTGGCAAAGTTTGGGTGTGTTGATTGAGTTAGGGTTTCTGAATTGATTCAATCGATTCTCCCTCTCTGGGTTGATTCGAACCACAAATTATACACCAATACAAAGCTCACATCTCGAGCTTTGTATAGACACCAAGATTGTGAGCTGAGAGTGAGTAGATTGGAAGAATCGAAGCTTGGAAGTGGAGTCCGTTTGCTGTCTCAGGTTTCCTGGAGCTTACTTTGGAGCTCGATTTTGGTAAGCTCAGGCAACCTCTCCATGTTAATCTTATCTCTTTAGTTAGTGTGAATTGTAGAGAGTGTATAGAGACTAATTTCCCCAATTTTTATGGCTGTTTCATGCATCAACCAATTCAATCTTGGTGCTTTGCTGAAACTGCTCTGTTTCAGTGTGGATTTTGGGGAATTCAGCTTGGAAGCTAAGTTTGGGGTAAAGTCTTTGTTGATTCACATCTAAGAGGTAAGGGGAAGCTCTCTATTCACCAGATAGAGTTTAAATTGCATGCATTTGATTAGAGAGCCACCAAGAGGCTCTAAGGGCTTAGTTGGAATAGGGAAATTGGTTTGGAGACCAACCTGCACTCTAGAATGGTTCTGGGCAAGTTCTATATGTTGCATGTGAACTATATGCAAGTTGTTTTCATGCCAAAAGTGGTTGGAACTGAATTTGATATGTTGAGTTGTTAAAAATGTGTTTTATGCATAATTGTTGCTCAGATTTGATTCAATGTAATAAGTGGTGGTTTCTGTGTTGGAACATGTTTAACATGCATAATGTAAGCTTTGTTGATCATTGGATTGGATTAGAATTGGCTAGAATTGAAAATGGTATGTTAAAATGCAAATTACAGTGTTCTCTGTCTGCAAACACTCGAGTATTGGGGTTGATACTCGAGTATTCGACCCAAAATTAAAACATGAATTTCTGGAAAATGAAGAACACTCGAGTATCATTAAGAATACTCGAGTAATTTGGAAAAAATGAAGAACACTCGAGTATCATGTAGAACACTCGAGTATTTTGGTGAAAACTGAAACATGAATTTCTGGAAATTGGAGAACACTCGAGTAGTTTTACTCAAACTATTAGAAATACCATTTTCAATTCTGAACCATTGATCAATACTTAAATGACAATAATCCAAGCGATCTAAAACTTGAAAGAAATTGATTGATGATGTGACTATTCCGTTTGGATGACGGGACGTTGCTTGGGTGGCACGTCATAACGTTGCTCGGGTGGCACGTTATACAATTGAGATATCCCAATCAATTCTTTAAGTGAAGAGTTTGAATGCGAGATCGTTTACCATGTTATGATAACATGTGAAGGACCTTTGGGAATACCAATTTGGTTAGGACTTGCCTGTAGTCACATTTTGGTAATGTGACCAGCATTGGTTGCTGCGAACGTGGGATGTTCGTCTTGGTGACGAATTGTGCACATCGATGTTGGTATTATGGACCACGTTCCAGGCATAGTCGTGTGGCTAGCTCGATGACACATTTTGGTAATGTGGACAGTATGTGGTATACTGTTGATTTGATGGTTCAACGGTGTGTTGCACACAAGTGATAAGGTTTACGTCCTTAGGCGACGTGACGTTCATCAGACATGGTGACGTTTTTTATCACCTCTGTCGTGTATCACAAGTGATAAGGTTTACGTCCTTGGGCGACGTGACGTTCATCAGATGTGGTGACGTTTTTTATCACACCCGTTGTTTGTTGAGAAGGGTGTGGTGCACACAAGTGATAAGGTTTACGTCCTTAGGCGACGTGACGTTCATCAGACATGGTGATGTTTTTTATCACCTCTGTCGTGTATCACAAGTGATAAGGTTTACGTCCTTGGGCGACGTGACGTTCATCAGATGTGGTGACGTTTTTTATCACACCCGTTGTTTGTTGAGAAGGGTGTGGTGCACACAAGTGATAAGGTTTACGTCCTTAGGCGACGTGACGTTCATCAGACATGGTGATGTTTTTTATCACCTCTGTCGTGTATCACAAGTGATAAGGTTTACGTCCTTAGGCGACGTGACGTTCATCAGATGTGGTGACGTTTTTTATCACACCCATTGTATGTTGAGAAGTGATAGGTTTACGTCCTTGGGCGACGTGACGTTCACCAGGTAGTGTGACGTTTTTATCACTTCCGAGCTAGTACGCCATACGTTTTGGTAACGTATTCGCGATTTGGAAATGCATTGTGGTATTGGATTGGCGTCCGTGAGGACATTAGATGGAGAATCTCAGAAAGAGAAGAATGTCAGGCATCATGCCACTTAACCTTATTTGAGCTAAGGTTTGATATTAAGAATGAGTATGAATCTCGTATCTGCATTAAGTGCTGCTAAGTGTTAACCATGGCTGTTAACTGATTTGGGGTTATATGTGCATAATCATGATCACTTCTATATTTAAGCTCTATTGATTATGTGTATAGATTTGCTTACCCCTATGCCCTTGTAGGTGATGTCGCGTTACATCGCTTGCATCGAGGTCCGCCCACTTCTTGGTGGCATATGGATCTGCGAGGATTGCCGAGTAGTGTATGAGGGTGAGATAGTGGTTACCTCCGATCACCCTAATCCACTGGTTCAGTCACATCCTCGTAGGTTTAGGATTTCCATCATATACGCTATGCATGTATCTACTTTTTATACTTACCATGGATCATCTCCCACTCGACTAGCTCGCTTGTCTAACAGTTTTCAATTCGAACCTACCCGCTCATACCCTTTTTCTCTTAGAGTCATTCGAGAGGAGACTTTCCCGTCTATTTCAAGGAGTCCTATTAAGGTCACGTTTTCATCAGACCTTGTACCCAGTGGTAGGGTAATTACTCCTTCAAATAAGATCAAGGAGGATCCTGTCGAATACGAGAGCGGAAGCGAGCTTGTCGTTTAATCTATCGGGAGTCAATGGAGAGGCGATGATCCCTAGGTATGTGCATAAGGTAAATGATGAGGATCAAGGATCCGGTGTGATGGATGTTGTGGAGAAGATTAGCTTCTGATGCTGATGTTGGTTGATGGTTGCTGCTACTTCTTGGGGACTTCTACTACTACTGCCGCGACCAGTGCTATGAGACCAGCTTTGGGAGTTTTATAGATTGTGGGAATCTCTTTTGAAAACTCTGGAGCCATGGTCTATTTTGATGTACATATAAATACAAAGCTTTATGGACTTGTTCTGGGATTTTGGAGATCCTTACCGCCGGACTATGTATTACGTACCTTTTGATATAAATAAAATCCATGCTTTCTAAAGTCTATTACATAGTCCTGATATTTCCGCTTACTCTGATATTGATTTAAAAGAATTCGGCTATGACATGTTGGAAATGGTATCACTTGGCTAGACGAAAACTGGATGGCAATACTTGAGTTTCTTTATATGAAATAGAGTACATTTATCTTCAAAGAGAATGCTATCCAAGATTTGCTAAATTATCTTTTGAGCAAAGTAAACGCCGAATTCGATTTTAAAAGTAATACGTAAACTATTCTCCAAATATCCTATGCTTTGGTTTGTGCACCCGACTTTTTAGAAATAAAAAGAAAAATTTTGAATCTAATATTTTCTAACAATTAAACAAGTCCATATATTCTCAAGTAATATCATTTTATTTTATTAATTACTTGGGATATTTTGAGGGTGTTACACAATACCCCAACGGGCAAGAGCACTGGATTGCTACCCCACCGGGAGGAAGCGATCTTTAGTTTCGTGCTAAGTAAACCGATTCTAAATGTGATACACCAAACAAGATTTCAACATTTTAAAACTAATAGGTTGATAAATTCAAACTTAAGTAAGACGAGAATGGTCTTATCACTGATACGATGTGTATTTGAGCCTGATCACCTCAAGTGTACATCTATTGGGAGATATCATCGTCCTGTCCTTAAGTCTCGGCGAGTATTTTGGAAATTTAGAGAGATCCCAAATCTAGGAGGATTAGAGGTCTTTGTCATAGGTATCCGTATGCGTAAATATTTTGGAATCAGAGTTGCACAACGGAAGTGTAGGAAGTGTTGTCTTGTCTTAAGATATGAGAAGTAGCTAGTTAGGAATCCTAGTTAGCTATGATAGATTGCTAGCATTTATACATCTAGAATTGAATATAAGAAACCCTAAGATAGTACATAGTAATAGTCCTAAGTTTAGGCATTAGGTGCTTAAAATCCTAGGTGATTGCATAGAGCTAGGTTATGTGTTTGGAAATGAATGAATGTGATGCTATGTATTGTCTTGTGTTTGCTTACATGATGATTTGTGCATGTTGAAAACAGTTTTGAGCATAAAACCTTTCGCAAACTTCTTCATGGAACGGTGTTGCTATCCACAAATCGCTTGGTTCCCAAGCATAAACATTTCAAAAAAAAATTATTATTAGGAACCACTTGATTTTCGAGTGTGATAGTAACCCCAATGAATTTTCATGTTTTGAAATTGAATTCAAAAAAATGAATTTTTCTGTTCTAATAGAACCATAAATCATTCCAAATTGAGTGCTAAGTCGTATCACGAAATTTTGGAAACGTTAGGGCGTAAACTAAGGATTCCTAAGTAATCGGGCGGTAAAATTAAGTCATTGTTTTGCTCAAGCCATGCGCCGATTAAATAGGAACCCTTATATACGACACAAATCAATTTGGAATGACACTTAGCTTTCAAACTCGAAGTCAAAGGGAATGTGATTGTTCCAACCTTTGAAGACAGACTAAAATAAATTTTTCTAACCCAAAAGCATATTCCCTTATTACTTGAGTTTGTTAACCTTGAGAAGTTTTGCACTCCTTCATCTAGGTTCTCACTAAGTTAGATGGGGGTAGTCCATTTTTACAAAGGCATGATTTGATTTATAAAGTTGTTTTCAAAGTTTCATCCAAGTCATTTTACAAGGAAAATGTTAAGGTTGTAAAGTACAAATTAACTTGGATGATTTAGTCTTCCACTAGGATTTTGCATGAAATAAAATGTCTTTCCATCAAGGAAGGAATTCGATTTTTATTAGCATACCACCCCATCAATATTTTTCTGGTATGCTACCTTGACTATATATGTATATAACTAAATGCCTTTTGTAACACCCCTAATTTTCGTCTCCCAAATAACCAAGAAATTAATTATAACAATTATTTTATAATTGATTTATATTGATTTTGAAGGTTTTAGTTTTTGTACATTATGTGCTTTTATATATAAAAATATGAGATATATTTTTATATGGTTATTTTGTACAAAAATATGAATATTGTAATTTAGTCCTTGGGTTGGGACCTAATTGCAATATTAAAAAGGTTTTTGAAGAAAGAGTAATTAAATTATTAATTTTTGAATTTTATCAGTATGTAACCGGTTAGAAGGGCTCTGTAACCGGTTACACGATGAACTCAGAAATTGGGATTAGTGCGTTTGATGAGTAATCACCCAAATTAATCCAGAATTCGCCACGAAATCAGCCTAGAATTAGTCGGAAACACGCGTCGTGATGCATGTAAGCTTGATTTCTCTATAAAAGGAGGGATTATTGAAGGATTTGGGGTTGATTCTCTGAATTTAGTGCTGAAACTCTGTTTTTAGGGTTCGTGATTTCGTCTCTGAAATTCTCCTTCGTTTCTGAGAGTTAGAACATGAGTGATACACCGTTACAAAGCTCACATCAAGGGCTTTGTATTGATATACAATTTGTGAGTTGAGAGTCCCTGAATCAAGAGAACGAAGCTTGCCAAGTTGAGGTGTTGATGCTGTCAAACCTCAGCTTCTGATTTCTGGAGCTGACTTTGAAGCTCGATTTTGGTAAGCACACAAACCCTTTTGGTTTCAAATCTATTCCTACCTCTAGTGCATGTTGCAGAGAACTCAATTTGACTATTTTCCCCAATTCTTAATTGGGTTTTGCATGTCAATTTCCCTGGTTTTGGTACCCTGTCCAACTCTATCTGCATGTAGCGGATTTAATGAAGATCTATGTTGGAGCCTTTCTCTCTGCAATGTTTTGGATCAAGCACGAACCTAAGGTAAGGGGGAAGCTTACTATTTGCTAGAATGAGAATAAATTGTGGTAGAATATAGGATGAGTCACCAAGAGACTCAAAGGGCATAAGTTGAAATGGTTAAATGGCTTGGAGGCCAATTTGAGCTCAATTGATGTTTTGAGCAATGTTATCTGAATGCATGCAAGCTATGTTGATGTTGATTTCATGACTTACTTGGATATTATGTGAATTGATGCATTAAGTTGTGAAATATGTGCAATTATGTGCAATTTGTGTATCCAAATTGAATGCATGCAAGATAGATATGTTTCTGTGTTTAAACATATTTATTTAAGGTATATGAACTCTGTTAAAGGTTGAAATTTGGTTAGATTTGAGTAGTGAAGAGAATGGTTTGTTAAAACTCATGTTTTAGTGTCAGACTGTTAGACACTGTTAAAATGCAAAAGAAAATAAGTTTACAAAATCAGCATTGGGGTCTTATAAATCCTACTCAAATCTAGGCCTTAATTTCATGGAAAACAATCTGAAAATAAGTTGATTTCACTGTTATAGTTCAGATTGTAGTTAAAGAGTTAATACCTTGAGGTAATGAGATAGTTTCAAGAGGAAATTATGCTCATTGGACAATGAAACGTGATCTAGACTTTTGAATGATATAAACAGTGGTTTTGAGGTATAAACATTGTTAAACTGGTTTATGGATTGGGTAGGGAATTCAAGAAAAAGGGTTTTCTGAATTACAATGGTAAACAGTTCAGGTCTGTAATTCTAACCGGTTAGCCTGGAACTGTAACCGGTTAGTACCTGAATCTGAAAAATAAAAAGTTAAGTTTTTGAATACCATTGACTTTGTTTTACCCAATCTAAGTTTAAGGGTATGATTTGAGATAATTCAAAGGAAGATTTTGTGTCAAAGTCTATACCTCAAATAAATCATTCAAAAGAGAAATTGGAATATTTCTAAATCACGGTAATTAATGGAAAGACCAACCTTAGTAATTATGTATGCGATGCATGCATAGAGAAAGGTGATGAAATAGGTTGGCAAGGATTGTTTGTGATGTTCGAGGTTCACGACCCTGTACTCTAGGAGTACTAAACTGATGCAACCAACTTGATGACACATTCTGAGAATGTGGCCATTGTCTGGGACATGGTTTCTTGGACACGTTCTGGGAACGTGATGCACGCTCTGGGAGTGGTGCTTGATTATATTCCAAGTATGGGTTGCGATACGTTATGGGAACGTATGTTAGTGTTCTGGGAACACGTTGGTATAATAATGGAATTAAAGATAAAACCAACCTTGATGATTGTGCATTCATATAGAATGGAAGTTTGGTTGGTAGGAACGTTTATCATATTCTGGGAATATGAGGAGGGTACTCCGGGAGTACCAAATTATAACCTACTTGATGACACATTATAGATATGTGGCCAGTGTCTGGGACCTGGTTTTTATACGTTCTGGGAACGTATGTTAGTGTTCTGGGAACACATTGATATGCAACCTACTTGATGACACATTATAGATATGTGGCCAGTGTCCGGGACCTGGTTTTTATGCGTTCTGGGAACGTATGCGTTCTGGGAACGTGGTGCACACTCTTGGAGTGGTGCTTATTATTCCAAGTATGGTTTGCTACACGTTCTGGGAACGTGGTGCACACTCTGGGAGTGATGCGTATTATCCAAGTATGGTTCGGCATTACGTTCTGGGAACGAATGTCGGTGTTCCGGGAACACAAGGGTGTATTGGATGGACGTCCAAGATGGACTTTTAGAGGCCTCAGTTGTGGAAGGAAATCATGCATCATGCCACCTGCATTGAAAGAATTGTTATGATTAACCGGGTGTGCTCATATGATTATGCATCATGATTTGCTACATGTTAACTTGTGGATGTTAGTTTTATTCTCATTTGATTATGCGAATATGTATAGCTAACCCCCATGCCCTTATTAGGTGTTGATCGTGCATCTAGATTGCACAAGAATCAGTAAGGGGAGATGTCCCTTAGGTGCATGCAGAATGTAGAAAATGAGGGTTGGGAACCCGTTGTGCAGATATCGAGGATCCGACCAGAAGGATGTTTGGACAAAGGACCAGTGACCAGCTCTATAACATTTCTATTTTTAATAGAATTTATATGATACATATTTTGGAAAGAGGTATCATAAGAGGAATTCAGTTTCGTAATAATACTTATTTGGTATTAATGGACTTGTTACACTTGATATATTTTGGGAGGTATAATATGATGATTTTACTATGTTTCCGCAAACTCTGATTTTGTTAGTCAACCTCATTATTAATCAAGTGTTTGTGAAAAGGAATTTTCAAGGGAAGGAAAAATTCTTGTTTTCAGATCTTTTTTTAACAATAACAAGTCCAAGTATTCTTAAACTTATTACTTATCTTATAAAGTAAGATGACATAAAAGGAGTGTTACACTTTTATGGTATCAGAGCAATGGTCCTGACTTCTGGTCCTTGGGTGTGTGGTCCAATACGCTGGTCATCGATATCTGCAATGTTTCTTGGGAAGTATGCTTTCATATACTTCCAAACTAGAGCTAAGGTTATGGGTAATGGCTCTAGATAAGTAGCTTATCCTGCTATTAAGAAGTGTTCTATGTAGTCTAAGTAGAAGTATGATAGTCGTATGCTTCTCTTTAGACATGTTGTAAACCCAAAACCATAGTGTTGGTTTATCAGTTCTCATAGAACCAGTGATAAGGAAATCTTAAGGAGTTGTAGTTAAGTCCTTGACTCTAGAGAAGAGTATTTACCCTCACCAGTGTTAAAGTTAATCAACTTTTCAGACCGAGTGCAGGGCATTTATTACCTTAAAGATCAACCTTGTTGAGTTTGTTAAACTCTAAAGTTATCCTTTCTTTTGTTCCTTATGGATACGGGCGTTGATCAAAGTTGCTCTATGCCTTATCCAATCTGCTATCTCAAAGCAGAGGATTCTACAAATCTCCTTGTAGTTGTTTCCAAGGTCCGTCTGGATTGTTCTACTAAGGTATTAGACTCCGTCTAACTACCTGTGTCATGATTATATTTGATCTTAAGCACGGTTTGGGAGCCGAGGGATCAAGTGATCATGATTAATGACGATAGAACAACCCTGTATTGGGATTTCCATGTATCGAATCTGAAATCCAATGGACCCATGTGTCTGCTTCTGGGCAGCAGTGAAGGAAATAGGGGGTCAAAGAAATCTGGGTTTCAAGAAATGATGTCAGATTTACCTTTGAGTAAAGCGATAGAGTTTGGAATCAAGTTAATTCTTGAAACTGATTCTATCTTTACTACCTTTATAACATGGTACCATCGGGAATGGTCAAATGGGAGAAACACGTAGAAAAGTGCTAAAAGGGTTTTGGTCGGATCGGATTAAAGGAGCCTAAGTGTTTTCTAAGATTTATTGGAGGTTGGATTAACCCCAAATCAGGATTCGAGGCAGGGATACGCTTGAGACTGCATTTTGATCTCGATACGGGCATTATGAGTAGAAAGTAATGCCGTTCGGATTGACTAAGGCACCTGTTCTTTTATGGATTATAAGAACGAGACCTTTAGATTATATTTGGATACGTTTGTGGGTTATCCTGAGAATCCGGAGGAGCACGAGAAACATCTCAGGATGGTGTTGAGAATCCTGCAAGTGGAGTAGTTGTGTGCTAAGCTCACCAAAGATGAGTTTTGGTTGAGCGAAGCTAAGTTCGCAGGGCATGTGATCTTTAAAGTAAGAAGTCCTTAGGGCTGGCTGGCTACTATCACCGGAGTATTTAAGGATTTTCTAAGATCGCATGGCCTTTGATCAAGTTAACTTGGAAAGATCAACTGATGGTATTGAATGATAGGATGTTGTTTAATTATGATGGGGTGATGATGGATTATACCCCAACATAATATGATTAGTCCAAGAGGAATTATGGAAAATGTGAGTAGAATATGATTTAAATCATTTCAGTGATGGATTCGGTTGGAATCAAGGTATTAGATTATGAATAAATCCTATTTTGAGTTGGATTTGATGATGTAAAGAAAATGATTTTGAAATTCTTTGGTTTGTATTTCTAAAACTATACTTCACAACCGGTTAGAGTTTCTTGTAACCGGTTAGAAATTAAAAGTTTAAAATAAAAGTTTAAGTCCTTTGTGAAGAAACTTTTGGTATCAATAAACATCTCCCTCCAATCCAAACTCAATGTCAATTACCTAAATAAAATTTAAGGAAAGGATTTAAGGTGGTAAAATAACTTAATGCCTTGATTCATCATTGAAATTGATTTAAGAGGATTGAATCATGATACTTATGGATTAATCGAGAATTGAAATTAAGGAGCTACTCCAATCGGAGAAGGTAGAGAATTGAGCTGAATGGTGCAAAAGAGACAATAGGTACTAAGATAAGAAGGTTGTGATCCATGAACAAGTTTGGAGTTCGAAAGTATGAGTGACAATAAGAAGAGGAAGAGTTGAATGTAAGATAAAGGCGATGGATGGAGTTTCTTAAAGATTATGGCTTTGAGCTCCATCCCGGCATAGCAAACGTAGTTGCAGACGATTTGAGTTGATAGGCTATTCTTGTGAGCTCAATGGTGGTTAAGGAGGTTATCCCGATCGAGGAATTCAAAGACCTAAGTCAGGTAACCCAAGAGGAACCCTCTAAGTATTAGATTGGGAATGTTGCCAATCACCAACGAATTCCTGAATCGGATTCGTGAATTACCACCAGAAGATGAAGAGAAGAAAGAGAAGTTAACTTTTGAGGAAAAAGGAGTTAGATCTCAATGAAGAAACAAAAGAGATTTAATCTTTAGAATTAAAGTCTGTGATTATGGATATTAGAAAATATATTATGGAAGTAAGGGATTTAGGAAGTGTTGTCTAGGACAAACTAGAAGAGAGATCCAAAGGCATGAATTTCAAGAATAGATTATGTTCGAACCCAAGTTAGCTATCAACTATCAAGGAATAAGGAATTTCTCGATGTTGGTAAGCATGTATGAGGACTACGGGAAAGTACATGAATTTCATGCGAGAAGTATCAGAATTCAGAATAAGGGAAAGATTGATGAAATAAAGGCCCAATTGGAGAAAGAGGAAAAGTAAATGGGAGAATATCAACCACAGAAACATCAAGGTTAAGGAATCCTCGATTAAAGAAAAGTGACTAAGGAGGAAATAGGGAAGAGAACATTTGTCCATCTCAAGGTCAAAACTGTGAGGCACATCACTTTGAGTTTAGTTGTGATGTACCTAAGGGAATAGTCAATTTCGATTGTAGGAAGCTGGAGTATTATTCACCGAATTGTCTTGAAGGAAAAGGTGAGAAAGAAATGGACGAATCCAGCACAAGAAGAATTCACCGGCTGAGATGGGAGTTGAGTGTGATCCTAACGTAGACAACCCAAGCCTATCTCTTCCTTTGATCTGAATTAACGTAGTCAAATGTTTTCGATTACGTTAATCTAATCGTTTGAGAATATCAATATCCTGTTGGAAGTTCAACCCCAATTTTTTCTGTGATCAAAACCTTTATCACAGTTGGATGTGATAATATTTGTGGACACTACAGAAATAGAAAGATCGGTTATGGCTAGAGAGATTAACAACCACCGGGATAGGACAAATCTTTGTCTCCCCAACGGAAATGTCTCTAGGACTTGACTATCTAACTAAGTCTGATAGTGATAATTACCCTATCTTTAAGTTCATCTAACTTAAAGACCTGTCGTATGGTCTTTCTTGCGAAAGATTATATCTGAAAGGGATGATTTTGTTATTAATGGATTGAATATTAGGACTGATCACCCTAATGTCTCAAACTATTAAGAAATGAAGTCATACAAATGTTTCTTTGATCGTGCTTGAGAGATCAGAGTGCGCAGCCCAAAAAGTTTTTCCAAAAAGTTTATTGGAAAGTGTTTTAATTGAAGAATATTTATGTGAGGTGTAAAGAGTATTTCTTTTAAAAGAAATTCTTCCACCTAAGAGTTTTATGCAAAGAATTTTGGTTTAAGGTGAAAGGTTTTGTAACATCCCTAATTTTATTCCCTAATATAATTTAAGTTTTTATCGAATTAAATAATTGATTCTTGAAATCAAATTATTTGAGTGTTGAGTATTCTCATAAAAATATATATATTCTTTACATCACATACTTCACCTTGCTTTTGATGTATTCATTAAATAAATAGTTTGTTTTAATATTTCAAATTATTAACTTTGTAATTTTCCTATATTATTAATCATTGTTTAAAGTTATATTAGTGGTATTTATTTAGATTTGATTGCATAAATAAATAAATGTAAGTATATGTTTAAATCTTACTAATAGTATTTTGGGTTTAAAAACAATTTGTATTTATATTAGTATATTTATATCTACATATGTATTTCTTTAAAAAAAAAAACATAATAAATAAATAAAATAAAAGGTGTGTTAGTATATAAAAAAAAGAAGAATAAGAATAGAAAGAAAGAAAACGTGACTGTGGGTGTGCAAAGGGGGTATGAAACCCTAAAACTACAGCAGCCGCCCCCCCCCCTTCCATTCTTCTTCTACCTTGGTCCCATCTCTCTCGGCCACCACCACCACCAGAGGGCCACCGCTGCTTGTCTTCCTCTGATGCGTTCGCTCTCAGCCTCCCTCACTCGCGTCTCTCTCTCGTCGTTCCCTCCCCGTTCCGGTCTCCTCACGAATCGCGAGCACCACGCCGCCACGAAGCTCGTGCCGCCGCTCGCGACTCCCTTCCTCCTCAAATCGGACCGCCATCACCATCATTTCTCCTCCCTCCAGCCGCGACTCTTGCTCTCCCTGGGTCGCGATTTCGCGCCGTCTGCGTCTAGCTCCAAGCTGTCGCTGTCCCTTGCTGCATTGCCATGGAGGATGCCGCTGCCGCCGCCACTGATTTTTGGCTGCTGCTGCCGCCGTGGAGCACCGCCAACATTCATTCCTCTCTTCGGTTCGTATCGTCGCTGCTATCACCACCGTGGGCCACCGATCTGTCACCGTCACAGCCGTGGGGTGCGTTTGAAGGAGCTGCTGCCCTAACCGCTTGCACCGACGCCGGTACCGTCGTACCCGTGACCAATGAAGGAGCTAGGACTGAACCATCCTCGTTCTCGGTGGTGCTTCGAATATCGGACTTGGGGATAAATCCCTAATACTTTTCTAATGACTCTATGATATGTTTTAATTTTTATATTAATACTAATTTTAATGAATATTGGTAGAAATTATTTAGTGTTAAATTGTTTTGGGAAAGTTAGTGTTTCGAAAACCTTATTATTATTTTGGGAAATTTGATGGTATTATGATTATGTATTTAAAGTTAATACATTGTTGTTGATAATAACTCAGTTAGTTGCCTTGACTTGTTGTAAAACCGGTTTAATGGTTATGTCGAACGATTAGTTTTAAAAGTATTTTTGGTTAAATGTGTTGGGTTCCTAAGTAATTGAGTTGTGGGTTAGTTGGGCTGGATTGTCCCTGAACTAACAATACACCAATTAAATAGGAATTCGATATATGTTTGACATACATTAATTCGGGTTAAAGGCTTTAACTTTGATTTCGAATTGAAAGGAAGTATAATTGCCTGAACGTTAGAAATGTAATTTGGACTTATTTTAAATCGAGGCATTTCCTTTCAATTCGGAATTAATAGTGTCAAGTAAAATTAACATTTGATTTTGTGAGTTATTATCAAAGTTACGTGATTTCGGTTCGTTTTGAAAGATTATACAAGTTCTGAAAGTTAAGGTCTTTTTAATAAAGAATCGTACTATTTTATCGAGACACAATGATTTTAAGTTTAATTTCCATTTGACTTGGGTTTATGAATTACGTTCAAACAATCTGTTGATTTGATAATTTGTCGATATATGATATGTTGATATTTATCAGTTTGGTGATTTCGAAGAAGTTTGTTTTGATTTCCAAATATAAACTCCCTATCACGTAAAGTTTGAAAGTATTTGTTTTAAATATGTTTTTGACGTGTTTCCACCTTGAGATTAGCTTACTAACTTATATTAAAATCTGTTTTTGAGAACACCAAAGGATCCCCTTTTGTTAATCTACTTCACGTGTAATGAAAAATATATTTTTATAACGTATTGAATCAAACCACAAATCCAATGCCGATATTGGTTTAGTAAATAAAAGTGTCTGTGTGGTTGTTTATCTATCGTCTATGAGTAGGCCTTGGTGCATTATATTGATTATTATTTATTTTATATAATATGATTAGACGACGAAGGAGCTTGAGAACTTGTCGCCACGTGTAAGCAATGGGCTAGGATATTTTTGGACAGTGTCGCACAAAAGGAGCGTGTCTTTGGAAAAGCAAGGTAAGGGGGTGGATTATAGTGAGCATTGGTTGATCTAAGATTGGGTATCCCTATGGTTATAGTGATTTTCTAGGAGTTATGTGTTTATAAAAACTAAGGGTAGAATCTTGGATAGTAAATTTAGGGAATGGTGAACATGGTAGAAATGCATTTAGGAAATCATAATTAATAAAGGGAAAGTAATGTGGAATTTAAATGTGAAATTATATGTGAAGGTTTATGACTATTGGGCTATAATGTTATGTAAAGACTTGGTAAATGGTTATGATTATTGATGATAAAATATTTATTTGTGATTATTTCAAAATGACAACATGGATAGTGTGCATTATGTGCTTATTGGATTTGGAATGGATTATGATGTTGATTGTTGATAATAAGTGTTTCTTTGTGGTTATTTGAAATGAGTAATCTTTGTGTACTGGAAGTAATTGAAATGAGTTATAAATATACTTACTTGTGATTATTGTTGGAATTGTGTTGTTGGTTATAATTAATGTATTGGCCTATTGACTGAGTAGTAATGGTAAAGGTAACCAAAGTGGAAATTGATCAGTGGGGCCCGGAACACTAGGTACCCGGCTAGGTGTTCCAATTACCTGTTAGGGCCAATTACCTGCCAGGCCAATTACCCATCAGGCCAAATCGCCCTGTAGGCGCCGGGTGACCCACAGGATCAATTTTCCACACCAATAATTGAAATAAATAATGGAATGGTAAATATGTACATAGTCCTACAGGTTATGGTCTGGATGGGTGTAAAGTCCTGGGCAGGTGTTTCAAGTCCCTAGACAGGTGTGCCAATTACCTAGCGGGTAACCAAAATCCTAGTGGTGTACAATTAAAAAGGAAAGAAAGGAAGTGTATGCAGATCACTGTTTGTGGTTGCATACACCGTGTGTAGATCTCTGTTTTGAGGTTACACCCAAGGGAAAGCGTAGATCTCTGTTTTGAGGTTACGCCTAATGGAAAAAGGAATAAAGGAAAAATGGATAAAAGTAATGAAAATAAATATGAAAAAGGATTAAGGTAGTAGAAATGAATATGACAAGGAATACAGGAGATGGTAATAAGTATTAATGTCGATTAAGGGCTTGTTGAGGAAAAAGTAAATATGGAATAATGATAAGGAATAGAAAGAGTAGGAAGAGGTTGGTTGTGATTAGTCGTGTAAATGCTGTATGTTATTACTTTACTATTTGTGTTTGGCCTAGTGGATTGATTATGATTATATGGAAACTGCAATTTTATTTCATGTGCAATGCTCACTCCCTTACTATCCTTTACAGGTACAGAGATTGAGATTGCACTATTATTGGCCGAGCAGGAGTGCACTCCACACCGTGGAGTGTAATTTAGTTTAGAGTGTATGATAGTCATTTTATTATAATTAATCTATTTTGGTTTTTTTTGAAATAATCTAATCACTGTAAGCCCGAGTTGGTTATATGTCGTTGTTAGGGCTGGTAGAGTTAATTATTATATTTAGAAGTTGAAATGTTTTTCTAGATTATACTGGTTTGACAGGTGAAAACTCTAAATTTTTGGGAAGTCCGATAAACAGAGGAAACTCTGTCGGATTTTCAGTAAGTTTTAAAACGAAATTTTCAAGTCCTATTTAAAAATCAATTTAATTATTAGTATTAAACTATATAATTGTGAGGGTGTTACAGGTTTTATTAGAAATGTTTCGAAATAAAAGAACTATATCGAAACTCTTTTAAGTGGGGGAGGACCCTAAAGAACAAATTTTTGGGAGCTAGATGAAGTTTTCTAGTATAAAAATACTTTGGAAAAGTGGAAAATTTCAGAAAATGAATTTCGGGGACGAAATTCCTTTTAAGTGGGGGAGTAGTGTAACACCCCTAATTTTCGTCTCCCAAATAACCAAGAAATTAATTATAACAATTATTTTATAATTGATTTATATTGATTTTGAAGGTTTTAGTTTTTGTACATTATGTGTTTTTATATATAAAAATATGAGATATATTTTTATATGGTTATTTTGTACAAAAATAGGAATATTGTAATTTAGTCCTTGGGTTGGGACCTAATTGCAATATTAAAAAGGTTTTTGAAGAAAGAGTAATTAAATTATTAATTTTTGAATTTTATCAGTATGTAACCGGTTAGAAGGGCTCTGTAACCGGTTACACGATGAACTCAGAAATTGGGATTAGTGCGTTTGATGAGTAATCACCCAAATTAATCCAGAATTCGCCACGAAATCAGCCCAGAATTAGTGGGAAACACGCGTCGTGATGCATGTAAGCTTGATTTCTCTATAAAAGGAGGGATTATTGAAGGATTTGGGGTTGATTCTCTGAATTTAGTGCTGAAACTCTGTTTTTAGGGTTCGTGATTTCGTCTCTGAAATTCTCCTTCGTTTCTGAGAGTTAGAACATGAGTGATACACCGTTACAAAGCTCACATCAAGGGCTTTGTATTGATATACAATTTGTGAGTTGAGAGTCCGTGAATCAAGAGAACGAAGCTTGCCAAGTTGAGGTGTTGATGTTGTCAAACCTCAGCTTCTGATTTCTGGAGCTGACTTTGAAGCTCGATTTTGGTAAGCACACAAACCCTTTTGGTTTCAAATCTATTCCTACCTCTAGTGCATGTTGCAGAGAACTCAATTTGACTATTTTCCCCAATTCTTAATTGGGTTTTGCATGTCAATTTCCCTGGTTTTGGTACCCTGTCCAACTCTATCTGCATGTAGTGGATTTAATGGAGATCTATGTTGGAGCCTTTCTCTCTGCAATGTTTTGGATCAAGCACGACCCTAAGGTAAGGGGGAAGCTTACTATTTGCTAGAATGAGAATAAATTGTGGTAGAATATAGGATGAGTCACCAAGAGACTCAAAGGGCATAAGTTGAAATGGTTATATGGCTTGGAGGCCAATTTGAGCTCAATTGATGTTTTGAACAATGTTATCTGAATGCATGCAAGCTATGTTGATGTTGATTTCATGACTTACTTGGATATTATGTGAATTGATGCATTAAGTTGTGAAATATGTGCAATTATGTGCAATTTGTGTATCCAAATTGAATGCATGCAAGATAGATATGTTTCTGTGTTTAAACATATTTATTTAAGGTATATGAACTCTGTTAAAGGTTGAAATTTGGTTAGATTTGATTAGTGAAGAGAATGGTTTGTTAAAACTCATGTTTTAGTGTCAGACTGCATAATCTAACCGGTTACTCGATATTCGTAACCGGTTAGACACTGTTAAAATGCAAAAGAAAATAAGTTTACAAAATCAACATTGGGGTCTTATAAATCCTACTCAAATCTAGGCCTTAATTTCATGGAAAACAATCGGAAAATAAGTTGATTTCACTGTTATAGTTCAGATTGCAGTTAAAGAGTTAATACCTTGAGGTAATGAGATAGTTTCAAGAGGAAATTATGCTCATTGGACAATGAAACGTGATCTAGACTTTTGAATGATATAAACAGTGGTTTTGAGGTATAAACATTGTTAAACTGGTTTATGGATTAGGTAGGGAATTCAAGAAAAAGGGTTTTCTGAATTACAATGGTAAACAGTTCAGGTCTGTAATTCTAACCGGTTAGCCTGGAACTGTAACCGGTTAGTACCTGAATCTGAAAAATAAAAAGTTAAGTTTTTGAATACCATTGACTTTGTTTTACCCAATCTAAGTTTAAGGGTATGATTTGAGATAATTCAAAGGAGGATTTTGTGTCAAAGTCTATACCTCAAATAAATAATTCAAAAGAGAAATTGGAATATTTCTAAATCACGGTAATTAATGGAAAGACCAACCTTAGTAATTATGTATGCGATGCATGCATAGAGAAAGGTGATGAAATAAGTTGGCAAGGATTGTTTGTGATGTTCGGGGTTCACGACCCTGTACTCTAGGAGTACTAAACTGATGCAACCAACTTGATGACACATTCTGGGAATGTGGCCATTGTCTGGGACATGGTTTCTTGGACACGTTCTGGGAACGTGATGCACGCTCTGGGAGTGGTGCTTGATTATATTCCAAGTATGGGTTGCGATACGTTATGGGAACTTATGTTAGTGTTCTGGTAACACGTTGGTATAATAATGGAATTAAAGATAAAACCAACCTTGATGATTGTGCATTCATATAGAATGGAAGTTTGGTTGGTAGGAACGTTTATCATATTCTGGGAATATGAGGAGGGTACTCCGGGAGTACCAAATTATAACCTACTTGATGACACATTATAGATATGTGGCCAGTGTCTGGGACCTGGTTTTTATACGTTCTGGGAACGTATGTTAGTGTTCTGGGAACACATTGATATGAAACCTACTTGATGACACATTATAGATATGTGGCCAGTGTCCGGGACCTGGTTTTTATGCGTTCTGGGAACGTATGCGTTCGGGGAACGTATGCGTTCTGGGAACGTGGTGCACACTCTTGGAGTGGTGCTTATTATTCCAAGTATGGTTTGCTACACGTTCTGGGAACGTGGTGCACACTCTGGGAGTGATGCGTATTATCCAAGTATGGTTCGGCATTACGTTCTGGGAACGAATGTCGATGTTCCGGGAACACAAGGGTGTATTGGATGGACGTCCAAGATGGACTTTTAGAGGCCTCAGTTGTGGAAGGAAATAATGCATCATGCCACCTGCATTGAAAGAATTGTTATGATTAACCGGGTGTGCTCATATGATTATGCATCATGATTTGCTACATGTTAACTTGTGGATGTTAGTTTTATTCTCATTTGATTATGCGAATATGTATAGCTAACCCCCATGCCCTTATTAGGTGTTGATCGTGCATCTAGCTTGCACAAGAATCAGTAAGGGGAGATGTCCCTTAGGTGCATGCAGAATGTAGAAAATGAGGGTTGGGAACCCGTTGTGCAGATATCGAGGATTCCACCAGAAGGATGTTTGGACAAAGGACCAGTGACCAGCTCTATAACATTTCTATTTTTAATAGAATTTATATGATACATATTTTGGAAAGAGGTATCATAAGAGGAATTCAGTTTCGTAATAATACTTATTTGGTATTAATGGACTTGTTACACTTGATATATTTTGGGAGGTATAATATGATGATTTTACTATGTTTCCGCAAACTCTGATTTTGTTAGTCAACCTCATTATTAATCAAGTGTTTGTGAAAAGGAATTTTCAAGGGAAAGAAAAATTCTTGTTTTCAGATCTTTTTCTAACAATAACAAGTCCAAGTATTCTTAAACTTATTACTTATCTTATAAAGTAAGATGACATAAAAGGAGTGTTACACCTTTCTTGTATGCTACTTTAATTTTTTTAAATATAGACGAACGCATACATGTTTTCCGGCATATTCTTTGGTTTTATAATTACATAAATGCATAAGTAGTTTTCCCGTACACTAATTTGGGTTTCCATAAAGACATAAATACTTTGAATGTATGGGATTTTATTTATTGAACCTTGAAACCATACAAAGTGGTTGATTTTATCAAAGTTTTATCTTGGCATGCATAACTTGAATGTGTGAACAAATCATGGAAAACCATGCAAATTTTCAAACTCTTCTTGGATTGCAATTGAAAGGTGTGCAACTTATCTAAGATGTGTGTGTAGATTTAGACCTGAATCCTAGGATTAATTCAGGAAGATCAGAATTAAGTAGAGATTGCTAAGTTAGTGTTTGCAATCATGCGCTGATATGAAATGTTGGTTTGCATATTTGAATTTTGATTGTTATGTATGTGCTGACTGTTTACTTGTCAATGAGTGTGATTGCTTAGGACTTAAGAATAGTGCCTAAGTTGTAGATCACTAAGTAGATTGTGATTAGATCTTTATTAATGCTGCCGTTTAGATCGAGTATAGAAATAGTTCTGGGTTGTTTTGAATGCGGCAGCTATTAAGTGATAGTGCTATTTGTAAACCTGACAATGACCCCATCATTAATGGATATGAGATTTAGACTGATACCCCTAATCTTATGCTTATTAATGATTGATGTCATCTGAGGACTATAAATGGCACAAGACCAGTCAAGCCTAGAATGTAGAAACCAATTTGATTAGCACCCTTTCCAGATGTTTAAAGTAAAATGTCTGGGAAAAACCCAGTTGACCTTAGGAGCCATCTCCAATCCATTGGAGAAATTGCTCTTGATTTTAGAAACCTGAGGTTTATTAAAAGTCTTTTTATTAGAACTCTTGCAATGTTTGACCGACATCGGAGTAAACCTCAAAAACCTTAGAGCATTTTGCTTCTAGTCTAACCAAATTAAACCACGATTTGTATTCTTCATTGGATGCATGAGTCCGGTGGCGTACTTAAGCAAGGTAGTATGCCGATTCAAAGTGGGGGAGTAGTGTAACGTCCTACATTTTTATACTTTAAGAAAATACTTTAATTTAATATTAAATTATGAAAATATTCGGGGTTTATAAAAATTTTGACAGAGTTTCCCTTAAAAATTGGACTTTCCCAAATAGAATTAAACCTGTCAGTCCAGAACAGTTTGCAATTCGAGTAAAATAAAACTTTCAATTCAAAATAAAAATGTACATATAACTGTTCAATAAACAAATCACTTAAACAAAATAAAATTCTTAATTACAAATATATATATTTACAGAATCTATTTATTACAATATAACCTATGAATGGTTGCTCAACCTCGTGACCCTTGGGTCACTTATACTAATATACTCTCTACTATGAGTATACCGTTCTCGGATTTGATCCTTTCGTGCCTGTCTCCTTGGTGTACCTAATATGTCTGTAACACCTACAATTAATTACCCTTTTACACCCTTAATTAAAATAGTGAATTGAAAATTTCTTTTTAAACTTATGATTTGAGTAGGAAAAACACTTAGTTATTTTTAATTCATATGGAAATCTCCCGTCAAACGGACAGAGTTTTGCTTGTTTTTAGGACTTTCCCAAAATTCTTGTAACCTGATAAACAATAGCATTTTAAATTCATCAGAGGCCAGCAGGGCCCAAAATATGGTTTAGTCCACTCATTACATTATTTCTAAGGAAATTCAAATAGTTTCTCAAACTCATAGTTTCTCAAAATACAAAGTATATGAAATACAATAAAACTTCCCCAAAATAACCCATGACCAATAGGTGGTCGCTAAATACTATCCACACTCCACGTGGTGGAATGTAATCCTGCTCGGCGAGACACGTGTATGCTCCTTCGGTACCTGTAAAAATATAGCAAGAAGGGTAGCATTTTCACAGTACTAAGAATAATAGCTTCTAAGAAGCATAGCTGACAAACTAGGCCCTATTGAAGTCAAAGTTGTCTGTTAACCTAGAATTCTTTTTCAGGTAATCACATACAAGTTCATCTTCGATAACTTAAGCCTTATGTCCATACTACCTTCCTATCGATCCTATTTTTAGTCTTAAGCTTGCTTTTCAATTCAATTAAATTCACATTTCATTCTCATCCATCGTTTTCATAAAGACTTTCGTTCCATTCACTTTAATCAGATTCATAAGTCTTTTCAATCTGTCCCTGGTCACGACCTACTGCGTCCGCACTCCTGTGCACTCACGACTTACTGCGCCCGGGTATGTTTCTCAATCCCTTGCTCACGACCTACTGCGTCTGCACTCCTGTGCACTCACGACTTACTGCGCCCGGGTATGTGTCTCAATCCCCTGGTCACGACCTACTGCGTCTGCACTCCTGTGCACTCACGACTTACTACGCCCGGGTAAATCCCCTGGTCACGACCTACTACGCTCGCACCACCGCGCGATAGCGACTTACTGCGCCCGGGTATGTTTCTCAATCCCCTGGTCACGACCTACTGCGTTCGCACCACCGTGCGATAACGACTTACAGCGTCCGGGTATGTTTCTCAATCCCCTGGTCACGACCTACTGCGTTCGCACCACCGTGCGATAACGACTTACAGCGCCCGGGTATGTTTCTCAATCCCCTGGTCACGACCTACTGCGTTCGCACCACCGTGCGATAACGACTTACTGCGCTCGGGTAAGTATCTCAATCCCCTGGCTGAGCCTGGGTATAATTTAATTAGTTCTTTATCATTATCAATTCTTTAGAAAATTTCCATTATTCAAAATTAATTACCACATTACACATTTCCACTATCCAATGGTCACAATTATATATTATAACTTAATTAGCACAATTCAACATTTCAATATGACATATCATCACACAATCCTTATAGTCACATTTACACTTATCAAATCAAATCAAGCACAACATCCATCAAGGTTCCTCCTCACTCGATCACCATCCTCTGATTTCTGATTCATTTATTAATAAACATCATTTCTCTTTTACCAAGCTGTTTATCCTTAGTCCATTCTTTAATCATTCACTCATAATTTTCCATCCTTCCTTCATTACTTAGCCCTTTCTATGTTACTTGCCTACGATGATACTTAGTCCATTATTTACTTTACGAGTCACAAAACCAAACACGACATGAACACACATCAATAACAAGTAACAATCAACGAATAATAATCAAAACAGTCGACATACTCGGGTATGTCTCAGAGCACTATAATTAAGTCAACTCCCTAGGGTTCTCAACTTTCAACTTAATTTGCATATAATCTACACATTCCTAAGCAATTTGCCCTAAGATTCATTCCATACACCTTAATTATCCTATGATTTATTCTTTTAATTATTTATCTACACCTAGTCATCATTACAACAATCTAGAATCTATATCCTTAGGAAAGGTAACACAAACCCCTCTTACCTTCTTAAGAAGTGGTGGTGAATCCCAAGTCCTAGCCCATTGATCCTTGTGTTTGATTTCCTTGTCCTTAGCCTTTCTAATCCTTGACTTGTACCCACTTGGCCCTTAAAACCCTAGCCTTAATCTCCTACTCTTTGACTTGAAGCTAAAGGTGTGCTCATGAGGTGTTCTCCCTAGCCACTTGAATTAGAGAAACCCATGGAGAGGAAGAAGCACACGAATTTCAAGGGGAAGAGGAGGGAAGTTGTGGGTTATTAGTTTCATACTTAATTTTTTTTTGGTGGAGATGGTGATCAAAGGTCTTGATCATGGATTTATGGAGGAAGATGGTGCTAGCTCTTTGGTTGCTTGATAGTTGATGATGATTTATGAGAATAGTGGGACTTGGTTACTAGTGTTTGAGTTGATGATGGTGGAGCTAGGTTCTTGGATCAAGAGGGTGAGTTGTTGTGGTGGTTGGTGGTGATTTGGTGTTTGATCCATGTTGGAGGTTGATGGTGATGATGATTGCTAGCTTGGGTGAGAGAGAGACATGGTGGAGTTGGGGAAGGAAAGGAGAAGGTGCTTGGGTCCATGAGAGAGAGGGAATCACGGCGGTGTTGGGGAAGAAAGGAAATTGGCGCTTGGTTGCTTTGGGTTGGAGTGAGCAAGAAGAAGAAATGGTGGTGCCTTGGTGAGTGAGGGAGGCACGGATAGAGTAAGGAGGAGAAGAAGGTGAAGGTATGTTGGTGGTGGTTTGGTTGGTTTATAAGGCCCCTTGCCTTGGCTGGTCTGATCGTGTGGTGGGGAGGGAGTGGCTTGCCCCCCAAGTCCAGATCTGGTGGCTGGGAGCACACCAGCTGGTCGCGCGCGCCTGGGTGAGGACAGCGCGCGCCTGGGCGAGTTCTTGCACCAGCACCAGAGCTGGTGCGGTCAGGAGAGATTGGCACGCCAGTCTGGTGCGCCTGATGGGGGTCTGATGTGTGCAGCACGCCTGGGCGCAGAGACCACGCGCCTGGGCGTGAGATCAGCACCAACTGGTGCTGCTAGTGCGCCTGGTTCGAGATTTGGTGCGGTCAGGTGTGGTTTTGGCGCGCCACACGCGAAACTGGTGCGGCTGGTTCGTGTTTTAGCCCGCCTGGGCGAATTGGTGCACCGCCTGGGCGAGTTTTTCACTGTCTGGTGCACCAATGAACAGTGCACCCGCCTGGGCGTGCACCAGTGCGCCTGGGCGTGCACCAGAATTCCAAATCTTCGATTCGCCGTAACTTTTTCGTTAACCGTCGGATCTTGCTCAAATTTTGAGACAAGCTTCCTAAGACCTTAATCTTCACATCCAACGGTGGGAATTTGGTTTGGAGCTATGGATATTTTATTCCTAATTTTCTCTTTTCGGTTGATTTCTAACATCTAAAATGCCAATTACACTCCCGATTTCGCTTATTTGACTTTGCCCAAAGCCACAATTGCCTTCTATACAACCCCTAGGACTTATAATTACCAGTCACCTTGCACCCAAAATTCTTTAAGTAATTAATCTACCCGTTCTCTACATTAATAATCTATTAAATCACTAATTAGGCTTGGAATAAAATTAGGGATGTTACAATGTCCACTGTAAGGGTGAGTACTTTGAAATCTAGATCAAAGAAAACGCTTAAAAACAGTAATAAATCATAAAGAGGTATATTCAAACACAAACAATAACATTTATACAATTTATCATTTAATTAGCAAGTAAGGCACAATAACACTATTCAGCTTATGACCTCCACATATAAGGGTATAATACTTTTATATAATACTACAATGCACAATCACATGGTTATGCCTTGCTATCGTCACACTTAGATGGATTAATTCTCGAATCCAACATTGAACACTTTATTTCCTTTCAAACACTTTTACACTTTTGTATTGGATTCGACGAATTAAAACACCTTCATAATGCATTCACACTTTCCCTTTCACTTGCACACTTTACTTTTAACACTTTTACACTTTTAACGATTGGGTACATTGTGCTTCACATTCTCCCCGCAGGAGGGTTCCTCACACAATGTACCTATACACTTTTAACACTTTAACTTTTAACACTTTCACACTATTGGGTACATTGTGCTTCACATTCTCCCCGCAGGAGGGTTCCTCACACAATGTACCTATACACTTTCCCTTTTCCATATCAATAATAACACAACCACCTCACAACCCTCCCTCCACTCTGGGGAAAAACCGACTAGGAGTAAGCATTTCTCAACCTCTAGTTGGGTGCTTCACCTCCACTTAGGAAGGTCCCTCGCTCACCCGCTTGCACAACACTTCACCTCCACTTAGGAAGGTTCCTCATGCGATTTGGGTTGATTTGTCCAAATCGGGCTTTAGCAGAAATCACCCTCGACTGGCCCAAAGAAACCAAAGTAAATAGAATTATTATGGTTTGCATAGAACCAACCCCCAATACGGGAAGCAAACCCGTATCCTTTGCAGGATCAAAGTTCTCCATAATAATCCCTAACATTTACTCTTGTCCTCATCAATCGCGAAGCGACGTGTGTTTTTCCCCGACACCTAACGTCCACCTTTTCACCATGCATGATCCAATATTCTAAGTGTTTCTCAATTGAATTTAAGACCCTCTTGGTTCTCTAGAAAAATGTCATTTAATTGGTTTAAACTCAATTGAGAAATACTTGGCCCTATTTAATGCATAACTATATGAATGTCATTTACAATTTACTTATATACACTTTAATAATATTAATACAAACAATATCAATCAACAATCAGTCGACATACTCAGGTATGTCTCAGGGACTGTAATTTAAATCACCTTCCTAGGGTTCTTCACTTCCTACTTTACAATTTATAAAATCAATTACTATAACATACATACATAACTAACATATCCCTAACACTTAGAGTTTCTAACTATACTCTACCCTCCTACCCATCAACCTAACCAACCAATAATATACCCAATTATAACTCTTACTATTACTAAACCCTTCCTCTAATACTAGACCAAAGTACACCCCTTACCTCTTGGAGAGAAGAGGAGAAAGAGAGAGATTAAGGGAGCACCAACACCCACTCCAATCCAAGCTCCTATGTGCTTCCTCTCTTGATTCCTATGACTCCTCAAGCTCCAATTGTTCCAATTGCACACTTTAGGGTTTAGGGTTCAATTTGGGGGTTTTTGTGGGAAAGAGGGGTAATTGGAAATTGAGAGAGGAGAAAGTATGAGGGAGTAGTGGGGAATTGATTTGGGGTGTTTAATTTGATTTTCTATGGTGGGAACTTGAAGAAATCAAAAGCCCTATGGGAGAAGAGAAGAGAGAATTCGTGAGTGAGGAGAGAGAAAATTTTGTGAAAAATGAGTTGAAAACGTGTTTTTAAGCTGATCTGACGGTGGTTACTCGATTAGCCACTTTGGTTAATCGAGTAACCCATGTAAATTTGGCTTAGAACAGCCTTCCTTAATCGATTAGCAGATGCTGTTAATCGATTAATTCGTGAGCATCATTCGGCCTTACTCGATTAATCGCATGCTTACTCGATTAATTCGTGAGCATCATTCGGCCTTACTCGATTAACTCAAGTGTTAATCGAGTAACCAGTTCAGCCCACTTAAACCCTTGAACTTCAAAGTACCGTAACTTTTTCGTTAACCGTCGGATCTTGCTCAAATTTTGAGGCAAGCTTCCTAACACACTTATCTTAACATCCAACGGTGGAATTTGGGTTTAGAGCCATGGATCTTTTATTCTAAATTTCCTAAAGTCCTATACTCTTAATCCTTTAATAACATTTCGAAACCAAAATCTTAACCTAACACATTCCTTTCTCTTCACTCTAAACCTATTCTAACTTATTTCTACTTCACACAGACCCACTCTTAGCTAAATACTACACTCTAAACACTTAAACACACACTAATTCTAATATTAATTAACGTTTCTAACCGAAATCGAAACCTAAGAATGCTACGACACTTAGGGCAATTCTATTCATTAAGGCACTTAAACACTTAGTAAATCTGGGGATGTTACAAGTAGAACCTAGTGCAGTGTGCATCGTAGTTTAGAAAACCCTTTGTTGGGATGGTTCTCCATTTGAAGGAATTGAACGGAATTTCGGGGACGAAATTCTAATAAGTGGGGGAGAATTGTAACATCCCTAATTTAATTTACAAGCCTAAGTAGTGATTTAATAGGTTTATAGAGAAGAGAATAGGTAGAATATTTACTTAAAGAATTTTGGGAGCAAGGTGACTAGTAATTTTAGGTACTAGGGGTTGTGTAGGATGTATATGTGTCAAGAGGCAAGATTATCTAAGCGAAATCGGGGGTTAAATCGGCGTTTTAGATGTTAAAAATCGACCGAAAAGAGAAAATTAAGAATTTATTACAGGATGCTAAGAAATTAAATTCCACCGTTGGATATGAAGTTTAAGGGATTAAGAAGCTTGTCTAAAAATTTGGACCCGATCCGACGGTTGACGAAAAAGTTACGGCGAATCGAAGTATGGGAATTCTGGCCCACGCCCAGGCGCACCAGCCTGCGCCCAGGCGCGCACCACTATTCATTGGTGCTGGGACAGGTAGATTTGCGCTTAGGCGCATCGTCCCGTGCGCCCAGGCGCGCACCAGACGCACCAGACCTGCTGATGGCGCACCAGCTGACACGCCACTCCCCACCAGTCCCGCACCAGATTCTTGCACCACGCACCAGGCCAGGAGCTGGTGCTGTTTCCGCGCTCAAGCGCGCAAGACCCCCGCCCAGGCGCACGCGGTCTGATGCCAAATCTCAGCCACACAAAATCGACTTGGTGACCAAGTCATGCATTTTGGGCCACACGATTCTTCTTCCTTGGCAAGGGGCATCATAAACCAAGGCCATCCACCACCAACTCACCTTCTTCTCCCTCTTCCACCATGTTTTTCCTTCCCTCTCTCCATGGATTCCAAGAGCCAAGTCCATCATCAACACCCAAACACCATGATCAAGGCACCTTCAACCTTGATCTTCAACACCATCATCCACCCTCTTGATCCAAGGGGCAAAACATCATCATCTCCACTTTAAACCCAAAAGGCTAAGATCATTCCATCATCTTCTCCAACCTTCTTCCTTGATTCTAAGATCAAATGCCCTCATTATCCTCCTCAACCTTCACCCACCAAGAACCAAAAGCAACCACACACCACCACTCAAAGTACCATGGCCTCACCTCCTTCATCTTCATCATGTTTTCCCTCATCTACACCAAGAACAAACTCTATCATCCACACCACAAATCATGGGAATCAAGTCCAATAACCATTTTATTCACCCTCCTCACCAACACTCAAGCAAGAACTAGGTTGAGCACCACCCTCCCTTCCTCCCCATAAATTCGTGGCCTCCTTCTCCCTTCTCTTTTGAGCTTTTCCAACTCCCAACACCATGTAGACCCCTTCATGCTCATGCTCCATCATCCTAGATCACCACTAGCAAGCATTCTAAGTGGGTACAAGACTAGGAGCAAGGGAATCAAGGCTAGGAAGCTTAAAAACAAGGAATTGGGCTAGAGCTTGGAAATCATCATCTTTACCCATTGGAAAGGTAAGAGGGGTTTGTGTTACCTTTCCTAAGGATATAGATTCTAGGTTGTTGTAATGATGACTAGGTGTAGATAATGGATTTAGAGAATACACCATAGAATATTTAAACTATAAAGTGCATGAAATGAACCTTAGGGTGTAATTGCTACTTAATGTGTAGATTATATGTTAATTAAGTAGGAATTGAAGAACCCTAGGGAGTTGACTTAATTTATAGTACTCTGAGACATACCTGAGTATGTCGACTGTTTTGTTTACCAACTGTGGATTGTTATTTGTCATTGATGTATTTTCATATTGTGCTGGGCTTGGGTAGCTCGTAAAGCAAATAATGGACTAAGAATTAACGTAGGCAAGTCATATAGAAAGGGCTAAGTAAGGAGGAAAGGATGGAAAATTTTGAGCGAGTAATTAAAGAATGGATTAAGGACAAATAGTTTGGTAAAAGGGAAGCGATGTTAATTGAATTATAAGTTAGAGAATGGTGATTGTGTGACAAGGAACCTTGATGGATGTTGTGCCTGATTAAATGTGTTATGTAACACCCTATAATTAATTACCCTTAATTCCCCTTATATTAAAATACGGACTCAAAAATTCATTTTTATTACATTAAAATCAACCGTCAAACGGACGGAGTTTTGTTTGTTTTTCGGACTAATCCAAAATTTAACCTGTGATAAACAATTTCAAATAAACAACTAATAGCCAGCAGGGCTTTAGATTATATTTCTAAATCATAACAAGGCCCCATGGGCTCCAAATATATCAACGTGCATAATTAATCAGAGTAATAGCGGAAAAATACTAAGTTTGAGTGTTAAAACCAAAAGTTATAACTTTAGCAAAATAAAACATCCTAAGCCTGATTCAAAATATGCATATTCAATTTACATCAAAATAATATAAGAGGCTTAGGTCCATGCTATGATCTAAATCCCATAACACCCTACTCTCCCTGTGAGGGAAAGTACTCCTGCTCGGCCGGGGGTTGTGCCAGCTCAATCTCCGTACCTGAAAATGTAAGGGAGTGAGCATTGCACATGAAATAGAAAGCAGTTTCTAACTAGACATAACAACCCACTAGGTCAAACACAATTAGCAAATAAGCATATATTCACATATTGCACACCATACTCATTTCATCATTTCCATATTCATTATTCATTTCAACATCCATTTCCATTATTCAGTTCAACATCCATTTTCCTTATTCATTTCAACATCCAATCAACATTCATTTCCTTTTCTTTTTATTCATTTCACATACTCATTTCATTTCAGTACATCACCTCAAATCAGAGGCCAATGCACAGTTTCATGCAACACATTTATCACCTCAAATCAGAGGCTCTCATTCTTTTCCTTATTTAAATTATGTGTCCCTCAGGTCAGAGGTCAACACCCATTCATTATAATTCATTTTGTGTCCCTCAGGTCAGAGGTCAACACTTCAATCTCTTAATTCACGGTGTGTCTCTCAGGTCAGAGGTCAACACACCAATACACATTTCATCCGGTGTCCCTCAGGTCAGAGGTCAACACTCAACTCTTTATTTAATCCGGTGTCCCTTAGATCAGAGGTCAACACCCATTCATTCTAATTCATATCGTGTCCCTCAGGTCAGAGGTCAACACACACTTTCATTGTAATTTATCCGGTGTCCCTCAGGTCAGAGGTCAACACTCATTCACTTTATTTCATTTCGTGTCCCTCAGGTCAGAGGTCAACACACATTATCATCACTCTCATTATAAACAATTTACCACAATTTAAATAACGTCACCTCAAAACAGAGGCCAACATATATACTACATTCACAATATTCGGCACCTCAATTCAGAGGCCAAGAATTATTCACTTCCTTGTTCAATCAATCATAACACATTTAAACACAACAACACACATTCCACAACTAGTTATTCATGTAATTACCTTATTCATTTCCTTTCTCAGTTATCACAGTCATACCAGATAGTATTCCCTTTCATATTCCAACATTTATATCACACTTCATTTCAAATTACATATTTCACCTTCTTACATATTTGCTTAATCACCACATAATAAAATCACCTTCTACTTTTTGTTTACACAAAATCATTTGTTTCCATTTCCGATATTCACAAGTTCAATTCATAAGCCATGAGCTTTATTCACAATTGAAAATACTTATCATTTATACTCATTTAGCATTTAGATACAAATACGCGCATTCATCACATATAATTGTTTCCATTCCCTTTTCTTCCTATATTAATTTATTCCATAACACATACACATATTTGCAATAGCAGTGAATTATCATTTAATACAAGACTTTACCATTAAAATCAATAATCTTAGAATTCATTTATGTCAACTTCACTATCATATTAACCAATTCCTCATGTACTTCAATTTAATCCTTATCCAAGTTTCATTTATCAAATAATTCATTGTCATATTATTGGGTTTCCTTTTCCTAGTCTTAACATCCAATCATCATGCATATTTAATTAATTAGGATTTTATATTCAATAACCTAAGGTTTTATAATCTAATTTTCTCCCCTAACACATAACCCTAACAAGCATTATATACTAACTACAGCCTACTCCCTAGAACAAGGCAAAGCTCACTGTATCCACTCCCTTACCTCAAACACTTAAGGATAAGGAGATTCCAAGTGTCCTATGCTTGAGTTTGCCCACCAAGAGCTCAAAATCCACAAGAGAGTGATAGAACCTATTAATAAGCCACAAAAAGGAGGATTATTGCTCGTTCCATGATGCTCAAACTAAACCCCATGGAAAACTTGAAGGTTCTAAGCTTAGAATTGAAAACCTCCATGAGAGGGAGGAGAGAGAGAACTCGAATTATAGAGAGAGAGGGAAGGAATTAAAGGCTTGAATACTTACTAGGAGCAAGGAGGAAGGAAGTTTGATGATGGGAATGGAGTATCACCCTTGCTTCTTGATGATTTGAAGGAAAAGAATGAAGACCTAGAGGAGAAGAAGAAGAAGAGGTCGAACAATGAGGGAAAAGAGTGTTGATTTCGTTTTATTTTTTTCCTCAGTAGCAGTGTTTAATCGATTAAATTGCAGCTTAATCGATTAAGAGGCGATTAACCTGCACAATTTTGCAGTATCCAGATTTTGAAAGGCCATAACTTCTTCGTTACCCGTTGGATCTTCCTCAAATTTTAAAGCAAGCTTCCCTACATACTAATATTCACATCCAACGGTGGAATTTGCGTTTAGAGTTGTAAATCTTTTATTTTGAATTTCCTAAAGTTCTATGTTTTAAACCTAGTTCTACATGTATTTTTGGCTAAATTCTAACTTATATCTCCATTTCTTCTACCCTAAGACCATCCCAACATAGATTATACTTGGAATTAAATTTGGGATGTTACATGTTAAGTGTAAATGTGACCATAGTGGTTGAATGATAATATGTGTTATTGAGATGATGTTGTGCTTGAATATTCATGATGTGTGATTTGGTGATGTTTATAAATTAAGTGCTTGTTTTGTGAAATGAATGTGATATGATGATGGTTAGAAACCAAGGAAAAGAATGGAAATCGTATATGAATTAAATGATAATGGAAAGTGCAGTTGAATTGAGTATCGGTGCATTGATAGACTAGGTGCCCCTGCCGGGTGTACCAAATTCCCAAGGGCCAAGTGCTCACCAGGCCAAATTCCCATTAGGTCCAAATGCCCTGTTAGGCGTCAATGCACCAAGACTTAATTCACTGCTGAATTAATTGATATAAAATGTGTTAGAAATGTGAAAACGAGAATGAAATCAAATAATTGAAATGTACAATGTTATGTGGAATTTATGATAGCATAGCTTGACAGGGTAAAGCCTTTTGGGTGTGAAAGTCCTGGTTGAGCGAGAGACCCTTGGGTGTTCCAAATGCCTGGCAGGAGCATTAAAATCCTAGTGATGCAAACCGGTTGTAACCAGGAGAGTTACCCGGGCGCAGTAAGACGTTATCGCGCATGTAGGTTGAACACAGTAGGTCGTGACCAGGGGAGAATGTAAATGAAATATACCCGGACGCAATAAGACGTTATCGCGCATGTGGGTGCGAACGCAGTAGGTCGTGACCAGGGGAGAGTTACCCGGGCGCAGTAAGACGTTATCGCGCATGTAGGTGCGAACGCAGTAGGTCGTAACCAGGGGAGAATGTAAATGAAATATACCCGGACGCAGTAAGACGTGATCGTGCATGGGTGCGAACGCAGTAGGTCGTGACCAGGGGAGAATGAAAAGTAATATACCCGGGCGCAGTAAGTCGTACCAGCACGTGAGTGCGGACGCAGTAGGTCGTGACCAGGGACAAATTGAAAGCGAAATGTGAAGTTAACGAATTGAAAAGTAGCTAAAGGTTGAATGTAGGATTGCTAGGAAGGTAGTATGGACATAAGGCTTAAGCTGTCGAAAATGAACTTGTATGTAATTACCTGAAAAAGAATGCTAGATCAATATATAGTCTTTATTGTGATAGGGCCTAGTTTGTCAGCTATGCTTCTTAGAAGCTATTTTACTTAGTATTGTGTAATGCTACCCTTCTTGCTATATTTCTACAGGTACCGAAGGAGCATACACGAGTCTGGCCGAGCAGGAATACATTCCATCATGTGGAGTGTAGGGTATTTTTGAGGAGACCACTATTTTGGTCATATACTTTGTATTATGGGAATCATTTGATGTATTTTCTTTTATTTTAAATTTGAAAACTAGAAGTCTCGAGATTTAGACTTATTTTTCTGGAAAGGTTGTAATATTTGGACAAAACTCTATTTTTGGCCTTGCTGGCCTCTGATGAATATGAATGTGTTTTTCTAAAAATGTGCAGGTTAAACCAAAACTTTGGAAAATCCAATAAACAAAGGAAACTCCGTCCGATTGACGGCAGATTTTTATAATTAAAAAGGAAATTTCACATTCATTATTTTAATATATGGGTATCTATGGGTAGATAAAGTATGGTGTTACAGAACACATTTTTAGAATAGAAAAATCACTTAAGCAAATTCTGGACAACAAAGAACTTGTCCACAAAATCACTTTTAGAAAAACCCGAAAACACCGTAAAAGTATTTTTTGCATTTAAAACATGCTTTAGCACAAAACAAACACTTAAACACTTTATAGCACATGATTGGGTACCCTTTGGCAAACCCTTCATAGAAGGTGGGGCCTTTGTTGTGTACTTTGATGCTTGGGTAGCCTTTGTTAATATATTCATTTTTTTTGCTGTTAAAAAAAAACACTTAAACACTTTAGAATTCAAACCATAGTATTAAAAATGGAACTCGGGCAGCCACCAAACAAAGCTCACAATTCCAAATAAATCAAATCAAACAAACACAAAATCACTTAATTTCTTACAAGTCCGGCACTTAATTGAATACTCTTCAATCATTACTTAAATTCATCAATGACAAACAAAACTTTAACAAATCAACTCATAAAATCAAGTAGCATGTATTCTTTTATCATTCAATGGATTTAAACAAGTAAACATAACCAAACTAATTTAATCAAATTACACTTTTATAAATAATCAATTCAATTCCTACTAAACACCTAAATTAAAATAAACAATCACAACAACTAACTCTTAGATTTTATTTTCTCATATAACATACCTCAAGGCAAAGCAACATTCATACATTTTTTTTAACACTTCCTAAAGCATTCAAATCAACACTTTGTCAATTAAATTCAAACACAAAATCAATTAGCTAGCTTCAATCACATATGCAACACATAAACAATTTAAAACAATTTCATTTTCATATTTACCTACTCAAACACAAAGCGGCCGAATTGAACAAAGCAAAATAAGCCAAATATTAATTACAGGTTCCAAACACTCCAATCAACTTAACTTTTTCTAATCATCATGCAAGTTTATTTTCATGAATCAAAACTCATTTAAGCATACACACATGCATGGCTGAATATAGCAAAGAAAAAATCAAATATCACAAATCCATAATACTCAAATCAACTTAACTCCTTCAAAGCACTTACACACAATTTTATTTTTCATGAAACAAAACCATTCACTCACTTTTTCATGCTTGGTCGAATACACATATACATGAACAAGAGCATACATTTTCTTTTATCAAACAAACACATGCACATATTCAAAACCTAAAAACCGTATAGCCCTAAAATTAGCAAATCAAAGCAAAAATCCATTCAAGAACTCATTTTCATGTAAGAACCGAAAAATACATCACTAAAATACGAAGGATCAACAAATCATTAACATGCATTCAAGAATAAAATGATTTCCCTCTTTCTAAACCTTAGGCCGTGACATGCATGAGAGAAATAGGAAATTTTTTTGCAAATCAAATCATCACACCAACACATATAGCTCATAAACAACATTAACCTACTCATATTTAAACATTCTTAACACAAATCAATGAACAAAAATTATTTAAACAAAAAGGGTCAAAAACTGTGAGCTCCCATAGTGAATGCATGTCCATTTTTCTGTTTTTAAACATCAATCCATACATATTCAAGCATAGAAAAATCATAAGGAATAAGAAAAATCAACATGCAAGAGCTCAAAGCTTCAAACAAAAAAAAATCCTCTTTGAAAACTCATGAAAACCGAAAATAAAAATGAAAGAAGAAGAAAAGTGTAACACCCCGATTTCGAAAACTTGAAATAAAAACTTACAAATACTAATTAATTCTTTTTTGAAAAATAGGGTGAATTTTTTTTTTCTCAAGTAGAAAACTCATCAATCAAGTTTCCCAAAACAAGGTATTACTTTTAAATCCTTTCTCTCAAAAACGTTTACTGAATTTTCTAAAAACGATTTGTTATTGATAACTTCTCAAACAAAGGCTTTTCGCATAGAAAAATATTTGGTTTACTTAAAACAGTTATCTGTCTGATTACGACAGTCATTCTGAAAAACAGTTTAGAAACAGGTCATAAAAGTTTTTCAAAAGTGGTCACCATAGTTCATCGGTGCCATCCTTACATAACATTTACCTTAGCAAAAACATTTCAAAAGAAAAGGGGTACACTTGATATACATATCAGCAAGGGTCCATTAGAACCTAACTATAAACTACTAAGCAGCGTCCCCTTCTTGATTCGGGGCATAAGTCCTCAAAAGCGATCTCCGTCGTCCAGCAGTAGCCCTCTCGTCAGCGTACCACGATCAGTAAGTCCTTCTTCCAGGAGAAGCCACACCAGCTCCACCATCTTTTGGAACCAGAGGTTCACCATCACATACACACAAGAAGTTGAGAGAGTAAGTTACCCGAATGGAATTACTCCCATCGACTTCTTGGATTTACACTAGCGACGTATACCAGAACATAACAAGCAATACAAGCAAACAATACAGCAGATAATTATGCAAGATGCATGGGAATGCAGTGCAATAGGCGCATTATCTAATGCGTTATCTTTCTCTTAAGGGGATCTCTTAGTCAGTTCATCTCGCAAGGTCGAAGTCTCTCTATCCACATATCTCGAGTCCATAGTATCGGAATTCAAGCCTTATGGTTTTGGGTCTACATCTCCTCGGAATCCATCCACCTAGTCGGAAGCAACCAGAAGTACAGGATCTCTAACCACACCGGCTCCGGGAGACGACACCAAGATATAAAATACCCGGGAAAGATGTCTTGACAAGGGTGTCCACCTCCGCCGTGTTCAAGTATCCCTCTTCTGATCTTGATTTAGTCAAGGGGGTGACAGTCATCCGTCTAGTGATCATGCAGTACTTCAGCTACGACACCGGACTACCTACCCAACCTTGGATGGTCAACCCAGGTCACTGTAGCTTTTCCCCGCCTAGACAGACTCCTCTTAGGCTTCTTGACGAATCACTGTCATTGCCCTCCCCTATCCTAATCATCAAGTGTTTACCACGCAGGTAAACACCGTATCTTCCTCTCCACTACTTCGGGTAAAGGTTTTAAGTCGCGAGGTTATACTCGTTTATCCTAACGTCGACCCATCCTAAGTCATCTCCGCCATACAGCTCCGACCATATGCGGAATACTTCTGTGGGACTCGACCACTATGTTTGACGGGCACCGACCCATCATGAATTGCTTTCAGCATATGGCTCCGACCATATGTGAGATATCATAGTTATTCTGACGGGCTCCGACCCATTCAGAACCAACTTCAGCATATAGCTCCGACTATATGCGGGATATCCATCAATCTTTGATAGATAGGCTCCGACCTATCCCAAGTCATTCCAACATATGGCTACGACCATATGGGAACCGTCTTTGTGGGACTCTGCAGTAGTTGCATCTGGTCCAAAGGCGTCATCATCGTCCAAATGCTAGTCCATTAGCCATGTCATCCGCTCGATCCACGTACTCGGGCGCATCAGCATCATCCGGTTCCGTAGCGCATTCCATCCCTTAGAGTTTCGCTCTATTCTTTGGGGGATTTTCTTATAGTTTTCTAATGTCTTGCTATTCTTAGCGTATATCGCGGGATGATGCATTATGCTCATGCAATAACAATATAAGCAACAATATATCTCAATATAAACAAATATATCAATCAATTCATACCATGTGATGGTATAGGTCTGAGTCTTCGTATACCGCAATACAAACAGGGCACACAATTTATCGGGTATACTACTGGCTACAATAGACCTTTACTCTGACTTTGAGAGAGTACGGAGTGTCCTAATATACTCACTAGACACTAAAGTGTCTTAGGATAACTTCTCTCTCACCTGGGTTCGCAGTTACCAATTCCACAAGTTCCGAACGATCCGCTTCCTTCCTAGTCTGCCCGACTCCAACTTCTTTCAAGTCCCATAAGATAGACATATGAGTATTAAACTTTATTTAAATATTACTCTTAAAATCATTCTCAAAGTAACTTAGGAAAAATCCAAACTTTGTCTTTATTTAAAACCAAAACATCAATTCTTTTTACTCAAACTTGTCCAAAGTCAAACACTAACTTTTGTACTTTAAAATCATGAGAAAATAATCGAATAAATAAATTTAATTAAAAGGTTTTTTTGCTGGTCTCTCTTGGACAACATTGAATTTAATTTCGAAAACACCGAAAAATTGCATTTTTCAAACCAATTTTGTCTTAGATTAAATACCTATAAAAACTAAGCTTTAAAACACCTTGAAAACATTTTTAAAACAAGAAATACAACTTAGAAAATTCTGGACAGCATTATATCCTAAGCTTGAAATTCATTTTTCATCGTTCAAAGCCAATTTAAACACATAGGTAAACCAAGCATCTTGAAAACAATCAAACAAACACTTTGATCAACAATCTATCAAGTTCAAACACTTAGAATCACATGTGGGCAACATGGTACTTAAACAAATTAAACCATTTAAATACTCTCATGCATTCTAAAAAATCATTCTTACTTTACTTAGGAAGCTTAAACAAACATTCATTCATTTCAAACATTACAAAATCACAAGTCGTCAAATTAAGTCAAACATAACATGTTCACATACTCATTCACACATATAACTCAATCAAATAAAGGAATTAGACTCTTAAGCATATACAAACCGAATCATGTTTCACACATACACTTAGACACATTTTTCTTTTTAACTTTCACTTAATCAATTCCATCTTAGCAAAACTTCATCTTATCATACTTGACTATATCAAAACTGTATGCATCATGAGTTGTTTAAAAATTATTTTCTTCAAAGAATAGCTTCACAAATCAACACATAGTTTCATGACATGAACACATATACATTCAATAGAATTTTAACTCAAAGTCTAAGGTCCAAACCGTGACCTTGACTAGATTTTTCTCAAAAACATTTTCAAAGATTCAAGACTTCTAAAAACAACTTCAAATCCAATAACAATTTCACATAATTCATCAAGTAAGTAGAAACATAATCTTAGCATGCATTCACTCATGAAACCGTGAGCATCATTACATCTCTAAACAATTTTTATTTCACATTTAACACATAAAAACAACTCAACACTCATGGAAATCACATGTTCACTAATTAAACTTAAGAAAATTCTAATCTTTTCAATCAAGCATGCAAAACCGTGGCTAATCACATAAAGACCACAACATCACATAAATTTTATTCATCTAAAACATCATTAAATTCAAGATCATAACATGCAAGAGATCAATCAAAAAGGAAATCAAACTTTCATCCATAACATCATCAAAACCGTGACTATTCATGGTTTCCTCAAAAAGAGTTTTCTTAGAGACTCAAACTTCAAAAACATAATCAAAATCTAAGAATATTTACATGCACATAACACACAACCAACATCAAAATTTCTAACCTAAAGACTACTCAAAACCGTGGCCAACATAAAGACAATTGTCAAGAAAAGTTCAACCATTTTCAAAGATTTTCACATTAGGATTCAAGCATCAAGTATATCATAGTTCAATCATAGATCTTGACATGCATGAAGTCAAAAACACTAGGTCTTTGAAAAATTATTCATGAAAACTTAAAATCAAGTTCTTTTCAAAAACATTTTTTAAGAAATCAAGAAGAAAACTTAAGATCATGAGAACAAACACTTTCTTAGTAAAAACTTCAAGATCAAGCTCGAAAATCAACATGCATGTTAGTAAAAACTCTAGATCTAGCATAAAAAAAAAAACATGCATCAACACTTTCAAACCAAAAATCAAGTTTTAGAAGAAGATCATGAAAAACGAAAATGAATCAAAGAAAAGCGGTTAAGGGCTTAAGGATCTACCTAAATCAAGCTTGGAAATCAAACTAGAAAAGCAAAATCCTCCTTCTTCTTTCTCCTTAAGGCTTCGGCCACTCTCTCTCTCTCTCTCTCTCTCTCTCTCTCTCTCTCTTTCTAAGAGTTTGATTTTCTCTTAGTGTTGTGTTTGGTTTGGAATGAGAAATGAAGGAATGGAAACAAGGGATGTGTGTGTGTTGATGTTTGTATATGGTTTTGTGTGGGCTTGGGCTTTGGTCTCACTCCCACGGGTTTCCCCTCTTCCATGGCTCCCTCCTTTTTTTTTCTTTTTCTTTTTCTTTCTTTCCTTCCCTTAGGTCATGCTTAGGTCATCTAGGTGATGTCATATGTTTGACTATTAGGTAAAGCAACTTGGAGACCAAGTAAATCAACTTGGTGGCCAAGTTATGCACCTAGGTATTCGGCCATTAGGGTATTAGGGTAGATTAGGTTAGCTTAATTAGGTTTAAGGTGCTAATTAGGGTCTAATCGTGATTAGGGTAGGATTAGGAAAATTAATTTAGGTTTAGTCCACTAATCCTTAGAGATAAGGGCTTAATCGAGGATTAAGGTACAAATCAAAAACTTAATCTTTTCTAACATAGGTTTATGGAAAACTAATTCTAGATTAGCTCACTAACCTTGAGGATTTAGGGTTTAAGAGAGTGATTAAGTGCTTAATCAAGGATTAAGAACTTGATTAAGGTTTAATCAAGGGTTAGGATTCTAATTAGGGTTTTGAGAGATAATCCTAGATCAAGATGATTGGACTTTGATTTTTGAAACTTAGAGCAAAAAAAATAATTTCCATCTTAAAACCATAAAATCATATGAATCAATTAAGAAGACAAAATCTCAATAAAAACCTCAAGCAATATGATTCATTGAAAACCTTAGAAAATCAAGCACATAAAATCACAACACAAGTAAATTAAATTTCAAAGCATAAAACCCATCACGAAATCAAAACTCTTTTAAATCAATTCTTTAATTAATTAGGTTAAAATAATTTCTTAATTAGGGACTTGTAGAAGAAGTGAGTCATAAGGCAGATGTTACATCCTCCCCAACTTAGAAATTTCTCGTCCTCGAGAAATGGTGTACCTGTTTCAAACAAATGAGGGTACGAATCCCTCATGCTACTCTCACGTTCCCAAGTAGCAGTTTCACCATTTACAGAACTCCATATCACCTTAACCAGAGGAATTTCCTTTCCTCGTAGAGTCTTTACACTCCAACCGTCTATCCTTAAGGGTAAAGTCTCGTACGTAAGATTTTCCTTAAGTTGTATAGAGTCGGGTTCGATGATGTGAGAAGAATCACCAATGTACTTTCTAAGTTGTGACACGTGAAAGACATTGTGTAGGTTGGAAAACATTGGGGGTAAGGCAATTTCATAAGCTACTGGTCTTACACGTTTTAGGATTTGGTAAGGTCCTATGAATTTTGGGGTGAGTTTTCGGGGTTTAAGCACTCTGCCAATCCCAGTAGTTGGTACTACTCGCATGAATACATGGTCTCCTTCCTTAAACTCGATAGGAGTTCTTCTCTGATCATAGTAGCTTTTCTGCCGGCTTTGCGCACTTCTCATCTTCTCCTGAATCATTTTAATCCTTTCAGTTGTTTGCTGGACCATTTCCGGACCTAGAATGAGATTCTCCCCAGTTTCGAACCAACATAAGGGTGTTCTACACTTTCTCCCATATAAAGCCTCATAAGGAGCCATCCCTATGCTCGAGTGATAGCTGTTGTTGTACGTGAATTCAATCAGTGGCAATAGGATATCCCATTCTCTTGCTTGTTCCAAAACACAAGCTCTAAGAAGATCCTCTAGTGATTGAATGGTTCTTTCTGATTGTCCGTCCGTCTGAGGATGATAAGCCGAACTCAACTGGAGTCTTGTTCCGAGTGCAGTATGTAGACTATTCCAAAACTTTGAAACAAATCTCGGATCTCTGTCTGATATGATGTTCGAGGGTACTCCATGGAGTCTTACTACCTCATTGATATATATATGGTTGCTAGTTTCTCCAACGGGTACTTCATATTGACAGGTAAGAAATGAGCGCTTTTGGTTAATCGGTCCACAACTACCCAAATAGCGTCAAATCCTCTTCAGGTCTTAGGCAAAGCAGTTACAAAATCCATGGAAATACTGTCCCATTTCCAACTTGGAATTTCCAATGGTTGTAACACTCCGCCGGATTTCTTGTGTTCAATCTTGGCTTTCTGACACACCAAACACCTCGACACATACTCCGCTACTTCTCTTTTCATACCAGGCCACCAAAACACCTTCTTCAAGTCCTGGTACATTTTGGTTGCTCCCGGATGAATACTCAGTTTACTCTTATGAGCTTCTTCCAAAATCATTTCCCTTATTTCCTTGTCTTGTGGCACACAAATCCGATCCTTATGCTTCAACACTCCATCAGTTCCTACTTGGAATTCAGTCTCTTTTCCTTCCAGAACTAACTGCTTCTTGGTTTGTAACTCTGGATCGTTCGATTGACCTTCCTTGACTTGTTCCATAAACTCGTTTGATACGACCAACATTCCCAAAGTCATACTTCGTGGGTTCATCCTGACTTCCAGGTTCATATCTCTGAATTCATCAATTAACTTCATCTCCTTCACCATCATTGCAGACATATGAAGGGATTTTCTACTCAAAGCATCTGCTACTACGTTCGCTTTTCCCGGTGGTACTGTAGCTCGAAGTCGTAATCCTTCAAAAACTCCATCCATCGCCTTTGTCTCATGTTTAACTCCTTTTGATCAAAGAGATACTTAAGACTCTTATGATCACTGAATACCTTGATCCTTGCTCCGTAGAGGTGATGTCGCCATATCTTCAGAGCAAAAACCACCGCAGCTAACTCTAAGTCGTGAGTTGGGTAATTTTGCTCGTGAACTTTCAGTTGTCTTGAGGCATAAGCTACGACTTTTCGCTCTTGCATTAGGACGCAACCTAAACCTTGCTTCGACGCATCGCAGTAGACACTAAAATTCTTCTCGGGGTCAGGTAAAATTAGCACTGGTGCTGTAGTTAGCCTCCTCTTAAGCTCTTGAAAACTCTCCTCGCACTTCGTTGTCCACACGAACGGTTGTCCCTTCCTTGTTAACTTCGTCATTGTCAAGGATAATCTTGAAAATCCTTCAATAAAATGCCTATAGTATCCTGCCAAACCGAGAAAACTTCGGATCTCAGTTACCGTCGTTGGCACTTTCCAGTCCAAAACCGCCTTTACCTTGGCTGGATCTACCGCTATTCCTCCCTTTGAGATTATATGACCCAAGAAATTCACTTCTTCCAACCAAAATTCGCACTTCGAGAGTTTCGCATACAACTGCTTCTCCTTCAAAATCTGCAGAACTATCCTCAAATGTTCCCCATGTTCCTCCTTGTTTTTGGAATAGATGAGGATATCGTCTATGAATACTACCACGAACGAATCTAAGTAAGGTTGAAAGATTCTATTCATGTAGTCCATAAACACTGCAGGTGCATTAGTCACTCCGAAAGGCATGACTAAGTACTTGAAATGTCCATAGCGGGTCCTAAAAGCGGTCTTCGCAATATCATCTTCTTTCACCCGAATCTGATGATATCCCGACCGAAGGTCGATCTTTGAAAACACCGCAGCTTCCCTCAACTGATCCATCAGATCATCTATCCTAGGTAGAGGATACTTGTTCTTGATCGTCACCTTATTCAACTGGCGGTAGTCGACACACAACCTCATATTGCCATCCTTCTTCTTAACCAACAAAACTGGAGCTCCCCATGGCGACACACTAGGCCTGATGAGTTGCTTTTCCGCTAACTCCTCGATCTGCTTTTTCAGCTCAGCTAACTCCACTGGTGCCATTCGGTAAGGTGCTCTAGAGATCGGTCCAGTTCCCGGTATCACCTCGATCGAAAACTTGACCTCTCGAACAGGTGGTAGTCCAGGAATATGGTCAAGGAAAACTTCTGGGAAGTCGCGAACTACAGGAAGTTCATGAATGTGATTGTCCATATCGACGTCCAAAGAAGTTGAGATCATGTATACATGGGCTCCCTTTCTCAGAGAAGCCATGACTTGATTGGCAGTTACGTGCTTTGGTATGGTATCGTCAGGGTTTCCAAAAGATAGGGTTTTAGTAAAACAATTCAATTGAACGTGGTTAGCGGATAACCAGTCCATTCCTAAGATAACATCAATTTGGGATAAGGGTAATGTTATCAGGTCAGTGGGAAAAGTCCTATTATCTATCACTACAGGACACTTAGGGCAAAAAGTTGAAACTGTGACTGGGTCACTAGTAGAGGTAAACACAATCAGATTATATGGTAGAGAATCTACCATTAAGTGTAACCTACTCACAACATCATCGGATATAAAAGAGTGTGTGGCACCCGAATCATACAACACATTTAAGGAATTCTCGCGTATAAGACATGTACCTTGGATGAGCTATCGTGGTTTGAAGCCTCTATACCGCTCATCGTGAAAACTCTTCCTTTCTCCTGACGCTTAGCAGCAGTCGAAACATTCCTCTCTTGCCTTGGCTTAGTGCACTGGCTTGCATAGTGGCCGGTCTCTTGGCAGTTGAAGCAAACCAGCTTGGAGCGACATTGGCCGAAGTGGTGTCGGCGACAGTGAGTACAGTACGGAGCTGAAGTCCCAGAGTTCCTATCAATATTATTGGGACGATTGTTGTTTCTATTACCCCGATTGTCGTTGTTGCGATTGTTGTTCCCTCGGAACCTTGAGCCCTTATACTGATTGTTCCTTCTACCTCCGGATCGATCATAGGATCCTCGCTCGTGTGGGGCTCCTTGCCTCGCATTCTATTAACTAGGAGTGTTCCTCGTCGGTTCCTGAGAACTCGAGGGTAAAGCAGTCTTATTACCCAAGTTCCTTGCCTTGAGTCCATCCTCGTAGACTCTGCACCTACTTACCAAGAGTGGAAAGCTCTCGATCCCCATATGTATGAAGGCCATCTTGATCTCAGTCTTAAGTCCATCGAGGAACTTCGCACACTTTGATTGATCATTTCCGGATTGATTGTAGTGCGGCACGTACTTCACTAGCTCCTCAAACTTCGCAGCATACTCGCCGATCGACATATTCCCTTGAGTCAAGTGCATGAACTCGATTTCCTTCTTCAATCTCATGTCGATGGGGAAATATTTCTCCAGGAACCTCTGCTTGAAAGAGTCCCAAGTGATAGCCTCTTGCTGAACCTCCATAACTTGCCTAGTATTCTCCCACCAGTTCGATGCCTCCTTGGTCAGCATGTAGAACGCGTAGGTCACTTTCTGAGCGTCAGTGCATTGCATCGCTGTGAAGATCTTTTCTAACTCCCTAATCCACTCATTAGCATTCTCCGAGGCATATCCACCGGCGAATTCCTTAGGGTTCCTTTCTCTCAAAAACGTTTACTGAATTTTCTAAAAACGATTTGTTATTGATAACTTCTCAAACAAAGGCTTTTCGCATAGAAAAATATTTGGTTTACTTAAAACAGTTATCTGTCTGATTACGACAGTCATTCTGAAAAACAGTTTAGAAACAGGTCATAAAAGTTTTTCAAAAGTAGTCACCATAGTTCATCGGTGCCATCCTTACATAACATTTACCTTAGCAAAAACATTTCAAAAGAAAAGGGGTACACTTGATATACATATCAGCAAGGGTCCATTAGACCCTAACTATAAACTACTAAGCAGCGTTCCCTTCTCGATTCGGGGCATAAGTCCTCAAAAGCGATCTCCGTCGTCCAACAGTAGTCCTCTCGTCAGCGTACCACGATCAGTAAGTCCTTTTCCAGGAGAAGCCACACCAGCTCCACCATCTTTTAGAACCAGAGGTTCACCATCACATACACACATGAAGTTGAGAGAGTAAGTTACCCGAATGGAATTACTCCCATCGACTTCTTGGATTTACACTAGCGACGTATACCAGAACATAACAAGCAATACAAGCAAACAATGCAGCAGATAATTATGAAAGATGCATGGGAATGCAGTGCAATAGGCGCATTATCTAACGCGTTATCTTTCTCTTAAGGGGATCTCTTAGTCAGTTCATCTCGCAAGGTCGAAGTCTCTCTATCCACATATCTCGAGTCCATAGTATCGGAATTCAAGCCTTATGGTTTTGGGTCTACATCTCCTCGGAATCCATCCACCTAGTCGGAAGCAACCAGAAGTACAGGATCTCTAACCACACCGGCTCCGGGAGACGACACCAAGATATAAAATACCCGGGAAAGATGTCATGACAAGGGTGTCCACCTCCGCCGTGTTCAAGTATCCCTCTTCTGATCCTGATTTAGTCAAGGGGGTGACAGTCATCCGTCTAGTGATCATGCAGTACTTCAGCTACGACACCGGACTACCTACCCAACCTTGGATGGTCAACCCAGGTCACTGTAGCTTTTACCCGACTAGACAGACTCCTCTTAGGCTTCTTGACGAATCACCGTCATTGCCCTCCCCCATCCTAATCATCAAGTGTTTACCACGCAGGTAAACACCGTATCTTCCTCTCCACTACTTCGGGTAAAGGTTTTAAGTCGCGAGGTTTATACTCGTTTATCCTAACGTCGACCCATCCTAAGTCATCTCCGCCATACAGCTCCGACCATATGCGGAATACTTCTGTGGGACTCGACCACTATGTTTGACGGGCACCGACCCATCCTGAATTGCTTTCAGCATATGGCTCCGACCATATGTGAGATATCATAGTTATTCTGACGGGCTCCGACCCATTCAGAACCAACTTCAGCATATGGCTCCGACTATATGCGGGATATCCATCAATCTTTGATAGATAGGCTCCGACCTATCCCAAGTCATTCCAACATATGGCTACGACCATATGGGAACCGTCTTTGTAGGACTCTGCAGTAGTTGCATCCGGTCCAAAGGCGTCATCATCATCCAAACGCTAGTCCATTAGCCATGTCATCCGCTCGATCCACGTACTCGGGCGCATCAGCATCATCCGGTTCCGTAGCGCGTTCCATCCCTTAGAGTTTCGCTCTATTCTTTGGGGGATTTTTTTATAGTTTACTAATGTCTTGCTATTCTTAGCGTATATCGTGGTATGATGCATTATGCTCATGCAATAACAATATAAGCAACAATATATCTCAATATAAACAAATATATCAATCAATTCATACCATGTGATGGTATAGGTCTGAGTCTTCGTATACCGCGATACAAACAGGGCACACAATTTATCGGGTATACTACTGGCTACAATAGACCTTTACTCCGACTTTGAGAGAGTACGGAGTGTCCTAATATACTCACTAGACACCAAAGTGTCTTAGGATAACTTATCTCTCACCTGGGTTCGCAGTTACCAATTCCACAAGTTCCGAACGATCCGCTTCCTTCCTAGTTTGCCCGACTCCAACTTCTTTCAAGTCACATAAGATAGACATATGAGTATTAAACTTTATTTAAATATTACTCTTAAAATCATTCTCAAAGTAACTTAGGAAAAATCCAAACTTTGTCTTTATTTAAAACCAAAAGATCAATTCTTTTTACTCAAACTTGTCCAAAGTCAAACACTAACTTTTGTACTTTAAAATCATGAGAAAATAATCGAATAAATAAATTTAATTAAGAGGTTTCTTTGCTGGTCTCTCTTGGACAGCATTGAATTTAATTTCGAAAACACCGAAAAATTGCATTTTTCAAACCAATTTTGTCTTAGATTAAATACCTATAAAAACTAAGCTTTAAAACACCTTGAAAACATTTTTAAAACAAGAAATATAACTTAGAAAATTCTGGACAGCATTATATCCTAAGCTTTAAATTCATTTTTCATTGTTCAAAGTCAATTTAAACACATAGGTGAACCAAACATCTTGAAAACAATCAAACAAACACTTTGATCAACAATCTATCAAGTTCAAACACTTAGAATCACATGTGAGCAGCATGGTACTTAAACAAATTAAACCATTTAAATACTCTCATGCATTCTAAAAAACCATTCTTACTTTACTTAGGAAGCTTAAACAAACATTCATTCATTTAAAACGTTACAAAATCACAAGTCGTCAAATTAAGTCAAACATAACATGTTCACATACTCATTCACACATATAACTCAATCAAATAAAGGAATTAGACTCTTAAGCATATACAAACCGAATCATGTTTCACACATACACTTAGACACATTTTTCTTTTTAACTTTCACTTAATCAATTCCATCTTAGCAAAACTTCATCTTATCATACTTGACTATATCAAAACCGTATGCATCATGAGTTGTTTAAAAATTATTTTCTTCAAAGAATAGCTTCACAAATCAACACATAGTTTCATGACATGGACACATATACATTCAATAGAATTTTAACTCAAAGTCTAAGGTCCAAACCGTGACCTTGACTAGGTTTTTCTCAAAAACATTTTCAAAGATTTAAGACTTCTAAAAACAACTTCAAATCAAATAACAATTTCACATAATTCATCAAGTAAGTAGAAACATAATCTTAGCATGCATTCACTCATGAAACCGTGAGCATCATTACATCTCTAAACAATTTTTATTTCACATTTAACACATAAAATCAACTCAACACTCATGGAAATCACATGTTCACTAATTAAACTTAAGAAAATTCTAATCTTTTCAATCAAGCATGAAAAACCGTGGCTAATCACATAAAGACCACAACATCACATAAATTTTATTCATCTAAAACATCATTAAATTCAAGATCATAACATGCAAGAGATCAATCAAAAAGGAAATCAAACTTTCATCCATAACATCAAACCGTGACTATTCAAGGTTTCCTCAAAAAGAATTTTCTTAGAGACTCAAACTTCCAAAACATAATCAAAATCTAAGAATATTTACATGCACATAACACACAACCAACATCAAAATTTCTAACCTAAAGACTACTCAAAACCGTGGCCAACATAAAGAAAATTGTCAAGAAAAGTTCAACCATTTTCAAAGATTTTCACATTAGGATTCAAGCATCAAGTATATCATAGTTCAATCATAGATCTTGACATGCATGAAGTCAAAAACACTAGGTCTTTGAAAAATTATTCATGAAAACTTAAAATCATGTTCTTTTCAAAAACATTTTTTAAGAAATCAAGAAGAAAACTTAAGATCATGAGAACAAACACTTTCTTAGTAAAAACTTCAAGATCAAGCTCGAAAATCAACATGCATGTTAGTAAAAACTCTAGATCTAGCATAAAAACAAACATGCATCAACACTTTCAAACCAAAAATCAAGTTTTAGAAGAAGATCATGAAAAACGAAAATGAATCAAAGAAAAGCGGTTAAGGGCTTAAGGATCTACCTAAATCAAGCTTGGAAATCAAACTAGAAAAGCAAAATCCTCCTTCTTCTTTCTCCTTAAGGCTTCGGCCACTCTCTCTCTCTCTCTCTCTTTCTAAGAGTTTGATTTTCTCTTAGTGTTGTGTTTGGTTTGGAATGAGAAATGAAGGAATGGAAACAAGGGATGTGTGTGTGTTGATGTTTGTATATGGTTTTGTGTGGGCTTGGGCTTTGGTCTCACTCCCACGGGTTTCCCCTCTTCCATGGCTCCCTCCTTTTTATTTCTTTTTCTTTTTCTTTCTTTCCTTCCCTTAGGTCATGCTTAGGTCATCTAGGTGATGTCATATGTTTGACTATTAGGTAAAGCAACTTGGAGACCAAGTAAATCAACTTGGTGGCCAAGTTATGCACCTAGGTATTCGGCCATTAGGGTATTAGGGTAGATTAGGTTAGCTTAATTAGGTTTAAGGTGCTAATTAGGGTCTAATCGTGATTAGGGTAGGATTAGGAAAATTAATTTAGGTTTAGTCCACTAATCCTTAGAGATAAGGGCTTAATCGAGGATTAAGGTACAAATCAAAAACTTAATCTTTTCTAACATAGGTTTATGGAAAACTAATTCTAGATTAGCTCACTAACCTTGAGGATTTAGGGTTTAAGAGAGTGATTAAGTGCTTAATCAAGGATTAAGAACTTGATTAAGGTTTAATCAAGGGTTAGGATTCTAATTAGGGTTTTGAGAGATAATCCTAGATCAAGATGATTGGACTTTGATTTTTGAAACTTAGAGCAAAAAAAATAATTTCCATCTTAAAACCATAAAATCATATGAATCAATTAAGAAGACAAAATCTCAATAAAAACCTCAAGCAATATGATTCATTAAAAACCTTAGAAAATCAAGCACATAAAATCACAACACAAGTAAATTAAATTTCAAAGCATAAAACCCATCACGAAATCAAAACTCTTTTAAATCAATTCTTTAATTAATTAGGTTAAAATAATTTCTTAATTAGGGACTTGTAGAAGAAGTGAGTCATAAGGCAGATGTTACATCCTCCCCAACTTAGAAATTTCTCGTCCTCGAGAAATGGTGTACCTGTTTCAAACAAATGAGGGTACGAATCCCTCATGCTACTCTCACGTTCCCAAGTAGCAGTTTCACCATTTACAGAACTCCATATCACCTTAACCAGAGGAATTTCCTTTCCTCGTAGAGTCTTTACACTCCGACCGTCTATCCTTAAGGGTAAAGTCTCGTACGTAAGATTTTCCTTAAGTTGTATAGAGTCGGGTTCGATGATGTGAGAAGAATCACCAATGTACTTTCTAAGTTGTGACACGTGAAAGACATTGTGTAGGTTGGAAAACATTGGGGGTAAGGCAATTTCATAAGCTACTGGTCTTACACGTTTCAGGATTTGGTAAGGTCCTATGAATTTTGGGGTGAGTTTTCGGGGTTTAAGCACTCTGCCAATCCCAGTAGTTGGTACTACTCGCATGAATACATGGTCTCCTTCCTTAAACTCGATAGGAGTTCTTCTCTGATCATAGTAGCTTTTCTGCCGGCTTTGCGCACTTCTCATCTTCTCCTGAATCATTTTAATCCTTTCAGTTGTTTGCTGGACCATTTCCGGACCTAGAATGAGATTCTCCCCAGTTTCGAACCAACATAAGGGTGTTCTACACTTTCTCCCATATAAAGCCTCATAAGGAGCCATCCCTATGATCGAGTGATAGCTGTTGTTGTACGTGAATTCAATCAGTGGCAATAGGATATCCCATTCTCTTGCTTGTTCCAAAACACAAGCTCTAAGAAGATCCTCTAGTGATTGAATGGTTCTTTCTGATTGTCCGTCCGTCTGAGGATGATAAGCCGAACTCAACTGGAGTCTTGTTCCGAGTGCAGTATGTAGACTATTCCAAAACTTTGAAACAAATCTCGGATCTCTGTCTGATATGATGTTCGAGGGTACTCCATGGAGTCTTACTACCTCATTGATATATATGGTTGCTAGTTTCTCCAACGGGTACTTCATATTGACAGGTAAGAAATGAGCGCTTTTGGTTAATCGGTCCACAACTACCCAAATAGCGTCAAATCCTCTTCAGGTCTTAGGAAAAGCAGTTACAAAATCCATGGAAATACTGTCCCATTTCCAACTTGGAATTTCCAATGGTTGTAACACTCCGCCGGGTTTCTTGTGTTCAATCTTGGCTTTCTGACACACCAAACACCTCGACACATACTCCGCTATTTCTCTTTTCATACCAGGCCACCAAAACACCTTCTTCAAGTCCTGGTACATTTTGGTTGCTCCCGTATGAATACTCAGTTTACTCTTATGAGCTTCTTCCAAAATCATTTCCCTTATTTCCTTGTCTTGTGGCACACAAATCCGATCCTTATGCTTCAACACTCCATCAGTTCCTACTTGGAATTCAGTCTCTTTTCCTTCCAGAACTAACTGCTTCTTGGTTTGTAACTCTGGATCGTTCAATTGACCTTCCTTGACTTGTTCCATAAACTCGTTTGATACGACCAACATTCCCAAAGTCATACTTCGTGGGTTCATCCTGACTTCCAGGTTCATATCTCTAAATTCCTCAATTAACTTCATCTCCTTCACCATCATTGCAGACATATGAAGGGATTTTCTACTCAAAGCATCTGCCACTACATTCGCTTTTCCCGGGTGGTACTGTAGCTCGAAGTCGTAATCCTTCAAAAACTCCATCCATCGCCTTTGTCTCATGTTTAACTCCTTTTGATCAAAGAGATACTTAAGACTCTTATGATCACTGAATACCTTGATCCTTGCTCCGTAGAGGTGATGTCGCCATATCTTCAGAGCAAAAACCACCGCAGCTAACTCTAAGTCGTGAGTTGGGTAATTTTACTCGTGAACTTTCAGTTGTCTTGAGGCATAAGCTACGACTTTTCGCTCTTGCATTAGGACGCAACCTAAACCTTGCTTCGACGCATCGCAGTAGACACTAAAATTCTTCTCGGGGTCAGGTAAAATTAGCACTGGTGCTGTAGTTAGCCTCCTCTTAAGCTCTTGAAAACTCTCCTCGCACTTCGTTGTCCACACGAACGGTTGTCCCTTCCTTGTTAACTTCGTCATTGGCAAGGATAATCTTGAAAATCCTTCAATAAAATGCCTATAGTATCCTGCCAAACCGAGAAAACTTCGGATCTCAGTTACCGTCGTTGGCACTTTCCAGTCCAAAACCGACTTTACCTTGGCTAGATCTACCGCTATTCCTCCCTTTGAGATTATATGACCCAAGAAATTCACTTCTTCCAACCAAAATTCGCACTTCGAGAGTTTCGCATACAACTGCTTCTCCTTCAAAATCTGCAGAACTATCCTCAAATGTTCCCCATGTTCCTCCTTGTTTTTGGAATAGATGAGGATATCGTCTATGAATACTACCACGAACGAATCTAAGTAGGGTTGAAAGATTCTATTCATGTAGTCCATAAACACTGCCGGTGCATTAGTCACTCCGAAAGGCATGACTAAGTACTCGAAATGTCCATGGCGGGTCCTAAAAGCGGTCTTCGGAATATCATCTTCTTTCACCCGAATCTGATGATATCCCGACCGAAGGTCGATCTTTTAAAACACCGCAGCTTCCCTCAACTGATCCATCAGATCATCTATCCTAGGTAGAGGATACTTGTTCTTGATCATCACCTTATTCAACTGGCGGTAGTCGACACACAACCTCATATTGCCATCCTTCTTCTTAACCAACAAAACTGGAGCTCCCCATGGCGACACACTAGGCCTAATGAGTTGCTTTTCCGCTAACTCCTCGATCTGCTTTTTCAGCTCAGCTAACTCCACTGGTGCCATTTGATAAGGTGCTCTAGAGATCGGTCCAGTTCCCGGTATCACCTCGATCGAAAACTCGACCTCTCGAACAGGTGGTAGTCCAGGAATATGGTCAAGGAAAACTTCTGGGAAGTCGCGAACTACAGGAAGTTCATGAATGTGATTGTCCACATCGACGTCCAAAGAAGTTGAGATCATGTATACATGGGCTCCCTTTCTCAGAGAAGCCATGACTTGATTGGCAGTTACGTTCTTTGGTATGGTATCGTCAGGGTTTCCAAAAGATAGGGTTTTAGTAAAACAATTCAATTGAATATGGATGGTCAACCCAGGTCACTGTAGCTTTTCCCCGCCTAGACAGACTCCTCTTAGGCTTCTTGACGAATCACCGTCATTGCCCTCCCCTATCCTAATCATCAAGTGTTTACCACGCAGGTAAACACCGTATCTTCTTCTCCACTACTTCGGGTAAAGGTTTTAAGTCGCGAGGTTATACTCGTTTATCCTAACGTCGACCCATCCTAAGTCATCTCTGCCATACAGCTCCGACCATATGCGGAATACTTCTGTAGGACTCGACCACTATGTTTGACGGGCACCGACCCATCCTATATTGCTTTCAGCATATGGCTCCGACCATATGTGAGATATCATAGTTATTCTGACGGGCTCCGACCCATTCAGAACCAACTTCAGCATATAGCTCCGACTATATGCGGGATATCCATCAATCTTTGATAGATAGGCTCCGACCTATCCCAAGTCATTCCAACATATGGCTACGACCATATGGGAACCGTCTTTGTGGGACTCTGCAGTAGTTGCATCCAGTCCAAAGGCGTCATCATCATCCAAACGCTAGTCCATTAGCCATGTCATCCGCTCGATCCACGTACTCGGGCGCATCAGCATCATCCGGTTTCGTAGCGCGTTCCATCCCTTAGAGTTTCGCTCTATTCTTTGGGGGATTTTCTTATAGTTTTCTAATGTCTTGCTATTCTTAGCGTATATCGATGGATGAGGCATTATGCTTATGCAATAACAATATAAGCAACAATATATCTCAATATAAACAAATATATCAATCAATTCATACCATGTGATGGTATAGGTCTGAGTCTTCGTATACCGCGATACAAACAGGGCACACAATTTATCGGGTATACTACTGGCTACAATAGACCTTTACTCCGACTTTGAGAGAGTACGGAGTGTCCTAATATACTCACTAGACACCAAAGTGTCTTAGGATAACTTCTCTCTCACCTGGGTTCGCAGTTACCAATTCCACAAGTTCCGAACGATCCGCTTCCTTCCTAGTCTGCCCGACTCCAACTTCTTTCAAGTCCCATAAGATAGACATATGAGTATTAAACTTTATTTAAATATTACTCTTAAAATCATTCTCAAAGTAACTTAGGAAAAATCCAAACTTTGTCTTTATTTAAAACCAAAACATCAATTCTTTTTACTCAAACTTGTCCAAAGTCAAACACTAACTTTTGTACTTTAAAATCATGAGAAAATAATCGAATAAATAAATTTAATTAAAAGGTTTCTTTGCTGGTCTCTCTTGGACAGCATTGAATTTAATTTCGAAAACACCGAAAAATTGCATTTTTCAAACCAATTTTGTCTTAGATTAAATACCTATAAAAATTAAGCTTTAAAACACCTTGAAAACATTTTTAAAACAAGAAATACAACTTAGAAAATTCTGGACAGCATTATATCCTAAGCTTTAAATTCATTTTTCATTGTTCAAAGCCAATTTAAACACATAGGTAAACCAAGCATCTTGAAAACAATCAAACAAATACTTTGATCAACAATCTATCAAGTTCAAACACTTAGAATCACATGTGGGCAGCATGGTACTTAAACAAATTAAACCATTTAAATACTCTCATGCATTCTAAAAAACCATTCTTACTTTACTTAGGAAGCTTAAACAAACATTCATTCATTTCAAACATTACAAAATCACAAGTCGTCAAATTAAGTCAAACATAACATGTTCACATACTCATTCACACATATAACTCAATCAAATAAAGGAATTAGACTCTTAAGCATATACAAACCGAATCATGTTTCACACATACACTTAGACACATTTTTCTTTTTAACTTTCACTTAATCAATTCCATCTTAGCAAAACTTCATCTTATCATACTTGACTATATCAAAACCGTATGCATCATGAGTTGTTTAAAAATTATTTTCTTCAAAGAATAGCTTCACAAATCAACACATAGTTTCATGACATGAACACATATACATTCAATAGAATTTTAACTCAAAGTCTAAGGTCCAAACCGTGACCTTGACTAGGTTTTTCTCAAAAACATTTTCAAAGATTCAAGACTTCTAAAAACAACTTCAAATCCAATAACAATTTCACATAATTCATCAAGTAAGTAGAAACATAATCCTAGCATGCATTCACTCATGAAACCGTGAGCATCATTGTAGTGGACTTGTAGTAGAACCGAGCGTCGACCGACCGAGAGCCTCATTACCCTTACTAGTATGATACTAATACAGGGCCAACGATCGGATACTTAACACCGAGCAAACTGGGTTCCTACATGTAGGTCACGTACCGATGAGGTTAACACCGAGCACAGGACTTTCAATCTGATCCTTATCGTTTACAGCGTCATCAAACCGTAACTACTCCTAGATTCCCATGACTCTTGGTTAGATAAAACAGCATTGGATAAGGTCTATCAGCTACAGGATTTATGGATATGATCTTATCATATCCTCGACAAGTCCTACTTGAATTCTACCTCTATAGAAGACTCATCAGAACGGCCCACAATACACAGGTAATCCCCTATAAGAACCACCATGCTATAGGGGCGAAGGTACGTCTTCTCATCCCTAAGTTGACACTAGCACACACATTGTTGTCTAGGGAGAACCTGATTATCCCAACTGGATATTCAGAAATCCTAAAAAGTCCTATATTAACATCTTAGCTGGGATCATTCTTCAAGGCTCTTCCATAGCTTTAAGGTTGATCTTGGTTAAGGACACGACATTGGCGCCGTCTGTGGGGAGTGTATAACATATCATTCCCACCACCACCATGGTTACCACCAGAAGTCAAGTTGGTGACCTCCGTGACCGCATCACCCGCACCCGTGGCAGGCCCAGAAACGCTGATAACAACAACCCGCAGCCTCATTCTGCGGGAGATCTGCGCGATGTTTTCAACCATAATCGTGTAGATAATGGGCAACCGCCACGAACCTCCCATTCTGGGGCAGCGAATAATTCCCAGCCACCAAACCATTCACAAAGTCATCCACCCCCTCATCGTAGCCATAATCGTAGTAATAATCATGCTACTCACTCCCAAACACCACAATCTTCCCATCCTAGGACTAGAAGCTACCCCCAACCACTCCAAGTTTTACGAACCATACTGCCTCCACCACCACCACCACCCCCTCCTACACCACCTCCCTCCACCCATGGTGATTCGAGCAGCATAGCCCCAACCACTCGAAACACATCCAGGACCACTGGAACTCGAGCACATCATGGCCGAAATACCCAACGTACCCCTCCTATCCCACCCAATCCCGACCACATAAGTACAACACCTAGAACCAGATTGAATCCAGGAAGAACTGCTCTTGGAAATTCTCATCATAGCCATTCCATCGGTAGGTCCTATGGAATATCTGCATCTGCTCGGGCTCGGGAGCAAGAGATGATTAACATCCTAAACAGACAAACGGCTCTAATTGAACAACAAGGTCGGGCTATTGCCGACCTTCAACAGCAAGCTATGGCAAGGATTGCACAGAGTCAACCATCCGCCATACTACCCCAAAATACAATGCCTCAAACCATGGACCCACAACCACTCCCGGTAATGCAGCTCCCCCCGCCACAAAATACCCATACTAACCCTACCATGAAGCAGGATCAGGGTGATTTTCACCCTGGTCATCCCTTTACTCCATATATTATGGCATTCCAAACTCCTCAAGGTTACTTGGGCCCTTCTAATGTACCACACTACAACAGCCTAACTGATCCAGTGGACCATATTGTCTCTTATGAAGGAGCGATGAATTACTACGGTGGAGGGGAGGAGATGAAATGTCGAGCCTTTTCCATGACCCTAGAGCCGTCAGTGTTACGATGGTACTCATCCCTCCCTCGGAACTCAATTAATTCTTGGGAGGAGATGAAAAGAGTGTTTCTAAACAGATACACGGCTATTTGCATCCAGCCCAAGTCCGACCACACCTTAGCAGCAGTCACCCAAAAACAAGATGAGTCATTGAAAGACTACCTTTCGCGATTCCATGCAGAGGCTAGCTCGGTTCCTCGATTAGAACCCGGTGTGGCAGTACTATTGTTCACACAGGGTTTGCAGTCGGGAGATTTCAGAAAGTCTTTGATTGGAAAACCTCCAAAAGATATGGCCAAGCTAAGGCAGAGGTCAAATAAGTTCATTAATTTGGAGGAATTCCACAAGGGGCAGAAAGTCAGAGAAGAAAGGCAGCGAGCTGATCCTCAAGGTCAAAATAAACAAAAACGTGATGAACGTTTTGGTGGAAGACAAGATAGGAATAATCGAGACCGAAGGACTCCTCCAAGGAATAAATTTCAGGAATACACTCCTTTAACTGTTCCAAGGAGTCAAATCCTGAGGGAAACAATGCAGACTGACTTACGCTCGGCACAAAGACCTCCGTCTTCAAGAAAGGGTGCACAGCGTTGTTGGAAACCAACAAGCGGGCAAAATAACCTTCTAGAGGGGGGGGTGAATAGAAGAGTTAAGCTACGATATCCGATTTTTGCAAAGTAATCAAAAACAGTTCAAATTTGTCCAATTTGCACTAACTTACTCGATTATTCTGCAATTTAATCGAGTACACCTGAATGATTGATTTTACTTAATCGAGTACTACTCGATTAAACTCTGTAGAACACAGAAAATTTAGAATTCAATTCTAAACAATTCTTCACCGAAATTCAATGAATCAAGAATTAAAACGCAGAGAATCAATTACCAATCAATTAACAAATATGAAAAGATTAGATAATTGAAAAACCTAATTCTAATCCTAAATTGCTTTTAATTTCTTGATTGATTTTAGAAACGAAAATATGAAAAAGCTCAAAACGAAGAACACAGTGATTTTAGCCTGGTTCACTCATAAACGATGAGCTACATCCAGTCCACCCCTTCTGACTTGGGTGATTTGCTACACTATGAACAAAAGAATCAGTTTACAAGAATAGTTAAGATCCTCTCCTCTCACGATCCTAACCCTTTATTGTATGAGGTACCACTTCATACAATTCTACCCCAATTCTTGTGAGTCGATCCTCTTTGTTCCTTCGTTGATTGAATCCTTCGTGTTCAATCCTTTGAGCTTCGAGCAATTCCAATCCAATTGCTAAGAGTAATGCTCCAACCCTTCTTCAATTTTCTTCAATAGAAAACTTGTCTTGTTGAATCTTGAGGTGTGTAACCTTGTTGTTACAAATTGATCCAACCACAAAAGAATGTTCACAAACTATGAATCTTCAATATGGATTGAAAAGAATGAATTGTATTTTCAAATTGAGATTCACATGAACATTGATAGAGATGATGTAAGAAAGAATATTTGCTCAAGAATGTTGAAAGAATGTGTGAAAAATGATGTATGAAAATCAAGGTTCGTAACCTTTGAAAAATAGAAAATGAAAGTCTTTTAAAGTTCAGTTATAACAGTACTTAATCGATTAAACGAAGCCATAATCGAGTACTACTCGATTAACCTGTTTACTTAATCGATTAAACACTGCTAAAAACCTTTTCTATTAATTTTCATTTTTCACCAATTTATTTAGAAAAAGTCTTGAGCCATTTTTCTCTATCAATGCAATCTCAATTCTAAACATAATTAATTCTTTAGTTCCAATTGAGATTACTATCCTAATTCTACCACCCACTCTCATATAAAATAATAAAAACAATTATAATACATATACAAGAATGAATAATAGAATTGTCCTTTGTGACTTGTTGTTGTAGGTAATTCCACATCATGTTGTCTTCATCAAAACACTCAATTGAATGCTAATGCCTTGCCTTGCATCTTCAATCTCCCCCTTTTTGATGAATGACAAACACGATCCAATATCTCCATACTCCCCCTAAATGTATGCACACATAGGAAAAGTGATTAACCTACAAAAACAACAATCCAACCTTTCTCCCCCTTTTGGCATTAATCACAAAAAATATAATAAAACATCTTGCCAAAGGTGAGAAAATAAATCCACATTCCAAACTATGAAAAATATATGTAAGAGCAATAATGAACGCACAAGCACATAATCAAACCATAATATCATAAAACCACAACGTGCCATAGCATCCATAAACATAAGTTCATAACCCAAACATAAACCATAAAACCACATAGTCTGAAACATAACACCAAGTCCACATGTCGGACTTTAAAACGAACCAATAAACCAAACCAGAAAACATGAAACATAACCCAATATCCAGAGACATAAACACCATAAATGGAAAAACTAGATAAAACTAGACATTCCACCAAGATAACATCAATGCAAAATGCAGCAAAACATAAAATGAAATGCATGTAATCACTGAGGTGGTGGTGGTTGTGGAAACATCCGCCCAAGAGCACCGAAAAACCTATCCCCCATCGCCTGCTGACGAGTCGCAAGAGTCTCAAAGCCACTGCGAATCATCTCACTTTGACGCTCCTCAATTGCATATTGCCTTTGCTCCACTTGCGCAAAGTGACCACCAATTTCTTCTGAAAGGCTATCACGAAGCGCCTGAAAATCAAAACCAGCATAAGGCGGAGGTCGCTCTTGATCACCAACATTCATAAAATCTTCAACATTGAAAGTTGGCTCCGGTGGCGGATTAGATGACCCAGCACCCATTTGCCTTGCCATTTCCTCTTCAAGCTCATTTTGCTTCTTCAACCGCTCAATGTCACTTTTCCACATCCAATTCTTAGCAGTGGGATACTCATCCATCCCTAAACCATGTAACAACTCAGAATTGATGCAATTTTGGTCAGTGATTGATTGGGTTTCTTCGTCATCGGCTATCTCCACACCATAATGTATCAAAAGCTTTGTAACTATCATAGGATAAGGCAAAGTAGCAGAACCAATAGACCCAGCAGCAATTAGCATCCGATCAAGTACAACCTTAGACCAGTTAATAGGAATATGCTCCCTCAACGCATAAAACAGTCGCACCTCATCATTAGATGCTTGAGCATAATTTTGACTTGATTTAGGCATCAAAATATATGAAATAACATAGAGTAACAGCCTGCTGTCCGGAGTCATATGTCCAGCATGCTTAGTCCCTTTTGTCCAAGAGAAACCTTCTCTCATAGTAGAGGCAAAAACAGATGCAACATCACATTCATTTAAAATCTCACTATTAGGATCATTGAAGAATGTCCCTTCCAAACTTAAACCAAACAATTCATTCAAGTCCTTTGAAGTAATTCTCAGCAATGTACCCTTAACTACCGACTTGTACTTGTTATCCTCAAATTTAAGATTTGCATAAAATTTACGAACTAATCTAGGATAAATGTCACAATGAAAACCTAGAAATTTCTGCAATCCTTGCTCAACAAAAAGAGAAGAGCATGCAAACCTTTGATTCAAGAGCCATTTCACATTCATAAACCGAATGTGACCAAATTCCCTTCACAAGAACCCGGCTTCCCGCTGCTTGTGCATTTCCGTGGAGTAGTATTGAGAGTCCAAATCCAAATTCACACGCTGCTTCTTGCGGTGGCCAGTGGAAGTTGATGGAGGGGCCATAGTACTCTTAGGGTTTGAGGAATTGGGGGTTTTGGAAATTTAGAGAAATAATATGAAATTGATGATGAAAGTGATGTATAATGAAGATATGATGAAGAATATGGAAGAAATTTGAAAGAAATCAAGTAGAAAGTGATGAATGATGATGAAACGTGTTGAGAACGAAGAGAACTTCGTGTTTTTGAGAGAGAAAGTGAAGAACGAATGCTAAAAAAACTGATTTTATGATTCTGTGCAGACATGATCTACTCGATTAAGTAATCGCGTAATCGAGTATTACTCGAGTAAACTGCCACTTAATTGAGTAAGACATGTGTAAAAATGACACTTAATCGATTAACCTGCAACTTAATCGAGTATTCCAGAAAGATTATTTTTTTTATACTCGATTAAGGCACAACTTAATCGATTAAAGTCTGATAAAATGCAGTTTTCAAAACAATTTTTAATGCACAGCTCATGGAAATCAAATGCACAAACCATATGCACATTTTAAGTGAGACACAAACACATTTAGCACATTGTCAATTAAGCAAATAAGCAACCAAGCACAACACCAAAGCATATACCAACAAAAATCACAAAAGAAAACACACATAACCAAAGTTAATAGAATCATGATTTTTAATTTTCAAAACCAAAACAACTCTAAACAAATCACTTAGAGATAGGCATGGACTATGAGATTGGTTTGAAAAAAAAATATCAAACACAACTAACCAATGGTTGATTCATCCAAAATTCCTAGCTCCCTTCTAATATGATAAAAGGTATCTCTAGGAAGAGGTTTTGTAAAAATATCGGCTAGTTGATTTGAAGTTGAAACAAACTCAATCACACAATCACCTTTTTGAATATGATCTCTAATAAAATGATGCCTTATTTCTATGTGTTTTGTTCGAGAATGAAGTACCGGATTTTTAGTTAGGTTAATAGCGGAGGTGTTATCACAACGAATAGGTATTTTTGATAAACAAACACCAAAATCAAGCAATTGTTGTTTCATCCATAAAACTTGAGCACAACAACTACCCGCCGCTATGTATTCGGCTTCCGCGGTCGACAAAGCAACGCAATTTTGCTTTTTGGAAAACCAAGAGACAAGTGAGTTACCTATCAAGTGACAAGTACCACTTGTACTTTTTCTATCAACTTTGCAACCGGCGAAATTGGAGTCCGAATACCCTATTAGATTTAAAAAAGCATCTCGTGGATACCACAAGCCGGTATTCATTGTTCCTTTTAAATACTTCATGATTCGTTTAACCGAAGTTAGATGCGATTCTTTAGGATTAGATTGATAACGTGCACACATACAAACGCTAAACATAATGTCAGGACGCGACGTAGTCAAGTATAAAAGAGTACCAATCATTCCTCTATACTTGGTTACCTCTATTGGTTTGCCGCTTTCGTCCTTGTCCATATGACACGTGTTGCTCATCGGTGTTGACGCGTGCTTACATAAATCCATCCCGAAACGCTTCAAAAGCTCCTTGCAATACTTTGTTTGATGGATATAGATTCCGGCATCCATTTGCTTAATTTGAAGGCCAAGAAAGAATGTCAACTCGCCCATCATCGACATCTCGAATTCGCTCTGCATTAAATCTGAAAACTTCTTGCAAAGCTTATCGTTAGTAGCACCAAATAGTATATCATCTACATAAATCTGAACCAAGAGGATGTCATTTCCGGATTTTTCAATGAAAAGGGTATTATCAACCGCGCCTCTTTTAAATCCTTTATTTAATAGAAATGTACTCAAACGGTCATACCAAGCTCTAGGAGCTTGCTTAAGACCATAAAGAGCCTTCGTTAATTTGAAAACATAGTTAGGAAATTCATGATTTTCAAAACCCGGCGGTTGAGATACATACACCTCCTCTTGAATAAAGCCGTTAAGAAAAGCACTCTTAACATCCATTTGGTATAACTTGAAATTCATAATAGATGCATATGCTAACAAAAGTCGAATAGCTTGGATAAAAATTTTCATTCTTACTTTCCAGTAAGCATATCCCTCACCGCTAAATAGTGGGGGACGGTTTATTGCAGCACCTTCTCCTCCAAAAGGATTTAGAGAACCCATGGTTTCCAATGGATCTTTTCGAAAAAGTTTTTAAACTCGGTTTATTCGACCGAGCTCTGATACCACTTGTTGGAAACCAACAAGCGGGCAAAATAACCTTCTAGAGGGGGGGTGAATAGAAGAGTTAAGCTACGATATCCGATTTTTGCAAAGTAATCAAAAACAGTTCAAATTTGTCCAATTTTCACTAACTTACTCGATTATTCTGCAATTTAATCGAGTACACCTGAATGATTGATTTTACTTAATCGAGTACTACTCGATTAAACTCTGTAGAACACAGAAAATTCAGAATTCAATTCTAAACAATTCTTCACCGAAATTCAATGAATCAAGAATTAAAACGCAGAGAATCAATTACCAATCAATTAACAAATATGAAAAGATTAGATAATTGAAAAACCCAATTCTAATCCTAAATTGCTTTTAATTTCTTGATTGATTTTAGAAACGAAAATATGAAAAAGCTCAAAACGAAGAACACAGTGATTTTAGCCTGGTTCACTCATAAACGATGAGCTACATCCAGTCCACCCCTTCTGACTTGGGTGATTTGCTACACTATGAACAAAAGAATCAGTTTACAAGAATAGTTAAGATCCTCTCCTCTCACGATCCTAACCCTTTATTGTATGAGGTACCACTTCATACAATTCTACCCCAATTCTTGTGAGTCGATCCTCTTTGTTCCTTCGTTGATTGAATCCTTCGTGTTCAATCCTTTGAGCTTCGAGCAATTCCAATCCAATTGCTAAGAGTAATGCTCCAACCCTTCTTCAATTTTCTTCAATAGAAAACTTGTCTTGTTGAATCTTGAGGTGTGTAACCTTGTTGTTACAAATTGATCCAACCACAAAAGAATGTTCACAAACTATGAATCTTCAATATGGATTGAAAAGAATGAATTGTATTTTCAAATTGAGATTCACATGAACATTGATAGAGATGATGTAAGAAAGAATATTTGCTCAAGAATGTTGAAAGAATGTGTGAAAAATGATGTATGAAAATCAAGGTTCGTAACCTTTGAAAAATAGAAAATGAAAGTCTTTTAAAGTTCAGTTATAACAGTACTTAATCGATTAAACGAAGCCATAATCGAGTACTACTCGATTAACCTGTTTACTTAATCGATTAAACACTGCTAAAAACCTTTTCTATTAATTTTCATTTTTCACCAATTTATTTAGAAAAAGTCTTGAGCCATTTTTCTCTATCAATGCAATCTCAATTCTAAACATAATTAATTCTTTAGTTCCAATTGAGATTACTATCCTAATTCTACCACCCACTCTCATATAAAATAATAAAAACAATTATAATACATATACAAGAATGAATAATAGAATTGTCCTTTGTGACTTGTTGTTGTAGGTAATTCCACATCATGTTGTCTTCATCAAAACACTCAATTGAATGCTAATGCCTTGCCTTGCATCTTCAAGCGTGATAGGTCAAAATAGTGTGACTTCCACAGGGGATACGGCCACACGACCGACGAGTGCATCTGGTTACGGGATCTGATCGAAGAGATGATCAGAGATGGCAAGTTACAACAATACATCAGGGATGCAGCCGGCCGAAGAAGTAGGAACAGATCTCAGTCACCAGCAAAGTCTAAACGACAGAGAAGTAGGTCACCAGACGATAGAAATACCGGGAGGCAGAGGACCGATCCCACTCCAGCCCTGATACGAATGCTAATAAAAATGAATTCTTGGTTAATACTATTGCGGGAGGTTTTCCTGGAGGTGGAGAGAAGAAAGCCGACAGAAAGAAATACATCAACCAAATTTTGGCAGTCAGTCAGAAGCCTATAGCCAAGAGATCAACAAAAAACGTTCCCATTATTTTTGATGACGGCGATTTGGATGGAATCCTTCCAGGACATAATGACCCCATGGTGATCACTGCCCTTATTGGTAATTACGAGGTAAAACGAGTCTTCATTGACCAAGGGAGCTTGGCGGACATAATGTTTTTCCCTCTGTTCAAAGCCCTTAAACTCAGGGAGTGCAATCTCACTCCCTTTGAAGGTGAATTAATTGGTTTCACGGGGGATACCATTGAGCCAAAGGGGTACATCCAACTTCCTGTAACCCTCGGACAACAGCCTTCGGCCAGAACCAAGATAGTCAAATTTTTGGTGGTTGATTGTCCAGCGGCCTACAATGCCATTCTTGGGAGAACTTCTTTGCAAGCATTTGGGGCGGTAGTATCTATAGTTCACTTGGCAATGAAATTCGTCGAAACTGATGATAGAGTGGTAACTGTCAAGGCCGAACAAGAAGCAGCAAGGAAATGTTACAACGCTAGTTTAGGGAAGGTTAAAAACAAGGATCCGAGCAATTTGGAAAGAGTCTCTTTGGGAAAGGGCAATATTAACCTCGCAGATCTGGATATGAGAGACCAATCCGACAGAAATAGACCAACCCCGAAGGGACAGTGGGAATTCTTGACATTGACCAATGATCCTCTTAGACAAGTAAAAATCGGATCTGAACTACCCGCAAGTGTAAGAGAGGAGTTAACCACTCTGTTGATTTCGAATAAAGATCTGTTCGCATGGACATCAGCTGATATGCCGGGAATCGATCCAAATTTTATCTGCCATAAGTTGAGTATCATTCCGGGGTCGAAACCGGTGGCACAACGCAAAAGGAAGGTTAATGCTGAAAAGGCCGCTGCCATTGAAGAAAAGGTTGCTGAATTACTCCGAGCAGGTTTCATTAGGGAAATTGACTATACAGACTGGTTAGCTAACACCGTCTTGGTCAAAAAACCCAATGGAAAGTGGAGGATGTGTGTCGACTACACGGACTTGAATAAAGTCTGTCCTAAAGACCAGTATCCACTCCCCGTTATTGACAAACTCGTCGACAGTTCAGCAGGTTACAAACTCTTGTCCTTTATGGATGCTTACTCTGGTTACAACCAGATCCCTATGTTTCCTGACGATCAAGATAAAACCGCATTCATCACCGACAAGGCAACTTATTGTTACAATGTCATGCCTTTTGGGTTGAAGAATGCGGGTGCTACCTATCAGAGGATGATGAACAAGGTTTTTCAAGGCATGATCGGCTCAAGCATGGAAATATACATCAATGATATTATTGCAAAGAGCAGACAGCAAGAAAACCATGCCCAGGACCTCGCGACAATATTGGACCGAGTCAGAAAGTACTCCATGAGGTTGAATCCGGAGAAGTGTGTGTTCGGAGTCCCAACCGGTTCTTTCCTCGGTTTTATGTTAACCGAGAGAGGGATTGAAGCCAATCCAGATAAATGCAAAGCAATCCTTGAAATGAGGAGCCCAGCTAATCTTAAAGAAGTTCAACAACTCACGGGCCGAGTGGCGGCACTCTCCAGATTCTTATCCTAAGCTGCTCGGAAAGCCTTGCCATGGTACCAGCTCCTCAGGAAAAACAAAGAATTCCTTTGGGACGAGCACTGTGAGCAAGCTTTCGATCAATTAAAGGAGTATCTTTCCAGCCCACCCGTCCTCCACAGCCCACTTCCTGGTGAAAACCTCATTCTATACATGTCAGTGGCAGAAGCGGCGGTCAGTTCGGTTTTGGTAAGAGAGGATTCAGGTATTGAGGCCCCAGTGTATTTTGTTAGCCGAGCGCTTCAAGGACCGGAGTTGAGATATCAAAAGCTGGAGAAACTTGCGTACTGTTTGGTCATGTCGGCTCGGAGATTGAGACAGTATTTTCAGGCACATAGAATATTGGTAAGAACAGCTCAACCTCTCAGACAAGTGCTTCATAAACCCGACTTAGCAGGTAGGATGGTTTCGTGGTCTGTCGAACTATCCGAATTCGACATTGCCTATGAACCGAGGAAGGCGATGAAATCTCAAGCTCTTGCCGATTTTGTCACCGAATTCACAGACATCCCTTTGGACGTCTCTCAAAACTTATGGTCAGTATATGTTGATGGATCAAGCAATAAGAAAGGAGCTGGAGCGGGGGTCATCATTGAAAACCCCGAAGGATTATGCATGGAATACTCATTGAAGTTCGAGTTTCAAACTTCGAACAACCAAGCAGAATACGAGGCAGTTCTTGCAGGCCTCAAGATGGTTCATGAGTTCGGAGCAGAGCGACTATCAGTTTTCAGCAATTCACAACTAGCGGTTTCTCATATCAAGGGTCAATACTCGGCAAAGGAGCCCGTCCTACAAAAATATCTTGAAGAGGTAAAGCGAATCATCTCAAACTTTTCAGAATTTGACATTTCCCATGTCCCGAGGGATTCGAATTCCCGAGCCGACATTTTATCCAAATTGGCAAGTACAAAGGGGTCGGAAAACAATAAAACATTGATACAAGAAACTATTCCCCGATCAAGTGTCATTTTGGATATCTCATTATCTCAATCATGGATGGATCTGCTTCTTACTTATTTGCAACATGGGTTCGTCCCCCAAGATCAGGCAGAGGCTCGGAAGTTGGTTAAGAAAGCAGCTCAGTACACAGTTCTGAATGGAGTTCTATACAAAAGAGGCTTTGGCTCCCCCATGCTCAGATGTGTCAACCCATCCCAAGCTGAGGAGGTATTGGAGGAGATTCACGGCGGAATTTGCATCCACCATATGGGTGGAAAATCCCTTGCAAGAAAAGTAATCCGAGCGGGCTACTTTTGGCCTACACTGCAAAAGGACGCCATGGAACATGTTAAGAAGTGTGTTCAATGCCAATTTCACAGCGACATCTACCAAAGACCTGCTGAAGAGTTACACTCTCTCGGCGCCCCTTGGCCCTTTTACCAATGGGGCATGGACATCATTGGGAAGTTTCCCACCGCACCAGGGCAACTCAAGTTTGCGGTAGTGGCTATCGACTACTTCACTAAGTGGATTGAGGCGGTTCCATTAGCAACAATCTCCACGACCCGTATTCAATCTTTCTTTGTGAAGGAAATTATCTCTCGGTTCGGGGTGCCTCATGCCATAGTTACTGATAATGGATCACAGTTTGCAGCCTCTCACTTTCAACAACTAGCAGCCGACTTGGGAATCACTCATTATTTCAGTTCTGTCAAACACCCACAAACAAATGGGTTAGCCGAAGCTGCCAACAGAACCATCTTGGATGGAATTAAGAAGAAACTCGGTAACGCAGCTGGCACTTGGGCGGATAAACTTTCGAGCGTCTTATGGTCACACAGGACAACTGTACACTCATCTACAGGAGAGACTCCTTTTCGTTTGACATACGGCTGCGACGCAGTCATTCTGATCGAAAAGCGAATCCCTACCTTTAGGACGCTTGAACGTCCTTTAGAAACTAACGACCATTTGATCAGCGAAGAGCTCATTTTACTTGAGGAAATTCGGAAGAACGCTGCCGCCCATGAAAGAAAAGTGAAGGAGCGGCAAGCACGGGAATACAACAAGAAGGTTCGTCCACGAAGTTTTGAAGTAGGAGATTTAGTCCTTCGCCGAGCAGATATCAGCAAAGGAAATGCTGGAGTTGGAAAATTGAAACCGAAGTGGGAAGGCCCATACCGAGTGAAGGCTATATCCGGATCTGGTGCTTACAAATTGGAGACTCTCTCGGGCATGGAAATCAATAACAGTTGGAACGTGGCCAAACTCAGAGCTTATTACAATTAAGCTCCTATTTTATTTTTCACTCTTTACTAATAGGTTAGTCTATTTCTCGAAAATGTTTAGGTAGAATAAGCGAAGGATAACATCCTTCGTAGCTTAGAGACAATTGTTAGGAGTTAGCTGACAAACGAGCAACATCATCTTTGTATTCTTTTATCAATAAAACGCATCAATTTCCTTCAAATTCTTTTACGAACATTGTTATGTGACATACGCCTCATTTCGTTCGGCTAGCCACCGAGCGGAATCGAGATACAACTCTTTTTGAGAGTTTAACAACGTATTCTTAGAACGCCCGAATTCAGGAAATTACTTTCCTTGTTTCGCGGTCCGAGGGTCCCGCTTCGGCTAAAGTCGGCGATCCGAGTTCTACTCACAATAATTTATTCTTAAATTAGCCTTTCTGATCGAGAATAGCAGTAAAAACAGGGGTCATTAAACGGAACCCAAAATAAAATAACGAAGGTGATTTACACAACACAATTTGTATACTAAGCAAAATTTAGCAGGAGCAAAAATAAATTGCTCATGGTTATAAAGAAGTACGCTCGAGTACAACGAGCAACAAGTTAAAACAAAAATTGTTCAGACGCTCGGTAACAGCGAGCAACAAAATGTTAAACCATACAGAAAAACAACAAAAACTGATCACTGCTCAATATCAGATAGAACAACGTGGGAATCATCGAAGTCAGGGGCTTCAGTCAGATCAACGAGAGGATTTGGCAAATCCTCACCTTGTAGATCGACTTCGGCTTCGGTCTCGATATCAATTAGCTTCCCATTCTCGACAAGATGAAATGGATGAGCTCCGACCACCCTGAATTCAGTCTCAGGATTCAGAAATTGAATTTGCTTGATGGCAGAGACAAAAGAATCATCGACGCTTTTACTCCAGTTATAGAAGTTGGTTGCCGCCTTTTTCTTGTGAAGAAGAGCTTTCTCCTTCAATTTCTGAGCAACCGCAGTAGACTTCTCAACTTCTGCCCTCAGCTCGTCCATCTTCTGCCGACTCTCCTGCAATTCCTTCTTCAGAGCTTCCTCGGCCTCTTTCTTCTTATCCTCAGCAACCTTTTGGGAAACCTTCAAAGAGTCCCTCTCCTTAATCAGTTCATTTTTGTCAGCCTTAAAGTTTTCCAACTCATTCTTTATACGATTCAGCTCATCCGAGAGGCTAGCCTCTTGAGCAGCAGACAATTCACGAGCCTCCCTCTGCTCGACATTATAACCAGTGAAAAGTCCATCAGGTTGCTTGGCCAAAAAATATGCAAGGTTGGCACCCCGCAGCAGATATTTGGCAAGAGTCATGTTGCAACGAGACCATTGGTCGGAAGAAAGAGTTCCAAAATGAGTACAGTCAGATTCAGAACAGATATATTGGCCAAATCTTTCATCAAATTGTTGGTCCCATATAGATGTTTCTGGTGGGGTCGCAGCAGAAGAGGGAGCATTGTCAGAAGAGGGAACGGCAGCAGCCTTAGCACTTGAACCTTCAACCCGCGGATTCGCCCCTTCGGTCACTTTCTCTTTTCCTTTATCAATCCGTCGGCGGCTAATTTGTGGTTGAAGGGGAGAAATGGTTTGAACTTGGCCGCTAGGGCCCAATGAAACCGTGGCGCCGACAGCCACCACGTTTGAAGTTGGCCGAGGGGATGTCTCGGTTGGAGAAGCAGTTGGAGTGGTGGTACTCAAGCTCGGGGTACTCAGGCTTGAAGACCCGGATGCCATGCTCGTCGCATGGGTCTTCCTCTTGTTGCCCCCTTGAACTAAAGAAGTCATCCGGGAAGCCATTTTTTCTGCAAAGAACAAGAAAAACGAAGTAACATTAGAACGGATCAACTTAACAAATACAACAACCAAAAGAAAACAGTTTTACCAAGTTCTGCTTTAACATCCGATGAAGGGATGTTCACAATGTCCTTTGTTTCTATCCTCCCATTAGATTTCATATAACTCTCAACTGCTCGACACACCTCCTTCTCATGTTCAGCCAGTTCTTTCCAATCTGAGGAGTACGAGGCAATCGATCGGTTAAAAAAGCTCGCAGCCCACTGAAGAGGAAACCGTGGAATTGGTCGGGATTCACCAGGACGGGTGAACCAGCAAACTCCATTGCCAATAAAATTGTATTTAAATAAAAAAGGTTTAAAACCCTTCCAAGATTCAGAATACTTGGTGAAAAGAGTATAGCCATTGCGGGACTTCAGAGAGACCCAAGGTCGTCTTACTGATCCTTTCTCAAAGGTGTTGCATTGAGGGGCAAATAGGTAGAAAAAAACCGGAAGAGTGCAGGACCACTCCATGGCTGAACACACTTGCTGGAAGCCCTTCACAAATGCCCAAGCATTGGGATGCAGCTGGGAAGGGGCCACTCTCAGAGTATTCAAAACACCTATCTCAAAATCGGTAAAAGGCATCCTAATCCCTAACCGAGTAACAACTTCTTCATAAAAATAAAAACCAGGACTACCTGCCAGAATTTGACTGCAGACCCGTTCATTCAAACCCACAGGACTAATGGAGTATTGGTTCCCAGCATTATCACCAGGACACGGCAGAATTATAGCCCGTGTTTGATCTAGTGAATTTTCTGTTGAAAGCTTAGATTGAGTACCAAGAACTTCTCGATCCACCCAATCATATTGATCTGCGTCCGACGGAAATGGATAAAGTTCAGGATTAGAGCATACTTCCTCTTCATACCTGAGGAAAAGGGGGCACACTTGGAGTCAGAAGCAGAAAAACTTAACTATTTCAGTTCAAATACTTACGGCTACGGTCGGTTGGAGAACACCTCCCTTTCAGGGCAGAATTTTCCCAAACCGACTGAAATGTCTAATACCTCTCTGTTGCTTCCTTAACCTCCTCTGTTCTACCCTCTCGACAATCCTATAGTGAATCACACCCTGCTTGAACTCTTTCAAAGTCTGAGGAAAACGCGTGGCTATCGGTTTAACACAAATTTCTGGGTTTCCTCCTATATGTGTTCTTGGAACATCAGAGTTTACAGATTCCTCACTCATGATAAACGCCGCTTCAGTACCAACCCTAAGAAATTAAGTGCAGCAAAACGTAAAACAGACCTAAGAAACGCTATGACGATCACTCAGTAAACATTAAAGGGGGATAAAGGACTTCGAAGGGCAAATGGGGTACACTATAACAGTAACTTGGAGCAACAATGATTTGGGGTTTTGTTCGAAACAGTGATTTGGAGCAACAATGGTATAAGGGTTTGTTCAAACCCTAGAAAAATCTTTTCAAAATCAGTGAAGAAAGACCAGAGCCAATGCATAAAAAGAAAGTTCTAGACACATATACACAGCAGATGGCAGAAACAGTCGCATGCAAAGAATCTTAAACATCAAAGAAGAAAGAGAAAATCGCCAGAAAAGAGAAGAAAGGTTCGTTACCTGTTAGTGATGAATGACCAAGAAACCGAAGAGAAATCAAGACCACAGAGATGGAAATGCACTTGATGTAAAGAAGAGAAACTTGGCAAGAACTCCTCTGAAGAACTCTGGCTTCGATGATCAAGGCTACAAGAAAGCGATGAATGGAGGTGAGAGAGTTGAAAGGTTTCTGAAGTTTGTTAGAATGAATTGTGTGAAACCGCCCTTTGGAATTCGTCTTAAAAACTTCCCTCCACTATCTCAAAAGGATTGGGCCTGAGTCAGAAAAAGCCCATTAGTAGTGAAAACTAAATACGTGGCACCTCCGGTAAGTTTGAAATCATAACGTTCCATTTCCCTGTAAAGTAAGGGACACGTGTAAACACAAGAATGAGTGAAAGGTCACCTTGGGGTCAATCAAACGACAGCTCTGATAAAAGCACAAAAACGCTCGGGTACCTCTTTCAATCAGCAAAGTTCAGTCGGAAGACGGTTCGCTCGTCTCATTAACTAGGCTGGGCTCAAATCACCCAACCGAGCTTGGGGGCTTATGTAGTGGATTTGTAGTAGAACCGAGCGTCGACCGACCGAGAGCCTCATTACCCTTACTAGTATGATACTAATACAGGGCCAACGATCAGATACTTAACACCGAGCAAACTGGGTTTCTACATGTAGGTCACATACCGATGAGGTTAACACCGAGAACAGGACTTTCAATATGATCCTTATCGTTTACAGCCTCATCAAACCGTAACTACTCCTAGATTCCCACGACTCTTGGTTAGATAAAACAGCATTGGATAAGGTCTATCAGCTACAGGATTTATGGATATGATCTTATCATATCCTCTACAAATCCTACTTGAATTCTACCTCTACAGAAGACTCATCAGAACGGCCCACAATACACAGGTAATCCCCTATAAGAACCACCATGCTATAGGGGCGAAGGTACGTCTTCTCATCCCTAAGTTGACACTAGCACACACATTGTTGACTAGGGAGAACCTGATTATCCCAACTGGATATTCAGAAATCCTAAAAAGTCCTATATTAACATCTTAGCTGGGATCATTCTTCAAGGCTCTTCCATAGCTTTAAGGTTGATCTTGGTTAAGGACACGACAATCATTACATCTCTAAACAATTTTTATTTCACATTTAACACATAAAATAAACTCAACACTCATGGAAATCACATGTTCACTAATTAAACTTAAGAAAATTCTAATCTTTTCAATCAAGCATGCAAAACCGTGGCTAATCACATAAAGACCACAACATCACATAAATTTTATTCATCTAAAACTTCATTAAATTCAAGATCATAACATGCAAGAGATCAATCAAAAAGGAAATCAAACTTTCATCCATAACATCATCAAAACCGTGACTATTCATGGTTTCCTCAAAAAGAATTTTCTTAGAGACTCAAACTTCCAAAACATAATCAAAATCTAAGAATATTTACATGCACATAACACACAACCAACATCAAAATTTATAACCTAAAGACTACTCAAAACCGTGGCCAACATAAAGAAAATTGTCAAGAAAAGTTCAACCATTTTCAAAGATTTTCACATTAGGATTCAAGCATCAAGTATATCATAGTTCAATCATAGATCTTGACATGCATGAAGTCAAAAACACTAGGTCTTTGAAAAATTATTCATGAAAACTTAAAATCAAGTTCTTTTCAAAAACATTTTTTAAGAAATCAAGAAGAAAACTTAAGATCATGAGAACAAACACTTTCTTAGTAAAAACTTCAAGATCAAGCTCGAAAATCAACATGCATGTTAGTAAAAACTCTAGATCTAGCATAAAAACAAACATGCATCAACACTTTCAAACCAAAAATCAAGTTTTAGAAGAAGATCATGAAAAACGAAAATGAATCAAAGAAAAGAGGTTAAGGGCTTAAGGATCTACCTAAATCAAGCTTGGAAATCAAACTAGAAAAGCAAAATCATCCTTCTTCTTTCTCCTTAAGGCTTCGGCCTCTCTCTCTCTCTCTCTCTCTCTCTCTCTCTTTCTAAGAGTTTGATTTTCTCTTAGTGTTGTGTTTGGTTTGGAATGAGAAATGAAGGAATGGAAACAAGGGATGTGTGTGTGTTGATGTTTGTATATGGTTTTGTGTGGGCTTGGGCTTTGGTCTCACTCTCACGGTTTTCCCCTCTTCCACGGCTCCCTCCTTTTTTTTCTTTTTCTTTTTCTTTCTTTCCTTCCCTTAGGTCATGCTTAGGTCATCTAGGTGATGTCATATGTTTGACTATTAGGTAAAGCAACTTGGAGACCAAGTAAATCAACTTGGTATTCGGCCATTAGGGTATTAGGGTAGATTAGGTTAGCTTAATTAGGTTTAAGGTGCTAATTAGGGTCTAATCATGATTAGGGTAGGATTAGGAAAATTAATTTAGGTTTAGTCCACTAATCCTTAGAGATTAGGGCTTAATCGAGGATTAAGGTACAAATCAAAAACTTAATCTTTTCTAACATAGGTTTATGGAAACTAATTCTAGATTAGCTTACTAACCTTGAGGATTTAGGGTTTAAGAGAGTGATTAATTGCTTAATCAAGGATTAAGAACTTGATTAAGGTTTAATCAAGGGTTAGGATTCTAATTAGGGTTTTGAGAGATAATCCTAGATCAAGATGATTGGACTTTGATTTTTGAAACTTAGAGCAAAAAAAATAATTTCCATCTTAAAACCATAAAATCATATGAATCAATTAAGAAGACAAAATCTCAATAAAAACCTCAAGCAATATGATTCATTGAAAACCTTAGAAAATCAAGCACATAAAATCACAACACAAGTAAATTAAATTTCAAAGCATAAAATCCATCACGAAATCAAAACTCTTTTAAATCAATTCTTTAATTAATTAGGTTAAAATAATTTCTTAATAAGGGACTTGTAGAAGAAGTGAGTCATAAGGCAGATGTTACAAAAAGAAATGAGTTTCATGATCAATACCTAATAGGAGAACAAAACTGAGCCACAAAAATCAAGCTTTCTTCCTCCTTCTTCCTCCTCTCTCCCTCGCGGTTTCTCTTCTCTTCTCACCTCCTTCTTTCTTTTTTTCCGTCTTAAAGTTTAATAGTGAGTGTAAGAGTGTATGTTTGGGGTATAGGGGGGTATTTATATTAGTTGGTTTAAGTTGGGGTTGGGTGGCTAAAAATGGGGTTCGAATGAACCAAGAGTCATGGGGGGCTTATTTGCAATTTTTGGTAGTTGTAGGTTTAACTGTATGAGGATTAAGTGTGGGACAATATTTAGTGGGTAATTAATGTTTTGTCTAAAGGTATTTCCTAGAGAAGATAAAATAATTAAGGCTCTCTTGAAATTTGAACTTTGTCTCTAAGCTTAAAATTTTTCTTCCTTCCTCTTGGTTTGACCGTGACACATTATGGAGAGGGAAATTAATTTTTTCTTCTCTACTTTAAAGAAAGTACAAAACAAAAATTTAATATTAAATAAAATAAATATACTCCCACGATTTTTAATAAAATAAAACACCAAAATTTCACAAATTAATAAATTCATAAAAATTAAATCAAAATACTAACTCAATTAAATTATGGAAATTAAATTTCATCCGAGAAATCAAATAAAATAAATTTATATTTTATTTTTCAATAATAAAAATAAGCGAGAAAATTGTGGGTATTACACTTGTTTGTAGGTCTATTTATCATAACTCATTTTTAAATAGTAGGAATTTCAATGTAACGAATGTTGGAACTTTTGGTTATTTTCTACACATCTTGTAACTGATTGACGAAAAAAACACCAATGTAACATCCCTTTTACTTTCAACAAAACACTTTACATTTCCAGCAATATAATGTCTTTTGAATTCGTTTAACTTCCTGCATTTTACTTTTCTGCTCTTTTCTACGTCCAACATTTAAGATTTCAGTCCTTTTTAATTTCCTATTTTCAGTTTGAGGTTGAAATACAAGATTACCATAGAAACCTATCGGAACCTACTCTTTGACATTATATGTGAACAGACATCCATCTTTCGACAAAATAATCTTTTTCTACCTTAAACATAATCTCAAATTTCAATTGGGGTATGCAAATTGGGGTTAATTTGGGAATTAGGGATTGAAATAAGTGAAGCATAATTTCATAAAATGTGACTGAGGGCATGGAATTGTGATTTCTGGACGTGATTTCATGATTGGAGGTTTTGATTTGAGAATTAGGGTTTATATATGAGTTAATAGTCACATAGGTCCCCGAAAGATACCTATGGAATCAATTAGGTCCCTGAAAGATTAGTGGAATCTCTTGAACCCCCCAAAGATCATTTTGGAATCAATTAGGTCCCTGAAAGATTTTTGGAATCTCTTAAACCCCCCAAAGATCAATTTGGCATCACATTAGTCCCCCCATGAGGGACCTAACGAGATCCTATGTGACACATTAAATGCTTTGTTGGCCCAAACGTGACACTTCTTAACATTCCAACATCGCGTTGGGGCCGACAAAGCATTTAACGTGCAACGTAGAATTACGTCAAGTCCATCCTGACGAAATTGAATGGGGGGGACTAATGTGACGCCAAAATGATCTTTGTGGGGTTTAAGAGATTCTACAAATCTTTCAGGGACCTAACTGATTCCACAGGTATCTTTCGGGGACCTATGTGACTATTAACTATATCTTTTTATATTTGAAAGAGTTAATAGTCACCTAGGTCCCTAAAAGATACCTGTGGAATCAGTTAGGTCCCTGAAAGATTTTTGAAATCTCTTAAATCCTTCAAAGATCATTTTGGAATCAGTTAGGTCCCCAAAAGATTGGTGGAATCTCTTAAACCCCTTAAAGATCAATTTGGCATCACGTTAGTCCCCCATGAGGGACCTAATATAACCCTACATGGCATGTTAAATGCTTTGTTGACCCAAATGTGGCACCTTCATAATATTTCAACATGGCATTGGGGCCAACAAAGCATTTAATGTGTCACATATGATTCCGTCAAGTCCCTCATAACGAAATTGGATGGGGGGACTAACGTGACGCCAAAATGATCTTTGAGGGGTTTAAGAGATTCCACAAATCTTTCAGGGACCTAACTGATTCCACGAGTATCTTTCGGGGACCTATGTGACTATTAACTCTATTTGAAAATATTGAAGAAGAACTTAGAGCCGTTGGATTAGAATGTTAAGTTATAGCCATTAGATAAGTAACTTGACCGTTAGGGCTAATAAGATTCGTTGGAGATGACAGCAACCACTGTTATTGTCTGTGAATTCAATGCTCCTAATTATGTGGATTATGTTTTGATGATGACAAAATAATTAACAAATCATGCCTTGAAGATATTGCAACATCAACATCAACAAGAAGTCAAGAAAAGAAGACAAGTGCCCAATCATTCTCAATCAAATATTAATTGTAAATTTCTAATTTATGTTGAGAGTGGTTGAGAGTGGGTAGAAATAGTTAGTCTCTTCTAGGAATAAATTTTTATATGTTTATTAAGTTGAGATTGACCAAAAATTAATACTTGAGAGGAAAAATAAAATTGAAAAATAATTTTTCCCATATCTGATCAAAATACTCGAGTATTTTGATAAAGACTCGAGTATATACTCGAGTATTTATAGAAAAACTCGAGTATTTGTGCCAGGTCAGCAATTATGACCGTTAGTCTGTTCGTGCACCAATTCACTCGTGACCGACCAAAAAGACTCGAGTATTTACCAAAAAACTCGAGTATTTTTGTCCAGTCAGCAAAAATGAACGTTGGAGAGACTCAAAAACTCAATTGAGGGCATTTGAGTCTCATCCAACCCAAGAGAGCAATTTAGAACCTTATTGTAAAATTTCTCTTTGAATTTGTGCAAGAACAAACAAGACAACAAGATCATATTGATTCAAGCTTTCTTAATTTCCTCTTCTCAAGTGTTGATTCCCAAAAAGCTCAACTTCTCACTCATATTGTCATTTTATTCCAAGTTGAGTTTTAGGCCTCAATTCTTACATTGAGCTGTGCTTATTTGTGCTAATCCATTGTGAGATTAGTAATACACATACAAAAAGCTTGATTATTCAAAGTCTTGGATTGTTCCCAAGCAAACCCTAAGTGGCTTAGGGTGTTGGAAGTCTTGAGAGGTTCTCAAGCACAAGACTAGGAGGTTCCTAGCCCGGTGGAGTTTCTTGAAGGGAGTTCAAGGAAGCTTTGTGAAGAGTTCTTCAATCACCGGAATCAAATTGGGGTAGAAATCAAGAGTTTGGTACACTCTTGAAAGGGTTAGGTTGAGTGAGGCCATTCTCAAGCAATCCTTTGTAATTTCTAACAATTTGATTATTAGTAGAAACTCCTAAGTGATTATGAGGACTGGATGTAGCTCATTGTTGGAGTGAACCAGGATAAAATTGCTTGAGTGTTGGTTTATTGCTTTTAATCTACTTTCTAGCTCAATAGACTTAAGTCATTTCAATCAATTAGGATTTATACAATTAGGTAGCAAGTTCAAGGAATCTTTGTGTTAAAAGTTATTTAGATTACTTGCTATTCTGTTGGATAAGTTCCTGTTTATTATTGAATTGATTTGAGTTAAATTGCTGAATTTTCGTTTCTGGTTTTTCTGCTATCTGATAGTAAAAACTCGAGTATTTCAGAAAAGACTCGAGTTGTTCATCCTGAAAAACTCGAGTATTTCACAAAAGACTCGAGTCTTTTGTTTCTGATTCCAGAAAATTCAGTCTAAGCTCCATTCTTCAATTATCAATCGAAATATTTGGTATTAGTGCTTCAAAATACTATTCACCCCCCCTCTAGTATTTGCTTAGCCCGCTTGTTGGTTTCCAACATTGTCCACATGTGCATTCTATAACAGGACACTAACGACACCAAACGCCAGGGTTGAACTTGATCGACGTCCTCCTATCTTAGGGACTAAATTGCTATTTTGATAAAGTCAAGAACTAACTTGATTGATGGTTGCAAAGTCAGGGACCAATTTGACTAATTACTCATTAAAAATTCAAAGGAAGGATATTATGATGTTTTATATGTAAATGCATTTGGAGAAATAGTCAATGAGAAAACGTCACATGATACCTAGCAGATTGACCGACTAATCAATAGACGAAATGACTAACATGATGTCATTGTGATTTATTTTTTTGAAATGATGTCATTGTGATTTTTGAAGGACTTAGCGTGCGTTTGGTTGGGTGGTGGGGAAGGCAAACGCGTGTTTGCGGGAAAGCTCCTCTTCACATGCTTCTGCGTTTGCGATGGGCTACCGCGTTTCCAAACACGCTGTTAATTGGTTCCAAAAATCTTCCAAAAATAAATTATATCAACTGTATTTTTGGTGGACCTAATCAACATATATTAAAATAGGTGAAGTTGAGGGGTATTTTTTACTTTCCCTCCATGATAGTTTTTCCCTCCAAATTTGTTTCTAATCCTAGCCATCCATTGCAAATAAATCACATCCGTTCATATCCCTCCTAAATTTCATTCTAATCCTAGCCATCCATTGCAAGTAAATCACATCCGTCCATATATTTTTAATCTTTTCATTTTCCTTTCATTTTATGATTGCTTACAATTGAAACAGTTAGTATTTTTCATTATTTCCTTTCAATGTGGGATGCAACAAATGCTATTTTGACCGTTTACAATTGATAGTCATGGAAAGCTTGAAAAGTGACAAGGTTACATTAAGCATATGAACAGTTAGTAATTTATTTTTTTAATTGGTAGAAAGCCTTCCTTTCAATTAGTATTTTTTCCATTTTTTTTTTGGTATTTTTAAGTGTTTGAATTTTGCTCAAACATTTCTTAATACAGAGACTTGAGACTTGATGATACACAAAAGAAGATCAAAGAATGTGAAGAAGTAAGTGGAATTCTTTTCAATATTGCGTTGATCTTTAACACAATATTTCTTCTCAATATTTCTTTCTTATAATATGTTGATCATGAAAGCTTTCCTTTCAATTTATCATTTAAATTTTTGTTTAAACATATTACCTTGATGATTTCAATGAAATTCACTTCTTTGGTGACCAAACTTACAAGGTAGTCCATCAGATTATTATGCAAATTTTTTATTTTATCAAAGCTACTATGTGCACCATCGTACATTTCCTGCCCCTCTAGGCCTCTACAATCTGCATATATATATATATATATATATATATATATATATATATATATAAATGTTTGGTCATTTTGTTTTCTATTTAAAGCTTAGTTGTTACCGGCCTTTTGTCTTTCAATGGGAATTTTTTTTATTTTTGGTATCAAAATGCCACTTGCAAAAAAAAAACGTATAAAGAAGGAAACTTTGGTTGTTTAAGCATATGAACAGTTAGTATTTTTTTTTATTTTTTATTTTTTAAATTGGTGGAAAACCTTCATTTCAACTGAAATTATTTCCTTATTAAATATATTTTATTTCCTTATTTGTCATAAACATTAAACATATGAACATTTAGTATTATTTTTTTTAATTGGTAGCTAGAAAGCTTTTTCATTTTTTTTTGTATTTTTAAGTGTTTGAATTTTGCTCAAACATTTCTCAATACTGGGACTTAAGACTTGACGGTGCACAAAAGAAGATCAAAGAATGTGAAGAAGTAAGTTAAATTCTTTTCAATATTATATTGCGTTGATCTTTAACGCAATATTTCTTCTCAATATTTATTTTTTTATAATATGTTGATCATGAAAGTCTTCCTTCCAATTTATCATTTAAATTTTTGATTAAACATATTACCTTGATGATTTCAATTATTATTTTTTTTTTTTGGTATCAAAATGCTTCAAATTGCCTCACAAAAGTTGTTGTAAGTTGTAACATGCAAGCTGTTGGCATTTTTACCCAATTCTGGATGCTGACACGAATCCTCTTTCTTGCTTTAAATTATTCCTTTAATGCCCAAATAATTGTAAACGTGTGTGTATAATAATATTTTTTTTTTCAATATTGTGTTGATCTTTAACACAATATTTCTTCTCAATATTTCTTTTTTTATAATATGTTGATCATGAAAGTCTTCCTTTCAATTTATCATTTCAATTTATTCAATCACATTTAAATAAAATTAATGTTTAATGTTTGGACAAATAGAAATCCCTTCAAAAAAAAGGAAAAATAGCAAAATTTAAGACCCGTGCATCGCACGGACAATTTTCCTAGTAAATTATTAACTCATATAACTATTTCTTGATTCAAGATAACATTCTCTTGAATTAACACAAAACTTTTAATAATAATTATAACGCAATATAAAAAAATTAAATTGGGATAAAAACTAGTTATATTCTAAAATTTCAATTCCCAAACAATCCAACTACGAAAAAAGAGCCTAACAAAAAAACTTGTGGCAAAAAAGGCAAAACACAAATTGGGAGGGAACTTTTTACAACTTAACATTCCCGCCAAACTTAGCGAGTGTACCCTTCAAAACTACTCACACTCCCACTTCTTCAATCTTCACTCTCAAAAAACCCTAATTCCATTTCCTCTTCTCCCAACTCCAAAATCCCTAATCCTCAATGGAACAACGCGAATCGATCTTCACCCACGTCGCTTCCAGAGAGCTCAACTCCTTCAGATGCAGAAAACGACCTCGTTTCGATGGATTCGTCTCTGGGATCAACGAAACCGCATCTATGGCCGTTCAACACAATGGTGAAGATTCTATTCCTCTTTCTCTCTCCTTCTGCAAGGTACACACACTCTCTCTCAAGTTTTCATTTTGACACCACCCCTTTGTTTTTTGGCACGAAATATTAAATGGGTAACGTTTGATTTCTTCAAAATTTTTGAAGACTTCGAAATTCTTGCATATACTCGCTTTATTTGATGAGGATGGATACTTGAATTTGTTTGATACTCGTCACCGCTTCACTGGTACCACATCCTTCGAAGAAAACGCAGGTTTGATATATATATATATATATATATATATATATATATATATATATATATATATATATATTTTTTTTTTTTTTTTAAATTTTTTTACGCCTCCTCAAATTTGGTTTGGGTGTTTGAAACTTTGAATTTAATAATATAAAAAATTAAGAGTATTCTTTCTAATGCTTGTGTGCCCTAGGAAAAAACTCATATTGGTTAAGTGTGCGTTGAAAATTTACAAATTTACAAATTTCACCTGCATTGTGAATGCGTCTGAAAAACCCTTTAAATTTTTTTCCTTTTAAAAAAAACTCGAATGTAGGTCAGGTTAGTTCCTGTAGGAGGGACTAAGTTGTCCCTAAATTTATCCTAAGTAGCTAGTCAAGTAGTTTATTTGATATACAAAATAAGATTCTTGTTAGTGTTTGGTAAATTGAGCTTATTTCAATAAGCTATGAGCTTATAAGCTCGTGTTTGAGCTTATAAACTAGGGAACTATGTCACATCACACCTATTAGCTGAGTCTTACAGAACGGCTTTGGTTCAATGAGTTAGCTTATCGTTTTTTAACTCGAAGCTCCTATCTAGCTTGTATATCATCTAGTTGTGCTAAACAAAGTATTTTTCTAGTAACCAATTTGGATGCTTCTTCTTACTCATAATAAAGTAGAAATTTCACTTATAGCACTTGAGAATTTGCTTGATTACACATATTAGCCTTATGTGTTAAGAGAAGTTAGCGAATTAAGTGTAATTACATTCATCTCCCCCGTAGGCTTCAGCTGAGATGAGTGTAATGATAATTGAATATTGATGAATGTGAGTGCATCTTTTGAAACAGGTGGTGTATACTTTAGCCAAACCTTAAGGCAGTTCAATGTAATTCGACCTATAATAAATAGAGTAGATAATTTTTTACATAAGTTGTTTTCTACTAATGTGAAACTTTTATTCTTTTAATCTCAGAGAAATCAAAGATTTGTGAATGGGCTACTCATTTTAATGCTGTTTTTGATGTCTGTTGGATTAAGGTAACCGAAAGTTTGCATTCATATTTCTCTTATCCCATATCATTTTTTGGGTAAGTCCTGTAATTCTTTGTCAACAATTTGATAGTGAATGATTTATAATACTTTTGCAGGAGGATACACAAATTCTCACAGCTTCTGGTGATCAACAGTAAGTGATAACCCAACAATTATCAATTTACTGTTGTTGCTAGCCTAAAAAGTACCTGCATTAATGTGATTGTGAATTTGGTGCTTTTTTGCGCTATGTCTCTATTGCCTTATCTTGTGATTGGCTCTCAGTGTACTTGCTAGACTTGGACTTGAAAGCATTGTATTCCTTTTTTAATTCAGAGAGCAGTGATTGATTATTAGCATAAACTTTTTAGAGCACCCAACTGTAGACATCCACTATTAAATACGTTTTCTGGGTTATGCACTTATGCTAATATTTCATTTTCAGTAGAATGTTTAGACCGGATTTAACTGAGAACAAGTACATCGATACCAATTTCATTTCGTTGAATTAGAGTTGGACAAGCATTCACAAAAACCTGTAACTTGATATAGTATCTTATAAGAAGCTTCCTTCAAGCTAATATTATTTAAACATTCTTATGGTGCACATTTCCAGATGAAGGTATGGGATGTTCAAGAAAAGAAATGTATTGGAAAGCTGATGGGGCACTCGGGAAGTGTGAAATCTATGTCTTCTCATCCGACTAATGCTGGTAATATTTGAATGACTTTTTATCAGCATCTATGTGTTTGTACACAACTCTCGATTTTACACAAATGCAAAGTTACACATTAACAGTTAATGTTCCTTTAATCTCCAAATCTGCAGATATTATTGTCTCTGGTTCAAGAGATGGATCTTTTCGTCTTTGGGACTTAAGATGCAGGCCTGCTGCTAACAGGTTTGGGGAACCTAACATATGGTAAGTAGGAGTTTTTCATTTGCAGGAGTCCTGTACCGATTGTTATGTTATTGGTTAATCATTAGCTATTCATTGTAATTTATTAGTGTCTTTACAACTTATTATCTGGTTTCTTCAGTACTTCAATGACAGTCGTCAAAGGAGCACATGTTTCATCTCAATAAGAACGAGTTAGGAAGAGCAAGGTGAGTTGCTTTTAGCATATGTCCCTTTACATTTTGCAAACTATATCTTTCTAACAATTCTAATCTTTCGGGCTGCTTCCATGAGCATTACATCCGTTCTTTGTCTCAAGGATCATGTTTCCATAGCCACTGCTGGAGCTGTGGATAGGTCAGTTGGAAGTATTATTCATGAATGTAAACATAAAATTTTCTGATATTTTAGCTGAATTAATTGATCTTACTAGATGATTGGTTCTTTTCAGTGTGTTAAAGTTTTGGGACACTAGAAACTTGAGAACTTTTGTTACTCAGACATGCCCTCATCCTCAGACAACAGAAAAGGTCCGTAGGAACTTTGCTGTAAAGTGGAAGCATTTTTCATTTGTTTATTTATAAATTGAACCTTTACTAAGGGATCATCTAACGCATTGTTTATGCTTTACATGTCAGCTGGATGCGTACATGGTGTTGATTTTCTAACTGATTTTGTTTAGATGTTTGATCACTGAGTCTTGAAATGTTGTTGTCTTAAGTATCTTGATGATATTTTTCATTGTTATTCCAGACAAGATTACATGGTATATCTAGCTTGTCCCAAGATGACAGTGGACTTCTTCTTTCGGCCTCCTGAATGGATAACCGGTATGTTCCTTTTATAGCACTTTTGTATTCTTGATGAATTAAACCGTGTTGATTGGGTACACTGATCACTTAAAATTTATCATTTCTTCCTTTTTTGCAGAATATATTTGTATAACATCCTTCAACTTGAAAAGGGGCCTTTAAAATCTTTTTCCGGATGTCAAATAGACACATTTTTGGTGAAGGTGAGCACTTGTATCCTTAACCTCAAATTTTATGCTTATAGCTGTGTCCTGACTCCTGACCTTTTACCCGTCTTTCTGATTTTTCCAATTCCAGGCTGCAATTGGCCCTGATGCATCTCACGTAGTCAGTGGTTCTAGTGATGGAAAAGCCTATGTTTGGCAGGTTACATTTCTCACTTTTAAAAGGATTTTTGTAAGTTTGGTACATAGGTAGAAACTGGGAAATAATTTAACTGATCTTTCCAAAATCAGGTCAACAAGCCTCAAGAGCAACCACTTGCTTTGAAAAGTCATGATGGAGAAGTCACTGTAGTTGATTGGTAAAGTACAAATGTAGCTTAGTTTTTGACTTTTTTTTTTTACATTAGTTTTTAACAAAATATATATTTTTGATCGGGGCCAGCTGTCCCACCCATTAGAGGTGCCTACAAGCCAGCGAGGAGATTAGTCACTGCGGTCGGCGGTGGACACTCCGGTCATGGACCAAAAAAAAAATATATTTTTGACAGGTGCCCCACTGAGGTTGGCAAACTAGCAACCGCTTCTGATGATTTCACAGTAAGCATAACTATTTGTAATTATTTTACTCGAGTTGAGACCATAATTGAGTTCAGAACCAGATTTTCTTGCATGGTTTTTTTGCAATGTCTTTCAGCTCAGCACTGTGTTAATTCATTTTTTTGGAATGCTGCATCATTGTTTCTTTCAGCATTGAAACTGTTTTCCCTATATTTTCTTTCTAGGTTCGAGTTTGGAATAAAAACAGTTATGTCTACAACAGAAAGTCACCCTTTTCCTTCCGAAGAAGAGTGATGGCAGTGCCTAGTACAGAATGCAAAATGCTTTGAAGTAATGAAGACACGTGTCCAAAGTCAGAAGACAAAGCTTTTTTATCTAATGAAACATTGCACCAACCAATTAAGTCAGACATTCCGATCACACTGCCAAAAGTACATACATCTGAAGGCCATATGAACCAGCTTTCTTCCAGATTCGATCAAACTGAATCATCCGAAAAAACTCCAGAATCTACTTCGAAGAGCCCTTCATCTGTTTTGAACCCTCCATCCTCCCTTAAAAGAACTATAAGAGACTACTTTTTAGCTTCTTCATGAATCTTTTTGGCTTATTATAAATCTTTTGTTAACTAACAATTTATTGCACATGTCGAATGGAGGGCATGGACTTCTTCAACTATGTTCTTGGGTAAGGTTCTGTTTTCCTCATGTTCTAGACCAAAGGTTCTTTTTTCCTCATGAACTTCTTCAACTATGTTCTTTAACCTTATTGTAACCTTGTGGTAAGACGTTTGTTATCATTTCTGCAGGTTATTTGAAATGTAAAGTACATAAAAGGGTTTGTTATAGCTAAGGAGCAAAAAAATTTGCATCAATGTTTGGTTTTGCTGATTTGCTATGTCTACTTGAGGAGCGGATGAATTTTGGCTGTAAGAAGGTTTTGAGCAATACAATTACAAATGTAATGTAAAGCATTGCTGTGTTCTTTTTCATGTGACTTTAGCTGAAGAAACTAAAAATTGATGCATTTTCACATGGAGGACATGTACAGAGATTAGAGAGCCCCATGATTTCACGAGTATCAGGAATTGATGTCTTATATGTAGAGCACCATGTTTCACATTTTCCATCCTTAATAGTACTATATAAAAACACCATATGGTGATTCGAAATTTCTATTGTTGAGGCAAGAAGCTTTTTCTTGTCAAGTATATGTGTTATTGTTGCCTCATCTCTTTAAAGCAAGTTTACTTTTATTTATTTATTTTTTTATCAGCAAAAAGCAAACTTTATTATGCAGAGTACCAGTGGTACTCAAAACTGATAACATAGCAGAGTATAATTGTTCTCCAACAATTCTTTTACATTACAATCACTGCTGCACTTCTCCAAATAATTCTAATAAGATTAGACTACTCCTTTCTAAACAAATCTCATGAAGTGCAACCAGCCTAGTGCAGCAGGCTAGTATAAAAGTAGCATCATGCCTAGTGCAGCAATATAGTACAACAATCTAGTGCAGCAATCAGTGCAGTGCCTCATTGCAGGAGAGAGGACCCTGTGAACTGCAATATATAGCATTTAACAGGCACAAACGTGGGTTCAGTGACTAGTCAACAAAAGAGTAACATAATCCTGGAATATTAGCCTTAATTATGCTTCAAAATTGCATATTAATATGGCTCGTAACCCCTGCATAATTTTTTGATTATCCGGTTCAGTGATAAGCTTATTCCTTTTAATCCATATGGACCATATAATAACAAACCACAGAGATGCCCAGACTTTCCTAGAATTCTTACATATCTTTAGCTTCTTTAGCTTGCCCATGTGGTCTTGAAAACTGTCTCCCGTCAACTTGCAGGATAGTGTGTAATTCAAACCATGTGTAGCATTCTTGCCAAATAAAGCAATATGTGATCATATAATCTTTTTAAAAAAAATTTTCTTCATATTTTTAGTTATGTTTATAAAACGAAAATTTGAAATTTTTTTGAAGCACCATTCAAGGCATCAAACACTGCATTGGTTCAGGTACCTTTTATTATTATTATTATTGTTGTTGTTGATGTTGTTGTTGTTAAAAAGATATCTAATATTTTGCAAGATTAAAGGCTAATGCCAAATATTGCAGTTTCTGATTCGTTTCGTGATTTAGAAAGTACTGGCTAATTAAGTTCTATTTTAATTTGCTTTGTCATTGATCTATGTTAGAATAGGATTAGCTTATCTTTAATCATTGCATATGCTCCTCCTCAATTAAGAATACCAACAAATTATTATTATTATTATTATTATTGATTTTATTGATGACCTTAATCTCATTTGATTTTATCATTATTATTAATTATTAATTCTGTCTCCAGTATCCTCCTGGTTCAGATGATGACTCAGATGATGAAAAAGACTATACTTTAGCAGAGGAGGATAGGTGTTGTTTTCTCCGTTGTCAGCGGTCTGAACCATCTGGTGTAATTGGTAATCTTTTTAACTTTTTATCTAAATTTTGCAATTAGTTTTTGCAATGCAGTTTATGATAATCGCTGTGTTGTTACTGGGCTATCTAAGAAGACTCCATGGTGAGAATTATGTAACTGTGAGTAGTATGCTCTCTTGTCATACTTCATCTGCTGCTTGTTGTCAATAATCACATCTGGATGAAGATCTCAACAAGTCAACTCGGAAAGCTTCACACGTCAACTCGTTAAAGGGGAGATTGGTAAGACAAGGTGAGCTGTTCTTCGACCAACGCAAATCCAAGTTTTAAATAAAGCACCGACGACGGATCTATTAACCGCCGCAAATATTCCGTCCATATATCACTACTTTTTTGGTGGTGGAAGAAGGAGAGAGACGGAGCGAGAAGAAGAAGAGGTTGAAAAAGAGAGAAGATCTAGGCGCGAGACACAGGACTGAGCAGATCTGGGACGAAGGTGATGACAGCGTCGTGACCACGGCAGTGGACAGGGTCGTCGCTGCTTTGTCTCTTCTCTCCCCTTCTCTTTCTCTTTGCTTCTGAAGTTGTATAATGGTCATGGATGATGAAGAGGGTGGCTGAGAAGGATTGAAGAATATAAGCTTTCAAGGGATTTGGAACTTATAAAAATATAAAATTAAAAAGAAAAGAGGAATAGGTCTTGTCCGATTTACACGATCTCAAAATTTATGAGACCGTGAACCTTAAAGGAATGGTATGGAAATTTTGATACCAGACCAAACCACTAGACCAAACTGGACTATATATATTTTTCGGTTCAGTCCGATTCAATCCCAACGGTCTCGTGGTGGTCTGGGACAAGATCACTTACACTCCTACTATCTAAGATAAGATTGCTCATAAATAATGTACGAAAATAGAGGATTCATCAAGAGAATACTCACAGGCCCTTGGATGCCACAAAATTACTATAAATACAGCCTCAATGAGAGCGTACATCATCACATTAAATCATTGCCAATACAATGACATACATTTATATAAAGGCACATTCAAAGAGATAAGCTCAAGGTGATAAATTGCTCAAAATAGCACCGTGGAACCTTTCAGCATGATCGAGACCCATCAAAATAGTACTGAGTGCCTCCCTAACCTCATAATCTATAAGTGAGCACGTGTCACCACCTCCATCATAGAAATAGAACCACGAGTTCATACTAAATGAGTAAATGTACTAGTGATTTAACATCATAAAGGCTCAAACGATGTTCAAACGATACTCATTGGTGATGGGGCTCGAAACTGAACCCTCTTAAAGAGATCTAAATCATGTTACAGAACAAGAGAACCATGTAGTCTTGATCCCTTAAAAGAACACTAGTTCTAAAGTGTACATAGGATCGAGAGCTCCTTCTCGCCATACTAAATATCCTTAATAAGGACCCCCGTTTTCATGGGCAAGACATTGTCGTCGTCTATGGGAAACAGTAAACTACTAACTTATACGGGTACAACTAATCCATGGCGCTAGAGCAACACCTTAGGAGGTTCTAGACCGTCATAGCATTCCAGCAAGGAGGCCCAGACATTGTTCTGGTCTTGTCACAAGCTAGGGAATCCTACCCCACGTGTTAGCCTTATGATGACCTAAGAGCCCTATAGAGTGGTTTGGACGAGAGGCGAGCTCCTCCGACCTACAAACGATAAGCTATAGGCAAACGTTATTAGCTCGTCCAAACCCAGATAAAGGCGTGATGGCTAGCACTTTTATTAGGTGACTTAATTTTAAAACAAATCTCTTTAAGATAATAATTCATTCAGTGAAGATAAAGCTTGATAATCTATTTAATTAACAGATTAGACCTTATGTTATAAAAGATCACGCTTTGATTATCTGCAGAAATAAAAGATTATCAAAGAAATATCTTCGACCCACGCAGCCATGAAAGACTTTATAAATGTAACCTCAATGAGAGGGCCGTTGGACAGATAACACATGATATCAAATATACCACATAAAAACTCATAGTAAAGAATTCACTTGCGCACAAAGGCAGATTCAAAGTGGCAAACTCGCAGTGTAAGATTGCTCACAACACCACCGTGAAGTTCTCATACACAATTCAAAGTCCATCAACAATAGTACTAAGAGCATCCTAACCTTGAGATCCATTAGTGAGCACGTCTCACCATCTTCATCATGATACAAATAGAACCATTGAGTTCATAGTGAATATATTGGAGTTAAGACCTCATAGAGGCCAAAACACTATATAAACTGTAATCCTTGGTGAGGGTAGCTTAGCCCTGAACTCATCAAAAGAGTATTTATAACGTAACACATCAGCTCACCCACTTGATATAAGATCCTTGTTATCTAGCTAGACCAGTTTAAATACTACCTTCGTCACTTGATATAAGATCTTTTTAAGATAATTTATGCCCATAAAAAAAGTTTGATAATATTGTTAGTGGATGAAGAGAGAAATAAATATCATAGGAAAGCATGAAAGAAATTAAACAAGGATGAAGAGAACTAAAAATATTGATTAAATATATTGAGAGGTTATACAAGAGTATTCATTATTGAAAAGAAATTAATGACAACCAAATGCTTATTCGTTACCCCTTTTGACAAGCATATTTTCTTTACAACTACAACAAATGAACCAAATAATATACTACCCTTCTCTCATCTGCATCACTAGTCCAAGATTATTTTTCCAAATAATTCGATCGTCCTCTCATTATTATAGCAATGTCTTGCCATCAATAATTAATTATCCATATTCACAAACTGAAAAAAAAAATAATTAAATAAGCCTATATGTTATAAATGAAATAATAAATAAACAAACAACTCAGATTTTTTTGTGTGGGATGCATTTGAAGTTTTGAACCACCAGGGCTTAGTTCAAGGTTCAAGCATCAAAGTCATCGCAATGAAATATAGGGGGCAAATAGGAGTTGAGCTCGCTAAGCATGAGATCATCACCGTCTCCATATTTGCTATGATCTTCACAATCAAAGAATGTCTGAATGTCTTCTGGGAATGCGCACAGCGGCAACTCAGATTCCGGCGGTGTCGACTGATCGGCGTTAGATGTCATCTCCATCATTTCCTTAAATTTGGATGACTGGAGCAAAAGCCCTAGGGCTGACGTGGCAGCAGTTGGTCGAGGTTGAGTCAGTGTTGCTTCTTCTCCATTATAGAACGATGAGTCTTGATTTTGGAAGAAGTTAAATCCTTGTTCTTCTTTAGGGTTTGGGGTGAAGTTTGTATTAGAAATATTAGAGTCAATAAGATTAGGGCAAATTATGTTGTTATCGTTATTGTTGTGATTGGGTTTAAGCCACTTAATATAACGGCTGAGGTCGAAATTGGTGACGGCATTGAGACCACGATATTCAATAGCTGCCATATCGTATGCTGTAGCAGCTTCTTCTTGGGTAGCTGCAAGAAATAGAAACAATATCCATTTAAATTAATGACATATCATTATAGTTGAGTAATATGTCAGATTAGTCCCTGACTTTGTAAGCGTCGGTCAAGTTAGTCCCTGACTTTATCGAAATAGCAATTTAGCCCTTGAGATAGGAGAACGTCGATCAAGTTAGTCCCTACCGTCACTATTGCAGGGATGTATTTGCTTTAAAATGGGATAAAGATAGGGACGTATGTGAATTAAAATGAAATCTCAGGGACTAAATTGCTATTTCGATAAAGTCAGGGACTAACTTGACCGACGCTTACAAAGTCAGGGACTAATCTGACATATTACTCCATTATAGTTAGATACTCTTTCTAGTTTCGATTTTAAGGAAAATAAAAAATAATACAGCTATTTAGTAAGGTTTATTTTTATATAAACCATATTAAATTAAAGGAGCACAAGGTGTGCCCAATCAATAGGGTCACAACAGGAAAAAAAAAAAAGCACAGACACTATAAAGCAAATCTTTAATACAAGCTACAATGTCATTATACCATTTTTATGAGATAAGAAAAAAACCATTTTCATGATTTAACATGAATTTAGTATATTTGGTAGGTTAATTTAATATATTTAATTTTTTCAATTTCATAAAAAAATAAATATATATTAAAAATTTAATATTAAAAATGAAAAAATTTAAATTGAAATAATTAATTTAATTAATTATTTTTTTATATTCACAACCATTAATATAATTTTTTCTTCTTAATTACTCCTTTCGTTCCTTATTAACTGTTTTTTTTAGAAGTTGTTTGTTCCTTTTTATCTATCTTTTTGAGGATTTCAAGAGGGTAATAAATGTTATTTTTCATGTTTATCCCTATTTAATAAGGTATTGATTTATGTAAGTAGCAGGAAAAAATAATGATTACAGAGAGAGAAAGGGTATAGTGGGGAAAATATATTTAATGTATTGGAAATCTAAGTAATGATTATATTTTTTAAAAGATGTGTTTTATTTGAAACATCACAAATAAATAAATAAAGAGAGAATGTAATCAAGACTCGATGGAGTAAATAACACAAAGTTAATTTAACAAATCAGTTTTGGTTGGTAACACCTATTAGGCTATTATCAAATTGATAGGTACTAAAAAATTTTATTGGCACAAACATCCATGTCTTGGGATAAATTTAATGCTTCATATGTCTCATTTATATGTCAAGTTACAATAAAACAAATTTTAAAAAATATATACTCCTTCTGGTCTTATTTATAGGGCATACTTAATCATATCACATGGATCAAGGAGGGTAGTTAGGTTTCTTGAAATTTTAAAAAAATACTTCAACATTACAATCTTACCTTCTTAACTTGCATTGGAAATTTCACATTGTATTACTTCACATTAATGGGCAAATGACAAATAAGAGAAAATAACAATAAATGTCTCCTAAAAAATACAAAGTGACTTATAAATAGGACCAAAGAATTCTTCTAGAATGTGACTTATAAATAGGACCGGAGGGAGTACATTATTTGTTTCATTAGTTATGTTCATTTAGAAATTTTTATTTTATCCAATAAGTTATTTTTTTTAAATTCAATACTTATTTATACTTCTTTTTTCAAGTATACCATTATTTATTATATATTTATTTTACCACTCATTTTTTCATCTCTATTCAACATAATCTACATATATTTATTATTACTTTCTACTCTATTATTAAATGGAGTAATTTAGTCAAAACATATCAAATTCTTACATCATTTACTCATTTCTTAATCTATATGCAATGACTTAAAAGAACATAACTTATGAGACAGAGTAAATAATGATTATAATGATTTTTAATAAAGTTATTGTGTTTTCTTTTTATAACATGTCATTTTTCTTCATTACTTTTAATTTTTGTCCACTATTTTACATAAATTAATATAGTATTGAAAAACATAAAAATATTAATTATTATATTCTTGAACTTTTAAATTTAAAACAAATAAAAAAACAATTTTTTTATAAAATGAAACAGAAAAATAAAAATAGAAGTATGGATTACATATAAAAATTGATTAATTGAACATGAAGAATGAAGTGTTTGTTCAAAATTTCAAATGGCCCTTTACCGGTAGTTTGAAATGGAAAAGTTTAGGTCCCACTGAAAAACGATTTAGATGGATTAACACTTGCGATATTTGTGGAGAATACGTGGTTATATGAATACGTGCAAGGTTGTAAAACGAAGAGAATTGTTATATGCAGAATTGAAAATTGAATAAGCAAGGTCATTAGTTTTAAGAAAAAAAAAAGATAAATTTTTATATTTTACTTTTACCAAAAAATGGAAGATATTCGTTCCTCTTTGATATACAATAATCTTGTTATATATAGAACATTATGAATATTATAAAATAAAAAAACTGGTACATTACATTACAATCTCTTCCGGTATGTTTTGTACTGCGAACAAGATTTTTTTTTATTGTTTTCTTACCTTCAAATATCAACTCCCTTTCTCTTCCAAGTATTACATGCATTTAAAATTTCTCATTTGGAAGAAAAATGGCAAATAAGAGAAGGGAGTCAATAGCTTGTGGGACTTTACCACCATTTTATTTCATAACAATGTAGATGGATTATTGATGATGTGGTCTTAATTAGTGTCTTACCATGAGTTCCTAGGTAAAGATGATGATGTGGTCTTAGTGTCTTACCGTAAGTTCCTAGGTAAAGATATTTGTTGCCAAAAACCCTGCCAATTCGGGCTTCCCATCTTCCATTATGATGGTGTCTGATCATTGAAAATAATAGTCATTAAATTTGAATTATAATGATGTATGTTAGCTAGTTATTACGTAGTACTTTTTTTTTAATAAAGTTTGCTTATTTAGGTTAATCAGAAAATGCAAATTAAATAAATAATGATAATACTTGCAAGTTGTATAATACCTTGCAACACCTCTGTATTTAGAGACTCCCCGAGAAAAACCACTACTTTTCCTGCAAAATTTTCCCCCCAAAGAATGACTAAGTACAGTCCAAGTTTAACAATCTTCTTTATAGACTTACTATATCATAAAATGCTTTACCTCCTTAATGATCCAATGTACTCCTCCCTCGATATACCCTCCATTTCTCTCAGTTCATTCTGGTAGGTAGGTAACTACAATTGAAAGACATATTTGGTGTTTTATTTTCTATTATTCCTAAATTAATCTTTCACAATTCACAAGAACAAACAAAGAACATTAAGTTTTTAGAAGATAGGTACCGGAAAGTTTAGAATGGTATCTTGACCCCAGTATTTCAATGCTGCAAGATCATAAGCATGTGCTGCTGCCTCTTCATCGTCATAAGCACCTGAAACAAAGCTCCCATATTAAATTATTTGGATGATCAATTCTTTTAATTCAATTTTTCTATTGAAAATGGAAAATTTTATAGTATTATTCAAAGTATGCACTACTACTTACCAAGGTAAACTGTACCAATCATATGTGATGAAGAACCACCATAATATATATTGACATGCCACATGGAAAGAAAACACATTAATTAGCTAACTCAATTGAGCTTCAAAAATTGATCATTCATGGCATGCAAGATTTTAGATTGCAGTTACTACTGGTCACAGTTTTAGAGACAACCAAAAATTTAATATTGTGGAGTTTGTAGCAGTGGCAGAGTCAAATATTTAGAAACATTTTGCTGTCACACCAATATTATCAAGTTTACAATTGTTTTATAGTATTACTGAATATTGAAGAAAAATGTGATCGATGCAACTTCAATTTAAAACCGTGGTTTCTAGCTAAGTAGAAAAGTCAATAATATTATATATACATTTAAAAATCAATAATATTATATAACACCACTCTTAAAAAAAATAGTGAAAGAGCATGAAACCTTGTCGTCCTTTCTTGTTCTGAGACTCATTCCAGCAATTCTTGTCCCACAAATGAGCTTCATATCGGCCTGTCCACCTGTGCCTGGTCATTGTTCAATATATATAGAACAATGAGAACATATATATACATACATTTTTAATTGCAATTGATGAATAATGCATAAGATGAAGGGAACTGACTATATATTGAGAAGCTCTGAACCTATATATAATAACAAGGGGAACTAACTAACCTAGTGACTCCTCGGTATATTGAGCTGCGTTGAGGAGGGGAATCTCTAGGGACACTTCTCCTTGTTCGTTTCACCTTGGTGGTGACAGTGTTAGTTGCATTAAGGTTATGATTGTTGTTGTTATTATTGATTGCATTGTTTTTCCGGGTTTCTTGTTGTGATAGTTTCGCCATCTAAAAAAAGTTGCACCCAAGACCAAGAAGGATGTGAAAGGAGAGAGCTAGATATTAATGAGGGAAAATAAAATAAAATAGTAATAATAATTGTTAAGGAGTTAATGGATTTAGTACGTAGCCTCCAATGAAGAGGGTTTTAAAGGAATGGGGTAAAGGATGGGGTTAGAATAGTTTGTGCTGGCAATTGCATGGGTTGGCCGGCTAAGGATATTGGTAGTTTCTGGCCGTCTGTAAAACCGGCTCTCATGTTAAATTCCATCATCCTTGTCTTTACTGAGAATTTTGTGTGATGTCACTTTCAACCGGTTTTGGAATATGTTTGATGTATCTGCCAGTCCCTAGATTTATAAATTTCTATTAGCTAGTTTTTTCCTTCGTTTTGTTTTTCGGTTTACATTGTTTGTCCCTTTTTCAGCATTTTTTTAATTTGATAAAGTTAGAGAATATACTCAATAAACAAAAATCAAACTGGCAACAAATAACGATACAGACATCAACTTAATTTCACATAGCAATTCATGTTGTTAAGTAAAACATTCAGCAAATTTTGATATTATAATTTTTACAATAAAAAATAGAAGGAATTTTGATAAATCCATATGGACTTTGATTTAATATTTTATTGTAAAAAATTGTTTATTATTTTGAGAATTTTAAATTTTATTCAAATGTGTTAAATAAATTAGACCAGATTGGATCATTTATATTCGGTTCGGTCCGATCCGATTTTTATATACTCCCTCCGTCCCAAAAAGTTACTCCCTCTGTCTGTAAAAAAAAAAAAAAAAAACATAGAAAATGTTTGTGCCAAATTGAAATTAAAATAGTGAATAAAAAAATTAAAATTGGTTATTAAAATATTCTGTGATTATTTAATTAAGGAACATGCATTAAATACTTGTTACGATAATTGGTTGATTTGGGGGACAATATATTAAAAACATGTTCACTTATATTGATTAAATTTTAAAAAATTTACTATAATATATTAAAAACTGAATCGAACCGGACCATTATACCCTAATTGTGATCCCGGCTTGGTTAAAATTTTAGACGTCAGTAAATCTATCAAATCCCTCTTTATTCAACATATTAGGCTTATTTTCGGAAAGAATATATTAATCTATTTATTTACTTTTTTTTTTTTAGGAACAAAGGAGGGGTAATGAGAGATGAAGATAGGCAATTTCATGGATTTGAATATCGACATTCATATTCTTATATATATTTTGCTACTTAACTAATTAAACTGATTTTTTATTTTTTATTTTATTTTTTTTCCTCTAATAATTGTCCTTATTTTAACAATACTTAATTTAACATTTAATTTATTTCTATAATATTTAACAATTAAGATGTTGTTCATTATAGAAAAATGGAGATGATCTTAACTTTTATAAATAAAAAAATTACTTTATAATGCCAATAATATAATAAATGTTTTTTCTTATAATCAAATATTTTTTTATGCTCAACGTTATTGACAATTGGTAACCAGATATGACACCTTAAATATAATGGTACTCCTTCCGTTTTCTAAATATAATTGTTTTTAGATTTTTTTTAAATTATAATATAAGTCTTTTTAATAAAACCAATGTCCTTTAATTATTATTTTTTACAATTTAACATGCACGTGTTGAATTTAATTTGGGAAGAAAATATCTTTCAATTATACTTTTCAATTCTATGTGTAAGATTCTTTTAGGAAAAATTATACTATTTATCAAGGAAGTGAGTTAAGAATGTCAGTGACATTAAAAATATAAATATTTAATATAATTTTTCAAAATTATCATTATAATTATTGTTGGCATTGAAATATGGTCTTACAATTAGGACCGAACTTATTTCCCTAAAAGAATGTTACATATAAGACCGGAGAAATATTCATTAGCATTTAATAATTTACATACACATAGTTTTTTTTTATACACATAATTTTTTTTAAGGTACATGCACATAGTTAAAAACATTTATATGTTATCATAACAAAATAAAATTTATCCCTCTGCAAAACTTTTGCATAGGCCTTTTGTTTATCGATGTCATATATTGTGATTAGCTGAAAATATATTTGTTTATCAAAATTTTCATTTAAATAATATTTTTTTTTTCAATCAATCACTACAAATTGCTTATACACTTTGTACTTTTGTAGAACAACAACTATTATCTCCTGTTCTGATGGGAACTATTTTTTTTTTTGTTCAAGGATGGCAACTATTATCTCCTGTTTATCTTTATAAGTTTGTATTTTTATATAAATCATAACCTAGTTGGGCCTTGAAATTTTAGACTTGTTAAGTTTCATTACAACTTACCACTCATAATATATATATAGCACGAACACGAACACGAATATATATATATATATATATATATATATATATATATATATATATATATATATTTAAAATCTTAATATGATAGAATACCCGCTAACATTGCATATACACAATAACAAGTAGTAATTCTAGTTTATTATATAAATTTTATTGAAAATACTGAATCTCAGCAGCGGAAGTATTATTCAATATACTGCATGATCACCTAATAATGTTTTCTAAATAGACAGGTTGGAATGTGAGCGCTCAACAGTTCCACCATGCATGTAGGTGTAACTAACCACACCCCACACGCTGCATGATTTTAATTTAAGGATCGTTGAAAACACTAATTTTAGGTATGCTGGTTGCCTACTTTTACACAATGGGTTTTCCTTAACATGTACTTTTACATAATGGGCTTTTCTAAATAATACATAGTAAAGCTAGGGAAATTAAAAATATCATCTACTAATTTCAAAATAATAAACAATTCGTTTTTCATGTTTGACTTTTTAATTTTTTTTAATATCTACCCTAGATATAGAATAAAAAACAGAGTTAATAGTCACATGGGTCTCCGAAAGATACATGTGGAATCAGTTAAGTCCCTGAAAGATTTGTGGAATCTCTTAAACTCCTCAAAGATCATTTTGAAATCAGTTAGGTCCCTGAAAGATTTGTGGAATCTCTTAACCCCCATAAGGGACCTTAACATAATTCTACGTGACACGTTAAATGCTTTGTAAGTTCAAACGTGACACCTTCTTACCAGTCCAATATGACATTGGGGCCAACAAAACATTTAACTTGTCACGTAGGATTTTGTTAAGTCCCTCCTGAGGAAATTGGATGGGGGACTAACGTGACACCAAATTGATCTTTTGGAAGTTTAAGAGATTCCACAAATCTTTCAAGGACTTAACTGATTTCACGAATATATTTCGGGACCTGTATGACTATTAATTCTAAAAAACCCACATAAGAAAACTGTTTTAAAATTTTTTCTTTTATATTCCCATATTTACATCTTATCTTTATTCCCATTTGAATAGTGCTTCTCTCTTTTCTATTTTTTAGATCTAAAAAAATTATTAAATGATTCAAGATCAATAATTCCAAATAAATCATTATAATTAATTATTTATTTTATTTATTTTTAAAAAATAAATTAATGATTAAGATGGTTCTTTCTGAACTACATATTACTCGAAAACCACCTAATAATTTCACCTCAAAAGAGGTAACGGGAGAATCAGTCTTCAAAAACTTTAATGTTAGTGGGGCTTAAACGATAACTAGTAGATCATAGCAGGAGTTGACTTTGAGTGGATATACATGGAGCGCCATGTCTGGTTAACTATTCCAGTAATCACCAAGCATTAATTAAGTCATGGCTCCATGTTAAATTTAGAATTGAAGTTCGGTAGGAGGATGTAAAGACCAACAAGACCTAACATAGTTGATAGATAATTGGGTTCTTTAATCATGATGTTATCGGTTTGATCTTTGTCATGTGTATGGAAAAGATTTTGTTGATAAAGACAAAACTCACTTTGGTAATTTCTACGCCTCGAAGAGGATTATAGTCTTCGAGAATATCCTTGATGTACACTAAAAAAAGATAGGAGGATGTAAACAAATAAGAGGATTATTTCGGTACCATTTGCAGGAAGAGGCTTGTTGTATCCTTTAAAGCTACACCCATAACATCCTACTTTTTAAGCTTTAAGGAAAATGCTTTTGCTTAACATTTATTTGAGAAAAAGTTCGGGGTTTATAAAAATTTTGGCGGAGTTTCCTTTAAAAATTTGAACTTTTCCCCGAATAGAATTTAAACCTGTCAGGACCAGAACAGATCAATAATATAAAAATACAATTTTCTGATCATCATACACAATACCATGACATACTTTAAAGCTTATCAAAAATAAAAGATTTATGTCCTGACCGATAAAACAAATACACTTGAATAAACCACCTTCACTAATTAAATACTTTTATAAAATTGATACATTACATTACAAAATCTAAGAATGGTTGCACTATAAATGGGACCATAAGGTCACCCTAGACAATATACTCTCCAGCAAGAGTATACCTTATTCGGCCTTGAGATCCTCGGAACCTGTCTCCAATGTGTACCTAATATGTCCATTGTAAGGGTAAGTAATTTGAATTCTAGATTAAAGAAAACATTTAAAAACACTAATAGATCATAAAGAGGAATATTCATGCACAAACAATAACAATTATACAATTCACAATTCAATTAACAAGTAAAGCATCCTAACATTATTCAATTTAGTAACTATGCGAATAAATGGTATAACACTTTAATATAATGCTTCAATGCGCAATCACATGATTATGCTATGCCAACGTCGCACTTTGATGGTTTAACTCTTGAATCCGGTATTGAATTCATTTCAATTTAGTAACTTTAACACTTTGATCGGATTCAATGAATTAAAGCATCTGAAACAATGCATTCACACTTTCCCTTTCACTTTCACACCTTAACAATAACAATGAACAATTTAACACTTTAACAATTGGGTACATTGTGCTTCACATTCTCCCCGAAGGAGGGTTCTTCACACAATGTACCTTTATCACTTTTTCCTTTTTCCAATAACAATATACATCCTCACATACACCCTCCACTCTGGGGAAAAATCGACCAGGAGTAAGTATTTCTCAACCTATAGTTGGGTGCTTCACCTTCACTTAGGAAGGTCCTTGTTCTTTAAAAATACAATGTTTCAAGTGTTTCTCAATTGAATTTAAAACCCTCTTTGTTCTTTAGAAATGCCCTTAAATTGGTTTAAACTCAATTGAGAAAGACTTGACCCTATTTGATGAATAACTATATGAATGTCACATTATGCTTTATAAACATACACTTTACACTTATAACAATAGTAATCATAAAAACAATATCAATTTCCAGATAATCAATATAAACATACATAATTAACATATCAATAAAACTTAGGGTGTCTAGCTAAATTCTACCCTCCTAACCATCAACTTAACCAATCAATAAATACACCCAATTATAACTCTATTACTATAATTAAACCTTTTCTCTAATACTAGACCAAAGTACACCCCTTACATTGAGGAGAGAGAAAGAGGAATTGGGGTTTTGATGGTGCTCCCACACCAGCTCCAATCCAAGCTCCTAAGACTCCTATTCCTTGTCCTTAAGCACCTTCCAAACTCCTTTTCATGATTAGAAGGCTTTGAGAGATGGATTGAGCTAATTGGGGTTTAGGGTTGATTTGGGGGTTTTCAGAGAAAAAGAGGAAATTGAGATTAAGGAGAGGGAAATTGCTTGGGAAGAAATAGGGAAGTGATTGGTGACACTAATTTGATGTTCTTTGATGATAGCTTTGAGAAATTGAAAGCCCTAGGTGAAAGGAAGAAGAAGAACTCGTGGAGAAGAGAGAGGAAATTCTGTGAAAATGCCATCAAAAACGTGTTTTAAGTCTGAAAAAGCAGTGGTTAATCGATTAACACTTGTCAGTAGAACATGGTTAATCGATTAGCCCTACCATTAATCGATTAGTGCCTGAAAGGGGTGAAAATCTTAATCGATTAGCCTACCCTTTAATCGATTAGTGCCTGAAAGTGGCTAAAAATTTAATCGATTAAGGGTCCCTTAATCGATTAATGGCCTAGGTAATCCTTTCTTTCATGCATTCTAAGAGTTCTAAGCCATCACCACCCATTCTAGTTTACACTTAGCTAAAACCTACATCCTAAACACATTCTAATCTATTCTTAACTCATATCGTTTTACACTTACCTAAATGCTAATCCTAAACACTTACTAATATCAATACTAATTAACGCTTCTAAACGAAATCGACACTTGAGGGTGCTATAACACTTATCACAATTCTACTAACTAATGCAAATAATCACTTAATAAATTTGGGGATTTTACAATACTCCCCCACTTATATGAATTTCGTCCCCGAAATTCGACTTACTTCAATGAAATAGGAGGATATAGAGTTGTATGCTCGACTGAAGGAGAGGTTTTAATCTATTTAAGGATGGTCATGACCTTGGGAATTCACTCCCCCACTTAAAATACAACTCCGGTTGGGGTTTTCTTAATATGTCTACTTGCTTGTTAGTGAGACTTCCTACAAGAAGTCCTACTAATTCATTAGGGTTCTACTCTTGGGATCCTAATCTATTACTGTTATTCGCGACCATGGAGAGAGATAGACCTATGTTCAAATACAGCATAACATTATTCAATAAGGTATAGGTATCCAATCTATCACAGCACATATCTATACGCAACACAGTTAAAGATAATCGAAACATAAAACATTCATTATTGAGAGAAGTCAATGCCACAAAATTATAATTCAAACGTAATCAAGGGGAAAGAACTAACACATAAACAAAGCATCAAGGTTTTATGATACATTAAAATTTTCATTTTAGGATTAAACATAAATTGAATATAAGAAGGATCATTTGAATTTTATCAAAGAGTGCACTCAACACAAATAAGTAAAAGCAATCCATACACACCAAATGGAGTTTTTTATTGAAGAGAATAAAAAGGTTTGAAAGGTTTGCAAATGGCAAGACTCCCTTAGGATCACCGAAAATTATGATTGGTGTACGAATGTAAATAAGGTTTTGGAAAGAAATAGTTAAATGCATCGGGTTTCTAAAACCAATGTGGATATTCATTGGGAAACTTACATGGTTGCATACTATATATATATATATACATCCATAGTATCATTGAAAGTATGTTTAAGGCATATGATAGAAAATACGATCAAATTCCAATGGGGACTAGTTCATATATAAAAAGAAAGGAAATTGGAATGTCCAAACATTCCGAGTGTCAAATATAAAAAGGACACGTCATGAAAGTTAAAATTGGGAAGTACCTTGGATACAAATAGGGTTGAAACATAAAGGTTATGATGAAAAATAGACACAGGAGTTATCCTTAGGAAATTAATCTAATAGAGGTTGATAAAATAAATTGAAGATATTACATAACTATATACACTTCAATCGTATGTATAGAAAATAGATTGTCATTAAATTAAAACCAATGTATCAAAATTGCAAGTTTAGCACTTGCAAAGTTTTCTTTACGAAAGAGGTTACTTTGAAAAATATAGATGTCCTAGGGAAAAATGGAAATTCTAAATTACCATGTGAGGAACACAAGGCAATTACTTTTAAAAAATTGTTTTGGTACTTAATCAATAAAGATTAATATAGTACTCGTTTTAAAATCACCTTCAATAGGAGGTAGAAAATAATCTTAGTCAAAAATCGATTTGAAGTAGTACACATAGTACTTGAAAGGATTTGAAATTTGGAAACTACCCAAAATCACCAGTAAAAGGTTCATGAAAACAGTTGGACTTAACATATAGTCCTAATAAGTTTAAAAGTCAAATACACACATATAAAATTCCATCTTTCAAAAACACAGAAAACCGGCTTCCTTTATGCACATCTATATCCTATACACCTATGCCTTAAACTCTAAGAGTTAAACAATAGGATCTAACTTCTACCACCCAACCTATGAATGAAAGACTATTGGGGTTCTATATTCTATATAAAAAAAATAACATCCACTATCTAAGACCTCCATTAAACCTATGCTTAGTATTCTATCCTAAGTTTCAGGTTTCCTAGTCGATTCCTTAGGTTCAGAGATCACACAACTACAACTTGCCCTTAAATCCTAGTTGAGACTTTCCTATTACCAACCAGACTTGATACTAACACCTTTATAATGGATGTTAAAACTAGAACTTTAACATTCACAAACTACGTTCCAAGAAGAGTTAATGATGGTTTCTAAAAAAATGGTTTGCACTTCCGGAATACAGCTTGTGCAATGATAACTACACATTTCCTTGGAGTTCTAGGTGAACCTGAAGGAACAAGGTATAACATCCATTACCTTGGTTTAGGTTCTAAACTAGACTTTAACTCTAGGATAGACACATTACCTTTAACTCACCTTACTACATTCACTTCGCATTTTTCACTTCCATATTAAAGTAGAAACAACGAAGTACCAACTTCTGGGAAAAGATTTGGCACTTGGTGATAAAGGGATTTTAAGAATTTGTATCTTCTTCAAAATGAGGAAAAACACTTTATACTTTTGTAAATCCTTTTCATTTAAAACTTAAACAAAATTATTATTTAGGAAAAGACATGTCAAGCACTTACAAGTTAAAATCGTTTATATAAGTTTTAAAATCATTTCACATCCGTTTGGAACTGATTCAGAAGTTTTGAGGATTCCTTTGACAAAGAAAATAAGAATCCTCTATAATCGTCAAACCCAAATAAAAGGAACGAATTCTCCGGTCAAAAGTTTAATGTCATTCACCTTTTCAAATTCCAGTGAATGCCTTTACTTTTATTTTAGCTTGGAAGTTCAAATTGACTTATGTCGCCTTCATTTAATTCCTATCAATCGATAATTGGCATAACTTAAGAGTAAACTACACTATCATTCAATCAATTAGGAATTCACATTACGAGTAAAAATTTCTTGAAAATTAGTGTTGCGACATTCAATCAATTACCAGAGTTTGAATCAATTCCATACTTTGGAAAGTATGAAAATATCAGGGTACTTGACATTCATTATAAATCATAGTACTAATACTTTTCGAAAATAAAGTCTTGGAAAGATCTGTTGCAAAAGCACTTTCATACTCTAGTAATCAGAGTACATTTATCACCAAAATATAATATGGAAATGTAGAAGGAAAATATGTCTTACTAAGACGACACTTAGTAATCACAGTTAAAGGCAATTACAATGGGTTAACACCTATTCACTTCCGCTGCGCACTCTGACGAAGAATACTCGAAGTGTATAAACTAGATGACCTCTAATACCAATCCTGTTCTTAAACTTGGAAAATAAATTCAACAATTATTTGGTTGAATTCAAGGACTTAACGATGTCATCTTCCAATGAATATAAAATGCGAGGGATCCGTCTCGATTCTACATTGCATTGGAGATAAAATCATTTCCGTGCTACTTGAGTTCCAATCAAATAAGAAATGACTCATCTTCAATCCAAAAGAAGGCTTTGAAATTTCATCTTAAAACGAAATCTCAATTTCTTGTCATATTTGAAATAGACATAATCAATTCAAAACTAAGAGTTAGTCCTTCCCGTTGGGGTAGCAATTTCATGCTCTGTCCCGTTGGGAGTTTTCCCTTTCCCTTAGTCTCTACATTCTGTCCATATCTAAATACAACAAGGTTACACTTTGAAAAATTTAGTTATCCCACTTTAAATTGAAGATATACTTCTATGATTACTAAACTATGACTCACCCTACTAGACTATACTCATTCCCACTAATGATGCATGCATGAAACACAAAGTGTACTACTTAATCAACTATCTACTAGTTACTCTCATGCGGAGTAACCCTTTGGGAGTAGGAAAGTCCATACTCCGCGGCCGAGGAATTGCAACCATTGCTCTGATACCATAATGTAACATCCTACTTTTTAAGCTTTAAGGAAAATGCTTTTGATTAACATTTATTTGAGAAAAAGTTCGGGGTTTATAAAAATTTTGGCGGAGTTTCCTTTAAAAATTGAACTTTTCCCCAAATAGAATTTAAACCTGTCAGGACCAGAATAGATCAATAATATAAAAATACAATTTTCTGATCATCATACACAATACCATTACATACATTAAAGCTTATCAAAAATAAAAGATTTATGTCCTGACCGATAAAACAAATACACTTGAATAAACCACCTTCACTAATTAAACACTTTTATAAAATTGATACATTACATTACAAAATCTAAGAATGGTTGCACTATGAATGGGACCATAAGGTCACCCTAGACAATATACTCTCCAGCAAGAGTATACCTTATTCAGCCTTGAGATACTGGGAACATGTCTCCAATGTGTACCTAATTTTTCCACTGCAAGGGTGAGTACTTTGAATTCTAGATTAAAGAAAACATTTAAAAACAGTAATAGATCATAAAGAGGAATATTCATGCACAAACAATAACAATTATACAATTCACAATTCAATTAACAAGTAAAGCATCCTAACATTATTCAATTTAGTAACTATGCGTATAAAGGGTATAAAACTTTAATATAATGCTTCAATGCGCAATCACATGATTATGCTATGCCAACGTCGCACTTTGATGGTTTAACTCTTGAATCCAGTATTGAACATTTCATTTCATTTTAGTAACTTTGACACTTTGATCGGATTCAATGAATTAAAGCATCTGAAACAATGCATTCACACTTTCCCTTTCACTTTCACACCTTAACAATAACAATGAACAATTTAACACTTTAAAAATTGGGTACATTGTGCTTCACATTCTCCCCGAAGGAGGGTTCTTCACACAATGTACCTTTATCACTTTTCCCTTTTTCCAATAACAATATACATCCTCACATACACCCTCCACTCTGGGAAAAAACCGACCAGGAGTAAGTATTTCTCAACCTATAGTTGGGTGCTTCACCTCCACTTAGGAAGGTCCTTCGCTCACCCGCTTGCACAGCACTTCACCTCTACTCCGGAAGGTCCCTCATGCAATTTGGGTTGATATGTCCAAATTGGCTTTAGCAGAAATCACCCTCGACTGGCCAAAATGAGACAAAGTAATGGAAATTACTATTGTTTTCATATAAGCAACCCCCAACACGGGAATCAAACCCATGTCCTTTGCAGGATCAAAGTTCTCCACAGTAATTCCAATAATTTACTTTTGCCCTCATCAATCGTTAAACGACGTGTGTTTTTCCCCTACTCCTAACGTCCACCTTTACACCGTGCATGATACAATGTTTCAAGTGTTTCTCAATTGAATTTAAAACCCTCTTTGTTCTTTAGAAATGCCCTTAAATTGGTTTAAACTCAATTGTGAAAGACTTGACCCTATTTGATGAATAACTATATGAATGTCACATTATGCTTTATAAACATACACTTTACACTTATATCAATAGTAATCATAAAAACAATATCAATTTCCAGATAATCAATATAAACATACATAATTAACATATCAATAAAACTTAGGGTTTCTAGCTAAACTCTACCCTCCTAACCATCAACCTAACCAATCAATAAATACACCCAATTATAACTCTATTACTATAATTAAACCCTTTCTCTAATACTAGAGCAAAGTACACCCCTTACCTTGAGGAGAGAGAAAGAGGAATTGGGGTTTTGATGGAGCTCCCACACCAGCTCCAATCCAAGCTCCTAAGACTCCTATTCCTTGTCCTTAAGCACCTTCCAAACTCCTTTGCATGATTAGAAGGATTTGAGAGATGGATTGAGCTAATTGGGGTTTAGGGTTGATTTGGGGGTTTTGATAGAAAGAGAGGAAATTGAGATTAAGGAGAGGGAAATTGCTTGGGAAGAAATAGGGAAGTGATTGGTGACACTAATTTGATGTTCTTTGATGATAGCTTTGAGAAATTGAAAGCCCTAGGTGAAAGGAAGAAGAAGAACTCGTGGAGAAGAGAGAGGAAATTCTGTGAAAATGCCATCAAAAACGTGTTTTAAATCTGAAAAAGCAGTGGTTAATCGATTAACACTTGTCAATAGAACATGGTTAATCGATTAGCCCTGCCATTAATCGATTTGTGCCTGAAAGGGGTGAAAATCTTAATTGATTAACCTACCCATTAATCGATTAGTGCCTGAAAGTGGCTAAAAATTTAATCGATTAAGGAACCTCTTAATCGATTAATGGCCTAGGTTTTCCTTTTTTCATGCATTCTAAGAGTTCTAAGCCATCACCACCCATTCTAATTTACTCTTAGCTAAAACCTACATCCTAAACACATTCTAATCTATTCTTAACTCATATCTTTTTACACTTAGCTAAATGCTAATCCTAAACACTTACTAATATCAATACTCATTAACGCTTCTAAACGAAATCGACAATTGAGGGTGCTATAACACTTATCACAATTCTACTAACTAATGCACATAACCACTTAATAAATTTGGGGATGTTACAACACCAATAAAATAGTGATATGTTAAATTAAATATAAACACCACATCACATAAGCACAATCATAAATTTCAAATTTTATAATGGTTTATTTATGTTTTTAGTTCTTAAAAGTTTGCCTTGTTTTGGTTTAATCTTTAAAAGTTATTTTGACCAGGACTAATTCTTAATTTTCAAAATTTTGGTTTTAGTCCATTCCGTTAGAAAAATTCTATTACTTACTGATGTGATTAACGGAACACCACATCAGTAGCCATGTGGTGTGAGGTGGCACTAAGTAGGTACGTAGTATCTACTTGGCAATTGGTGATTGATGCTCTGAGGTCTAGATTGGCGGCTTGGAAAGGTAAGCATCATTTTATTGGAAGGTAGGATTACTTTGATTAACTCTGTTTTAGTAAGTCTTCATACTTATTATCTATCTTATATGATACTCCCAACGAAAATGTGTCATATTTTAACATTCATCCAAAGAAATTTTCTATGGGGTGGATGTGATGAGCGGAGGAAAATTTGTCAAGTTAGTTGGGATTTGATTTGTAAAGATAAAAAAGAGGGTGGCTTGGGTATTAGAAATCTTGATTGGTTTAATCTTTCTCTTCTTGCAAAATGGAGATGGAGATTTTTGTGTGATGAAGACTCTGTTTGTTTTAAACTCCTTAGATCTTGATATGGCAACTTTGATGCATCATCTTTATTTCATAGCGGGGGCTCAGTTTTTAATATGAGCTCAATTTGTTGGAGAGATTTATGTTTGGCAGGCAGTCTTGATACTGAAACTGATTGGTTTACAAATTGTGTCTCCAAGAAGATTGGAAATGGTGAAAATACTCCTTTTTGGAAGTCTATTTGGAGTGGTTCAACCACTCTAAAAAACCAGCTTCCTAGATTATATCATCTATCCATGGACAAGTTCAAGGGTATTAAATCCTTATATGTTCACTCCGGTGGTAGCAGTCATTGGTTGCTGAACTGGAGGAGGAGGATTTTTTTATTATGAAAAGAATATGGTTCAACAGATGCTTCTTGTTATTCCTAACTTGGTTCTTGTTGCTGGGTTTAATGATTCTTACCGCTGGATAGGAGGTGGGAGTGAAGGATTCTCATCTAAAAGTGCTTATTGTAACACCCTCACAAATCATTAGTTAAAATTATGATTTATTAAAATAGGTATTTGAAAATTTCAGCGAAAATCCGGCAGAGTTTCCTCTGTTTTTCGGACTTTCCCAAAATTACCTTTTTCCCGCTGAACGTGTAGAAAGCATTTTCAAATATAGTACCAGACAACCAGGATACTTAAAACATAGAAATTACACATACTATACTCATTTTAAATCCTAAAGCCCGTTTTGACAAAATAATACAAGTTTAAGGGCGTTTAACTAATGCATAAATTAAATTCCAAAACAATATTTAGAAATGTAGCAATATAATCCTCTCATGACAACTCTATTACACTCCACGTGGTGGAGTGTATCCCTGCTCGGCCACAACTCGTGCATGCTCCGCCTCTGTACCTGTAGAAAAAATGGCAAGAATTACACAGAACTTAGGAAATGATTCCTAAATAGATATAAAGTATGCTAAAACATTCCAAAAATTAAAATCATGCACATTAATTCTTTCTTAAATATGTCTACTAATCTTTCCTTATCTATCTTTTGCATTCACGTTCATTTTCCGTTAATTATTCTTTCAATTTCATTTCTCATTTTCCTCTGGGTTACAGCTAAACTGCATCGCCCGTGTTTATCTTTGGGTTACGGCTCAACCGCATCGCCTGTTTTCTTCCTTTTATCTCTGGGTTATGGCTTAACTGCATCGCCCGTTTTTACATCTGGGTTACGGCTTAACCGCATCACTCGTTTCCTTTCTTTTATCTCTGGGTTACGGCTTAACCGCATCGCCCGTTTTTACATCTGGGTTACGGCTTAATCGCATCGCCCCTTTTCTTTCTTTTTATCTCTGGGTTACGGCTTAACCGCATCGCCCATTTTCTTTCTTTCTTTTCTTTTCCACATATATATATTACTCATTTTCACACATACCAAATTATATAATTACCATTTAACATATCATTTCTCTTTCCTTTTATTCGTTCTTGGTTTATTTAGACACAACAAACATATGTACCTAATTTTATTCTAAGTCGTCTCTAATCCCACCAAAGTCACCATATCATAATTCTATCACTTTTAACATTTTCCTAACTCATCAATCAATCCGGAATTCATTTAATTCTTCATCATCTATTTCGGTTTCACTTAAGACTTTTATAATATGCTTCAACTAATTCTCAATTTGCCTCGTTTAATTCTTTATATTAATTATTAATCCATTAGGTTTTAGTTCATTTCGTTAGTCACCCCTAAATTCGCCTTATCTCATTTGTAGATTCTAGTCTCTCACTTTCCTCATTTCTTGTTAATTAGGCATGGCAAAAAAAACCAGAACCGCGGGCACCCGCCCAAACCCAGTCCGCCATTAGCGGGGAAAAACCGTTCTAATCGGGTATCGGGGCGGGGGCGGGGAAAACCCGCTTTTTCAATCACGGGGCGGGGGCGGGTGTGGTAATTCTACTATCTGCCCCGCACCCGGCCCCGAAACCGACCCGCTCACACTATATATGTATATGTATATTATATATTATATATTATATATAATAATAGTAATAAAAAAATATTAAAAATAATGTTTTGACTCTTAATTAAAATCACTTGTGGAAAATACTCTTTTAGAAAAGCTTCTTTAAAAGAAAAAGTTGGTATATTATAAAAGAAAAGCTCTTTTAGAAAAGTTGTTTTTAAAAGAAAAGCGGGGGCGGGTGCGGTGCGGTTTTACCCGACCCCCGACGGGGACGGGAGCGGGTGGGCTTTTATGATACCCGGCGGGGGACGGGGGCGGGGACGGGGGCAATTTTTTGAGACGGGGGCGGGTGTGGGAAGTGCATAATCTGCCCTCGCACCGCCCCGTTGCCATGCCTATTGTTAATTCTTACAACAATTTAACTAATCCTTATTTAATCCTACATTCATCACATTCATCCATTTCTTAACAATTATAAGATTACTAAACTAAGCTACGACAAAGCACTTATTTTTATTCGTTAAATTGATTAGTTCCGCCTATTACATAATTTATATTCCATTCACATGTACTACTAGAATAGGGTTCTCCTCTTGTTACTATGTTCTTACCTTTTATTACGTCGACTACCCTAAGGTTCATTGACATATAAAATTACCCGGTCTTAGTCATATTTATAAACTACCCAGAAATGCATTCTCTAAGCTAAGGTAATACACTCCCTTACCTCGATTGACGAAAATAAAGAGATAACCTCAACTTCGGGGCTTGCCGACGAGAAGGAGCGGTGATCCGTGAAGCTTTAGTGATCCAGGGTGATGAATGGGTCGATGGCGGTCGACGTCGGTGAGTGGCGGTGTGCCGTCATTCGATGTCGGTGGTGAGAACAATCACGGGCTGAACCAAGGCAAAAGCTTCGAGCTTCGGTGCACCCGACACAAGCCCGACACAGCCACGGGTGGCGGGTTCCGCCCTTGGCAGCAGCGTCAACCTAAACCCGTAGAGAGAAAGAGAGATGGTTTGGGAGAGAGAGAGAGCACACGGCATCGACTGCAACAACTGGAGGGAGGACGTGCGCGGCTGAGGCTCGACGGGGATGAGTGGCAGCGGTCGTTGGGGAGGCGGCGGCGGAGAGTGGAAGGAGAGAGAAAGGCACGCGTGAGAGAGAGAACGCGTGAGAGAGGGAGAGAGAGAGACGGAAATGAAAGGGAGCTAGAGAGAGTGAGATGTGATGGCCATGAATAGAGAGAATGGCTTTCCAAATTGAAGAAGAAGAAGATGTGAGAGGGGGAGGGGCGGCGGCCACATGAGAAAGAAGAAGGGAAAATGCGGTTTTCACCCCCTAGCACACAAAACACGTTTTTCTTTCTTCTTTTTTTTTCCTTCTGTTACAGGCTAATAAATTAGTCAGATGATTAATCGATTAGTCTGGGTGCTTTTTGGTTTTATTTATTTTCTTTGCCTTTACGAACGCTGTATTTCTTCGTTACCCGTCGGATCTTGCTCAACTTTGAAAGCAAGCTTCCCTACATACCACCCTTCACATCCAACGGTGGAATTCGTGTTTAGAGTTGTCAATCTTTTATTTTCAATTTTCTATTATAACGTATTTAAATCAAAGTAAAGTATAGAAAAATATATTTTTCAAAATAGGGTAATTACTTCAAATGAATTTAGTTTCAAATATAATTAAATATTCTTTCGTAGTTAGCATAATGTATTTTATGAAAATACCCAACGCTTAAATGAAAAATTCCTGGAATCATTTATTTAATCAATAAACCATATGATTTATAATGTCAAGGAAACCACGGTGTTCAAATTCCGATATTTCCTAGTACTTTCGTAATACTAAAAGAGACCTTAATTTGTTATTCTTAAACTTTATTATTGTTATTATTATTATTTCAATCTATTATTATTATTATTATTATTATTATTATTATTATTATACTACGGGTTAAAATTCGGGATGTTACACTTATCTTGTCGTTTGTAATAAAATCTATAGTAAGGACACCATTGGAATTTCTCACCTGTTCAGAATCATTTCCAAGTGATTTGGAAATCAAAACCTCCGTTCAAGCTATGTGTTTTCATGTGGCAATTAATGCATGGTTGTATACCTACTCGTGATAATCTTAGAAGAAGAGGAGTGGAGGTAGAGATTCTCTGTCCTTTGTGTAAACTCTTGAAGAATCCGTTCAACACCTTTTGGTTGATTACTTTGTTTCTGGTTAGCTTGGCAATGTTTATATTCTTGATTGGATGTGTAATACCCACAATTTTCCCCTACTTGAATAAATTAGAGTTTTCATATGTAAAATATTATAATGTTTCTTTTCGTTAGGGATAAATGAATTTATTTATGTTTTGCAGCTTATAAGGAGCTTTGATTTTAACACTGTTAATTTATTTTTATAAAAGGAGTCTATGAAGACGTTAATTCGTTGAATTTCAATTTTTAAGATTTAAATTTGAGGAGTTGATTTTATTTGCGTAGGCGATGAATTATGGTTTATCTATTCATTTAATCAAGTTATTAGAATTTTCCAAAGGTATAACGTTTTCATATAAGACCCAAATTAAATGATAGAGTCTATTTTTATAAGAGAGAAGGTTTAATTTTATAGTTTGTGAAGATTGTTTGAAGATTAAATACATATAAAGTCTTACTATTTTGTTTTGAAATGTATTAAGGTATGGTTTTAATGCATCTCATAAGAGTTTAAAGAAAATTTTCATTTCACCCTATGAATATGTGTTGCCACGGTATGATGAAAAGAGGAAGAGGAAAAATCTTTTGAAAAATAAACCTCAAGTTGGTTAAAACATCCTTTTTATTACCACCCTAACTACCCAAGCACCATTTAATCCTAAAACAAATAAAAACCCCCTTTTTCCCCATGAAACCTGTCCCCTCACTCTCTCCCTCTTCTCCTCATTTTCATTTTCACCCCTTGGTATTCCTTGTAACAAATATATATATATATATATATATATAATGATAATAAACTCCCACCCCCATATATACGTCCCTCACTCCCTTCTCCTCTTACTATAACTTTCATTTTTTTTCTTCCCTCATGTGCAGAGAAATAAAACAGCATAAAGACACTCCCTCCTTTCTCCATTTTTAACCCCATAAGAAAATACTCTCTCCCTTCTTATTTTTCATTCAATTAAGAAACAAAGAAATCAAAATCCACTTTTGGAGAAGAAGAGGAATGTTAGATCTAGTGTGTATGTGCATGTGAAGATTGTGAGATCTACTATGCAAGTACATGGTTTTGATAGTGACAAATGTTTTGATCAAGCTCAAGTCATGCGAAGCTCACCAAAAGACCAACAAACAACAATAATGAAGAGAGAGCAAGCTCATGAAGATTCAATTTGTGTAATTGTAATATCTTTATTTTGAGTCTTAGAGTTTGATGAGTTTGGGTAGAGTTTATTAGAGGGTAGTGAATCTCTATCAAGTGCATGATCATATTATGATTTGAGTATTTCACTTAACCTAAATCAATAGGTGGCTTAAAGGTTTGAAAGAAAAGGTTTAGTTTTAAGAAAACAAGTTTTTAATTGATTTTTACAGTGGTTAATCGATTAACATAACTGGAGATGCTAATCGATTAACACACATTCAACAGTGCTTAACCGATTACAGCTATCTATTAATCGATTAACACGAGTAGGTTTTAAATCAGGTTTTCACTTCTCAAAATCAGTTTTTAAATTTCCTAACTTTTGGGTATTCTATATAAACCTTTTCCTAATCATTGTGATCAACTAACTTCATTTTTATATCATTTTAGAAAGATCAAAAGTCACACTATTCTCTCAACATTCTCTCTCACTTTCTCAAAGATCAAAGTTCTTCATTTTCATATTCTTTGATCAAGAAATCTTTGAATCTCAATTACTAATTGCTCATAGTTCTTGAAAGAGATTCATTAGGTGTTATTGTGTTTTCTATTGTGTTGTAATCTTTGCAAGAAGGCAAGATATCTACAACAAAGTGAAAGTCTTGGTGGTTGTTCATCAAGGAAGTTGATTTGGAAGTCTTGTGTTAGCAAGCAAATTGGAAGTCTTGTTGTGAGGAATCAACAAGCAAGTGGAAGCATTGTTGTGGGGTTATCAACAAGCAAGGGAAGAAGGTTAGATTAGAAGTTCAATAGGATTGCAAGACAAGAGTGAGGTATCTCTTGGAGGTTATCAAGAAGGGAGTCTTGAGAGGCTGATTACTTGTAATTTGAGAATTCTAATTCCTTGGTGAAGAAACTCTCTCTTGTAATAAGAGGGGACTGGATGTAGCTCACGGTGGTTGTGAGTGAACCAGTATAAATATCTGAGCAAGCTTCTCTTCCCTTAACTCTTTAGTTTTTGTCATTTCATATTGTTCTTGATTAAAAACCTAGAAAATATTGATTTTCCATAATTGATTGAATTAGTGTTTGTAACATCCTAAGTTTTATTTTAAATGAAATTATTATTAAAAACCTAAAAAAAAAATTGGAATAATGACTTAACGAATTTTGGTAGATAGGTGAGTGGTGATTATAAGTCCTAGGGGTTGTATAGAAAGCAATTGTGGCTTCGAGCAGAGTTAACTAAGCGAAATCGGGAGTTAAATCGGCGTTTTAAATGCTGGAAATCAGCTGAAACGAGAAAATTAGGAATTTTTATAGGATGCTAAGAAATTAAATTCCACCGTTGGATGTGAAGTTTAGGGGATTAAGAAGCTTGTCTAAAAATTTGGGCCTGATCCGACGATTAACGAAAAAGTTATGGCGAATTGAAGTTTGAAATTCCTAGTGCACGCCCAGGCGCACCGGTGCACGCCCAGGCGCACCAGGGTGCAATTGGTGCATCCTCACAGGGAGTTTTTCGCCCAGGCGCGCCTTTCATGCGCCCAGGCGCGCCATGTGCGCATCAGATGTGGAAAATGGCGCATCAGGCTGCATCAGCAGCACCAGATCGCGCACCAGCCAGCCCCAGCAGCACCAGCTGACCGCACCAGATGCGCCAGCCTCGCGCGCGCCTTGTCCTGCATCACGCTGTGCGCCCAGGCGCACACGACCACGCCCAGGCGCGCACCAGTTTTAAAACTGGTGCAGCCAGCAGACCAGCCCCATACGCACCATTTTTCTTCCCCTTTCTTCTTATGCGATTTTTCCCCTCAAAACCCTAGCTTCTTCCACACCAAAAATCCACCCAAAAACACAACAAATCATCATCATATATTGGTTCCCCATCACTCATAACCACTCAAACTCCATTAATTTCTTATTTTTTCCTCTCTAAAATTCGTGCTCTCTCTCCTCTAGGGCTCAAACTCTTCACTTCAAATTGGTCAAGATCCAAGTTAGTGGCACTCATTCCATCATCAAGGCTTGTTCCTAGCATCTCCAAGTAAGTGTTTATGTATGGGTTCCTCTCCTCCTGTTCCAAAATTCGTTTTCCTTTCTCTCTCTACCATAAATAGTGATTTTTCAACACTAGGCATTAGAAGCACCATTTGTCTTTGATTCTTGACTTGATTCATGAAATAAATGATGATTTCCTCTCTTTTATAACTCTATATTAGGTACCATCCTTATCCTTTGGTTGGATATCTTATTGGTGGGCAAACTCAAGCTTAGGGCAAGTTAAGATCTCCCTATCTCCAAGTGTTTGAGGTAAGGGAGTGGATATAGTGAGCTTTGCCTTGTTCTAGGGAGTAGGCTCTAGTTAGTATATAATGATTGTTAGGGTTATGTGTTAGGGGAGAAAATTAGATTATAAATCCCTAGGTTATTGAAAATGAAATTTTAATTAATTAAATATGCATGATGATTGGATGTTAAGACTAGGAAAAAGGAAACCCAATAATGTGAGAGTGAATGATTTGATAAATGTAATTTTGTTAATGATGATAAGGAAGTACAATGAGATTTTGGTAATATGGTAGGGAAAATGATATAAATAATTTCTATGACTATGGATTTTAATTGTCAAGTTATGTATAAAATGATAATTGATTGATGTTGCAAATGTATGTATGTATTATGGAGTAATTTGACATAGGAAGAAAATGGAATGGAAACGACTATGTGTGATGAACGTGTGTAGTTGTATTTAAATGCTAAATGAGAATAAATGTTAAGTAATAACAATTGTTAACAAGGTCGTAGCTTATGTATTGAAGTGTGAATATAGGAAAAGGAAGTAAATGGATTATGCATAAACAAAAGTAAGAGGTGATTTATGTAAATTAAAGTGATGGGCAATATAAAATGTTGGGTTATAAAATGGATAAAGGTAATCATATGAATGTTTATGTATTGACTTGTGGTTGAGTTGTGATTAAATGTGTTGCGATTGACTAGACAGGAAAGTGAATAAGTCTTGGCCTCTGAATTGAGGCGCCGAATATTGAGAATGTGGTTTATGCATTGGCCTCTGCATTGAGGTGACGACTAAAGGAAAGATTTGATAATTGATATAGGGAGTGAGTGTGGATAAAGAATTAATGAGAAATGTGTGTAAGTGTATTTGTAATTGTATGTGCCAAGTTGTTTGTGTAAGATGGTGAAAGTATGGTTTGGCCTCTGATGTGAGGTAATCTGAAATGAAAATGAAAGTGTGCGTTGACCTCTGACCTGAGGGACGCCAAATGAATTAAAGTGAATAAGTGTTGACCTCTGACATGAGGGACACATAGATGAGTAAAGTGTTGACCTCTGACCTGAGGGACACAGAATGAAATAAAGTGTCGACCTCTGACCTGAGGGACACATAAATGAAATAAAGTGTTGACCTCTGACCTGAGGGACACATAATGAAATAAAGTGTTGACCTCTGACCTGAGGGACACAGAATGAAATAAAGTGTTGACCTCTGACCTGAGGGACACAGAATGAAATAAAGTGTTGACCTCTGACCTGAGGGACACAAGATGAGTAAAGTGTTGACCTCTGACCTGAGGGACACATAAATGAAATAAAGTGTTGACCTCTGACCTGAGGGACACCGGATAAAATGTGTTTTGGTGTGTTGACCTCTGACCTGAGAGACACACCGTGAATTAAGAAATTGAAGTGTTGACCTCTGACCTGAGGGACACATAATTTAAATAAAGAATGGGAGCCTCAGATTGAGGTGATAACTGTGTTGAATGAAATTGTGCATTGACCTCTGATTTGAGGTGATGTACTGAAATAAAATGTGTATGTGAAATGAATAAAAAGTAAAGGAAATGAATGATGAAATGAGTAATGAAAATGGACGTTGAAATGAATAATGAAAATGGAAATTTGGAATGAACAATGAATATGGAAATTATGAAATGTGCATGGTGTGCAATATGTGAATATATGTTTAATTGTTATTTGTGCTTGACCTAGCGGGTTGTTATGTCTAGTTAGAAACTGCTTTCTATTTCATGTGCAATGCTCACTCCCTTACAGTTTCAGGTACGGAGACTGAGTTGGCACAGCCCCCGGTCGAGCAGGAGTACTTTCCCTTACAGGGAAAGTAGGGTTGTCATGGGTTTTGGAGGATATTATGATCTTAAGCCTCTTACCCTATTTTGATGTAAAATTTGTTATTCATATTTCAAGTGAGGCTTAGGATGTTCTATTTTAACGAAGTTATATGTATTGGTTATGACACTTAAACTTGGAATTTTCCGCTATTACTCTGATATATTTGGAGCCCATGGGGCCTTGACATAATGTAGAAATATAATCTGAAGCCCTGCTGGCTATTAGTTGTCCATTTGAAAATTGTTTATCACAGGTTAAATTTTGGGAAAGTCCTAAAAACAAACGAAACTCCGTCCGTTTGACGGGAGATTTTCTTATGAATTAAAAATAACTAAGAGTTTTTACTAATCAATTTATAAGTTCAAAATGAAATTTTCAAGTTGCTATTTTAATTAAGGGTATAAAAGGGTAAATAAACTTAGGTGTTACAATTTATGGTATCAGAGCAGTTTCCGTCGGCCTTTGGGAGTAATGAGCTACTCCAGTGATTACTCACCGAGCGAGTAATCGATAATTATAGTTTAGAGTCTAGAGTCTATTGATAGGATGTTTATACTGTTAACTATGCTATTAAGCGTTAACTGTCGGCCTGATGCATGACTAAACAGAATGGCTGGTAGACGGATCAATAATGATGGGATCCGAGCTATTCTGGAGCAGATGGCTTGAAGAGTCCATGTGTATAAAGCTATGTTTTGATGAGGAATACATTGTGATGAAATCAAGTGAAAGCAAGACTAAACATTGTGATGAAGTCAAGTGAAAGCAAGTCTCCCAAAGAACAAAAGCAACAATGTTCAAGAGCTAAAAGTTTTAAAGAAAAGAAAAAGAGAAGAAGAAAGCAAATTTTACAAGAAGAGAGAATCAACTAATCTCTAGACAAGCAAGCAGGAATCAAAGTTTCATAGAGTTATTTTATATTTTTCTTTGAGTCCTTAGGTTCTTGGGTAGAGTTAGTTTTGGGTAGTGAATCTCAATTAATTAATTTTGATCAAATTAATTTTGAGTTTCATAAAACCAATTAATTAAAATATGATTGATCCATATTTTTCAAAATGTTTTTCATTATATTTTAGGATGCATCAATAAGTGGCTAAATATTTTAATTAAGGTTGGAAAGAATTGGTTTTAATAGTTAAAGTTTTGAAAATATTTTTTTGCTAAATTAGAAAACAAAAGTTACAGTGACTAACCGGTTAGTCATACCCAGTAACCGGTTAGTGACTGTTAAGTTTGTTAAAAATTCAGTTTTATGTTTTCATTCTTTATGGGTATCTATATAAACCATTATTACACCTTAATGAAAATATAGAATCATTCAAATACGTTTTATATCCAGAGAAACAAGCCACACATTCTCTCTTAGATTGAAAAGATCAAAAGCTTTCTTTTACATCTTGTTATCATCTTTTCTACAAACACAAGAATCTCATAATCAACTTGTTCATTGTTATTTGATTGAGATTCATTAGGTTCTGATTTTCTGTAATTCTATGGTGTTGTAATCATTGCATTCAAGGCAAATTAGTCTACAACAAATTGAAGATCAAGGAAGTCTTGATTGAGGAACAATCAAGCAAAGGAAGTCTTGATTAAGGTGTAATCAAGCAAAGTGAAGGTTTCTTGGTTGAGGAATAATCAAGAAATTGAAGAAGTCTAAGTGGATAGAGATTCACATAGCAAGAGCGTAGAATTAGAAGATCAAGGAGGGTTGCATAACAAGAGTGAGGTATCTCTTGGTAGCTATCAAGTGAGGAATCTTGAGAGGCTTAGCTTGTAATCAAGGATCTTTAATTCTAGTGAAGAAATCTCTCTTTGTTGAAGAGGGGACTGGATGTAGCTCTCAAGTGGGTGAGAGTGAACCAGGATAAATCTCTTGTGCAGTATCTCTTCCCTAATCTCTTTAATTTCTGCATTATTCATTGTTCTTGCATAAAAACCTAGAAAAGGGATTTTCAAATTAATTGAATCAATTAGTTAGTAACTGTACAAATTAATTTAGGAAAATCATTTTAAAACATCTGTTTAATTGTTTTAATTCTTGGGTTGAAGTATTTCTGCGTTTTACTCTGAGTTCTTGATTGAATTGCAATTGTATTCAAAACTGGTTCAGACACTAACCGGTTAGTAAGCTTAGTAACCGGTTAGTCACTGATACATTTGTTAAAGAAATTCTGTTTTAACTATGTTTTGTTTGTGATTTGCGAAAATTGTTCAAGGTTGTTTAAACACCTATTCAACCCCCTCTTCTAGGTGTTCTTACGTGTTCATACTATACCGCTTGTATTCCAACAAGGCTAAGATGCAACAGGATCAGGGGAATAACATCGCAGCAGCAACAGCAGCAGCAGCAACAGCAACAGCAGCAGCAATGGTTCCTCAACCCCCAGCTCCAAATGCAATTGATTGGTTGGCACGGTTCAGAAAGAACGATCCGCAAAAGTTCGAAGGTGGGTTCAATCCCGATGGAGCACAACTTTGGTTGCAAGAGATCGAGAAGATCCTGAGCAATATGGCACCCCCGGAGGAACAGAAAGTTCTGCTAGCACAGTACATGTTGACTAGTGAAGCATAACACTGGTGGCAGCAGATGCGGAGGGGTTTAGAGGCGGACAATCAGGCGATCACATGGGATTTGTTCAAGAATCGTTTCCTGGGCAAATACTTTCCTGAAGATGTTCGTAGAGAGAAGGAGATAACTTTTCTGCAGCTCGTGCAAGGGAACATGAGCGTTGGGGAGTATGCTGCTAGGTTTGAGGACTTGATCCGATATGCAGGGAATTATAGGGATGCTGATGAAAGGACCAAGTGCATCAAGTTCGAGACCGGACTTCGTTCTGAAATCAAGATGGCTTTTGAATATTAGAACATCGCCAACCTGTCTCAACTAATCAACATGACTAGTACTTATGAAAAGAGTCGGAAACAACGGGCAGCTGAGAAAAGAAACAAGAATGTACAGAAGACTGGAGGTCCTATTAGGGGCAGGAGTTCGGTGCAGCGACCAGGTCCTTACTCCCAGCCTAGAACAGGCCAAGAAGTGAGTACCTTTGGTCCTATTCCGACTTGTCAGCACTGTGGCAGGATGCATAGGGGATTGTGCTGGACATTGGGTCGAAAGGAAGGGTTATGCTTTCACTGTGGACAACCCGGACATTTTGCTTCAAATTGTCCTAAGAACACAATCAAGTAAGAGATTAATGCTGCTAAGGCACGGAAGGCCCGTGGTGGTCCATCATTGCAGAAGGGGAATATATTTACCGTCAAGGGTGGCAAGGTGGACCCGGCTGATATGGCCACAGGTAACTGATGTTTGCCAAGTCCGTGCGTAATGTTTCTAGGTCCAATTGTGTGGAGTTAGTTTTCTCCTCAGTCAACTAAATAGTGAGTTAGTGATGTCTTAGGGTAGAATTGTTTAAAAACATGTTGGATATCTGCCTCTCCAAATACAATCCTGATCTTACATATAGTATAAGGAAGACCTTAGAAAGAATTCTTAAGTTTGAGAATTCTAGTACCAAGTGACCAACACTATGTTGTGATGTTGTTATTTGATGTAATGTAAGGTTAGAACTGATCACTCTAATCCTTGCATTTGTTAAACGATGACATCATTGACAGAACCTGACAGTGATGTGTTGTTGGTAGACGTGAGGATGGGATTGATCACCTCAATTCTTGCATCTATCAATAAATGCTATCATTGTAACCTTTAAAGTGAAAGTAGACAACCAAAGAAGTGACTTCCAAGGAAAATAATTCTTTTAAGTGAAGCCAACCTTACCCCGAAACATTCGTTCGAATGCTTCGCATAGAGTTAGAGAGTAGATAGAAAATAGTTCTAAAGAAAGGAAGTCTTGGTGTATGCTACTTGTTCCAAAGTAGTATGGCTAAGTGCTAATCCCTTGGATGAGTTAAGAAAACTCTCCAGAAATCATTTTTAAACATCATATCAACTAAACCGATCTTGAGCAATTTGACATTTGCTTCGAATCTTTCCCAGGATCTTAGATAACCGTTCATAAGAATAGCTGGTATTTGCCAAAAACTTGTAAAATCCCTGCGTTAATACCAAACAATCTTGATAATTGACCCAGCCAACGGCAAGTGTCGTACCCTTCACCTTTGGTAGTTGGGTAAATCTTGGAACTGATATGGACTCCTTCCTTCCATATCTTTTAGCATGAGATGAAAACGAGTATCTCGACACTAAGTGGGGGAGTAACTCTTAACCTAAGTCAAGTTCGGGCGAATCGAAAAGTGACGGAAGGAAGAGAAGGGAAGTAAAGACGGACATCATGAACTCTAATAATGGGATGATTCTCCAATTAAAGGAATTGAACGGAATTTCGGGGACGAAATTCCAATAAGTGGGGGAGAATTGTAACATCCTAAGTTTTATTTTAAATGAAATTATTATTAAAAACCTAAAAAAAATTTGGAATAATAACTTAACGAATTTTGGTAGATAGGTGAGTGGTGATTATAAGTCCTAGGGGTTGTATAGAAAGCAATTGTGGCTTCGAGCAGAGTTAACTAAGCGAAATCGGGAGTTAAATCGGCGTTTTAAATGCTAGAAATCAGCTGAAACGAGAAAATTAGGAATTTATTATAGGATGCTAAGAAATTAAATTCCACCGTTGGATGTGAATATTAGGGGATTAAGAAGCTTGTCTAAAAATTTGGGCCCGATCCGACGGTTAACGAAAAAGTTATGGCGAATTGAAGTTTGAAATTCCTGGTGCACGCCCAGGCGCACCGGTGCACGCCCAGGCGCACCAGGGTGCAATTGGTGCATCCTCACAGGGAGTTTTTCGCCCAGGCGCGCCATGTGTGCATCAGATGTGGAAAATGGCGCATCAGGCTGCATCAGCAGCACCAGATCGCGCACCAGCCAGCCCCAGCAGCACCAGCTGACCGCACCAGATGCGCCAGCCTCGCGCGCGCCTTGTCCTGTTCACGCTGTGCGCCCAGGCGCACACGACCATGCCCAGGCGCGCACCAGTTTTAAAACTGGTGCAGCCAGCAGACCAGCCCCATACGCACCATTTTTCTTCCCCTTTCTTCTTATGCGATTTTTCCCCTCAAAACCCTAGCTTCTTCCACACCAAAAATCCACCCAAAAACACAACAAATCATCGTCATATATTGGTTCCCCATCACTCATAACCACTCAAACTCCATTAATTTCTTATTTTTCCTCTCTAAAATTCGTGCTCTCTCTCCTCTAGGGCTCAAACTCTTTTCACTTCAAATTGGTCAAGATCCAAGTTAGTGGCACTCATTCCATCATCAAGGCTTGTTCCTAGCATCTCCAAGTAAGTGTTTATGTATGGGTTCCTCTCCTCCTGTTCCAAAATTCGCTTTCCTTTCTCTCTCTACCATAAATAGTGATTTTTCAACACTAGGCATTAGAAGCACCATTTGTCTTTGATTCTTGACTTGATTCATGACATAAATGATGATTTCCTCTCTTTTATAACTCTATATTAGGTACCATCCTTATCCTTTGGTTGGATATCTTATTGGTGGGCAAACTCAAGCTTAGGGCAAGTTAAGATCTCCCTATCTCCAAGTGTTTGAGGTAAGGGAGTGGATATAGTGAGCTTTGCCTTGTTCTAGGGAGTAGGCTCTAGTTAGTATATAATGCTTGTTAGGGTTATGTGTTAGGGGAGAAAATTAGATTATAAATCCCTAGGTTATTGAAAATGAAATTTTAATTAATTAAATATGCATGATGATTGGATGTTAAGACTAGGAAAAAGGAAACCCAATAATGTGAGAGTGAATGATTTGATAAATGTAATTTTGTTAATGATGATAAGGAAGTACAATGAGATTTTGGTAATATGGTAGGGAAAATGATATAAATAATTTCTATGACTATGGATTTTAATTGTCAAGTTATGTATAAAATGATAATTAATTGATGTTGCAAATGTATGTATGTATTATGGAGTAATTTGGCATAGGAAGAAAATGGAATGGAAACGACTATGTGTGATGAACGTGTGTAGTTGTATTTAAATGCTAAATGAGAATAAATGTTAAGTAATAACAATTGTTAACAAGGTCGTAGCTTATGTATTGAAGTGTGAATATAGGAAAAGGAAGTAAATGGATTATGCATAAACAAAAGTAAGAGGTGATTTATGTAAATTAAAGTGATGGGCAATATAAAATGTTGGGTTATAAAATGGATAAAGGTAATCATATGAATGTTTATGTATTGACTTGTGGTTGAGTTGTGATTAAATGTGTTGCGATTGACTAGACAGGAAAGTGAATAAGTCTTGGCCTCTGAATTGAGGCGCCGAATATTGAGAATGTGGTTTATGCGTTGGCCTCTGCTTTGAGGTGACGACTAAAGGAAAGATTTGATAATTGATATAGGGAGTGAGTGTGGATAAAGAATGAATGAGAAATGTGTGTAAGTGTATTTGTAATTGTATGTGCCAAGTTGTTTGTGTAAGATGGTGAAAGTATGATTTGGCCTCTGATGTGAGGTAATGTGAAATGAAAATGAAAGTGTGCGTTGGCCTCTGACCTAAGGGACGCCAAATGAATTAAAGTGAATAAGTGTTGACCTCTGACCTGAGGGACACATAGATGAGTAAAGTGTTGACCTCTGACCTGAGGGACACAGAATGAAATAAAGTGTCGACCTCTGACCTGAGGGACACATAAATGAAATAAAGTGTTGACCTCTGACCTGAGGGACACAGAATGAAATAAAGTGTTGACCTCTGACCTGAGGCACACATAAATGAAATAAAGTGTTGACCTCTGACCTGAGGGACACATAATGAAATAAAGTGTTGACCTCTGACCTGACCTCTGACCTGAGGGACACATAAATGAAATAAAGTGTTGACCTCTGACCTGAGGGACACAGAATGAAATAAAGTGTTGACCTCTGACCTGAGGGACACAAGATGAGTAAAGTGTTGACCTCTGACCTGAGGGACACATAAATGAAATAAAGTGTTGACCTCTGACCTGAGGGACACCGGATAAAATGTGTTTTGGTGTGTTGACCTCTGACCTGAGAGACACACCGTGAATTAAGAAATTGAAGTGTTGACCTCTGACCTGAGGGACACATAATTTAAATAAAGAATGGGAGCCTCAGATTGAGGTGATAACTGTGTTGAATGAAATTGTGCATTGACCTCTGATTTGAGGTGATGTACTGAAATAAAATGTGTATGTGAAATGAATAAAAAGTAAAGGAAATGAATGATGAAATGAGTAATGAAAATGGACGTTGAAATGAATAATGAAAATGGAAATTTGGAATGAACAATGAATATGGAAATTATGAAATGTGCATGGTGTGCAATATGTGAATATATGTTTAATTGTTATTTGTGCTTGACCTAGCGGGTTGTTATTTCTAGTTAGAAACTGCTTTCTATTTCGTGTGCAATGCTCACTCCCTTACAGTTTTAGGTACGGAGACTGAGTTGGCATAGCCCCCGGCCGAGTAGGAGTACTTTCCCTTACAGGGAAAGTAGGGTTGTCATGGGTTTTGGAGGATATTATGATCTTAAGCCTCTTACCCTATTTTGATGTAAAATTTGTTATTCATATTTCAAGTGAGGCTTAGGATGTTCTATTTTAACGAAGTTATATGTATTGGTTATGACACTTAAACTTGGAATTTTCCGCTATTACTCTGATATATTTGGAGCCCATGGGGCCTTGACATAATGTAGAAATATAATCTGAAGCCCTGCTGGCTATTAGTTGTCCATTTGAAAATTGTTTATCACAGGTTAAATTTTGGGAAAGTCCCAAAAACAAACGAAACTCCGTCCGTTTGACGGGAGATTTTCTTATGAATTAAAAATAACTAAGAGTTTTTACTAATCAATTTATAAGTTAAAAATGAAATTTTCAAGTTGCTATTTTAATTAAGGGTATAAAAGGGTAAATAAACTTAGGTGTTACAGTGTTTAATTGTGTAAATTGATTTGGGGAAAATATTTTTCATAAACTAGGTAATCATTAACAATATTGGTGTTAATCAATTCCGTGCTATCTCTGATCTTATGTGTTAATTGATTGATTTTCGTTTTCGATTGAAAAGTGATTTTTCAGTTTTAACAGTGATTAATCGATTAACCTGTTGCTTAATCGATTAAGCAAAAATCAGCTGTCAGGCATTAATCGATTAACTAGTCAGATTAATCGATTAACTTAAGTTTTTCAAAGGTTAATCGATTATCAGCTTTTATTAATCGATTAAGAGCTGAATAGTTTGTGAAAATCGTTCGTTTTAGTTGTTTCGATTTGCTTCGTTCGAAAATCTTTCAAGGTTTCTTTAACACCTATTCAACCCCCCCTTCTAGGTGTTCTCCTAGTGTTCTCTAGTTAATTTACCCACCGATTGTAGTTCTTACAAGGAACTCGTGGCAGCAAGGAGGAGGAGGAGGAGCCCTAATTGATTATTTTCGTTTTTGATTGGGGAAGATATTTTCATCACCCCAATTTATTTCTTTGTATTTTCCTTGATTTGAAAAGAATGGTAGCTGTTACAGTGATTTTTGCTTTGTATGAATTGATTTATCTAAGCTTTATTCATTACATGTAAATATCTATTTGGGGTTTATGCAAAAAGCCACAATTTTTACCAAAATCAAACCTTATAGTATTGCATGTTCATGTTCTCAACCGTAAAAGTAAGATCTTTCATTGCATGTATGGTTTTAACATAGATTCAAGTCAAAAGCCATTATTTTTGAGAAAACAAGTTCATGATGTTCATGCATGTTGGTATTTCGGTTTGGGCATGTGTAAATCCTTAACTTCATGAAATTATTATAAGCAAGGAATGGGTTTTTGAATTAAAAAATAATTTTTCCCTTCTTTTGGGGTTTGGCTAAATTGGTCCCAAGAAAAGGAAAAGACTTTAAAGTTTGCTCTAAGCTTTGTTTCTTTTGTTTTTATTAAAAGGATATGTGTTGGAACCTTGGTTTTGGTTTTGTATGTTGATGATCTTGCTTGCATGTCTTTTGGGATTTAAGGAAAAGTTACTTTTACTTGATTTTCATGAACTCATGTGTAGGAGGTTGATAGATCCTCGTGGACTTTTGGTTTTCTTAAGGTAAAAGGTACGGGGTATTATGTATTTTAGTATTTTTTTTGGTAAAAAAAATTAATTACCACGAAACCAAAGCCAAAACCAAAACAAAACCCACTAAAGTCATAACCACCTTCTAGGAAGGGTGAAATGACTAGAATGAGTCAAAATCCAAGAAGCCAAAGGTTAGGACAAACCCCTAACTCCAGGCAAACAAAAACAAGAAAATTAAATCTCAGCTAGAATTCTATTGACTATAACCGAATTAAAACAATTCATGTACCTAGGCAAAACTAAAGCTATCCTTTGAGCTAATTCCTTCTTGAGCATTACAAATACTTATTCGGGTTCATCATTTTGTGAGTGAATTGCCTTCTATTCCTCTCCATCCATATATGATAAATTATAGCAGCCATGGCAGCAAACACCAAACGTCTTTGTAGGGTCTGCCGACCTGTTACGGATTTAAGCCTTTCAAAGGAGTCCTCTAAGGGCACTTCCCTCGGTTCACTTAACATGAACATCCCTCGCTCGGTCTCATGGACTCCGAGCATCCCCAAAGGACCAGGCTCGGACTTGATGGAACCGAGCCTCATCATCGGTCCTCAATCCATCAGGCTTGAGATTCTAGGCCGAGACATACCGTCGGCTAGTGGATAAGTTCAAACCACCGAGGCTTCTTATCCCTTCCGCAAATCTCTCCTGGATTCTCGCAACAGCCTAGACATGAGATCTTCAGTTGATCCTATCCAGATTCTAAGAGCATAAACCTCCGATATTATCTCACAGAATCCTGGTTCAGCTCAACCCTGATACAGGGCCCAGACGGCCCATATCAGCCTCCTCCAAACCCTATAAATAGCTCACTACAGCTAGGGTTTCAGGTACGTACTCTCATCCCTAAGTTGACACTTTGCACACACACGTTGACTAGGGAGAACCTGCTTTTCCCAACTGGAACTGCAGAAATACCATAAGTCACACATTAACTCTTGATCCTCTCTAGGGCTCTTGATTCCATAGTCTTAAGCACTTAGAGGGTTAAGGACATATAGTGTTCCAGGACACTACATTGGTGCCGTCTGTGGGAACTTCGAGCCCATTATACTTATTGTTAATGCTTTGAGTGAATAAAAGTGTTGTTATTGAATTCATTGTTTTTATGTACTTTTCCTCATAATCGACTAGCCACCATTTATGACGCGAACGATTATAAACAGCTCAAACAAGAGCTTATAACTCGTCAAGTACCCTAGAAAGATTCCCGATTCAAACATGATTTGTTTTAAAAATCATTTTTACATCGCGGATAGAGGAACCCACCTCGGCTAAAGTGCTGGAGTTCCGAGGTCTTAACACTTGAATTCTTAACAAAAAGTTCAGAAAGAAGCATAAAATAAAAATGGATATTATAATTATTCCAAAGAAGTTATAGCAACAAGATTTCAACCCATCTATTGGGGTAGGTACAAAAATAAAAAAGCAAAAGAAGAAAACTACTCAATGTCAGACAGTACTACGCTGTCAGGGTCAAATTTCTCTTCTTCTTCTTCACCTTCGGCGCCTTCGGCCTCATCTTCCTCGGATTCCTCGGCAAAATGGTCAGGAATATCATTACTGCTCATGTCAATAGGAACCCCATTCGCACCAACAATTTGACCATTCTTGGTAGCAAAGAGGGGGTCGGCGCCCCTTGTCACGAGGTTGGGGTTCAGAATGCGAAGCTGCTCGGCTATGTTGAGGAAGGAATCTTCAACGGCGTGACTCCAGTTGTATAGATTCTCCTGGGCCGCTTTCTTATGCTTAAGAGCTTTCGCTCTCATTTTGTCCATTGAGGCTCGGAGCCCGGTAACCTCGTCCTTAGCATATTCGAGTTGCTCCTGAGCCACAACAGCAGCCTGCTCGGCTTTCCGAGCCCTTTCTATAGCTTCCCGGAGAGTTATGGCATCCTCCTCAGCCTTTTTCAAGATTTCCTCCGACCGCTTCACCCTTTCCTCGGCCTCTTGAAGAGTCCTTTCGGCTGTCTCTTTAGCAGCTTCAGCTTGAGCTTTGGCGCCTTCAGATTCCTGCATTCCCTTTTGCAGTCTTTCATTCTCGGCCGCCAGAACCTGGAGTTTTTTCTCAAAGCTTTCCACCTGAAGCTGCAAGTAATCCTCCCGATCGTCAGCTTCAGCTCTTTTCTTCTTCTCCTCGGGGGCCACTCCAACATAGATATCGTCACCATGCTGACCGAGGTAATGGAGAATGCTTGCACCTCGTAGGAAGCTCCTCACCAAGGCCATGCAGTTATTTTCCCAAGTGCCTGGACCCCATTCATTAATCACTTCAGCATCTTCAGGGGGGAAGAGATTTGTGGCGAATGAATCTAACTTATTATGCCTACTCCACACAGTTTTAGCAACGGCATCCTCCGTGCCCTCAGTGACTTGAACTCCTTTGTGGGGCTTGCTCATGTGAAACCAGTCGCCAGCCAATCCTTTCCCTTTCTCCATCCGAGGTCTCTTGGAGGGACGCTCAGGGATGCCCTGAGCACTTGGTTGCACTTCTACATGAGCTGTTGGCTTAGCACTCTTGGGGGCTTGAGGTACCTCGGAAGGAATAGCACGAGGAGCAATAAGAGGACTAGCTGTTGGAGTTGATTCGGGGGTTTGGCTTCTAGCCGAGGATCCCGACTCTCCTCTCGCAGTAGCCAACTGAGCCATCCTGGCCGAAGCAGCAGCACTCTTCTTAGCTTTTGATGCTTTCTTCCCCATCTTTTCTGCAACAAGGAAATATACTTTAGACCGAGTAAAAATAAATAAATAAATAAATATACCCAGTTCGGCTTTCACGTCGGCTCGTGTCCTCTTCAGCAATATTTTCTTGGTATCAATTTGACCATGCGCCTTGAGATATTCCCAGACTCGGTCACACAACCGTCTCTCGGCCCTGGTCAAATCAACCTTATAGTCAAATTGATACAAGGAGGCCCCTCGGTTGTAGATACCATTTGACCAACCCAAAGGGAAGCGAGGTACAACTTTGATTTCTCCTTCTTCCTCAACCTGCTCCATGAACCAGCATACACCAGCCCCATTGTACTTGTACCGAAGAAAGAGAGGCTTGAAAGACTTCCAAGAGTCGGTGACTTTAGCGAAGAGCGCGTGGTCCTTCTGAGCTTTCAGTGATACCCAAAGCCCTTTTGAGTTGCCGAACTTGTTCACTTGAGGGGCATATAGCCAAAAGAAAGCTCGAAGTGTGGCAACTGAACCTTCGGCATCGCAGAACTGCTGGAATGCTCGTACAAATGCCCATCCGCTCAGGTGTAGTTGACTCGGGGCTATGCCTAAATGGTTGAGTACTTCGATTTCGAAAGTCGAAAAGGGCATGCGGATTCTGACTTTGGTTATTATTTCTTCATAGAAGTAGAAGAATTGTCTATCTTGTGGCACTTCAAAGCAGATCCGGTCATCGATATTAACGTGCCTTAACTCAAAATCCGACGTATTCCCATCTGCATTCGGAGGGGTTAGGAGAGGACGAAGGTGGTTCAAGCTGTTGCTTGTCAGCAACGAAGGCCTCGTTCCAAGCACCTCCCGATCAAAGACTTCATCATACTGCGCATGATTTGGCGGCAAGGGATATTCTTCAGGATTGGTGTCACATCTGCGCTCCACCATATCTGGGGAAAAAGTAAAAGGCTTGGCGTTAGGATCTTTTATAGCAGATGTTTTAATTCTAAAGTTAAGGCCGAGCCTTGGACTTTTCCCCCCCTCTCTCCTCGGATCTCCCAAAGGCTTTTCTTCCATTGTACAGCGCTCGGGACTAACCCTAACCTGAGCTCTACGTTCAGCAAACCTATAAGCTAATAGCCACTTGCTAACTTCAGCAGGATCCGATGGGTATTCTACGGCTAACGGTGTTGTTACGGTGGATCCCTGGCTGATGGGGGGAGAGGAAGGATCAACTGCGTCATCACTATTCCCAAAATCCCCAAAATCCCCCGAAAAACTCGAATCACTATCACTAGAAGGCTCTTCTCCTAATTTCCTACAAAGTTCATGATAAATTCTCCTCAAGTCCCTCCAACCTCTCATGATTCAGAAATCCAAACCCTTAAACAATATCTACCCAAAACTAAAATCCCAAAATCCCTGCAAAAACCCAGAAACCAAAACCCCTTTTTACAAAAAAGAAAAAAGAAGAAATCGCAACACCAAAAACGGATGACGGAAACCAAAAAGAGTAGTAGTTACCTGCTTTAGATTGATGATCTTTGTGGAAAAGCTTGGTAGCAATGGATGGTCGTGACAGTGTGGAGGAGATGCGTTTGAAGAGGAATCAGAGAGTTTTTCTCTTGCGGAAATGAGAAGTGAAGAAAGAGTGAAGGGAGGAAGAATGAGTGACTCAAATAACCCCCAAAAGACTGCTCAATTTCCTTCCACGATACACGTATGGGCCGAAAGCCCATTATCTTACCAGCCACTCACACGATGAAACGTGGCAGTTACAAAGGCGCTTTTTCAAATTTCAAAAATTGCAATGATGTGGCACAACTCTCAAGGACACGCGCTGTACCTAGAGAACCCAAAACGTCACCTCGAACAGGCTACCTGGTTACAGCTGTCACGCACTCCCGGAATGAGGCATGCGGAAAGGTAAACCCTAAACACTTGCTACCTCGTCACAGACTTCTCAAAGTCTTACGAGCTGGGGGGCTTGTAGGGTCTGCCGACCTGTTACGGATTTAAGCCTTTCAAAGGAGTCCTCTAAGGGCACTTCCCTCGGTTCACTTAACATGAACATCCCTCGCTCGGTCTCATGGACTCCGAGCATCCCCAAAGGACCAGGCTCGGACTTGATGGAACCGAGCCTCATCATCGGTCCTCAATCCATCAGGCTTGAGATTCTAGGCCGAGACATACCGTCGGCTAGTGGATAAGTTCAAACCACCGAGGCTTCTTATCCCTTCCGCAAATCTCTCCTGGATTCTCGCAACAGCCTAGACATGAGATCTTCAGTTGATCCTATCCAGATTCTAAGAGCATAATCCTCCGATATTATCTCACAGAATCCTGGTTCAGCTCAACCCTGATACAGGGCCCAGACGGCCCATATCAGCCTCCTCCAAACCCTATAAATAGCTCACTACAGCTAGGGTTTCAGGTACGTACTCTCATCCCTAAGTTGACACTTTGCACACACACGTTGACTAGGGAGAACCTGCTTTTCCCAACTGGAACTGCAGAAATACCATAAGTCACACATTAACTCTTGATCCTCTCTAGGGCTCTTGATTCCATAGTCTTGAGCACTTAGAGGGTTAAGGACATATAGTGTTCCAGGACACTACAGTCTTCTTCTCTTCTCTTTAAATCCATGCATGATCCAACGTTTCTAATTATCAAAGCATGTGTGCCAGTTATCAAGACACCACCAAGTACAAACCAATTCCATCAATTCTCTACTCCACGGACAAGAGAAATACAAATGATCCCTTGTCTCAATAGCACCATTACATAGATTACACGTTGGGTCTATATGCATGAAAGAAGCTAAAGAGTCCTTCGTTCTTAATCTATCATGGATAGACAACCACACAATAAAGCAATGTTTCGGAATAGAATAATTATTCCATACCAATTTATAGTGCAGAAACTTTACTTGCGGGCCAAGTAAATAAGTGTACCCCTGCTGGATTGTGTAGACGTTGTTTCGATCTCCTTGCCAATAGCCATTAACATATCCATTCCTGAACTGATCTCTGCATTTTATAATTTGTTTCCAATGCCAGCTTGCTGTACCCGCATGATGACAGCTCCAAAACTCCTGGTTCTTCATATAAATCGAGGCTATCCACCTTACCCACATAATGTCTTTTTTCATAGTCAGACTCCAAACTTGTTTGCCTATAGCTGCAATATTCCAAAGCTTTACATTCTGGAAGCCCAGACCGCCATACTTCCTTTCTTTGCATAAATCTTGCCATGCCACAACAGCTCTAGGCCTTCCATTACTGCTAAACCCCCACAAAAAGTCTCTGCACTTTTTCTCAATAGCCTTCACTACACCTTTTGGAATGATAAATACATTGGCCCAGAATGTATGCAATGATAACAGGACCGAGTTTATGAGCTGAACCTTCCCTTGGTATGACAGATGTCTAGTAGTGTATTTTAGTATTTTATTTATATATGAAGGCAAAGGATTTGATTCTCTCAAATGCATGTTGATGATTTAATTGGGTTTGGTTCAAATGCATATTTTAAGCTAGATTTTTGTCCTTGTTGGTGAGAATGAAAATTTGCATGAAGGTACCCTATTTCCTAGATGTGGTCGAATTGAATAGGATAAGAAAAATAGGTTTTTTTATTTTGTTTTTCAAGCATGACTAGTGACAAGTTTGGTCTTGAATTTTGACAAGTCTTAAAAGATAGGGAATAATGTATTTTGTTGTAAATTTTGTTGTTTGGTTTTCGGAACCTTTATGTATTCCATTTGATTAATTTTGGTTAGTTTGTTTCCTAATATTTATTTGTTATTTTTGGTCCCTATGCCTAAGAGGGACTAGTTGCTTTAAATTTTTTTGATTTCGGGTTATACCCTGTGTAACATCCCCAATTTTATAAAGGCATTAGGAATATTAGTTAGTGGAATTTTCATAAGTGTTAGAGCGTCCTTAAGTGTCGAATTCGATTAGAAGTGTTAATTAGTATTGGTATTAGGGTGTGCTTAGGGTTAGTATTTAACTAAGTGGGAAGAGGCATGGGTTAAGGATAGGTTAAAAGAGGTTTGGGGTGTAGAGAAAGGAAAAATGTTAGGCTAAGACTTCGATTTAGAAAGGTTATTCAAGGGTTAAGAAAATAGGATCTTAGAAAATTAGGAATAAAATATCCATAGCTCTAAACCCAAATTCCACCGTTGGATGTGAAGCTAAGTGTCTTAGGAAGCTTGCCTCAAAATTTGAGCAAGATCCGACGGTTAACGAATAAGTTATGGCACTTTGAAGTGCATAGGAAATAGTGGACTGAACCAGTTAATCGATTAACCAGGAGGCTAATCGATTAAGGCCAGAAAGTTGATTTTGGCCAAATTACATGGGTTAATCGATTAACCCCTCACTTAATCGATTAACCACTGCTGATCAGCCATAAAACACGTGTTTTTGACTTTGTTGGTTCATAGTTCCTCTTTCTTTCTCTCTCTCGAGCTCTTCCTTCTCTCTACTCCAATCTTCTTCAAATCATCAAAGTAACCCCAAATCTCATGAAACCAACTTCCTATAATCACTCCCTATCAATCCTCTATCTTATTCCCTCTCTCAATCTCCATTAAATTCCTCTTTCTCAAAAACCCCCAAATCAAACCCCCAAAACCCTAACTTTTCTAATTCATCAAATTGAGCCTCCCAGTCCTTCAATTGGTCTTAGGAGATGCTAAAGGACAAGGAATAGGAGTCATGGAGCATAGATTGGAGCTTGGTATGGAGCTCCAACAAAAACCCCAATTCCTCTTTCTTTCTCCTCAAGGTAAGGGGGGTAAATTGGGTCTAGCTTAGGGGAAAGGTTTGAAATTAGTAATTGGGACATGATTAGATATATTTGAATGTTTAGTTGAGATTAGGATTAGGAGAAAATAGTTTAGTGTGAAAAACCCTTAGTGATTGTGACTTTATATAAGTGCTTTTATGTTTAAATGCATGAAATGTTATGTTGGTTATATAATTGTTGATTTCTCTGTGATTATGATGTGTTTGCTATTATATGATTAAAAGTATTAATAGTTATGCACACCTTAGGGTCTAGTACTATTCAATTGAGTTTGAACCAAATTAATGTGATTTCAAAAAGGAGAACAAAAAGGGATCTCAATCTCAACTGAATAGCACTTGCATTTAGTGTCATTCATGGTGTAAAGGTGGACGTTAGGTGTAGGGGAAAAACACACATCTATTTTGATTGATGAGGACAAAAGTAAATTAGGAGGATTGTTATGGAGGACTTTGATCTTGCACAGGACATGGGTTTGATTCCCATGTTGCGGATTGGTCCTAGGCAAACCATAATAATTCCATTTACTTTGGTTTCTTTGGGCCAGTCGAGGGTGATTTCTGCTAAAGCCCGATTTGGACAAACCAACCCAAATCGCATGAGGGACCTTCCTAAGTGGAGGTGAAGTGTTGTGCAAGCGGATATGATGGACCTCCCTAAGTAGGGGGTGAAGTATCCAACTATAGGTTGAGAAATACTTACTCCTGGTCGGTTTTTCCCCAGAGTGGAGGGTGTATGTGAGAGTGTATATTGTTATTGGCAAAGGGAAAAGTGTTATAGGTACATTGTGTGAGGAACCCTCCTTCGGGGAGAATGTGAAGCACAATGTACCCAATTGTTAAAAGTGTAAAAAGTTAAAGTGTTCAAGTGTCAAAGTGAAAGTGTGAAGGGAATTGCATATTTGAGTTAGATCATTGAATCCGATTAAATTGTTAAAGTTAACGAAATGAAATGAATTGTGTAACATGGGATTCAATAATCCAATTCATAAGTGTGACGTGCATATCATAATCATGTGATTGTGCATTAAATTATAGTATTATAATTATGAATCGTTTTATTGAGTGTGATTAATAACTCTCCTTTTTCTTTAGTTTCTTTATGCTGTGATTGAGCTTAGTTATGCTTTATTATTACTTTCAAACATTTTTCTCTAATCTATATCCAAGTTACTCACCCTTACTGTTGACCATATTAGGTACCCTGTGGAGAAAGACGTTCACAACTTCTATGTCGGGAATCCCCACTCTCTTTTAAAGAGAGCATAATTGTGATAGTGACCTCGTAGTCGCATCACTTTAGCAAACAAGCTAAGATTCTATTATGTAAAATATTTTTATTGAATTAAAGTTGTATTTTAAATTTTATTTTTATTTGGATCTAAGACTATTTGGATTTTTGTAAAAAGGGACACTATAATGATTTTTATGAAAGTATTAGTGTTTGGAGTGGATATAATGATATCCCTTTTGAATGGTTTCAAAAATAGAATTGTAGGTCTCCTTTCTATTTTATTAAAACTGTTCTGGACTTGACAGGTTTAAATTCATCTGGGGAAAGTCCGTAATTCAAACGAAACTCCGCCAAAATTTTTATGGAATCCCAATTATTTTATAATAAAATCAAAGATTTTAATTAATGTATTTTAAAGTAAAAAGTCAGGATGTTACAAATGGTATCAGAGCAATGGTTGCAATTCCTCGGCTGTGGAGTATGGATTTCCTACTCCTAAAAGAGTTACTCCACATGAGAGTAACTAACGATAGTTAGATAGGTTGCATAATTTAGTACTATGTTCATGCATCTTTAGTTAAAGTTGGCATAGTTTAGTAGTGTGGGATAGTGATAGCTATAGTTTAGTAATATTAGAGTTCTACCTTCAATTTAAAGAGGGGTTGAAACTGAATTTTCCAATGTTACTTTGTTATATTTAGAAGCGGACGGAAAGTAGAGGTTAAGGAAAGTGAAAACTCCCAACGGGTCAGAGCATGAAATTGCTACCCCAACGGGCAGAACTAAACCTTAGTTTTAAAATTGAGTTCCATTTTGAATATGATAAAGGGCTGCAACTTTTCTGTATGGCGAAGTTTCAAAGTCCTCATTTGAATTTAAGATGAGTCGTTGTTTTGTTCTATTCTAGTTTATTTGATTGGAACTCAGATAGTACGAGAAGTGATGTTATCTTCAATGTAATGTGAAATCGAGATTGGCCACCTCGAGATTTACATTTTTTGGAAGATAATATCATTGCGTCCTTGAATCTAATCAAATAACTGCCAGGTTTATTTTCTTTGCCTAGGAATAGAAAAGGTATTAGAGACCACCCAATTTTGTACACTCTGGGCATTCTTTATCAGAGTGCGCAGCGGAAGTGAATAGGTGTTACCCCTTTGTAATTGTCTTTCACTTTAATCACTAAGCGTGGACTTAGTGAGACCTAAGTGCCTTTTCTACATCCCCACATTATATTTGGTGATAAACATGCTATTATTGATAAAGTATAAAGTCATTGTGCATCAGATTATTTTGAGACCTTCTTTTTGAAAGATCCAAATATTATTAATGAAAATAAATGTCAAGCATACTAGTATTCTAATATTTTCCAAGGCATGGAATTGGTTCCAACTTTGATAATTGATTAAGTGTCGCAACACCAGTTTTTAAGAACATATTGTCAATACTGTGAATTCCTAACTAATTGAATGATGGTGTAGTTTATCCTTAAGTTACACCAATTGCCGATTAAATAGGAATTCACTGAATGCGATATAAGTCAATTCAAATCAAAGCTTGAACTTCAAAGTTAAAATAAAAGGAAGGCAAAACTACTAGATTGGTCCTGTAAGTTATTTTTTGGTTGCGATTTCGTCCCTTAACTTTTTTTGGTTTCAAATAAATCTGTAAGTTTGTAACTTGTTTCAAATAAATCCTTCCATCCAATTTTGTCTTAACACCGTTAATGGGAGCCTCCTATGTGGCAACCATTGGTCTTCATGGCTAAAACTCAACGTTACACCCCCAAAATGATGTCATATGAGACCAAAAGAGAAAACCAAAACAGTTAGATATGGCCCAATAAGCTTCTATTTTGGTCTCATATGACATCGTTTTGGGGTGTAACGTTGATTTTTAGCCTGGTAAGACCATTGGTTTCCACATAGGAGGCCCCCATTAACGGTGTTAAAACAGATTTGGACGGAAGGATTTATTTGAAACAAGTTACAAACTTCCGGATTTATTTGAAATGAAAAAAAGTTAAGGGACGAAATAGCAACCAAAAAATAACTTACAGGACCAATCTAATAGTTTTGCCTAAAAGGAAATGTACTTAGTGAGATTTGAAAATTTAAATGAAATTAAAATTTTAACCGAAGAATACATTCCTTTTATTTGGGTTTGATGAATCATAGAGGACCTTCGGTTATTTGATCCAAAGAGTCCTCAAAGCTTTTGAATTAGTTTCAAAGTTAATGTGAAGTGACCTTGGAAACCTATATAAACACTTTGAACTTTTGAATGCTTGACATGTCTTTTTCCTATCCAATAATTTTGTCCAAGTTTAGTTTTTCCAAATACAAAGTGTTTTCCTTATGATGAAGAAGATGCAAATCTTTAAAAGTACTTTATCACCAAATACCAAATCTTTTCTTCAAATCGATATGGTGGATTTGAGGAATGTAAGTGAAGGTGGCAAGGTGGGTTAAAGGAAATGCATGTTATCTTAGAGTTAAGGTTTAAGTTAGAACTTAAGTTAAGGTGAAGGATGTTATGTCTTTTCCTTTAAGTTCACTTAGAACTCCGAGAAAATATGTGGGTATTATTGAACAAGCAATATTCCGAGAACTACAAACAATTTTCCAAAAACCCTTATGAACTATTTCAAGGAATGTAGCTTGTTGAATGTTAAAGTCCCAATTTTAACATCCGGTGGGAAAGTCTTAGTGTTGAAGTCTAGATTGCAATAGTTAAGTCTCGATTAGGATTAGAGATGAGAAAGAATCGTGTAAAGGCCTAACCTTAAGAACCGAATAGGAAGCCTTGAGCCTTATAGAAACAATAGACCTAGGATTAGTTGAGGCTTGGTTTTGTGGAGTTGTCTATTAGGTTGAGTGTAGCACCCAATAGTTTCTAAGTCGTAGATCGAGTAGTAGAAGTTGAGTCCGATTGATGGAGTCTTAGAGTTTAAGCCATAGGCATATGGATAAGTAGGCGTTTATGTAGGAAGTAGGCTTTATGTGTTTCCGAATGCTTGACTTGTGCATGTATTTACAATTTTGAATTTACTAACACCATATGTTAAGTTAAACTATTTTTAACAATCAAATTATGTGGGATCTTTTTGTGATAGTTCCCAACCTTTAAGTATTTTCATATGCTTCGTTTACAAATCAAAGTTAGTTTTTGATAAAGAATATTTTTACCCATTTTTGAGAGTGATTTTAAAAGAGTATTATATTAATTCCTATTAATTACTTATCAAATCAAATTCTTTCATGAACATTCTTTAAGTCTAGTCCCAAGTTTAGCTCTTTTATACACCTTGTTGTGTTCCTTGCATGGCAATTTCTGATTCCAATTCTTTCATTAGTGTATACATATATTTTCAGTGCAACTTCTTTCTTAGATAAAGTGTTGCACATGATAAAAACTTATAATTTTCATAAACTAAGTTTTGGATAATTGATAATTCATTTTCTCTATGTATATCATTATTAAAGTATATCTATTATGTACTATTTACAATTCTCTTTATAAATACCAGTTTAATTTTCTAAGAACAACTCTTATACCTATCTTTCATTCTAACCATTATTTTCCAATCATATTCATACACAAAGTATTTCCCAATCTTGTTTATCTCTTTAAGAAAATATTTGCTGCAAAATTAAAATTTGTAACTTTCCAATGTACGACATTCCAAACCTTATTTCTTCTATATTCCATAGTATGAATATCAAACATCTATTTTCATAAGTAAGATTGCGAACTAATTTTTGAATTAGGGTGTATTAAGGTTTTGACATGTATCTCCCGATTTTCAATGCTGACTCACGTATCTTATCGTTTGTAAACCCTATTCATTTAATGATTTTCTCTTCAAACCTTGATTTTGTTATTCCATAATTCACAAATCTCTTATACCCAATCAAGTCTTGCCATACCAAAATCTTTCAAACTTTTATCAAATTCAATTTAATTCAACGCAAGACTATTTTGGTGTGTAGTAATTATTTTCATTTACTTGTGTTGAGTGGATGTTTTACTTTTCTTTCAAAAGTATACTCTTTGATAAAATTTCAAAACACGATGCCCTTTGCATTTAATTTTAGATAAGCAAACAATGTTTTAAAACTGTTGATATGCATTGTTATCTCTTTTGATTGTGTCTGAATTAGGTTTTGTTATGTTAAATTCCTTTTATTGATAAATGCTTTAGGTTTTATTCCTTTCGAGCATGTTATTTATAATAAACTGTTAAAATGTGTTTTCCTGATATTGTAGCCTCTATGCTATTGAATAACTATATGTTATAGGGGAGTTGAGGACTTGTTGCTTCTCTGATTTGTTTGACAGGTTAGTTTTCCTAAGAGTGAAACCTCAACCGTAGCTGTGTTTTAAGTGGGGGAGTGAATTCCCCATAGGTCATGACCCTCTTATTGACCAAGATAAGATTCATTGTGTGGCTAGAGCATATAACTCTACATCTCTTTTAGTTCTTGAACTCAGTCGAATTTCGGGGACGAAATTCCTTTAAGTGGGGGAGAATTGTAACATCCCCAATTTTATAAAGGCATTAGGAATATTAGTTAGTAGAATTTTCATAAGTGTTAGAGCGTCCTTAAGTGTCGTATTCGATTAGAAGTGTTAGTTAATTAGTATTGGTATTAGGGTGTGCTTAGGGTTAGTATTTAGCTAAGTGGGAAGAGGCATGGGTTAAGGATAGGTTAAAATAGGTTTGGGGTGTAGAGAAAGGAAAAATGTGAGGCTAAGACTTCGATTTAGAAAGGTTATTCAAGGGTTAAGAACATAGGACCTTAGAAAATTAGGAATAAAATATCCATAGCTCTAAACCCAAATTCCACCATTGGATGTGAAGATAAGTGTCTTAGGAAGCTTGCCGCAAAATTTGAGCAAGATCCGACGGTTAACGAATAAGTTATGGCACTTTGAAGTGCATAGGAAATAGTGGACTGAACCAGTTAATCGATTAACCAGGAGGTTAATCGATTAACCAGAAGGCTAATCGATTAAGGCCAGAAAGTTGATTTTGGCCAAATTACATGGGTTAATCGATTAACCCCTCACTTAATCGATTAACCACTGCTGATCAGCCATAAAACACGTGTTTTTGACTTTGGTTGTTCATAGTTCCTCTTTCTTTCTCTCTCTCTCGAGCTCTTCCTTCTCTCTACTCCAATCTTCTTCAAATCGTCAAAGTAACCCCAAATCTCATGAAACCAACTTCCTATAATCACTCCCTATCAATCCTCTATCTTATTCCCTCTCTCAATCTCCATTAAATTCCTCTTTCTCAAAAACCCCCAAATCAAACCCCCCAAAACCCTAACTTTTCTAATTCATCAAATTGAGCCTCCCAATCCTTCAATTGGTCTTAGGAGATGCTAAAGGACAAGGAATAGGAGTCATGGAGCATATATTGGAGCTTGGTATGGAGCTCCAATAAAAACCCCAATTCTTCTTTCTCTCTCCTCAAGGTAAGGGGGTAAATTGGGTCTAGCTTAGGGGAAAGGTTTGAAATTAGTAATTGGGACATGATTAGGTATATTTGAATGTTTAGTTGAGATTAGGATTAGGAGAAAATAGTTTAGTGTGAAAAACCCTTAGTGATTGTGACTTTATATAAGTGCTTTTATGTTTAAATGCTTGAAATGTTATGTTGGTTATATAATTGTTGATTTCTCTGTGATTATGATGCGTTTGCTATTATATGATTAAAAGTATTAATAGTTATGTACACCTTAGGGTCTAGTACTATTCAATTGAGTTTGAACCAAATTAATGTGATTTCAAAAAGGAGAACAAAAAGGGATCTCAATCTCAATTGAATAGCACTTGCATTTAGTGTCATTCATGGTGTAAAGGTGGACGTTAGGTGTAGGGGAAAAACACACGTCTCTTTTGATTGATGAGGACAAAAGTAAATTAGGAGGATTGTTATGGAGGACTTTGATCTTGCACAGGACATGGGTTTGATTCCCATGTTGCGGATTGGTCCTAGGCAAACCATAATAATTCCATTTACTTTGGTTTCTTTGGGCCAGTCGAGGGTGATTTCTGCTAAAGCCCGATTTGGACAAACCAACCCAAATCGCATGAGGGACCTTCCTAAGTGGAGGTGAAGTGTTGTGCAAGCGGATATGATGGACCTCCCTAAGTAGGGGGTGAAGTATCCAACTATAAGTTGAGAAATACTTACTCCTGGTCGGTTTTTCCCCAGAGTGGAGGGTGTATGTGAGAGTGTATATTGTTATTGGCAAAGGGAAAAGTGTTATAGGTACATTGTGTGAGGAACCCTCCTTCGGGGAGAATGTGAAGCACAATGTACCCAATTGTTAAAAGTGTAAAAAGTTAAAGTGTTCAAGTGTCAAAGTGAAAGTGTGAAGGGAATTGCATATTTGAGTTAGATCATTGAATCCGATTAAATTGTTAAAGTTAACGAAATGAAATGAATTGTGTAACATGGGATTCAATAATCCAATTCATAAGTGTGACGTGCATATCATAATCATGTGATTGTGCATTAAATTATAGTATTATAATTATGAATCGTTTTATTGAGTGTGATTAATAACTCTCCTTTTTCTTTAGTTTCTTTATGCTGTGATTGAGCTTAGTTATGCTTTATTATTACTTTCAAACATTTTTCTCTAATCTATATCCTAGTTACTCACCCTTATTGTTGACCATATTAGGTACCCTGTGGAGAAAGACGTTCACAACTTCTATGCCGGGAATCCCCACTCTCTTTTAAAGAGAGCATAATTGTGATAGTGACCTCGTAGTCGCATCACTTTAGCAACCAAGCTAAGATTCTATTATGTAAAATATTTTTATTGAATTAAAGTTGTATTTTAAATTTTATTTTTATTTGGATCTAAGACTATTTGGATTTTTGTAAAAAGGGACTCTATAATGATTTTTATGAAAGTATTAGTGTTTGGAGTGGATATAATGATACCCCTTTTGAATGGTTTCAAAAATAAAATTGTAGGTCTCCTTTCTATTTTATTAAAACTGTTCTGGACTTGACAGGTTTAAATTCATCTGGGGAAAGTCCGTAATTCAAACGAAACTCCGCCAAAATTTTTATGGAATCCCAATTATTTTCTAATAAAATCAAAATTTTAATTAATGTATTTTAAAGTAAAAATTCAGGATGTTACACCCTGTTTTGTATAGGGATATTATTTGTTAAGTTATTTTGAGTTATACACTGATTTAGAACCTTTGTATGTGAATGAGAGTTAAAGAAAACAAATTCTTAGGCGAAAACCCATAGGAGGCCGTGAACCCCACTTTTCAATTAAGGACGAAGTTTTAATTCTTGATGTTTAAATGTCGTGTTAGTTTGTGCAAGTGTTTTAGAATGCCATACTTATGTGATTGTTTTAGAGTATACTTGAGTTGTTCTTAACTTTGTGTGATTTGAAAATATTAAGAGAATGATTGTGGTTGAAATGTATGACTTTGGTTTTCTTTTGAGACTTAGATATCTCCAAGGTTTAAAACTCTTTCATTGATTTAAATAAGGTTTGCAAATTAAAGCATTTGAAAAACAAAATTTTCAATGGGAAAGAGGAAGTGGCCGAATTGGCCAATTTGAAACTAATCAAATAAGCTTTTGTTTAAGTGTCTTATGTTAGCATTTGAAAAATGTTTTTGCAATGGTTTTAATAATAACACCAATGATGTTTGATCCTTAAGCCATATTTGTGAAATGAATACTTTTGGACAAGCATAGGATGATTTTTAAAAGACATGTTTCAAAAAGATGCATGTTGTCCAAAGTTATGCCTTTATAAAATAATAGCTTGAGGCAATGACTTGGTGCATAGAACTCGTGATTTTTAAGTGACATGGTTTGTTTATAGTTAGGACTAGAGTAGTTATTGTTTAAAAATGTTGGAAGTCAAGCTTCCCAATGACGTAAACAGTTATGCTAGAAGACTTCTAGAAGAATGTTTTGTTGATAACAAACAAGCCCTTTCAAGCATGATTATCAAGCTCAAGGCTCAAGGCTCGAGCAAATAGTTTAGTATAGCTTTGCCCATAGGACAATTGTAAGGTAATGATGTTTTTATTACAATTGTCTAATGGCCAAAATAAGTTTCAATTTAAGGAGAAGAAATGAATGTTTTTGAAATCGTTTGAAGTTAGATTTTCTGCTAAAAATGTTTTTGAAAACCTATGGTTACATACTCTGCTTTAGAAAATCAATTTTCTAAAAATAAGTAAAAGTAATCGATTACCTATCCTGGAAAATCAATTTTAATTAGAAATAATCGATTACCTTATTTTATAATCGATAACCTTTCTCACAGGAAGTTGTTAATCGATTACCTTGTTTTAAATAATCGATTACTTTCTTAAAAATGAATTTCACTATTTTTCACAGAATGAAGATAATCGATTACCTTCTTCAAGTAATCGATTACCTTTAAATTTTATTCAAATCCGTGTCAGAATCAATCTTAAATGTTTCCAGATTTGTTTTTACATAATCGATTCTGATTTATTTCCAAAATTCGAATTTGATTTTATTTTTGAAATATTTCCTTATTTGTTTTAAGAATCAAATCTTTTGATTTATTTTATAAATCTTTTTTATTTGGTTTTGATTTCCAAAATAATTTTTATAATCTTTATTTATTTTGTTTTTAAAATTCTAATTTACTAATCCTAGAATTCAATTTTTGTATCTGATCAAAAACTCTTTCATGTTCTTCTTCTTCTTCTTCTCCAAGAACACGTTCTTCATCGTTCATATTATTTCTTGAAGAGAAAAACCTTTTGGCCTTATCACTTGTGAATTAATTCTTCATTATCACTAGTACTATATTGTTGTATCTGTGTTTTTGAGAACACAACAAATAGTATCACTCTCACTTTCATCAGATTCAACCATAGTTGTAGAGAATGGATCCCTTAGTGGAACGTGTGGCACGTTCTTAGGGTGAGGAACCTTTTTGTGTTATTTGAGGTCCCTGGCGAACGGAGGTTCCTAGTAGTGTGCGGGACGCTCTTGGTTGTAATTGTTGGAAGTCAAGCTTTCCCAAAAGGACGTAGAGAGTTATGCTAGAAGATTTCTAGAAGATGGTTTTGACGATAACAAACAAGCTCGTTCAAGCATCAAGTGCATTCAAGCTCAAGCTTCAAGCAAATAGCCTTAGAATAGCTTTGCCCGTAGGAATTATTGTAAGGTAATGAAGGTTTAATTTTTTCAAAGTTCATAAGGCCAAAGTGTTTTCATTTAAGGAGAAGAAAAGAACTTTTGCCAAAACGTTTTTTAAAGTTAGATTTTTAGTTAAAAGTGTTTTTGAAAACCTAAGGATACTTACTCTGCTTTAGACAATCATTTTTATGAAAATAAGCAGAAGTAATCGATTGCTTCTCCTGGATAATCGATTACTATGTTTCTGAGTTGTGACCTAGGAGTTTTAATTGAAAAAAATTGATTACCTGTTTTAATAATCGATTACCTGCTTCTCAGGAGGTTGATAATCGATTATCTTGTTTTAAATAATCGATTACTTTCTTAAAAATGAATTTCACTGTTTTTCACAGAAAGGAGATAATCGATTACCTTCTTCAAGTAATCGATTACCTTTTAAGTTTTATTGAAATCTGTTGTGGGGTGTAATCCCACATGTACCGGCAAGCCGGTTTGTTGATGTACGACGATGATAACGGGTTCTCGGTTAAAGAACTCTGTCACCGAGTCGGGATATTTTGGGGGGTGGTGTGTGTGTCGTGTGTAAACAACGGGAGATCAGTTAGTTCATACCTTGGCCACTACCTTATTTATAGGGAGGAGTATGAGACTATGTAATGATGAGCCATGATGAGCATTAAGGCCGAAGAGTAATGGCTCCATGAATGCCATCATTAGCAGCATAATGACGAACCATTATGTCGGTTACGTATTGATTGACTATTGGTGCCGAATTGCCGGTGTGCCGAATTGATGCTTATTGGTCCGTGATACCGGTTATTATTTGTCCGTGATACCGGTCCATAACAAAATCCATAACAGAATCAATCTTAAATGTTTCCAGATTTGTTTTTACATAATTGATTCTGATATACTTTCAAAATTCGAATTTGATTTTATTTTTGAATTAATTCCTTATTTGTTTTGAGAATCAAATCTTGGATTTATTTTTTAAATCTTTTTTATTTGGTTTTGATTTTAAATCTGATTTTATTCTATTCTATTTTGTTTCTGAAATATTTTTAATTATTGTTGATTTCAAAAATAATCTTTATTTATTTTTTATTTCCAAAATGTTTTGGGAGAATCCTAATTTTCTGATCAATCAAAAAAACTTCTTCACGTTCTTTCTCTTCTCCTTCTCCAAGAACACATTCTTCATTGTTCATACATTTTTCTATTGGCCTTTTTTCTTGTGAATTAAAAATCTTCATTATCAGTAGAGGATTACTTGTTGTATCCGTGTTGTTAAGAACACATCAATTGTATCACTCTTAAATTCATCATATTCAACCATAGTTGTAGGGAGTGGAACTCATAGTGGAATGTGTGGCACATTCTTAGGGTGAGGAACCCTTGTGTGAATTTTTGTAGTGTGCGGGACGCTCTTGGTTGTAATTGGGTGCGACTCAATTTTCAAGGTTATAAAGGCTCAAGTAGGTCGCTTGGGGATTGGACGTAGGTCTTTCGCTGGAAAGACTGAATTAGTATAAAATTGGTTTGTGTGTTCCTCTTCCCTTATCTCTTTATTTTTCCGCATTATTTTAGTTTAAATCGTTTCCGCGCAACTCTATTTATTTTATTATCTATCGCTTCGTGTTCACATTATAAATCTTAATCTCTCCATAAAACAATTTTTTAAATGTTCGAGTATTTTCCAATAAATTTCATAAAACTCGATTCACCCTGTCCTCTCGAGGTTTGAGGCCGATCCTAATAGTAATTGGGTGCGACTTAATTCAAAGGTTATAAAAAGCTCAAGTGGGTTGCTTGGGGACTAAACGTAGGTCTTTCGCTGGAAAGACTGAACCAGTATAAAATTGGTTTTCTTGTTCCACTTCCCTTATCTCTTTATTTTTCCGCATTATTTTTGTTTAAATCATTTTCGTGCAACTCTATTTATTTTAATGTCTATCGCTTCGCCTTCACACTCAAAACTTTAATCTCTCCATAAAACTATTTTTTAAACGTTCGAGTATTTTCCAATAAATTTAATAAAACTCGATTCACCCTCCCCACTCAAGGTTTGAGGCCGATCCTAACAGTAATTGGGTGCGGCTCAATTCAAAGGTTATAAAAAGCTCAAGCGGGCCGCCTGGGGACTGGGTCTTTCGCTAGAAAGATTGAACCAATATAAAATTGGTTTGCGTGTTCCTCTTCCCTTATCTCTTTATTTTCCGCATTATTTTGTTTAAATCATTTCCGCTCTACTCTATTTTATTTTAATATCGATCGCTTCGCCTTCACGCTCAAGAGTTTAATCTCTCCATAAAACAATTTTTCTAACGTTCGATTAATTTCCAATAAATTTTATAAAACTCGATTCACCCTCCCCTCTTCTCGAGGTTTGAGGCCGATTCTAACAATTGGCATCAGAGCTAGTCTCTTGTGTTAAAGGACTTAACAGTCTCAAGAGTGAAGGCTTAAAACTCTCTGTTTGGTGGTGAAGGGAGTTCTATTAATAGGCCCCCATGTTTGATGGTGTGGGGTACGCTTATTGGAAAGCGAGAATGAAAATTTTTATTCAAGGAATAGGATTTAAAGTTTGGGATGCTTTCGTGAATGGACCCTACGTTCCTACCTATGTGGTAAACGGAATCACCGTAAACAAACCTATTGATGAGTGGACGGAAGAGGAGGAACGAAGAGTCCAATACGACTTGAAAGCGAAAAATATAATAACATCTGCTTTGAGTTATGATGAGTTTTTCAGGATATCTACATGTGAGACAACACAGGAAATATGGGATACTTTGGAAGTCACACATGAATGTACCAATGAAGTCAAAAGGTCGAGAATCAACCCCTTGACTGGAGAGTACAAACTGTTCAGAATGAAGGAAGGTGAATCAGTGCAAGAAATACAAAAATTCTTCACAATGATAGTCAATCAACTCGTGACACTTGGAAAGAAATTTACAAATGAGGAGTTGATCAACAAAGTACTGAGGTGCTTAGGGAGAGAATGACAACCCAAAGTGACAGCAATTATGGAGTCAAGGAACCTTTCAACAATGACACTTGCAACCCTCTTTGGAAAAGTTCAGGAGCACAAAAGTGAACTTAAAAGATTAGCTCAACATGAAGAGGAGAACAAAAAAGTGAAAGGTCTTGCATTCAAAGCCGAAGCACCAACATTTGAAGGAGACTCCGACAAAGAATCCATCAGTGATGGGCACATGGGATTATTAGTGAAAAGGTTTGGGAGATTTATGAAAAAGAAAAACAACTTTAATATGCCTATGAAGAAGGATGCAAACAAAAGTGGAGGTTCTTCTGTCATATGTTATGAATGTGGCAAGCTCGGTCACATTAGAGCGGATTTCATTCAATATCTGAAGAAGAAGGAAAGCTCCGAAAGAAATGCATCAAGCTCAAGGAAAGGGAGACAAGCATACATTGCATGGCTGGACAATGAGGAGAGCTTAGATGATGATTCAGACGAGCAAAACGAAACGGCCAACCTTTGTCTCATGACACATGGAAAAGAGGTAATTTTTGAACTTGATAGTGAACCTTCTTATAGTGAATTACAAGAGGCATTTGAGGAATTACATGAGGAATCAATGAGTTTATCCTTATTGGTTGCTTTAGAAAAGAAAAATTCAGCTTTACTTTTACAAAAGAATCAAGAACTTTCTAAAGAAAATGAAGTTTTGAAAAATAAAAAGGCTTTTTTAAGCGATAGGTCCCTAAACTTAGGGGGTGTTTTGGATTTAGTCCTTAATATTTTTTTTGTTGGATCTGGTCCCTAAACTTTAACGTTGTTTGGAACTAGTCCTTCCGTTAACCCAAAGTTAACTCCGTTAGTGTCTTCCAATAAGATGTTGCCACGTGTCCCAACTTGCAATTTTTTTTTTTGCTTTTTTGACTTTGAGGTCCCAAAACTTAGGGGGGGTAATTGAATTTAGTCCTTATCCTTTTTTTTTGTTGGATCAGGTCCCTAAACTCCGGACCATTTTGGATTAAGTCCTTCTGTTAGTTTTAATCTAACACCGTTACCCTAGGGAAATTTTTATGCCACATGGACCAATAAATTAATGCCACATGGAATTTTTCTTTTAAAATTGAAAAATTACAAAAAATAAATAAAATAAAAAAAACAGATTCTTGCTTCCTCCTTCTATCTGTTCGATCAGCATGAGTTTATTCCTAAAACTCAAGCATTTGTTAATCCATCCACCTGCATCCTATCTGTTCCTTTTAGCTTATTATTACCTTATTTGAAGCACCACTGAACCAATCATCATAAACAGACCCACCATGCCACAAAAATTTTTTCAGGCCAGAATGTAAACTACCTTCCCTATCTTCCTTTCGTTCCTCGTCGTGCTCGATCGTCTCGTTAAGGCTTGACATCATGGTTTCTTCACCTTGCTTAGGGGGTGACATTTTTTTTAAGAATATAAAGATCTAAACAAAAAAAAACACACACACACACAATGTCAAGTGATAAAAACTGAGTTAGACACCTACCAAACCTTCATCATCAAACTCTAAAGTAATAAAAAAGAGATTTTATGTGTCAATCAAAGATACTTGTTGCCTTTCTTCCTTCCTCCAGACTCTGCATATGACGCATCGCTAAGAAGAAGGCGGAGGAAGCGGAGAAGAGGGCGGAGGCTGGAAAGCAGAGGACGCTGAGGTTATTGAGGGTTCGAAGTTGCGAGGCTGCTGCACGGTGAAGGAAGCGCGACTGGTCTCCTTCGGTGTCGCATCAGATTTGCAGAGAAGATGACCAAGCGAAGGATGAAGAACGAAGAGGATCTTCGGGGTCGCCGCCGCAACTAGGTTCCAGGGGCTTTGGCTATAACTAGCGCCGCCGCACACCATCAAGCGAACTCGTGACTGTGACAGTGATTTTCGCTGTAAACCGAAGCAAGCACAAAACTCAGATTGAGGCGCGACCTTGAGGACGGTGGCGAAAGCTTCTCAAATCGTTACCCTGATGGTAGTGGTGAGTGCTCGAGACATCACGACCATGACGATGATGCATCTCGTCGCAGACGCGTTGTATTCCCATCGTTATAAAAAAAATCAATTCTTTTTTTAATTTTATTTATTTTTTGTAATTTTTCAATTTTAAAAGAAAAATTCCATGTGGCATTAATTTATTGGTCCACATGGCATAAAAATTTCCCCAGGTTAACGGTGTTAGATTAAAACTAACAGAAGGACTTAATCCAAAATGGTCCAGAGTTTAGGGACCTGATCCAACGAAAAAAGGATAGGGACTAAATTCAATTATCCCCTTAAGTTTAGGGACCTCAAAGTCAAAAAAGCCAAAACAAAAATGCAAGTTGGGACACGTGGCAACATCTTATTGGAAGACACCGACGGAGTTAAATTTGGGTTAACTTTTACAAAAGAATCAAGAAGTTTCTAAAGAAAACGAAGTTTTGAAAAATAAAAACAAAGAGCTGAATTCTACTTTGAAAAATTCCTCAAACTCCTCTAGTAATGAAATCAAAATTAATGTTAGTTCAACTTCTTGTAAGTTTTGCAAGGATTTAGTAAAATAAAATGAAGATTTAAAAGAAACACTTGCGAAATTTACAAAAGGAAGAAATACCTTAAATTTGATGCTAGGGAGACAAAAATGTTTTTTCAATAGAGCAGATATAGGTTATCAACCTGGTAGACATCAAAATAAATTAAGTACCATTTTTGTCCCTGCTAGCTCCTATAAGAAGCCTCTTATTATTTGTCATTATTGTGGTAAAAAGGGTCATGGTGCACATGAGTGCAAACACCGAAAAGTTAAGTTCATTAAAAAGAACAATGATGTTCTAAGGTGGCACAAAGGGCACTATGGTACCGCTAACTCACCAGGACCCAAGAAGATATGGGTCTAATATATGATGTTTTGAGCATGAATTTCACCTCCTTTTACTATGGATTTGACTTGTTTCTCTTGTAAACTTAGGATATTTTTATTAGTTTTGGGATTTTTATTATGAATAGAGTCCTTTGAACGTTTTGATCCATTTGTTCATGATTTCAAGTGCTTTTGGTGCATAATTGAAGAAAATAAATATGTAACTGGAAAGAGGATGAAAAGACCTTGAAAATGGCACAAGAACGGAGCGAAACGAAGTCGGAGCAGGTGGCTAACGCCTAGGCGTGGCCACCACGTTGAACCAGCCTTGTCATACCTGGCGCGCCCAGGCGTGGAGCCTGGTGCGCCCAGGCGCACGGACTCGTATCAGGCCCAGTTGGGTCAATTTCTGAGTAGTTTTGAATGATTCTCTTAGGTTTTGTATTTTTCTATTTAAACTAGGATTAAAAACTAGTTTAGCAGCTTTGGTAGAAGGGAGATTATGCATCTAGGAAGCATTCAAGGAGGAATCCATTGAAGATCGAAGCGTCTTTGTGGTAATTTAGGAATGAATTCCACAATTATTGTTTTTGTTCCTCCTTTTTGTAACACCCCGATTTCGGCAACTTGAAAACATCATCTCTTTAACAAAAATATAGTAAAAATTTGGGTAAATTTTTTTTATAGGTGACGTGGACATGAGAACCTTTATGTTCAAACGCATTTGATTAAATTGATTGTAATAAAATAATATTCTCACGTCACACAACACAAGTCAAGTTCCAAACCGAGATGTTACTTAACATCGCACTTTGTAACTTGGCTTCATAAATCTGATTTGAGAAAACATTTTCAAATCTTGTTTCATAAAACTTTATTCTTTCAAAAGCCATATTCAATAAAATACCCAGCGGGGTACAAAATGATATAGCAATGTCAACCAAGTAGTGGCAGGGAATACAGTGCTCGAAGGGGATTACCTACTGCTAATCTTGATTTCTAATCTTCCTAACTGAAGTCCACTGTAGCAGCCTCATCGAGATAACGTACAGATTTACTGCAGGGTCGGCCATCTATCCGTTGCAATACCGGAATAACCCGATACCACAACATGATAGGAGAGATGGTCAGTATTCCAGAAGTACAAACATGACAAGACAATAAACTAACGACTTCATATGAAATAGAATGAACACAATAAACCATGTAAATAAAATGCAGGACTTGACAGACGCTTATCACTAACTAGGACATAACCATGACTGGAGGCATATAGAAACATAGGATCTATTGATACTCATGCAATAACAGCTACTCATGCTATGCATATGACAAATATATTCACATAAGTATATAGGAAACAAAGCACATAATGACATACCCAATATATCAAAATCATAATTCGTCACAACACACATCATCGCACTTGGCATCACAAACCTTCGAACATTCAAGACTCTTCATCATCTTCCTCAATCTTTCCAATAATCACTTATACTTTTCTTCTTTGAATCTTTCTTAATAAATTCTTCATAAATTCTTTATGCTTTCTTTCTTACAATCTTTTATTATTATTAAGTCTTATCAAACGGTTCGCTCAATGATGGGGGGAACATCATCATTGAGGGATTCACACACGTCTACATCTCCTCGGTCATCCACCCAACCTAGTCGGAAGCAAACAGGAGTACAGGACCTTTACCACGCGGGCACGACAGCTGTCTCACAAACAATTGGTCCCAGACCAGGAGGACTACAGCCTCAAATCAATTCAATTCATATCATATCATTTCATACATTATCAATGCACGCTCTCAGCGGCAATCTCAAATGCCCCGTTCCAGTCCCTCTCACTGTTCTAGACTTGCATTCAAGAAGGTAACAGTATGATATCTAGTTCGCGGTGCAGAACTTACCACGACATTGGACCCAGTGCCTACCACGTTAGTACGCCACATGTGGGATTCGTTCCGCCTAGAAATATACTCCAGGCTTCTTGACGTTTCACCGTCCTTTCCCTCCCCTCATGCAATCTCCACCTGAGTATCCGCAGATACCCATAGTATCTTCCTCTCCACTACTTCGATACGACACTCATACCTCACCGTGTATATAAATGTCTTTTAAAGTCTTTTAAAGTTTTAGAGTTTTAATTAGCGGCTTAATCCTAACAGTCGGTTCACCCTTGGTGCATCCCTTCAATGAACCCGACCACTAATCGCAATCCGCTCCCCCTAAATTCTCAATGGCATCTTGCCTCATATCTCGTTCTCGTGCATTTCATCAGCACTATTCTCATGAGCTCATGCTCGACAGCATTCCTCAGCATCTTGCTCAACAGCCATTGCTTAGCAGCATCATCAGCATTCTTCTCTTTAGTTGTTGTTCAGCAGTGTCATCAGCATTGCTCTCCTTAGTTGTTGCTCCACGGCACCATCAGCATCGCTCCTCATCACCATGCTTCCGCTCGCCTCGTCGGGTATTTCTCCTCATCGTCTTGAAAGTCATCTCTTCTTCTCAATTCTTTCTCAACTCGTCGATTAATTTTCTTTCATTTATTATTATTTATATCTTTCACAATTCGTTCATCTCATGATTTATTTCTTTCTCATGATTTTCATAGCCACATTCAAATTTTCCAGACAGGACAAGATATACTCCACAGTATATTCACAGAGAAATCCAATACGTAATAAAATCAATCATGCATCATGTCTAACAAAACAGATAAACATCTAACACATATATATCACATATAATCATGCAGACATGACCTATGACAATTACTCAATTACACTTGATGTACTCAGTTTAGAACCGAGTCTACGCGTCACGATGACTTAGGCCTACTGCATCTCTCACCTCACGTTCCAGCATCTGAAATCGTTGCGGGTCCTTCCCAATATGTCAGCTGTTCCACTTCTCGACTTATACGCACCTTGTACTAAATAGACGATACTAACGTTATAAGTCTATCTCAAATAATCGTCCTACTTAGCATCAAAACGCGTTTTCGAAAACTCTTTTTGCTTCTCGTCGGAAAATCGTAAAACGCCAAGACTTTTTCAAATCAAATTCGACTTTTGAAAATACTTTAAACATCTCAAAATCTTTTCAAAACAATTGATAAAACACTTTAAAATCATTTGTTTTGGTTTCTGGTCCATTCCGGACAGCCATTAACCAAAACTCAAAAACACCGAAAAACTTAACTTTAGTTCAAATAACACTTTGTTATAAAATAAACACTTAAACGATTTATTTTTAAAACTTAACACCATGAAATAAGTTAAGGGCAGCAACCATTAAGTCCAAGGTTTTTCATTAAATCAAAACTAAACTATTTCAAAACCAATTAATTTTCAAAACCGATTACAAAATCAAACACAACACTTTGATTAACTAAATAATTCATTTATGCATAACCTAAACATATCATCAAACAATCACTCATTCAATCATTTCAAGGCATCATGATTATCATACAATCCAGTCAAGTCATAACATCAAATATAAAAATTCATATTCATCAAAAACATTCAAATGAAATCTTAGTGTGATTAAAGGTGAAACACAAAAGATAAAATCCAAAACTAAATCAAATAAATTTATTTAATCTTAAAAATTTCCATAACACACACATATGTGCCAAAGTTCATCAAGTAAAATTTTCAAGCTATTTAAACAATCCTAAGCTAGGTTTCAAATCAAATTTCACATGAAAAGCAAGTCGGAGCTGCTGCTGGTCTGAGGCAAAAACGTCATGGTTAAAAATAGTTTTTCAACTCCGAATTGCATAAAAATTGGTATAAATCTTCCTTATACAGTAAAAACTATCTCATAAAATTTTCAAATTATTTGAAGTTGTTCAAGTCATATTTTTCTAATTAAATTTGTCACTAAGTCCAGAAAATCTGAACCAAATGGTTCACTGTTTTGCCTTTAGTAAAAATATCAAATCAACTCCAAATCTCTTCAAATTTTACAGAGAGCATCTAGAGTGGTTCAGGAAGCTACCAGAAAATTTTCAAGTAATTTAGAGTAGTACAAGTTTGAAAATTCTGTTCATCTTTAAACCGAAAAACTTATTTTCTCAAAATTGTTTTCACAAAGTTGGCTCACATAGAAATAGAAAATCAATTCCAAAAATCATCCAAAAATTCAGAGAAGTTAATTTTACCATACTTAGGTCAGTGACAAAATTCCAGAATTATTGGGCATACATACATATCATTTATCAAAGTCAAAAACACATACAAATCACAATTTCAGCACACACTTTTTATTCAACAATTTGTTTATTCATTTCTTTTCATAAAAAATCAAGGGTACACTCATACATACAAATCAACACCAAAAATCAATCCATCGATTATTTTCCTTTCAAAAACCGAATTAATATTTTATGAAAACAATTTTCTTTAATTCAAATAAAACATGCATCATCATCTAGAAATAAAAATCAAGAATCAAATTAAGCTAACCTAGATCTTGACATGCATATATTTAAAATTAATAGATCTCAAAGAAAATTACACATGCATCAACACTCAAGAACCAAATCAAGACTTTAAGAGAAACTAACATCAAAACATAATTCTTTTCATTAGATCATCACATGCATGCATCAATTACTTCAAGTAAAAATTCTTTTCTAAAGATCTAAGCCCAAAACCGAAACATGCATAAGAAAATAAGTTCATTTTTATCAAAAATCTCAGGCTTTAAGTTGAACACTTTTATTAAAAATAATTTTCTTTACATGCACATAAAACCGAATCAAGTAAGAAAATAAGATCATTAGCACAAAAATCTTTTTAAAACCGAATCAAACATTAAGTTCTTAAAAATAGTAGATCTCTCATTTTTAAGTCAAGATCTTTCACATGCATGTAAGAAAATTCAAGATCAACTTGAGAAAATCATATTAATGCAAAGAAAACACTAGATCTAGCTTCAAAATCAACAGGCATCAAAGAACAATTTCAAAAATCAATTTCTTTTTCTAAAACATGTATAAAACCAAAATACATCAAGGAAACAAGAATTATTTGCACAAAATCATTACAAAAACCGAATCACCTTCAATCTTTTTTTGCATGTTCATTTTTGTTTTAAAACTTTAAATCTTCATTTATTAGTCAACACTTTTAAAATAAAAACATATAGATCCAAAAATAAAAATGACAAAGAAGGAAGAACATCATGGATCAAGTTTATACCAAAGGAGATGGGTGGAAATGGGTTAAGATCAAGGCTTTCTCTCTTCCTCTCCTCTTCTCCCTCACGGTTCTCTCTCCTTCTCTCCATGGTTTTCTCTTTTTTTTTGTATGTGTCTCAAGAGCTAATGTTGCTCTTGGAGACTATGTGTTTGTGTTGGTGTGGGTGTGAAATGAAGAAAATGAAAAAATGAATGAAATGAAGGGAACGAAGGAAAGGAGGAAGTGAATGAATGAATGGAAGAATGAAGGAATGAATGGGAGAAAATAGGCTAAGGGTGAAACTTTATTTCCCTTCTTTGGCCTTAAGAAATTCGGCCATACACACAACTAGGAGGGGTAATTTTGGTCTTTCAAAAACTTGCATGGGTGCATTTTATCAAATGGAGGGGACAAGGTAGCATGGGCTAGGTTTTTAGGGGTCATCTTAGGTTTAAGTACTAGTTAGTTTTGGTTATGGTGTGCTACATAGTTCTAACTTAGTTTGGTTACTTGGTTTGATGCTAGTTTAGTTTGGTTATAATTTGGTTCTTAGTCATCTTGTTTGGTTCCTTGTCTAACAATTAAAAATCCTAGGCTTTGACACATGCACACCAAAAAAACATGGCACTCATACATGCACACACATGTAAACACACATTCACATATCAAACACATACACATATATACACACATTCATCCATAAATCACACACTTAATCACAAAATAATTAACTTAATCAAACATACATATTAACACTTTTTCCTTTAAATAATAAACTGTACTTATTGGTTGCAATTATAGCCCTCATTTCACTTTCTAAAAATCATATTTTAATATATTAAAGAAAATCCCAAAAGGAAAAATTTATTAAAAATCAAAAACTATTTTTCACGATTAATTCCTTGAAAATTCGTCCTTTACAACTCTGAGAAAATTTTTTGCAAACCAATCCAGAAAATTATGAAAGATACATTTTTGAAAACTAAATTTCGATACGATCGTTTTCATATAAAGATCATAAAAATCGGAGTTACGGTTAAAAAGTTATGGATTTTCGAAGTTGATAAATCTAAGAAAGTCCATAAAGAAATTCATTTTTACAAATCACCATTCAATAAAATCATTTCTCATAAAAATCATTTTTACTAACTCCGTAAAAATATTTGTTGACCAAAATTCCGTAAAATCAACACCTTATTTCGAAATCGAATAAAATACTCATTGAAAACCTTTTGTAAAACGATATCTCAAAACTTTTCTTTAATAAAATTTTATTTATCCTAGTCGGAAAAACGCAGGATGTTACACTTTCTCTATGTGTAACTAAAACCCTTGTGTTAGGAAGATGGTGAATTTGCATGGATAGTTTATTTTAATTTATGAATTAATGTTTTACCGTTTTTAAATCAAGCGTTTGATTGTGTTTTAATTGTTACGCATTAACTTGACCACTTTATGTTTTGGATCTCTAAACCTGTAATTGGAAAATTAGGATTTAGAATAGGTCTTTCAATCAAACGGTATAGCTATCCAACTCATAGGAATACCTTTGGATTCTTATACAACTTTTCATAAATTCCACTATTTTAATTAAGGTTATTCAATGGTTTAATTTCTTAAGGGATTAAGGATTATCAAATTGAATAATAAACAATAATTGCACAAGAGGAATCTAGAAATTACTACTTTAGGAATTTTTTCTTGATTTAAGGAAAAACAATGATTCATGATTAATAAACGATGCCTGCAATGAAACCGAGTTCCTAACCATTTTTCTCCACTGCATTCAAAACCTTTTTAATCTTCGGCATTAGTTTTAATTTTAATTTCAATTCAAAAAAACTTTGAAAAACAATTTTAGTTAATAGATTTAGCTTTAAACTACTCTTAGGTTAAAATAGTTGAAACAATTTAATATCTCTGTGAGACGATACTCGATCTTCCTGCTCTATTACTTGTCGACCCGGTACACTTGCCGGTAAGCCAACAATGACAACAGTAATAAGAAAGTAATTAAAAACGGAAAATGAAAGAGAAGTAAGAATAGTTAATAAAGAAAAAGGAAAGAAGAGTAAGAATTAAAAGTGAATAAAGAATGAGTAGGTATAAATCAAGAGTTAAGAATAGTACAAGAGAATAGTAAAGGGGAAAATAAGGATTTAGATGGAAAGAGAAGAATAAGAGTAAAGAGACAGAAAAGATAGATCCATCGCAGGTTGGTCAGGTGACCCTGTGATTTAAGATAGGACCCAGGTTGGTTAGGTGACTGTTGGCAATTCGGCAAGTGTACCAATCGCACAAGTAATAAAGAGTAAGTAAATTATCATTCCACTCGGGGATTGCAAATTGTTTCTAACTTCTTTCACCTAATTGCGATTACTATGTATAACTTGTATGGGTTTTGAGTTTAGAAAGGAAGGGAGAAAAGGTAGAATGAAACAAATCAGAAACTAAAAAGGATTTAGAAGCAAATATGGAAAAGGTTAGGAACTTGGTTTCATTGTAGGATCAGGTTATTAATTATGAACATATGTTTTCCAATAAATCAAAAACTCCATAAATAATAAAAGCTAGATCTCTCATGGCAATTATGTTTCTTACCCCTTAATCCCTTAAGTGAGTTCTAATTTATAAGAGTTATACAATTACCCAAAAGTATTCCTACGAGTTGAATAATTATATTGTTTGGTTGAAAGGCCTAATCTTAATCCTAATTTTCCAATTAAGGTTCAGATTACCAAAGCAAAACATAAAGTGAACAATTCTATATTGTAATTAAAACACAACCAAGCAATTGATTTAAAAGGAAAAACATTAATTCATGAATAAACAGCCAAATTAAGATCCATACAAATCCACCTTATTCCTAACAAGAGGTTCAATTATACATATTGGGAGAAGAAATACAAGGAATGGGAAAAACTAATAATCATAGACAATAATTAGATTACCCCCAAGACATCTTCAATCTTCCAATCTTCTATCCTTGTGCCTTGCCTCCTTGCTCTCAATTGCAGAACAACCTCTCTTCTCTAATCCTAATTCTATTCAAATATCTTATTTGGCTCTGAAAATTCTACAAAACCTAAAGGAAAAATGTATATTTAAAGTCTAAAACTAATCCCAATTGATAGGAAGCAAAACTGATCAGAAATCAGCCCAATTGGGCTTCTGCGTCACTCGTGCGCCTGGGCGCCCAGGACCACACGCCTGGGCGCCCAGGTCTGATTCTATGCATGCTGACCGGGGGTCGCGTTCCTGGGCGTGGGGATTCCACGCCTGGGCGTGCCAGCCTACTTCCGACTCCGTTTCGCTCCGTTCTTATGCCATTTTCAAGATCCTTTCATTCTCTTTTCAGCTCCATAATTATTTTCTTCAATTAAGCTCCGAAAGTACCTGAAACATACACAAAACGGATCAAAACGTTCAAAGGATTCTAAATTACCTAACTTCCTAAAAACTATACAAAAAGTCCTAAATTTATAAGAGAAACAAGTCGAATCCATAGTAAAAGGAAGTCTAAATCATACTGAAAACACCATATATTAGACCCAAATCAGTGACCCTGCGGATAGGAAAATAGTGACACGTTGCAGGTTGGTCAGTTGATGTAACATCCTGTTTATTTCTAATCGGTGCCGATTAAGTTAAGTGTCATGTGTTGTGTGTAATCCTGGTTGGAGGATGTGTTGTTCAAGAGTCTAAGTATGGAGTGTCAGAGTTTGATCCGACCAGACTCTATGTTAGCGGAGCTCTTAGGATCCGAGCATGTGTTACCGAGCTCGTGGGTGTGTGCCTAGTAGGAGGCACAGAGCTCGGATTGGCCAAGTATGTGACTTAGAGTCATGAGGCCAGGTTGGGGTAGAGCCGAGCTCATGGGAGTCCGAGCTCAGTAGGATCTATGCGTTAGATCAGGGAAGGTTGAGCCGAACTCGGGTGTGTGATCCGAGCAAGTGGTATGGTGTTGGTTAACCGAGCAAATACCGAGTTGGTGGTATTGGGTTAGCGGAACCGAGCAGGTTCCAAGTGAGTTGTGTTGTGCTCGTGGATCCGAGTAGATGGTGTATTGGTTTAGTGTCGAGCAAGAGTAGCCGAGCTTAGGTAATCCGAGTTGTAGTGTTGAGTTCACTTTTATGTTGTGCTCGGGAGAAACTGAGCAGTTCCCATCTTATTGTGCTCGGCATAGTGATGAGCATTTTATTTCCCATTATTCCTTGCATTATTTTACTCCTATTATTTATACTTGTTGCCCATTTGACATTGTTTAGCTTGATTTAGTGATTTAGAGTTTATTGGACTAATATTCCGAATATTGCTTAATTTGGGATTATTTAGCCTAATTAATTCTATTTCTATTTTCAGGTCATATTTGGCACAAGGACACTTTGGGCATTTTGGAAATGAAGATTGAAGTATTGAAGTGAAGATTGTAATTTGCGTTTAGGTCTCTTTTTAGTTGTAATTTTCAGAATAGTGTTTCTTAGGACTTGGGCCCATGTTTTAGGCCCATTTTGTGACTAGAAAGAAGGGAAACTCGTGTAGCACTAAGAACACACTCCCATTTCAGATTTCTCACTCTCTCTCTAGGTTATAACTTCTCTCTTGGTTTTCCATAGCATTTGGTGGATGCTAGGGTTTTGTTCTTCCCGATTTTCTACACTTTTTCCTTGATTTGTGACCATGGAAGGCTAACTTCAAGGGTTAATCCCTTTGGTATTGTATCACTTACTCATGATCTTTTGTTCTTAATACTATTTCAATTTCTCTCTATTGTTTTCGTGGTTTATCTCTATTTATGGTTCGCTTAGTTCTATTTATTAGCGATAATCCATGAGTGTGAATGCTTAAGTTATGCTAACTCATAAAAATCCCATGCTTTGGTTTCTGATGCTTAATCAGAAGCTAGGGTTTTGGGGTGAAAACTGAATTTTCGCTTAGTATTTAGGTCTCACGAGTTGAATAGAGGAGAGGAGAGGAATCGATCTTTAGTGAGCTAGGATTGAGTAGCGTGCGTAGCCAAAGGGGTTTGCCCGCTTTTGTTTCTGATTTTCTTATTTTTAATATTCTGTTTTGTGTTTGTTCTTCATATTTGTTACATACAAACCCCCCCCCCCCCATTTTACTGCACACTACGTGTTTGATACTTTGCCTAAACCGATATTCGCTGGGAAACGACCTAGGATCACCTTCCTAGTACTACATAATTAAACCCCTTTTATTTTGATCGGGTACGGCCTCGATCAAAATTTGGCGCCGTTGCCGGGGATTATCGGTTCTTGCCAAAGGTCATACAGTAGTTAGTTAGAGTAGTTAGTGTAGTTAGTGTGTGAATAAGCATTCTGATAACTGATTGAAAATTGCCAAGTTTGCTGTTTTGCTGTTCTGCATAACTGATGTTATTTTAGTGCTTCTGTGAGTGCCATTCAACATAGCTGTGGGTGGAATTTTTGCACGAAAATTGGTATCCACAATTGTTTCATCATATATTAGTGTGTTGATGCATCACAGACACTCAAATAGGCACTGGTTGTGAGTTCCAGAAAAATTTTCCAAGTTTCAGCAGCACTTACTATAAATAGGCGTAACTTTTGATCTGTAACTCGGAATTTGACGAATTTTATATCAAATCGAAGGGAATTTTATGAATAATATTATTTTTACCACTTCGTCATAAAAACCCTTCATCTCGATCCCGAAAAAATATTTTTACTATTTCTTTTTTATTTTACAAGTTTTATTTTCTTAGTTTTTGGTCTCTGTTTTAATTGTTTGATTTGGTTTCCTTTTGAATTTTGTCCTCAAACTTTATGTGATATGTTTTCATGATTTTAGGGTGCTGAAAAAAATAAATAAAAAATTTTAAAAAATAAAAAATTTTGGTTGCCTATTTTGGTCATGCATATCTGTCACAGTCTGCTATGGTTGATGGTGTTCTGTTCAGTACATGACTAGAGGCAACCCAAGTTATTTGCATCCTTACAACCCTGAAATTGATAGAACTTATCACAGATTAGTTAGACAAAATAGGAATCAGCCATTAGATAGTGAGTCAGAGTCATCTGCTTCTGTTCAATCTGATTTTGTACATTGTGATAACATGGCTCAACCCCCACCAAGGGAAAGGACACTTAGGGAGATGGCTGCACCTGACTTCACTATTGAAGACTCGTGTATCCGGTATTCTGATGAGGATGTTCCTTTTGAGCTTAGAACAGGACTAATCCATTTGTTGCCCAAGTTTCATGGTCTTGCAGGTGAGGATCCTCATAAGCATCTCAAGAAATTCCAAATAGTGTGCACCACAATGAAACCACATGATGTGCAAGAGGATCATGTCTGTCTCAGAGCATTCCCACATTCCTTAGAGGGTCTGTCCCAGGATTGGTTATCTGACTTGGCCCCTGGTTCCATCACAAGCTGGGATGACTTGAAGAGGGCATTTTTGGAAAAATTCTTCCCTGCAAATAGGACCACTGCAATCAGAAAGGAAATCTCTGGTATCAAGCAACAATATGGACAGAGTCTCTATGAATATTGGGAGAGATTCAAGAGGTTGTGTGCTTCCTGCCCCCACCATCAGATCTCAGAGCAGCTGCTTATTCAATATTTCTATGAAGGTCTCAACTTTATGGAGAGAAACATGGTAGATGCTGCAAGTGGTGGTACATTGGGAGATATGACATCCTTACAAGCAAGGAGCAAAATTGAGAAGATGGCTTCCAACTGTCAGCAATTCCATGCAAGAGGCAACGGTGATGCAATAGTTGTAAGGGATGTAATGATGTTGGTGCAGACTCGGGCAAGGTTGAGAAGCTTGAGCAGAAAATTGATTCTCTTACAACATTGGTCACACAATTGGCTATCAATCAGAAAAAGATGGTACTTCCTGCTGGAGTGTGTGGCATATGCACATCCATTGAGCACCCCACAGATGCATGCCCTTCCCTTCAGCAGCAACAACCGATGACCAGTGGTGACCAAACCGAGGCCTATGCGGCCAACATATACAACAATAGAGGCCCACAAAAGCACAATCATGACCTCTCTTCCAATAGATACAAACCTGGATGGAGGAACCATCCTAACCTGAAGTGGTCTGATCAACAACAACAACTGTAACACCTTGCCTTTTAAAATAATATGGTTAATTTAGGAAAATAGTGAGTTTATAAAAATTTTGACAGGGTTTACTCTAAAAATTGAATCTTTCCCTTACAATTCAAATCACCTGTCAGATTCCAGATACATTACAGATAATGAACCAAATTTAAAAATTGACTTTCTAATGAAGTTCCAATATAATTATAAAGTCCTTGTACATGTTTACACAAATATAACTTAAAGAAAATATTATTTGAGTATCCTTTATAAAACATAATTAATTTACTATTTATGATTACAGAACTAAAGGTTGCATAAACTTGACCCTTGGGGTCATATATAACCATTACACTCCATCATTTGGAGTGTAATGCTCCTCGGTGGCTGGATATCCAATTTATCACCATTGTGTACCTAAAAATGTCAACCAAGAGGGTGAGACATTTAAACAAAAATTAAAGAAAACACATAATAACAATAATAGAATATAAGTATATACACATCACACCAATATATGATTCCATATAAATAAAGTTTTCATATATTATCCATATTATAATCCAAAATGCACAGATGCATATGATGCAATGCAACTCCATAGTCCATAATAATCCATATACCATTTTTCATTGGTTTCCATTTATCCATATGCCCATAATTCGATATTTCCATATATCCTCACATCACCCTCCACACAAATTGGAAAAGATCAACTAGGAGTAAGTGTTCCTCAACCAATGCTTGCACAATACAGTCCTTCGTACAATTTGGGTCATTTTCCCAAATTGGCTCTAGCGGGAACCACCCTCAACTAGTCCAGATGTGCTTAAGTGACAGATAGAATTATCATAGCGTGCACAGGACCAATCCACGACCACTGATGGCACAGTACAGTCCTTCGTACTGGTATGGTCCTTTTAGTGGATCAAAGTCCTCTACGACAATTTCCCACGATTATATATCGAGTCACTATATCACTCTCGTTCGTCGATTCTATGGAACCTGTCCTTCGGTCCATAGAATGTTCTCGTATCTTTTCCAATTCCTAACGTCCTTCCTCACTTCTTAATGCACGTGTTTCTGCATATTTTACTTAAATTGGAATAGTCAAACCTTTATATAATTATATTCCTTTTTAGATATCCTCTAGCTTAGGGTGTTTGTCCATGATAATGCAATAATTACCATTTATAGGCACAATTCCATAATATTAATAATATCAATCCTAATCTATGCATATCACTCAAATTCACAAACATATATTCAATTATCCAAACATAATCATCAACCAATCACTTTAACATAAAACCCTAGTGAAAGAAACCACACATAACTCATGCAAATACAAAACCAATTATGTATATAGTTATATTTCTATGATTATCACTATATCCTTTCTCTAATTTAAGCCAAATGTCTCCCCCCATAGCTTTTAGAGAGAGAGAGAGAGGAAAAATTGGGGTTATCTTGGAACCCACTTACAAAACTCCAAACCTAGCTCCTTAGCCTCCTATTCCATGCTCTCCAACATATTCTAAGACTCCTTGAACAATTAGAAGCTCCATGGCAGTGATTCCACAAACCTAGGTTTTGGTGGGTGAATTGGAATTTGAATGAAAGAGGGAGATATATATGATTTATGTGAGGGAAAAATAGCTAGAAGTTGATGGGGAACCGATTTGTGATGTTGATTTCATGTAAATTAGGGTGGTTTGGTCAATTGGAAACATTAAGGTTGAGGGAGGGAGAGAGCTCGTGGAAGGAGGGGAAGAAAACCATGAAAAATGAGTGAAAATACGTGTTTACCGACTTAAAAATTGGTGCAGCAGAGTCGTGGATATCGATATCCACCTCTGGATATCGATATCGCATATCGATGTGCAATGTTGCATATCGATATCCAATGCTAAAGATGACAACACCTTTCGCATTCAAATGGCCATAACTTCTTCGTTAACCATTGGATCTTGCTCAAATTTGGAGATAAGCTCCCTAGTAATTCCAAATTCACATCCAACGGTGGGTTTTGGGTTTTGGGCTATAAATATTTAAATTCTAATTTTTCTCCCTATTTAGAAACTTTAACTATTTTCTGACTATTCTTGGTTCTAATATCTATCACTGGGTTTTTCCTACCACTCATCACCTCTTAAGTCCACTAATCTCCTAATTAAACTTGGGAATTAAATTGGGGATGTTACAACAACCTCCTCCTAATGTTCCATTTCATAACATCGCTGGACCGAGTAGACCACCATATGTACATCCTCCAATCAAGCAGCAAAGGCAACAACAACAGCAGCAGCAACAAGTGGTTCATCCTGCACCATCAACCCCTCCATCAAACCAACCTACCTTGGAGGAGTTGGTGAGGCAAATGACCATGCAAAACCTCCAATTTCAACAAGAGACTAGAGCATCCATTCAGAGATAAGAGGCATCCATTCAGACTTTGACAAATCAGATGGGTCAAATGGCAACTTCTCTCAACAACTTGCAATCTCAAAATTCTGACAAGTTGCCATCCCAGACAGTGATCAACCCTCAGAATCAGAATGCGAGTGCCATCAACCTGAGGTCAGGAAAGCAGATTGTCACACCCACACCACAACCTCACCTCAACAATGATGCTCTAGCTTCCTCTAAAGGGAAGAGCCAAGTGGTAGATGAAGGTGAGCATGCTAGCACCAAGGAGAATCATCCAACTCAAACTTCCTCAACCTTCCTCAACCTCAACCACAAGCCCTGCTGTTGTACTACAACCTCCTCCCGTTCCTCTTCCATTCCCACCAAGAGTGCCTCAAAACAAAAGGGTGGAAGAGGTGGACAAGGACATTCTTGACACATTCAGGAAGGTGGAAGTCAACATACCCCTTCTTGATGCAATAAAACAGATTCCAAGGTGTGTGAAGTTCCTTAAGGAGTTGTGCACTCATAAGAGAAGACTCAAGGGTAATGAGAGGGTAAGCATGGGAAGGAATGTCTCCGCTCTCATAGGTAAACCTATCCCTCACATTCCCGAAAAATGTAAGGCTCCTAGAACTTTCTCTATACCTTGCATCATAGGCAATGTTAAGTTTGAAAATTCTATGCTAGATTTAGGAGCATCCATAATGCATGCCTATGTCTGTTTTTAAGTCTCTTTCTCTTGGACCTCTTCAACCTACGGGTGTGGTGATTCAATTGGCAAATAGAAGTACTGCCCACCCCGCAGGTTTGATAGAGGATGTCTTGGTTCGGGTTGAAGAGCTGATCTTCCCTGCTGATTTTTACATACTTGATATGGAAGATGACTCCCCCCGTAATGTTGTTCCTATTATTTTGGGGAGGTCATTTTTGAAAACAGCCCGAACCAAGATAGATGTGCATTCAGGTTCACTCTCCATGGAGTTTGATGGCAGTGTGATCCGATTCGACATTTTCCATGCTATGAAACATTTTCCTAAGGATCACTCTGTTTTCCATGTGGACTTGCTTGATGATTTGATAGATGAGCATATGCTTGACTTTTTGCATCATGATTTTGAATTGCCATATTTCACTAATTCATTTACTTGTCCATCATGCACTAACTCTAGATGGTGCACCGCATGCATTGAAATAGCTCAGTTTCTAGACTCTGCTACTGCATCTGATGATTCATATGTTATAGATTCAGATTATGCTAACCCTAACCCCATATCTGTTATGCATGAGTCTGATTCACTTGTTCAGGTGCAGGCAGTAGAATCCACTTCTGCTGTCCCTTTAGTTCCATTTGTTATGCAAGCACCCTCATTGGATCTGAAGCCCCCTCCTTCCTCATCTCAAATATGCTTACTTGGAGGATGAGCAGAAACTCCCAGTGATCATCTCTACCTCACTTTCTGTTGATCAAGAGGAGAAACTGCTGGATGTGATAAGAAAGAACAAGAGGGCAAATGGATGGACTTTAGCGGATATTCCTGGAATTAGCCCCTCCATGTGCATGCACCGCATTTTGTTGGAGGATGGGGCTAAACCAGTGAGACAACCCCAAAGGTGGTTGAACCCCAAGATTCTTGATGTGGTTAAGAAAGAGGTCACCACGCTGCTCCAAGCGGGTATCATCTACCCAATTTCAGATAGCACTTGGGTGAGCCCGGTGTAAGTTGTCCCCAAGAAGTCTGGTGTCACAGTTGTCAAAAATGAGATTGATGAGCTCATTCCTACTAGGGTGAAGAACAGTTGGAAAGTCTACATTGATTATAGAAAGCTCAACCAGGCGACTCGCAAAGATCATTTCCCTCTCCCCTTCATTGATCAGATGTTGGAGCGCCTGGCAGGTAAATCTCATTATTGCTTCTTAGATGGTTTCTCTGGTTATTTTCAAATTTTCATTACACCAGAGGACCAACATAAGACCACATTTACCTGTCCTTTTGGCACATTTTCATATAGGAAGATGCCTTTTGGCCTATGCAATGCTTCTGCCACATTTCAAAGATGTATGATGAGTATTTTTGCTGATTTGTTCGAGCATTGCATAGAGGTCTTCATGGATGATTTTAGTGTTTATGGCTCCTCATTTGATGCATGTCTTGATAATTTGACTAAGGTTCTTAACAGGTGCATTGAGACTAAGCTTGTCTTGAATTTTGAAAAATGTCACTTCATGGTAGAACAAGGCATAGTCTTAGGGCACATTGTTTCGTAAAAGGGCATAGAAGTTGACCCTGCTAAGTTGCATGTAATATCACATTTGCCTTACCCCTCTTGCGTGCAAGAGATGCGTTCTTTTCTTGGCCATGCAGGTTTCTATCGCAGGTTTATTCAGAATTTTAGCAACATTGCCCTTCCTCTATCCAAGCTGCTTCAAAAGGATGCCCCATGGGAATTTGGAGACCAATGCAAGAGGGCATTTGATGAATTGAAGAAAGCACTGACCACCACCCCCATCATCCAACCACCTGATTGGACCCTCCCATTTGAGCTCATGACTGATGCTTCAAATTATGCTTTGGGAGCAATTCTCTCCCAAAGGGTTGGTAAGCTGTCGCATGTGATTTATTATGCTTCTATGACTTTAGATGCAGCACAGATTAATTACACAACAACTGAAAAAGAACTTTTGGCTATTGTTTTTGCACTTGACAAGTTTAGATCATATTTGCTTGGTTCTAAGGTTGTAGTGTACACTGATCATGTTACTCGGAAGTATCTTTTGAAAAAGACAGATTCCAAACCTAGGTTGATTAGGTGGATGTTGCTCCTCCAGGAGTTTGATCTTGAGATTCAGGATCGGAGTGGTGCGCATAACCTTGTCGCAAACCACTTGAGCAGGATAGAGAGAGAGGAGGATGCATTTTCTATCCGGGATGACTTCCTGGATGAGCAGCTTTTATCTTTACATGTTTCCCATCCCCCTCCCCAAACTCCTTGGTTTGCTGACATCGTTAATTATCTCGTTGCTTCTGTTTTTCCTACCTTGGCATCCAAAGCTCAAAGAGACAAATTAAAGAGCGATGCCAAGCATTATGTATGGGATGACCCCTATTTTTGGCATTTTTGCAGTGATCAGGTCATTTGCAGGTGCATTCCAGATCATGAGATCCAATCGGTTCTCCAGTTTTGTCATGTTTCACCAGTTGGAGGCCACCTTGGGACTCAAAGGATAGCGCGAAAGGTGTTGGATTCTAGATTTTATTGGCCTACCATCTTCAAGGATGTAAGCAACATCTGCAGCTCATGTGAGCAATGTCAAAGAGAAGGAGGCACACTTTCTTGGAGACAGCAGATGCCTCAACAACCTATGTTGTTCTGCAAGGTGTTTGATGTCTGGGGTATAGACTTCATGGGCCTTTTTTCTGTCTCTTTTGGTTTTCATTATATTTTGCTTGTTGTGGACTACATGTCCAAATGGGTGGAAGCTAAAGCCACCCGGACTAATGACTCTGCGGTTGTTGTGGATTTTGTTAGGTCTCACATATTTTGCAGGTTTGGCAGACCCAGAGCCATAGTTAGTGATCAGGGCACCCATTTCTACAACAGATCCATGCAAGCCTTGCTCAAGAAGTATGGGGTTGTTCACAAAGTTTCCACACCATATCACCCCCAAACCAATGGGCAAGCTGAGATTTCAAACAGAGAGATTAAGAGGATCTTGGAGAAGATGGTGCGCCCGAATAGGAAAGATTGGAGCACAAGACTAGAGGATGCTCTTTGGGCACATCGGACCGCCTACAAGGCACCCATTGTAACATCCCTAATTTTATTCCCTAGCATAATTATATATTTTATCAAATTAAATAATTTATTCTTGAAATCAAATTATTTGAGTGTTGGGTATTCTCATAAAAATATATTATGTTAATTGTGAAAGTATATTTAATTATATTTTTTAAAAAGTAAATTCATTTGAAGTAATTACCCTATTTAAAAAAATAAAATAAAATAAAATATATAAATAAATAAATATGCTTTCTATTCTTTATTTTGATTTTGATATATTCGATAGTAAATTATGTTAATACTTCCAAGGTTTTAGCTTTATGTCTTTCTTATGAGTATTTAGTTTATAATAAAATTTTATTGAAGGTATTTACTGTAATTGAAAATAAATAAATAAATAAAAGTGTGTATTAGTATATATGTTTAAAAAAAATGTTTATTAGTACTTTTAAAATAATACTAACATACACTACTAATAATAATAATAATAACATATTTAAAAAAAATAATAAATAAAAAATATAATAAAAAAAATAAATAAATAAAGAGGAAGGGGTTCGACCCCCCTCCTTTCTTCTCCAGCCCAGCCGGCCCTAAATATTTGGGCAAGCCACCATCTCCCTCCTTTCTCCCAGTTCCGGCCACCAAACACCTCACCGCCGGTGCCACCCAACCGGCGAGTCAGCACCGTGCGTCCCTCACTCTCTCTCCATCTCACGCTCTCCCTCTCCTGCTCGCGATCGCCCTCTCTCTCTCTCTTACCTGTGGGTCGCGACTCCCTCCCTTTGCCTCACAGACGCGATCTCCCTCTCCTGCCTCGCGGTTTCTCTCTCTCATTTGGGTCGCAAATCGCAACTCCCTCCCTCTGTAGATCGGACCGCCAAAGCCAATCGCCACGAGCAAGCAACCAGCCCTATGCCGCCGCCCCTCGCAGTCTTCGCTGCTCCCTCCGTCGTGCCACCATTGCTTGAGGTGAACCGGAGCTCGTGACTTCTTTTTCTCTCTCAAGGCGTGAAGAATCACGAACTATCCCCCTCTCTCTTAGCCACCAACAGCCACGACGCCGCCGCTATCCCCTGTTGTTCAGTCGCTCTCCTTCCGTGGTCCGTGCCAACCGAAGCCACCAACGCCGCCTTTGGTTCTTGCGGTGTCTTTAACCAAGGAGGGTTCGAACCGAGCCGACGCCGTTATCATCATCGGCCATGGTTGCGGGTTCGATCCAAACCGCCATCACCAACATAGTCGAGGAGCCAGACCGACGCCGGTTGTGTAAGTCGTAATTGTCGCTGGTGGATTTGGACTAGTTCGACGTAAGCCGCAACGGGATCGCCTCACCGAGCCGTAAACCAGGTTCTAATAGAACCCTGAGGTAAGGGGTTCTTTACCTTGCTTTAGAGAGTATTTTCTGATTAGTATATAATACTTGCTAAGAATATGTGGGTATGCTTGTGATTGATTATTCGGGTAATTAATTTAAATTAAATATAAAGTAAGAAAGTAAATGAAACGAACTATAAATTGATACTTGTGATGAACATGCAGGCTAAGTGCTATATGTTATCATGTATGTTTATTTGAAGAACAGGAACTCTGGTTGTTAATTGTGAATGATTATAAATGATTATTGTTCTGAATGTCTGGTTGATTTAAAGAGATATATGTAAATCATATAAGTGGTTGAATTGTGATGTTTGTGTGCTAAATGTGTATCACATAATAAATTGAATAATTGAATAATAAATAAAAGAAAGTAAGTATGTATGAGATGTAAACTAGAATGAGAACTAAGGAATAGAAAGAGTTAAAAATGTCATGGCATAAACTTAGGGAATTGAAAATATAAAGTGTGAAAATTGTTGTGTATGCTTGTATGATAAATGTGTGTTGAATGACGAATAAGATAACAAATTAATAATAAAAGGCAAGAGAGAAAAGGATAATTATAAAGAAATTAAAGAAGAGAAAAGATCATAAATAAAAAGAATAAATAAATAAGATAAACGAAATGAGGATGAGAATAATAAAAGGATACTTGTCACAGGTTAGGTCGGAAGGACCTGGTCGTGAGACCCTGTGGCCAATTGATAAAAGATTAATAAAAGAATGGGCCGACGCAGGTTAGATCGTGGGATCTGGTCGTAAGACCCTGTGGCCAACGCAGGTTAGATAGTATGATCTGGTCGTGAGACCCTATGGCACAGGTTTGGTCGAAAGATCTGGTCGTGAGACCCTGTGACATAGGTTAGGTCATATGAATCTGGTTGTTAGACCCTGTGGATAGATAACAGAGTTTTCTGGTGCAGGTTAGGTCGTTGGGCCTGGTCGTTAGACCCTGTGACCAGCTAAATGAAAGGAATTGAATAAAGAGTATTTTGGTGCAGGTTAGGTCGGTGGGCCTGGTCGTGAGACCCTGTAGCCGAATTAATAAAAAGAAAGAAAACAAGAAAGAAAGAATGAAATAAAGAAAGAATACAAGAAAGAAAGAGAAGAAAACAATAAAAATATAAAAGAAAGAAATAAAGAGAGAATTGAAAGATAATATGATGTGAGTGAGAGAAAAGAGAATCAACAGTGCATGAAAAAGATAAAAGAGCGAAGGATATGGGTTTAAGAGTGGCTAAGGGAACTATTGTTTGTGTGTGATGCATGCTTGGCTTGATGATTGAAAATATGTGTTACGTGTTAAATGTGTTTGACTTAGTAGGTCATTATGTTTAGTTAGGAACTAATTTCTACTTCATGTGTAAAGCTCACCCTTACAACCATTTTTCAGGTTTTGAGCTTGGAGCTTACACAGTTTCTGGCCGAGCAGGTTGAACCTCCACTATGTGGAGTATTTGTTTATTATTTATGAGTGGACTGCAGTTTTAGATATGTTAAAAACTACTATTTTGTAATTTAAGGATATGTATTAGTTGTACGCCCCTATTTGAGATATTCGGGGCATTAGGATATGTTTCTGGATAATATTTAAACGTTTTATGTTTTAAAAGTTTGCTGGACTGAACAGGTTAAGCAGGTACAAGTTGAAAATTTTGGTAAAGTCCGAAAAACAGAGGAAACTCTGTCCGTTTTTTCGGAAAAAAATATTCTTAAGTATTTTAATTTAAAAAGAATTTTTCAATTACCATTTTTATAAAATCCTAATTTAACTAAATAATTGTGAGGGTGTTACACCCATAGGGATGTCACCCTATCGGGTTGTCTTTGGTAAGGCATGCCACCTACCAGTGGAGATTGAGCACCGTGCATACTGGGCAGTGAAGCAGTGCAACTTACACCTTGATCTGGCGGGTGAGCAAAGGAAGCTTCAGTTGAGTGAGTTGGATGAGATCCGGTTGGAGGCTTATGAGAACTCTAAGTTCTACAAGGAGAAGACCAAAAAGCTCCATGATAGCTCAATTTTTAGAAAGGAGTTCTCGGTTGGCCAGAAAGTGTTGCTCTACAACTCTCGGCTTGGTCTCATGAGTGGAAAGCTCCGCTCCAAGTGGATTGGACCATTTATTGTCACTCAGGTGTTTCCTTATGGCACTGTGGAGATTAGGAGCGATTCCACGGACAAGAGCTTCAAAGTTAATGGACGTCGACTCAAGCCCTTCCTCACCACTCCTACTTTGGATGATGCACCTGTGGAGGAGGCCTCATTGGTCGACCCCACTTTTGACCCACCATGACTTAGGGAGTCTTCTTTTCTCCTTCCTTACTCTTTTTATTTCACTTGTCTATATCTGTTGGCTTGTATATCTGTCTGGATTTTCTGGTTGTTTTACATTGAGGACAATGTGCGATTTAAGTGTGGGGGGGAGACTAGTTTAGGTTGCATATTTTTGCTTTGATTTTTTAGGTTTTGCTTAGTTTTTGGGCAATTTTCTTGCATGCTAGCTTCATTTTTGTAGAGTCTTGGCATCTTTTGTCTGTATTCATGCATTTCTGTGTGCAAAGCTGAGACACCCTTCCGAATTACCCAAATATAATATATTATTTAAGCTATTATATTGGATAATATATGGACTTGTGAGTGTTAAGAAAATAACTGAAATAAAATTTTCTTTTAAAGCGGGTGCACAAATCGTCATTTGGAATTCTTGGAGAATAAGCTCTAAACCATTTCAAAACATTTGTATCGAGTTCGGCGACCTCTAAAACCTTTTCACAAATAGGGTAACATTCGTTCTTTGGAAACATATTAGTATCATACAAGTAAGTAAAGTTACCCATGCTTTGTTCGATAAGACTGATACCATCAAATAATATTTATAGCCGAGCTCTTAAATAGATTAAATCAGAGTAAGCGGAAATTATTGGACTATGCAACTGATAGTAATATAAACATAGGTTTTATATATATAATAAGAGTCATAATACATAGTCCCATCATGATAGTCTCCAAGACCCAGAAGTACAAGTCCATAAAAACAGATCTACATCACAGTGTAACTACAGCCCTAGAGCACTCCAAAAGTATATTTACAATATATATACATAACCAAAATACAACTCCAGGGGTAATCACGTAGATCTGGCAGCATTAGATGTGGTAGTAGCAGTAGCAGTCTCCAAAAACACAAGTAGTAGCGTCATCATCATCACAGCAGCAGCAAAGTATCCTCCACAGCCTCCACAACATCGGATCCTCGGATCCTCATCATATACCCTATACACATACCTAGGGATCATCGTCCCTCTAATCATTCCTAGTAGAATGCACGACAGGCTCGCTCCCACTCTCGTCCTCCACCGGATCCTCCTCGATCTCATCCGAGGGAGAGTGTTCCCTACCACTGGGAACCGGGTCAGGGGATGGTGAAACCCTGACTGGGCTCCTCGGATCAGAAGGGGGAGTCTCCTCGCGGACGACTCTCGAGGTAAAAGGGTGAGAGCGGGTAGGTCGAAAACGAAAACTATGATAAGAGCGAGCTGGTCGCGTGGGAGGTGGTCCATGGTAAGTGTAAAACGGGGGTACATGCATAGTGTATATGATGGGAATCCTAAATCTACGAGGACGGAATCGGATCAACGGGTTCGGGTGGTAGAAGGTAGCCTCTACCTCTCCCTCGAACACCGCACGATGGTCCTCATAGATCCATGTGCCACTAGGAAGTGGCCGGATCTCGATGCAAGCAATGTAACGAGACATCACCTACAAGGGCATAGGGGTAAGCAATTCTATACACATAATCAACAGAGAATAAATTGTGCAATATGAGTATGTAAATATGCATCAATTAACAACAATCACATATATCACTTAGCAGTTAATTAATGCACATAGGATGCTCACACTTATTTCATTTATCACAATTAATTTAAATGAGTGGCATGATGCATGACTTTAGCTCTCAAGCCTATCTTCATCATACTATGTCACTCTCTGACGTCCATCCCTGACAACCCAGCACTCAACAGTGCGTTGTATTCCTAGGTATACAACAATTCGTACATTCACCTAGAATGTACACGACAAGCTTGGAATCCATGCCACCCGAGCATATCCCGTCATCCAAACGGACCGTCATCCAAACGGTATAACCATATCGGCATCCGCTAAGCCGACCACGTCAACGACGTGTCATCAAGCAAGCGTATTGGCACTCCCAGAGGCCCTCCACATGTTTAACAAAAACATGATATACGTCCTACCATCCAAACTCCAGAATGAATGCATTTCGTTATTAGACTTAAAGGAAGTTGATTAATATTTTTCAGGCCACCTAGGCTTGTTTCATTATCAAAAGGATCATCACCAAACGATCTAATTATATTAATCAATTTCTTTAAGTCTTGATCCCTTGGATTATTGTTATTAATTTCTTAACCAAATGAGTCAGAATTGAAGATCATGTGATTAAATTTGCATGTCATTGTTCAAAGCCAATTTAAACACATAGGTAAACCAAGCATCTTGAAAACAATCAAACAAACACTTTAATTAACACTTTCTCAAGTTCAAATACTTAAAACTAAATGTGGACAGCATGATACTCAAACAAATTAAACCATTTAAACACCTTCATGCCTTCTAAAAATCATTCTTACTTTACTTAAGAATCTTAATTAAACATTCATTCATTTCAAACATTATATAGTCACAAATCATCAAATCAAGTCAAACATAGCATGCTCACATACTTATTCATACATATAACTCAATCAAATAAAGTAATTAAACTTATGCACACACACACAAACCGAATAATGCATCACACAAACACTTAGACAACTTTTCATTTAACTTTCACTTAACCAATTCTATCTTAGCAAAACTTCATCTTATCATACTTGACTATATCAAAACCGTATACATCATAAGTTGTTCAAAAATTATTTTCTCAAAGAATAGCTTCACAAATCAACACATAGTTTCATGACATCAACATACGTACATCTAAGGAAATTTAACTCAAAAGCTAAGGTCCAAACTTTGACCTTAACTAGGTTTTCTCAAAAACATTTTCAATAATTCAAGACTCCTAAAAATAATTCCAAATCCAACAACAATTTCACATAATTCACCAAACAAGTAAAAATATAATCCTAGCATGCATTTTCTACATAAAACTGTGAGTATACATAGGTCTCTAACAATTTTTTTATTTCACATTTAACACATAAAATCAACTCAATAGCTCATGGAAATCACATATTCATCATTTAGACCTAAGAAAATTCTAATCTTTTCTATCAAGCATGAAAAACCGTGACTAATCACATGAAGATCACAACATCACATAAATTTCATTCACCTAAAACATCATCAAATTTAAGATCATAACATGCAAAAGATCAATCAAAAAGGAAATCGAACTTTCATCCATAACATCATCAAAACCGTGACTATTCATGGTTTCCTCAAAAAGAATTTTCTTAGAGACTCAAACTTCCAAAACATAATCAAAATCTAAGAATATTTACATGCACATAACACACAACCAACATCAAAATTTCTAACCTAAAGACCACTCAAAACCGTGGCCAACATAAAGAATATTATCAAGAAAAGTTCAACCATTTTCAAAGATTTTTACATTAAGATTCAAGCATCAAGTATATCATAGTTCAAACATAGATCTTTACATGCATGAAATCAAAAACATTAGATCTTTGAAAAATCCTTCATAAAAACTTAAAATCAAGTTCTTTTTAAAAAAAACACTTTTAAGAAATCAAGAAGAAAACTTAAGATCATGAGAGAAAACACTTTCTTAACAAAAACTTCAAGATCAAGCTCAAAGATCAACATGCATGTTACGAAAATCTCTAGATCTAACATAAAAACAAACATGCATCAACATTTTCAAACCAAAAATCAAGCTTTAGAAGAAGATCATGAAAAAACGAAAACGAATGGAAGAAAGAAGGTTAGGAACTTAAGGATCTACCTAGATCAAGCTTGGAATTATATTAGAGAAGCTAAGAATCCTCCTTCTTATTCCCCTTTAGGTTCGGCCACTCTCTCTCTCTCTCTCTTTCTCTCTCTCTAAGAGCTTGATGTTGCTCTTAGTTGTGAGGTGTTTAGTTTGGAATGGAAAGAAAAATGAAGGAATGGAAACAAGAGAAGTGTGTGTTGATGTTGTATATGGTCTTGTGGGTTTGGGCTTTGGTTTCACTCCCACGGCTCTCTCCCTTTTCCTTTTCTTTTTCTTTTCTTTTTCCTCGCTTAGGTCATGCTTAGGTCACATTGATGATGTCATATGTTTGACTATTAAGCAAAACAACTTGGAGACCAAGTAAATCAACTTGGTGGCCAAGGAATGCACTTAAGCATTCGGCCCTAGAGTGTTTAGGGTAGATTAGGTTAGCTTAATTAGGTTTAAGGTGCTAATTAGGGTCTAATCGTGATTAGGGTAGGATTAGGAAAACTAATTTAGGTTTAGTCCACTAATCCTTAGAGATTAGGGCTTAATCAAGGATTAAGGTACTAATCAAAAACTTAATCCATACTATCATAAGTTTAGGGAAAACTTAATTCTAGATTAGCTCACTAACCTTGAGGGTTTAGGGTTTAGGAGAGTGATTAAGTGCTTAATCAAGGATTAGGAACTCGATTAAGGCTTAATCAAGGATTAAGGATGTTAATTAGGGTTTTTAGAGATAATTCTAGATCAAGATGTTTGGACTTTAATTCTTTTTGAAACTTAGAGCAAAAATAATTTCCATCTTAAAATCATAAAATCATATGAATCAATTAAGAAGACAAAATCTCAATAAAAACCTTAAGCAATATGAAATCACAACACAAGTAAATTAAATTTCAAAGCATAAGAACCCATCATGAGATCAAAACTCTTTTTAATCAGTTCTTAAATTAATTAGGTTAAAATAATTTCTTGGTTAGGGACTTGTAGAAGAAGTGAGTCAAAAAGGCAGATGTTACATCCTCCCCAACTTAGAAATTTCTCGTCCTCGAGAAATGGCGTACCTGTTTCAAACAAGTGAGGGTACGAATCCCTCATGCTACTCTCAGGTTCCCAAGTAGCAGTTTCACCATTCATAGAACTCCATATCACCTTAACCAGAGGAATTTCCTTTCCTCGTAGGGTCTTTACACTCCGACCGTCTATCCTTAAGGGTAAAGTATCGTACGTAAGATTTTCCTTGAGTTGTATAGAGTCGGGTTCGATGATGTGAGAAGAATCACCAATGTATTTTCTAAGTTGTGACACATGAAAAACATTGTGTAGGTTGGAAAACATGGGGGTAAGGCTATTTCATAAGCTACTGGTCCTACACGTTTCAGGATTTGGTAAGGCCCTATGAATTTTGGGGTAAGTTTTCAGGTTTTAAGCACTCTGCCAATCCCAGTAGTGGGTACTACTCGCATGAATACATGATCACCTTCTTCAAACTCGATAGGAGTCCTTCTCTGATCATAGTAGCTTTTCTGTCGGCTTTGCGCACTTCTCATCTTCTCCTGAATCATTTTAATCCTTTCAGATGTTTGCTGGACCATTTCCAGACCTAGAATGAGATTTTCCCCAGTTTCGAACCAACATAAGGGCGTTCTGCACTTTCTTCCATACAAAGCCTCATAAGGAGCCATCCCTATGCTTGAGTGATAGCTGTTGTTGTACGTGAATTCAATCAACGGCAATAGAGTGTCCCATTCTCCTGCTTGTTCCAGAACACAGGCTCTAAGAAGATCCTATAGTGATTGGATAGTTCTTTCTGATTGTCCGTCCGTCTGAGGATGATAAGCTGAACTCAACCGAAGTCTTGTCCCGAGTGCAGTATGTAGACTATTCCAAAACTTTGAAACAAATCTCGGATCTCGGTCTGATATGATGTTTGAAGGTACTCCATGAAGTCTCACTATCTCATTGAAATATATGGTTGCCAATTTCTCCAATGGATACTTCACATTGACAGGTAGGAAATGAGCGCTTTTGGTTAATCGGTCCACAATCAACCAAATAGCGTCAAATCCTCTTCGGGTCTTAGGCAAAGCAGTTACAAAATCCATGGAAATACTGTCCCATTTCCAACTTGGAATTTCCAATGGTTGTAACACTCCGCCGGGTTTCTTGTGTTCATTCTTAGCTTTCTGACACACCAGACACCTCGACACATACTCCGCTACTTCTCTATTCATACCAGGCCACCAAAACATCTTCTTCAAGTCTTGGTACATTTTGGTCACTCCCGGATGGATATTCAACTTATTCTTATGAGCTTCTTCCAAAATCATTTCCCTTAATTCCTTGTCTTGTGGCACACAAATTCGATCCTTATGCTTCAACACTCCATCAGTTCCTACTTGAAACTCAGTCTCTTTCCCTTCCGAAACCAACTACTTCTTCGTTTGTAATTCTGGGTCGTTTGATTGACCTTCCTTGACTTGTTCCACAAACTCGTTCGATACAAGCAACATTCCCAGGGTTATACTTCGTGGATTCATCCTGACTTCCAAGTTCATATCTCTGAATCGCTCGATTAACTCCATCTCTTTCACCATCATTGCAGACACATGCAGAGATTTCCTACTCAAAGCGTATGCTACTACGTTCGCTTTCCCCAGATGGTACTGTATCTCGAAGTCGTAATCCTTCAAAAACTCCATCCATCGCCTTTGTCTCATGTTTAACTCTTTTTGATCAAAGAGATATTTTAGACTCTTATGATCACTAAATACCTCGATCCTTGCGCCATAGAGGTAATGTCGCCATATCTTCAGAGCAAAAACTACCGCAGCTAACTCCAACTCATGAGTTGGGTAATTTTGCTCGTGAACCTTCAATTGTCTAGAGGCATAAGCCACAACCTTTCGCTCTTGCATCAGGACACAACCTAAACCTTGCTTCGACGCGTCAAAATAAACACTGAAACTCTTCTCTGGGTCAGGAAAAACAAGCACTGGGGCTATAGTTAGCCTCCTCTTTAACTCCTGAAAACTTTCTTCGCACTTCGTGGTCCACACAAATGGCTGTCCCTTCCTGGTTAACTTCGTCATTGGCAAGGATAATCTTGAAAATCCTTCAATAAAACGCCTATAGTATCCTGCCAAACCGAGAACACTTCGAATCTCAGTCACCGTCGTTGGCACTTTCCAGTCCAAAACCGCCTTTACCTTGGTTGGATCTACCGCTATTCCTTCCTTTGAGATTACATGACCCAAGAAATTTACCTCTTCCAACCAAAATTCACACTTTGAGAGCTTCGCATACAACTGCTTTTCCTTCAAAATCTGCAGAACTATCCTCAAATGTTCCCCATGTTCCTCCTTGTGCTTGGTGTAGGATTTTCATGTTTTGATGCTAACAATCTCTCTCCAAGCAACAACATTGGCAACAAGCAAGCTACACCACATGAAGATTAGAATTAGGATTTTTATTAATTCTATTTCAATGTAATCTTTATTTTTATGCAATGCATCTCATTGGTGTGGGTAGCTTAGGTGATTTTAAGAATATTTAAATAATGTTTGATTAAGAGTGAAGATACTTTAAATCTTGATTAAATAGCTCTATTAAAAGTTTTGTGAAAATCCTTTTAGAAAAACCTTGTTTTTATTCAGATTCTGATCAGTTCACTCGAGTAATGAGTATTGGTTCACTCGAGTAATTTATGTCATGACAGGTTAATCGAGTAATGGTTTACACATCACTCGAGTAACTTAATCTGACATGTTTTAATCGAGTAATGTTATATGGTTTACTCGAGTAATTCAATCAGTTTTTGGAAAATTATAAAAGGACTTAATTTTCTCTTTCACATAAGATACACATTCATTCTTACAATTTTATATACATCTTTCAAGAGCTATCAAGATTCAACAAAGAACTTTTCATTCTTCACTCTATTTCTTTCATTGTTCAAATATTCTTGAGATCATAATTTTTGTTCTTAGTGGTTGTTGAAGATTTGCAATTTGTGATTGCATCATTGAAGTTTCAACACAAGTGAAGAATCTCACAAGGAAGACTTTGAGGATCAAATCAAAGCAAGAAAAGAGGATTGGTTGGAAGCATCTTCAATCAATTAGCAAGGAAATCTAGAATACTCAAAAGGGGTAGATTAGATCAAAGTGTTTGGTACACACTTTGTGTTGGGTTTTAAGATAGGAGAACTAAGAATCTAGTTGCATCTTAAAACATTGTAAAATCTACATTTGAAGATTTCTAGTGAAGAATCTCTCTTGATTCAAGAGGGGACTGGAGTAGCTTTCAAGTGGGTGAAAGTGAACCAGGATAAATCCTTGTGTCTCTTTTATTTTTCATTCCTTGTATTGCATTAATTCATTAACAATTGCATTTTTAGGTTAGAATTGGGGTTTTCTTAATTCAACTCAATTGATCTAAAATTGCATGTTAATATTACTTGAAATTGTTCATATTAATCATTCATAATTTGTTGAATCATCATAGCATTGTTATTCTTGAAGAACTCCATTGAAAACTGAGTTTTAATTGAATTTTACCCAATTTACTTGAGTAAAGTTCTTGTCACTCGAGTAATCTGCTTTCAGTTTATGAACATTACTCGAGTAGGTTTTCTGTTACTCGAGTGATTTAAAAATAGCTTTCGTAATACTCGAGTGATTTGCTGAATACTCGAGTGAAATTATTTTTGCTTGCGTATTACTCGAGTGAAGTCTTGAGTTACTCGAGTAATCTGACTTGAATTTTTAAGAAAATTTATTTTCATAAAACCATTCTCTTAGGTGGACGAAAAATCTGTAATAAGGCTTCAATATTCTATTCACCCCCCCTCTAGACTATATTGAGCCGCTTGTTGGTTTCCAACAAGTGGTATCAGAGCTCGGACGAAAAATCCGAGCCTTAAAAAGCTTTTTCGAAAAGATCCTTTTACTTGGAAACAATGGGCTCAATTTCAAATCCTTTTGGTGGTGAAGGAACTTCCATTAATCGTCCTCCACTATTCAATGGTGAGGGTTATGCTTATTGGAAGGTCCGCATGAAAATTTTTATTCAAGCCATAGATATGGAAATTTGGAACGCCATAGAGAATGGACCTTTTGTTCCTCAAACGAAAGTAAATGATGTTGTTTCGGTCAAACCTCAATCGAGTTGGGACAATGATGATAAGAAGAAAGTTGCATTTGATTTAAAAGCTAAAAATATCATCACGTCCGCTCTTTCTTATGATGAGTTCTTTCGAGTATCTCAATGTGTTGATGCTAAACAAATGTGGGACACATTACAAGTCACACATGAGGGCACTTCGGAGGTCAGAAGGGCTAGGCTAAATACACTCATGCATGAATATGAACTCTTTCGTATGTTACCTAATGAAAATATAGGTGACATGCAAAAGCGGTTCACTCATATCATAAATCATCTTTCTGCACTTGGAAAAGTTATTACTAATGGTGAAGTTGTTAATAAGATTTTGAGATGTCTTAGCAGGGAATGGCAACCTAAGGTGACGGCCATTATGGAAGCTAGAGACGTGGATCAAATTGATTTAGCAACTCTATTCGGAAAACTTCAAGAGCATGAAATGGAGCTTGGACGGTTATCCATGAATGAAGATGCCGATAGAAAGAAAAAGGGGATTGCTCTTAAATCAACTTCAAAATCTCTTAAGGCACAAGAGGAAAACTCTCAAGTGGATGACTCGGACTCCGATATAGATGATGAGACCCTTGGCTTGCTAGTTAAAAAGCTTGGTAGGTTCTTTAAGAGTAAGGGAAACTTTAATAAGAATAGACAAAGAGATTCTAAGGACTCACAACCAATAAATAAGACTAACAAGGATCACATCAAGTGTCATGGGTGTGGAAAGCTTGGTCACTATCGATCAAAATGCCCAACTCATTCTAAGAAGTCGGAAGGTGACAACTCTAAGTTCAACTCATCTAAAGGAAAAAGGGCTTACATAGTATGGGATGAAGAGGAGAGTCAATCAACATCTAGCTCATCGGATGATGAAGAACTTGCAAATCTATGTTTGATGACGAAGCTTGATGAAGAGGAATCTTCGAGCATTAAATCAAGTGACAACGTCAATGAGGTAGATTATCTTTCTGATGCTAGCTCTAGTTCTAATTCTCCTTCATTCAATGAGTTGTACAATGTGTATGTAGATATGCATAAAGAGTTGAAGAAACTTGCTAAAATAAATGTTGAAAGAAAGAATTTCATAATGAAGCAACATGAAAAGATAATTGAACTTCAAAAAGATTTAGAAGAACTTAAGCTTCAAAATGAAACTCTTGAACTCATTTATGCAAACTCTACATGCAATTGTGAATTGAAATCAAATGAGAATCCATCTTGTGAAAATTGCAAGTCTTTGGAAAAAGAAGTTTTTAATTTGAATGATCGACTTGCAAGGCTCATGAAAGGAGATACTTCATTAGATCATTTGCTTTCAACTCAAAGGAACAATAGCAATAGATCCGGTCTTGGCTATACCAAACCTAAGAAACGCAATTATCGCAAAGTTGGTGGATTTTCAAAGAATAAGATTTCTAAAAACCCAACTTGCCATTATTGTGGGATCTTTGGGCATACCACGAATAAATGTAATATAAAGAAATTTGGTATACCAAGCGGTGAATATATTTGGATTGTTAAGGGGACTTTTCCCCATGCTAACAACAAAGGACCCAAGACCACTTGGGTACCTAAGTCAACCAAATGATATCTTTCTTGTAGGTGTGTCTTCGAACCAAAGAGCGCAAATGGTACTTGGATAGTGGTTGTTCGAGACACATGACGGGAGACAAAACGCACTTCATGGAACTTACTCCGAAAAGTGATGGATTTGTGACATACGGCGACAACAACAAGGGCAAAATTCTAGGAGTCGGGAAGATCGGTAACGTATCTAACCTTGTCATAGAAAATGTCCTATACGTAGAAGGCTTAGAACACAACTTACTTAGTATAAGCCAACTATGCGATATGGGCAATTATGTGACTTTTACCCCGGAATTATGTTTCATTAAATCTTCTATAGATGATAGTGTTAAGTTTGTTGGTCGTCGCTCTAATAACACTTACTTAATTGATTTAGATGAGATAACTTCACTATTTTCAAAATGTTTCAAATCTTTTGATGATGAAATTCGTCTTTAGCATAGACGAATTGCTCATGTGAATGTGAATCAATTAAACAAACTTTTGCGAAAAGATTTAGTGATTGGTTTGCCTAAACTAAATTTTAAGCTTGATGGCATTTGTGACTCTTGTCAAAAGTGCAAGCAAGTTAAAAGTTCTTTTAAACCTAAAAATGTGATAAGCACAACAAAGCCTTTGGAGCTAATCCATATGGATTTGTTTGGCCCTTCACAAATTAAAAGTTTAGGTGGCAATTACTATGGATTTGTTTTAGTAGACGATTTTATTAGATTCACATGGACTTTATTTTTATCCGCAAAAAGTGAAGTTTATAAATGTTTTAAAAAGTTTGCCAAACTCATCCAAAATCAACTAAGTTTGAAAATTGTGTCTATTAGAAGTGATCACGGAGGTGAGTTTGAAAACACTAGGATTGATGCGTTTTGTGATAAGTTTGGTATTGATCATCAATTTTCGGCCCCTAGGACTCCGGAGCAAAACGGAGTTGTAGAAAGGAAAAATAGAATATTAGTGGAACTTGCTCGTACTATGTTGATAGAATCAAATGTTCCTAAATATTTTTGGGCTGATGCGGTAAACACTGCTTGTTATGTGCTTAATAGGGTTCTTATTCATCCGCATTTAAATAAAACACCTTATGAACTTTTAAAAGGGCGAAAGCCAAATATTTCACATTTTCATGTTTTTGGGTGTAAGGTGTTTGTTTTAAATAACGGAAAGGAACCGGTCGGCAAGTTTGACTCCAAAGCCGACGAAGGCATATTCATAGGTTATTCAACCCATAGCAAAGCATATAGAGTCTACAATAAAAGAACATTAACCGTTGAGGAATCCGTGCATGTTGTATTTGATGAATCTTCGAAAGAAGATTGTGTTGTTTCTTGTGATGATGATAATATAGGTACATTTTTTGATCATGAGAAGTCAACATCACAACAAATGGAAGAGAATCAAATTGAAGATGGAGAGGTGCAAGCACAAGATAAAGACTTAGCACAAGAGATTCAATCTCAATTACCAATAGCTTGGAAATCAAACAAAAATCATCCGATTTCTAACATCTTAGGTGACATTGCGAAGGGAGTGGTAACCCGACGCACTTTAAATAATTTTTGTTATTATGTTGCCTCTGTATCTCAAATAGAACCTAAGAGTATCAAAGAGGCTCTTCAAGATGATCATTGGATTATGGCCATGCAAGAAGAATTAAATCAATTTGAAAGAAACCAAGTTTGGGAGCTTGTGCCAAAACCCGATGATCGTCCTGTAATTGGTACTCGGTGGATCTATAGGAATAAGTTAGATGAATCGGGTATTATTGTTAGGAATAAAGCTAGGTTGGTAGCACAAGGTTATAGTCAAGAAGAAGGAATCGATTACGATGAGACATATGCTCCTGTTGCTAGACTAGAAGCTATTCGTATTCTTCTCGCTTTTGCTTCGATAATGAATTTTAAATTGTATCAAATGGATGTTAAGAGCGCCTTTCTTAACGGATACATTCAAGAGGAAGTTTACGTGTCACAACCTCCTGGATTCGAGAGTTTTGAGCATCCGGACTACGTTTTCAAACTGAAAAAGGCTTTGTACGGTTTGAAACAAGCTCCTAGAGCTTGGTACGACCGACTAAGCAATTTTTTATTACAAAAAGGTTTTAAACAAGGCACTGTTGACACTACACTTTTTATTGAACGTTCCGGTAAGGATATTTTATTGGTTCAAATATATGTTGACGATATTATATTTGGTGCTACTAACGAGAACTTGTGTAAGAAGTTTTCAGACTTTATGCAAAGCGAATTCGAGATGTCGATGATGGGAGAGCTTACATTCTTTCTTGGCCTTCAAATAAAGCAGCTTAATGATGGCATTTATATTCATCAGAGTAAATATTGTAGAGAGCTTCTCAAACGTTTTGGGATGGATTCGTGCAAATCCGCTTCTACACCAATGAGCGTTGCATGCTACCTAGATCAAGATGAGGCTGGAAAAGCGGTAGAGGTAACGAAGTATCGTGGTATTATTGGTAGTTTGTTATACTTAACTGCATCTAGGCCTGACATCATGTTTAGTGTATGTATGTGTGCACGTTTTCAAGCAAAACCGAAAGAGTCGCATCTAACTGCTGTCAAAAGAATTATGAAATACTTAAAGGGTACAACGAATACTGGACTTTATTATCCTAGGGATGCTTTTCTAAAACTTATAGGTTATTCGGACTCTGACTTTGCCGGTTGTAAAGTTGAGCGAAAAAGTACAAGCGGAACATGCCATTTAATTGGTAATTCACTTGTATCGTGGTTTTCTAAAAAGCAAAATTGTGTAGCTTTATCAACCGCGGAGGCCGAATACATAGCAGCCGGTAGTTGTTGTGCTCAAATCCTTTGGATGAAACAACAATTATCTGACTTTGGTCTAAATTTGACAAAAATCCCTATAAAGTGTGATAACACTTCGGCAATTAATTTGACTAAAAATCCAGTATTACACTCAAGGACAAAGCATATTGAAATTAGGCATCACTTTTTGAGAGATCATGTTCAAAAAGGTGATTGTGTTATTGAGTTTGTTCAAACTTCGGATCAATTAGCTGATATCTTTACAAAACCATTACCAAGGGACACATTTTATAAGATTCGAAGAGAACTTGGTATTTTTGATGAATCAACTATTAGCTAATTGTATTTGATGCTTTTCGAAATCACCTTCAAGCCTATTTCAATGTGATTTGTATTTTGAGTTGTTGTATCTTATTAAAGTGTTTCTTATTTTTTTTTGATATGTAGTTATGTGTGTATGTTTTCTATAATATGTTAATTGCTTTATTTGTATGTGTGTTACTTGTTAAATGCTAAGTGTTTCTATGTGTTTGTGTATGAAAAATGTTTTTGCATGAAAAATTGAAATTTTTAAAATTCTGGACAGTTCACTCGAGTAACAGATATTTCACTCGAGTAATTTTAAAATCTCTTTCGTATTACTCGAGTAATTCTGTTTGTCACTCGATTAATTTTAAAATGACTTTCGTATCACTCGATTAGTTCATCCATCACTCGAGTAAATATTTTTTAATCTTCGGCACACTCGAGTAACATTTCTTTTCACTCGATTACTGCTCGAATCACTCGAGTAATGCATGAACATCACTCGAGTAACTTACGTGATTTTAAAAACTGAACTGTTGAAACTGCATCATTTTTCACGTTTCTTTCTCTCTCTTGTTCGTATTTCTCTCTTCTCTCTCATACGGTTCTTCATCAAATCATCATTTTCAGCCACAAAACTTAACAAATCATACAAATTTCTTCCATATTTCATCATTATATCATCATTTCTACTCATTTCATTCATCATTTTCACCAATTTTACCCAAAATCCGAAAATTCCCAAATCAAAACCCTAACCCCAAAACCGAATCTGCACTTTCTGAATCAATGTCTTCTTCCTCACAATCTCAACCTCCTCGAAAGAAAGCAAAGCAAGGAGCAGGCCGTAATGACCCCTGGTTTTCTGGAATCAACCGAGACTTGCGGGAACCGAATTTTATCAATCGCTCTTTTGGTCTTACACGGTATGTTAAGTTTGCTTGGTTGCATAAGGAGCAATTTTCATTTGTAGAGGATTTGGAATTTCAGAATTTGAAGAGGTTTTTAGAATTTGAGACTCATTATTACCCTAGGCTTGTCAGACAATTTTATCTGAATTTTACTAAGCTAGATGGTGAGTATCAAACAATGGTTAGAGGACATCATTTTGTTATAAAGCCTGAAGATTTGACAATGTTGTTTGGTTTAGAAAACAAGGGAACTTTTATTGGTGATGATGACTGTCTGGATTTGGATGTGGATACTAATAAGATTTATACTGATTTGTTGCGTACTGGTGAATCTTGGAGTGATAGGACTACTAGAACTGTATCACCTTTGCATGTTGTGGATAGAGTGCTCATGTACATTGTTTCTTATTGTTTGATTCCAAAATGCAATCAAAATTATGCACAATTGGGAGATGATGATCTTATTTTGTTTCATGGGATCAAAAAGAGATATGAGATGAATTGGAATAAAATGTTTTTAGCTCGTATGGAAGCTGCTGCTCAATCTCCTCCTACCCAATTCTTACCATATCCTATGCATGTTACCAAAATAATGAGGTATTACCGTGTTCCAATCCCTGATGATGAGCCAGCTGTGACGGAAAAGAAAAATAACTAGTGTCTTAATGATTCACACATTAGTTATATGAAAATTGCTTGGCATAGGGAAAGTCGCACTTGGTTATGGAAATCACAGATTAAGGAAATGGTTGAAGCTGCAAAGGCTGCAAGAGCTTCAGGTTCTAGGAAAAGGACTTTACTTGGTGATAGGGCTGGTGCATCTTCTTCTGCTCCTCCTTCTTCTACTGATCCGATGGATACCGATCGCATTGAGGACTATATCAATTTGGACAATCTTGGTACTCCATTTGATGCACAGGCTGCTCATGAGTCATTGGTTGAGCACATCAATGCTCAATTTGCTCAGTTGGAGATGAGACAGGATGTGAAGAATATTGCCATGGAGCATCGTTTAATGGATTATATCTCTGGCCTATTTTCTCACCATTTCCCTCCTCCTCCACCTGATTCCTAGACCTGTGGATGCTGATGATGTTTTGCTGATTGATTTTGTTTCATGTTTCATATGCATATTTCTGACTATGTTATGTTTATGTTTCTGTTTCTTGTTTCTGACTCTGTTGCTACTATGTTTTAGGACCTTGTGTATGGTCTAGTTTGGATAGTTTCGTTTGCTTATTTGCTATGGTTGATGTCTTTTTGTTATACACTATGATTTGCTGCTTAGTGTGATACTCTGCTATTATGGATTATGGTGCTATATTCGTTGTGCGTTTCTATTCGTTGTGACACTATTGTGGTTTATTTTGGTATTGTCTTTATTGTTATATTTTTTTTACCATTGTGAACTACTTACCTTCAACTTTTGGCAACGGACTTTTCTCAACTTTCTTATCTTTTTAATGATGCCAAAAGGGGGAGAATATTTTGTTGATGTTGTTCTTGTAGGTTAAGTTTTATTATATTTTTCCTAGGTGTTTTACATTTAGGGGGAGTATGTTAAAACTTAGTGCTTAATTGAAAAGGAGGTTTGTCATCATCAAAAAGGGGGAGTTTGTAGGATTTTCATGTTTTGATGCTAACAATCTCTCTCCAAGCAACAACATTGGCAACAAGCAAGCTACACCACATGAAGATTAGAATTAGGATTTTTATTAATTCTATTTCAATGTAATCTTTATTTTTATGCAATGCATCTCATTGGTGTGGGTAGCTTAGGTGATTTTAAGAATATTTAAATAATGTTTGATTAAGAGTGAAGATACTTTAAATCTTGATTAAATAGCTCTATTAAAAGTTTTGTGAAAATCCTTTTAGAAAAACCTTGTTTTTATTCAGATTCTGATCAGTTCACTCGAGTAATGAGTATTGGTTCACTCGAGTAATTTATGTCATGACAGGTTAATCGAGTAATGGTTTACACATCACTCGAGTAACTTAATCTGACATGTTTTAATCGAGTAATGTTATATGGTTTACTCGAGTAATTCAATCAGTTTTTGGAAAATTATAAAAGGACTTAATTTTCTCTTTCACATAAGATACACATTCATTCTTACAATTTTATATACATCTTTCAAGAGCTATCAAGATTCAACAAAGAACTTTTCATTCTTCACTCTATTTCTTTCATTGTTCAAATATTCTTGAGATCATAATTTTTGTTCTTAGTGGTTGTTGAAGATTTGCAATTTGTGATTGCATCATTGAAGTTTCAACACAAGTGAAGAATCTCACAAGGAAGACTTTGAGGATCAAATCAAAGCAAGAAAAGAGGATTGGTTGGAAGCATCTTCAATCAATTAGCAAGGAAATCTAGAATACTCAAAAGGGGTAGATTAGATCAAAGTGTTTGGTACACACTTTGTGTTGGGTTTTAAGATAGGAGAACTAAGAATCTAGTTGCATCTTAAAACATTGTAAAATCTACATTTGAAGATTTCTAGTGAAGAATCTCTCTTGATTCAAGAGGGGACTGGAGTAGCTTTCAAGTGGGTGAAAGTGAACCAGGATAAATCCTTGTGTCTCTTTTATTTTTCATTCCTTGTATTGCATTAATTCATTAACAATTGCATTTTTAGGTTAGAATTGGGGTTTTCTTAATTCAACTCAATTGATCTAAAATTGCATGTTAATATTACTTGAAATTGTTCATATTAATCATTCATAATTTGTTGAATCATCATAGCATTGTTATTCTTGAAGAACTCCATTGAAAACTGAGTTTTAATTGAATTTTACCCAGTTTACTCGAGTAAAGTTCTTGTCACTCGAGTAATCTGCTTTCAGTTTATGAACATTACTCGAGTAGGTTTTCTGTTACTCGAGTGATTTAAAAATAGCTTTCGTAATACTCGAGTGATTTGCTGAATACTCGAGTGAAATTATTTTTGCTTGCGTATTACTCGAGTGAAGTCTTGAGTTACTCGAGTAATCTGACTTGAATTTTTAAGAAAATTTATTTTCATAAAACCATTCTCTTAGGTGGACGAAAAATCTGTAATAAGGCTTCAATATTCTATTCACCCCCCCTCTAGACTATATTGAGCCGCTTGTTGGTTTCCAACACTTGGAATAAATGAGGATATCGTCTATGAATACTACCACGAACGAATCCAAGTAGGGTTGAAAGATTCTGTTCACGTATTCCATAAACACTGCAGGAGCATTAGTCACTCCGAAAGGCATGACTAAGTACTCGTAATGCCCATAGCGGGTCCTAAAAGCAGTCTTCGGTATATCATCTTCATTTACCCGTATCTGGTGATAACCCGATCGAAGATCGATTTTCGAAAATACCGTTGCTCCCCTCAACTGATCCATCAGGTCGTCTATCCTAGGCCGAGGATATTTGTTCTTGATCGTTACCTTATTCAACTAGCGGTAGTCGACACACAACCTCATACTGCCGTCCTTCTTCTTCACTAGCAAAACTGGCGCTTCCCATGGCGACACACTAGGCCTGATGAGGTGCTTTTCCGCTAACTCCTCGATTTGCTTTTTCAGATCAGCTAACTCCACTGGTGCCATTCGGTAAGGTGCTCTAGAGATCGGTCCAGTTCCCGGTATCACCTCTATCGAAAACTCAACCTCTCGAACAGGTGGTAGCCCAGGTATGTCGTCAAGAAAAACTTCTGGGAAGTCTTGAATTACAGGCAGCTCTTGAATGTGTTTGTCCACATCGACGTCCAAAGAAGTTGAGATCATGTATACATGGGCTCCCTCTCTCAGAGAAGCCATGACTTGATTGGCAGTTACGTGCTTTGGTAAGGTATCGTCAGGGTTTCCAAAAGACAGGGTTTTAGTGAAACAATTCAATTGAACATGGTTAGCGGATAACCAGTCCATTCCTAAGATAACATCAATTTGGGATAAGGGTAATGTTATCAGGTCAGTGGGAAAAGTCCTATCATCTATCACTACAGGGCACTTAGGGCAAAAAGTTGAAACTGTGACTGGGTCACTAGTGGGGGTAAACACAATCAGATCATATGGTAGGGAATCTACCATTAAGTGTAACCTACTCACAACATCATCGGATATAAAAGAGTGTGTGGCACCCGAATCATACAACACATTTAAGGAATTCTCGTTTACAAGACATGTACCTTGGATGAGACCATCATGGTTTGAAGCCTCTGTACCGCTCATCGTGAAAACTCTTCCTTTCTCCTGAGGCTTAGCAGTAGTCGAAACATTCCTCTCTTGTCTTGGCTTAGTGCACTGGCTTGCGTAGTGGCCGATCTCTTGGCAGTTGAAGCAAACCAGCTTGGAGCGACATTGACCGAAGTGGTGTCGGCGACACTAAGTACAGTACGGAGCTGAAGTCCCAGAGTTTCTATCAGTATTATTGGGACGATTATTGTTTCTATTTCCCCGGTTGCCGTTGTTGCGATTGTTGTTCCCTCGGAACCTTGAGCCCTTATACTGATTGTTCCTTCTGCCTCCGGATCGATCATAGGATCCTCGTCCGTGTGGGGCTCCTTGCCTCGCATTCTGATAACTAGGAGTGTTCCTCATTGGTTCCTGAGAACTCGAGGGTAAAGCAGTCTTCTTACCCAAGTTCCTTGGCTTGAGTCCATCCTCGTAGACTCTGCACCTACTTACCAAGAGTGGAAAGCTCTCGATCCCCATATGTATGAAGGCCATCTTGATCTCAGTCTTAAGTCCATCGAGGAACTTCGCGCACTTTGACTGATCATTTCCGGGTTGATTGTAGTGCGGCACGTACTTCACTAGCTCCTCAAACTTCACAGCATACTCGCCGATCGACATATTCCCTTGAGTCAAGTGCATGAACTCGATTTCCTTCTTCAGTTTCATGTCGATAGGGAAGTATTTCTCCAGGAACCTCTGCTTGAAAGAGTCCCAAGTGATAGCCTCCTGTTGAACCTCCATAACTTGCCTAGTATTCTCCCACCAGTCTGATGCTTCCTTCGTCAACATGTAGACCGCATAGGTCACTTTCTGAACATCGGTGCATTGCATCGCTGTGAAGATCTTTTCTAACTCCCTAATCCACTCATTAGCATTCTCCGAGGCATATCCACCGGCGAACTCCTTAGGGTTCCTCTTACAAAACTCATCTAAACCCCTATACTCCTGAGGTCCTAAGTTTTGGTTTTGGTTGTTCTGTTGGGCTTGTTGATGCATCATATTGAGATTCTCACTCATACCCAGAACAACAGCAGTCAGATCGTGTAGCATATCCTCGATGTTCCGAGATGCTTCAGGAGCATGTCTACCTCTTCCTCTTCCAGACATCGTAAACTATATTCATTAACGCACTAACGATTCAATATACCAACTGACGCATCTAATCACACAACCTAACATATCTAGAGATCACACAACAGAGAACATGTAAGGCCATGTTCAGGCCACATGGGCAACCATTGCTCTGATACCACCAAGTGTAACACCCCGATTTGGAAAACTCGAAATAAACGCTTTCAAATACTAATTAATTCTTTTATGAAAAAAATAGGGTGAATTTTTTTTTTGAATAAAACTCATCAGTCAAGCTTTCCAAAACAAGGTATTACTTTTAAATCCTTTCTCTTAAAAATGTTTACTGAATTTTCTAAAAACAATTTGATATTGGCGACTTCATTAAATAAATATTTTATGCGTAGAAAACATATTTGATCTGCTTAAAATAGTTTATCTGTCTGATTAAGACAGTCCTTAGAAAACAATTTGGAATTAGATCATTAAGGTTCTTTCAAAAACAGACATCATAGTTCAGCGGTGCCATTCTTACATAAACATTTACCTTAGCAAAAACATTTCAAAAGCACAGGGGTACACTTGATATACATATCAGCAAGGGTCCATTAGAACCTAACTATAAACTACTAAGCAGCATCTCCTTCTCGATTCGGGGCATAAGTCCTCAAAAGCGATCTCCGTCGTCCAGCAGTAGCCCTCTCATCAGCGTACCACGATCAGTAAGTGCTTCTTCCAGGAGAAGCCACACCAGCTCCACCATCTTTTAGAACCAGAGGTTCATCATCACATATGCGCAAGAAGTTGAGAGAGTAAGTTATCCGAATGGAATTACTCCCATCGACTTCTTGGATTTACACTAGCGACGTATACCAGAACATAACAAATAATACAAACAAACAATACAACAGATAATTATGCAAGATGCATGAGGATGCATTGCAATAAGCGCATTATCTAACGCTTTTTCTTTCTCTTAAGGAAATTTCTTAATCAGTTCGTCTCGCAAAGTCAAAGTCTCTCGTCCACTTTTCTCGAGTCATAATATCGGGAATTCAGGCTTTATAGTTTAGGGTCTACATCTCCTCGGAATCCATCCGCCTAGTCGGAAGCAACCAGAAGTACAGGATCTCTAACCACACCGGCTCCGGGAGACGACACCAAAATATAAAATGCCCGGGAAAGATGTCATGACAAGGGTGTCCACCTCCGCCGTGTTCAAGTATCCCTCTTCTGATACTGATTTAGTCAAGGGGGTGTCAGTCATCCGTCTAGTGATCATGCAGTACTTCAGCTACGACACCGGACTACCTACCCAACCTTGGATGGTCAACCCAGGTCACTGTAGCTTTTTCCCGCCTAGACAGACTCCTCTTAGGCTTCTTGACGAATCACCGTCATTACCCTCCCCTATCCTAATCATCAAGTGATTACCACGCACGTAAACACCGTATCTTCCTCTCCACTACTTCGGGTAAGGGTTTTAAGTCGTGAGGTTATACTCGTTTATCCTAACGTCGACCCATCCTAAGTCATCTCCGCCATACAGCTCTGACCATATGCAGAATACTTCTGTGGGACTCGACCACTATGTTTGACGGGAACCGACCCATCCTGAATTACTTTCAGCATGTGGCTCCGACCATATTTGAGATATCATAGTTATTCTGATGGGCTCCGACCCATTCAGAACCAACTTCAACATATAGCTCCGACTATATGCGGGATATCCATCAATCTTTGATAGATAGGCTCCGACCTCTCCCAAGTCATTCCAACATATGGCTACGACCATATGGGAACCGTCTTTGTGGGACTCTGCAGTAGTTGCATCCGGTTCAAAGGCGTCATCATCGTCCAAATGCTAGTCCATTAGCCCTGTTGTCCGCTCGATCCATATACTCGGGCGCTTCAGCATCATCCGGTTCCGTAGCGCGTTCTATCCCTTAGAGTTTCGCTCTATTCCTTAGGGGATTTCTTATAGTTTTCTAATCGTCTTTGCTACTCTTATCTTATATCGTGGGATGATGCATTATGCTCATGCAATGACAATATAAGCAATATATCTCAACATAAATGAACATATCAATCAATCAATACCATGTGATGGTAGAGGTCTGAGTCTTCGTATACCGCGATACAAACAAGCACACAATTTATCGGGTATACTACTAGCTACAATAGACCTTTACTCCAACTTTGAGAGAGTACGGAGTGTCCTAGTACACTCACTAGACACCAAAGTGTCTTAGGATAACTTCTCTCTCACCTGGGTTCGCAGTTACCAATTCCACAAGTTCCGAACGATCTGCTTCCTTCCTAGTCTGCCCGACTCCAACTTCTTTCAAGTCCCATAAGATAGACATATGAGTATTAAACTTTATTTAAATATTACTCTTAAAATCATTCTCAAAGTAACTTAGGAAAAATCCAAACTTTGTCTTTATTTAAAACCAAAACATCAATTCTTTTTACCCAAACTTGTCCAAAGCCAAACATCAACTTTTGAACTTGAAACCCATGAGAGAATAATCAAATAAATCAATTTAATTAAAAAGTTTCTTTGCTGGTCTCTCTTGGACAGCAATGAATTCATCTTCGAAAACACCGAAAAATTGCATTTTTCAAACCAATTTTGTCTTAGATTAAATACCTATAAAAACTAAGCTTCAATGCACCTCAAAAACATTTTTGAATAAGAAATACAACTTAGAAAATTCTGGACAGCATCATATCCTAAGTTTTAAATTCATTTTCCATTGTTCAAAGCCAATTTAAACACATAGGTAAACCAAGCATCTTGAAAACAATCAAACAAACACTTTAATTAACACTTTCTCAAGTTCAAATACTTAAAACTAAATGTGGACAGCATGATACTCAAACAAATTAAACCATTTAAACACCTTCATGCCTTCTAAAAATCATTCTTACTTTACTTAAGAATCTTAATTAAACATTCATTCATTTCAAACATTATATAGTCACAAATCATCAAATCAAGTCAAACATAGCATGCTCACATACTTATTCATACATATAACTCAATCAAATAAAGTAATTAAACTTATGCACACACACACAAACCGAATAATGCATCACACAAACACTTAGACAACTTTTCATTTAACTTTCACTTAACCAATTCTATCTTAGCAAAACTTCATCTTATCATACTTGACTATATCAAAACCGTATACATCATAAGTTGTTCAAAAATCATTTTCTCAAAGAATAGCTTCACAAATCAACACATAGTTTCATGACATCAACATACGTACATCTAAGGAAATTTAACTCAAAAGCTAAGGTCCAAACTTTGACCTTAACTAGGTTTTCTCAAAAACATTTTCAATAATTCAAGACTCCTAAAAATAATTCCAAATCCAACAACAATTTCACATAATTCACCAAACAAGTAAAAATATAATCCTAGCATGCATTTTCTACATAAAACTGTGAGTATACATAGGTCTCTAACAATTTTTTTATTTCACATTTAACACATAAAATCAACTCAATAGCTCATGGAAATCACATATTCATCATTTAGACCTAAGAAAATTCTAATCTTTTCTATCAAGCATGAAAAACCGTGACTAATCACATGAAGATCACAACATCACATAAATTTCATTCACCTAAAACATCATCAAATTTAAGATCATAACATGCAAAAGATCAATCAAAAAGGAAATCGAACTTTCATCCATAACATCATCAAAACCGTGACTATTCATGGTTTCCTCAAAAAGAATTTTCTTAGAGACTCAAACTTCCAAAACATAATCAAAATCTAAGAATATTTACATGCACATAACACACAACCAACATCAAAATTTCTAACCTAAAGACCACTCAAAACCGTGGCCAACATAAAGAATATTATCAAGAAAAGTTCAACCATTTTCAAAGATTTTTACATTAAGATTCAAGCATCAAGTATATCATAGTTCAAACATAGATCTTTACATGCATGAAATCAAAAACATTAGATCTTTGAAAAATCCTTCATAAAAACTTAAAATCAAGTTCTTTTTAAAAAAAAACACTTTTAAGAAATCAAGAAGAAAACTTAAGATCATGAGAGAAAACACTTTCTTAACAAAAACTTCAAGATCAAGCTCAAAGATCAACATGCATGTTAGTAAAATCTCTAGATCTAACATAAAAACAAACATGCATCAACACTTTCAAACCAAAAATCAAGCTTTAGAAGAAGATCATGAAAAAACGAAAACGAATGGAAGAAAGAAGGTTCGGAACTTAAGGATCTACCTAGATCAAGCTTGGAATTCTATTAGAGAAGCTAAGAATCCTCCTTCTTCTTCCCCTTTAGGTTCGGCCACTCTCTCTCTCTCTCTCTTTCTCTCTCTCTCTAAGAGCTTGATGTTGCTCTTAGTTGTGAGGTGTTTAGTTTGGAATGGAAATAAAAATGAAGGAATGGAAACAAGAGAAGTGTGTGTTGATCTTGTATATGGTCTTGTGGGTTTGGGCTTTGGTTTCACTCCCACGGCTCTCTCCCTTTTCCTTTTCTTTTTCTTTTCTTTTTCCTCTCTTAGGTCATGCTTAGGTCACATTGATGATGTCATATGTTTGACTATTAAGCAAAACAACTTGGAGACCAAGTAAATCAACTTGGTGGCCAAGGAATGCACTTAAGCATTCGGCCCTAGAGTGTTTAGGGTAGATTAGGTTAGCTTAATTAGGTTTAAGGTGCTAATTAGGGTCTAATCGTGATTAGGGTAGGATTAGGAAAACTAATTTAGGTTTAGTCCACTAATCCTTAGAGATTAGGGCTTAATCAAGGATTAAGGTACTAATCAAAAACTTAATCCATACTATCATAAGTTTAGGGAAAACTTAATTCTAGATTAGCTCACTAACCTTGAGGGTTTAGGGTTTAGGAGAGTGATTAAGTGCTTAATCAAGGATTAGGAACTCGATTAAGGCTTAATCAAGGATTAAGGATGTTAATTAGGGTTTCTAGAGATAATTCTAGATCAAGATGTTTGGACTTTAATTCTTTTTGAAACTTAGAGCAAAAATAATTTCCATCTTAAAATCATAAAATCATATGAATCAATTAAGAAGACAAAATCTCAATAAAAACCTTAAGCAATATGAAATCACAACACAAGTAAATTAAATTTCAAAGCATAAGAACCCATCATGAAATCAAAACTCTTTTTAATCAGTTCTTAAATTAATTAGGTTAAAATAATTTCTTGATTAGGGACTTGTAGAAGAAGTGAGTCAAAAAGGCAGATGTTACACCATTAGGTATTTTTGTATGCACCTGTTAGGATGGTGTCTTCACCCAATAGGATTTCTTACCTTCACCCAGGATTTTCTTACCGCATAGACCATTAGCTCGTTAGGGTCTTTTCTTTGTTCTTTTCTTTTGTGCTTCCTTACATGTTTCATTATTTATTTTATTGATTTACCAGGCAGCTACTGATCTCGTGCGGGTCCCAAACACCTAACGAGACTTTGGATCTATGGGATTTACTTACCTGAGTGAGGACTTCACTATTGGGAATTCGAGTCTATTCCTTAAAATAGACTCTATCCTAACAAGGCACCTAATGGGTACGGATACTCGACACGCGATCAATAGCTGTTGCCTTATGTTTAATTCATTTATTCCAATGACAATCCAGTCCAGTTTAATTCAAACATATTTAATTCACACTAACATGCAGCAGTCAAATTTTTACTCCACAATTAAATACCAACCAGATATCAACCAATAATCAATAAAAATAATCGATACAATTAATCAATCCATAATCAATTTTAAGTTCACCAAAAATTAACCAAATAATCAATTAACCAATAATCGATAAAAATAATCAATTCATCAAAACATAAGCGTGTTCATTTCTTTAATTTTATAACAAACTTATTATCAATATTAACAATCCTATTGTTCATTCTTCTAATTAATCTTTTATACTCCTAGACACCACTATAAACAACCTAGAAATCATGCCCTAAATTAAGGTAATACAAATCTCTTACCTGGGAGTCCTGACAAAAGGAACAATATCACGTTCACGTCCGAGCTTTATTCGAGGGTCAGGGTCAACAATAACGTGCGGGATCTAAATAGGGACACACGTTAAAACTAATTATAACCTTAAAAGTTTATATGTATATATATAAATATATCAACTAAATTCATTTTTGTCAAAATAATAAATATATATCATTATACAATAAAAATATATCACTTTTCCCCAAAATATATCTTTATTTGAAAATATAGGGATAGTAAAAATGTTGATGGATCGTCGAATAAATTACATGGATGAGTAGAGGGAATTGAGAAGGTTATTTACCTAAAAAAGATTTGAGATTGAACGGTTGAATCTTAAGTTAATCGACCGGAAAGATTGAAAACCTTAGGGTGTGTTTGTTTTACCCATTTTCTGTTTTCATTTTTAATAAAAATAGAAAATGCAATTGAAAATGTGTTTGGTTGGGTTTTAATGAAAACATTTTTTAAAAATATTTCTTAAAAAATCGGAAAATATGAAAACATGAAATTTGCCTTTTCAATGTTTCCGCTCAAAAAGTAAAAAACGCGGACAAGAAACGCGCGGTGGCAAAAGTGAAAATATGCCAAACTTTCCTATATAATGCGTTCTCCTCCTTTTTCTTTTTTTATAGTGTGCAACTTCTTTCTCTTCTCCTTATCGTGGCTTTCTTTTTTCTTTCTCTTCTCTCTGCTGTGGGAGTGGGGCTATTCAATTGTTCATCTTTGCTGTCTCTTTCCTCACCGCATTTGCCTTTCTTCAACCTCGGTTTGTATTTCTATAATTTCATTATTCTTTGCAATTTCTTTCGTTTCTCTATTACTGGGGTTTCTCTATTACTGGGGTTGGGGTTGCCAACGATGAGGCGTTGCGGCATTAGAGCCTGCCTTGGGCTGCACTTTCGGTGACTTTAAACCTTGCTGATGACCTTACATCTTGCTGGGAGAGTGATGAGTTTGGGTTTGTTGGAGCGTTTTTCTATTACCGGGGTTGCCAATGATGGGGCGTCATGGAGGTTGCAGCTATTATATTATTCGGTGAGGACCTTGAACCTTGCTGGGGAGAGTGATGATTTTGGGTTTGCCTTGGGGTTGTACTCTTCGGTGAGGGTTTGGGTTGGTTAGAGACATACGGTGGTTCCTGTTGAGAAAAATCAAATCTAGTCATAGCCCCAAATACATACACTTGCAATCTCTCTATCTGAATTCCATTGTAGTTCTATGATCCATTTTTCCAATTTAAACCCAATTATTGCTTCTTGTTTCTTTACTGTCCCCGGAACCTTATGCTTTAAAGGATTAAGCTAATAGGTAATAGCCTTGTTTTTTTAGAAATCATTTAAACAACTTATGCAGAATAATAGATTGCACTAAAATAATATGCATTTGATGCCCTGTTTATATTGCAAAGTACTGATAGCCTTAGTTAATACCTTGTTTAGTTTATATTGCAAAATAAAGAAATCATTTAAGCAACGAATGCAGAATAATAGATTGTACTAAAATAATATGCACCTAGGTCCTACTAAAATAGCCCAGTTTATATTGCAAAATACTGATAGCCCTGTTTAGTTAATAACTTGTTTAGTTTATATTGCAAAATAATATATGGTACTAAACTATACTGATATATGGAGTGGTGTTTTGCTTTTTTTCTTGTTATATGCTATTCTTTGATATTTTGTTTTTTTAATTTAGATGGTATAACAATGTAACAGAGGAATTAAGTTATTATGATTGCATTGTTACTGAGAGAGTACAAGAGAGTACATCTTATACTCTGGTTTTCTTTTAAATAAAATTGGTTTCTTGGTGAATTTGTTTTGTTGTTATATTGCAAATGCTAGTGTAATGTTCTGCATGTTTTTTATTTAACTGGATTGAAATTGAAATATTTTTATGGTTATTTGGTTTAGTATTAGACGTTAATATTATTGAGTTATATATGCTTGCTTGATATAATGTTATTAGCATAGATGGGAGTGAAGAGTGAGAAGGGAGAAAACAAAGAATGGTCAATCCAAAATACAAAGATATTTATTGAAATAATTTATGACCGGGTGAAGAAAAAACTACTACAAGATCAACATTTAAAACACCGGTGTGGGAAGATATAAACAATGAATTGTTGAAGGTTACTGGAGAAAACTATGGTGTAGAGAGGCTTAAAGGAAAGTTTAATCGTCTACGCCTACTGCATCGTGAATTTTCGACTTTGCTAGGGCGTACAGGAGTTACATGGGACTCTGAAGCTAACAAAGTGAATGCTCCTGAAGAAGTATGGGAAGACATGTATACGGTATGTGGAACTTTTGTATTTAGTATTTAATAATTTCATTATTATTCTCGTATTTTCTTTTTCACTTTTTTTTACGTGATAATAAACTCCCTAAATGTTTGGTTAAGTTCAGTACTATAGTATATCTTTGACTAAATTAAGTGTTAATTGTTCATGATTTGGAATGCTTCTTTAGTCTTGCTTCATCAAATTCTTTAACCAAACCGTGTGATGAAAATTGTACACAATTAATAAGTACCTAGTCAATCATCAATATTTACGTATTTTCTCTTAATTTATGTAACTTAATTTTTTAATTATACGTATTTTGCTCTTAAATTTTGTAGAAAGGAAGGTTCTACAAGCAATTTAAGAAGCATGGATTTGAGTATGACTATGATGTTGTTGGTGAGATATTCAATTCTAGTACTGCAACTGGAAAATTAAGCCAAGCCTCTACTCAAGAGCCACCAACCTCCGATGAAGAGAAAGAAATAGAGGAAGATTTTCTATCAAAAGGTGTGCATATAGAGTGTGATACTAATGAAGATGATTTACAAGAATTTGACAAAAAAAGGAAGAACATAGGATTTTCAAGAGAGCATCGACGGAAAGAGGCAAGGAATTCTAGAATAAGCAAATTAGAAACCGTTTTGAATAAATGGGCTGATACAATAAGTATAAGGGCAGAAGCATCAAGATTCAAGGCTGAACAATATAAAGCATCAACTATTGAAACTGCTACTCAAATGTCTGATTCTTACTCTATAGAAAAATGTATGGAAATACTTGAGTCATAGAAGATATTCCTAGTAAAATTTTCAATGCTGCGTTATTGAAGTTTGCGGAGAAGGTGTGGAGAAGCATGTTTGTTATTATGTCGCCAACAAGAAGGAAGGAGTGGCTAGCATCTCTAGAGTAGTATTTAATAGATGAATCATAATTGCAGTATTATATTTGCTTACATAATTTTTAGCATCAGTTTGTTATTAATTTATCATATGAATAATTTCAACATGTTTCATGAGTTAAACGTGATTCATGTTATTTAAGAATTGTGTTGGTTTTTATGGTTTAGTTTATTTAAATGCTTTATGTTGTTAACATTAGTACATACATTTAATTAATTTTTTTAGCAGGTAACAATGTCAAATAGTTCAAGTACTGAATCAAGTGACTTGGATGATGATATCGAGGATTTGATTGTAGTATCAGTGATCTTGGAATATGAGAAAAGTTTTATTAGTAACACACCTTGTAGGACTTCTTTGTTGAGTGGGAAGATGTATATCCTGGAAGTTATGGCTGGTTATGAAGCTAGATGTTATGAGAATTTTCGAATGGAAAAACATGTATTTTTGAATTTTTGTGATTCTTTAAAGAATGTTGGAGATTTAAGGGATGGAAAAAAAGTATCTGTGGAAGAAGGAGTTGCAATGTTCTTAATCATAGTATGTCATAATCTACGTCATCGAATTGTTGCTGAACGCTTTCAACATTCTTTGGAAACCGTAAGCAAATGGTTTAAAAGAGTTTTAAGAGCAGTTTGTAAGCTGGGTAAGATGATCATTCGACCAAGAAATCAAACAACAACTCACTCATACATCAGAGGCAAACAAAAGTTTTTCCCATATTTCAAGGTAAATTTCTATACTAGTACTTAAAACATTTAATAGTTTGATATTTTTTTTAAATAATATTCTTACTGTTCAATTTTTAAAATTAGAAATGCATTGGTGCAATTGATGGCACACATGTATCTGCTTGGGCTCCAACATCAAAACAAACAGCTTTTCGTGGAATAAAAGTTTTGATAACTCAAAATGTATTGGCAGTATGTGATTTTGACATGTTATTCACATTTGTTTATTCTGGTTGGGAAGGAACGGCAAATGATTCAAGAGTTTTTTAGATGCTTTAACTCCTGAAAATAATTTTCCGAAACCTCTTGCAGGTACTTTTCCTTTCAATAATAGTAATATTTTATCATCACTTATTAGTTATTTAATAAGTATTTTTCTAATAAATTTTGCAGATCAATATTATCTTGTTGATTCTGGATTTCCTAATATTCCTGATTATCTTGCTCCATTTCGAAAAACAAGATATCATTTGCGTGATTTTCGTGATGGAAGGCAACCTAGAGGAAGACAAGAATTATTCAATCATAGACATTCCTCATTAAGGAATGTCATCGAGAGGTGTTTTGGAGTACTCAAAGCAAGATTTCCTATTTTAAAGTTAATGCCAAATTATCCGGTTAGAAGACAAAGGCTTATTCATAATGCATGTTGCACTATACACAATTTTATTAGAATGCAACACAATGAAGATAGACTTTTAGGCCAATATTCTGAAGAAGACTTGATTATCGATGAAGAAGGCTTGGGCGTAGATCAACAAGGTATTAATATTAATGTTCAACAAGCAATGGAAATGGTTCAAGTCCGAGATAATATTGCAAATCAAATGTGGGGAAATTTTCGTAGACATTGAATAGATTATATAATTGATGATCGTATTTTATTTTGTTAGATGAGACATCAATTGTACTTGGATCTTGTTTTTTACTCAATAATTCAATAAAATTAATAATATGAATGATATATTATATGCATATGTGTGGGTAATTTTAATTATAAATCCTTTTTTTTATAGCAATTTAAAAATATTTATAAACTAGATGAAAAAATGTTTTTTAAAATTTGTATTTTTAAACTTTGCTTAAAACAAACGCATTTTCATTCTTTCTATTTTTTGAAAATAAAAAATATCATATGAAACCAAACATGTTTCTTAATTTTCATTTTCAGAAAATGAAAATTATTTTCAAGAAATGGAAACAAGAAATGAAAATAGGAAATATTTTCGCAAACCAAACACACCCTTAAGTTTTGGCCTTCACTGTCCCCGTTTCTTCTTCTTCTCTCACGCCCTTCTGATTCTTTTCATTTTCTTTCTTTCTTTTCAGTTTCTTTCTTTCTTTATGTTGTTGGCTTCTTTCTTTTATTTCTCTGTTTTGCTTGGGTTGGGTTGGGCGTGGGCTTTTTTTTTTTTTTTTTTCTCTTCTTCTTGGTTGACGGGGTATGAGATGGGGTTGGGTAGTATTAGGAATTTTTTTAATTATATTTTAATAATTTACTTTCGTTTGTAGGTCAATACGTGTATATATTTTGGATTATAACTAAAAGTTTGACGATAATAAAAATAAAATACATTTAAGTATAACAAAATTGTATTTTTAATTACTCAAAACTGATTGAAAAATAATAAGGTTACCAATCCCTACACATAGATATTGCGTAAGTATCGAAATTCAAAAATAAATATATGTTCTCAATCCTGATATTAAACTTGATAAAATATAATATTTATAATTTTGAAAGAACAGATCATTATATATAACTTATACCCATAATATATTAAAACTAATCTGGGAGCTAAAAATAAAACAGTCTCAGAACGCTATGAAAATTTATAGGAACACTCAAAATATTAAATTAGACATATCTTTCTAAAGAAAATATTTGTGAAAATGCTTCTAAGACCTGTCACTTGAACTCCCTGTCAAAATATTAATTAAACTAAATGAAAATACTCTTTCATTTTTGTAATGATAACAAATTTATACTTATTTTGACTAGAAAACATATTTCAATTATAATGATGAAATCAAAATTTTATTACGACACTCAAATATTGAAAACATCATATTAAATCATTTAATTATTTTGCTAAAGGTATTAGAAATAGCGGGATGTTACATCATCCGAGGTAATTGTTTTATTAGTGGCAAGTCTTGTGTTGTGTTGTTTGATTGTGGTGCAACGCATTCGTTTGTGTCTCTTGAGTGTGTTGAGAGGTTGGGGCTTTCGATTGGGGAAATGCCCTTTAAGCTTTCTGTCTCAACCCCTGCTAGTGTTTTTGTGGTTTCATCGCATGTGTGTTTGGGGTGTCCTCTTCGGGTTTTTGAGAGGGAATTCGAGGTAGATTTGATCTACTTACCTCTAGCTCGGTTAGACGTGATTCTCGGTATGGATTGGATGGCACGACATCATGTAGTGATTGATTGTCGTCGGAAGGCTGTATTGTTCGGTGACTCTTCTTTGGCTTCGGTGAAAGTCGAGGACGAGTCCGAGGTTGATCGGATTCATGTGGTCGGCGAGTTTCCCGAGGTGTTTCCTGCCAAGATTCCTGGTCTGCCGCCGAGCAGAGAGGTGGACTTCGGCATTGATCTAGTGCCCGGTGCAGGTCCGATCTCTATAGCTCCTTATCGGATGGTGCCACCAGAATTGGCCGAGTTGAAGCAATAGTTAGAGGAATTCTTGGCCAAGGGTCTTATTCGGCCGAGTGTGTCTCCTTGGGGAGCACTTGTCCTATTTGTGAAGAAGAAGGATGGAGACCTTCGAATGTGCACCGATTACCGACGGTTGAATGCAGTGACAATTAAGAACAAGTATCCTCTGCCTCGCATAGATGATTTATTGGATCAGTTGAAGGGTGCATCAGTGTTCTCGAAAATTGATCTGCGGTCGGGTTATCATCAAATTCGGATTCGAGAGGAAGATATTCCCAAGACAGCATTCAGGACACGCTATGGCCATTATTAGTATGTGGTCATGCCTTTCGGTCTTACCAATGTGCCAGCAGTTTTTATGGACTACAAGAATCTGATTTTCAGGCCGTTCTTGGATTCCTTTGTGATCGTGTTCATAGATGATCTGTTGATCTATTCAAAGAGTCCTAAGGAGCACGAAGAGCATCTGAGGATGGTGCTGCAAGTCCTCAAGGATAAGCAACTGTATGCGAAGCTCTCCAAGTGTAGTTTCTGGTTGAATGAGGTGCATTTTCTTGGCCATGTTATTTCTGAGCAGGGAGTGGGAGTAGATCCCTCCAAGGTGGAATCCATGCTCAAGTGGGAGAGGCTGAGATCGGTGGCTGAGATCCGAAGCTTTTTGTGTAACACCCCGATTTGGCAACTTGAAAATATATTCTCTTTTTATAAAATGCAGTGAAAATGTGGGCAAATTTTTTTTTTTTACAAGTAACATGGGCATGAGAACCGTTAAGTTTCCAAAACTCTTTTGTATTTAAAATTGGTGTTCTCACGTCTCATGTTAACCTTCAAGTTCCAAACCGAGATGTCACAAGACACCGCACTTTGAAACTTGCTTCTTTTCATTTCATTTGCAACAGCCCTTCTTCTTTCATAACTCAAGTCATTAGTACAATTTAAAAACATACTTCATAAACATAAGTCTGGGGTTACACGTTGGTACTGTAATGATAACTAAGTAAATACAGGGAAACATAATACTTCCCACAAAAGAAAAGGACTACCATCAGGCCCACTCTAAGCTGATGCTGCAGGATCCACCGGAGGTGCCTCACTAGGGTCAAACTCGTACACCTCAGCATCCGAGTAACCTAAGTCCTCATCAGGATCCTCTTCTGGATCTTCCTCTGGTTCGTCCTCCTGCATAGTCTCGAAAGCCTCATCCGGTAGGTCATCCAAAGCTTCATCCAACTCCTCTAGCTCCTCGGCCTCGGGATCAATCCGTGCAGGTAAAGGCATCGGATGCCCACCATGATAGTCAGCTTGTCCACCAGTCTATAAGTCCGAAAGCACAAAGCGACAGGTGCGAGCATCAGGCGCTGTCCCTTGCAGAGTATGGTTAGGGTCAAAGATGCGAACCTCAGTGACTCCACGCCACTCCCAACCTCTATAGTTCACTTCCCATCTTCCCTCATCTCGGATGTCGAAAGTAAACTTGACAGGGTCTGTAACACCCCTAATTTCGTTTTCAGAATAAATATGTTAAAATAATTGTTTATTAAATAAATAACAATTTCATGATTGATTTTTGGCTGGCACTGTATATATATATATACGTATATATTATGTGAAAGTATTATTATGTTGGAGTTTTTGCATAAAATATTAGACTTCTGCAAATAAGCCTTTCGGGAGGACTTAAAAGCAATAATTGAAAGTCTTTTGGAGTTAAAACTAATTAAATAAAGATTTTAGTGAAAATTGGCAAAAATACTCGAGTATTTGGCTGAATACTCGAGTATTCTGGGTTTGACAGCTCAACATAGTGCGTGATAGCTGTCCAGCCATGGAAGAGCCCGGAGTTGCCACGAAACCAGCCTGAAACCTTCGTGTTGACACGCCTCCGGCCTCTAGCCACGTCCTATGACTCGTGGCGCCCTGCATGAACATCTTCCCATTTGTTATACATCCTTGTGGTTGAAGGATTTGCTCATTCTTAAACCTATGAGCATGGAATCACATATTTAGGGTTCTTAACTTTCAAGACTAAATTCGTCTTCGTTTCTGAGCCTCTTAGAACAAATCATACACCGTTTCGAAGCTCACATCCAGAGCTTTGAAAAGCACCAAAAATCGTGAGCTAAGGTTGAGTGTGTGAGGAGTAATGAGCTCTACAAGATAGAGATTCAAATCTGCCAAAAACCAGAACTATGTTCAGACCCGTCAACTTCGTGCTTCGATTCTCTCTCATCCTTGAGAGTTAGGTCATGAGTGATATACCATTGGAAAGCTCTTTCAACGAGCTTCGATTTGATACCAAGTTTGTTTGATTTGAGTCCCTGGTTGAAAAGTTATGCTCCTACGAACTTAGGTGCTGAAATCTGCCAAACCAAATGTTCAGATTCAAAGAGCTGACTTTGAGCTTCAATTGTGGTAAGCTCAAGCTCCCTTTTGGTCTGAAACTTATTGGTTTTCAAAGTTCATGTTATAGAGAACATAGTCTAACCATTTTCCCCAATTTTTATGCATGATTTGAATGTCAATTAATGTGGTTTTGAACCCCTGCTGGAATTGTCATGCAAGTTCGGGTTGGAAGTGGTTAGAGCCTTTGGTTGCTTTTCTCTGTGGATATTTGTTCAAGCACGACCCTAAGGTATGGGGGAAGCTTACCATTTTCTAGAATGAGAATAAAATGTATTTGAAATTAGGATGAGCCACCATGAGGCTTAAGGGCATAGCTTTGGATTAGAGAAATGGCATGGAGGCCAATTTAAGACATGCTATATGTTTGAGCAAGTTTGTTATGCTGCATGTGTATTGTATGCAAGTTATTTTCATGCCAAAAATGATTAGAATGGAATTTGGTATGGCAAGTTGCTCAAAATGTGGTTTTTATGCATAATTGATGCTCATTTATGATTCACTGTAATACAATGTAATTTTTGTGTTGGAACATGTTTTATATGCATAATGTAAGCTTTGTTGATCCTTGGTTTTAACTGGAATTGGCTAGAATTGGAAATGGTATGTTAAAAGGCAATTTACAGTGTTATCTGTCTGAAAACACTCGAGTATTGGGGTTGATACTCGAGTATTTCGACCAAACCTGGGACATGGATTTCTGGTAAATGAAGAACACTCGAGTATCCATGAAGAACACTCGAGTATTTTGGTAAAACCTGAAAAATGAATTTCTGGAAAAGGAAGAACACTCGAGTATTCATGAGTTACTCGAGTATTTTTATGAAAAGCATGATTCACTCGAGTCCAGGGAAATTCCACTCGAGTATTTTTGCATTGAGTTAAAATTCTACTTGAGTCTTTTAAATTATACTCGAGTCTTGTTAATCAAAATGCTACCAAAATACCATTTTCAACTAAGTCAAATTTCAAGTAAGTTAAGGATGAACTACCAAGAAATGGGTCATGTTCCAAGGAGGATATATAGTGATAAATTACATTGTTATTACATGAGTGAACATAATGCATGTTTCACATAATAAGATTAATGGATAGTCTTAAATGTAGAATTTGTGTGCATTCATGCATGATGATAAGACGATAGGATACCATTTGTCATGTTCGCAGAGCATGAAGAGGGTACTCTAGGAGTACCAAATGTACACGATAAGTTTGATGACACATTCTAGGAATGTGGGCAACATTCGAGGAATGTTGTTGATTCCGTTATGGGAACGTGGGCGTACATTCGGATTGGGACGTATGATATCAAGCTTGATTATTAATGTCATTCGTTCGGGGAATGTGAAAATATACTCTAAGAGTACCAAAGGTTGTATGACAAGCTTGATAACATATTTTGAGAACATAGGCAACATTCGAAGAATGTTGTTGTGATTGAGGAGAATGCGTTTTGAAAACGTGCACGTACAATCCGAATGGGATGTATTGTTTATGAGCCAAACTTGTCGTTACATTGGTAAATTTATTGCATGTTACACATATGGAGATTAAGGAATAACCTCAAATAGAATGTTGGTATGTATTGATGCATGGTGATATGTAGCATATCATTTGTTCATGTTCGAGGAACATGCGGAGGATACTCTAGGAGTACCAATTTGATTATGACTTGCCTGTAGTCACATTTTGGTAATGTGGCCAGCATTGGTTGCTGCGAACGTTGGGTATTCGTCTTGGTGACGAAAGGATTATTGTAGTCACATTTTGGTAATGTGGCCAGCATTGGTTGCTGCGAACGTTGGATATTCGTCTTGGTGACGAAAGGATTATTGTAGTCACATTTTGGTAATGTGGCCAGCATTGGTTGCTGAGAATGTTGGATATTCGTCTTGGTGACGAGATGTGCACATCAATATTGGCATTATGGACCACGTTCCAAGCATAGTCGTGTGGCTTGCTCATAAACTATGCATATCACTTGACTATTTTATACACATGTGTATGCATTGGGATCATGATGATTTGCTTACTTGTGCATGTTAGTACTTTGTTCTCATTTGACTATGCGAATGAGTATAGCTTACCTCCTTGCCCTTATTAGGTGTTGACCAGGTACCTAGATGTTCTAGAGACCAGTGATCATGGATGACCCTTAGGTTCATGAAGTTCATAGTAATCATGGAATAGAGACTCTATGTACAACTCTTGAGGATTCGACCAGGCGGATGATTGAATAAAGGACCAGTGACCAGCTCTGGAACGTCTCGGCTTTTATAAAGAGTACAGTATACATATTTTAAGAAATGTATCAGAGGAAGAACTCTGTTTTCATACTTTAAGATAATGGTGGTACCCGTAGAGTTTGTACACCTTATTTTATGAGTCAATGACCTTTTCATGTTTTATAAACTCTATGAAAATATAAATAAACCATTTTAACATATTCCGCTGACTCTGATTTTATCATTTGAGTTCGGTAATGAAGGAAGTATTGTTAAAGTTAATTTCCTGGGATAACCTTATAACTAAGCTATTTTCAAAATGATTTTAAGATGTTCAGGAAATAATTACTTCTTCTACCGAGTTCACTTCCAGTTGCATGGTTTAAACTTGAGTACCACATTTAGGGAAAAATTTTCGTACTCCGATTTTTCCAACATAGTCAATAAGAAAAATAAAATTCTTTTGATTAAACGATGGGCGTTACATTTTATGGTATCAGAGCAATGGTCCTGACTTTTGGTCCTTGGGTGTGTGGTCCAATACGCTGGACATCAAGATTTGTGGAGTTTTTCCTGTGAAGTATGTTCCTACATACTTCTAACTGGAGTAAAGATTCTATCATTTGGCCCTTGGTTTGTGGCCTAGTGTTTATCTGGTAGTGTTTGAAGTAGCTTAAGTCAAAGTATGATAATAATGTACTTCTTTCAGGTCTGATCCAACCTGAAGTTCATAATGCCGATCCGTTATGACACCAAGGAATCAATGAGGGGTGATTCCAAAAGATCTAAAAGATAGCTAATATCCTCTAGGGAGGGTATTTTCCTCAGTAGAATGAAAGATTATCAAATCCTTAGATTTGGTGCTAGGTGGTTACCTCCCTAGTAATTGGCTTTGCAGAGTCTGTAACTCTGAAGCTGATTAATTCTTTGTAAGGACGTGAGATGATTGTGTTTTCTTGTGTTTGATCCACTCTGCTACTTCAAGATCGAACTCCTACAAGTTTTCTTGTAGTTGTCTCTCTCGTATGTTTGACCTATTTTAGTGAGCTATCTCTTCGGAGTAGACATGGTCTCCCCATCCTTTTAACAATTAAGTGTAATCTTGGATTTGGAGTGGATGCCCAAGAACCAAGTAATACTTAATTGTGATAGCGAGGCAAGAATCCGAAATCCAAAAGGGTACGTATGTGTTGTTTCATAGTGGATTTAAGGAAGAGGGAAATTGAGGAGATCTTGGTTTCAAAGAATTTTCCGGATATTCTCTATTGAAGTATCGGGTTTCGTCATCAAAGCATGGAGATCAAGTTTGGTATCGATTTGGTTCTAGAGGATGGTTTCATCTTTATTGTTTTTAGGATGGTGCCATCGGAAATAGCCGGATCGAAGAAACAAGCAAAGGTATTACTGAATTGGCAGTCAGTCGGATCAAGTGTGTTTCAATGCGGAACTTCACTAGTGTTCAATAAGAACAGGAGTAGAAGTATTGTGCATATGCGATGTTTATTTGGGAATGGAATAAGAGCACCATCAGAGATGAGTATTCCTTACCAAGAAAAGAGAATCGAATATGGAATAAATGGTGAAGCCTCGATAGTTTATAAGAATGACTTCAGGCTGAGGCATCATCAAATTGGAAACTGGAAGGAAGACATTCCCAAAGCAATATTTCAATTCCGATACGGACACTATGTGAAAGTAGTAATGTCGTTTGAATTGGCTCATGCTTTGTTATCTTCATGGGGTACATGAGCGGAATTTTCAGATCTTATCTGAAATCGTTTGTGCTGATGCCCGTTGTTAATATCCTAAATTATTAGGGGAATCTCAAAGAGCACATGGACTATCCTGAGAACGTGTTATGGGTCCTGAACGAGGGGTAGTTGTAACCCTTTTCAATGCAAGTCTGGCTAATGAAGTTAAGCTTTGAAAGCTCGTAATCTTTGAGGAAGGAAGGACAGCGGACTGAACAGCGAAGAATGCAGTTCTACAAAGGGGAACAACCAAAGTCAGTCGCTGAAGTTGAAATCTTTGGGTGCTACGGTAAGTTCACAAGAGGACCTTCTTAAATTAAGATACCTTTAACCAAGATAGATCGGAGGGACTAGTCTTTCATATGGAATGTGAAGTGCAAAGGAAATTGTCAGTAACGGAATAGAAGACTAACATCCTATCCTGTGTAACTCTTGCTCGATTCGTACAAAGGTATTGAAGTGTACTGTCGTGGATTGAGGCAAGGACCGGGAAGAGTAAAAGAAAGTTGGGTGTGTATGCATCAAGTGATGGAAGACACACAAGGTGAATCGTTCGACGCAGAACTTGAGCCTTGCAACGATCGTGGATGCTTTGAGGGCTTAAAGTCAATCATTATGGCACTACGCTTAAAGTGTTAGTGACCATGGATAATTGAAGTGATTTGTTAAATTAGAGGGATTTGAACAAGAGACAATGTCGACGGACAAAGTTTTGAAGGCTAATGATCGGAGACCCTGTCGTCATCAGGATAAAACAAATATGGAAGCACTTGCAATGGGCCGAAAGACAATTCATGCGAGCTCTATGAGAATTAAAGAAGTCGTTTGAATTGAGTAAGGATTCTAGTGGACTTGGCGATGCAAGTAGACCGACGAAAATTAAGAAGGGAAGGTTGCAAACCACAAGAAAATTCCTGATTCGAACTTGTGGGTTTTAACCAAAGTGATGAAGGGTTGAAAGGAAATAAGAGATCGGCTTTAGAAGGGAGGAAACCCAAATTCCATGAGGAAATGGATGAAAATTCTTGTTTTTAAACAGGAGTTTGAGTTCCGAATGATTTGGAAATTTGGAAGTTGATTCTGGAATTAAGAGAGCAAAGAAGGGTTAAACAAAAACGTTTTAGTGCTAAGGGTGAAGCTAAGATATGGAGGAACCATGTAAGACAGATGTTGGAAACTGAGGACTGACACATCACCGGGGGATTACTCAAGGAGAAGTTGTGGAAAAATGGGAGAAAGGAGAAGATTGAATTGTTGGAAATAAGACAAGTGGATATGGATCTTGGAGAATGTGATATCAAGATCGAAAGGTTGAAGGAGGATCCTCTCCAATGATCCAGATGAGAGATTCAAGAATGAAAAGCTCAAGGACGGCTTAAACCCGAATCTCAAGCTAACTATCAGTTATCAGGAAATGAGGAAGTTCTCGACATTGGGAAGCATATGTGAAATTTATGAGGACAAAGGGAAAAGGAGAAAAGAATCACTTGTCCACCTCAATGTGGGAAGTGTGGGGCACTTAACTCAGGTTCAAGACACGGTGTACCCAAGGGGATAGTTGTTTCAAGGGTAAAGGCAGGTAAAATGATCAGTAAGTGAATCAAGCTCGAAGAAGGTTCAGTCGGTTCGACGTGAGTTAGATTTGGATAAGGGTAAACCGAGTGATCTTCTTCCGATCTGAATTAATGTATTTAAATGTCTTTCGATTGCGTTAATTAGATTGTTTGATAATCTAGAAACCTAATCAAGTCTTGGCTTAAAAATTTCTGTGATCAAAACCCTTATCACAGTTGGATGTGATAAACTCCTTGGACACTACAGAATGGGAAGTTCAGTTAAGGCTAGAGAGATTAACAACCACCGGGATAGGACAAGCATTTGTCTCCCCAATGGAAATCTCTCTCAAACTTGACTATCTGACTAAGTCTGATAGTGACGATAATTTTCCCTATCTTTGAGTTCATCTAACTTAAAGGTAAATCGTATAGTCTTTCTTGAGAAAGATTATATCTGAGAGGGATGATTTTATTACTAATAGTTTAAATATTAGGACTGATCACCCTAATGTTTACAACTGTTAAGGAATGAAGTCATACAAATATCTCCTCACTCGTGCTCGCGTGATCAGAGTGCGCAGCGGAAAAAGTTTTCCTTGAAAAGTTTATTTGTAAAATGTTTCTATTGTGGAAAGTGTGTATTTTAAATGTGTTATTCAAAAAGCTCCTTTTGAAATAATATTTTGCGAAATATTTTGAGACGGAAAACTTGGTAGATGTATAAGGAAAATCTTTTTAAGTGGGGGAGGAATTTCCAAAAAAAAACTATAAAAAAATGATAAAAGAACCGTCTTTTATATAACTTTCGCAAAAGTTTTTAAGAATGAATTTCGGGGACGAAATTCCTTTTAAGTGGGGGAGTAGTGTAACACCCCTAATTTCGTTTTCAGAATAAATATGTTAAAATATTTGTTTATTAAATAAATAACAATTTCATGATTGATTTTTGGCTGGCACTGTATATATATACGTATATATTATGTGAAAATATTATTATGTTGGAGTTTTTGCATAAAATATTAGACTTCTGCAAATAAGTCTTTCAGGAGGACTTAAAAGCAATAATTGAAAGTCTTTTGGAGTTAAAACTAATTAAATAAGGATTTTAGTGAAAACTGGCCAAAATACTCGAGTATTCTGGGTTTGACAGCTCAAGATAGTGCGTGATAGCTGTCCAGCCATGGAAGAGCTCGGAGTTGCCACGAAACCAGCCTGAAACCTTCGTGTTGACACGCCTCCGGCCTCTAGCCACGTCCTATGACTCGTGGCGCCCTTCATGAACATCTTCCCATTCGTTATTCATCCTTGTGGTTGAAGGATTTGCTCATTCTTAAACCTATGAGCATGGAATCACATATTTAGGGTTCTTAACTTTCAAGACTAAATTCGTCTTCGTTTCTGAGCCTCTTAGAACAAATCATACACCGTTTCGAAGCTCACATCCAGAGCTTTGAAAAGCACCAAAAATCGTGAGCTAAGGTTGAGTGTGTGAGGAGTAATGAGCTCTGCAAGATAGAGATTCAAATCTGCCAAAAACCAGAACTTTGTTCAGATCCATCAACTTCGTGTCTTCGATTCTCTCTCATCCTTGAGAGTTAGGTCATGAGTGATATACAATTGGAAAGCTCTTTCAACGAGCTTCGATTCGATACCAAGTTTGTTAGATTTGAGTCCCTGGTTGAAAAGTTATGCTCTTGCGAAGTTAGGTGCTGAAATCTGCCAAACCAAATGTTCAGATTCAAAGAGCTGACTTTGAGCTTCAATTGTGGTAAGCTCAAGCTCCCTTTTGGTCTGAAACTTATTGGTTTTCAAAGTTCATGTTATAGAGAACATAGTCTAACCATTTTCCTCAATTTTTATGCATGATTCGAATGTCAATTAATGTGGTTTTGAACCCCTGTTGAAACTGTCATGCAAGTTCGGGTTGGAAGTGGTTAGAGCCTTTGGTTGTTGTTCTCTATGGAGTTTTTGTTCAAACACGACCCTAAGGCATGAGGGAAGCTTACCATTTGCTAGAATGAGAATAAAATGTATTTGAAATTAGGATGAGCCACCATGAGGCTTAAGGGCATAGCTTTGGATTAGAAAAATGGCATGGAGGCCAATTTAAGACATGGTATATGTTTGAGCAAGTTTGTTATGCTGCATGTGTATTGTATGCAAGTTAGTTTCATGCCAAAAATGATTAGAATGGAATTTGGTATGGCAAGTTGCTCAAAATGTGGTTTTTATGCATAATTGATGCTCATTTATGATTCACTGTAATACAATGTAATTTTTGTGTTGGAACATGTTTTATATGCATAATGTAAGCTCTGTTGATCCTTGGTTTTAACTGGAATTGGCTAGAATTGGAAATGGTATGTTAAAAGGCAATTTACAGTGTTATCTGTCTGAAAACACTCGAGTATTGGGGTTGATACTCGAGTATTTCGACCAAACCTGGGACATGGATTTCTGGGAAATGAAGAACACTCGAGTATCCATGAAGAACACTCGAGTATTTTGGTAAAACCTGAAAAATGAATTTCTGGAAAAGGAAGAACACTCGAGTATTCATGAGTTACTCGAGTATTTTTATGAAAAGCATGATTCACTCGAGTTCAGGGAAATTCCACTCGAGTATTTTTGCATTCAGTTAAAATTCTACTTGAGTCTTTTAAATTATACTCAAGTCTTGTTAATCAAAATGCTACCAAAATACCATTTTCAACTAAGTCAAATTTCAAGTAAGTTAAGGATGAATTACCAAGAAATGGGTCATGTTCCAAGGAGGATATATTGTGATAAATTACATTGTTATTACATGAGTGAACATAATGCATGTTGCACATAATAATATTAATGGATAGTCTTAAATGTAGAATTTGTGTGCATTCATGCATGATGATAAGACGATAGGACACCATTTGTCATGTTCGCAGAGCATGAAGAGGGTACTCTAGGAGTACCAAATGTACACGATAAGTTTGATGACACATTCTAGGAATGTGGGCAACATTCGAGGAATGTTGTTGATTCCGTTCTGGGAATGTGGACGTACATTCGGATTGGGACGTATGATATCAAGCTTGATTATTAATGTCATTCGTTCGGGGAATGTGAAAATATACTCTAAGAGTACCAAAGGTTGTATGACAAGCTTGATAACATATTTTGAGAACATAGGCAACATTCAAAGAACGTTGTTGAGATTGAGGAGAATGCGTTTTGAAAACGTGCACGTACAATCCGAATGGGACGTATTGTTTATGAGCCAAACTTGTCGTTACATTGGTAAATTTATTGCATGTTACACATATGGAGATTAAGGAATAACCTCAAATAGAATGTTGGTATGTATTGATGCATGGTGATGTGTAGCATATCATTTGTTCATGTTCGAGGAACATGCGGAGGGTACTCTAGGAGTACCAATTTGATTACGACTTGCCTGTAGTCACATTTTGGTAATGTGGCTAGCATTGGTTGCTGCGAATGTTGGGTATTCGACTTGGTGACGAAAGGATTATTGTAGTCACATTTTGGTAATGTGGCCAGCATTGGTTGCTGCGAACGTTGGATATTCGTCTTGGTGACGAAAGGATTATTGTAGTCACATTTTGGTAATGTGGCCAGCATTGGTTGCTGAGAATGTTGGATATTCGTCTTGGTGATGAGATGTGCACATCAATATTGGCATTATGGACCACGTTCCAGGCATAGTCGTGTGGCTTGCTCATAAACTATGCATATCACTTGACTATTTTATACACATGTGTATGCATTGGGATCATGATGATTTGCTTACTTGTGCATGTTAGTACTTTGTTCTCATTTGACTATGCGAATGAGTATAGCTTACCTCCTTGCCCTTATTAGGTGTTGACCAGGTACCTAGATGTTCTAGAGACCAGTGATCATGGATGACCCTTAGGTTCATGAAGTTCATAGTAATCATGGAATAGAGACTCTATGTACAACTCTTGAGGATTCGACCAGGCGGATGAACGAATAAAGGACCAGTGACCAGCTCTGGAACGTCCCGGTTTTTATAAAGAGTACAGTATACATATTTTAAGAAATGTATCAGAGGAATAACTCTGTTTTCATACTTTAAGATAATGGTGGTACCCGTAGAGTTTGTACACCTGATTTTATGAGTCAATGACCTTTTCATGTTTTATAAACTCTATGAAAATATAAATAAACCATTTTAACATATTCCGCTGACTCTGATTTTATCATTTAAGTTCGGTAATGAAGGAAGTATTGTTAAAGTTAATTTCCTGGGATAACCTTATAACTAAGCTATTTTCAAAATGATTTTAAGATGTTCAGGAAATAATTACTCCTTCTACCGAGTTCACTTCCAGTTGCATGGTTTAAACTTGAGTACCACATTTAAGGAAAAATTTTCATACTCCGATTTTTCCAACATAGTCAATAAGAAAAATAAAATTCTTTTGATTAAACGATGGGCGTTACATTTTATGGTATCAGAGCAATGGTCCTGACTTTTGGTCCTTGGGTGTGTGGTCCAATACGCTGGTCATATTTTAAGAGTACAGTATACATATTTTAAGAAATGTATTAGAGGAAGAACTCTGTTTTCATACTTTAAGATAATGGTGGTACCCATTGAGTTTGTACACCTGATTTTATGAGTCAATGACCTTTTCATGTTTTATAAACTCTATGAAAATATAAATAAACCATTTTAACATATTCCGCTGACTCTGATTTTATCATTTGAGTTCGGTAATGAAGGAAGTATTGTTAAAGTCAATTTCCTGGGATAACCTAATAACTAAGCTATTTTCAAAAGCTACTTCGTGCAATCAAGGTTATCTCAAAATGATTTTAAGATGTTCAGGAAATAATTACTCCTTCTACCGATTTCACTTCCAGTTGCATGGTTTAAACTTGAGTACCACATTTAAGGAAAAATTTTCATACTCCGATTTTTCCAACATAGTCAATAAGAAAAATAAAATTCTTTTGATTAAATGATGGGCGTTACAGGGTCCATAGGCTAAGGGATTGACATCATATAAATAAGCACACAAAACAGAAATCTCGAGAGAGTAAGTATTCCCAAGCATGCAATGCCAACAATGTGGATTTACAATAGGCAAGATATTAATAAATAACAACATCATACACACAAGCAATAGATAAAAAGCATTCTCATATCCATTCTCATCATCAACATCCGTTTCTCTTGCTCTTATCAATATCATTACTTTCTCTTTCTCAAATTCTTAACATAACCACATCACATTCTATGAATCTCTTATTCGAATCAGTTTCCATCATAACATAATCTCATATGCTTTTCCATTCTTTCATTCTTGGAATCATTTCTTAATATTATACACTTCATCTTTTCTTATTTAAGTTTTATGAATTCGTATCCATCAATGATGCGGGGAAAATTAATCATCATTGAGGAGGTCGTTAAACACAGTTAGCACACACGTCTACATCTCCTCGGTAATCCACCCAACCTAGTCGGAAGCAAACAGGAGTACATGACCTTTACCACGCGGGCTTGACAGCTGTCTCAACAAATCAAATGGCTCCAAGCCAGGAGAACTGTAGAAAATCGGGTACAGTCTCAAATCAAATTATATAAACAAGGCACACTGTAGAAAATTCGGGTACAGTGGCAAAATCAAAGAGCCCTGTTCCAGTCCCTCTCACTGTTCAAGATTTGCAATCTAGGGGGCGACAGTATTTTCTAGCTGCGCTGCAGAACATCACCACGACCTATCGGGACCAATCACCCGCGTCACCTGTGGGATTCGTTTCGCCTAGAAAAGTACTCTAGACTTCTTGACGTTTCACCGTCATTGTCCTCCCCTAATGCAATCTCCACCTGAGTATCCCTGATACCCATGGTATCTTCCTCTCCACTACTTCGATATCACACTCATAACTCACCACGTTAACTCAAGTCTTTTATAATTTTAATATTTTAATTAACGTCTTATTCCTATGGTCGGCTCATCCTTGGTGCATCCCTTCAACGAGTCCCGACCACTAATCGATAATTCGCTTTTCTCAACTTAGCACAAGGCTTGGGCATTAACAACATGCATCTCATCTCTTGGACTTTCACAATACAATCTCATATCTCAGCTCAGGACATCAGTATTTCAGCTTCACTTTCACAACGGAGGAGCAAGCTCAACTCACGTCATGCCTCTTTCTCATGGGTCTCATCTTTTGCAACCGAAGAGCACAGCTCCACTCATGCCAATACAATCTCATAAGTCTCATCAGCATTACTTTCTGCAAATCTTGCTCAATCATTATCATCAGCCCTTATCGCATTCTTATAATTTCCACAATATCTCAAAATCTTTCTCAAACTTTAGCTCATATCTCTTTTTGATCACTTTCGTGTTAATCATTTCTCTTTCTTTTCGATATCACATCTCTATTTATCACTGGAACTTTTGCTAAAACAACATCATAGTTCTTTTCATACCTCTTACTCATAATTCTCATTAACATTACTATCATCATCATTATTATCATCATCATTATCCTCATAATCAATAACAACTCAGGTCTCATCATGCATAATAAATTCTTTAGTAAACAAACAACAGCATACTAGCATTCAAACATCGTCACATAAACTCATCACATAATCTCACGTGATCTTTGTCTCCTTCGCATGAGTGGCCACACCACAATAATATTGCCACTATGCTACTGACTCAGAACCACTAAGTTCCGACTTTTGAGATGGTCGAAACGACTTAATATGTTACCTAAATACCACGGTGTTTGAGGGAAACTTCTCTCTCACCTCTACTGGCAACAATTCCCGATAAGCTCCTTGAATTCCAATGCGATGCGTGTATCCACTTCACGATCGTTACTGGCAACTAAAACATTTCTCTTTCATTAAAATCGTTCTCATACGATCATTTCGAAAACAGAACACCATTACCAAAACTTCTTATTTGAACATAGAGTATTCTCTTTTTCTCAATAGTTTGAAATCAACTTTGGGTTTTAAACTCACAATCATGATTTAAATGCAATCGTTTGTTTAATAACACGTTCAAGAATTTAAAACTTGAAATATTCTTTTCAAACACTTGCTTATTGAATCAAAACACAAATAGTTCCTTGGCTTTCATAAAGGCCACATTTATCTTAAGGGTTTTCATATACAAACCACCATTAAATTAAAACCATACAATTCAATAATTATATGAAAATCTTCTCTTCTCTCGTTTTGATCTTAAAACCGTGAGCATCTTAAAATAAAATGGCAAATCTTGATTCATTTTCTCATCATGAAATTCAGACATCCACCTTAAAGAACAAAACCTTTATTCTTATTCTTAAATCCTTATAATCATTTTCAAACATACATATTTAGCATTTCAAGTCACTCAAAAATCCATGTATCAAGTACACACTCATCATGCATGCACATGAAATAAAAGTCAAGTGCAAGCTCTTATTTTTCTAAGCATGGCCGAATCTCATCACACACAAGACAAGGCTTATATTCACAATTTTCAAACACTAATGCTTTATAACACTTAAACAAAATCATGCACATATGGAAAACAACCTTTTAAACATATCATCCTACTTTGAACATCATGACCGAAATAGTTATTAAAGAAAAAGAATATCCTTGCTTAGAATTATTGATTTGGGTCCAATATATATAGATTTGAGCATTATTTGGACTCCCTTATACTATGTATTTGGCTTGTTTCTCTAGCAAATTTAGGACTTTTTATTAGATTTTAATTATTTTTAGTAGTTTAGGGTCCTTTGAATGTTTTGATTCGTTTGTTAGTGTTTCAGGTACTTTTTGGAGCTTAAATGGATAAAATATTTATGGACCTGAAAAGAGGACGAAAAGATCTTGCAAATGGAAAAGAACGGAGCAAAACGGAGCCGGAGTAGGTCCCGCGCGCCTGAGGCGCGGGGACGGGTGCGCCTGAGGCGCGCCTGCGTGAAAAGGAATTGTCATCAGACCTGCGCGCCTGGGGCGCGAGGTCGCGTGCGCCTGGGGCGCGCGTACATTTTGGAGGCCCAATTTGACCAGATTCTGAACAAAATAGAAGAAGATAAGTCTAATTTGGCTTCATATCTTAGATTTGGTCAGAAATTAGAAGATAAACATGGACCTTATCTATTAGATTTAATTAAGATTTATTTTAGGATTTGTTTTACTCTTTAAATAGAGGATTTGTAAATAGTTTTTAGGAGGTTTTGAGATCATAGAATTCAATTAGGATTAGAAAGAGAGGTTAGTAACATCTATTGAGAGCAAGGAGGCAAGGCACAAGGATTGAAGGTCTCTTGGAGAGTTAACCTGTATTGTCTATGATATGAGGTTTTCTCTTTGCTTCTGTTTTCTTTATTTCTGTATGTGTAACTAAAACCTCTTGTTAGGAACGTGGTATAAATTGTATGATGTAACTTATTTTAATTTATGATTTAGTATTTTGCTGTTTTTAATTCATGCATTAATTGAGTTTTTATTTCATACATAAACCCGCGCAATTTATGTTTTGGATTTCTTAATTCGCAACGGGAGTTGGGATTTTGAATAGGTCATGCAATTAATGGTATAATCAGTCCAAAATATAGGGATATAATTGGATGATTATATGGCTTTTTAATTCCCTTGTGCTGAATGGATATTTTCTTATATTGTAATTTGTTGAGGGATCAAGGATTAAATATATAGAAAATAAGGGTAATGTTAGAGACGTCTAACTATTGCTATTTGAGAGGAATAGTCCATGAATTGAAGGATAATTAAAGGAAAATATAAATCATAGTTAAAATAAGTGAATCATACAATGAAACCAAGTTCCTAACCTTTTTCTATTGCTTTCTATACATCTTATCTCCTCAATCTTCTTATTTTATTTTATTATTATTCTCCTTCTCCTTTTAAATTTCAATAACATGTTGCCTTAATAATTACGAATTGGTGAAAAGTTATTAGAAACAATTTGCAATCCCTGTGGGACGATATTCGGTCTTCCAGACTATATTACTCGTTGACCCAGTCCACTTGCTGGCACATCAACAAGTTTTTGGCGCCGTTGCCAGGGATTGAAATTCGATTCTAATTTCTTTTCGGTACTTTTTGTAATTATTTGTGTAATTTGTACTTCCTCATGTATAATTATAGTTGTAATAGTGATTCAGATTGTGATAGATTTATTCCTTATCCTTATCCTCCATACTATGTTGCACAAAATATAACTCCTAGGAAGGCCCAATGGGAAATAGCTCTAGAGAAATTGGCTCAAGCCACTGAGGATTTTGTTAAAGATTGCAAAAATAATTTTAGATCCCCTCGTGTTGAGCCAATTCTTCCCCCAGTGGAGAAAAGTCATGGGAAATTAACCAAGATAAATTAGCTCAAAAAATTAGTAGTAATGTTCAAGAAATTAATTTTATAGAAAAAGAAAACAGAAAAAGTTTTGAGAACATAGAAATAGCACTTGATAAAATTCCAAAACATTTATCTGAGGAGTTACAAGCATTATCAACAATTTTTGACTCTCCTAAAAAAGAGGAGGAAGTTGTGGTGATGGATGTGACCAATGATCAAATCCTTTTGGAGGAGCAAAAATTTGAAAAAGAAATTGTGCATGATAGGTTTGAGGAAGAGGATCGAAAAATAAAAATCGAAGGTTTAAAAATTGTAGAAAAAATTGAACTACCCTTGCATGAGGAATTTGTTGCTATAAAGAATTTTATTAAATCTAGTTCATGCTTGGGTGATTCAAAATTTTTCTATTATATTCAACCTAAGTACTTTTATGAAAAATATCTAGAACAATCTGAATCATTATTAGGCAATAGGAAGCATGAGAAAGTAATCTTCTTGACTAATGGAGTTAACAACTTCATGATGGATGATGGAAGAAAAGATCACCCAAGGTCTTTCTCATGGGATGTGGGCATAACTCATTATTGTTGCATCACATGGGATTTGACCCATAGAATTTGGGATCCTGGTGGATTTGTTTTGTACATAAGCAGTAGTGTAGGTTTCAATTCTTAGATAGTTTTTGTGAAAAAAAAAATGAGGAACAGACCTCGTGCGCCCCGGGCGCACGCGGTGACGCGCCTCAGGCGCGCCGGGCTGCTAAAAGCCCTGTTTGGGGAATTTCACTCCTACTTGGGGTGCAAAAGTTCAGTTTTGGGGTCAAATTCTAATTCTACCACCTTATCTCTTAGGATTAGATTTATTTTTATCTTATCTTTTAGTAATAGATATTTTTTTTTATTTTTTAGGAACAGATTAGTTTTTTTTATCTTTTAGGAGTTTGTTTTATCTTTTTAGGATTAGATTTATCTTAGGATTATTTTTAGAGTAGATTTTTTTTATTTATTTTCGTTTTTTTTATTTTCTATTTTTTAGGGATAGATTTATTTTAGGATTAGATTTGTTTTTGTAGGATTTGGACTCCATTAGCCCCAATTTTTTGAATATTACACCCTAGGCCCCTGTACCTCACAAAAATATTGTCCAGCTTTTTAGGTAGTTTTTAATTTTTATTTTGTAGTTTTAGGGTAGATTAGTTTGCTTGAGGACAAGCCAACATCTAAGTTTGGGGGAGTATATACAAAATAAAAAATAAATTTTTCAGATCTGAATTTTTCTCCCATATTTTTGGTATTGGTTTGTGTCCTTAGCAAGAGTAATTAATTTTTCTAACCTTAGGACTTTTTCTCTTTTGATTCATGTACATACTTAGTTTAGGACTTAGACTCATTGGTATTCGACTCTATTTGATTGAACTGTATATGATTATGGTGACTGGGTTATTTCGACAAAGGCTTTCAGAACTTGTGATTAGTGAACTGACTTTAGCCATATGTGAGGTTTTGAGCCTATTGAGGGGTATGAATTTTATTGAAATATTCTGATATTGAGACCCCTATTTTTTCATGAGTGTGTTCACTTTGATATTGTCTTCTAGAACTTGACCTGTGACCATTTCAAAATTGATAATTGATTGCATGCATTAAGATGATTAAGGCACCTAGGATGTGTTTTTGTGGCCTTCAGAATTTGCATTGAAAATAATTCCATTAGTTGCCCACTTTGAGCCTTATAATGATATATATTTTTTCTTTGGTACCCTGCATTAATTGATTGATTTTATTGTGAGTACCTTGGGAATTGTGGATGAGCAATTAAGTGGAATGTGATGCAAAAGAAAGAAAATAAAAAGTGTATGAGTTCTAATTCTCTTCCAATAAAAAAAATAAAAAATAAAAACAAATGAATGTGAAAGGAAGAGAATAGAAGAAGAGAATAGAAAAAGGAATTTGGAAAAGAAAGGAAGAATAAAATGTTCCTGATGTGAGTGTGAGTCTTTATTGTATTCATTGCTCATTCATGGTTTTTGAGGGAAACTTGTTTTTGTAAATATTTTTTTGCAAGTTAGCCTTTGTTTTATCCCTTCTTTCTTTTATCCCACCTGACACTTTTAGCCATGGCCCCATTACAACCAAAAATAAGACCTTTTGATTTTTGCATGCATTCAATAATTTCAGTGGATATGTTGGTCAATGGTCAAGCCTATGGTAACACATTATCATTGTTGAACTTGAGTGAATTGAAAATATGACCCTTATACACTTTTGAGAGAAACAATTGAGAGGTTGAGAGTGTTCGCTAGTTCTGAGTTTTAATGGGATTGTTACGTTAACTAGTATGTAATTGTGTATATAGTTTATGATAATATGTGTCGAAGTGATGAGTCGTAGTCTTAGATTAGGTGTGTTCATGTTGATTTAGGGAGTTTGTCTTTTGTTTAGAATTTTTATTTTACTTTTGCCTGGGACATGCAAAATGCTAAGTTTGGGGGAGTGATTTGGGTCCAATATATATAGATTTGAGCATTATTTGGACTCCCTTATACTATGTATTTGGCTTGTTTCTCTAGCAAATTTAGGACTTTTTATTAGATTTTAATTATTTTTAGTAGTTTAGGGTCCTTTGAACGTTTTGATCTGTTTGTTAGTGTTTCAGGTACTTTTTGGAGCTTAAATGGATAAAATATTTATGGACCTGAAAAGAGGACGAAAAGATCTTGCAAATGGAAAAGAACGGAGCAAAACGGAGCCGGAGTAGGTCCCGCGCGCCTGAGGCGCGGGGACGGGTGCGCCTGAGGCGCGCCTGCGTGAAAAGGAATTGTCATCAGACCTGCGCGCCTGGGGCGCGAGGTCGCGTGCGCCTGGGGTGCGTGTACATGTTGGAGGCCCAATTTGACCAGATTCTGAACAAAATAGAAGAAGAGAAGTCTAATTTGGCTTCATATCTTAGATTTGGTCAGAAATTAGAAGATAAACATGGACCTTATCTATTAGATTTAATTAAGATTTATTTTAGGATTTATTTTACTCTTTAAATAGACGATTTGTAAATAGTTTTTAAGAGGTTTTGAGATCATAGAATTCAATTAGGATTAGAAAGAGAGGTTAGTAACATCTATTGAGAGCAAGGAGGCAAGGCACAAGGATTGAAGGTCTCTTGGAGAGTTAACCTGTATTGTCTATGATATGAGGTTTTCTCTTTGCTTCTGTTTTCTTTATTTCTGTATGTGTAACTAAAACCTCTTGTTAGGAACATGGTGTAAATTGTATGATGTAACTTATTTTAATTTATGATTTAGTATTTTGCTGTTTTTAATTCATGCATTAATTGAGTTTTTATTTCATACATAAACCCGCGCAATTTATGTTTTGGATTTCTTAATTCGCAACGGGAGTTGGGATTTTGAATAGGCCATGCAATTAATGGTATGATCAGTCCAAAATATAGGGATATAATTGGATGATTATATGGCTTTTTAATTCCCTTGTGCTGAATGGATATTTTCTTATATTGTAATTTGTTGAGGGATCAAGGATTAAATATATAGAAAATAAGGGTAATGTTAGAGACGTCTAACTATTGCTATTTGAGAGGAATAGTCCATGAATTGAAGGATAATTAAAGGAAAATATAAATCATAGTTAAAATAAGTGAATCATACAATGAAACCAAGTTCCTAACCTTTTTCTATTGTTTTCTATACATCTTATCTCCTCAATCTTCTTATTTTATTTTATTATTATTCTCCTTCTCCTTTTAAATTTCAATAACAAGTTGCCTTAATAATTACGAATTGGTGAAAAGTTATTAGAAACAATTTGCAATCCCTGTGGGACGATATTCGGTCTTCCAGACTATATTACTCGTTGACCCAGTCCACTTGCTGGCACATCAACAATTATGTTGACACCTTTCAAATCAAGCTATATCAATGATCATTCAAATTAATTAGTTTTATCTTTAAATCAACATGCAAAGTAAAATCAATTTATTTCTTTTATTTCTTGACCAAAACCGAATTGAGTATAGAAAATAACTCAAACTCTTAATAACATATTCATATACCAAATCAACTTTATTTGCCCAAAGCTAAACTCAAACAATGGCACATAAAGAAAATAAAAAAGACTTGAGTAAAACTTGTTCCAAAACCGAATGGAGTATGAAAATTACTTTCAAGCTTTTAAACAAAGATTTAGGCTCTCATAGGCTTAAAATCCATAAATCTATCAAGGAAACATACATGCAAAACAAAATGAACCAACTTTGATGTTTATGAAAGTAAAACCGTGAGCTTCACACAAACTTTCATTAAATTTCTTAACTTTAATCAACACACCACCTCAAGCATCACATCAAAGCTTTTATCTTTCAAATCTTAATAATTTCATGCATGCACTTTAAATCTTTAGATTAAAGAAGTCTCATCATGCATGTAGCTTAAATGATGATCAAACATGATTTTCTACTCTCCCTAGGCTTGACCGAATGATATCATGTAAAAAGACTAGATCTTTGATTTTATTTTCACATGCAAAGTCCAAAACTCATAAATCACATCATGTTCTTGTTCATGCAAAACTTTAAAGCACTATTTTCTTTTCCAAACATCAACATCATCATCATTTAAACAAAATCTTGCTTCAAATCCTTTTTACACTAAAAATCATTTTTAAAGCTTGTTATTCTAATTTCTCTTCAAAATCGTAACATGCATCAAGGAAAAATCAAATCTTTTCACTTAAAGTTAACATGCAAGACTCAAGTTTCATGCTTTTTCATAGATCAACCATAAATCATCACATGCATAAGAAGATCAAGACAAATAAACAAATGTAAGCACAAACTTTAAACAAAACCGTGACAAAGAAGGATTACAAGTTAAAGATCCAAACTTTTTAACATAAATATTCATGATCAAGGCTTAAAAATAGCATGCATGTCATTTAAACTTCAAGATCACTTCAAAGTAAACACATGCATCATAAATTTTTAAGTTCAAACAAAGTTTATCATAAAGTCCTTTACAACACAAGATTAAATACACTAAAAACTCTCAAAAAGCTTAAACAACTACCTTAAATCAAAAACTTTAACTTCAAGCTTCAAGATCTCTCTCTCTTCTCCTAAGTTAGCTTCGGCCTTCTCTCCCTTTTGGGTAATGGGTAATCTTCTTCATGAGTTTGAAGAAGGAAGTGTGTGAAGAAGAAAAATCAAGAGTGTATGTTGAGAAGCTTGGATCATCTAACTCTCTCTTTTCTCTTTCTCTCTCGGCCTCACTCTCTTTCTCTCTATGTCTCAAGAGCTTGGTGTTGCTCTTGGGACCAAGGTGTGTAGAAAATGAAATGAAGAAGGAAATGGAATGGATGAAATGAAAATGAAATGAATCAACTAGCCACACCCACACTCACACGGCTATATATAGGCAAAGGCAAGGGCATGGGGTTCCCTCTCCCAATTCGGGTCTAGGGTCCAAATTCAAGGGTAATTTTGTCCAACCCATTTGTTGCATGAAAATGGTCTTGTCTTGGTGGACAATGTAGAGTGATTTAAGGAGAAAGTCATTTCATGCATCATTACACTCACCACCTCACATTTTCTACTAATTTTCCTTTAAATCCTTACTTCCTTAATTCCTAAGAAAATAGACTTCAAATTGGTCCTCTTAGTCTATATATGGCCGAATACACACATAGGAGGGAAATAAAATTTTCCTTTCATTTTTTTAAGAAAGAACAATTTAAATCATGAGACATTCTAAAAATTTAAGGCATAACATCTAACACACAATCAAACACATAGGCAATACTTTAGGGCATTATATATCTTAGGAAAACAACTTAAAATCATACATCATACACACACTCATATTCACATCAAGTCATGCACTCATTCATCTCAAATTTACTATTTAAATTTGCATATAATTATTTTACTCTTATGATAAGAAAACATTAATGCTTACAAACTTGAAAATTCCAAAGATATGCTCCTTAAGGAAATTAATAAACTGCACAAATTGGCTATAGGTATGAACTTTGATTTATTTTCTAAAACCATATTTTTGCATAATTAGAAGATCTCCAAAAAGGAATAACTTATTTGAGGTCTCTAATTATTTTCATCACTCAATACTTTCGAAATTCACACTTTATAGACCTGGAAAATAACATTTTGTAAATCAATCCAAATAATTATAAAAATTCTATTTTCAAATTCTACGTTTCAACACGATCGTTTTCATATAAAGATCATAATTTTCCGAGTTACGGTTGAAAAGATAAGCATTTTCAAAGTTACCAAATTCACTTTGGTTATAAGGGAAAATTCATTTCTTCAAGAAATCTCAAATAACAAAACCATAACTTATACCTCATTAATCCAAACTCAATTAAAATCATTTGCTTTAAGTTTATAAAACATTCATCTAAAAATCCTTCTTAAATTCTCAAAATTCCTTTAAATAAAACCTTATTGATTTTATTTAAGTAAGGAAAAATGCGGGATGTCACATTCTCCCCAACTTAAAGATTTCTCGGCCTTGAGAAATGATGCGCGAAACCGTCCTGTTCAAGAGTGCGTAGCTCCTTGTAGCAATCCTCTTTATTCTTATATGAGCTGATTGTTGCGAAGTACCATTCATTCATTGTCCTTAGGAAGGAATTGGAATAGTTCTCAACAAAAATAATCTTTTGGGGTCATTCCATTGTCAAATACAATGGTATATAACAACATGGTTCTGCTAGTCAAGATGAGTTTTAAGGATGTTCAATGTTGCTGAAACAGATAGCAACGCTCAAAGGAATATCATGCTTATGCCAATCCGAACAAGGATACTACTCATATGGTTCCTCTCTCAGCTTACCCTTTTCTATTAGTTTCCAACCTAGACAGGTTACTTCAAAGCCTCAACTCTCCATTTACTCCCCAACTTTAATGACTCTTACTACTGTATGTCCCAGCTACGGACATAAACTCTATTCCAGAAAAATTCTCAATCCTCACCTCTTTCGACTTATCCTACCATACCTCTCTTCTCTTCGTTCAAATTCATCTCATCGTTGTCCTAAATTCTGCCAAACATTTACCCGTATAGGTCTACCCTATTCATCACCAGTTCTTCCTTTCTTTGAGCAATTACTAATCCTCAAGAGATATGTACATCATTTTACTCCTTCTATTACTTACTGATTGTAATAACTTAAGCATCCTAACCCTTTTTCTATCCTTCCTGTTCCACCTTAGGGTCTAAATCCATTGAAATTCCTCTAATCCAAGGACTATCTATCTAAACAGAAGGTCTTTATTCCTAGTAGTACTTCTCAAATCCACATGTTACCGTTACCTTTGTCTATCAAAGCGTCACATTTCCATCATTCGTTCTAATATTTGATCATTACTTAAGGGTTCTAGGTGTAAATTCCTTCGCCTCATCTATTCAATTCCCCACTATTAGCAACGATTCACACTCGACCAAATCATTTATTCTCCCTAACTTCAATTCTATGATCACAAACTCTTCCGACTCGTCTCAGACTTCCTACTGTCTCAATACCATCTACACCAAGATTTTTGATAAATTATCCTTTCACATACTTAGTTCTGACTAATCCATACGGTCCTCCATCTTACTTAAGGCTCAAAAGTCATCCTTACTCTACTTCATGACCAATGCATCTCCCTTATTCGTACCTTCTAATCCTTACTTTCCTCGAATATTGCAAATTTTGCCTAACAACACCTCACGATCTACTCCTGGTTTAGGGATAGCTACCCGACTGGCATAAGTCATCACCAAACTTTTGGGAATCAAACAGCTTGACAATAGGGAGGGCTCATAAACTGAGTTCACAATTTAGGTCTAATCAAAATTAAGTCAGAAAGGCACAAGGTTACTTCAGAGATCAGCTTAGGTAATAAACAACAGGAAGTAGGTTCAAGTCTCAAATCAAATCAAGAGTTCAAAGGTTATCCTGAACAAAAGGAATCACAACAAAAGAGGGTTTTAACAAAGAATGGTAAGTTCAAATGATGACTAAGGTTATCGTGCAGGAGACCTCCGAGCAGATCCGAATGATTAAGGACAAGATGAAAGCGTCGCAAGATCGACAGAAGATTTATGCCGATCAGCGTAGGAGATCCTTGGAGTTCGAGGTCGGTAATCATGTGTTCTTAAGGGTGGCTCCTACCTCTAATGTTGGCCGAGCACTTAAGTCCAGGAAGTTGTCTCCAAAGTTTGTCGGGCCATATCAGATTTTGGAGAGGGTTGGAACAGTGGCATCTCAGGGGCAAGGAAATCCCTTTGGTAAAAGTGATTTGGTAAAGGAACAACGTAGAAGAGGCTACGTGGGAGCTGGAGAGCAGAATGAGGGAGTCTAATCCCCATTTGTAAGTGCCGAGCTGAATTTCGAGGACGAAATTTTGGTAAGTGGGAGAGGATTGTAACATCCTGTTTATTTCTAATCGGTGCCGATTAATTTAAGTGTCATGTGTTGTGTGTAATCCTGGTTGGAGGATGTGTGGTTCAAGAGACTAAGTATGGAGTGTCGGAGTTCGATGAGACCAGACTCTATGTTAGCGGAGCTCTTAGGAGCCGAGCAAGTATTACCAAGCTCGTGGGTGTGTGCCTCGTAGGAGGCACAGAGCTCGGATTGGCCGAGTATGTGACTTAGAGTCACGAGGACAGGTTGTAGAATCAAAAAGGTTTTGATGAAGACAAATAAATCAACAAGTTGTCCTTGATGAAGACAAAGCAACAACAACCATTTAGAAGTTTTCCATTTCCCGCTCCCTTGTAATATTTTATATTTATGTTGAGTGTGGGTGGTAGACTTAGGTTTTTACTCAAGCGATTATGAGTTAGTTGGCATGAATACTAGTTGAGCTAAAATAGTGAAAAAGCTTAGAAAGGGACTAGGTGCTTTGGAAAATCATTTATGGTCTTTAATTTTTATAAAAGTAGCAGTAACTACTCGAGTAGTTGGTGCACTACTCGAGTAGTCTGCATTGATGAAAATTAGTCTACTTACTGTCTCCTCAACTACTCGAGTAGTCTGTTGACTAATCGATTAGTTCTCAACTAATCGATTAGTTACTTCACTAATCGAGTAGTTTGAGAAACAGTAAGTCCACAAATTTTCTCACTATTCGAGTAGCGCTTCAACTTCTCGAGTAGTACGTATCAGATCTGTCAGTATTTTAATTCTAATATGGCTGTTGAAGAGGCAATCAAGGGAGAATCTTTCCTAATTAGTTTTCTAAGGCTCCTCCCTGATTCTGGCGATTTGAAAACTCAATATAATGATTACCTCTTCAACAAGAGTGAGAGGCATCTTGAGCAAAAACGTTTTCAAACCTTGCACCCAAAAAGAACCTTTGATCCAATCCCTTTCTAAGAATCAATCTCTTTCTAGTATTCTAGCTTTCTTTTTCATTGTCAATTGAGATTGGTTGGAGCCGCTTCGTTGTGATCTGATTACTCCATTGAAGAAAGGAAGGAGCACTTGAAGGTTTCAAGAGGCTCGATTGCTTAAGGGAGAAGGTGTTCTTGAAGGTTTCAAGAAGCTCTCTTTGTGGAAGGTTGAAGAGGTTCTTCAACAGAGAATCAATTGAAATTGGGGTAAAGTTCAAGAGTTTGGTACACTCTTGAAGGGTTAGGATTAGATTGAGTGAGGTTCACTAATTAATCCTGTTTGTATCCAATTTAATTGATTATTAGTAGACACTCCCTAAGGTTTAGGGGGGACTGGACGTAGCTCTCAAGTGGGTAGAGAGTGAACCAGTATAATAATTCTCTGTGTCTATCTTTTATTGCTTTAGTTTATTTCTGTTATTTAATCTTTCTTCAGAACCTTAAGATAGCAAATCATCCGCTTCTGTTCTTGGCTTTGTGTTAGCAAAACCCAGCTTTTGAAAACTCTGTTATCTGTCTGAATTGACACGCACTACTCGAGTAGTCCATCAACTAATCGAGTAGTTCATTCATTTTTGAACAGAAAATTATTTTTGTTTTAAAACAGTAAGCGCGTAATTTGTTATTATCAATTACATTCGAAAAATTAGTATCGTTACTTCAATTTACTATTCACCCCCGCTCTACTAAATTGTTAGGCCGCTTGTTGGTTTCCAACAAGTGGTATCACAGCTCGGTCGAAAGATCGAGTGTAAAAACTTTTTCGAAAAGATCCTTAAGGAAACCATGGGCTCTAACAATCCTTTTGGAGGGGAAGGCTCTTCAATAAACCGTCCTCCACTGTTTAATGGTGAAGGATATGCTTATTGGAAAGCCAGAATGAAAATATTTATTGAAGCGATTGATATTGATGTTTGGAATGCAATTGAAAATGGTCCCTATATACCTAAAAGAAAAATAAATGATGAAGTTGTAGAAATTCCTAGGGCAAGTTGGAATGATGATGACAAAAAGAAAGTTTCCAATGATTTGAAAGCTAAAAACATCATCACGTCCGCCTTGTCTTATGATGAGTTCTTCAGAGTTTCACATTGTAAAAATGCGAAACAAATGTGGGACGTTCTACAACTTACTCATGAAGGGACAAGCGAGGTTAGAAGGGCTAGATTAAATACATTAATGCATGAAATGAGTTATTTCGCATGCTCCCTAATGAGTCAGTTAATGACATGCAAAAGTGATTTACTCATATCATAAATCATCTCATTGCGCTTGGTAAAACATTTCTTAATTCTGAAGTTATTAATAAAGTATTGAGATGTTTAAGCAGGGAATGGCAACCCAAGGTCACAGCTATCATGGAGTCAAAGGATTTAGACACCTTGGATCTTGCAACCCTCTTTGGAAAGCTTCAAGAGCATGAGATGGAGCTCGGCCGTCTAACTTTGCATGAGGAGTTGCATAAGAAAAATAAGGGAATCGCACTAAAGACCACCACAAAATCAACTAAGGTATGTGATGATTCCTCTAGCTCTAGTAATGACTCCGAATCTAGTTTAGATGATGAAAGTTTTCAAAAACTAGCAAAGAGGTTCCGTAAATGTTTTAAAAATACAAATGATTTAAAAAGAACAAAGGAACCTAAGGACTCCTACCATAGAAATTGTTCTTCAAAAGATAAAATTAAATGTCATGAATGTGGTAAGAGAGGTCACATAAGACCTCATTGTCCTGAGTATCTTAAGAGACATAAAGATGAAAAGAAAAAGGGCAAAAGAGCCTACATAGTGAGGGATGCACCGGATGAAAACAAAGAGACAAGCTCAAGCACATCAAGTGATGAGGAAGAAGTCAATCGTTGCTTGGTGAGTAGATTTGATGAAGGCGCATCATCAAGTTTCACTTCAAGTAAGCAAGGAACCGAGGTAAATTCCGATTCCGAATCTGAGTCTCATGATTATGAAGAATTATATAATGCTTATGTTGAAATGCATAAAGAATTCAAGAAACTTGCTAAATCAAATGACAAAGGAAAAAGAGCTATTTTGAAATATAAAGAGCAAGTCTTGAATTTAGAAAAATGCATTGATGATCTAAATAGTAAAAATGAAGCACTACAACAAAGTATTGATTCTTTGAAAATTCAAGAAATCCCTCCTTGTGAAAGTTGCAAAAGTCATGAACATGAAGTTACAAATTTGAAAAACACTATTGCAACTTTATCAAGAAGTGATCAAAGATTAAATCAACTTCTTGAAAATCAAAGGAACAATACAAATAAAACCGGCTTAGGATACATGAATGCCAATAAAAAGAATTTTAGAAAAGTTGGTTCTTTTTCAAATGTTAATTATTCTAAAAAGCCAACTTGCTTTTATTGTGGCATTCATGGACTCACCTCAAATATTTGTAGAATTAAATCTCATGGTGTGCCTAACGGTTATTATGTTTGGATTGTGAAACATGAAAATCCCGATAAGCCCAAAACAATTTGGGTACCCTCAAGCAAAACTTAATTTTTTTTTTCAAGTACTTTTGAAGGGCTATGTGCTTAAATGTTTTTTTTTTAAATTGCCTCTTCATAAGTATATTTGTTTTAGGGGGAGAAAAGTTTTCTTTTCGGGCTATAAATCAACAAGTGTTATCATTGCTCATAATCCAACAAAGTGTTATTATGTTCTTCCTTTGGCATATTGCTCTTAATTTAGGCTCCTTTTTTATCATGCCAAAAGGGGGAGAAATGGTGTTGTTGTTTATGTTGTGCAGGTTTCTGATGTTGCATATAGTCAGGGGGAGTTTATGCAAAACAACAAGGTTTATATTATCAAGGATTTGTCATCATCAAAAAGGGGGAGATTGTAGAATCAAAAAGGTTTTGATGAAGACAAATAAATCAACAAGTTGTCCTTGATGAAGACAAAGCAACAACAACCATTTAGAAGTTTTCCATTTCCCGCTCCCTTGTAATATTTTATATTTATGTTGAGTGTGGGTGGTAGACTTAGGTTTTTACTCAAGCGATTATGAGTTAGTTGGCATGAATACTAGTTGAGCTAAAATAGTGAAAAAGCTTATAAAGGGACTAGGTGCTTTGGAAAATCATTTCTGGTCTTTAATTTTTATAAAAGTAGCAGTAACTACTCGAGTAGTTGGTGCACTACTCGAGTAGTCTGCATTGATGAAAATTAGTCTACTTACTGTCTCCTCAACTACTCGAGTAGTCTGTTGACTAATCGATTAGTTGAGAACTAATCGATTAGTTACTTCACTAATCGAGTAGTTTGAGAAACAGTAAGTCCACAAATTTTCTCACTACTCGAGTAGCGCTTCAACTACTCGAGTAGTACGTATCAGATCTGTCAGTATTTTAATTCTAATATGGCTGTTGAAGAGGCAATCAAGAGAGAATCTTTCCTAATTAGTTTTCTAAGGCTCCTCCCTGATTCTGGCGATTTGAAAACTCAATATAATGATTACCTCTTCAACAAGAGCGAGAGGCATCTTGAGCAAAAACGTTTTCAAACCTTGCACCCAAAAAGAACCTTTGATCCAATCCCTTTCTAAGAATCAATCTCTTTCTAGTATTCTAGCTTTCTTTTTCATTGTCAATTGAGATTGGTTGGAGCCTCTTCGCTGTGATCTGATTACTCCATTGAAGAAAGGAAGGAGCACTTGAAGGTTTCAAGAGGCTCGATTGCTAAAGGGAGAAGGTGTTCATGAAGGTTTCAAGAAGCTCTCTTTGTGGAAGGTTGAAGAGGTTCTTCAACAGAGAATCAATTGAAATTGGAGTAAAGTTCAAGAGTTTGGTACACTCTTGAAGGGTTAGGATTAGATTGAGTGAGGTTCACTAATTAATCCTGTTTGCATCCAATTTAATTGATTATTAGTAGACACTCCCTAAGGTTTAGGGGGGATTGGACATAGCTCTCAAGTGGGTAGAGAGTGAACCAGTATAATAATTCTCTGTGTCTATCTTTTATTGCTTTAGTTTATTTCTGTTATTTAATCTTTCTTCAGAACCTTAAGATAGCAAATCATCCGCTTCTGTTCTTGGCTTTGTGTTAGCAAAACCCAGCTTTTGAAAACTCTGTTATCTGTCTGAATTGACACGCACTACTCGAGTAGTCCATCAACTAATCGAGTAGTTCATTCATTTTTGAACAGAAAATTATTTTTGTTTTAAAACAGTAAGCTCGTAATTTGTTATTATCAATTACATTCGAAAAATTAGTATCGTTACTTCAATTTACTATTCACCCCCCCTCTACTAAATTGTTAGGCCGCTTGTTGGTTTCCAACACAGGTTGGGGTAGAGCCGAGCTCATGGGAGTCCGAGCTCAGTACGATCTATGCGTTAGATCAGGGCAGGTTGAGCCGAACTCGAGTGTGTGATCCGAGCAAGTGGTATGGTGTTGGTTAATTGAGCAAATACCGAGTTAGTGGTATTGGGTTAGCGGAACCGAGCAGGTTCCAAGTGAGTTGCGTTGTGCTCGTGGATTCGAGCAGATGGTGTATTGGTTTAGTGCCGAGCAAGAGTAGTCGAGCTTAGGTAATCCTAGTTGTAGTGTTGAGTTCACTTTTATGTTGTGCTCGGGAGAAACCGAGCAGTTCCCATCTTATTGTGCTCGACATAGGCCAAGCCGTGAAAACTGATATTGCGAGGACCGAGCTCGTATCATTGTCAACCCCTTTGTTTGAGACTGCACTGGTCTTGTGTTGATGTCGGATAGTGTCGACCTGAGCAGGTCGTGTGTACTCGCTTATAGTGTCTCATCCCGAGGTGGTGGCACCAAGGGAACCGAGCACCGAGTTCTAGCTTGCGAGCTCTCATGTTTTCATTGTTGAGAGCTGGACTTTGGAAGTCGGCCTTTGCTGGAAGTCGGCCTTTGCTGGTCAGTGTTATTGAAGCATATCGTCTTCTTCTCCGACGTGCTGCTCAGTTTCTGCTGGAATAAGTGACTTGGGGGAAGTCCGTAATTCCAGATTTAGCATTCACTTTCAGCCACAACTTTATGAAACTTCTCCGGGAAGCTTTTCATATCAACCACATCTTTTCCCCTTCTTTCGGGAAAGTACAAGAAGAGTGAGGTATACTCACTTCCTCTTGGTGAGACTTGTGTACTGAAAACCCAAAAGAGAGCCATTCGAATCACCCCCAAGATTCAAAGTCTCTTTCTTCTTCATATGGCAAGCTAGTTGCTGTTGATTCATCCTTTCCTTCATTGTGCAGTCAAATACTTCATTGGGAACTAGGAGAACTCGTGATTACAAGCTAGGCTAGGTCTTGAAGGTTCTATTTCTTCTATTTTCACGGTTTAGGTAAGGGGTGGGTCTTACCTTGATATTGAAAGTAGTTTTAAAACTAATATATAATGTTAATCGAGTATATATGTGTTATGTTGAGGTTAAGTATGGTTTTCTAATATGCTTGTTATACTGTGGTGAGTGTATGCCGAATATGTGTGTGCCGTGTGGGTATGTATATATGCATGCACTGTGAGTTGCATATTTTGGAAATCATATGACAGGTGCTCATGGAGCTGTTCGGTTTGGTGAAACCGAATGAAAGGATGATGATGGTGGTCATCATTGATACATACAAGGTGTTGTATGTATGGAACTAAGTGAATGATTTAATGTTAATGAAATTAAAGAGTTAATGGCAACTATAGTCCATTGGGGGACACCGACCACTAGATTCCCTACTAGGTGTCAATACGACCCATTAGGTGTCAACACGACCCATCAGGTCGAATACAACCCATTAGGCCCAAAACGACCCGTTAGATGAGGGTGTACCCAATGGATTACGGTGCTGCAAGTGAAAGAATTAAATTGGTAAAATAGAAATGTAAATTAAAAAGGGGACTAACGGGTGTATTATGGCCTAATGGGTGTAAATATGGGACCTGATGAGTGTGTGGGAAATATTCCTAATGGGTGTTAATACGACCTAGCAGGTGCACAAAGGCCTAATGGTGTATGGGCAAGATTAAAATGAAATGAAAAGCTGGAATGGGAATGATTATGAATTGATAATATGTTAGTAATGCTTTCATATTATGTGCTAAGTGCTTTATGATGTATGTCTTGGTTTATTATTATGTTTAGTTTTGGAACTGCTTCTATTTCATGTGTAATACTCACCTCCTTACCAACCTTTTCAGGTAAAGAGATTGAGTCAGCACAGCCCCCGGCCGAGCAGGTGCACTTTCCCTCCCAGGGAAAGTAATGGAGTAGTTAGTGTGGGTTGGTCCAGTGTTTTGACATGTATTTTGGGTGGTTTACATGATGTTGCACTTTGTTTTCTTGGGTTGTAAAATATTTTGGAAACATCTTGGTTCATGTATAACTCTGATTTTTATTTTCGGTTTGGATGTTTATATTGCTGTTGTGCAGCATTTGTGGCAAAAACTTATTTTTTTGAAAGGGAACAAAATTGCTTATATTAGTTTAAATTCAATTAAATGCATGCTTAATTGTTGTTGTTTGGGGTAATTAAGGGTAATTTAGTGTTGGTGTTAGAGTTGACCCTGTGTTATGGAGCGCATCTATTAAACTGGAATACCGAATGCTGATACCGATAAGAGGCCCTATCGGCCCAATTACGTTGATACCGGCATACCGGCAAGAGGCCCTATTGGCCCAATTATGCTGATACCGGCACCGGATGTTGATACCGGCATACCGGCAAGAGGTCTAAGTGACCCAATTATGCTGATACCGGCATACCGGATGCTGATACAGGCATACCGGCAAGAGGTCTAAGTGGCCCAATTATGCTGATACCGGCATACCGGATGCTGATACCGGCATACCAACAAGAGGCCCTGTTGGCCCAACTACGCTGATACCAACATACCATCACACATGTATCCTTCTCCAACGATCTGATTCCCACTTCTATACCGTTACACATACCAGACATCGGCTACACGTGTGAAGAAATCCATGGAATTCCGTTATCCCCTCTGTGCATTGGATCCTACACGTTATGATACCTTCCATAATATCCTGCCGTTTACAGGAATTACACTTGCCTCATGATGGCAGCAATCAACACCATTTAAGCAGGTATGCCTATATAACACCTGGTAAGTCAGACATGTATGGTCTATCCAAGCTCACACAAACACATACACCACTCCAAAGTAGAACGGCCAGAGTGTGGGTATCTTGGTGTTCAAGGTGCCCACTTCAAGTTTGACATAAAGATTGGGATTGCCGAATTCTTAGCCGAATAGACTAAGATCAGTAATTCCACGACAGAACACCCTGTGACTAGGCAAACGCTACGTTGCAGGTTGGTTAGTTGACCTTGTGACTAGGCACACGTTGCAGGTTGGTCAGTTGACTCTGTGACTAGGCACATATCGCAGGTTGGTCAAATGACCATGTTATTAAGAACACTCATCCCAGGTTGGTTAGATGACCCTATGGATGTGATATTGGACACAGGTTGGTAAGGTGACCTTGTGGACAAGAGAGTTAAGAAAAGAAAATGTAAATAAGACACACATTCCATGTTGGTCAGGTGACCCTGTGGATAACTAATAAGATGAGGATAAAGAGAAATAAAGATAAGAAGAAAAAGTAAATGAAAAGTGAATTAATTACTGAGAATAGGATTAAGTTTGAGAGTGAAAATAAGTTGATTAGGAATAATTGTGTATTGTGTGCTATGAAATAGAATTGATAGTTGTGTATGATCTTAGTTTATTATTATGCCTTTTTAGACATTATTTCCTAAGTTCTGTGTAATGCTACTCTTCTTGCCTTTTTTATACAGGTACGAAGATGAAGCTTACATTATGCATGGTCGAGAAGGAGTACACTCCGCACTGTGGAGTGTAAACTAGGAATTGAGAGAACTAAAAACTAAGTGGTGTAATTAATATAGTTTAGTTTTTGGAGCCCACAACTTGTGTTATTTTTGTATCAGAGCATTAGGATATTATCGTTGTGTTTAATACTTAAGTTTATGCTTTAAATTAATCTGATCTGACAGGTTTATAAAATGTAAATTTTGGAAAAGTTCGATAAACAGAGGAAACTCTGTCGGATTTTTATTAAGAAATTTTCAAGTCTTAATTAAATCTCAGCCCGATAAATAGTAATTAAGCTACTTAAATGTGAGGGTGTTACATTTATGGTATCAAAGCAGTTTTTCCTCGCCCTTGGAGTGTGGACTCACAACTCCTATGGGTTACTCACCAAGCGAGTGACCGATTGATAGTGTAGTGTCTAAGTTAGATGATCAGGGTAACATAGGTAATTGCTTGCTTATATGAGTATTGACTTGTTGTTTTCTTTGGGACTAGATATTATAGCAGGGAGTCGCAGTGACGATGATAAGATCACTTCAATTCTAGATAACTTGGTTCAGATAAACCAGAACCAAGCGGAAAATATAGATCGGATGAGACATGTCACGTGTCTTGAAAATATTTAAAATAAAAAAAAAAACTAATGTAACAGTTCAATGTTTTACTCTATAATTCGGTACAGGTTTAAGGATGCAATGTTTTGCTCTATAATTCGGTTTTTTAAGTATAAGTTGAAACAATGCAATTGAAATGATATGTTGTTTCAAGGTTCAACCAATTAATATAATTCGGTACAAGTTGAAGGAAATGGTGCACTATTTCCTGAATATTATTAAATTAAATGTTATATATATAAAATATAATATATTAAATTTTGTATTTTTAAAATTAAAAAAAAATTATTACAAAGTGGTATGTCGTTTCAACAGTAAAGTGGTACGCTGCACTAACTTGATACTTTTTGAAATGAAGATGATATGATGTTTTAACAATGAAGTGGTACATTCTACTAACTTGATACCTTTTGAAATGGTACAAATAAATAAATATATAGATATTATTTTTTATTTATTTATTGCTTCAATTGACATCTGTGTATGAATATTGCTCAAATTAAAGTGGACAAATTATATGTTTTTATTATAAATTCATAAGAATTCATGTTGTATTTAATTATTTTTTTATCTAAGTTTCCACATGCTCTAATTAGTTAAAAAGAAAAATCAATATCAATTACTACTCATATTTTATATTCTTCCAAAATCTAAATTATAATTATCATATTATACAATAATTATAAATTATTATTATCATTATCATAAATGAATTGATAAATCATTTCTTCTTTATTCAATTAATATAAAAAATTCAAAAATGTTTAATTCTGATTTAGTTTGATTCATCATAATAAAATTTATAATCATATAAAAAATGTTAATTTATCCACCAAATATATAAGGAATATCTCAAATAAGAAGTGTAATTTTTTATTCATATGAGGAAGTACAAAATTTATTAAAAAAATAATTTAAATTTATTATTTTTACGGACAGGGTTTAATTTCAACCCTTGCCTTTTTGTATGATTATTTTTTGCTATTATTTAATAATAACATTTACTTTACAATAAAAAAATAATAATCTTTGCTTGCACGGGATAAGAACTACTCCCTCCGTCCCATAAAGTTAGTAAAAAACATGAAATATTTTTGTCCCAAATCAAAGTTAAAATAGTGAATAAAAAAATTGAAATTGTATTGTATATTTTATGATTGGTTAATTGAGGAAGCATGTATTAAATACTTGCTTTGGTAATTGGTTGATTTGGGGGGACAATGCATTAATTGCATGTTTCCTTATTTTTGTTGAGTTTTCAAAAAATTACTAACTTTTTGGGACGGAGGGAGTAGTATATTTATATTCTCAGACACACATACTTACTATAATTAAAAATTTCTAAATAAGATAAAATCATATATGATAATGACATCAAATAAAAATAATAATTTATCATATGCTTTCTAAGTTATTACGTATAAAAATATAAGTACACAGATTTATACATATATATATACACGCGCGCGCGCGTTACATATATGTATATACACAGGTCACATGAATAAAATTTTATGCACATATATATTATGGCTAAAAACTTTACACATATAATATCAAAATAACATTTTCAAATAAATAATCATGCATAAAAATTAAACTATAATTTAATTAAATTGGGGGTAAAATTGTGGGTTTACAATATGGGCATCCAACAAATCTCTAAAAGGACCAATGTAGTGCCATACTAATCTTTGAGTGACTAAACCAATGTAAAAATTTTTTTAAGGACTAAATTGATGACAAATATAACTTTCGGGGACCAAAGTGACAATTAACTCTTTTTATTTTTTTTTATATTCAATCCGTTCTTTATTTTTTGGCGTTTTAGCTTTTTTCTTACATTTCATAATTTTTGTCCTTTCATAATTTTAATGCATAATCATATTTGTTTTTTCAAATTTTAACCTTTCATTCAATTATTTATCTTACTCCATATTAATTCTGCTTTTATCGTCTCTCTCATATGGTAATCCTTAAACCACTATATATTAATTAATGAACATAATTCTTAATAACAATTAAATATTATTACAGTTTTCAATAAAGATTAAATAAAAATATTTTTTTATTAAATTAAGAGTGAAGTACGACATTGATCCCTCATGTTTTTTAGATGAGACACTTCCGTCCCTCAAAATGTGGAAATCCACTTTTAGTCCCTGAAAATTTTTTTATGGGACACTTTTAATTCCCTTCGTCCACTCCACCAACTGCCTCAACCGCGGACTTAAGTGTCCCATAAAAAAATCTTGAGGGACTTAAGTATCCAAAAAAAAATTCGAGGACTAAAAGTGAATTTCCGCATTTTAAAGGACTAAAGTATCCCATCTAAAAAACATGAGGGACAAAAGTGATACTTCACTCTTAAATTAAAGTTTAGGTGAGTTGGGCTCGAGGGGCTCACTAGGGCCAGGACAGGCCTCTTGGTTCAAAGAGCACTTACAGATGTACTTAAAGATTACCCACCATCCTCACCATCCTTACAATAATTAACCATTTTTTAATTTGTGCGTCATTCTTGAAAGCCAAAAATTAAAGAATGGAGAGAGTATGTATTGTTCTTTTAAAAAATCCAATACATAATTAATACTCCTTTTCACAACTATACCTTTGTTTATTACGATCTATTTTTCACCTTCAATAACTTTCTCTTTTTTCGATAATACTCCATTTGTTCCTATTTATCTGTCTTATAAAAAACAAAACACACCCTTCAAGAAATATAATCATTACTTATATTTTTAATATATTAATTACACCATCCGATTTGAAATATAAGAAAAAAACTAATTTCACACTTATTAAGGATGTTTGTTAATTGTATTTAATTTTCTCAAATTTATAAAAAAAACAAAGGTATTTAAGGAAAGTAGCATTGAGAATGAAATAAAAATTACTTCCACCGTCTCTATATATAAGACCCTCTTGGTAGATTTCAAGTCCATTGAGAAAGTTAATTAATTTAGTTAATTGTATTGGAAATGTGAATATTTGATATCTATTTTCAAAACTACCCCTAAGATAGTATTGAGAATCTAAAAAGTGTTAAGTAAATGGAGGTGTTTGTGAAAAGAAGTAATTAATTATCATTGAAAATTGGTATATGGTCTTATAAATAGGGACAAAATAAAAGTCTTAGAAGAGTCTTATATATATAGGGACGGGGTAGTAGATAAGATAACAATTTTCTAAATAAGTTTTAAGAAAATATCTTTAGGAATTTCAGAAGATTCGTTACATTTTCTTATGTTTCAAACGAAGAGAAATATGTTTTTCCTTATATTTCAAATCGGAGGGAGTATGTTTTTCTACACTATATCCTTCCTATATCTATAATCATGAAATTTTCTCTTCAAATTACGTAAACCAAGACCTATTTAATATATATGAACATGAAAAATGATATTTATTACACTTTTGAAATCCTCAAAAGAACAAATAAAAATGAAAAAAAAAATCCCAAAAAAACACATAATAAGGAACAAATAAAATAATAATTATATAGGAGTATTATAGTTAAAATATTCCAAATTTTTAAGGCATCCACATCAGCGTCTTAACTTCAGATGCTGACACATTAGTATTATATCATCATTTTGCTATAAGACTCAACTCCAGACTTTTCACATCTTCCATCACGACAATTAAGGCCCACTAGATTTATGCATCAGTATTACGTCATCATGTACTTTTAAACTCAATTTTATTTTAATAATATTTTTCAAATATAATTTCAATAATGTTAATTAACTACATTTTTAAGAATAATATCAAATATTTATTTATCACATTAATATTTATAAAATTCTAAAATTTATATATGCATTAAAATAATATTTAAAAATTAAAATATTCAATTTTGTGTTTAAAAATGTGACATAACCATTTTTATAACACAAAAATGAATTGAAAAAATAATTTCAATAATTTTATGTTTTTTACATATCCATTTTTTTAAATGCTTTTTGTTTATATATATATCCATATTAGAATAAATATGTATTCAAATATATTTTATATATATGCATTTTTTTCATAATAACATAATATATTTAAGAATAAAATACAAAAAAAATATATTTAAGAATATTTTTATTTACTATTTAAAAAATATTAATATTTATTTATTAATATTAGCTTATTTATTATTATCGATTTAGTTATAATTATTATTATTTATTTATTATAAGATGATGTAAAGTAAAATAAGAGAAATACCCAAAAAAATAGGATTCCAGAAAGTCTTAAGTTGACTTTCTTATTTTAAAAATTCAACTTAAGACTCTCTATCATATTTTAAAAAATAACAGAGTCTTGAGAGAACTTAATAAAAAATATGAAGTAAAGATTCTATATCAAACTTTCTCAAGAATTTGCTATGATTGCCCTTACATCATTTAATTATGAGAAAATGGTCTATTTGGTCTACAAAGATACACCTGACATCAGCTTAGTCCCCGAAAGATTTTGGGAATCAATTTAGTCCCCAAAGATCAGATTGACATCCCGTTAGTCCCACCGTCCATAAATCCGTTAGTCAACCTTTTTAGTGCCACATGTTGCATTCTCATTGGTTATTTCCGGTGAACATATTTAGACACGAACCACAGGATTATTCCCTCTTAAAATCTCAACCTTTGCTTATATCTGACGGTCCAAATTTAAAAATGAAAAAAATAAAATAATAAAACTATATTTAATATTATTAAAAAATTACAAAAAAATATTTAAAAATTCAGAAAAGTTTAATAAAAATCTGTTAAATATTTTCTTAAAAAATACTGAATTTTTTTTATATTTTTAAAAATTAATAAAAAATTTAGAAAATAATAAAAAATTCAGAATTTTTTTTAAATATGTAAAATATTTTAAAAAATTATGAAAAAAGTGTCTTTCCTTTTTTTAAATATTTATAAAATGATAAAAAATAGTGAAAATAAAAAAGTCAGAAAAATTTTAAAAAACATGCAAATATATTTTTTAAAAATTTCTGAAAATAATAAAAAATACATAAATATATTTTTTTAAAAAAGGTAAAATATTTTAAAAAAATCTGAAAATTTTATTTTTTTTCGTTTTTTATAATCCAAAAAGTAATAGAAAATTCGTAAAAATAATAAAAAATTTCAATTTTTTTTAAAAATTCTGTAAAATATTATAAAAAATTCCAAAAAAGTAATTAAAAAAATAAGAAAAGTTTTTTAAAACCATTTAACTATTTTAAAATTTTTAAAAACAGATTTAGTTTTTAAATTTTTTAAAAATAAAAATAAATTTTCAGATTTTTTTATAAAATATTTTTCCAATTTTTTTAAATGTATTTATGAATTTTTATTATTTTCATAATTTTTTAAAAATATATTTGGATGTTTTTTAAAATTTTTCTGACTTTTTTATTTTCATAATTTTTTAAAAAATTTCTGAATTTTTTTTATTATTTTCTGAATTTTTATTAATTTTTAAAATATAAAAAAATTTCAGTATTTTTCTAAAAAATATTTTACAGATTTTTATAAAAATTTTCATATTTTTTTAAATATTTTTCCGAATTTTTAATATATTTTAATAATATTAAATATTGTTTTATTATTTTATTATTTTATTTTTCATTTTTAAATTTGGACCGTCAGATATAAGCAACGGTTGAGATTTTACGAGGTAATAATCCTGTGGTTCATGTCTAAATATGTTCACCGAAAATAACCTAATGAGAATGCGACATGTGGCATTAAAAAGATTGACTAACGGATTTATAGACGGTGGGACTAACGAGATGCCATTATGATATTTAGGGGACTAAATTGATTCCCAAAATCTTTCGGGGACTAAGCTGATGCCAGGTGTATCTTTGGGGAACCAAATAGACAATTTTCTCTTTAATTATTTAAAAATGGTTTATAAATCTATAAAATTAGTTTACAAATCAATCTACACCACAAAAAAGTAACATGTGTCACTTTTCTTACTATTGATTGATTAACAAATGACACATATCACATTCTTGTGATATAGATTCATTTATACGTTGATTTTATAAACCTATTTATCATTTTTCTTAATCATTTTTTTTAAAAAAATCTGCGCATAATTTAAGATGAAGACTCACTTTGGTCTCTGTCAATTTTGCATATTATCAATTTAGTCCCTGATAATTCATAATACCACATTTAGTCCCTTAAAAAAAAATTTCATACCAATTTGGTTCCTCAACTTTTTTTCATATCAATTTAGTCCCTCAAGATTTTTAGATGTACCAATTTAATCCTTAAAATTGAGGGACCAAGTTGGTATGGAAGAAAATCTTGAGGGACAAAATTGGTATGGAAAAAAGTTTAGGGACAAAATTGGTATGAAATTTTTTTTGAGGGACTAAATGTGGTATTATGAATTATCAAGGACCAAATTGGTATTGTGCAAAATCGACAGTGACCAAAGTGAGTCTTCACTCTTTAAAATACAACAATATTTTTGGAATGCAGGGACAAAACGGGTTTATTGCTATTGCTAAATTCACTGTGTTTGTTTGTAAAATTCCTTTGTTGAGAGATGGAACAGAACTTGTTGGTCAAGTGGTAGCTCACTTGTTGACTGTAAAATTCCTTTTACGGATTTAGATGTAGATCTCTCAACAAAGGAATTTAAATAACCAACGTGGGGTTAGTCAAGTGGTAGCTCACTTGGCCCCTTAACCAACTGGTTTCGAGTTCGAGCCTTGGGTATAGAGCAATCCCTGCTGAGAGACCTCTACCGCTTATTGCGAGTTCAGTTGGGTCGGACAGGATGAGTCGGATTCTGAGTAAATCAGATCCGGGTATCGGTTGGTGTAAAAAAAAAAAAAAATATCCGTAAAAGGTCCCATTTCCCCAATAGGCGCATTGCTGTCGCTATTCTCATCTCACTCCAAAAAATTTATAAACCACGCGGTCCTCTCATCCTTTCGCCCCACGTTAACCCTCTGGCAACATCGTAAATATAAACCTCTCCCATACACCCTCTAGTAATTTCACCCCCCATCCACCCCAAAATTACAACACCCTTCTTCCCGCTCAAATTTTCATTCTTTCTCCTCCTCCCCCTCCCCCTTCTTCTTTTTCTTCTCCCCAATTCTCTTATAACCCTCTCTCCCATTCTCTTTCTCTCTCTACACCTGCATGTCTCTCTCTGCCATAGCAGCAATGCCAGATTTTGGTTCCACTCTCTCTCTTTCTCTCTGCTCCAATAACGCAAAGCCACCTCTCCCTCCTCCTCCTTCTCTTCCTCTTCTTCTTGACCCTGACCCCACCGAACACATCAACTTGAACTCCCAGTCTAGTTCCCATCCCGAAACCCTAACTGACGGTGATGCTTCTGACCGGTCCTTACGGTTACCGGTTAACACAGACGCAGCAGCTGATGGCCGAGCCGAATCTGAATCTCAGCTTTTGAAACGGACCCCAGACGAACTCAATGGGGTCAACGAGGCTGCTGCCTCTGACAACGGCTTCCAGGTTTGCATCAAAGTTCCCTCTCTTGCAGTCACTGCAGAAATGGTTATTTAAAATTTTTTTTATTAATTTTGTTTTTACTTTTCTTGCTTGAGCTCTGTGGACTCTATGTGTGTGGTAATTGAGACGAAATTAGGTTGCGAATCTGTTTTTTGTTTTAATTTTTTTTATCAACAGGTTCTGTTTATCGCTCGATGATTGGTTCGATATTTTAGGTTATACAAATGTGTTGGGGTGAAGTAAGAAACAATTAATCATATTTAGTAGAAAATTTCCCAAATTGAGTGGGGCTAGTGACGAACATCATGTGTTGTGGCTTATAAATGGTTTTTGTATTCACATCTATTGGTCTGGGTGGTAAGGAACTCGAATTTCATTGAGCAATGTTTGTGAATGGATTAAATAAGTGTTAGATGAGCTTGGCACCCTTAATACTTGTCTTGGATTAGTCGGAATTCAAAGCGGTTCTTGGATTCTGAGTGTCTTCGTGCATGTTTGGTTCTGCGGTGAGTTAGCCTAGAACCAATTCTGGAATGCCAACGCTATTGATAGTTGCTTATGTTTCAACGTAATTTTGGGGCCATAATTGATTTTTGAACGGGTAACCAAACATGCTATTAGACAAAAAAATGTTTTTGAAACAAATGAAGCGTTGACTCAAGTTTCATCGGGATTTTAATTTTCCCTCTATGTTGATAGGCTTGTTGTATGTTATTTTAATCACTCTACATGTTGATAGGCTTTTTGTATTGTATTTTAATTGTTACTTTTTTTAATGTGTTTGGGTTCAGGCTGAATGTTCTTTTTGCCACCGTTCTGTCTCCCCTGGAGAGGAGATATTATGTTCTGTTCGTGGATGTGACACATGCTATCATAAGGATTGCGCAAAAGAAGATGTCGGGGTTTTGAATAAGAAAAAATTCAAGTGCCCACAACATGTAAGTTTATTGTGAATGTCAACATTGGTCTCTTTTGTCTCATACTTTCATATCTAGTGCCTTACTATACTGATTTGACATATGGGATTAAGTGATTATCATGTATTAGATCCTACGAGATGGTCATACTTTGAATCATAACTGCATTTCATAGGCAGCTGGGGTATTAGTACTGTTATGCTTTATCTTTTCAACTACAGCTTTCTTCTTAGCAGTGAATTAGCAAAGGTTAACTGAAAAGTTAATTTAACTTTTCTTATGAATGTTGTTTAACATAGAAAGTGCTTTTAGATTACATTTATTTGTCATCTGATGAGCATACATGGTATCCTGTACTTTATTGAGAACACGTGAAGGTTGAGATCACTTGTTCTAAAATGTGGATGTATGCAAGATTTTCCAAATCATTATTCATTACAATTCAAGTAAAATATTAAGTTAGCTTCATTTGCCTGATTAATAATGAATTTCCTTGGATGTTCCTTAATTATATGGTTCAAAATTTAACTCTTTTTTGTGCGCATCGGTGTGTTTTTGTGGGGGTGGAAGTGCATTTGGTACACTCAAATTTTTGTGCTACTCGAATTTCTAATTAGGCTTTGATTATTCCCATGCTATAGATGGTATTGTGGATACATCGGATACAATCTTCTTCCTTTATTTTGTTTGTCTTGTGTTGCTATAATCATATTAAGTTCTGTGATGGGCAGGTATGCTTCCTTTGCAAACAAAAATTGCACTTGTTGCGGTGTGTGCGTTGCACAATGGCATTCCATCATAAATGTGCACCATGGCCAGATGAAGTGGTGCATCTAAAAGATAATCCTGGACATGCTGTTTGTTGGAGGCACCCTTCTGATTGGCACATAGATAGAAAGGTCAATTTTTTCTTTTCACCAGCACCTTTTACTGTTATTGTATTTTGATTATACTACAAATACCAATGCATGCTTCCTTTAGATGCCCTGGCTTATTCAAAAACAGTTACTTGTTCGGTTTGGAATATCTAATTTCCCTTTTTCTTTCATTAATTTGTCATGTTTTTCCTTTTCTATAACTCTCACCTTGAGGATATTCAATTTTCCAATTGAATGTTAGTTCCCATAATCCCATATTCCCATTGCTAGAGATAGAGGAAGGCCAAGAGAAACCATAGGTGAACCAATTAAGAAGGATCTTGAGATTAACGCCTTATTAATGGACGTGATTTATGATAGAGCACTATGACGTTGTTTGATGAATGTAGTCGGCCTCACCTGGTGGGAATAAGGCTTGATTGTTGTTGTAGCTACTAGACGAGTGTTGGTCAGAGTGGAAGCGGGGTATGTGGAACTTGTTTTAACTATATTTATTACAAGCAAGAAAGCTTCTACTTATGTGCCTTATCTATAGTTTGTAAAGTTTTCGTGGTGTCCTCTTTCTAACTAGCTTGTAGATTTATAGAGCATACAATATCTGATTATATGTTACAAATGGATCCAAAGTTACACCACAAACTTATTTGAGGTTCAAATTGTCTCAGAAGTTGCCACATCTGGAATATACTCTATGTGGGATTTAGTGGATCTAATTGGACTGAAAATTTTGTTGAAATTTTTTCACTAGATTTAACTTTTACTTTTCAAAGTTTTAGTTTTTATTATTATTATTATTATTTTTTATTGATTAGGCAGCTGACAGGACTGTTGTATTTGTTGGATGCGCAGCCAGAGGCTCCAATAAGTGACATTTCGGTAAGGTTTATTAAGAATTAAGAATATCTTTGTATATATTTCTCATTTATGTACGAACCTTGTATGCTATATTTGACATTTCTGGATACCTAAGATGATAATGTGAAAGATGTTTGAGAAATGAATGCATATTATTCAGCTGCTAGCATATTCTGAATGACTCTGTTGTAATAATTTTGATTGTTCATGCATTATGCAGACACCTTGTATGTTGAGAAATCCTTAGAATGTGAAGATAAATTGCTAGGTTGTTTGCATTAGAGTTTCGTAATTATCTGTGGCTAAACTTTTAGTTTTCTGACTTGTCCTGCCTTTTTCTAGGAAGTAATTGATCGCTTGCCTCTTCCCTATATCAATGAGGAGTTTAAGATTGACCTCGCTTGGAAAGACATGGACAGCAAGTTGGAGCCAGCACCATATGTACACATAAGGCGCAGTATCCTTCATCTTCTACTGTGTGCTACCATGAAGCAGTTGCTATATATAATAATTAACAATATTTAAATAAGCATATTTATTTTAGATTGTTAAGTAAAAGAATTTGGTTCTCACTTGTGGTAGAATCACTAGTTCACAAGTTAATTATTGTCTTGTTGTTATGTTGCTAGCCTTAATTAATGTCAGATATATACCTAGTGAAAAAGAAGCGTAGTTATGCAGATGATGGCGCAGGGTGCACCAGTTGCAGTTCATCGTGCTCTGATGATTGTGTGTGCAGGTTCATGTGAATTATCTCAGTGTTTTTGTTTTTTGGATGAAACTTCTATATATAGATAATATAGGCTTTCTGATTGTGCTTTGTTGTTGCATATCCAAAAGTAATAGACATTATGAATTAGCAAAGCCTTTGAAAATCTCATTCTAGACATGAAAGGTAAAGAGATATTGATGCCTGTAACCCTATTGAACTAATAAACTAGATTGAGAATTATTGTTTGTCTGAGATACTGATATATACTTGAGAGGTATGAGATTTTGTAATCTAGGTTTTATACTAAATATTCCATAATATTATCATTTATCAGGGTCCAATGCATAAGCTGCTCAAAAGCTTGTCGCTGCTCAGAAAATTGCAGCAATCGGCCATTTCGCAAGGAGAAAAAGACCAAGCTTGTCAAGGTCTGAAATTTTACTATAAGATGAATGAGATTTTTTTTTCTTTTGATTGTTTATTTGTATTTTTTTGGTTTTCCTTTTAGGCATAAATTTCCTAAAATTTTGCTACCAATATATGGTTGTTTTTACTCAGACTGAACTTTGTGGATGGGGAGTAGAGGCTGCTGAACCTATCAACAAAGGTGGATTTATTATTGAGTATATTGGAGAAGGTAGCTTGTGTTTCTGAATGGCTTATAGCGTTACTGTCAAAAACCCTCTTTGTCTCCCCTTCATTCATTCCATAATTTAATTTCTCTTTTCAAATAATACAAAATGCCATTTATTTCATTGATGCTTTAGAGGCGGGAAATATTTTTTTTCCTGATAGGCAGAGGCATATGATATTGAATCATATACTTCCTGTAGCTTATATGTTAAAGCTATTTCTTTTCTCCATATAATAGAAATGTTTTCTGATGCAGTCATTGATGATGCTTTATGTGAACAAAGGCTCTGGGACATGAAAGACAAGAATATTCATAATTTTTACATGTGCGAGATTCGGAAAGACTTCACAATAGATGCAACTTTCAAAGGAAATACTTCACGCTTTTTAAATCATAGCTGTGATCCCAACTGTGTTTTGGAAAAGTGGTTAGTATCAAAACTTTTCCCTCCCTATCCCTGGCTTGTATTATTACTCTAAAAAGGTTTTTATAGATTTAGTTTCCTTGTTGACTGGATTGCATTAGAAATTAGAATGCAAGATAACTTGATATTGAGTTATGCACATAACTGCCCTTGATTTACTCATATTATATGCTGCAGATGCATGTTTTGGCATCATCCTGAGATCAGATACTGAATTGCTCATTGTAAATTTTGATTGCTTTGGCAGTGTCTGGTCTGGAAAATATTCAGTGTTATCTTTTACCTGCTTTGTGATTGCTAAATAAATGAAATGGGATGCCAATCTTTAATTATTTTGTTTCATTTGACCGAATACCACAAGCTTTTGTTGGATTTCCTGGCAGCTTCCAGCTTCATGCTGTAAAAAGCAACATGTATCTATCTTAAGATGTAAAATATGGAATTGTTTTTTGTGTTATATGCATTTGAGAAACTCAAGTCTTGCACTTACCATTTGGCTGCTTTGAAATGCATTTCTTCATCCTATATGTTTGTGTTTGATGGGTCCCTGATTTGTTATCTCTTGGAATATTTTACCATAAACTTTAGTCTTAGGCCCCAACCCCCAAGTAAGCTACACTAACTAAGATGGAAAATAGTGGAATATAGACCAAACTATGGACCTATTTTAATGGTTATTAATTTTGATAATTTTTTTTTTCCTATTTTTTTTGCTTTACATAGGGGGTAGGAGTTAATCAGATGCTATAAGTCACTAGAGGTAGAGGAAGAAAATGAAAAAACTCAAGTGAAATCATTAGAAATGATTTATATCTAAATGGCTTTGGTTGGTCGGTTGGTTGTTTTTGTTTATGTCGGACCTAAGACTTAGTGTAGGTAGAGGGGAGGAGGTTGACTGAAGTGCATTGAAAGCTGCCTGAATACAAAATAGTTTTATCTAAAGGTATGAAGGGAAATCAGACTGTCAATTTGTCTGCATAAGTGAGTTTTATATTTATTGCCTTTCTACGTGTTTTGACCATGCTTATGCACAGAATGCATCTATTATCCCTAAGCTCTTGGCTTTGCATCTTGTTCTTTGCTTGGATTGAATCCCCATGTTGCTGAAGATAGCATAGCCTAGTTTGGGGTTGATATTGCATAACAAATGTTGTTTATAATACACACCTATTCACACTCTGTTAATGGATCAGTTCAAAGTGCCATGCTTAACAAGTAACATTGTTGATTAGGTCATATTTTTTCTGTGTAAGCTGCTCTTGCTTTGCAGTTTATCGATTGAAATTCTACTAATAGGAAAACTGGGCATACATGCCAGAGATTACCAAAGGAAACCATTTATTTGTCCAGTAGCAATTATCATTCTAAGCTGCCTAAATTCTTGTGTTTTCTTCTAGGCAAGTTGATGGGGAAACCCGTGTGGGTGTATTTGCTGCTCGTTCAATTGAAATTGGAGAGCCATTGACGTATGATTACAGGTAATTTAGGCCCTGCTTCTTAATTTCTGCTTGGTGTAAACCAATACTTTGGTAGCATACCTTAATATGGTAACTGGTAACCCAAATCCACAGAAATGAATAATGGTAATCTGGTGTAAATTTAGAATCAAATTCATTTATGCTCTGTTTTGACATTTCTGTTTAAATATAAATACAATGACAGTTGGTTTAAGTGTCAATGGCCTATTTAGTAACTATCAATTCCAATCATTCCGCATTCCACCGGCATGACATTTAGTTTTTGGAAAAATTCTTGTCTTTGATATGGTACTAGACAACAAAGTTTTTATATCTTTCCAGGTATGGATCGTGTCCTTTTTTAAAACTGCATAACATCTCCGACTGTAAAAACAAGGTGTTGTTTAATATATTTTTAATAATTAATAATTAATAATAAATGCAATTCAACAACTTTAAAGGTGAGATGAATTGCATCCCCTGCAGTTATTTCACTCTATGAACAGTCATTCCATTTCCATATGTTTCCTGATATCCATGGAGATTTATAATTGCCCTTAAGAGTTCAAATAACTATGAACTGTAATGCAAGGCTGCCACTGACAGTGCTTGCAGGAAACATCAAATTCTAAAGGTCAATGGTTTGTTTACGCATCATTTGGCTTAGTTTGAATCACATACTTTTTGAGAGAAGATACACCATTGCCTCATTTCGAATAAAGACAATAATTGCAAATAGTCAAATTTATGATTTGTTTGAACCAAAATAAAAGATTAATGTAATCAGCTATTTTTTTTGGCTTGGTAGGTTTGTGCAATTTGGTCCAGAGGTGAAATGCCACTGTGGTGCTGCAAAATGTCAAGGCTTTCTAGGTACGAAAAAGAAAATTGGCAAGGTAGTAGAGTTATGTTGGGGCTCAAAACGGAAGCGAACGTCAAAAGTTCGTGTTAGGGTAGTAACAGGTGCATGATGTGCCAAAATATTGTGTAGCCATCACATTTTTGTACTTTATTCAAAGTGAGAAAAGATATTCCATTGGAAGAATAAACTGGCGGGAAAGAAGGGGTGTGGATGTTAGAAATGGTGGGAAAGTGGGAATAGAATACTTCAAACATTCTTAATTGATTTGTAGAGCAATGGTGTGACGATTTCTTGAGGGAAGAGTGACAAAATTGTCACCTGGAATTTCTTCCTAGTCATGGTAAGAACACATGTAAATTGATCGAGACAGTTCATATCCTAGTGTTGAATAATAATATGTAACAGAATGTTGTATTGATAGAAATTTCGGTACTATACCCTTTTTTTTTTTGGACCTCATACCTAACTTGTGTTACCTAGTATTAATTTGGTTGATGATCAATCAATCGCAGGTTCTCTCATTGGAAATATCTTCCAAGTGCTCTTCTATTTTTGAATAAGATGATACTCTCACACCTCCTTTTGAGGTGTAAGGAGAAAAAATTAGGGGAATTGACTGATTGTTTTATATAAAAGAAGAAATAGAAAAAAAATGTGATGTAAACAAAAATAAAAGAGAAAAAGTAGTAAAAATATAAGAGTTTATTTTGTGATCTCATATGGAAGTGTTTGAGTTTATCCTATGTTGCACTAACACGGGTATGGTATTGGATACACATACAATATCGGGTACAGGTACAACATTTCTAAAAAATTGGGGTATGACAATATAAATTCAAATTTTATAAATAAATATATATAAACGAAATATAAATAAACAATCTTGTTTTTAAAATAAGATACAAGTATCTTAAAATTAATGGTTGATTCAAAATAAGTCGAAGTATAAAGATAAGAGATTGATTATTGTAGGGTTAACCGAATTAAGACCTTCCTTGATCGACTTAGGTCCATTCACATCGGACTCCATGTCATGATAGTTCGAAGGCTTGTCGCCTATTACTCAGACTAACCACGAAGGGCAACCAGTGCCGCCAAGTCCCAACCAGACGAATCAAGACCGAACACAAGATCGACACATCATCAAAGCTCACCTGGCCTCCGCACAGGTTGGAACTCTGACAGTTAACCCGACCTCGGATTGACTAGGACTAGCTGCCTCTAACCAACCTTCCACAGGTTGAGAGCACTTCATCCGACCTGGTCTTCACCAGGTCGGACCCCCTTACATGGTCGCTGACCGACCATACACTCGGCCTCCCTTAGGAGCACACCGAGTGGCCCAACTAGGGATGGGTAGGCATTCATCCGACCTCGGGACGTCGTACAAGACGAGCTATACACCGTACATCCTTAATACGGGCTAGACATGAGACCAACTGAACGGTCCAGGTTCTCTGGTACACAGTACTACGCAGTCGATCTCCTAGACAGCCACATATATTTACCAGATATTTACAGGACCTGACGTCAGCGCGATAACCCTAACAAGCCCAACACCTGCACACCCTATAAAAGGCATCCACATGCCTTAGGGTCAGGTAAGGTTTTCTCATCCCTATGTTGACACTCTGCACACACTCTTAGTTGACAGAGGGAGAACCTGGGTATCCCAACTGGATATTCAGAAACATTCCATTACCGTCACACATAAACCTCTGATCTCACTCAGATTTTAGGACCACTAGTCATTGGTCTTGAGGTCCCCTAGGTCAGGGACATTTCCTATTTTCCAAATCCACTACATTGGCGCCGTCTGTGGGAACGTTAAACTTCGATTCCCAACCACCGTCAGGAGATGACTAAACTCGAGCTGAACGCTGACAACACCTCCGTCCAGCACCCTCCGAAACAGAATCAGGACCCAGGCACCCCTGAGATCCTCACGATTGTTGGATGTCTCGCGATTGGAGGCGAGAAACGAGCTGAACGGAGGCGTTATGTTGGCCAGATCCATGGCCGAAAGGCTGCAAAAAGGGTTAAGCGAGAGGCCACCACCTCGCTTAGCTTCGACGACAGTGACTACAGCAACATCCTAAGGGACCATGATGACCCCATGGTCATTACCACCGCGGTAGGAAACTACTCAGTCCACAGGATGTTGGTGGACCAGGGTAGTTCAGTGGATGTGATATTTGAGCCCCTGTTGAGATCCTTGGGCCTGAAAAGGTCAGATCTATCCCCAGTGTCAGGACCTCTGGTAGGGTTCACAGGGGACGAAATATTCCCCCTGGGACGGATCCGCTTGCCTGTGAGTATGGGAGCAGAACCGTCTGCTCAAACGCAGATGGTTAACTTCCATGTGGTCGACTGCCCTTCATCATACAACGGTATCTTGGGCAGACCATGTATACATGATTTCAGCACAATGGTATCCACCATACACCTGGCCATGAAGTTTCCTGGCACTGATGGACAAGTGGTCACGGTTCGAGTCGACCAGGCGGAAGCACGAAAGTGCTACAACTCCAGTTTGGGGAAGAGAAAGGCAGAAGAACAGCTGCAGTTGGAGAAGCCCCAGCTCAGTAAGGGTAGGGTTAACCTTACTGACCTGAATGTCCGCAACGAGGAGGACGAAACTCGTCCCGCCCCTGAAGGAGAGTGGGAGTATGTTCTTTTAGATGACAACCTGGAGCATCGAATCAAGATCGGTGCAGGACTCCCCCAGCCTATCAAGGGGGAGTTGGCAAACCTACTCTGCACCCATAAGGAGTTATTCGCCTGGATGTCGGCGGACATGCCAAGGATAGATCCAAACTTCATCTGCCATCGATTAAGCATATATCCCGACGCAAAACCGGTGGTTCAAAAAAGGAGACAAGTGGGAGGCGAGGAAGCTGCCGCAATAGAAGAGAAAGTGGCCGAGCTCGAAGAAGCAGGCTTTATCCGAGAAATCAACTACACCGATTGGCTAGCAAACACTGTTCTAGTCAATAAATCAAATGGGAAGTGGAGGATGTGCGTGGATTACACCGACCTCAACAAGGTCTGTCCCAAAGACCAGTACCCACTTCCCCTCATCGACAAGCTAGTTGATAACTCGGCTGGATACCAGCTTCTCTCCTTCCTTGACGCATATTATCTTCATTATGTCAAAATAGTGAAATTAATTTTTGAGAAAGTAATCGATTATTTAAAACAAGGTAATCGATTAACATCTTCCTGTGAGAAAGGTAATCAATTATTAAATAAGGTAATCAATTATTTCTAATTAAAGTTCCCAGGTCACAACTCAGAAGCTCGGTAATCGATTATCTAGGGAAGGTAATCGATTACTTCTGCTTATTTTCATAAAATGATTTTCTAAAGCAGAGTATGTAACCATAGGTTTTTCAAAAACATTTTTAGCTTAAAATTAAACTTAAAACGATTTCAAAAACATTCCTCTCTTCTCCTTAAATTTAAACTTATTATTTTGGCCTTATGAACTTGGAAAACTAAACCTTCATTACCTTACACTGATTCCTATGGGCAAGGCTTACTCTACTTAATCTACTTGCTTGAGCTTGATAGAGCTTGTTTGTTATCATCAAAACATTCTTCTAGAAATCTTCTAGCATAACTCTTTACGTCCTTGGGAAAGCTTGACTTCCAACACTTTCCCTTTTTGATGATGACAAACACTTTTGGACTATCTGCATCACAAGCGTTAAGCAAGCAAATATATAGCAATATAATCCAATAGCAATATACCCAAGTAGGAAATTAAGTTGAATTAGCAGGGAATAATGCAAAAAAAAAAAACATAATAAGCTCCCCCTGCAAAAATGGTTAATATAAAAATATATGAGCAAATATATGAGCCATCCATATCATCTAAGTCAGAATTCTTCTCCCCCTTTTGTCAACATCAAAAATGGAGGGAAGATAGAATCTTAATTGCACTTTACTCCCCATGAAACACTGAATATGTACGTTAATAATAACAAGGGAATAAATATGCATGTCATATATTCATTCAACAAGTGATGCACAAGTTAAGCCAAGTTCTCCACGAATATAAAAGAAGCTTTCTTTTGGAAGCGGTTTCGTGAAGATATCAACTAACTGCTTAGTGGTGTCCACACACTCAATCACACAATCACCTTTAGCTATATGATCACGAATAAAATGATGAGGAATCTCTATTTGCTTTGTGCGTGAATGTTGCATTGGGTTTTTGGTAATGTTAATTGCACTAGTGTTATCACATTTAATGGGAATGTGATCTAGACTTACGCCAAAGCCTAGGAGTTGCTGTTTTAACCATAAAATTTGTGCACAATAGCTACCCGTAGTGTCATATTCAGCCTCAGCTGTAGATAGGGCTACACTAGACTGCTTCTTACAAGCCCAAGACACTGAAGAATTGCCTAAAAGATGGCAAGTGCCGCTCGTGCTTTTCCTATCTCTTTTACACCCAGCAAAATCAGAATCGGAATACCCAACATGGTTACAAGTGGAATATTTGGGATACCATAAACCCATATCGGTTGTGCCAAATAAGTATTTCATTATCCTTTTGACAGCAACAAAGTGCGTTTCTTTTGGATTCGCTTGAAATCGTGCACATATGCATACACTAAACATAATGTCCGGTCTACTTGTCGTTAAATAAAGAAGGGAACCGATCATACCTATGTACTTTGTAAGTTCAATGGGTTTACCTCCTTCATCTTTGTCTAGGTAGCATGCGGTGCTCATTGGTGTAGCGACTACCTTGGCCTTGTCCATGCCAAATCTTTTCAATAATTCCTTGCAGTACTTTGTTTGGCTAATGAAAAATTCATCCTTTGTTTGCTTTATTTGTAATCCAAGGAAGAAATTGAGTTCGCCCATCATAGACATCTCGAACTCTTCCTGCATTATACTAGAAAATTCCTTGCAAAGAGTTTAATTAGTAGCACTGAAAATAATATCATCAACATAAATTTGGACTAAAATAATGTCCTTTCCTTTCTTTTTGATAAAAAGCGTGTTGTCAACCTTCCCCCTTTCAAAATCCTTTTGTAATAAAAATTTGCTCAATCGCTCATACCATGCTTTAGGAGCTTGTTTGACACCATAAAGAGCCTTTTTCAATTTAAAAACATAATCAGGATGTTCAAAATTTTCAAAACCGGGAGGTTGGCTAACATACACTTTTTCGTTTATAAAACCATAAAGAAAGACACTCTTTACGTCCATTTGATATTATTTGAAATTTAAAGCGCATGCAAAAGCTAATAGAAACCTAATAGCTTCCAACCTAGCAACAAGGGCAAAAGTTTCATCATAATCTATCCCCTCTTGTTGGTTGTAGCCTTGTGCAACCAATCTAGCTTTGTTTCGAATAATTATACCAACCTCATCAAGTTTGTTTTTAAAAATCCATTTTGTTCCAATAATTTGATGAGAATCAGGCCTAGGAACAAGTTCCCAAACCTAGTTACTTTCGAACTGGTTTAATTCTTCTTGCATAGCTAGTAGCCAATGTTCATCAATTGAAGCTTCAGAAATATTCTTAGGCCCCACTGGAGAAACGAAGGCCATATGATTACATAGGTTACTAAGAGAGTTTCAAGTACTTGCACCTTTTGAGATATCACCTATTACTTGATCGATTGGATGATGTCGTGATGTTTTCCATTCCTTGGGTAAGTCCGAATTGATTTCAGTGGAATCTCCTTGAGGTTGTGCTTGATCCTCATTTAGATATAGGTTTCCAAGAATACCTGCAATGTCATTAACAGATACATTTCCCAGCTTTCTGGGATCGTATTCATCAAATGATACATGATTAGATTCCTCAATTGTATTACGAGATTTATTGTAAATCCTATAAGCTTTGCTCAATGCAGAATAACCAAAAAATATACCCTCATCGGTTCTAGCATCAAAACTCCCTTGATTGTCTCTACAATTATTATGCACAAAACATTTACATCCAAAGACTTTCAAATGGGATATGTTTGGTTTTCTCCCCTTAAACAATTCATAGGGGGTTTTCTTTAAAATGGGCCTTATTAAAACACGGTTCATAACATAGCAAGCAGAATTCACAACATCAGCCCAAAAATATGCCGGTAAATTCATGTCATTAAGCATGGTTCGAGAAAGTTCTTTTAAAGATCTTTTTTTCCTCTCCACAACCCCATTATACTCTGGAGTTGTTGGAGCTGAAACATAATGCTTAATGCCATGTTTTTCGCAAAACTTTTCAAAAAATCGGTTTTCAAATTCACCGCCAGGATCAGTCTTAATGGATGCAATGCTTAAATGCATTTGGTTTTGAACAACCTTTTCTAGCTTTTTAAATTCATGGAATGCATCATTTTTATGAGTAATAAATAATGTCCATGTATACCTAGAATAGTCATCCACAATTACCAAACAATAATAGTTGCCACCAAAGCTTTTTGTTTGACAAGGTCCAAAAAGATCCATATGTAAAAGTTCCAAGGGTCTTTGAGTTGAAACAAGATTTTTAGGAGGAGAAGATACCCTTGTGAGTTTTGATTTTGAATAAGGATCACATTTTTCAGAAATAGAAAATTTTTTCTTTGGCAAACCAACTACTAAGTTTTTAGAAGATAATTTATTTAAATGGTTCATGTGGATATGCCCTATTCTACGATGCAACAACCAAGATTCATTGATTTGGGTCTAATATATGATGTTTTGAGCATGAATTAGACTCCCTTTTACTGAGGATTTGACTGGTTTCTTTAGCAAATTTAGGACTTTTAGTATAGTTTTAGAAATTGTTATTAGTTTAAGATTCTTTGAATGCTTTGATGCGTTTGTTCAAGATTTTAGGTACTTTCGAAGTTTAATTGAAGAAAATAATTATGGAATTGGAAAGAGGACGAAAAGACGTTGAAAATGGTGCAAGAATGGAGCGGAACGGAGTTCGAAGTGGTCCAGGGCGCTCAGGCGTGGAGCTTCCCACTCCCAGGCGCATGCACCACGAGAAGGCACCCTCGACCAGGTCTGGGCACCCAAGTGTGTGGCCTGGGGCGCCCAAGCGCGCAGGATTGATGCAGGCCCGAATTGGGCCGGCTTTTGCTGGTTTTAGGATTTGTAACCTCAGCTTCGGTCGTGTGGTTGGATAAGAAGCTCATAAATTCTTCCGAACGACGGATCTGCCCAGCCATGTCAAAGGTCATCTTCTTCCATTCCTCCGCGTCATATGATCAAAGTGACCCGCGGGAGGAGGACTCGACAGCACTATCACGGTATCGGCCCCCATTGCCGAGTCTTCGGCAATCCCCTGAGCAGAGTGCGTCACCGTAACCCCTAGCGGGGAAGAGGGGACAGTCACAACCTCGTCAGCAGAAGGGGGCAGGATTTGAACGATCACGATACCGACAGCTGTAGTCGGCACAACCAGTGAAGCAGCAGCTGTGGGATCACTCGGTCCTCCCCTCTTTCTCTTTTGGTGAGAGGCCGCCATCAATGCATTAGAACAAGAACCACCTGCCATGTCCTCTTGAGTGTTGGATGTACCCTCTGATCGCGAAGAATCACTGGCAGCTGGGAGGAGTCAGTGTCTCGGACGAACGCGTCGACTTTCCACTTACGCTTCATCTTGAATAGTGGCAATCTCGGTTCAGTGCGCGTCTGCAAGAAGAAACAAGAAATCAAATATCTAAGAAAAGTATAAAGACAATTATTTAAGAAGAAACCCAAAATACAAGAAGGAACTCTAAAAAAAAAAGGAGAAGTGTATATCTATACCGATTTCGCCAGCCACAAGTTCGTCGGCACAGTTCACTATCCGACGAATTTCGAATTGCACAAAATTGTGGTTGCGCAGTTCCATGTAAAAGTGTTGCGTCGTCGACTTTTCTTCGGTCGTGATGGTAGTCTGATCAGGAATGAATTGCCGAGATTTTGAGGCGTGGCACCGATAAAAACCCTCGGTCCAAGTCAGGGGAAATTTTGGCCCATTCTCATTCCGGAACCAAGGCTCACCTTCCCCGTCGTATTCGTACTAGAAAAATCTTGGCTTAAATTTCTTCCATGAGTCCGAGAACTTCATGAAAAGGCCATAATGGGCTCGACTTTTCATGGATACCCACAGTTTGCCCGACCTGCCAGCCTCTTTGACAATCACTGAAGGGTGAAAGAGAAATAAGAAGCACCAGACTGCGCAGGAGAGATTCCTCGCTCGACAATATTTTTGGAAGGCCCGAAGGAATGTCCAGCCATTTGGGTGTAGTTGCGAACGGGCGATTCCCAAGAAGTTCACAAGCCAAATCTCCATCTCACTAAACGGGAGCCGAACCCCTAAGGTCGTCACCATGTATTCGTACATGTAGAACGTCGTCCCATTCGGAATATGAGTGTAGACTCGGTCGTTCTCGCCGTAGTGAACGAACCTATAGGATGTCTCAGGCTTGTCTCCTGGGCACGACAACAGAAGCTGTCACACGTGATTCACTCTGGCGTCCGTAGTCATTTCAGACTGAGTGCCGACAACTTCGCGGTCATTAGAGTTGTACAAAGTAGCGTCGGTTGGTGCTGGATATGCTTCTGGGGAGCCATTTTACCTGAGGAAGAAGAGGGGAACTCAGCGTTAAATTGGCGGGTCACATACATAAATCCCCCCCAAAAACCCCTGGTGAATGTGCCGAGCGGGGAGCATCTCCCCTCTTCAACCCTCGTCCCTTTACCCCAGAACCTTTTCATCCTTTCTTCCCTCTCAATTCTATAGAAGTCGGCCTTTTCTTCCCCGGAAATAACCTCGGCCATCACATACATTCTGATTCCCTCCCTTTTCTCGGCTAGATCCTGAGGATAGTACACCTCAACAGGATCTACCTCCTCAGCTCTCTCATACTTTCGAATGTCAACGGAGGAAGAGAATGACAAAGAGGAGGAATCACCATCCTCACCACTAATACTAAGGAAGGTTCATACTAATTTTCATGCAATTCGAAGTTGGTTTGCTATTTGTAATTGTGGCATTTTAGCCTCAAGTCAGCAACAATCCTTTTTCGGCTTTTATGCAAAATCTGATTTGATACTTAGGTTCTGGATGTCCAAATGACTTGAAAATTTTATATAATGAACTTGATTATGTGATTTAGTATTCTGGAAATTTTAGGTTTGAAACTAATTGATTTGATATAGTTTTGGATTTTATTTCTTGTGTTTTTCCCCTAATCGATTAAATTCTCTTTCAAAGTATTTTTGAGAAATGTGAGCTTGCATGCTTTCTTTGGTGATTTGGCTGAACTTATATGTGGATTATGATGCCCTGAGATAAACGAATGAGTAATTGCTTAATTGTGTGCTTAGGTTATGTGTAAATAAATTTGTAAATTACTTGCTTATGGTATGTTTTGCGTTAAGGCCTATAGTTTAGGGATGAAATTGAGATTGTTTCAAATACTATGTGCCAATTGATTTATTTCGAGTGAGGCATGCTAAATACTCGACTATATACTTATTGCCTTGAAATTATTTGTGTGTTAGACGAAGTGTAATAAAACAAGTTAATCTATTTGTTACGATGTTATGCCTAATTTCATGAAAAGCTTTTGAAAGTTAATCGATTTTGGGAATGGTTTATTCTTAGTTGGTTGAAAATTTTTTGATGTATTGGTGGCTGCCCTATTGTATTTCATAGTACTATGATGGAAAAATGAATTGTTTAAGTGTTTGTTTTGTCACAAAAAATGGATAAACTAAAGTACGATTGTACGGTGTTTTCGGATTTTCAAGAAAGTGATTTTGAGTTGTTTCACTGCTCTCCAGCGTTGATTTAAATTGGTGTTTCCCTTTTAAAAATGCTTTCAGTTGATTTGACGTTGAGTTTTCAATAACACTTGATTTAGAGAAAAGTCGGAATGAAAAAGTGACGTTTTTTCGATGTTTTCGGGTTGTGAGTAGTTGGATGTCCGGAACGAAGCAGCAGCAAATCGATTTGTTTTAAAATATTTTATCACTTTTTTTAGAATTATTTTGAAGTATTTAAAGTATATTCAAAGGTTAGGTTTAATTTTAAAAAGTAAAGGTTTCTTTTATGATTACCCGATAAGAAGTAAAAGCAAGTTTTGAGAAACGACTTGATGTCAAGCATGGATGTTAGTAAGTAGCCTTGTATTAATTGTATGTCTTATTTTAAGCAAGGAATTTGTAGATCGAAAGTTTGGAGCTGCTGTCAGTCGGACGGACCTGCAACAATTTTTGACAATGCATGCTGGACAAGAGGTGAGAGAGGGGCTCCCTAAGACACTGTGGTATTTAGGTAGAATGTTAAGATGTTCCTGGCCATCTCAAAAGCCAGAACGTGGGGTCTGTGAGTCGGTCGTATAGTGGCAACTGTTTGTGTGTGTATGGCCACCTATACGCAGGACGAAGACATCCCCTTTCTATTGTAATATTATGACATGATGCTATTGATGTGATTATGCCATGATGAATATGATATATGATGATGTAAATGTTTATATGTTTTAAATCTATGACGAAAATTAAGTGAGGCCATGGAAATTATGAAAATGATAATGAGGCTGATGAGAATAATGCGATCGCACGGAAATTAAGTAATGAAAAGGGAAGATTTATGATGATGACATGACGTGTATATGATAAACGGATTGAAGGTGTAAGGAAAGAAATGATAAAAGGAATATGATTGGCTCCCAGTGAATACGCACGTCCTACGTGGCGGAAGGATGAAATACTTCCCGACAAGCATCGTTCGTGTGCTATGCTTGCCAGACTGAGGAGCTTCCTGACGTGTTCAGTTACGACGACGGTTATAATGTAACGAGGAAGCATTAGATGAGAAATATTGGAATTCGAGGACGAGGTTCACCGAAGGGATGAACAAGGGTGACTCGCCGAATCTAGGATTAATAAAATACTAATAAGACATTAAAAGACATTGAATAACGCAGCGAGTTGAGTGTGAAATAGTGGAGAGGAAGATACCCTGTCTATATATCTACGGATACTCTGGTGAATGATTGGGATAGGGGAGGGTGATGACGGTGAAACGTCAAGTAACCTAGAGTGCTCTTCTAGGCAGAACGAGTCTATATGTGATCAAGGATTAATACCCAATGGATCGTAGCATGTTCTACACAACTATCTAGAAAAGTACTGTCGCCCCCTTGATCAATTTTGGAACGGTGAGAGGGAACCTAAACGAGGCGGGCAGTCGATTGGTGTTGGGCCCTTGCGATGTCGCGTAAAATGTTAATTGTCATGATGGCCGGCCCGTACGGTTGTGGCATTCACAAATGTATATGTGGATTGGATTTTCTCGGCTGTTCGGCCTGCTTGGGTTAAGGTTCCTGTACGTCCCCTTTACTTTCGTTTAGGCTCGAGAGGATTGGAGGAGATGTATGTGTGCTAACTAACTCCACGATGACAATTTGTTATTCCCTGTCATCGATGGATGTGATGTGATAAAACTTAATAAAGTAATTCATAATGTCAAAAAGATTCCTAGAAGAAGAGATTGACATATAATAAAGATATTGACAATGAGAAGGAGAATGGACAAGGATGAGGATACTATATGAAAGTCAAGCGGAAGAGAAATACGGATAAGTTAAGAAAGCGTTTATATGATGGCTAAGAGTTGTGAAGTAACGATGAGAAATGAATTGAGAAAGAAATAAATGATGTAGAGAAGAGAGTGGAAAGTTGAAGCTTATGAATAAGTGATTATGATAATAATGTGAACTATGTTGTATATTGTATCTGTTGTTATGATGTCGTTTTTTCTGTATGTCTTGATGTTTTGCCTATTGTAATTCCACCCCATCGACGAGAAATCGTTCGGGATGCTCACTCTCTCTGCTATGCTATTTCTTTTCTCCCGACATTTGATGTCGCAGAATTTTAAATGGCACCTGGCGTCATGGTTTGCATGCACCCTCTGGAAGACGAAGATTAGGACTTCCTTGAGGAAGGCTGGAAGTGGCGAGGGGATGTTAGCTTGGAGATCAACGACCCTCTGTTCACTCCAATGGGCATCGACTTATGGGATATGATGGATCGGATAACGCTAGAGGATCCGGAGTACGCAAAGGTTTTGGTGCTACCAGAGAATGACGGGAAATTTGATGACACTGAAGAGGAGCTGGAATACCCATTTTTGGTTCTGAGAAGCCTAATGATAAAACAGATGATGATTGGGCTCTTTTGCATACACATGTGTGTGGGTACATACGCCATTGGGTTGATGACAACATGTTGAAACACATTAGTGGGGAGATACATGCTCAGAACTTGTAGAACAAGCTTGAGAAGTTATATGCCAAAAAGTTCGGTAATAACAAGATGTTCTTGATAAAGCAGATAGTAGCCTTGAAATATCAAAATGGGTCTGCGTTGGAAAATCATTTGAATACTTTCCAGGGAATTGTTAATAAGCTTTTTGCTATGGGTATTAAATTTGATGAAAAAAATTCAAGGGCTATTACTTCTTGGTTCCTTGCCAAATCCGTGGGAAACTTTTAGAACCTCTTTGTCTAATTCTGCTCCGGATGGTGTGTTGTCAATGGAACTTGTCAAGAGCAATGTTGTGAACGAAGAGACGGGAATAAAATTGCGGGGTTTCTCTTCACATTCAGAGGTTTTGTTTTCTAAGTCATGAGGTAGAAGCAAGAATCATGGTTTTAGAAATAAAGACCAAAGCAGAAGTAAGTCTAGAAACAAGTTTTAAACTTTTGAATTCAACTTTTGTGGTAAGAAAGGATATATTAAGAAGTTTTGTTGAAAGATGAAAAAGGAGAACATAGACAAAGATAAAGGTAAGAAGAAAGAAGATGACTCTGATGATGACAGTACTAATTTGGGAAACGATGATTTAATTATTGTTGAGGATTATGATGCTATTAATATTGTCGATAATGGTTCCAACTGTGTTTTTGATAACGGTGCTTCAGTTCATGCTACATCTAGGAGGGATGTTTTCTGCTCTTATAATCTTGGTGATTTTGGTGATGTGAAATTGGCTCATGAAGGTGTGTTAAAATGTGTTGGCATTGGAGACATTAGTTTGGAGATGTCTAATGGTTCCAAACTTACTCTCAAGGTGTTAAGCATGTTCCAGAAATTCATTAGAATTTACTTTCAGTGGCTAAATTGTGTGGTGAAGGTTATGACACTTGTTCACGAGGAATGCTTGGACGCTCACAAGAGGTTTAATAATTTTTGCTAGAGGTACTAAGTATTCTTCACTTTATTTTACGCAAGCAAGAGTAGCCGAATTTGTTGTCCATGCAGTAGAGTCAGCCGAAGGTGTTGAGTTATGGCATAAAAGATTATATCACATGAGTGACAAATGCTTGATCGAGTTATCCAAACGAGACGTGTTGTCTGATGTGAAGAATCCTCATTTGAGGAATTGTGTTAACTGTTTTACTAAGAGCAAAACAGAGTTTCCTTCAAGAGTCTGTTGTCTACCAGGAAACCAGAAATTCTTGATTTGGTGCATTCTAATATATGAGGCCCTATGAAGACTAAATATCTTGGGGACAATTTATATTTTATGACTTTTATAGATGACCTTTCAAGAAAGATCTGGGCTTATACTTTGATGATCAAGGATGCAGTCTTAAAGGTTTTGAAGCAATTTCAAGCATCGGTTGAGAGAGAAACTGGGAAGAAGTTGAAGTGCATTTGCACAAACAATGGAGGTGACCACCCAAGATCGTTTGATGCATATTGCAGAGAGTAGAGTATTAAGCATCAGAAGACTTCTCCGAAGAGCCCTTAATTGAATGGTGTAACTGTAAAGATGAACACATTTATGGTGGAAAGAGTTATATGTCTGTTTTCACAAGCAGAGCTTCCACAATCATTTTGTGGTGGTGTATTGAGTGCAGTTGTACATGTCCTGAATCTTTCACCATGTGTGCCTTTGCAGTATGAAGTACCAGATAAGTTGTGGTCAGGTAAGAATATTTCTTATGATCACTTGTGTGTCTTTGGATGGAAAGCATTTGAGCATGATTCCAAAGATGAATGTTTTAAGCTGGATATGAAGACCATTGAATGTGTATTTATTGGCTATAGTTTGGATGAGTTTGTGAATAGGTTTTTTGATCTTATTGGTAAGAAACTCATAAGAATTCGTGCTTCTCCTTTTATTGAAGATCAGAGGTTGAAAGACATTGATAGGGAAAAAAGTCTAGTGACCCGTGTCAATGGTTATTCAGTTGAAGTTGCTTTCGTTTTTCTCTCATGCCTAGACAAGAACGGGCAGAGGTTGTAGCTAAACCAGTTAGCAGTTGTCTTGCTCCACACTTTATGTTGGGTTTGAAGAAGTCTCTCATTGACTCTCACAAAATCGTTTCAAGTTTTTGGATTATATTTGGAGGGGGAGCTACGACATGTCAATCAAGGTTGCAAAGGTATGTTGCTTTGTCTATCACAGATGCAGAGTATGTTGTTGTCATTGAAGTTGACAAGGTTTTGCTGCAGATGTAGAGTTTTCTTCGAGAATTTGGTGTCACTCAGACATGGTATGTTTTATTTGTGACAAGCAAAGTATTACCTACCTTGATGATGTTGGTGCTGGTATGTTGATGGAGCTCCTATCAGGGAAGAAGCTTGAGACTTGTTGCATGGTTGTTATGATGACAATCATTTGTTCCACTTGAGTTTAAGGGGAAAGTTTGTTGTGTGGGTCAACCTCAATTGGACCCATATATATTTATTGTTTTAATCATTTATTGCTGTTTTAATTTAATTAGTCCCCAAACACCAAAATTATCCCCCAAACCCCATATTTTAAAAATATTCCTAAACTACCCCCCATATAATCCCTCCTAATTCTGAATTCCCCAAACCCCATCCCAAAAACGTTTCACGTACTCCCTCCTCATTCAACCGGTTCAACTTCCCTTCTACCGCCGCCGCTGCCGTTTCTACCGCCGCTGCCTCCATCGCCGTCGCAAGAAGGTATGTTCGTTCTTCTTCATCACCATTCGTTCTTCTTCATCACCATTCCGCTGTGGGTGCCTGTTCTTCATCAACCGAGTTGTGCTTGTTCTTGTTTGTTATTGTCTTGTATATTTGATTTAGGGTTTAGGTTTGGTTTAGGTGCGGTGTTATTTTCTTTTAGGGTTTTGGTCTCTGTTATCATTATTGTTCTTTTAGGGTTTTGGTCTTCCTTCGTGCCATTAAAGTAGTGCTGCCATGCTTTTTCTGCATCTTTCCGACACTCCCGTATCAGAAATTAGTAAAATTCCGACACGGGGGTATCGGAAATTAGTAAAATTCCGAGCATAAGTTTTCAGAAAATGATGATGTTGTTGTTTTAGAAATTGTTTGTTATTTTTATGTTTAATATTTTTGAGGTTTGGTGCTTAGATTATGAGAACATAATTTTGCTCTATCTATGATCGAATATAGCTTTTATTTATAACTTACACCTTTGTTAATTTTGATGAAATTTCAGATATGGCTAGAACGAAACGTACGGCTGAAACCGTGCGTGCAGAACAAGAAGAACAACAACGTAGAGCAGCAGCAGCAGAAGAACAATCTAAAGCATCAGGGGAACAAATGCGGCAGGGGAGACGACCACCGATTGCATCGTACAGGAGGGAAAAGAAGGCTGAAAGTAAAATTGGTTCATCATCACAAGCGGCACCGGAACCGCAACCTCAAGTGCATTCATCTTCTTAGTATAGGAATTGTTATTTGTTTTGGTTATTTGTATAGCTATTAATGAATTCTGAATTATTTGAATCAATGAATTAAGTTTTCAATGTCAATATACTTTGTTGAAAATGATTAAGTTAAGGTAGAAATTTGAAATTTGATGTAGCAACAGGGTTTCAACATAGTAGAAATTTGATGCTTTGCTCATTTGCTGCAATGACATTAGCACATTATTCAGAATTGGACAATTCCGAGAAACATATTTCAGAATTTAAAAATATTCTGAAACATGTATGTCAGAATTTAATTAAATTCTGAATTTAGTATATCGGAAAAAGGTTACAGAGAGAGACGTTTTCATATGGTTTTTTCAAATTATTTAAGTATACAATTCCGAGAAACATATTTCAGAATTTAACAATTTTCTGAAACATGTATTTCAAAATTCAATTAAATTCTGAATTTAGTATATCGGAAAAAGGTTACGGAGAGAGACGTTTTCATATGCTTTTTCAAATTATTTAAGTATACAATTCCGAGAAACATATTTCAAAATTTAAAAATTTTCTGAAACATGTATTTCGGAATTTAATTAAATTCTGAATTTAGTATATCGGAAAAAGGTTACAGAGAGAGACGTTTACATATGGTTTTTTCAAATTAAATTCCGAAATACCCGTGTCGGAATTTACTAAAATTCCGACACTGGTTAGTCGGAATTTTAACAGTTACGTAAAAAAAAATAAAAAAACCGTAGAAGAGATGATTTTACTTTCAACAACACCAATAGAGAACCCACTAGAGCTTCCTTTACGAATAGATAACCAAATGAAGTGGTTTGTAGGTAGAATATGGTAGGGTTTTGAAAAGGCGAGAGAGAATGGGGTTTGTAAAATTATGGGATATATGGGGTTATGGGGGTTTGCTTGGGGTTTGCATGGTGGAAGAAGGTGAAGATGTTGCTGGGGTTTGGGGTTTGTTTCTTTTTTTTTTTTAAATGAAGAAGGGTGTAATAGACATTTAACAATTAAAATGGGATTTGGGGGATAATTTTGGTGTTTGGGGACTAATTACCAAAAAAAATAATAAAAAAAGAGAAAAGATAATTTTAGTTTTAATGAGCGAAAAGCCCATTAGCTTTTGGCATTGAAAGGGTTTTGAAACCCCGATGCAAACAGTGAATGGTGATTCACGTAGCAGCCGTGCAACAAGTTCATGTGAGAAGGATTTTGGTTCCCGATGTGACACCCTCACAAATAATTACCTTATTTACCATTGGTTAAATAATTACTTAAAAATTTCATTTAAAATTTGACAGAGTTTTCTCTGTTTTTCGGACTTTCCAAAAATTCCTTCTTGAATACCTGTCCAGACCAGAATATTTTAAAATATAAACTTATGTATTTATTTCAACCAGCTTATCACTAATGCCCTGATTCACAAAATAATACAAGTTTCAGGGATTACAACTAGTGAATCGTTTTAAAACCCAAAATAAACCGACTTAACCTAATTTACTATACTTCTCTCATAACTAATTTACACTCCACGGGGTGGTGGGTATTCCTGCTCGGCCTGCAGTAGTGTAAGCTCCGTCTCCGTATCTGTATAAAAACAACAAGAAGGGTAGCATTACACAGAACTTAGAAAAATAGTTTCTAAAGAGGCATAGAAATAAACCAAGTGCACACAATAAGCAAAACAACATGCACAACTAATAGACATACAATCTACTTCATTATCACTCGACTTCAGTATTAATTCCTATTCGATGCTAATAACCCTTATGTCGGAAGTCAAGCTTTCCCAAGGACGTAATAGAGTTTTGCTAGAAGTTTTCTAGAAGAAGGTTTTGATGATAACAAACAAGCTCTTTCAAGCATCAAGTGCATTCAAGCTCAAGGCTCAAGGCTCAAGCAAATAGGTTAAGTTTAGCTTTGCCCATAGGAATTGTTGTAAGATAATGTAGTTATATTTTTTCCAAGTTCATAAGGTCAAAATGTTTTTCAAAGTTAAGGAGAAGAAAAAAACCTTTCTGTGAAATCGTTTTAAGTTAGATTTTCAGCTAAAAATATTTTCGATTACTATGTTTCTGAGTTGTGGCCTGGGAATTTTAATTGAAAATAATCAATTACTGGTTTTGATAATCGATTACCTTCCTCACAGGAAGTTTATAATTGATTACTTTGTTTTAAATAATCGATTACTTTCTTAAAAATTAATTTCACTGTTTTCACAGAAAAAAGATAATCAATTACCTGTGTCAAGTAATCGATTACCTTTAAGTTTTATTGAAATCCATGTCAGAATCAATCTTAAATGTTTTCAGATTTGTTTTTACATAATTGATTCTGATTTATTTTCAGAATTCGAATTTAAATATATTTTTGAAATAATTCCTTTTTTGTTTTAAGAATCAAATCTTGGATTTATTTTTTAAATCTATTTGATATGTTTTTATTTTAAAACTTAATTATATTTTATTTCTGAATTCTTTTTATTTGTTTTTGATTTTCAAAATATTTTTATTTATTTGAATACCAAAAGCATTTCACTAATTTTTCAAGAATCCTATTTTTCTTTCTCTAATAAAAATCACATTCTTCTTCTCTTAGTACACGTTCTTCATCGTTCATATTATTTCTTGAGGAGAAAACCTTCTTTTTGGCCTTATCACTTGTAAATTAAACCTACATTGCTATAGTGCTTACTTGTTGTATCCGTGTTATCAAGAACACAACATATTTGTATCACTCTCAAAATCATCATATTCAAACCGTAGTTGTAGGGAGTGAATCTCCTGGTGGAACGTGTAGCACGTTCTTAGTGTGAGTAACCCTTGAGTGATTTTTGAGGTCCCTAGCGAATGGAGGTTCCTAGTAGTGTGCGGGGCGCTCTTGGTTGTAATTGGGTGCGACTCAATTTCAAGGATATAAAAAGCTCAAGCGGGTCGCTTGGGGACTGGACGTAGGTCTTTCGCTGGAAAGACTGAACCTGTATAAATTTGGTTTGCGTGTTCCTCTTCCCTATCTCTTTTACTTTTCCGCATTATGTTTTGATTAAATCATTTCCGTGGTACTCTATTTATTTTAATATCTATCGCTTCGCCTTCACGCTCAAATAATTAATCTCTCCATAAAACAATTTTTTAAAACGTTCGAGTAATATCCAAGAAATTAATAAAACTCGATTCACCCCCTCGAGGTTTGAGGCCGATTCTAACAATTGGCATCAGAGCTAGTCTCTTGTGTTAAAGGACTTAACAGTCCCCAGAGTGATGGCTTCAAACTCTCCGTTTGGTGGAGAAGGGAGTTCTATTAATAGGCCCCCATGTTTGATGGTGTGGGGTACGCTTATTGGAAAGTGAGAATGAAATTTTTTATTCAAGGAGTAGTATTAAAAGTTTGGGACGCTGTCGTTAATGGACCATACGTTCCTACCTATGTGGTAAATGGAATTACCGACAACAAACCTATTGGTCAGTGGATGGAATAGGAGGAACGAAGAGTCCTATACGACTTGAAAGCGAAAAACATAATAACATCTGCTTTGAGTTATGATGAGTTTTTCAGGATATCTACATGTGAGACAGCACAAGAAATGTGGGATACATTGGATGTCACACATGAAGGTACCAATGAAGTCAAGAGGTCGAGAATCAACACCTTGACTGGAGAGTACGAATTGTTCAGAATGAAGGAAGGTGAATTAGTGCAAGAAATACAAAAGCGGGTCACAATGATAGTCAATCAACTCGTGACATTGAGAAAGAAATTTACAAATGAGGAGTTGATCAACAAAATGTTGAGGTGCTTAGGGAGAGAATGGCAACCCAAAGTGACGACAATTATGGAGTCAAAGAACCTTTCAACAATGACACTTGCAACCCTCTTCGGAAAACTTCAGGAGCATGTGTAGCCACCCAATTTTGTCCGGGGTCAAAATTATATTTTCATAAATATTTTGTTTGAGTAAGATTTTTATCCTCAAGTTTTTATAATTGAATTTTATAAATAAAATAAAAAAAGAGTTTGTTTGGACCCATTATTTTCTAATTAATGTGTATTAAGTTATTTTTGGGATTTATTTAAAAAAAAAGATGTGCATTGAAAATTTTTTGAGAAGAAAAATTAATTGAAAAGATTGTGTCCAAAATTTTGACAAAATCAATTCAAAAGATTGAAAATCAATTATTTTTTTTTTTTAAAAAAAGAGAAAGATTTTGATAATTAATTAAAAATCAATTTAGAAAATTTTGAGAATCATTTCAAAATCATTTAAAAAATTTGAAAAAATCAATTTGAGAAATTGAGAATCAATTTGATTTAATTAAAGGTTCTTTTTTTTATTCATAAATATTTGAAAAAGATTACAATTGATTTTTGACAAATTAAAATTTTTTGATTGAAATCAATTTGAATTTAGTTGATGATATGTTTTATTTGGAAGGAGTTATTGTAGTAGACCTGCAGTAGACCGAACGTCACCCGGCCAAAATCACCTTGGTCCGACCAGTTAGACGCTGAAGCAAAGCCTACGGTCGGAATGTCACACCGAGCAAGTGGGTTTTATAGAGATGTTACACGCTTATGAGATTAACCCCGAAACACAGGATCCTCATCCTTATCTTTATCACTTACAATCTCATCAAGCTTAACCACTTCTCTTAGATTCCCACGACTCTTGGTCAGATAAATACGATATTGGATAGAGAGTTATGACTTACAGGATTTACGGAGGTGATCTTATCACAACCTTTACGAATCCTATTTGAATTCTTCCTCTTCAGAAGCCTCATCAGAACGGCCCATGACACACAGGTAATCCCCTATAAGAACCACCATGCTATAGGGGCTAAGGTACGTCTTCTCATTCCTAAGTTGACACTAGCACACACGTTGTTGACTAGGGAGAACCTGTTTATCCCAACTGGATATACAGAAATCCTAAAGAGTCCTACATTAACCTCTTGGTTGGGATCACACCCGAAGTTCTTCCATAGCTTCACGGTTGATCTCGATTAAGGACACGACATTGGCGCCGTCTGTGGGGACTGAATAACATATCATTCCCACCACCACCATGGTCACTACAAGGAGCCAAGTTGGTGATCTCCGTGATCGCATTGGCCGTTCTCGCGGCAGACCCAGAAACACTGATAATAATGATCAACAGCCGCAATCTGTTGGTGACCTGCGAGATATTCTTAACCAAAATCGGGAGACTAATTCGCAGCCACCACGTACCTCCCATTCTGGAGCAAGAAATAACCCGCAACCCCCAAATAATTCACAGAGCCAACCACCTCCAATTCATAGCCAAAATCATAGCGGAAATCATGCCACCCAGTCTCAACCACCACAATCTCCCCACCATAGAGCCTGGAGTAATCCCCAACCACTTCAAACCTTGAGGAATTTACTTCCTCCGCCACCACCTCCGCCTCCTCCAACACCACCCCCCTCCACCCATGGCGATTCAAGCAGCACAGCCCCAACCACCCGCAATACAGCCATATCTACTGGAACCCGGGCGCACCATGGTAGAAATACCCGTCAAACCCCAACTCCACCAGTCCAACCCAACCCTGACCATATAAGCGTAACCCCTAGAACTAGATTAAACCCAGGAAGAACAGTCCACGGTAACTCCCGCCATAGCCATTCCACTAGTAGATCTTATGCAACATCTGCATCGGCTCGTGCTCGTGAGCAAGAGATGATTAACATACTCAACAGACAAGCAGCTTTAATTGAGGAACAAAGCTGAGCAATCGCCGACCTTCAACAACAAGAAATGGCAAGGATTGCTCAAAGCCAACCTGTTACCGTACAACCTCATAACCAAATGACACAGACTATAGATCCTCAGCCTCTTCCCGTAATGCAACTTCCCCCACCTCAAAATTTCCACACCAACCCAGCCATAAATCACGATCAGGGTGATTTTCACCATGGCCATCCTTTTACCCCGTATATCATGAAATTTGAAACCCCTCAGGGATACTTGGGCCCATCCAACGTACCACATTACAACGGGCTGACCGACCCAGTTGACCACATAGTCTCTTACGAGGGGGCAATGAACTATTACGGAGGCGGCGATCGGATGAAATTCCGAGCTTTTTCCATGACCCTTGAGCCCTCGGTATTACGGTGGTACTCATCTCTCCCTCGGAATTCAATTAATTCATGGGAAGAGATGAAACGAGTCTTTTTAAACAGATACACAACTAGCTGCATCCAGCCCAAATCCGACCACACACTGGCTGCAGTAACACAAAAACAAGATGAACCATTGAAAGATTACTTGTCACGCTTCCATACGGAGGCTAGTTCTGTTCCCCGGTTGGAGCCAGGTGTGGCAGTGTTATTGTTTCCACAAGGGTTGCAGCCTGGGGATTTCAGAAAATCACTAATTGGGAAACCTCCAAAAGATATGGCCGAGCTTAGACAGAGGTCGAATAAATTCATCAACTTGGAGGAATTCCACAAAGGGCAGAAATTCAGGGACGATCGACAACGAGCTGACCCTCAAGGACAGAATAAACAAAAGCGTGACGAACGTTTTGGCGGTAGACAGGACAGGAACGATCGGGACCGAAGACCACCTCCGAGGAATAAATATCAGGAGTACACTCCTTTAACTGTTCCTAGGAGCCAAATTCTTCGGGAAACAATGCAGACCGACTTATGCTATGCCGAAAGACCTCCGTCTATAAGAAAGGGCGCACGGCGTGATAGGTCAAAATATTGCGACTTTCACAAGGGTTATGGACATACAACTGATGAATGCATTTGGTTGAGGGGTCTAATTGAAGAAATGATCAGAGATGGTAAGCTACAACAGTATATCAGAGATGCAGCGGGACGAAGAGGTAGGAACAAATCCCATTCACCAGTAAAGTCCAAACGCCAAAGAAGTAGATCGCCAGATGATAAGAATACAGGGAGATAGAGAGCCGAGCCCGCCCCGGTCACTGACACAAATCCAACGAACAATGAGTTTTTAGTTAACACTATTGCTGGAGGGTTTTCTGGGGGAGGAGAGAAAAAAGCCGACAGAAAGAAATACATCAACCAAATCTTAGCCGTGAGCCAAAAGCCTATCTGTAAAAGATCAACGAAAAATGTTCCCATCATTTTCAATGATGAAGATTTGGAAGGGATCCTCCTCGGTCATAATGATCCCATGGTAATCACAGCCCTTATTGGTAATTACGATGTAAAACGCGTCTTTATCGATCAGGGGAGCTCGGCAGATATCATGGTCCTCCATTTGTTCAAAGCACTGAAACTTAGGGAATGCAATCTCACTCCATTTGAAGGAGAATTGATCGGCTTCACGGGGGACACCATCGAGCCAAAGGGATACATTCAACTTCCTGTCACCCTCGAACAACAGCCTTCGGCCAGAACTGAGATAATCAAGTTTTTGGTAGTTGACTGTCCAGCAGCCTACAACGCCATCCTCGGAAGAACTTCCTTACAAGCATTCGGTGCAGTAGTTGCGACAGTCCATTTGGCTATGAAGTTCGTCGGAACAGATGACAAGGTAGTGACAGTCAAAGCCGAGTAGGAGGCAGCATGAAAATGCTACAATGCAAGTCTGGGTAAGGTTAATAACAAGGACCAGGACCGCTTAGAAAGAATTTCCCTCGGAAAAGGTAACATTAATTTGGCGGACCTCGATGTGCGCGATGAATCTGATAGAAACAGACCGACTCCGAAGGGACAATGAGAGTTCTTAACAGTGAATGATGATCCTACCAGGCAAGTTAAAATTGGTTCTGATCTCCCCGTAAATGTTAAAGATGAACTTTCCGCTCTGCTGATAGGCAATAGGGATCTGTTTGCATGGACCTCGGCCGATATGCCGGGGATTGACCCTAACTTTATCTGCCACAATGTGAGCATTCTTCCAGGGGCAAAACCAGTGGCACAACGTAAAAGAAAGGTTAGTGCAGAAAAGGCCGCAGCTATTGAGGAAAAAGTTGCCGAACTACTCCGAGCTGGCTTCATTCGGGAGATTGACTATACAGACTGGTTAGCTAACACCGTCTTGGTCAAAAAGCCCAACGGGAAATGGAGGATGTGTGTGGACTATACGGACTTGAACAAAGTCTGTCCAAAAGAACAATATCCACTTCCCGTCATTGACAAGCTCGTCGACAATTCGGCTGGATACAAACTCCTCTCATTCATGGATGCTTACTCCGGGTACAATCAGATACCTATGTTCCCAGCCGACCAAGATAAAACCGCATTCATCACCGATAAAGCAACATATTGTTACAATGTCATGCCCTTCGGACTGAAGAATGCGGGAGCTACATATCAGCGGACGATGAACAAGGTATTTCAAGGGATGATCGTCTCAAATATGGAGGTTTATATTGATGACATTATTGCAAAAAGCAGACAGCAAGAGACACATGCCCAAGACCTCAAGACAATACTGGATCGAGTAAGAAAGTACTCCATGAGATTAAATCCTGAAAAGTGCGTGTTTGGAGTCCCAGCCGGATCCTTTCTCGGCTTTATGCTAACTGAAAGGGGTATTGAAGCTAATCCAGAGAAGTGCAAAGAAATTCTTTAAATGAGAAGTCCAACTAGTCTAAGAGAAGTCCAACAGCTCACGGGTCGAGTGACGGCCCTCTCCAGGTTCATGTCTCAATTCGCTCGGAAAGCTTTACCGTGGTACCAACTCCTTAGGAAAAATAAAAACTTCCTTTGGGATGATCACTGCGAACAAGCTTTCGTTCAGTTGAAGAACTATCTCTCCATCCCACCAGTCTTTCATATCCCTCTTACCGGGGAAGACCTTATTCTCTATATGTCGGTGGCAGACGCAACAGTTAGTTCAGTATTGGTACGAGAGGATTCGGGAGTTGAGGCCCCCATTTATTTCGTTAGCCGAGCACTGCAGGGATCCGAGTTGCGGTACCAAAAACTTGAGAAACTTGCATAGTGTTTGGTAATATCTGCTCGGAGATTAAGACAGTACTTCCAAGCGCATCGAATCATGGTTAGGACAGCTCAACCTCTTAGACAGGTCCTTCACAAGCCCAACCTAGCTGGCAGAATGGTTTCATGGTCAGTAGAGCTCTCTGAGTTCGATATCGTTTATGAACCGAGGAAGGCAATGAAGTCTCAAGTACTGGCTGACTTTGTTACTGAATTCACTGAGATTCCCTCGGATACACCTCAAGACTTATGGTCAGTCTATGTGGATGGTTCGAGCAACAGGAAAGGAGCAGGCGCCGGCGTCATTAATTAAAATCCCGAAGGACTTTGCATGGAGTACTCATTAAAATTCGAATTCCAAACTTCAAATAATCAGGCAGAATACGAAGCAGTCCTTGTAGGCCTCAAAATGGTTCATGAGTTTGGAGCGAATCGGGTGTCAGTATTCAGCGATTCACAATTAGTGGTCTCTCAGATTAAGGGGCAGTACTCGGCTAAGGAGCTCATCTTGCAGACGTATCTTGAAGAGGTAAAGCGAATAATCTCCAATTTTTCAGAGTTTGACATCTCCCATGTCCCGAGAGATTCAAACTCCCGAGCGGATATTTTATCTAAACTGGCAAGTACGAAGGGGTCGGAAAACAACAAGACTTTGATACAAGAAACCATCCGAAGACCAAGCATCATTCTTGCAGTTTCATTATCTCAATCCTGGATGGATCCGATATTCACCAACTTGCAACACGGTTTCGTTCCCCAAGATCAGATAGAGGCTCGTAGGTTGATTAGGAAAGCAGCTCAATACACGGTTCTTAATGGTGTCCTTTATAAGAGAGGTTTCGGCTCACCCATGCTCAGATGCGTCAATCCATTTCAAGCTGAAGAAATCCTTGAGGAGATCCATGGAGGAATCTGTAGCCATAATATGGGCGGAAAATCTCTAGCTCGGAAAATAATCCGGGCAGGTTACTTCTGGCCCACACTGCAAAAAGATGCCATGGAACATGTCAAGAAGTGTGTTCAATGTCAATTTCACAGTGACACTTACCAAAGACCTGCGGAAGAGCTACATTCTCTCGGAGCTCCTTGGCCCTTCTATCAATGGGGAATGGACATCATTGGAAAGTTTCCCACTGCACCTGGACAGCTGAAGTTTGCGATCGTGGCCGTTGATTACTTTACTAAGTGGATTGAAGCGGCGCCATTAGCAACAATCACTACGGCCCGAATTCAGTCTTTCTTTGTAAAGGAAATAATCTCTCGGTTTGGAGTGCCTCATTCCATAGTTACTGATAATGGATCACAATTTGCAGCCTCTCATTTTCAAGAGTTAACAGCTGACCTGGGGATCACTCACTACTTCAGTTTCGTTGAACACCCACAAACCAATGGATTAGCCGAGGCCGCCAACAAAACCATTTTGGACGGTATAAAAAAGAAACTTGGAAACGCAGCTGGTACTTGGGCAGATAAGCTTCCGAGCGTTCTATGGTCACACAGGACAACTGTACATTCCTCAACAGGTGAGACCCCTTTTCGTTTGACATACAGCTGCGACGCAGTCATTCCAATCGAAAAGAGAATCCCCAACTTTAGGATGCTTGAACGTCCCTTGGAAACTAACAACAGTTTGCTCAGCGAAGAACTCACATTACTTGAAGAAATACGAAAGAATGCTGCAGCTCATGAAAGGAAGGTAAAGGAGCGACAGGCCCGAGATTACAACAAGAAGGTCCGACCGCGAAGCTTTGAAGTTGGAGATTTGGTCCTTCTCCGAGCGGATATTGGTAAAGGGAATGTTGGTGTTGGAAAGCTGAAGCCAAAATGGGAAGGTCCATACCGAGTGAAGGCCAAATCTGGAACTGCCGCTTACAAGTTGGAGACTCTCTTGGGCACGGATATCAATAACAGTTGGAACGTGGCCAAGCTCAGAGCTTATTACAGCTAAGCTCCTATTTTATTTTCTTTATTTGAGAATAGTTTAGTTTATAGATTGCTCAAATTAGTTTGTGATGAATAACGAAGGGTAGCACCCTTCTTAGAATACAGATAAATTGTTAGGAATTTTTTAGGTATGAGCAATTTCATTTCTTAGTTATGAGCAATTTCAGCTTTGTATTCCTTTATTAAAAAAGTACAACATTTTTCCAGTAATTCTATTATCTGTTTATATTGTGAAACCACATACGACTCATTTGGTTCGGCTAGCCACCAAGCGAAATCGAGGTACAGCTCTTTACAAGAGTTTAACAACGTATTCATAGAACGCCCGAACTCAGGAAATTACTTTCCTTATTTCGCGGTCCGAGGGTCCCGCTTCGGTTAAAGTCGGCAATCCGAGTTCTACTCACAATTAACTATACATACGAATAATGCAATTCTATGCCCAAAAACGTGACGAACGAAATCAAAGAGTTTACGCTCGGAAAGTTCTGCCAGAAACGTGACAAACGAAATCAAAAAGCAGCAAAAAAACACACCATGCAGTGATACAATTTGCTAAACAGCAAGTTAATTAAAAGTCATAGCAAAAGAGTTCGGTCTAAATAAATAAGTGTAAACGCTCGAATACAACGAGCAGCAAAAAGAAATCCCACATATGTTACTAGTAAACAGAAAAACAAAAACAGATATAAGGTAACCACCAAGTTCAGGCCTCATCATCCGACAAGCTAATATCTTTGTCATCAAATTCAGGAGCCTCATCCAGTTCTACTAGAGGATTGGGAAGATTCTCTACCTGCAAATCAACTTCAGCCTTGGTTTCAAGATCAATCAACTTCCCATCTTCTACACAATGGAAAGGGTGTGCTCCGACCACTCTAAACTCAGTTTCAGGATTCAGAAGTTGGATCTGTTTAATCGCAGAAACAAAGGATTCATCAACACCCTTACCCTAGTTATAGAAGTTGGTTGCTGTCTTTTTCTTGAAAACAAGAGTTTTTTCCTTGTATTTCTGAGCAGTTGCAGCAGACTTCTTCACTTCAGAATCCAACTCTTCGATCCTCTGTCGGCTCTCCTGCAGCTCCTTTTTAAGTACTTCTTCAACTTCTTTCTTCTTATCTTCCGCAGTCTTTTGAGAAACTTTCCGAGAATCTCGTTCCTTGATCAGTTCAGTTTTATCGGCCTTCAAATTCTCTAGCTCATTCTTCACTCGAACCAGTTCATCTGACAAACTGGCTTCTTGAGCCTCTTGCATCTCACGAGCCTCTTTCTGCTCAATGTTTAGGCCTTTAAACAAATCCTCTGAATGCTTGGACAGATAATAGGTTAAATTGGCACTTCGGAGCAAAAACTTTGTCATAGTCATATTGCAGCAGGACCATTCAGCAGCACTAAGACTAGCAAACCGGGAGTAGTCAGATTCCGGGTAGATAAACTCGGGAAACTTTTCATCCAAATCACGATCCCAAACCGAGACTACTGGAGGAGTCGGAGTAGGAGTAGGAGCAGTACTTGTTCCCTCGGCCCTGACACTTCCTCTTTCCGAAACCTTCTCTTTCCCCTTGTCGAGCCTTCGGCGCCGAGTCAGTTGAGGAGGGGGAGAGGGTGCTTGAGCACTTGAGGCCGGAGAAGCTGTAGTTGCTGTAACAACAACCAAGTTTGAAGCAGGCCGAGGAGACACTTCGACCGGAGAGGCAGTAGGAGTCGGAGTGCTCAAACTGGGAGTGCTCATACTTGACGACCCTGAAGCCGCACTTGAAGGAGCACCTTTTCTTTTCTTACCCCCTTGGAGCAGAGCAGCCATACGGGAAGCCATTTTATCTGCAAAGGAAACAGAGTGCCATTAGATCTAAATAAATTTACAAGTATAAAAGCAAAGAAAAATAGTTTACCAAGCTGAGCCTTGACATCTGTTGAGGGGATATTTACTATGTCCCTCGTTTCAATCATCCCATTGGTGACCAAGTAGCTCTCAAACGCTCGACACATGTCTTTCTCGTGTTCAGCAAGCTCTTTCCATTCCGACCCGTACGAAGCAATCCTCCGATTAAAAAAACTTGCACTCCATTGAAGAGGAAACCGAGGAATCGGTCGCTCCTCACCAGCTCGTGTAAACCAGCAAACACCAGTCCCAACAAAATTGTATTTAAAATAAAAAGGTTTGAACGTTTTCCAAGACTCAGAATACTTGGTTAGTAGAGCATAACCGTTTCGCGATTTTAGGGAAACCCAAGGTCGTTTGTGGGACCCTCTTTCAAAGGCGTTCGCTTGCGGAGCAAATAAATAGAAAAAATTTGGAATAGCACAGGACCAGTCCATGGCCGAGCAAACTTGCTGAAAGGCTCTAACAAAGGCCCATGCGTTCGGGTGCAACTGAGAAGGGGCCACTTTTAGTGTATTTAAAACTTCTTTTTCAAAGTTGGTGAAAGGCATCCTAATCCCTAGACGGGTAATCACTTCTTCATAAAAATAAAAACCAGTGCTGCCCTCGGGGATACGAGTGAAAATTCTTTCGTTAGGACCCACTGGACTTACTGAATACAAGTTTCCAGCATCATCACCAGGGCAAGGTAGTTTCCAGCATCATCATCCAAATTTATCATAGAGATGGGATCTCTTGGACTTCCTCTCTTCATAAAAATACATATATAAAATAATTTTCTTTAAAATAATAATAAATTAAAAATGTAGATTTTTCTAGTTGTTTTAAAAATTTGTTGCGTTTTGGTAAGTCGATTTTTCTCTCCCAAATTCAATGGAGAGATCTCTCAAACTTCCTCTCCGCATGCACAAAAATATGTACACATAAAAAATATTTTTTTTTATATAAATAAATAATAAACATTAAAAAACAAAAACATTTTTTAAAGTAAAATTAAATAGTTTTTTTTAATTAAATATTAACAATGTGCGATTTGGAAATCCACTTTTTTTTGGCTAAATGTCGAAGTCTTGTGTATATTTCCTCTTCACATCAAACAATTTTTTTTTTTAAATATAAACATTAAAATTAAAATATTAAGAACTACGTAGCCTTGATTCCTTATTTTATGAGGATACGTAGGACCAAGAGCAACCTTGTCAAGCACAGCAATAAAAAACAAATATTTTTTGGCAAACCAATTATTTAGGTCTTTTAATTAAAATCAATCAAAGGTACCATTTTTGAATGGGCGAACGGGGTGCTAATACCTTCCCCGGCTCGTAACCGACTCCCGAACTCCGAATCTATCTAGTTCGAGACCGAACTTTATCCGTTTTAATTAATAATTTATTTTTCCGCGTTTTTGTAACAAAATGCGGTGGCGACTCCATATTGGGTCAATCGACCCCCACTCGTAGGCGAGGCCCCGAGGGCGACCCGAGACCCCGGCCATGACAACTGGCGACTCCGCTGGGGACAAAACTTAATAAGAGAGTCAGGCCTGAATGATTGATTATTTTTAATAGACCTATTTTCTTTTCTAATTGGTTTGCCTTTAATTAATTGTTTATTGTATATATCTGTTTAATTTTTTTTTGTTGCTAAATTGTATATTTATTCTTTATTGTAATCTCTTTTATTATTTTTTTAAAGAGTTTGTATGCCCCCGAAATAGGTTTTTTTTACACGGATCTTTGCACACACGGAAACCCTATACTCGGGTACTATTTTTTTAATCCTAAGTTTAGGGGTGCTTTTGCCCTACCTTTGACTTACCAAGTGTATGGTCTCTTGTAGTGTGCTAAAGTACCACTCGGACTATAAACCATTTTTTGTAAACACGACCTTTGGAAGGTATGCGTAACCTATTTTGGGAGGCGTAACCAACCTCTTGTCGACCGTTTGCGAAGTGGGTCCTCACCTTAAAGTGGGAGGACGATCCGAGGGCCTTTAGAAGTCTAGAGCCACCATGGAGTACACTTTGTGTAGCATTCTATTTTGAAACTTGAATAAGTCAGTCATGGTTCCCCTTCATTCACTATCAAAGATTAAGAGGTGTCAAAACAGTTAATCTGTTACCTACTTAACCTTTGAAAAAGCTGTGGGGATTGTGTCAATAAAAAATTAAAAAAATATATACTCTTTTTCAAGTTATCAAATTAGAGTGTTACAATTAGTTATACCATAGAACAATGTCGTAGGACTATGGCCAATAGACATCCCAAAAACCATATAGGATTTACCATGAGGGGGCATATTCTTCCTTACCCTGCTAATATTATTTGTCGTAAGTCGGGGACTATCACCCCGCAAAAAAAAAATAATAAACATAAAAATTGTGTAACTCATTGCTATCCAAGCCTGAATGATATAAGAAATGCCATTGCACGTTGGTATCCTTATGCCATGAGGAAGGACTTCTCTTTGCATTAAACCCGCAATAGGGCCCACCGCCCTATGGGTAATTTTCATTTTCATATCCATCATTTCACTTGGGATAATCCCTTGTTGTTCCAAGTGGGCCCGAACTGTATGGTTATTGTCAATTCATTATGGCATTCCGTATTCTGTAATGAAGGCATAATCACCCTCAATTAGGGTTACTTACCCTACGAGCATGCATATGCATTTGCACCATAATATTTCATTTCAATAAGACAAATAAAAATTTTTGGGGCGATCCACCGTCGTTCCGAAGTTGGCCAGAACTATATGAATGCTATCAATCCATCCTGATACCTCATATTGGTAATAAAGGCTTAATTGTCCCCAAATAGGATCTTTTGGATTCTAAGCGCATTGCATCATACATTTTTGCATCATCATATATTCATATTCATATGCATCATTCATAAAGAAAAAAAATTAAAAAAAATTGAACAAGCCAAGGTTTCATCCCTATTGCTCTCACATACCCTTACCGGACCAGACATAGGACCACAACTAAGGCAGATGTGAGTGAACGTGTCGAGAAGCTTCAATCGAAGAGCCCCAAATGAAGGAACAAATGACCAAGATGAGCCAATCAATCAACTAGAGGAACAAGATCTGTCAAACGCTATAACTGATGTTGAAGGGTAATAATCAAAGGGAACGAACGACCCATCACAATTCCTTGAAGTTTAACCCTTATTGATTTACTTAAAAATGGGCAACCATGCTTTCCATTCTCTCTTCAATAATTGTGAGCCATGTTTGGCCATCTCAATGTTGTTCCTTAATGAAATTTTCATTTTTCGTTGCACATCTCTTTAACAATTATCTACTAATGTTTTGATCATGTGAATAAACCATCTCACCGCATCTCCAAAAAAAAAACAAAATTGATTCATGCATTAACTTGAGATATTTGATTAAAATTTGAAATTAAAGGGATGATGAGGCGAATGTAATACCCAAAATAGTGTGAACTCTCAAGCAAGTCCTTCCAGTGATACAAGGCTTTGTTGAATTCCCAAACACTGAGGAGATATCCCTAGTCACCCCATTGAGCCTAGATATTTTGAAGCGGAGATCGTTTCTCTCAAACTAACAACGTATGTTTAAACCGGGGTAGGTAGTTTGTCAACAGTTTTTTCCAGCATGCAAATATCAAGGATGATTACTTTTTATTTCACAAATCCAAACACCTTTCATCCATTGTTCACCCCATTGAGCTCCAACAGAAGATTATTATTTTTTTTAAAACCAAAAAAAAAAAAAAAATATTTTACCTGAGTATTTTAATGAGAATCAAACCAAGGGAGACAATTTCCATGGTCAAAAGTGCAATCACAAAAAAAAAATCCAAAAATGGATGTAAGCAAGCACAAAAAATTAACAAAAAAATTAGCAAAAAGTGAGTGTGCTTGTCTAAATAAGGCAAAACCCATGAATCCATTATGTGATGAAAAAAATTTCAATCCTCTGAATGAAAGATTCTCATTTAAAACTCAACATAAATTTTGGGCCTTTATATCCATTCTTTCATTTGCCACATTATTACCTCCAGACCATGTTACAACCTTTTGGAAAATCCTCTTGATAATTTTGTTAGATCCGATGTGAATGTTTTGATAATGACAAAGGTTTTGAACAAGCTACAAATGTTTGTGATCAAGCTCAAGTATGAAAAAGTTCATCAATCAATAACAAACAACAAATGATGAAGAGAGAGCAAGCTCATGAAGACTTAGTTTGTGTTTAATTGTAATATCTTTAGTTTGAGTCTTTTATTTTGATGAGTTTGGGTAGAGTCTTTAGAGGGTAGTGAATCTCTATCAAGTGCATGATTATATCATATTTTGAGTATTCACTTAACCTAAAATCAATAGGTGGCTTAAAGGTTTGAAAGGAAAGGTTTAGTTTTGAGAAAACAAGTTTTTAATTGAATTTAGAAGTGGCTAATCGATTAATGGGTTAGGTTAATCGATTAACACACATGTTACAGTGGTTAATCGATTAAGCCATATGTTAATCGATTAAGACCTGTTAAACTGGGTTTTAAAATACGTTTTTAACTTCTCAAAATCAGTTTTTAAGTTTCCTAACTTTTGGGTATTCTATATAAACCTTTTCCTAACCTTTGTGAATCATTAGAACAAACTAACACTACTTTCATATCATTTTTAGAAAGATCAAGCCACACTATTCTCTCTCACTTTCATAGATCAAAGCTTTCAACTTTTACATTCTTTGAACTAGAATCTTTGAATCTCTTATGTTGATATTTTCATAGCTATTGAAAGAGATTCATAGGATTGTTATTGTTTTCAATTTGGTTGTAATCATTGCAAGGAGGCAATCTATCTACAACAAAGGAAGCCTTGGTGGTTGTTCATCAAGCAAAGAAGTCTTGGAAGTCTTGTTGTGTTAACAAGCAATTGAAAGCCTTGGTGTGAGGTATCATCAAGCATTTGGAAGTCTTGTTGGGTAAACAAGCAATTTGGAAGACTTGTTGTGGGGATATCAACAAGCAAGGGTAGAGGTTAGATTAGATTAATTAGGGTTGCAAGACAAGAGTGTGGTATCTCTTGGAGGCTATCAAGAAGGGAGTCTTGAGAGGCATTTGCTTGTAATTTGAGAACTCTAATTCCTCATAGTGAAGAATCTCTCTTGGTTGAAGAGGGGACTGGATGTAGCTCTCAAGTGGATGAGAGTGAACCAGGATAAATCTCTGTGCAGTATTTCTATTCCCTTAACTCTTTACATTCAAGTCATTTCATATGTTCTTGGTTGAAAACCTAGAAAAGATTGATTTTCATAATTGATTGGATTGAATCTTAATTGTGCAAATTGATTTGGGGAAAATCATTTTCATAACCTAGGTAATCAATAAGAATATTAGTGTTAATCAATTCCGCTTTATCTCTGATCATACGTGTTAATTGATTGATTTTCGTATTCAATCGAAAAGTGATTTTTCAGTTTTAACAGTGATTAATCGATTAACTGGAGCTGTTAATCGATTAACCAAAAGCAAACTTTCAGACACTAATCGATTAAATGAAGTACTAATCGATTAAATGAAGTACTAATCGATTAACCATTTGAAGACTTTCGGGTATTAATCGATTAATTGCATACTTAATCGATTAAGAGCTTAAATTTTTTGTAAAAATAATTTGTTTTAATTGTTTCGATTTGTTTCTTTCGAAAATATTTCATGGTTTCTCTAACACCTATTCAACCCCCCCTTCTAGGTGTTCTCCTAGTGTCTCTTAGTTATTTCACCCACCGATTGTAGTTCTTACAAATTTTAATGTTGTGCAAAACCTGTTGAGAAAATAGGATATTGAAGAAAAAGGAGAAAGGAAGGGAAGGGAAATAAAAATTTGAGCCTAATACCTTTTATTGTCAACCCTTATCCAGGCCACATTACAAGCTTTAAAAGACCTCGTTGAGGATTGGTTTGCTTGAGTTACGCACTAGGGCGGAGAAATGCTGACTTCATTAAACCTAATTGAAACTTTGATGAAATATATCTCATTTTTAATGCATGAATTAATTGCTCCCATTATCCTAAAAAATTTCCACGTTCACATGATCATTAAATTAGTGTTTCTTGTTAAGAAGATATGTGATAAAAAGAAGTTGAAAAGAATTTGATCGGTTGAAGACGATTAAAGATCTTTTGTTCTTAAAAACATGCATGTTCTCTGAGAGAGTCCCAACCTTGAGTGGAATGAATGAAAAAGATTTGCAATTTCCAGTCAATTCAAAAGCAATTGAGAAATTATTGTGTTTTAGGAAAAAAGATGAATAAAAAAGAGCTCGCTAGGTTGAAAATCCTGAAAAAGGACGACCTAGGCAAAAGTTAGAGCGATCTGCTAAGTCGTAAAACTCGAAAGAGGCGGCTTAGGCAAAAATTAGGATCATAAAATAAAAACCCGCTAGGAACCTACATTGGGTTTCCTAGACAAAATTTAGGGCAAAAAAAAAAATCCTCAAGCACAAACCAACTTGTTCTTAACAAAGAGATATTGGAAATTGCAAGTAGAACCAGAAAAGAAGTCTTGAAGGTTGCATTTGGGCAATTTTGAAGATTCCCTACCCTTGGTGAAACATTTCCCAAACTGGGGCAGTTTTGAAAAGTTTTGTTGTTAGCCAAGCAAACTGGGGCAATTTTGGAAACTTTTAACAAGCCCTAGAAGGAAATACTGGGACAGTTTTGAAGAGAGGTCAAGCGGATTGTTCGTTCCTTTGCAAATATTGCTAATATAGTCAACTTGGGCAGTTCTGGAAAATTTTGTTGAATAAATCCTTGAATGAGATACTGGGGCTGTTTTTGAAGAGAAAATTAGAAGCATTGATCATTCCCTTGCATTTGTTGGTCAGACAATAAACTGGGACAGTTTTTGAAGAGATTAATTGTTGAGCTCTAGATGAAAGATATTGGGGCATTACTTTGATTCCCCGATAATTGTTTTTAGCACAATACACTGGGGCAGATTTTGAACAAATTCAGGTTGTTTGATGGTGGTTAATTATTGACAAATGTCAGATTGCTGAGTATTCAAAAGATACTAATAAAGAAGAAAGTTGTTAAAGATTTGCTCGTGCCTGTCTTGATCAGATTTTGGTATGGCCCAATATTGGTGTTCAAGAGCAAGAGAGTTGAAACCAGTTTATCTTGTTTAAAAAAAACTTTATGCGTTTTAGACCCATTAATTCCTGATGGGTTTACATTAGAAAAAAGTTAGAGTTGCATTGTTGGTTCCTAATCATATTCATTTCATTGTCATTAACATCATTTGCATTAAGTTCATCTTGCATTATGCATTTTTGACATCATTTGCATCAGTTACATATCCATTGCATAATACCAGTTGCAACATACCGGTTTTTCATTAACATTATCATTTGCATTGTTTTCATCACCAGAACTTGATTATTCAAAAATAATAATTCCAAAAGAATCATCTTGGGTCCTTTGACGCCCGACACAAACGTTGAAAGTCATTTTGATGTTGGTTAGGCTTTTGTGATATTCTGACAGAAATGTCGAAGCATCATCGTTATTATTAGGCTTTCATGAAATCCTGACAGAAATGTCGAAGCATCATCGTTGTTATTAGGCTTTCGTGATATCCTGACAGAAATGTCGAAGCATCATCGTTGTCATTAGGCTTTCGTGATATCCTGGCGGAAACGCTGAAGAATCATAGTTGTTATTGGGCTTTTTGATGCCCTGGCAGAAATGTCAAATATCATTTTGGGTTTTTTGACACCCGACATGAGCGCTAAAGTCATTTTGATGTTGGTTGGGCTTTTTGATACCCCGGCAGAGATGTCGAAAATCATTTTGGGTCTTTTGACACCCGACAAAAACGCTGAAGTCATTTTGATGTTGGTTAGACTTTCGTGATATTCTGACAGAAATGTCGAAGAATCATCGTTGTTATTAGGCTATCGTGATATCCTGACAGAAATGTCGAAGAATCATCGTTATTATTAGGCTTTCCATGATATCCTAGCGGAAACGCTGAAGAATCATAGTTGTTATTGGGCTTTTTGATGCCCTGACAGAAATGTCGGGAATCATTTTGGGTCTTTTGACGCCCAACACAAATGCCGAAGATCATTTTGAGGATTATTTATTATATATTGCTTCAATAGGAATTTCCAGATCTAACAGGTATGTTTCTCGTTCCTTTCCCGAACAAAATCGCTGTCTTTTTCTTTACTCGTTCCTTACCATGATAGCCTGCAAACCACGGTTAGCCTGCTCTCTGATAAGAAACAAGTAAAGAGGGGCAGCTGTAGCCACCCAATTTTGTCCGGGGTCAAAATTATATTTTTATAAATATTTTGTTTGAGTAAGATTTTTATCCTCAAGTTTTTATAATTGAATTTTATAAATAAAATAAAAAAAAGAGTTTGTTTGGACCCATTATTTTCTAATTAATGTGTATTAAGTTATTTTTGGGATTTATTTAAAAAAAAAAGAAGAAGTGCATTGAAAATTATTTAAGAAAAATTAATTGAAAAGATTGTGTCCAAAATTTTGACAAAATCAATTCAAAAGATTGAAAATCAATTTACTTTTAAAAAAAAGAGAAATATTTTGATAATTAATTAAAAATCAATTTAGAAAATTGTGAGAATCATTTCAAAATCATTTAAAAAATTTGAAAAAATCAATTTGAGAAATTGAGAATCAATTTGATTTAATTAAAGGTTATTTTTTTATTCATAAATATTTGAAAAAGATTACAATTGATTTTTGAAAAATTAAAATTTTTTGATTGAAATCAATTTGAATTTAGTTGATGATATGTTTTATTTGGAAGGAGTTATCAACTTCTTTTTTTAAAAGATTGAAAATTAATTCAAAAAGAAATTGAGAATCAATTCAAAATCAAGTAAAATTTTTTGAATCAATTAAAGAGGATCGAGAATCAATTTGATTGAGTTGAGAATATTTTTTTTTCGATTTCATTTTTTTATTCAAATCAAAAATTCTTTGGAAAGGATTATCCTCTTTTTGAAATTATTAAAATCAATTCAAATTTTGACAATAATTCAAAAGATTGAAAATCAACTATTTTTTTATTTGAGAATCAATTTGATTTAATCGAGGATTTTCATTTAAAATCAAAAATATTTGAAAAGATATTATCATTATTTTGAAAAGATTTGAAATTGATTTTTAACGATTTTTTCTTAACTTAACTTCTACTATAAATAGAAGTCATTCTTCACTTTGGGAAGGAAAAAATGTTTTTTTTGAAGAGAGGTGCATACAAAAATTCGAGAGGAATAATTTTACGTAGAGTTTTGTGATAATTTTTCCTTTCGTTTTCCGTGCCCCCTTATTTTCATTCCAAGAACCGCATGCTGTTGTGCTGCAACCCTTCCTTGTCACATATTCTCTCCATAGCACTATAGCATCATCTCCCATCATCATCAGGTGCTTTCCTTCTTTCTTTCATTTTTTTTCCTTCCTTTTTTTTTAACTTCTAGATTTTTTAGTAATTAATCAAATACTAAAAATTAAAATATTTTTTTTAATTTTTTTTGTTGATAATTTAATCATTAATTTTTAAGAATCTTTATCTTTTTTCGCAATAATAGAAATTGGTTGTGTTTTGATAAGCCAAATTTTTCTCATCCAAATTTATCATAGAGATGGGATCTCTTGGACTTCCTCTCTTCATAAAAATACATATATAAAATAATTTTCTTTAAAATAATAATAAATTAAAAATGTAGATTTTTCTAGTTGTTTTAAAAATTTGTTGCCTTTTGGTAAGTCGATTTTTCTCTCCCAAATTCAATGGAGAGATCTCTCAAACTTCCTCTCCGTATGCACAAAAATATGTACACATAAAAAATAATTTTTTTATATAAATAAATTATAAACATTAAAAAACAAAAACATTTTTTAAAGTAAAATTAAATAGTTTTTTTTAATTAAATATTAACAATGTGCGATTTGGAAATCCACTTGTTTTTGGCTAAATGTCGAAGTCTTGTGTATATTTCCTCTTCACATCAAACAATTTTTTTTTTTAAAAATATAAACATTAAAATTAAAATATTAAGAACTACGTAGCCTTGATTCCTTATTTTATGAGGATACGTAGGACCAAGAGCAACCTTGTCAAGCACAGCAATAAAAAACAAATATTTTTTGGCAAACCAATTATTTAGGTCTTTTAATTAAAATCAATCAAAGGTACCATTTTCGAATGGGCGAACGGGGTGCTAATACCTTCCCCGGCTCGTAACCGACTCCCGAACTCCGAATCTATCTAGTTCGAGACCGAGCTTTATCCGTTTTAATTAATAATTTATTTTTCCGCATTTTTGTAACAAAATGCGGTGGCGACTCCATATTGGGTCAATCGACCCCCACTCGTAGGCGAGGCCCCGAGGGCGACCCGGGACCCCGATCACGACAGCATGAAAGTGAACTTAAAAGATTAGCACAAAACGAAGAGGAGAACAAAAAGATGAAAGGTCTCGCATTCAAAGCTGAAGCACCAACATCTAAAGGAGACTCCGACAAAGAATCCATCAGTGATGTAGTGTTCTTGAACACTAGATGTCCTTAACCCTCTAAGTGCTCAAGATTATGGTAACCAGGAGCCCAAGAGAGGATCAAGTATTAATATGTGACTTGCGGTATTTCTGCAGTTCCAGTTGGGAAAAGCAGGTCTCCCTAGTCAACGTGTGTGTGCAGAGTGTCAACTTAGGGATGAGACTACATACCTGAAACCCTAGTTGTGATGAGCTATTTATAGGGTTTGGAGGAGGCTGATATGGGCCGTTTGGGCCCTCTATCAGAGTTGTGCTGAACCAGGACTCTGTGAGATAATGTCGGATAATTATGCTCTTAGAATCTGGTTAGGATCAACTGAAGATCTCATGTCTAGGCTATTGCGAGAATCTAGGAGAGATTTGCGGAAGGGATAAGAAGCCTCGGCGAGCCTGAGCTTATCCACTAGCCGACGGTATGTCTCGGTCCTAGAGTTCCGAGCCTGATGGATGGAGGACCGATAGTAAGACTCGGATCCATCAAGTCCGAGCCTGGCCCTTTGGTCTGCTCGGAGTCCACGAGTCCGAGCGAAGGACTTTTATGGCAAGTAATCCGAGGAAGGTGCCCTTGGAGAATCCCTTTAGTAAGACTTGGGTCCGTGTCTGGTCGGCAGACCCTACAAGCCCCCCAGCTCGTAAGACTTTGGAAAGTCTGTGACGAGATAATAAGTGGCTAAGGTTGACCATTTCGGATGTCTTAGTTCGGGAATGTTTGACAACTGTTCCCAGCTTTAACCCTGTAGCCTGTTCGAGGTGACGTTTTGGGTTCCCTAGGTACGGCGCGGGTTCTTGAGAGTCATGCCACATCATTGTAAATTTTGAAATTTGAAAAAGTGTCGTTAGTAACTGCCACGTCTCACCCTGCGAGTGGTTGAGTGGGTTAATGGGCTTTCGGCCCACACGTGCGTTGTGGAAGGAAACCGAAAGGTTTTTGAGGGTTGAGGGTTATTCAACTCCTTCACTCCCCCTTCCTTCACTTCCTCATTTCTGATTCTCAAAACAAAAACTCTCCACTTGCTGCTCCAGAAAAATTCCATAAACTCTATTTCTCACTCGCTCCCTGCACCTTTTTTCCATTCTTCAGTTCCTCCACGATCATCCGCTGCCAACAACTTCTTCCAGAGATCAACAATCAAAAGCAGGTAACCTCTTCTTCTTCTTCTAACTCTAATAACTCATTTTTAATCCCATTTTTTCTTATTTTTGAGAGGGTTCTGGTTTCTCTGGGTTTTGCAGGGATTTTGGGGTTTTCGTTCTAGGTAGATAGGAGTTTTTGTTCTAGGTAGGTAGTATAGAGGGTTTGGATTTCATAACTATGGGGAGTTGGAGAGATTGGAAGAAGATTTACCATGAACTCTGTAGGAGATTAGGAGAGGAGCCTTCCAGCGATTCTAGCTCTAGTTCTGGGGATTCTGGGCAAACTGATGCTGATTCTGTTCTCATAGAGATTAGTTCTGATTCTGGTGATACTGGTAACGGCGCAGTAGGAGATTCTCCTGTCCCCCCATTCGGCGAAGGGATAAACGAGCCATTTGAGGTGAAACCCTTGGCAACGGAATACCCTTCTGATCCCGCAAAGGATGGTAAATGGCTGTTGGCTTATAGGTTTGCCGAGCGTCGAGCTCAGGTTAGGACTAGTCCCGAGCGATTTACGAGGAGGGAAGAGTCTTTGGGAGATCCTAAGAGGGAGGGGGGAAAAGGTTTTAGGCTCGGCCTCAATTTTAGAATTAAAACGTTTGCTATAAAAAATGCTAACGCTGAGCCTTTTACTTTTTCCCCAGATATGGTGGAACGCAGGTGTGACACCCATCCTGAAGAATATCCTCTACCACCCAATCATGCGCAGTATGATGCTGTCTTCGATCGGGAAGTGCTTGGAACAAGGCCGTCGTTGCTAACGGCTAACAACTTGAACCACCTTCGTCCACTTCTAACGCCTCCGAGCGAAGATGGGAATGCATCGAAATTTGTATTGAGACATGCGAGCATAGACGACCGAATATGCCTCCAAGTGCCTGAAAACCGACAATTCTTTTACTTTTACGAGGAAATAGTGACAAAGGTCGGAATCCGCACGCCCTTTTCCACCTTTGAGATAGAAGTCCTAAAGCATTTAGGTATAGCCCCGAGCCAGCTACATCTAAGCGGGTGGGCCTTTGTCCGGGCGTTTCAATAGTTTTGCGATGCCGAAGGTTTAGTAGCTACGTTACGATCCTTCTTCTGGTTGTATGCCCCCCAAGTAAATAAGTTCGGCGACTCAAAGGGACTTTGGGTGTCCTTGAAGGCTCGGAGGGAGCATGCCCTTTTCGCCGAAGTTACCGATTCATGGAATTCCTTCAAACCGCTCTTCTTCCAATACGAATACACTGCAGCCGAAGTGTTCTGGTTCATGGAAAAAGTTGAGGAAGAAGGGGAAATTAAGGTCGTGCCTCAATTCCCTTTGAGTTGGTCCAACGACATTTATAACCGAGGGGCCTCCTTGTATCAATTTGATTATAAGGCTGATTTAACTAAAGCCGAGAGGCGGTTATGCTATCGAGTTTGGGAGTATCTTCAAGCGAATGGTCAAATTGATACAAAGCAAATTCTGTTGAAGAGGAAACGAGCCGAAGTGAAGGCCGAACTGGGTACTGTTTTTTTACTCGATATAACATATTTTTTCTTATTGCAGAAAAAATGGGGAAGAAAGCGTTAAAAGCCAAGAAGAGTGCAGCTGCTTCGGCCAGAATGGCTCAGCTAGCTGCTGTGAAGGGAGGTTCGGGATCCTCGGCCAAAAGCCAAACCTCCGAGCCAACTCCAACTCCAACGGAAAGTCCCAAAGTTGCCCCTCGAACCATTCCAGCCGATGTACCTAAGGCCGCCGAAAATGTTGAGCAGACCGTCCATTCAGAGGAGCAACAAAGTGCTAAAAGTACTCTCGAGCGTCCCTCCAAGAGGCCTCGGGTGGAAAAAGGGAAAGGATTGGCTGGTGATTGGCTCAACCTGAGTAAGCCCCATAAGGGGATTCAAGTTACAGAGGGTATGGACGACGCCGTCGCCAAAATTGTGTGGGCTAAGAAGATTTCAGATTCCTTTACTGCAGGTGTCTTTCCTCCCGAGGACGCTGAAGTGATAGGTGCCTAGACCCCAGGTACCTGGGAAAATAATTGTTTGGCCTTGGTGAGGAGTCTCCTAAGAGGTGCAAGCATTCTCCATTACCTCGGTAAGCGTGGTGATGACGTTCATGCTGGGGTGGCCCCCGAAGAGAAGAAGAAGAGAAATGATGTTGACGCTCGGGAAGACTACTTGCAGCTTCAGGTGGAAGGCTTTGAGAGAAAGCATCAAGCACTGGCTGCCGAGAATGAAAAACTGCAGAAAGGAATGCAGGAAGCTGAAGGTGCCAAGGCTAAGGCCGAAGCTGATAAGGAAACGGCTGAAAAAACTCTTCAAGAGGCCGAAGAAAAGATGAGGCAATCCGAGGAAATCTTGAGAAAGGCTAAGGAGGATGCTGCTGTGGCTCAGGAGCAACTTGAATATGCTAGGGATGAGGTTACTGGGCTCCGAACCTCTTTGGACAAGATGAGAGCGAAAGCTCTTAAGCATAAGAAGGCAGCCAGGGAGAATCTGTACAACTGGGATCACGCAGTTGAAGATTCCTTCCTTAATACAGCCGAGCAACTCCGCATCCTGAACCCTGGCCTCGTGACAAAGGGCGCTGACCCCAACTTTTCAGCCAAGAACGGTCAGATTGTAGGCGAGAATGGGGTTCCAATTGACATGGGCAGCAATGATCTACCTGACCATTTCGCCGAGGAATCCGAGGAAGAAGAAGCCGAGGGCGAGGATGCCGAGGGCAAGGAGGAAGAAGAGGATAAGTTCGACCCTGACAGCGTAGTACTGTCTGACATTGAGTAGCTTTTTTCTTTTGCCTTTTTACTTTTGTATCTGCCCCAATAGATGGGTTTAAATCTCTTTGCTGTAAGTGGACTTGAATATTTATAATATCCGCAATTATCATATGCTCCTTTTTATTCTTTTTGTTAAGAATTCAAGTGTTAAGACCTCGGAACTCCAGCACTTTAGCCGAGGTGGGTTCCTCTATCAGCGATGTATAAATGATTTTTAAAATAAATCATGTTTGAATCGGGAATCTTTTTAAGGTACTTGACGAGTTATAAGCTCTTGTTTGAGCTGTTTATAATCGTTCGCGTCATAAACGGTGGCTAGTCGGTTATGAGGAAAAGTACGTAAATACAATGAATTCAATAACAGAACTTTTATTTATTCGAAGCAGTAAATACAATGGGCTCGGAGTTTCACCGAGCGTACACCATCATCAAAAATAAACAATCCTAACAGAACAAAGGTAATAATGAAACAAAAACAATTAAAAATAGAATTGAAACGGGATAAAAAACTCTAACTGAAATATTCTGTAAGCTTTGCCACGTTCCATGTGTTGTTGATGAGAGCACCCGAGAGAGTTTCGAGCTTGTAGGCTCCCGTTCCTGTTTTGGAAGCTACTCGGTATGGCCCTTCCCAGTTTTGAGCCAGTTTCCCGTCCTTAGCATTCTTGAGGCCAATGTCAGCTTTTCTTAGGACGAGGTCGCCTACCTTGAACTCTCTGGGTACTACCGAGCGATTATACCCTTTCGCTTGCATAAGCTTGGCATGTCTTTCACGTTTGGCGGCTAGATCTCTGAATTCTTCCGATAGAACGAGGCCCTCACACAGCAAAGTGTTGTTGAGGGGGTTCGGTTACTGTATGGCTCGGAATGAAGGGATGATTCTTTCTATCGGGATGACTGCATCGCAACCATAAGTAAGCTGATAAGGAGTTTCTCCTGTCGAAGTCTGTATGGTGGTGCGATATGACCAAAGCACTTCATGCAAATTCTCCAGCCAATTTCCTTTTGCACCGACGAGCCTCTTCTTGATCCCCTGGATGATAGATCGGTTCACTGATTCTACTTGTCCATTGGTCTGAGGGTGCTCGACCGAGGAAAAATAGTGCTCAATGTTTAAAGCATTGACCAAGTCTTGGAATGCCTTCGCAGCAAATTGAGTTCCGTTGTCCGTTACCAAAACTTGGGGTACTCCAAACTGAGCTACCACCTGTCTCTCAAAGAATTTCTGAACCTTTGCCGATGAGATAGTTGCCAGAGGCTCGGCTTCAATCCACTTGGTAAAATAATCAATGGCCACTATCACCCACTTTAGCCGTCCTGGTGCGGTGGGGAACTGGCCAATCAAATCCATTCCCCATTGATAGAAGGGATAGGGAGATGAAAGTGAATGGAGTTCCTCGGCCGGCTTCTGGTAGACATCGCTGTGAAACTGACATTTTTCGCACCTCTTTACATGATTGATCGCATCTTGCTGAAGGGTCGGCCAGTAGTATCCTGCCCTTAGAATCTTTTTGGCCAGTGATTTCCCTCCAACTTGATGACTTCCGATACCCCCGTGAACCTCTTCCATTGTCTGTTTTGCAACAGCGGGATCTAAACATCTAAGCATGGGGCCACTGACCCCTCGGCGAAACAGTATTCCATCAACCAGGGCAAATTGTGATGCTTTCCTGACGAGTTTCTTGGCCTCAATTGGATTAGTTGGCAAAACTCCTTGTTCCAAGTAACTCGTGATCGGAGCAGTCCAACTTGGATCCACTGAAACGGAGAGGACAATGCTAGGTCCGTGCACCATTTCTTGGATCAACGTTTTGTTATTCCCAGGGCCTTTTGTTGAAGCAAGTTTAGAAAGAATGTCCGCTTGGCCATTGCTTTCCCTTGGGATGTGGCAGAATTCGACCTTGGCGAACTCCGAAGATAGGAACTTTACCTTCTCCAGATACTTTTGGAGGATGGGTTCCTTAGCTTGATAATCACCTTTAACTTGCAAAACTACCAACTGAGAATCGCTGAAAATTTTTACTTCTCGGGCCCCCACTTCTTTTGCTATCCTTAGACCAGCCATTACAGCTTCATACTCCGCCTGATTATTTGAAGTAGGAAATCCGAACTTCAATGAATATTCCAGGGTAACACCCTCGGAATTCTCCAGGATTATTCCAGCACCTGCTCCGAGCTTGTTGCTTGACCCATCGACATAAATGCTCCAGTCCAAGTTTGAGCTCGTCAATGGCTCAGTGAACTCGGTGAGAAAATCAGCTAAGACCTGGGACTTCATTGCCTTCCTAGGTTCGAAAGTGATGTCGAACTCGGAAAGTTCAATGGCCCAAGTCACCATTCTGCCTGCCAAGTCGGGTTTTTGAAGAATCTGACGGATCGGCTGAGCTGTTCTGACCGTGATGTGGTGGCTCTGGAAGTACTGACGCAGTCTTCTGGCCGTGATAACCAAACAAAAAGCCAGTTTTTCCACCTTCTGGTACCTTAACTCTGGTCCTTGTAATGCTCGGCTGACAAAATAAACAGGTGATTCTTTGCCTGATTCTTCCCGGACCAGAACCGAGCTGACGACCGAATCACCCACTGATAGATAAAGAAAAAGAATTTCTCCCGTTACAGGACTAGATAAGATTGGGGGAGACGCCAGGTACTGCTTAAGGTCAGTGAAGGCCTTTTCGCATGCCTCGTTCCATTCAAATGTCTTTTCCTTTTCTTTCTTCAGCAGTTGGTACCACGGTAGAGCCTTCCGAGCTGACTGGGACAAAAATCTGGAAAGAGCCGCTACCCGACCTGCCAGTTGCTGTACACCCTTGATGTCAGAGGGACTCTTCATCTCGAGGATGGATCGGCACTTCTCTGGATTTTCCTCGATTCCTCGTTCAGTAAGCATGAATCCGAGGAATGACCCAGAAGGCACCCCAAAGGTACATTTCTCCGGATTCAACCTCATATCGAATTGCCGAATTCTTCCGAGAATGATCTTCAAATCCTTAGCATGGTCTTCTTCCTTCAAACTCTTAGCAATCATATCGTCGATGTATACCTCCATTCTTGGCCCAATAAGTGGGCCGAACACCTTGTTCATCATCCGCTGATAAGTCGCCCCAGCGTTCTTAAGTCCGAAGGGCATGACGTTGTAACAATATGTGGCATTTTCAGTGACAAATGAAGTCTTCACCTGATCTGGAGGATACATCGGGATCTGATTGTAGCCCGTATAGGCGTCCATGAAGGATAATCTCTAATATCCTGCCAAGCTATCTACTAATTTGTCTATGCAGGGAAGTGGGTATTGGTCCTTGGGGCAGACCTTGTTCAAGTCTGTATAATCCACGCACATTCTCCACTTTCCATTGGATTTCTTAACCAGTACTGGATTAGCCAACCAATCGGTGTACATCACTTCCCTGATGAACCCTGCTTCAAGTAGCTCGGCAACCTTTTCTTTTGTTGCTTGAGCCTTCTCGGTTCTAACCTGCCTTTTCTTCTGACAAACTGGCTTGGCACCAGGGTACACGCTTAGTTTATGGCAAATGAAATTCGGATCGATTCCTGGCATGTCTGCCGAGGTCCAAGCAAATAGGTCTTTGTTTTCTACAAGCAGTTCTATCAGTTCTCTTTCAACTTCTTCAACAAGACCCACGCCAATCTTGACACAACGGGATGGATCGGAACCCAAGATTACCTTCTTGAAGTCCCCTTGAGGGGTTGGCCTAGTTTCATCCTCCTCCCTTACGTCAAGATCTGCCAAGTTGACACTTCCCTTGTTGAGTGGTTCTTGCATAATCTTTTCATCTTCAAGCTTCAATTTGCCCAGGCTGATAATATAACACTTCCGAGCCAGCTCTTGTTCAGAACGTACCGTTACCACCTTATCATCGGATCCTGGAAACTTCATAGCTAGATGGATAGTTGATACAACGGCACCAAAGGACTGGAGTGCAGTTCGGCCTAGGATGGCGTTGTAGGCTGACGGAGCCTGGACGACCAGAAACTTCACTTTCTCAGTTCGAGCAGATGGTTGGTCCCCCATGGTGACTGGGAGGTGGATATGCCCTAGAGGAACAATAGAATGGCCTGTAAAGCCAATCAAACTTCCCTCGAACGGAGTTAGGTCAGATCTTTTCAATCTCAAGGCTTCGAACAGATCCAAGAACATAATGTCAGCCGAACTCCCCTGATCAATGAGAATCCTCTTTACTTCGTAATTGTCGAGCCTGGCTGTAACAACCATTGGATCATTGTGGTCTTGGATAATATCAGAAAAATCCTCGTCACTGAAGCTGATGACGATGTTCTTCTTTTTGGGTTTTTGGATTGGTTGGCTTGCCACTGAAAGGACTTTCCCTAATACTTCTTTCGATCACCTCTCTTTTCCCCTCCACCTGCAAACCCTCCGGCAATGGTGTTAATCAAAAAAGTCTCTCTACCTTTATCCTGCTCGGACAGTAGGGTAGAGGCTTCCCCTGCAGGTGGTGAGGGGCTTCTGTTCCTTTGTTTCTACTCGGATCTTGGTGGGGAGTGACTTCTTCTTTTAGCCCGTTTCCGCAATGCTTCGCCAATGTATTGTTGAAGCTTTCCATCCCTTACCATTTCTTCAATCAAGTCCTTTAGCATAGTACATTGATCAGTGGTATGCCCCCATCCACCATGATGGTCACAATACTTCGTCTTGTCCTTTTGAGCAGCTCTTCGCAGAGCCGGAGGCCGAGTGATATTGCGCATCTCGGTATGCATAGTCTCACGAAGGATTTGACTCCTCGGGACTGTGAGCTGGGTATACTCATCGTATTTGCCTTTTGGAGGCAGTTTTTCACCTCTTTCTCTTTTGTCCTTCCTCCCCCTGCTATCTCGAAAACGATCTCTTTGGCGAGGATCGTTTTGACGAGTACGCTGCTCTTGACGTTCTTCTTTACCTCGTGCCGCGGTACTAATCCTATGAAATTCTTCCAGATTAACAAACTTCCTGGACCTTTCCCTAAGCTCGTCCATATCCTTGGGTGGTTCTCCAATCAAACAATCCTTGAAATCTCCATCTTGCAAGCCTTGAGTGAGCAAGAGGACAGATTCTCCAGACTGCAATCCTGATATGCCACTAGCCTCTTGTTGGTACCGAGCTAGGTAGTCGCGTAGAGACTCGTCAGGCCTCTGGGCGACTCCAGCTAGTGAATGATCTGACTTCGGCTGTGACATACTAGCTGTGTATCTGTTTAAGAATGCTCTTCTAAGCTCGGCCCAAGAGTGAATTGAATTAGCAGGCAGGGAATTGAACCACCTCAAAGGTGCCGAGCCCAAGGTCATTGAGAAAGCACGACACTTCATGAAATCCCCTCCTCCATAAAACATCATGGAAGACTCGTAAGCCGCAATGTGGTCCATCGGATCAGTCGTCCCAGTGTACCGAGGGATATTTTGATGACCCACATAAGTCTGTGGGGTTTGAAATGCCATAATTTCAACTGTGAAAGGATGTCCAGGATGAGGTTCCCCAACAACACGCTCAGGAACCCTGTTCAAGTTGAGGGGTGGGGGAGGAGGTAGATTGCTCGGGTTGCCGAGAGCCACGTTAGGGCCTTGCTCGGTAGTTCTTGCCATGCTCTGCTGCTGAAGAGCAACAATAGCCTGATTCTGTTTTTCAATCAGGGAGGTCTGAGTCCTCAGAATTTCCATAATTGATTCTTCTCTCCTTCGAGCCGAAGAGGTAGTCATGTAAGACCTGCCCTCTGTTTCAGAACGTTGACCACCTTGAAGCGTTCCAAAATGACCCCTTGTCTGGTGAGGTATTTCCCTATCGGATCGCTCGTCTCGGGAATGATCACGATGAGCGGTACGCTCAACTCGCCGACCCTCCCCAATTCGTGATCCAGCAGGGGCCCTCCGAGATTGATGTGGTCCAGAATCTGCAGTATCATGCCATTCTGAAACATGGCCATCTGGAACAGTACGAGGGTTGGATCGCCCTCCGCCGCCTTCCATGCGAGGAGTAATAGTGGCTTGTGCCTGAGTAACCGAAGGAACCGTGGCCTGCGCCTGACCCACCGGAGGAACTGGCGGAACTCGAGGAACATCAGCCTGATTGCCCTCAGTTGGTCTTCCTGGGGCAATTCTGTCCCTAACGTTTCCCCTGTTCTTGGGTGGCCTCCCACGGAGGCGACGACGGAGATCGCCTTCCTCTGCCTTATCGTTTGCCATGAGAACAGCGGATGTGGGAATACTAGTTATTCGTTCCCCACAGACGGCGCCAATGTAGTGTTCTTGAACACTAGATGTCCTTAACCCTCTAAGTGCTCAAGATTATGGTAACCAGGAGCCCAAGAGAGGATCAAGTATTAATATGTGACTTGTGGTATTTCTGCAGTTCCAGTTCGGAAAAGCAGGGTCTCCCTAGTCAACGTGTATGTGCAGAGTGTCAACTTAGGGATGAGAGTACTTACCTGAAACCCTAGCTGTGATGAGCTATTTATAGGGTTTGGAGGAGGCTGATATGGGTCGTTTGGGCCCTGTATCAGAGTTGTGCTGAACCAGGACTCTGTGAGATAATGTCGGATAATTATGCTCTTAGAATCTGGTTAGGATCAACTGAAGATCTCATGTCTAGGCTGTTGCGAGAATCTAGGAGAGATTTGCGGAAGGGATAAGAAGCCTCGACGAGCCTGAGCTTATCCACTAGCTGACGGTATGTCTCGGTCCTAGAGTTCCGAGCCTGATGGATTGAGGACCGATAGTAAGACTCGGATCCATCAAGTCCGAGCCTGACCCTTTGGTCTGCTCGGAGTCCACGAGTCCGAGCGAAGGACTTTTTGTTGGAAACCAACAAGCGGGCTTAGCAATTACTAGAGGGGGGGTGAATAGTAATATGGAAGCAACAGTGACTAATTTTCGGTGCAATTAAAAGATAATTGTTCAAATGCTTGTTTTTCTGAAACTGGGCAATTTACTCGAGTGAAATGAAGAACACTCGAGTGAAATGCTGTGAAATACTCGAGTGAATTGTAAAACACTCGAGTGTTTTATGCAGAATAGCAAAGAGCAGTTTCAGAGAAATTTAGCAAAACGAATCAATTTCTTAAAGACCAGTCCAGAGCAGATATAAATCAAAGTAGAGGGCAATTAAACTAAGTTAAAACAAGATGAAAACAAGTTAATTGCAACCAATTGCTACTTGAATTTTAAAAGCCCCTTTCTAGAGAACTTAGGGTTTGGTTTTTCTTGAAATCTAAGAAAGCTATAAAAGAGAGAGACACCACCAATTTTTATCCTTGTTCACACCCAATATAGAGTGCTAATCCAGTCCCCCTAATCAACTTAGGAGTTTCTACTAATAATCAAATTGTTAGAAAATACAAGGATAAATTGAGATTCCTCACTCAATCCTAACCCTTTTCAAGAGTGTACCAAACTCTTGAAATTTCTACCCCAATTTGATTTGGTGATGAAGAGTCCCTTCTTCTTTAGATCCTTGGAACCTCCAAGAGCCCACCAAGCTAAGAATCCTCTTAGTCTTTGTGCTTGAGAACCTCCCAAAGCTTGAGAACTTGGATACCTCACCAAGTACTTGGATACCTCACCAAGATTTTCTAAACAAGCTAAAGTGTTTGAGTGTTTGAGAATTTTACAACAAATAATTCTCTTACAAATGAAGCACACTCTCTTAACTCACTAAGACAAATAATAAAGATGAATGCTTGGTTGAGTTTAGAGAGAAAAATGAATTTCACATTTGAGAGAGAGAGAATCAATGAAAGAGTGGAAGCTTGTTCTGGTAGAATAATGGTCACACTTCAGAATATATGTGAGGGGACAAAAGGGAAGGAAAAACCAAGTTATTCTTCCTTTTTGTCCTCTTCTAACGTTTAAAAAATTTGCTGTCAGACCTAAATCACTCGAGTCTTTTTGGAAACACTCGAGTGTTTTAGTCAACTCTGATAGTGTTGCCTTTTTACTTTAACCAACGGCTATATTACTGAAATTTCATAAATCACTCGAGTGAATTGAGAATCACTCGAGTGAATTGAACAGTGTTGGAAAAATTAAGTTTTTCTAACATTGTTTTCAATTCTCTTCTCAAGTCTAATTGGTTTTGATCTCAACCTTTCATGCATGAATATTATTTGACCTTAGGTGAGAATAAAAACCTAAACTACCCACTCTCATATAAAATAAAATACATTAAGAATAAGTGAGAATGAATAATTAAACTAAGCACTTGATCTTCTTTATTGTTGGGCTTGCATTCTTCAAATTACGTCCATGATTTAATTACATTGTCATAATCAAAATTAATCCACCTTAATTGGAGACTTGATTTTACAATCTCCCCCTTTTTGATGATGACAAAATAATTAAACCTCTAGCACTTGAGAGCTCCCCCTCAATCTAGGAACCTTTTTAACCTGTACAATCCAGAAAATGCCAAGCACAATGTAATACAATAATAATCATAATCAAGTGCTCATTGGTATCAGAGTAAGAGCATATATCATCAGAGTGTAAGCAAGAAAGCGGAAAAAATATGCTCTTTTCTCTTTAATCTCCTTTCTCCCCCTTTTTGTCATGATAAAAAAAAGATAACATTTTGGAAACAAAGGTGGAGAATGAAGGATACCAATAAGAACACTTTCCCTTAAGAGTAAATAATAATCAACATATGACTATGAAGCAATATTGAAAAACCATGAAAGAACATGAAAACCATGAAAAAAATGATGAATGTAAAAACATCATTAATCCAAAAACAACATCATAAAACATAAACCATAAAACATGAGTTTGAAAAGGTACATCCAACTCCCAACATAAACCAACAAAAGTCTCATCATAGCTGAATAAAGTCATAAAACATAAAATATAGTGCAAATGAACATCAAGGACTCAAGCGGATGGTGGTTGCTGATCACCATCACGATGATAGGGCTGGAGTCTCCCAAGAGCTGTCAGGATCTGACCAAGATCGGAGCGCACATGTCCAAAACTAGCATCCACACTAGCAGAATGGGCATCAAGCCTACCATGAAGAGCTGAGTGCTGGAGCTCCATCTGAGTCCTCATGTCAAACATAGTTGCCTGTTGCTCTTGAGCTTGATTTTCAATAGCATCCAAACGCCCATCAATGCGATCAACTCTACCAGTCATATAGGTCCTATGTTCCTGAGCCTGATGTGCCAATGAGGCAAACCTCCCATCAAAACCATCCAGTCTCTCATCCATATATACCCTGTACTCTGCAAATGTGGTGTTCCAGGAGCCCGGCATATCAAAGTTGATCCCATTAGTAGGATCACCCTGGGGTACTCCACCACCGCCTCCTGCCTGCTGATCAAAGGCGGCCTGCTCCTCCTCCAACTGCTGAGGGTCAACACCTAGCTGATCTGCAGCCTGCTGAACATTACCCTGACCTCTCAGAGCAGCTGCCTCATCAATATACAAACATCGATCACCGAAGTACTCGATTTCCATCTTACCCAAGGAGGTATCAGAAAATGCATGAATTTTCGCAGGAAGTCTAACGACAGGCTCCTTATCCAAAATAGGAACCTCAAAGTACTGAAGGAGCTTGCAAACATGCATGGGGTAAGGTAGGTGTTGTTTTGGTTTGGATTCAGAGGCCTGTTTCATTCTGGCTAGGATGATGGAGGCCCAATTCAAGACTGTACCATTGAGAATGGCATCCATAACTCGAAGCTCAATTTGAATTGGTCGGGAGTAGTTAGGAGATGTTTGAGGCAACAAGATATGGCAAATGAGGTAATGTAGGACTCTGTTGTTGGCAGTCATCTGATTGGCTTTCTTCTCACCTTTGAGATATACACGATCAGGGCGGAGCAAGTTTCGAAAAACTGGATCAACATCTCCTTTGGAAGTGCCCTCTCCTGATCGTGATAACCCAAAGATTTGGAATAAGGCCCTAGGGTTAACCTCAAAGATACGTCCTAAAACCGAGGTCTTATGGGTGTTTCCATTTTACCTAAAATTAGCATAGAATTGCCTAACTAACCTAATGTAGATAGGACCATTGTAGGATAGAAAAACCATGAGTTTTTGAGTCTTAAGGGCATTAACAAAGGTAAATCCTCTACTTAGGAGATAGGCTTCACTTACCCAAGTTTGTGTTGCATAATCATTTGATGCAAATTTCCTTTCCCTTTCAATGCAATTTTGCCTTTGATAGAAACCATCTTCCTCCTCCACAATTGGTTGAGGTTCCTCCACCCTTGGCTTTTTCCCTTTTCTTGTATTGACCAAAGTTGAAGCCATTTGCACTTACAAGTGAGAAACTAGAAGCAATTTTGAGAAATTGGGGTTTTGGGGAGTTAGGGTTTTGGAAAGAGAATGATGAATTTGATGTTCAAAAACTTGAATTTGATGTGAAATAGGAATGGAAATGAGTTTAGAAGATGAAATAGAGTTGAAATATGTAAGAAATTTGAATTTTTGGTGTGATTTGTGAAAATGGGAGTGAGAGAGCAGAAAAAAACGCGAGTAGAGAGAGAGAGGTTCGAGCAAAAATGAAAAAAAAAATCGCAGCAGCAACCTATAACTGAGGAATTCACTCGAGTGAATTTGGAAACACTCGCGTGTTTTTCAGAAATTCTGAAGAACACTCGCGTGAAATCGAATTCACTCGCGTGATGGCCGAAAGAGGGATTTTCAGAAACTTTTAATTCACTCGAGTGAAATGGGATTCACTCGAGTGTTGGCCCAAAAGACTCGAGTCTTTTATAAAAGACTCGCGTGTTTTGCATCAGACCTGCTCAGAAACTTTTCCAATTAAAACTGATTTAATTTTGAATTAAAATCACTCGAGTGATTTAAGAAACACTCGAGTGTTTTTATCAGTTATGCAGAAAAACACAGTTTTGAAACACAAAATCACAAAATTCAACACATGAAATGAAAACAACAGATAGGAAACATAATCACACACAATTAAAGACATAAATTAATAATATCTCAAGGTAATTTCAAACAAGTATCACCACACACTAAATTTAGACACACTTGGTGATTTTCAAATGGCACAAATCAATTAGTTTATACTTGACTCATCTAAAATACCAAGTTCCCTTCTTATATGATAGATGGTATCCCTTGGCAATGGTTTTGTAAAAATGTCCGCTAATTGATTTGTGGTACTTACAAATTCAATTGTGCAATCACCCTTTTGAACATGATCCCTTAGGAAATGATGTCTAATTTCAATGTGTTTAGTCCTTGAGTGATACACCGGATTCTTAGTTAGATTGATGGCACTCGTGTTATCGCATTTTATTTGAACACTTTCTAATTTCAAACCAAAATCCGATAATTGTTGTTTCATCCACAAGAGTTGAGCACAACAACTACCGGCGGCGATATATTCCGCTTCGGCGGTGGAAAGAGCAACACAAGCTTGCTTTTTAGAAAACCATGACACTAATGAACTTCCCAATAAATGGCAAGTACCACTAGTACTTTTGCGATCAAGCTTGCATCCCGCAAAATCGGAATCCGAATAACCAACTAAACTAAGACTAGCATCACTAGGATACCATAATCCGGTGTTAATTGTACCTTTAAGATATTTAAAAATATGTTTAACTGCGGATAGGTGTGATTCTTTAGGATTAGCTTGAAAACGGGCACCCATGCATACACTAAACATAATATCCGGTCTAGATGCTGTAAGATATAGAAGACTACCTATCATGCCCCTATATTTACTAACATCAACCGGTTTACCTTTGTCATCCTTGTCTAGGTAGCATGATGTGCTCATGGGAGTGTATGCTTCTTTGCATTTGTCCATTCTGAATTTTCCAAGGAGCTCCTTGCAATATTTTCCTTGATGCACAAAAATCCCCTCCTTGACTTGCTTGATTTGAAGTCCTAGGAAGAACTTGAGCTCCCCCATCATGGACATTTCAAATTCTTTTTTCATCAAATTAGAGAACTTTCTACACAAGGACATGTTAGTGGCACCAAAGATAATATCATCTACATATATTTGCACTAACAAAATGTCCTCTTTGATTTTATAGATGAATAGGGTATTATCAACCTTTCCCCTTTGAAAGCCATTTTCTAATAAAAAGGTACTAAATCGATCATACCAAGCTCTAGGAGCTTGTTTTAATGAATAAAGGGCCTTTTTCAATTTATAAACATGGTTTGGAAACTCATGACTTTCAAAACCCGGTGGTTGCTAACATACACTTCTTCATTTATGAAACCATTCAAGAAAGCACTCTTGACATCCATTTGATAAAGAGTAAAATTCATAATTGATGCAAAGGCAAGAAAAATTCGGATTGCCTCAAGGCGTGCAACCGGAGCAAAGGTCTCATCATAATCAACACCTTCCTCTTGGTTGTACCCTTGGGCAACAAGTCTCGCTTTGTTTCTTATAATCAAACCGGATTCATCAAGTTTATTTCTATAAATCCATTTTAAACCAATTATGGTATGACCATCGGGTATAGGCACTAATTCCCAAACATCATTTCTAATAAATTGATTTAGTTCTTCTTGCATGGCCATAACCCAATGTTCATCCATGATTGCTTCCTTAATTGAATTTGGTTTGATTTGGGAAACAAAGGAAACAAAATGACAAATATTTTGAATTGACCTACGAGTTAATACTCCCTTTGAAAGGTCTCCTATGACATTGTCAATAGGGTGAGCTTTCACCGTTTTCCAAGCCGGATCAAGTTCATTTTTGACTTCTCCTTCATCCTTTGATTTTTCCATCTCTTTGTCAACATTTGAAATCTCAAGTCCATCATCACTACCATCACATAAAGCACTATATTCTTTCAAAGACTCATTAAAAACAACATGAATAGATTCTTCTATAGTCATAGTTCGTTTATTATAAACTCTAAAAGCTTTACTATGAGAAGAGTAACCCAAAAATATTCCCTCATCCGATTTAGAATCAAATTTTCCAAGTTGATCTTTTCCATTGTTTAAAATGTAAACTTTGCATCCAAAAACATGGAAATGGGATATATTGGGTTTTCTACCTTTGTAAAGCTCATAGGGGGTTTTCTTTATCATGGGCCTAATTAAAATTCTATTCATTACATAACAAGCCGTATTAACGGCATCGGCCCAAAAGTATTGAGGTACTTGAGAATCATTTAACATGGTTCTAGCAAGTTCCTCTAGCACCCTATTTTTCCTCTCAACAACTCCATTTTGTTCCGGAGTTCTAGGTGCCGAATATTGGTGCTCAATTCCATGCTTATCACAAAATCTATCAAATTTATAGTTTTCAAATTCACCTCCATGGTCGGTTCGAATTATAATCACTTTTTGGTTTACTTGGTTTTGTGCAAGTTTAATATGGCGTTTAAAAGACTTGTAGGTCTCACTCTTAGCACTTAAAAACAATGTCCATGTAAATCTTGAAAAATCATCAACAATCACCAAGGCATAGTAGTTGCCACCAAAGCTTTTTACTTGAGAAGGTCCAAACAAGTCCATGTGAAGCATTTCCAATGGTCTTGTTGTGGACACATCATTTTTGGAACCAAAATGATTTTTAGTTTGTTTGCACTTCTTGCAAGGAGTGCAATCACCTTTAATTTGAAAATTGAGCTTTGGTAAACCAACTACTAAGTCTTTGGATTGAAGTTTCTTAAGTTGATTTACATTAATGTGAGCGGTCCTACGATGCCATAACCAAGTATCACTTTCTTTGCTAATTAAACATTTTGAAACTAAAGAAGTGATATTATTCAATTCAACCATGTAAGTGTTATTAGACCTTTTTCCAACAAATTTGATAGATTCATCTTTGTCACCTTTTATGAGACAATGAGTAGAGGTAAATAATACATGGTTACCAATATCACATAATTGACTAATGCTCAAAAGATTATGTTCTAATCCTTGAACATAAAGTACATTATCAATAACCAAGTTGGAAGAATTACCAATTTTACCTATACCAAGTATTTTGCCTTTGTTGTTGTCTCCATATGTGACATATCCTTTTTCTTTAGGAGTAAGCTCAAAGAAGTGTCGCTTATCTCCCGTCATGTGCCTAGAACATCCACTATCAGGTATCCAAAGTTGCTTTCCGGTTCTAAGACACACCTACAAAACACAATCACTTGCTCATTTTGGGTACCCAAATTATGTTGGGTCCCTTTTTGTTAGTCATGGATGATTCTCCCTTCTTAATCCAAACATAAGTACCATTTTGAATTCCAAAAGTTTTGATATGGCACTTATTGTTTGTATGTCCAAATTTTCCACAATAAAAGCAAGTTGGTTTCTTTGTAAAATCAATTTTTGAGAATGAACCAACCACTTTATTTTTCTTTTTCTTGTGGACATATCCTAAACCGGTTTTGTTTGAATTGTGTCTAAGAGAACCAATTAACCGATCTAGGTTTCTATCACTTTTGTTAAAAGTGTTGAGTTTGATTTTCAAATCATTAACTTCCTTTTAAAGCTCACAACACTTTTCACAATGAGTGATGGTATATGATTGATTTGCATTCTCACAAACATGACTAGAGTTAGCAAGTTCTAAGGATGCATTTTGGAGTTTCAAATCATTAATAGATTTTTCCAATTCATTGATTTCCTTTTGATACTCCAAAAGCTTCTTTCCTTTTTCCTAGTTAACTTTAGCAAGTCTTTCAAATTGAGTTAACATTTCATTATATTCATTTAGGAAATCATCATAAGAAATAGTATAAGAAGAAGTGTAAGAATAATTAGATGATACCTCATCCTCACTCTCAGTGTCTTTTCTTTCACTACTTGAGGAGGCTTCATTGTCATTCTTGGCCATGAGACATAGCTTGGCTTCCTCATCATCCGAACTACTTGAGGTTGACTTGGAATCCTTTTCCTGCTCATCCCAATCAATGTAAGCTCTCTTCCCCTTGCCATCTTGGGTCTTCTTCTCATTCTTTCTCAAGTAGGTGGGACATTCCATTTTTATGTGTCCTATCCCACCACACTCATGACATTTTACACTTTCACTTGAGCTCTTGTTTCTTGACTTGTTATCCTTGAATCTTTTGTCATGAGGTCTCTTGTCCTTAGAGAATGATGAACTACCCTTTTTGCCTTTGAGGAATTTGTTGAACCTCTTGGCAAATAAACCAATCTCTTCCTTATTTAGAGCATGATCGGAGCTTTCACTTGAAGATTCATCTTCATCCTCTTTTGACATTTTGGTTGAGGCTTTTAGAGAGATACTCTTCTTTTTCTTGTCCGAATCTTCATTTAAGTGAAGTCATGATAGTTCCATCTCATGTTCTTGGAGCTTTCCAAACAAGGTGGTCAAGTCCATAGATTTTATATCCTTAGCTTCCTTGATGGCGGTCACCTTTGGTTGTCATCTCCTATCGAAACATCTCAAGACTTTGTTAGTAGTTTCAGCATCTCTAAATTCTTTTCCTAAGCCAATCAATTGGTTAACGATATGTGAGAACCTTGTTTGCATATCATTGATAGACTCATTAGGGAACATATGAAAGAGCTCATATTCATGAGTTAAAGCATTTAATCTTGAGTCTCTAACTTCACTAGTTCCCTCATGAGTAATTTGCAAGGTATCCCACATTTCTTTAGCCGATTTGCATTGTGAAATCCTATGAAATTCATTTTTGGACAAAGCGGAGAAGATGATATTTTTAGCTTTTAAATCATATGAGACTTTCTTTTTATCATCTTCATTCCAACTTGTTCTAGGAATAACAACGGCTTTACCATTAACCACTCTTCTAGAAATATGTGGACCTTTTTCAATTGCATCCCAAATATCGGTATCTATTGCTTCTACAAAGACTCTCATCCTAACCTTCCAATAAGAATAATCTTCACCATTGAAGAATGGAGGTCGGTTAAGAGACATAGACCCTTCTTGTTGATTGCTAGAGCCCATTGTTTCCAAAAGGATCTTTTTCGAAAAAGCTTTTACGCTCGATCTTTCGACCGATCTCTGATACCACTTGTTGGAAACCAACAAGCGGGCTTAGCAATTACTAGAGGGGGGTGAATAGTAATATGGAAGCAACAGTGACTAATTTTTGGTGCAATTAAAAGATAATTGATCAAATGCTTGTTTTTCTGAAACTAAGCAATTTACTCAAGTGAAATGAAGAACACTCGAGTGAAATGCTGTGAAATACTCGAGTGAATTGTAAAACACTCGAGTGTTTTATGCAGAACAGCAAAGAGCAGTTTCAGAGAAATTTAGCAAAACGAATCAATTTCTTAAAGACCAGTCCAGAGCAGATATGAATCAAAGTAGAGGGCAATTAAACTAAGTTAAAACAAGATGAAAACAAGTTAATTGCAACCAATTGCTACTTGAATTATAAAAGCCCCTTTCTAGAGAACTTAGGGTTTGGTTTTTCTTGAAATCTAAGAAAGCTATAAAAGGGAGAGACACCACCAATTTTTATCCTGGTTCACACCCAATATAGAGTGCTAATCCAGTCCCCCTAATCAACTTAGGAGTTTCTACCAATAATCAAATTGTTAGAAAATACAAGGATAAATTGAGATTCCTCACTCAATCCTAACCCTTTTCAAGAGTGTACCAAACTCTTGAAATTTCTACCCCAATTTGATTTGGTGATGAAGAGTCCCTTCTTCTTTAGCTCCTTAGAACCTCCAAGAGCCCACCAAGCTAAGAATCCTCTTAGTCTTTGTGCTTGAGAACCTCCCAAGGCTTGAGAACTTGGATACCTCACCAAGTACTTGGATACCTCACCAAGATTTTCTAAACAAGCTAAAGTGTTTGAGTGTTTGAGAATTTTACAACAAATAATTCTCTTACAAATGAAGCACACTCTCTTAACTCACTAAGACAAATAATAAAGATGAATGCTTGGTTGAGTTTAGAGAGAAAAATGATTTTAACACTTGAGAGAGAGAGAATCAATGAAAGAGTGGAAGCTTGTTCTGGTAGAATAATGGTCACACTTCAGAATATATGTGAGGGGACAAAAGGGAAGGAAAAACCAAGTTATTCTTCCTTTTTGTCCTCTTCTAACTTTTAAAAAATTTGCTGTCAGACCTAAATCACTCGAGTCTTTTTGGAAACACTCGAGTGTTTTAGTCAACTCTGATAGTGTTGCCTTTTTACTTTAACCAACGACTATATTACTGAAATTTCATAAATCACTCGAGTGAATTGAGAATCACTCGAGTGAATTGAACAGTGTTGGAAAAATTAAGTTTTTCTAACATTGTTTTCAATTCTCTTCTCAAGTCTAATTGGTTTTGATCTCAACCTTTCATGCATGAATATTATTTGACCTTAGGTGAGAATAAAAACCTAAACTACCCACTCTCATATAAAATAAAATACATTAAGAATAAGTGAGAATGAATAAATAAACTAAGAACTTGATCTTCTTTATTGTTGGGCTTGCATTCTTCAAATTACGTCCATGATTTAATTACATTGTCATCATCAAAATTAATCCACCTTAATTGGAGACTTGATTTTACACTTTTATGGCAAGTAATCCGAGGAAAGTGCCCTCTGAGAATCCCTTTAGTAAGACTTGGGTCCGTGTCTGGTCGGCAAACCCTACAAGTGATAAGCACATGGGACTATTGGTGAAAAGGTTTGGGAGATTTCTGAAAAAGAAAAACAACTTCAATACTCCCATGAAGAAAGATGCAAACAAAAGTGGAGGTTCTTCTATCATATGTCATGAATGTGGCAAGCCGGGTCACATTAGAGCGGATTGCATTCAATATCTGAAGAAGAAGGAGAACTCCGAAATAAATGCATCAAGCTCAAGGAAAGGGAGACAAGCTTACATTTCATGGCTGGACAATGAGGGGAGCTCGGATGATGATTCAGATGAGCAGAATGAAACTGCCAACCTATGTCTCATGGAACATGGAAAAGAGGTAGTTTCTGAACTTGATATTGAACCTTCTTATAGTGAATTACAAGAGGCATTTGAGGAATCAATGAGGTTATCCTTATTGGTTGCTCTAGAAAATAAAAATTCAGCTTTACTTTTACAAAAGAATCAAGAATTTTCTAAAGAAAACGAAGTTTTGAAAAATAAAAACAAAGAGCTGAATTCTACTTTGAAAAGTACCTCAAACACCTCTAATAATGAAATCAAAATTAAGGCTAGTTCATCATCTTGTAAATTTTGCAAGGATTTAGAAAAAGAAACTGAAGATTTAAAGGAAACACTTAAGAAATTTACAAAAGGAAGAAATACCTTAAATTTGATGCTAGGGAGAAAAAATGTTTTTTCAATAGAGCAGTTTTAGGATATCAACCTGGTAGACATCAAAAGAAATTAAGTACCATTTTTGTCCCTGCTAGCTCCTATAAGAAGCTGTAAAAACTACAATCGGTGGGTGAATTACCTAACATCATTTTTGTCGTGTCCTTAACCAAGATCAACCTTAAAGCTATGGATGAGCCTTGAAGAATGATCCCAGCTAAGATGTTAATGTAGGACTTTTTAGGATTTCTGAATATCCAGTTGGGATAATCAGGTTCTCCCTAGTCAACAATGTGTGTGCTAGTGTCAACTTAGGGATGAGAAGACGTACCTTTGCCCCTATAGCATGGTGGTTCTTATAGGGGATTACCTGTGTGTTGTGGGCCGTTCTGATGAGCCTTCTGTAGAGGTAGAATTCAAGTAGGATTTGTAGAGATTATGATAAGATCATATCCATAAATCCTGTAAGTGATGGACCTTATCCAATGCTGTTTTATCTAACCAAGAGTCGTGGGAATCTAGGAGTAGTTACGGTTTGATGAGGCTGTAAACGATAAGGATCAGATTGAAAGTCCTGTGTTCGGTGTTAACCTCATCGGTACGTGACCTACATGTAGAAACCCAGTTTGCTCGGTGTAAGTATCCGATCGTTGGCCCTGTATCAGTATCATACTAGTAAGGGTAATGAGGCTCTCGGTCGGTCGACACTCGGTCCACTATAAGTCCACTACATAAGCCCCCCAAGCTCGGTTGGGTGATTTGAGCCCTGCCGAGTTAATAAGACGAGCGAACCGTCTTCCGACTGATCTTTGCTGATTGAAAGAGGTACCCGAGCATTTTGTACTTTTATCAGAGTTGTTGTTTGATTGACCCTAATGTGACCTTTCACTTCTTCTTGTGTTTATACGTGTCCCTTACTTTACAGGGAAATGGAACGTTATAATTTCAAACTTACCGGAGGTGCCACGTATTTAGTTTTCCAAACTAATGGGCTTTTTCTGACTCAGGCCCAATCCTTTTGAGTGAGTGGAGGGAAGTTTTTAAGACGAATTCCAAAGGGCGGTTTCACACAATTCATTCTAATAAACTTCAGAAACCTTTCAGACTCTCTCACCTCTGTTCATCGTTTTCTTGTAGCTTTGATTATCTAAGCCAGAGTTCTTCAGGGGAGCTCTTGCCAAGTTTATCTTCTCTACATCAAGTGCATTTCCATTTCTGTGGTCTCGATTTCTCTTTGGTTTCTTGATCATTCGTCGCTAACAGGTAACGAACCTTTCTATCCTTTTCTGGCGATTTTCTCTTTCTTCTTTGATGTTTTAGATTCTTTGCATGCAACTGCTTCTGCCATCTGCTGTGTATATGTGTTTAGAACTTTCTTTTCAATGTATTGGCTCTGGTGCTTCTTCCCTGATTTTGAAAAGATTTTCCTAGGGTTTGGTCAAACCCTCATACCATTTTGCCCTTCGAAGTCCTTTACCCCCCTTTAATGTTTACTGAGTGATCGTCGTAGCGTTTCTTAGGTCTGTTTTACGTTTTGCTGCACTTAACTTCTTAGGGTTGGTACTGAAGCGGCATTTATCATGAGTGAGGAATCTGTAAACTCTGATGTTCCAAGAACACATAAAGGAGGAAACCCAGAAATTTGTGTTAAACTGATAGCCACGCATTTCCCTCAGACTTTGAAAGAGTTCAGGCAGGGTGTGATCCGCTATAGGATTGTCGAGAGGGTAGAACAGAGGAGGTTAAGGAAGCAACAGAGAGGTATTAGACATTTTAGTCGGTTTGGGAAATTTCTGCCCTGAAAGGGAGGTGTTCTCCAACCGACCGTAGTCGTAAGTATTTGAACTGAAATAGTTAAGTTTTTCTGCTTCTGACTCCAAGTGTGCCCCCTTTTCCTCAGGTATGAAGAGGAAGTGTGTCTCTAATCCTGAACTTTATCCATTTCCATCGGACGCAGATCAATATGATTGGGTGGACCGAGAAGTTCTTGGTACTCAATCAGAGCTCTCAACAGAAAATTCATTAGATCAAACACGGGCTATAATTCTGCCGTGTCCTGGTGATAATGCTGGGAACCAATACTCTGTTAGTCCTGTGGGTTTGAATGAACGGGTCTGCAGTCAAATTCCGGCGGGTAGTCCTGGTTTTTATTATTATGAAGAAGTTGTTACTCGATTAGGGATTAGGATGCCTTTTACTGATTTTGAGATAGGTGTTTTGAATACTTTAAGAGTGGCCCCATCCCAGCTGCATCCCAACGCTTGGGCATTTGTGAGGGGCTTCCAGCAAGTGTGCTCAGCCATGGAGTGGTCCTGCACTCTTCCAATTTTCTTCTACCTATTTGCCCCTCAATGCAACACCTTTGAGAAAGGATCAGTAAGACGATTTTGGGTCTCTCTGAAATCCCGCAATGGCTATACTCTTTTCACCAAGTATTCTGAATCTTGGAAGGGTTTTAAACCTTTTTTCTTTAAATACAATTTTATCGGCAATGGATTCTGCTGGTTCACCCGTCCTGGTGAATCCCGACCGATTCCTCGGTTTCCTCTCCAGTGGACTGCGAGCTTCTTTAACCGATCGATAACCTCATACTCCTCAGATTGGAAAGAATTGGCTGAACATGAAAAGGAGGTGTGCCGAGCAGTTGAGAGTTACATGAAATCTAATGGGAGGATAGAAACAAAGGACATTGTGAACATCCCCTCATCGGATGTTAAAGCAGAACTTGGTAAAACTGTTTTCTTTTGATTGTTGTCTTTGTTAAGTTGATCCGTTCTAATGTTACTTTGTTTTTCTTTGTTCTTTGCAGAAAAAATGGCTTCCCAGATGGCTTCTTTAGTTCAAGGGGGAAAGAAGAGGAAGACCCATGCAACGAGTACGCCATCCGGGTCTTCAAGCTTGAGTACCCCAAGCTTGAGTACCTCTACTCCAACTACTTCTCCAGCCGAGGCATCCCCTCGGGGCCACGGTTTCACTGGGCCCTAGCGGCCAAGTTCAAACCATTTCTCCCCTTCAACCACTAATTCGTCGCCGACGGATTGACAAAGGAAAAGAGAAGGTGACCAAAGGGGCGAATCCGCAGGTTGAAGGTTCAAGTGCTAAGGCTGCTGCCGTTCCCTCTTCTGACAACGCTCCATCTTCTGCTGCGACCCCACCAGACACGTCTATATGGGACCAACAATTTGATGAAAGATTTGGCCAATATATCTGTTCTGAATCTGACTGTACTCGTTTTGGAACTCTTTCTTCCGACCAATGGTCTCGTTGCAACATGACTCTTGCCAAATATCTACTGCGGGGTGCCAACCTTGCATATTTTTTGGCCAAGCAACCTGATGGACTTTTCACTGGTTATAATGCCGAGCAGAGGGAGGCTCGTGAACTGTCTGCTGCTTAAGAGGCTAGCCTCTCGGATGAGCTGAACCGTATAAAGAATGAGTTGGAAAACTTAAAGGCTGACAAGAGTGAACTGATTAAGGAGAGGGACTCTTTGAAGGTTTCCCAAAAGGTTGCTGATGATAAGAAGAAAGAGGCCGAGGAAGCTCTGAAGAAGGAATTGCAGGAGAGTCGGCAGAAGATGGATGAGTTCAGGGCAGAAGTTGAGGAGTCTGCTGCGGTTGCTCAGAAATTAAAGGAGAAAGCTCTTTTTCACAAGAAAAAGGCGGCAACCAACTTCTATAACTGGAGTAAAAGCGTCGATGATTCTTTTGTCTCTGCCATCAAGCAAATTCAATTTTTGAATCCTAAGACTGAATTCAGGGTGGTCGCAGCTCATCCATTTCATCTTGTCGAGAATGGGAAGCTAATTGATATTGAGACCAGAGCCGAAGTCGATCTACAAGGGGAAGATTTGCCAAATCCTCTTGTTGATCTGACTGAAGCCCCTGACTTCGATGATTCCAACGTTGTTCTATCTGATATTGAGCGGTGATCTGCTTTTCTGTAGGGTTTAACATTTTGTTGCTCGCTGTTACCGAGCGTCTTTACTGAACAATTTTTGTTTTAACTCGTTGCTCGTTGTGGTCAAGCGTACTTCTTTATAACCATGAACAATTTATTTTTGCTCCTGTTAAATTTTGCTTAGTATACAAATTGTGTTGTGTAAATCACTTTCGTTATTTTATTTTGGGTTCCGTCTAGTGACCCCTGATTTTACTACTATTCACGATCAGAAAGGCTAATTTAAGAATAAATTATTGTGAGTAGAACTCGGATCGCCGACTTTAGCCGAAGCGGGACCCTCGAACCGCGAAACAAAGAAAGTAATTTCCTGAATTCGGGCGTTCTAAGAATACATTGTTAAACTCTCGAAAAGAGTTGTATCTCGATTCCGCTCGGTGGCTAGCCGAACGAAATGAGGCGTATGTCACATCACAATGTTCGTAAAAGAATTCGAAGGAAATTGATGCATTGATAAAAGAATACAAAAATGATGTTGCTCGTTTGTCAACTAACTCCTAACCAATTGTCTCTAAGCTAGGAAGGATGTTATCCTTCGTTTACCTAAACATTTTCGAGCAATAGACTAACCTATTTGTAAAAAGTGAAAAATAAATAGGAGCTTAACTGTAATAAGCTCTGAGTTTGGCCACGTTCCAGCTGTTATTGATTTCCATGCCTGAGAGCGTCTCCAATTTGTAAGCACCAGATCCGGATTTAGCCTTCACTCGATATGGGCCTTCCCACTTTGGCTTCAACTTTCCAACTCCAGCATTTCCTTTGCCGATATCCGCTCGGCAAAGGACTAAATCTCCTACTTCAAAACTTCGCGCACGAACCTTCTTGTTGTATTCCCGAGCTTGCCTCTCATTCACTTTTTTTTCATGAGCGGCTGCGTTTTTTCGAATTTCCTCGAGTAAAATGAGCTCTTCGCTGATCAAATGGTCGTTAGTTTCTAAAGAACGTTCAAGCGTCCTAAAGGTAGGGATTCGCTTTTCGATCGGAATGACTGCGTCGCAGCCGTATGTCAAACGAAAAGGAGTCTCCCCTGTAGATGAGTGTACAGTTGTCCTGTGTGACCATAAGACGCTTGGAAGTTTATCCGCCCAAGTGCCGACTACGTTACCGAGTTTCTTCTTAATTCCATCCAAGATGGTTCTGTTAGCAGCTTCAGCTAACCCATTTGTTTGTGGGTGTTCAACAGAACTGAAATAGTGAGTGATCCCCAGGTCGGCTGCTAGTTGTTGAAAGTGCGAGGCTGCAAATTGTGATCCATTATCAGTAACTATAGCATGAGGCACCCCGAACCGAGAGATAATTTCCTTCACAAAGAAAGATTGAATACGGGCCGTGGAGATTGTTGCTAACGGAACTGCCTCAATCCACTTAGTGAAGTAGTCGATAGCCACTACCGCAAACTTGAGTTGCCCTGGTGCGGTGGGAAACTTCCCAATGATGTCCATGCCCCATTGGTAAAAGGGCCAAGGGGCGCCGAGAGAGTGTAACTCTTCAGCATGTCTTTGATAGATGTCGCTGTGAAATTGGCATTGGACACACTTCTTAACATGTTCCATGGCGTCCTTTTGCAGTGTAGGCCAAAAGTAGCCCGCTCGGATTACTTTTCTCGCAAGGGATTTTCCACCCATATGGTGGCTGCAAATTCCGTCGTGAATCTCCTCCAATATCTCCTCAGCTTGGGATGGGTTAACACATCTGAGCATGGGGGAGCCAAAGCCTCTTTTTTATAGAACTCCATTCAGAACTATGTACTGAGCTGCTTTTTTAACCAACTTCTGAGCCTCTGCTTGATCTTGGGGGACGAACCCATGTTGCAAATAAGTAAGAAGTGGATCCATCCATGATTGAGATAGTGAGATAGCCAAAATGACACTCGGTCGTGGAATAGTTTCTTGTATCAATGTTTTATTGTTTTCTGACCCTTTTGTACTTGCCAATTTGGATAAAATGTCGGCTCGGGAATTCGAATCCCTCGGAAAATGGGAAATCTCAAATTCTGAAAAGTTTGAGATGATTTGCTTTACCTCTTCAAGATATTTTTGTAGGATGGGCTCCTTTGCCGAGTATTGACCCTTGATCTGAGACACCACTAGTTGTGAATCGCTGAAAACCGACACTCGCTCTGCTCTGAACTCTTGAACCATCTTGAGGCCTGCAAGAACTGCCTCGTATTCTGCTTGGTTGTTCGACGTTTGGAACTCGAACTTCAATGAGTATTCCATGCATAAACCTTCGGGGTTTTCAATGATGACCCCCGCTCCAGCTCCCTTCTTATTGCTTGATCCATCAACATAAACCAACCATAAGTTTTGAGAGACGTCCGAAGGGATATCTGTGAATTCCGTGACAAAATCGGCAAGAGCTTGAGATTTCATCGCCTTCCTCGGTTCATAGGCAATGTCAAATTCGGATAGTTCGACAGACCATGAAACCATCCTACCTGCTAGGTCGGGTTTATGAAGCACTTGTCTGAGAGGTTGAGCTGTTCTTACCAATATTCTATGTGCCTTAAAATACTGTCTCAATCTCCGAGCCGACACGACCAGACAGTACGCAAGTTTCTCCAGCTTTTGATATCTCAACTCCAGTCCTTGAAGCGCTCGGCTAACGAAATACACTGGGGCCTCAATATCTGAATCCTCTCTTACCAAGACCGAACTAACCGCCGCTTCTGCCACTGACATGTATAGAATGAGGTTTTCACCAGGAAGTGGGCTGTGGAGGACGGGTGGGCTGGAAAGATACACCTTCAATTGATCAAAAGCTTGCTCACAGTGCTCGTCCCAAAGGACTTATTTGTTTTTCCTAAGGAGCTAGTACCATGGCAAGGCTTTCCGAGCAGCTTGGGATAAGAATCTGGAGAGTGCCGCCACTCGGCCCATGAGTTGTTGAACTTCTTTAAGATTAGTTGGGCTCCTCATTTCAATTATTGCTTTGCATTTATCTGGATTGGCTTCAATCCCTCTCTCGGTTAACATAAAACCGAGGAAAGAACCGGCTAGGACTCCGAACACACAGATTCAACCTCATGGAGTATTTTCTCACTCGGTCCAGTATTGTCGCGAGGTCCTGGGCATGGTTTTCTTGCTGTCTGCTCTTTGCAATAATATCATCGATGTATACTTCCATGCTTGAGCCGATCATGCCTTGAAAAACCTTGTTCATCATCCTCTGGTAGGTAGCACCCGCATTCTTCAACCCAAAAGGCATGACATTGTAACAATAAGTTGCCTTGTCGGTGATGAATGCGGTTTTGTCTTGATCGTCAGGAAACATAGGGATCTGGTTGTAACCAGAGTAAGCATCCATAAAGGACAAGAGTTTGTAACCAGCTGAACTATCGACGAGTTTGTCAATAACGGGGAGAGGATACTGGTCTTTAGGACAGACTTTATTCAAGTCCGTGTAGTCGACACACATCCTCCACTTTCCATTGGGTTTTTTGACCAAGACGGTGTTATCTAACCAGTCTGTATAGTCAATTTCCCTAATGAAACCTGCTCGGAGTAATTCAGCAACCTTTTCTTCAATGGCAGCGGCCTTTTCAGCACTAACCTTCCTTTTGCGTTGTGCCACCGGTTTCGACCCCGGAATGATACTCAACTTATGGCAGATAAAATTTGGGTCGATTCCCGACATATCAACTGATGTCCATGCGAACAGATCTTTATTTGAAATCAACAGAGTGGTTAACTCCTCTCTTACACTTGTGGGTAGTTCAGACCCGATTTTTACTTGTCTAAGAGGGTCATTGGTCAATGTCAAGAATTCCCACTGTCCCTTCGGGGTTGGTCTATTTCTGTCGGATTGGTCTCTCATATCCAGATCCGTGAGGTTAATATTGCCCTTTCCCAAAGAGACTCTTTCCAAATTGCTCGGATCCTTGTTTTTTACCTTCCCTAAACTGGCGTTGTAACATTTCCTTGCTGCTTCTTGTTCGGCCTTGACAGTTACAACTCTATCATCAGTTCCGAGGAATTTCATATCCAAGTGAACTATAGATACTACCGCCCCAAATGCCTGCAAAGAAGTTCTCCCAAGAATGGCATTGTAGGCCGCTGGACAATCAACCACCAAAAATTTGACTATCTCGATTCTGGCCGAAGGCTGTTATCCGAGGGTTACAGGAAGTTGGATGTACCCCTTTGGTTCAATGGTATCCCCCGTGAAACCAATTAATTCACCTTCAAAGGGAGTTAAATTACACTCCCTGAGTTTAAGGGCCTTGAACAGAGGGAAAAACATTATGTCCGCCGAGCTCCCTTGGTCGATGAAGACTCGTTTCACCTCATAATTACCAATAAGGGCAGTAATCACCATGGGGTCATTATGTCCTGGAAGGATTCCATCCAAATCGCCGTCATCAAAAATAATGGGAACGTTTTTTGTTGATCTCTTGGCTATAGGCTTCTGATTGACTACCAGAATTTGGTTGATGTATTTCTTCCTGTCGGCTTTCTTCTCTCCACCTCCAGCAAAACCTCCCGCAATAGTATTAACCAAGAATTCATTTTTATTAGCATTCGTATCAGGAGCTGGAGTGGGATCGGTTCTTTGCCTCCCGGCATTTCTACCGTCTGGCGACCTACTTCTCTGTCGTTTGGACTTTGCTGGTGACTGAGATCTGTTCCTACTTCTTCGGCCGGCTGCATCCCTGATGTATTGTTGTAACTTGCCATCTTTGATCATCTCTTCGATCAGATCCTGCAACCAGATGCACTCGTCGGTCGTGTGGCCGTATCCCCTGTGGAAGTCACAGTATTTTGACCTATCACGCTGTGCGCCCTTTCTCAAAGACGGAGGTCTTTGGGCCGAGCGTAAGTCAGTCTGCATTGTTTCCCTTAGGATTTGACTCCTTGGAACAGTTAAAGGAGTGTATTCCTGAAACTTATTCCTCGGAGGAATCCTTCGGTCTCGATCATTCCTACCTTGTCTTCCGCCAAAACGTTTGTCACGTTTTTGCTTATTTTGACCTTGAGGGTCAGCTCGTTGCCTTTCTTCTCTGACTTTCTGTCCCTTGTGGAATTCCTCCAAATTAATGAACTTATTTGACCTCTGTCTTAGCTCGGCCATGTCTTTTGGAGGTTTTCCAATTAAAGACTTTCTGAAATCTCCCGACTGTAAACCCTGTGTGAACAATAGTATTGCCACACCAGGTTCTAATCGAGGAACTGAGCTAGCCTCTGCATGGAATCGCGAAAGATAGTCCTTCAACGATTCATCTTGTTTTTGAGTGACTGCTGCTAAGGTGTGGTCGGACTTGGGCTGGATGCAACTAGCCGTATATCTGTTTAGAAACACTCTTTTCATCTCCTCCCAAGAATTAATTGAGTTTCTAGGGTCATGGAAAAGGCTCGGCATTTCATCTCCTCCCCTCCTCCGTAGTAATTCATCGCTCCTTCATAAGAGACAATATGGTCCACTGGATCAGTGAGGCCGTTGTAGTGTGGTACATTAGAAGGACCCAAGTAGCCTTGAGGGGTTTGGAATGCCATAATATATGGAGTAAAGGGATGACCAGGGTGAAAATCACCCTGATCATGGTTCATGGTAGGGTTAGAATGGGTATTTTGTGGCGGAGGAAGCTGCATTACCGGGAGTGGTTGTGGGTCCATGGTTTGAGGCATTGTACTTTGGGGTAGTATGGTGGATGGTTGACTCTGTGCAATCCTTGCCATAGCTTGCTGTTGGAGGTCGGCAATAGCCCGTCCTTGTTGTTCAATTAGAGCCGTTTGTCTGTTTAGGATGTTAATCATCTCTTGCTCCCGAGCCCGAGCAGATGCAGATGTTCCATAGGACCTGCCGATGGAGTGGCTATGATGGGAATTTCCAGGAGCAGTTCTTCCTGGATTCAATCTGGTTCTAGGGGTTGTACTTATGTGGTCGGGATTGGGTGGGACAGGAGGGGTACGTTGGGTATTTCGGCCATGATGTGCTCGAGTTCCAGTGGTCCTGGATGTGTTTCGAGTGGTTGGGGCTGTGCTGCTCGAATCACCATGGGTGGAGGGTGGTGGTGTAGGAGGGGGTGGTGGTGGTGGTGGAGGCAGTATGGTTCGTAAAACTTGGAGTGGTTGGGGGTTGCTTCTAGTCCTAGGATGGGAAGATTGTGGTGTTTGGGAGTGAGTAGCATGATTATTACTACGATTATGGCTGCGATGAGGGGGTGGATGACTTTGTGAATGGTTTGGTGGCTGGGAGTTATTCGCTGCCCCAGAATGGGAGGTTCGTGGCAGTTGCCCATTATCTACACAATTATGGTTGAGAATATCGCGCAGATCTCCCGCAGAATGAAGCTGCGGGTTGTTGTTATCAACGTTTCTGGGCCTGCCACGGGTGCGGGTGATGCGGTCACGGAGGTCACCAACTTGACTTCTGGTGGTTACCATGGTGGTGGTGGGAATGATATGTTATTCAGTTCCCACAGACGGCGCCAATGTCGTGTCCTTAACCAAGATCAACCTTAAAGCTATGGATGAGCCTTGAAGAATGATCCCAGCTAAGATGTTAATGTAGGACTTTTTAGGATTTCTGAATATCCAATTGGGATAATCAGGTTCTCCCTAGTCAACAATGTGTGTGCTAGTGTCAACTTAGGGATGCGAAGACGTACCTTTGCCCCTATAGCATGGTGATTCTTATAGGGGATTACTTGTGTGTTGTGGGCCGTTCTGATGAGCCTTCTGTAGAGGTAGAATTCAAGTAGGATTTGTAGAGATTATGATAAGATCATATCCATAAATCCTGTAAGTGATGGACCTTATCCAATGCTGTTTTATCTAACCAAGAGTCGTGGGAATCTAGGAGTAGTTACGGTTTGATGAGGCTGTAAACGATAAGGATCAGATTGAAAGTCCTGTGTTCGGTGTTAACCTCATCGGTACGTGACCTACATGTAGAAACCCAGTTTGCTCGGTGTAAGTATCCGATCGTTGGCCCTGTATCAGTATCATACTAGTAAGGGTAATGAGGCTCTCGGTCGGTCGACACTCGGTCCACTATAAGTCCACTACAATTTTTCATATCAATTTTATAAAGATCAAAGCCACACTATTCTCTCTCACTTTCTCATAGATCAAAGCTTTCACTTTTACCTTCTTTGATCAAGAATCTTTGAATCTCTTATGTTGATATTTTCATAAGTTCTTGAAAGAGATTCATAGGATTGTTATTGTTTTCTATTGAGTTGTAATCATTGCAAGGAGGCAAACATTCTACAACAAAGGAAGACTTGTTGGTTGTTCATCAAGCAAAATCGTCTTGGAAGTCTTGTTGTGTTAACAAGCAATTGGAAGTCTTGGTGTGAGGTATCATCAAGCAGTTGGAAGACTTGTTGTGGGGATATCAACAAGCAAGGGAAGAAGGTTATATTAGAAGTTCAATAGGATTGCAAGACAAGAGTGAGGTATCTCTTGGAGGCTATCAAGAAGGGAGTCTTGAGAGGCGTATTACTTGTAATTTCAGAATTCTAATTCCTTAGTGAAGAGTCTCTCTTGGTTGTGAGTGAACCAGGATAAATCACTGTGCAGTATCTCTATTCCCTTAACTCTTTACATTCTTGTCATTTCACATCGTTCTTGGTTTAAAACCTAGAAAAGATTGATTTTCCATAATTGGTTGAATAAGCTTTTATTTGTGCAAATTGAATTGGGGAAAATCGTTTTCATAACCTAGGTAATCAATAAGAATATTGGTGTTAATCAATTCCGCTTAATCTCTGATCTTATGTGTTAATTGATTGATTTTCGTATTTGATTGATTTTCGTGTTCGATTGAAAAGTGATTTTTCAGTTTTAACAGTGATTAATCGATTAATTGAAGGTGTTAATTGATTAACCAAAAGATAGCTTTCAGGCACTAATCGATTAGTTGATCTGATTAATCGATTAACTCAAAGTTTTACAAATGATTAATCGATTAAATTGAAGGCTTAATCGATTAAGGGCTGCAGGATTTTGTAAAAATCATTCGTTTTAATTGTTTCGATTCGTTTCTTTCGAAAATATTTCAAGGTTTCTTAAACACCTATTCAACCCCCCTTCTAGGTGTTCTCCTAGGGCTTCTTAGTTAATTCACCCACCGATTGTAGTTTTTGCAATTGGTATCAAAGCTCGGTCGAAAGACACGAGCATAGAGCTTTTTTGTAAAGATCCTTGAGGAAACTGCAATGGGTTCTATGAATCCCTTTGGTTGTGAAGGTGCTTCGATAAGTCACCCTCCTATGTTTGGTGGAGAGGGTTATGCTTAATGGAAAGTTATAATGAGAATTTTTATAGAAGCTATAGACACGAACATTTGGGAAGCCATTGAGAATGGTCCACATATTCCCTCAACTCAAGTAGAAGGTGTATCTCAACTAACCCCCAAAGATAAGTGGACCGATGATGATAAAAAGAAAATTCAATATGATTTAAAAGCTAAGAATATCATCACCTCCGCTTTATCTTATGATGAGTTCTTTAGAGTTTCCCAATGTCATAATGCCAAACAAATGTGGGACACCTTGCAAGTCACACATGAAGGCACTAGTGAAGTTAGGCGTGCTAGATTAAATTCTTTGATGCATGAATATGAATTGTTTCGTATGTTGCCTAATGAATCTATATGTATTATGCAAAAACGTTTTACTCATATTATTAATCATCTCATTGCTCTTGGAAAAACTTTCATGAATTGTGAACTTGTTAACAAAGTTTTAAGATGTCTAAGTAAGAAATGGCAACCTAAAGTTACCACAATTGTTGAATCAAAGGACTTGGACATCATGGACTTAGCTACACTTTTCGGAAAGCTTCAAGAACATGAAATGGAGCTTGGACGTTTGCACATGCATGAAGAGTCGGATAAGAACAAAGAAAGAAAAGGAATTGCTCTTAAAGCCAAAAGTTCATATAAAAAGGAAGAGAGTTTCGATAGTGATAGTGAAGATTCCGATTCGGACATTGATGAAGAGGAGATGAAACTTCTACTAAGAAAGTTTGACAAGCTTCTAAGGAGAAAAGGAAGGTTGAACAAAGAGAAAAGAAAAGACAAGAAATCCCCACACTACAAGACCAAGACCACAAAAGAAGGAGTGTTTTGCCATGAATGCGGAAAACCCGGTCATATCAAGTACTCGTGTTCAAAGTATCTCAAAAAGATGGAGAAAGAGAGGAAACATCCAAAACACAAAAAGGCATACATTGTTTGGGATGATGAAGAAGAAAAGAAAAGCACATCAAGTAGTTCTTCGGATGATGAAGAAGTCGCTACTCTCAACTTGATAGCTCTAGTAGATGAAGAAGAAAGTTCAAGTGATGAATCAAATGAACAAAGCGAGGAAAGCGATGTAAGTGATACTAAATCCAAAATTTCTTCTAAATATGAAATTTTATATAATGCTTATGAAGAAATGCATGAACAATTTAAGAAACTAGCTTTGAAAAACATTGAAAGGAAGAAGCTCATTTTGAAACATCAACAAGAGATTTTAGAACTTCAAAAACAAGTTGATGAGCTTAATCTTCAAAATGAAACTCTTGATCTCATTTATGCTAGTTCTTCTTGTGATTGTGCTAGTAGATTGAATGTTGTGGTTGATTGTGAGAATTGCAAGTTGCTTAAAGATGAAAATGCTATTTTGAAAAATAAGCTTGCAAATTTCACAACTGGTGATATTAAATTGCGCACATTGTTAAATTTTCAAAGAGGAAATTCAAACAAGTTTGGTTTAGGTTATACTAATGCTAAGAGTAAGTCTCATAGAAATGTTGTTGATTTTTCTAAAGTTGATTTTTCAAATGCACCAACATGTTTCTATTGTGGCACTCATGGACATACTTCAAATGTGTGTTATATTAAAGTGCATGGTATACCTAAAGGAAATTTTGTTTGGGTTAAGAAGGGTGAAAATCCCTTAACTAACAAAAATGGATCCAAAACTATTTGGATACCAAAGAGCAAAGCATGATTATTTTTGCAGGTATGATTGAAGAGCAAAAGGCTTACAAGTGTTATTCATTATTTGCTTCTTCAAGTCTCAAGAGAATGTCCTACAAATTGGTTCAATTGGTATTGTTGTACTTTTACAATTGGTATTACCTCTACAAAGCTCACATTTGGTATCAAGTGAATTTCTCACAAGAGATAGCAAGTATTCACAATTGGATTTACATTTGGTATCTTCTAATCTTGTTATTAGTCTTTTAGCATTGATATTTGCAATTGGTGTTGAAAATTCACAAGTATTGTCATGATATATTTTCTTCAATTGGTATCATTGTGTGATCATTATATGATTATCATGCTATTGTTGTTATTGTGATATTTCTTTACAATTGATATCTTACTTTGTTAAGTGATATTATGACTTTTTAGTTCCAATTGGTATCATATTTCATTGTCATATTTCTTTCCAATTGGTATCACATCTCAAAGTATAGTTATAATTAGTTACAATTGGTATCATTGATTAATAGGTATCAATGTTGTGAAGAAATGGTTCTTATTTCTCTTATTTTGGCTTAAGATTTTATTGTCATATTACTTTTTGATAATGCCAAAAGGGGGAGAAAAGGTTGTTTTGTTGTTTTTATATAGGTTGAGCAAAGTTGTTGAAGATAGTGGGAGAATCAAAGCTTTACTCAATTGGATTTCAAATGTCAAAAGCGTTTATTGAGGGGGATCAAGAGTCTCACCAAGTGATCAAATGGTTCAAGTATCAACAACTTCAAAACATGTTTGTCATTTTCAAAAAGGGGGAGATTGTTAGATCCAGTGAGAAGGTTTTGATAATGACAAAGGTTTTGAACAAGCTAAGCTCAACAAACAAACAACAATCAACAATGATGAAGAGAGAGAGCAAGCTCATGAAGATTCAATTTGTGTAAAATTGTAATATCTTTAGTTTGAGTCTTTTAGTTTAATGAGTTTGGGTAGAGTCATTAGAGGGTAGTGAATCTCTATCAAGTGCATGATTATATTAAAATTTGAGTATTCACTTAACCTAAAATCAATACGTGGCTTAGAGGTTTGAAAGAAAAGGTTTAGTTTTGAGAAAACAAGTTTTTGGAAGTGTTTTACAGTGGCTAATCGATTAATGGGTTGATTTAATCGATTAACACACATGTTATAGTGGTTAATCGATTAAGGCCATGTGTTAATCGATTAACACCTGCAGAACTGATTTTTAAAATACGTTTTTCACTTCTCAAAATGAGTTTTTAAGGTTCCTAACTTTTGGGTATTCTATATAAACCTTTTCCTAATCATTGTGATTAACTAACATCATTTTTCATATCAATTTTATAAAGATCAAAGGCACACTATTCTCTCTCACTTTCTCATAGATCAAAGCTTTCACTTTTACATTCTTTGATCAAGAATCTTTGAATCTCTTATGTTGATATTTTCATAAGTTCTTGAAAGAGATTCATAGGATTGTTATTGTTTTCTATTGAGTTGTAATCATTGCAAGGAGGCAAACATTCTACAACAAAGGAAGACTTGGTGGTTGTTCATCAAACACAATCGTCTTGGAAGTCTTGTTGTGTTAACAAGCAATTGGAAGTCTTGGTGTGAGGTATCATCAAGCAATTGGAAGACTTGTTGTGGGGATATCAACAAGTAAGGCAAGAAGGTTAGATTAAAAGTTCAATAGGATTGCAAGACAAGAGTGAGGTATCTCTTGGAGGCTATCAAGAAGGGAGTCTTGAGAGGCGTATTACTTGTAATTTGAGAATTCTAATTCCTTAGTGAAGAATCTCTCTTGGTTGAAGAGGGGGCTGGATGTAGCTCACGGTGGTTGTGAGTGATTCAGGATAAGTCACTGTGCAGTATATTTATTCCCTTAACTTTTACATTCTTGTCATTTCACATCGTTCTTGGTTGAAAACCTAGAAAAGATTGATTTTCCATAATTGGTTGAATAAGCTTTTATTTGTGCAAATTGAATTGGGGAAAATCGTTTTCATAACCTAGGTAATCAATAAGAATACTGGTGTTAATCAATTCCGCTTAATCTCTGATCTTATGTGTTAATTGATTGATTTTCGTATTCGATTGAAAAGTGATTTTTCAGTTTTAACAATGATTAATCGATTAACCAAAAGATAGCTTTCAGGCACTAATCGATTAGTTGATCTGATTAATCGATTAACTCAAAGTTTTACAAAGGATTAATCGATTAAATTGAAGGCTTAATCGATTAAGGGCTGCAAGATTTTGTAAAAATCATTCGTTTTAATTGTTTCGATTCGTTTCTTTCGAAAATCTTTCAAGGTTTCTTAAACACCTATTCAACCCCCCCCCCCCTTCTAGGTGTTCTCCTAGGGTTTCTTAGTTAATTCACCCACCGATTGTAGTTTTTACAGAAACCTCTTATTATATGTCATTATTGTGGTAAGAAGGGTCATGGTGCACATGTGTGCAAACACCAAAAAGTTAAGTTCATTAAAAAGAAGGCTTAATTGCTTAATTGGTCCTTTATCTTATTTATTAGATTCACTTTGGTCCTTGATCTTTTTTTTTGCAATTTACTGGTCCTTTATTTTTTTCAAAAAATTCAGTTTGGTCCTTCCGTTAAAATAAAGTTAAATGAGAAGGAATATTCCAAGAATATTCCCCCTTCTAGGCTTAATTGCATAATTGGTCCTTTATCTTATTTATTAGATTCACTTTGGTCCTTTATCTTAATATTCCAAGAATATTCCCTCTTCTTCTTCCTCTTCCTCTGCTCTCTCCTTACAGCGGCGGCAACCACCATGGGCTCACACCCTCTTCGCTCGAAAATCATCAAATTTCTTCAAATTTCTTGAACATTCTTCAATTTTTCATGGTTTTTAAGCTTTATTTTCATTATTCCTCAAACAAATTCGTGTTTTTCGTTCTTTTTTCCTCAAAATCCGAATTCTAGGGTCCCTTTTCTAAAATCTTGGTTATCAATAATGGTATCCTCCTCTGAACCTGTTGGAAAACGTGTGAAAACACGTGCAAAATTTGTCAACAACTCCAATTAATTTCTAAAAATGGCGGCGACGGTGGCATGGGCGGTGGCGGCGGCGCCCATGGTGGTTGTCGCCGCTGTAAGGAGAGAGCAGAGGAAGAAGAAGAGGGAATATTCTTGGAATATTAAGATAAAGGACCAAAGTGAATCTAATAAATAAGATAAAGGACCAATTATGCAATTAAGCCTAGAAGGGAGAATATTCTTGGAACATTCCATCTCATTTAACTTTATTTTAACGGAAGGACCAAACTGAATCTTTAAAAAAAATAAAGGACCAGTAAATTGCAGAAAAAAGATAAAGGACCAAAGTGAATCTAATAAATAAGATAAAGGACCAATTATGCAATTAAGCCAAAAAAGAACGATGATGCTGTAAGGTGGCACAAAGGGCACTATTGTACCGCTAACTCACTAGGACCAAAGAAGATATGGGTACCTAAAAAGAAAACCTGAATTTGTTTTATAGGTCATTCTGGAGGACAGGAAGTCTTGCTGGTACTTGGATAGTGGATTCTCTAAACACATGATTGGAGACAAATCCAAATTTTCATATCTCACTCCCAAGGACCAAGGACACGTGACCTTCGGTGACAACAACAAAGGAAGGATACTTGGCATTGGTAAAGTAGGCACACCCCCTAACCCTTGCATTGAAAATGTGTTACATGTTGAAGGCCTAAAACATAACTTGCTGAGTATCAGTCAGGTATGTGATAAGGGCAAAAGGTTTATATTTGATTCTGAAAATTATATTGTCGAGGGAAAAGTTGATAATCTTATTAAGCTTGTTGCTTGCAGGGTAAATAATATTTATTGAATTGATCTTAACTCAATTCCCTCAAATGATGCTAAATGTTTATTAAGTAAAGAGGATGAATCTTGGTTGTGGCATTGTAGAATAGGTCACATCCACATGAACTATTTAAATAAATTATCTTCTAAAAACTTAGTAGTTGGTTTGCCAAAGCAAAAATTTTCTATTTCTGAAAAATGTGATCCTTGTTCAAAATTAAAACTCACAAGGGTATATTTTCCTCCTAAAAATATTGTTTTAACTCAAAGACCCTTGGAGCTTTTACATATGGATCTTTTTGGACCGTGTCAAACAAAAAGCTTTGGTGGCAACTAATATTGTTTGGTAATTGTGGATGACTATTCTAGGTATACATGGACATCATTTATTACTCATAAAAATGATGCATTCCATGAATTTAAAAAGCTAGAAAAGGTTGTTCAAAACCAAATGCATTTGAGCTTTGCATCCATTAAGACTGATCATGGCGGTGAATTTGAAAACCGATTTTTTGAAAAGTTTTGCCAAAAACATGGCATTAAGCATTATTTTTCAGCTCCAAGAACTCCAGAGTAGAATGGGGTTGTGGAGAGGAAAAATAGATATTTAAAAGAACTTTCTCGAACCATGCTTAATGACATGAATTTACCGGCATATTTCTGGGCTGATGCTATGAATTATGCTTGCTATGTTATGAACCGTGTTTTAATTAAAGAAAACCCCCTATGAGTTGTTTAAGGGGAGAAAACCAAATATATCCCATTTGAAAGTCTTTGGATGTAAATGTTTTGTGCATAATAATGGTAGAGACAATCCAGGGAGTTTTAATGCTAGAGCTGATGAGGGTATTTTTCTTGGTTATTCTGCATCGAGCAAAGCTTATGGTAACATATTGTCATTGTATGAACTTGAGTGAATTGAATATATATAACCCTAGATACACATGAGAGATATACACTGTGAGGTTGAGAGTGTTCACTAGTCCTGAGTTTTTATTGGGTTTGTTATTCTAACTAGGTTTCAATTGTATGAATTGCTTGTGAAAATAAGTGTCTGAGTCTGTGAGTCGACGTCCTAGATTAGGTGTGTACATTTTGATTTAGAAGGTAGTCTTGTGTTTTAGAATTTTTATTTTACTTTTGCCTGGGACATGCAAAATGCTAAGTTTGGGGGAGTGATTTGGGTCTAATATATGATGTTTTGAGCATGATTTAGACTCCCTTTTACTATGAATTTGGCTTGTTTCTCTTGTAAATTTAGGACATTTTGTATAGTTTTAGGATTTCGTTATTAGTTTAGAATCCCTTGAACGTTTTGATCCATTTTGGGTATGTTTCAGGTACTTTCGGAGCTTAATTGGAGAAAATAAATATGGAGCTAAAAAGAGGATGAAAGGACCTTGAAAATGGCGCAAGAACGGAGCGAAACAGAGTCGAAAGTTGTCCCGGACGCCCAGGCGTGGAGCTTCCCACGCCCAGGCGTGTGAGCCTCGTGAACAAGCACCAATCAGACCTGGTGTGCCCAGGTGAGGTCCTGGGCGCCCATGCGCGCAGTCCCCGTCCAGGCCTAGTTGGGTCAATTTCTGATGCGTTTTTGAGGGATTTTCTTAAGTTTTGTAATCTTCTATTTATATTAATTTTAGAATTAGGTTAAGAAGCTTTTAGAGAGGGAGCTTACATGATTTTGGAGAGCTTTAGAGGAGAAGAAGATTGAAGATTGGAAGATTGAAGATCTCTTCGTGGTAATCCTAATTATCTATGATTATGGATTACTCTTCTACTGTTTTTATTCTTATTTTCTCCACGTGTAACTAAAACCATCGTGTTAGGATTGGTGGATTTGTATGGATTAGTTTATTGATTTCATGAATTGATGTTTTTCTGTTTCTAAATCAAGTGTTTGATTGTATTTTCACTGTTATGCATGGAAGTAGCTAATCTATGTTTTGGATCTCTAAATCTTCAATTGGAAAATTAGGATTTAGAATAGGCCTTCAATCAAACAATATAATTATTCAACTCGTAGGGATACTTTTGGGTAATTATATAACTTTTCATAAATTCCTCTGTTCTTAATTAATGGTTATTCAATGGTTTAATCACTTAAGGGATTAAGGGTTATCAAATTGAATAATAAACAGTAATTGCACAAGAGGGATCTAGTAATTACTACCTTAGGAATTTATTCTTGATTTAGGGAAAAACAAATATTCATGATGAATAAACAACGCCTACAATGAAACCATGTTTCTAACTCGTTTTCTTGAATTGCTCACACTTTTATTTAATTTCTGTTTTTATTTTTCAATTCAATATTAATTAATTAGTTACAAAGATTTCGCTTCTAACTGCTCTTTGGTGAGAACTAATTGAACAATTTGTGATCCCTGAGGGACGATATCTGGTCTTATTGACTATATTACTCAATGGCCCGGTATACTTTCTGTAAGTTCCATGATGAATGTTTTGATAATGACAAAGTGTTTTGAACAAGCTATCATGTGATGATCAAGTTCAAGTTCAACAAGCAACAACAAACATCAAGTGAAGAAGAGAAAACAAGCTCATGAAGACTTAGTTTGAGTGTAATTGTAATTGTTTTATCTTTTGCCTCTCAAGCTTCTTAGGTCTTTTATTTGGGTAGATTATTTAGAGGGTAGTGAATCTCTATCATAGTCATGATTAAATCATAATTTGAGTTTTCACTTAACCTAGAATCAATAGGTGGCTTAAAGGTTTTAAAGGAAAGGTTGGTTTTTGAGAAAACAAGTTTTAAACAAGTGCAGTATCAATCTACTCGAGTAAATCAAGATTTAATCGAGTAGTACTCGAGTTTGCTGCAATTTACTCGAGTAAACACTGCTGAACTGGTTTTTTAAAATACGTTTTTCACTTCTCAAAATCAGTTTTTCAAGTGCCATAACTTTTGGGTATTCTATATAAACCTTTTCCTAACCTTTGTGATTATAACCCATCATTTTGATATTCATTTTACAAAGAATCAAGCCACTCTATTCTTTCTCAATTTCAAAGATCAAAGCTTTTCTATTTTCATATTCTTTGATCAAGAACCTTTGAATCTCTTATTGTGAATTGTCATAGCTATTGATTGAGATTCATAGGATTGTTATTGTGTTTTCTATTGTGTTGTAATCTTTGCAAGAAGGCAAGCCATCTACAACAAACAAAGAAGCCTTGGTGTGTCGATTATCATCAAGCAAATCTCATTGGAGAAGAAGAAAGTCTTGGTTGTGAATCAAGCAAAGTGAAGACTTGGTGTGTGGATTATCATCAAGCAATTGAAGACTTGTTGTGTCAATTATCAACAAGGGGTAGAGGTTAGATTAGAGAGAAGATCAATAGGATTACAAGGCAAGGGTGTCGGTTATCTCTTGTAGGCTAGCAAGAAGGAAGTCTTGTGAGGCAATCACTTGTAATTTGAGAACTCTAATTCCTCATAGTGAAGAATCTCTCTTGGTTGAAGAGGGGACTGGATGTAGCTTTCAAGCGGATGAAAGTGAACCAGGATAAATCACTGTGTCGTATCTCTAAACCCTTAACTCTTTACATTCAAGTCATTGATTGTGTTCTTGGTTGAAAACCTAGAAAAGAGTGATTTTCATAATTGATTGAATTGAATCTTTATTGTTCAAATTGATAAAGGGAAAATCATTTTCATAACTAGGAAATCAATAAGAATATAGGTGTTACTTGTTTCCGCTGAATCTCTGATCTTAAGTGTTGATTGATTGATTTTCGTATTCGATTGAAAAGTGATTTTTCAGTTTCTGATAGTTTTAATCGATTAAGTTTTCGTTTAATCGATTAAGGACTTTTGAACTTTCAAGTTTAATCGATTAAATTGCAGGTTAATCGATTAAGTGCTGCAGAATTTGCAAAAATCATTTGTTTTGATTGTTTCGATTTGTTTCGTTCGAAAATCTTTCAAGGTTTCTTTTACACCTATTCAACCCCCCCCCCCCTTCTAGGTGTGTTCCTAGGGTTCCTTAGTTGTTTCAACCACCAATTGCGGTTTCCTCACTTTTCGGTAATCCAACAAGTTTTGCTAGAAGTTTTGTAGAAGAAGGTTTTGATAATAACAAACAAGCTCTTTCAACCATCAAGAGCATTCAAGCTCAAGGCTCAAGGCTCAAGCAAATAGGTTAAGTTTAGGTTTGCCCATAGGAATTGTTGGAAGGTAATGTAGTTATATTTTTTCCAAGTTCATAAGGCCAAAATGTTTTTTAAAGTTATGGAGAAGAAAAGAACCTTTCTGTGAAATCGTTTTAAGTTAGATTTTCAGCTAAAAATGTTTTCGATAACTATGTTTCTGAGTTGTGGCCTGTGAATTTTAATTAAAAATAATCGATTACTGGTTTTGATAATCGATTACCTTCCTCACAAGAAGTTTATAATCGATTACTTTCTTAAAAATTAATTTCACTGTTTTCACAGAAAGAAGATAATCGATTACCTGTGTCAAGTAATCGATTACCTTTAAGTTTTATTGAAATTCGTGTCAAAATCAATCTTAAACGTTTCCATATTTGTTTTTACATAATTGATTTTGATTTATTTTCAAAAATTGAATTTAAATATATTTTTGAAATAATTCCTTTTTTGTTTTAAGAATCAAATCTTGGATTTATTTTTTAAATCTATTAGACATGTTTTTGATTTTAAAACTTAATTATATTTTATTTTTGAAATCTTTTTATTTGTTTTTGGTTTTCAAAATATTTTTATTTATTTGAATTCCAAAAGCATTTAACTAAGTTTTCAAGAATCCTATTTTTCTTTCTCTGATAAAAATCACCTTCTTGAGGAGAAAACCTTTTTTTGGCCTTATCACTTGTGAATTAAAACTACATCGCTATAGTGCTTACTTGTTGTATATGTGTTATCAAGAACACAACATATTTTTATCACTCTCAAAATCAACATATTCAAATCGTAGTTGTAGGGAGTGAATCTCCTAGTGGAACTTGTCGCACGTTCTTAGGGTGAGGAACCCTTGTGTGATTTTTGAGGTCCCTAGCGAACGGAGGTTCCTAGTAGTGTGTGGGGCGCTCTTGGTTGTAATTGGGTGCGGCTCAATTTCAAGGATATAAAAAGCTCAAGCGGGTCTCTTGGGGACTGGACGTAAGTTTTTCGCTAGAAACACTGAACCAGTATAAAATTGGTTTGCGTGTTCCTCTTCCCTATCTCTTTTACTTTTCCACATTATTTTTTTATTAAATCGTTTCCACACTACTCTATTTATTTTAATATCTATTGCTTCACATTCATGCTCAAATAATTAATCTCTCCATAAAACAATTTTTTAAAACGTTTGAGTAATTTCCAATAAATTAATAAAACTCTATTCACCCCCCCTCTCGAGGTTTGAGGCCGATTCTAACACCTTATATTTTCTATTACTGTTTACATTGTAAGTGTTCCCATTTAAGGGATACCTGACACAGTTCTATTCGCCATGTACGTCTTCCCATATTAAGGGATATCTGGTACATTCCTATTTACTATGTACTTCTTCCCTTTCCAAGGGATACCTGGTACAGTTCTACTCGTCATGTACGTCTTCCCTTTTTAAGGGATACATGGTACACTTCCATATTCCAATTTATCTTGTACGTCTTCCCACTTAAGGGATACCTGGTAGACTTCCATTTACCCATTTAACTTGTACGTTTTCCCACTTAAGGGATACCTGGTACATTTCTATTCGCCATGTACGTCTTCCTATTTAGGGGATACCTGTTACATTTCCATTTGATATGTACGTCTTCCTTGTTAATTAAGGGATACCTAATACATTTCTATTAGCGCTATACGTCTTCCCACTTGAGGGATACCTGGTATAACCGATTCTATTTGCTATGTACGTCTTCCCTTTCTGAGGGATACCTGGTACTTTAATCCTATTTGCGGTGTACGTCTTCCCTTTATAAGGGATACATGGTACAACCGATTCCATACATCTTACATAGACCATCCCTTTCCCTCTTAAGTTTACTTTATTCTATTATCCTGTTTATCCATTTACCATTTTCTAACTAACTCTATATATCCTACACATCTTCCCTCTTAAGGGATACCTGGTGCGACGAATTTTACTTACCCTGCACGTCTTCCCTTTTTGGGGATACCTGGTGCATTCGAACTCTATCGTCCCTACTTTATTCCCTTATGTTTTATTCTTCCCGTTTTCATAGATTATCCTATTTCTATTTCATTAATTACTTATTCTATTCTCACTTTTAATTCTTATCTCTCTTTCCTTTTCCTGATTAACTATCCTTATTTTTCTTTCATTTTCATCATCAGTTATTCACTTTGTTACTCTTATTGTTTCCTAACTTACTATCTAATTAATTTATCATCCATCTCTTTATTATCGTTCCCTAGATTCTCTTACATCTTCCTATTTATATATTAGAACTCGATTCATGCTTAATTTCTTTCCACTAACCTCCATCAATTCTTAATTCAACCGACTCTACTTCAGTTAATTCCTTAATGCTTAAGACCTTTTTACTAATCATCAATTATGTTTCATCTCTTTTAATTTTCCTTATACTTAAGTCACTTTAACTAGCCTCGATTAATTCCAATAAACTTAAGTCCCTTTTCTAACCTCAATTGATTCATTGACCCTAAAGAAGAAGGTTATTAATTAACTTCCTAACTCTATACTATCCACCTAATGTCCATTTCCAACTACCCTAAGGTTCAATCCTAATCTATTTAGTGAAGTCCTTAACTATCCATCTATCCCAGTTGATCCATTTATTTTCACTTACTCTTTAGGCACGTTTCTTAGGTGTTTCTAACTCCCTTTTTAAATATTCCCTTAACCCAAACCGTCCCAGTTATTCTAGTATTACCTTATCAAGTTTTTCCTCTCAAGTTTTTACTTTGGTCTACCACAAACCTAGTATATCTATTGGTTCACTCACATTTTCATATTACTTGTTATTTCATAAAAGTCAATAAAATATATTCAGGCACATAATATCATAAACATATTCATTCATTCTCATTGTGGGTTCTCTCACCCATACTCTACATACTTAGTTTCTAACCACATACAATACCCTAAGGTTTATCATTATCTATACCCATCTACTCTTAGTTATCCCTATACTCTATTTAGAATCCACCCCTTAAGTAAAGGTAATACCACCTCTTTACTTGGAGGAGAGAGAGTAGAACCTCGAAAAGCTCTAAGCTTTCCTTATTTCTTTTCCTTCTTCCCTTGTGCTCCTTAGAACTCCAAGCTTCCTTCTTCACATCCTCTCTCTCTTTATTTTTTGTTGGATCCTCCATGGCCATCATCAAGGCATGGATTCAATGGAGGGCTATGAGGTTTTTCTTTGGTTCCTTATGGTAGTAAGAGGATTTATGGCATGGAGGAGTCATGGGTTTTGGTTATTGATGATGGATCTTGGGAGTATTCTCAACACAAGGGAGTGATGGGGTTTTGTTGGTGGATTTTCCCTTAGAGAGCTTTTGGGCATGAGAGGGAGTGAGGGCTCATGAGCTTGGGTGAACTCCTTGCAAGAGGGAGAGTGGGGTTCTCCATGGATTTGCCATGGAGGCACATGGTGGGGACTTGGAATGGAAGATAAAATGAATGGAAATGAGAGTGGGCTTCCTTCTTAAGGAAGGGGAATGAGGGAGGGGTGGAAAAATATCCATTTGTCCCTTAAAACTCGTTTTTTATTTGGCCAACACACAGACCGCCCGCCTGGGCGCATAATTGGCTGTTGGGGGGGGGGGTTTCACACCGCTCTGCGCGCCTGGGCGCGGGGCTGGGCCGCTTGGGCGCACGCCCCTTTTTGATTGGGATAGTTTGCATTCAAAATGACATATCTCATTCGTTAAACGTTGGATCTTGCTCAAATTTGGAGGCAAGCTCCTTAAGACCCTTATCTTCACATCCAACGGTGGAATTTGTGTTTAAATTTGTAAATCTTTTATTTCTAATTTCCTAATATAGGGTGTTTCTAACACCGAAAACATCTTAATTCCTTCATGGCACTCAAAGGGATCCTAATCCATCACCTTAAATCCTCTTTAGCATAATTATCATTTTTCTAATCTTATTAATATTCTAATAATTCTTGGAATTAAAATTCGGGATGTTACACCCGATGGTAGAAGATTCTCATGACAAACTTGTTTTGTTTTGCCTGAATTTTTAGTATGTTATTTCTGACATTAAGCTCTTCATTTTGAGCTATTTTATTTAGTGTCTGTCTTCTCTTTTGACTGTGCTATTTATATTTGTGAGGATTCTATTTTGCTGGTTTTCATCATTGTTGGTGTTGATTTTTATTCCTAGTGTTATTCAGGAAAACTCTTTTGTATACTCATTAATTTATAGTGGATGTTTTTCTGAACTGGATCCCATGGTTGTTTTACTTGTTTTTTCCATGTTAAAAATCCCGATATCTCAGTTATTTATTTTTCTCCAATATTTGCTATTATAATTGGATTGTTCTACAACTTTATCTTCTAGTAACGTTTTTTCACAAGACATTTTATTATTCTGCAACAACAAATTTTTTTATCAATTGTGCTAACCTCTATTAGAATAAAATATCAAAGATTCCTATGCAAAACTGTGTCACATTTTAAGACATTTACTTTTTGGCCCCCACCATTTTACTCACCAGCCCTCATTTTATTTCGCCTTATACAAGGCATAAGTGCAATTTTTCACTTATCCGACTAACAAAAGGCGGAAACATTCCGACTGCCAAGAGTCGGAAAGTGAAAATTTGTACGTCCGCCTTGTATAAGGCGGAATAAAATAGGGTTTGTTGAGTAATGATGGGGGCCAAAAAGTACGACCCTTTGTTGTTATGGTGCATCCTTTCCATTCTGAGGCGTAATATTCAATTACTTCAACAATATTCTGATTTTTATTTATTTTGTTTAACACACTTATGAATAGTTGATCTTTCTAAATATGATGTTGAAATTTAATATTTGTTGTATTTAAAAAAAAACTTTATTGTAAAGATAAAATTTATTTTGATAATGTCTACTCTTGAAATGAAATTAGTATTTGATTGTCCAGAATAAAAAACTTTTGAATCACACCAAAATTAAAGTTCCATATAAATTTCATATTTACAATAAAATATTAAAATTAATTTTATATAACGAATAGTGTTCCATTGGTGAGAGTTGAAAACTTTTGGAGCACACTAAAAATTCCATGTAAATTTAATATTTTTCATAAAATATATTTTTTTTTTCGAAACGAGGTGGTGTCTGGGCTTTACATTTTTTGTGGTCCAACTAATTCACTCCAGATATGCGAACTGTGCGAGTCTTTGACTCAATGGTATGGATCTTCCCCAGGAATTACTGCCTCACTGGGACTCTGGCCTTTGACCCTAAAGTCCCTAAGCACCCAGCCACTTTCCACTAGATCAATCCACTTGGTTATTTTTCATAAAATATCAAAAGTATGGAAGTTCTTCAATGATCTCTTCGCTTTTTAACTTTTGATACATCTCTTTAATTTCATATATGAAATTTTTTTGTCTTTATCTTTTACTTTTATCTTGCTCCCCCACTTTAATAGTGTTCATATATACCACCCAATCCATCACCACACTCCACTGCCACTACTCCACTAGCATTGGCACTTGCCCACACAAATCCCGCTGCTTTCCTCCTGCCAGTATCTACATCACTATCAAACCCAATCCTATGACCTTCATCTACAAAAACCAACATGCTTAAGGTGATAGGTGGAGGTGATAGCATCAATGGCGGTCACCGCAGTTTGAGGTGGTGGTAGCAATTGTGGTAGTCGCTATATATAGTTGCGACGGTTGCTGGTGAAGATGATAATAGATTGTGGTGGGTTAGAATTACAAGACAAACTTGTCATTTTACTTTTTTCTTTTTTTAATCTCAATCTTCAAATATTTTAATTAATATATTAATAGTAATGAAAATAGGAAGCATAACATTAAAAAACTTCAAAGTGGAGTATTGAAGAATCACCTTTAAAAATAATATTATATGAGGAGGAGTGAATCAAATCAACACCAATTTTTAAAGACTAACTAAATTTCTGGGTTTAAATATATTGAAAAGAAATAAATATGTACACTAGTAACATAAAAGAAATATCAAAGCTGCAAAATCTCAAGTTGGATACTCATAAAGAGATGCCACAACTCTATATTCCCTTGAGAAAAGTCCTGCATATCTTTTCCCAGCACTTCCTGTCTGGCTCCTCTGTTTGCAACCGACATTTCACGTCCTCCGCAAAAGCTTTCTGTATAATCAAAATCAATTTAGCTTCATCCTTAAGTTTGAATTAAAATATATATATATATATATATATATATATAATATAAAAATTAGCAGATTTAATTTTTCTATACATGTTTACTGTATTTTAAGTTTTTAATTTCTTATGGTACATCCTTATCAGGTGAGAGTAAACAAACATAATTGTAAAATTATAATTGAAAATTTAAAATAGATCATTGAATATATTATTTCAATATTTATTTCTCATAAAATTTAATTTTGTATAACTATGTTATTATTACCTTTATGAGATCCATATTGAGAAGGCGATCGATAAGATTATATAGTATATCTATGGTGTACTCAGGATGACCCTGAATCCCAAGAATGTGGTTTGCAATTGCAAACATTTCCACTGCAGTTTTGTCTGAAGATGCAATCACCTCTGCACCCTGAGGCACCTCAAAAACCTCATCTTGGTGTACCTCAATGATTGTAAGTGAGGCTGGCATTTCTTCTTCTAGGTGCTCTAGGTAGCTGCAACGAGCAAGATCTTTCACAAAACTCACTTGCCTTGTACCAATATCCCATCCTGTGTATGCTTTGCCTACCCTTCCACCCAATGCCCTGCACAGCACCTGTGAGATCAAATCCATTGAAAAAATCGTTACCAATCTTGTTTCTGTTCATTAGAAGAAGGCTTAACATTGTCACAGAAAGAGAGATTATTAGATTGTCACGATTTATAGTCTAGGACATACCTTTATCATCGATTGTGATTTAATGAGATAAAACTACTACTTTATTTCAAATCAATGGTAAAAATTTGTCCTAGACCGTTACCCTTAATAAAAGAGTAGTTATACACTTATACGTGACATCTGGATGTATATTGTCAGATTGATTTTTGCATTTAAAACAAACAAATGTATATACATGTAATATTAGTATTAGCAAAATTGGTACACGATTTTAATTAAGGTGATGTATGAGGTGTCGAATGACGAAGTTGATACATGTTGTGAAAAGTTAAGGCATGAACTCGGTAACTATATGCCTCAAACAATATGTTAATTTAATAAGAAAAAGAAAAAAGAAAAAGAAATTAAGAATGTGTTTATTGTGGTTCAGGTGAAGGTGTTGAAAATATAATATACCTGATGACCAAAGCAAATGCCAAGAACTTTTTTCTCCATTGCATCCAAGGTTTGCAAGAGGAAGCAGAGTTTGAGGATCCAATAGTCATTAGCATATGCATCATTAGGACTACCACTGACCACAAACCCTTCATACTCGTGGAGCTCACTGAACTCAGGAAACTCGCCATCATAGACTTTGAACAAATCCCACTTCTCTCCTTTTTCTCCAAAAGCTTCTACATAGACATTGAAGTATCCACCGTATACCTTCTTCACATAGTCAGAGTCCTTTCCTGCTTGCAACAAAGCATATCTTCTTCCTTCACCAATTCTCATCTTCAAGGTAATTTAATTTGGTTTGAATTTGCAGCAATTGGAGTATGCAAAACTGGAATCTATAAAGAAGAAATGAACAAGTCCAATTGGAGCAAAATAGTTTAGTTTATTGCGTAGGAAAAGAACCTTTTATAGACCCAATATTAATTCAGGCATGGTCCAAAGATTGAGGATGTTAGTACTTTCTAATGTCATTGGTCCCCCATGAGAGACGACAAAAGCACGAGAGTTTATTTATTCTGATAAAACATTTTTTATCTAATGGTTGTCATTGATTATTCTCTTCTACCACAATAATATATTATGCTCTAACATAATATGGCCAAATGAACTGGAAAGTTGATTTTTTTAGCTGTAACAAGTAATTTCTTATGGAAAAATAATTTTTCATAACTGATTGAGAAACTCTCTACAGATATTGTATATTGATATAAGTATGATCTATTAAAATATATTCTAAAAGTCACTAAATTTTCAAAATGATGTATTCAATTTCAAGTATTACTGAATTTTCAAGAACTAAAACAATGTTTAAAGCCAATTAAATACAAGATGACAAATACAATATTATTCAAAATGCGATCTCCAAATAATGGGTTCCGGGAGAAACTTACAGAGGCCTTGCAATGAAAGGAAAGATGAGAAGGTTGAAAGGAACAGAGCACAACTTTTGAGACTTTGAACTCGGATACTACGACTTCTTGTTCGGTAACTTTATTGGTTGAGTTAATCCTGGGTACTAACATGAATTCTTTATTATATATATAGTATCGAAAAAGTTCATTAATAAACGAAATGTTACGTTAGGTATGAACCAGCATAAAGAAAGGAACATTATTGAGGTCACATACATACACTCACATGAACCAAGACATTTTAAAGGACAGGTTCATTTGATAGTGAACGAAAGGGATTACTGGATCAGAATAACGTTGTAGATGGGATTTAATTTTAGCATGTTGAATAAGACTCCTTTGAAAGGACACCATATATAATTATATATATTATTATAATATGTGATATATATACTTATTATATATGAATATGAATGGGGATTGGTTTAGCCTCAAGTATATATCAAGTTGAATGGGCATATATCAAGTGGGGAGCATAACAGGATGAGAGAGAATAAATTTTTGCCACGAATAGTCACCACTCACCAGTTACCACTAACAGGGGAGCATATATCAAGTGAGGATCGAGTTACTTGAAGGTTTTACCCTAGTTGTCGTTGTAAGTGATATTAACATATACTAATTTACAAAAATACAATTTTACGTTTTTAAGTTGCATGGAAAATTCATAAATACCACTAACAGGAGAATTTTTTTTTTTTTTAATATCAAAATGGTCCATGTAAAAGTTAACTTTTTTAAATTGGTCCATATAAAAATTCTTCTTATTTTGATCCTACATTTACAAAACGTTTTGATTTTGGTCCCTCTTGTTAAATTTTGGTCCCAATAATTATGTTGGTAGTTTGTTTTGGTCCCTATATTATTAGATTTAATAGGTTTTGGTCCCTTTGTTATTAGATTTTATAGGTTTTGGTTCTTCTACTGTCACGGTTTTTGAATTGGTTGTTTGATATAATAGAAGTTTTTTTTATTTACCCTTGACAATTGATGCAAAAATACCATTCTTAATTAGTCATAGAATGTAATACATTACATTTTCGGCATTTTTCATCCACGTCTAACAAAAGAGACCAAAACCAAAACGTTTTGTAAATGCAAGGACCAAAACCAAAATGTTTTTTTTTACAAGGGCGAATTTCAAAAATGTCAATATTTATAGGGACCATTTTGGTATTTAAGCCTATTTTTTAACTTTAAAAATTAAAATACAATTTTACGTTTTTAATTTGCATTGAAAATTCATAAATGTATTGTTTCATATTAATAAATAATTGAAAAATAAGCTAAATAAGTAATAAATATATCCTAAAAATAAATAAAAAAGAGTAATTGGTCAGATTGGTCACAGACTTTGTAGGCGTCGATCAAGTTAGTCCCTGACTTTATCGAAATAGCAATTTAGTCTCAGTGATAGCATTTTAATTCACATACGTCTCTGTCCTTATCTCATTTTAAAGCAAATACATCTCTACAATAGTGACGACAGAGACTAACTTGATCGACGTTCTCCTATCTCTAGGACTAAATTGCTATTTCGATAAAGTCAGGGACTAACTTCACCAACGCCTACAAAGTTAGGGACTAATATGACCAATTACTCATATAAAAAATAATAAATAAAATTGTAAAATTATTAAAAAAACTTATAAATAAGATCGAACTTTTTAATTTTATTCACATATATATTTAGGATTTTTAATTTTTTTAATTTTAAAGTTTTCTAGACTGTACTGGATTGAACAGGTAAAAAGCATAAATGTTTGGGAAGTCAGAAAAACAGAGGAAACTCCGTCCAATTTTCCGGAGAGTTTTTATAAGTAATTAAGATTTAAAACAAAATTTTTAAGTCACTAATTTTAAAATAAGAAATAAAAGTTAGGATGTCACAACGACACCCACCACGTGCACTAAAAATGACATAGAATTCTTTAAATTATTTTCTATTCTATAAAAAGTGGGAAAATTCGGAAAAGATAAAAAAAAGCAAAAAAAAAAAATGGAAATGATTGAAAAATATATCTGTATTTTCTTAGTATTTATTGAATATAAAAATTTAAAAAATTCACATAGCTGGCAAGGTTGATGTAGGCTTCCGTCTATCAAATAAGTACTTGACGAAACCAGATGTATACATCGAGGGATCAATTCCAAAGTTTTTGAACTTTGCAAGACTAAAAGGAAAATAAATCGTAATTACGGGAATCATAAACTTAATTAACCCTTTTTTTTAATCTTGGTTGCACTGAATTTGGGTTACGCACCAATGCTTGCTTAGTGAAATTTTTTGTTCATAAAACATAAACTAAATATTATTGTTAACAAAATATCGGTGCATCAGAAACAAAATCAAATTATCCAGACTAAATAAAATCAATGCGCACATAACTTTAAAAAATTGAATAACATGAAGGAATTAATTAAATTATTAGAATTGATATTAATAAGTTGGAGTATGAATAGTAACTAAATAGGATGTAAATAGCCATCTATATTCTATCATATAAAGATATATTGATTTTCATTAAAATTCAAAAGTTTAAAGAAGGGTCATTTCCATTTCAAAAAAAAAAAAAAAAAAGAAGGGTCATTTCAATTCCAAAAAAAGACAACAATCATCAAAGGGCATTGAAGCTGCTGGTCAAGAAAGAATTATAGCAGAGGAGCTTGATGACCTTCTACAAAAGGGGGAAATTTTCTGGAACCAACGCTCAAGGGTGAATTGGCTGCAACATGGTGATAAAAATACATCCTTTTTCCACAAGAAGGCCACTCAAAGGAACAAAGTGAATAGTATAGAAAAAATTGAAGATGACCAAGGCCATGTGATTGTAGAAGAAGAGGGTATTGCTAATGTTATAGGATCATATTATCAAAAACTCTTCTCCTCATCAGAACCAATTGGAGCTGAAGAAGTGTTAAGTTTTGTTCAAAGAAAAATCACAGCAGAGCACACCTCTCATCTTGCAGCACCTTTCACAGCAGAGGAGGTAAAATGTGCACTCTTTCACATGCACCCAACAAAAGCTCTCGGGATTGATGGCACCCCAGCTTTGTTCTATCAAAAATTTTGGGATATTGTTGGTTCAGATGTGACAAACATAGTTCTTCGAATCCTCAATGATGGTGAAAATCCAGGTTCAATCAATAAAATTAACTCCCTAAAATTAAAAACCCCATGCATATTTCTCAATATAGGCCTATTAGCCTTTGCAATGTAATTTTTAAAATCATCACTAAGACAATTGCAAATAGGGTTAAATGTGTTCTCCCTGATATCATTGATGAATCCCAAAGTGCTTTTGTTCCGGGAAGATTAATAACTGATAATGCTCTAATTGCCTTTGAGTGTTTTCACTATATGAAAAAAAAAGAAAACAGGTAGAAGAGGGGTAATGGCGTTAAAGCTGGATATGTCAGAGGCCTATGACCGTGTTGAATTGGAGGCAGTGCTTAAGAGGATGGGTTTTCCAACAAATATGGTCACGACCATAATGAATTATGTGACAACAGTTTCATTCTCTATTATGCTCAACGGGGAACCAAATCAAAACATTCAAGTATTTAGAGGCCTTCGACAGGGAGATCCCCTATCCCCCTATCTGTTTATTATATGTGCTGAAGAGCTCTCTGCAATGTTAAACAGGGCTACAACATCCAATCAAGTTCATGGGCTGAAAGTAGCACCCAAAGCTCCACCAATATCTCACCTCCTCTTTGCAGATGACAACATCCTCTTCTCTAGAGCAACAACTCAAGAGGCCTTGAAGTTAAAATCCATCTTGACAATCTTTGAGCAAGCTTCGGGACAACACATCAACTACGACAAGTCAGAACTCTCTTTTAGTTGAAACGTTCCTACTACCAGAATCAATGAGATTGAAAACATCTTGAATATTAAGGCTGTTGAGAGACATGTTCGCTATTGGGAGTCCCAACAATGGTGGGGAGATCCAAATCCCAAATCTTTGAATTTGTTCGAGATAGAGTCTAGAAGAAGCTCAAGGGTTGGAAAGAGAAATTTCTATCAAGATCAGGCAGAGAGGTGCTCATTAAATCAATAGTGCGAGCAATCCCAACATACATAATAATGGGTTGCTTTTCTCTCCCTCAATCCCTATGCAACAAAATTGAGCAGATGACAGCACGCTTCTTTTGGGATGGAGATGATATGCAGAGGAAGTTACATTGGTTGTGTAACACCCCTCAAATTCCTCGTATCGTTTTAAATAATAAAGAGATTTAATTTTTGAGATAGTATTTTTGAAAGAGTATTTTCTTGAATGAATTTCTTATTTCATGATTTCAAAAGTGGTGAATGATTCTTAAATAAATGATTTTCATGAAATGATATTATTAGTTTTAGAAATTGAGTTTTCAAAATAGTTGTGCATTTAATATTTTTATGCTTTAAAGAAAATGTGATTTTTATACATGAGTTATATTTTATAAGAAAATATTTGTTTCCTATGTGTATGTGTATGTGTGCTACGGGTATGTGTATGTATGTATGTAAGTTAAGATTTTATTTTTTTATTTTTTTGATAAAGGGCTAATGGGGTAGATTAGAACCAAAAAGGGAACTAATGGGTAGCAAAACTTAAGTATTAGAATAAATTTACACATGAAGTGACCTAAAGCCATAAGTTACTCCTCATTGTTCCCTTTGATAAAATTCACCCATGCAACAATTTGAGTAGCCAAAATTGCCCCTCCCATTTGTGTGCAAACCGAAACCAAGCCAAGGGCAAAAAGGGGAGTCCACGAGTTACTTATATATAGCCAAGCCATTAGTTCCTTTTCCTTCATTTCCATTCATTTCATTTCCTTCATTTTTCATTTCCTTCCAAACACATTAACTCTAAGAGCTAACCAAAACTCTTGGAGAGAGAGAGAGGGTCGTGAGTGAGAAGAAGAAGAAGAAGAAGAGGAGATCAAGCCTAAACCTAAGACTTTCCTTGAAGATCCAAGAACTTAGAAGCTAGAAGATCAACTCTTCCTTAGGTGGGTGGTTCGAAGGTCAAGAGGAAGTTGTAATAGTTTAATTTTTTCTTTGATCTTGTGATCTACCTTCTTTTCTTTCTTTGCATGTTGGTTTTTCATGGTCTTAATGATGAATGCATGTGTTGTTGTGCATGATCATGGACTTTGAAACTAAAAGGAATTTGTAATAAACTAAACCATGGACTTTATGATTCGGTTAAGGTTTTTCATAAAAGATCTTGATGCTTTTAAACTAAATCTTAAAGATCTAAAAAGTTGTTGAGATTTTTGTGAAGTTTGAAGTAAACCTCTTTGCATGTTAAATTCTCTTACTTAAAACCGTGAACCATGATGTGTTTAAGAGTTTATTTGATAAATAAATGTGTGATCTAAACTTGAGTAATGATAAAGTTGAAGTCTTTAGTCTTGCATGTTGGTTTGATGGTGGTCTTGATTGATTTAAGTGCTTGCAATGTTTTGGTTTTGTCTTGATCCTTGAAAAAGTCTTGTTCTTGGACTTTGCATGTGATTTTTGAACCAAAAGATCTAACCTTTCTTAATGCATGTCTTAATTTTTGACTTGATCTTTGGAAAAGCTTTAATTTGGTCTTAATCTAAGAAAAAGTTTTGATCTTGAAACTTGCATGTAATCTTTGAGCAAAAAGCTTTAGCCTTTCTTAGTGCATGTCACGGTTTTGCTTAAAGTTGTGCTTAAACTTATTTGTTTGCTTTGATCTTCTCATGCATGTGATGATTTATAGTAGATCTATGAAAAAGCATAAAGTTTAAGCCTTGCATGTCACGATCTTGATTTGATTTATGAAAAGCTTTGATCTATAGCCATGCGTGTTGTTTTTGAACAAAAAGCTTTAATTTTTCTTAATGACCATCACAATTTTGGCAAGGAAACCAAGGAAACAAACCTTTGAAAAATGATTTTTAACTTGATCCATGTTTTATGTTCTTGCATGATAAAAATTTGAAGTAAAATCTTGACTTTTAGTGGTGTGCATTCGGTTTTGAGTTTAGAACTAAAAGATCATGATTGGTTTTCATGAAAAAGGGCACATGCATATTGATTTCTTCTTGATTTAAGGATTTATAAAAGTGCATGCATGAAAATTAAAATAAAAACTTGGTTTGAAGTGGTGATGATGATTCGGTTTTATGTTTTAAAAAGGAAATGATATTTTAGAATTTTGTGTAAGAGAATGCATGACTTGATCCATGAATCTTGATGTTGCTTGTTGAAAAATAAACCAAAAACTTTGTCTTTGACTATGATGAGATTCGGCCAATGCATGCTAAATAGACTAGGATTCCTTTTCAATGAAGTGACTTAAAAGTAATGAGTGTGTTTTGTGAAATAATGCTAAATTAAATGGTTTGGAAAAAGTTTTGTGTTTAATTATATATATATATATATATATATATATATGGGTGTGCATTCGGTCAAGAGAAAAAGGGAGAATGAATAATTTTGTTTCATGAAAAAGAAAGTGAAATTTAAGTGTTTGAAATGAATTAAGTTGGTTTGTGTGTTTTAGATTTGTAAATTTTAACTTGTTATCTTTGATCTCATTCGGCCATGTAGTGTAAATAAGTCTAGGAAGTTTAGTTTCATGAAATTAAATTTATATAGTAGTTTTTGAAAAAGAATTAAGTTGTTTAAAGTAAGAAAAACAAATGTGCTTGATTTATATCTTTGGTTCAATTCGGTTTGTGAGTATATGTATAACTAAGTGTTTTTGTTTAATAAAAATGAAATGGTTTTGAAAATAGCTATGTGTTGAATGAGTGATTAAATGTTTGATTGTGAAAGTGTTGTTTGTTGAGTGAAGCTAACTGAGTATGTTTTGGAAGATATTTGAGTGCGCAATTAGTTTGAAATTAATTGATTTTAAAAGAATTGGATTTGATTTATTTGGAAGAGTTAGTCATGTTTAGTGGCTGTCCAAGATTTTGTTTTATGACAAAAGCTTGAGTTTTAAAAAGTTAATTTTGAACTAAAGCATTATTTAAAGCGAAAAGTACTTTTATGGTGTTTTCGGGTTTTATTAAAGTGGATTTTCAAAATAATTCCTTGCTGTCCAGAATTATTTAAAGTTGTTCCTTAAATTTAAAAATGTGTTTATGTGAGTTAAAGTGTAGTTTTCAAGTGGTAATTGATTTAGGAAAAAGCCGGATTGAAAACGGTAAATTTTTCGGTGTTTTCAAACGTGATTAAGGTGCTGTCCAAGACGGACCAGCAACCAAATCAATTGGTTTAAATTATTTTATAAGACATTTTCAAATGGTTTTGAAGTACTTGAAGTACTAGAAAGTGTTAAAATTGTTTTGAGAAAACAATTATATTTTTAAGTCTCCCGACGAGGAACGGAATGTGTATTGAGTTAAGATAAGATTTATTATGCAAGTTAATAACGTAAACGTGTTTTATTTAATACGAGGAATGTTAAGACGAGGGATTGGGGCAGCCGGCAGCGAAAAGGATCCGCGGAGATCGAGCGCATTTAAATTGTTGGACCTCAGGTGAGAGAGAAGCTTTCCTAAGACACCGTGGTATTTAGGTGAGACGTTCCATATCATCTCAAAGATCGGAACTTAGTGGTTCGGAGTCAGTAGTATAGTGGCAATTGTTTGTGTTGCGTGGCCACTTATACGAAGGTGACAAAGACCACATTGTTGTTGTGTGATGATTGTATGATGTGAAATAACATGCTTGAATTTATTTATTTAATTATGCATGATGAAATTTAATACTGTTGATTAATATGAGTAGCATGCTGATGGACGTCTGTTACGTCCTGAAAATGAGAATGAAATGAATAAGTTTATGAAAGTAAAAGACACAAAGAGAAAGGAATAATGATAAAAGATATAAGATTAATTGGAAAGGAGATACATGCTGAAAAATAGATAAAGAGTTGAGACTGAGGAAAGATTTAATGATAATGATGAGGACGAGCCAGAGCTGGGAAAAGTAATGTTGAAACAAGATATGATTTGAATGGAGCTTGGCTCCTTTGTTGATGTCATTGGAAAGAGACTGGTGTTGAGTTGAGCTTGCTCCTCCATTGGTGCTCAATGAAATGTGATTTTTGAAAAGAGTTTATAAAAAGAGATTTTTAGAAAATTTGTGAAAGGAGATTTTTGAGAAAAGTTTATGAAATGATCTTTTGGGAAAATTTATGAAATGACATTTTGAGAAAATCATGAACTGAGATTTTTAGCGATTTTGTGAAATGAGATTTTCAGAAATTTTGTGAAACACGATTTTAAAAAGTTACGAAAGGAGATTTTTAGAAAGTTTGTGAAATAAGATTTTTGAAAGTTTGTGAAAAGAGACTTTGAGTAAATTTTGCGAAATGAGACTTTTGAGGAAATTTTTTAGAAGGTTTACAAAACGAGATTTTTGAGAAAGTTCATAAAACGTGATTTTTAGAAAAGTTTGCGAAATGATATTTTTGCGAAAGACTACAAAATGATATTTTTGAAAAAGTTTTATGAAACGATACTTTTATGAAAGTTTATGAAATTGATATTTTGTGAAAGCTTATGAGACGATATTTTTGGGAAAGTTTACGAAGTGATATTTTGTGAAAGTTTGTGAAATGATGTTCTGAGAAAGTTGCGAAAAGATATTTCAAGAAAGTTTATGAAATGAGAAGTTCTGAAAAATTGTGATTTCGAGAAAAATTATGAAGAAATATTTTTAGAGAGCTTCAAGAAAGTTTATGAAACCAGATTTTGAGAAAATTGTGAAATGAGAAGTTGAGAAAAGTTTGAGACATGATACAAGCTGATTGATGCGAACCCAGCTCTGTGCGAAGTTGAGAAAGACAAGAAAAGTATTGTGCAAGTTAGTGGTCGGGACTCGTTGAAGGGATGCACGAAGGATGGGCCGACCTTAGGTTAATTAAAAAGATAAAAGACTTTAAAAGACACTAACGCGGTGAGCTATGAGTGTGATATCGAAGTAGTGGAGAGGAAGGTACCCCGGATATCAGGGATATTCGGGTTGTGAATGCAATAGGGTAGGCGAGGGCGGTAAACCGTCATGATGCCTTGAGTACTATTCTGGGCGGAACGAATTCCATATGTGGTAACCAGACGTGTGGGGACTGGGTCCTAATGTCGTGGTAAGTTCTGCACCCGGAAATGGAATAGTGCTGTCACCCCTATGACATTTCAGGAACAGTCAGAGGGACTGGAACGGGGCATCTTGATTTCCACTATACCCGAGTTTTCTACAGTGAGCCTTGATTATATGATATGATTTGATATGATATAAATTGAATTGAGACTGTACCCGAGTTTTCTACAGTTCTCCTGGCTTGGAGCCAATTGATGATTGAGACAGCTGTCGTGCCCGCGTGGTAAAGGTCCTGTACTCTTGTTAGCTTCCGACTAGGTTGGGTGGATGACCGAGGAGATGTAGACGTGAGTGCTAACTGAGAATGAAATGAGTACCTCGATGATACCTCAGATTTCCCCAATCATCGATGGTGGTAATTCGATAAGACATGATAAGAAAAGTTTAAGAGTGATAAAAAGACTCATGATTATGAGAAGTGAATTCTGACGGAATGATGAAGTTGAGAAAAGAATTGAGAAATAAGGAATGATTATGTTGAGGAATGATAATAAGTTTGACATGGTAATAATAATGATGATAAGGATAATGATGATATGCTTGTTTGTTGTGTTGTATGTATGTTGTGTGTTGTATGCTTGTATGGTCTTGATATCTCGCCTACTGTAATCCCACACCGTCGACGATGCGTCGTTCGGATCGCTTACTCTCTCCTGTTCGTTGGCATATCGGTGTTGCTGGTATCCCAACGGGCAGATGGATCATCGTTTGGAGATTACTACATGGCGTCATCAGGGAAGCGGTTGGAAACCTACACGTACGGATGGATATGGACGGGACATACTCAGATGGTGATTGCGGACCCAGAACACAAACTGAGCGGGTCGACGACGGGATCGTGTTTGGGGAGCGTCTCTGTGCTGGGATACAATAGTAATGAACCACCGTCACGGGATGAAGCTAAAGAGGAATCCGTGAAGCTGTTTGGTGTTGAGCTAAAGCCAAGTTCTGGAGCGGAGTCGGCATCGGAGATAGCATCATCCTCCGGTACAAAGAAAAAGTCAGAAAAGAAAAGGAAGCCGCATCCAGTGATCTTCATTAGGAGGAATCGAAAGTAGTATGCTTAGTCAAGATGATCTTAGTCTTTTTATAGTTTAAGTTGTGGTTAATGTTTGAGTCAAGGATTACCGAGCAAAGAACCATTTATGTAATTCAGCTAAGTTTAAATTCTGGGATGTGGAGTACTCTCTTTTGAAAGATTGAACCATGTAATCTTTTAGAAATCATTGTGAACATTTTGATCCAATGCAATGAATCACTATGCTTTTTGGAATCTAGTTCTTTATGAAGATGAAAGTTTTATGTAAAAAAAGGTTTTAGTGACAACTCGGTTTTCAGCAAAAGGATTTTTAAATACATCAATGACTTTTCAATAACGTTTTAAAAAAAAATATTTGGCCTCATTTTTGCAACCTTAATGAATAAAAGTCGATTATTCTTGAGTTACGAAAATCGGGCTGTTACAGGCTGAGCTGGGACAAAATGTCAGTAGCGAAAAAGAATGGGGGTAGATGCTTGAGGAAAATCTCCACTTTCAACAAGGCTCTCCTAGCCAAGCAATGGTGAAGGTTGTTTACCAATGATAGATCACTCCTATATAAGGTGTTAATGGCCAAATACTATTCTAGTGGAGACATTAAAAAGGTGAAAAGAAGCTCATATCCTAGCTATACGTGGAGCAGCATATACACAAACAAATAGATCATTGAGAAAGGGGCCCGTTGGAAGGTGGGGGATGGCGCAAGCATCAAAATATGGAGGAAAAATGAATCCCAACCATCCAAAATGGAAAATTGCATTCAGGACAGAATTGGATGGGATCGGTTCAATGGGTGAGGGATTTAATTGATCAAGACTTAATAAGATGGAATAGACCTTTAATATACTCTATCTTCTCAGAGTCAGAGGCTGCTCATATTGAAAAAATCCCCTTACGTAATATTATGAACCATGATTCTCTTTTCTGGCCATATTCCAAAGATGGTGATTACTCTGTAAGGTCTGGGTACAATTTTATTTTAAATCCTTATGGTGATGTGCCTTCCTCCTCAATACAGCATCCTCATTTTCCATGGAAGAAACTTTGGGCAGTACAAGTAATTCCACGAGTAAAGGAGATAGTGTGGAGAGCAGCAAAGAATATTCTCCCTACAAATCAGCGATTGCTTGAAAGGGGGATCCGCAGAGATCCTATATGCCCACTATGCGGAATGGAAGTTAACACAATTACACATGCTCTTCTTCAATGTAAAGAGACCAGATGCATCTGGTTTGCTTCACCTATCACAATACATATTCCTGTTGGTGAGGAACTGAACTTCACTGAATGGATTTTCCGAATAATCCATATGGGAGGTAAGGAAGGCAGTGCAAACGTTTTCAACCTAATTTTTTCTATATGGAAGCGACGTAATAAATGGCATAAAAAGGAATCAATTGATGAAACTATACGTACTGCAGCTTCATGGAATTATTCCACTCCATTGTCTTTGCCTTATAATAACTCAGTGCAGGTACAAAATCCACCGAATGATAATGTCATTGTTGAGATCGATGCCGCTCTTAAATATGGTGTAGGAACTGGATTTGGTTGTGTTATCACAAATAAGGAGGGTGCTTTCCTTGCAGCAACTACATGGATTGAAGCTAAGACACTAGAACCCAGAGTTGCCGAGGCAAAGGCTCTCAGGTGGTGTCTCAACTTTATGGAAGCGGTGGGCCTCACTCATGTTTCTATATTTACTGATTGCTTAGAGCTGGTCCAGGCATGGAACAAAAAGGGGAAATATAACACTTATTTTGATACTATGATACAGGATAGCATTGAATTGTACAGGCCTAGAAGAGATAATGCCATACCACACTTTTTTTATCAAATGTAGCTTTTAATTTCGGTGAAAAACTCTGGCTGGACTCTATCCCAGAGATTCTTGTACCGATTTTTGCATCACATGCTAGTTTCTCAGCTGTGAATGCTCCTTATTAAAAGTTTAAGTTCATTTTCAAAAAATAAAAAATCCAAAAAAAGAAAAGAAAAAAAAGAAGGGTCATTTCGCAAAACGAAATATTTTAAAGTAGTTGGAGTACCAATGGACTTAGTGGAATGTAAATAATATTAGTATTTCATTCTTTGGCCTATAAAAAGAGTATTTCATTCTTTGAGTTGAGAACCACTATGATTGATTTATATTTCAATTTCTTTTTATATTATTTCACCTTGATAATTAATGTCATCCTAATATTTGTACTCCAAAACACTCATTCAGATCACTAGTCAACCAAAGTAATAGCCAATTTAACATAAGTATATCAATTCAACTCTATGTTCATATAAAAAGGTCCTCATAAATTAATCATTATTTTGATCTTGTCTACATACAAATTTAAAGTCAATTACATAAAATAATGATCATAAGTCTTGATAATTAACATCCTAAATAATTCATTTGTCAATATCTTGTCAATGATAAGGGATCAACACGAACCATATATAAGAGATAGATTAGGAATTAAACATAAGTATAAGTCGATAACGAGTATAAGAAATAGTTCAACCCAACACAACTGAAGGGCTATAACCAAAAACAAACAAGATAGACTAGGAATTAAACTGATCATAAAAATTTAATTTAAAAAAAAACTAGGAACTAAACATACACCACAAACATGATCAAGGATCATTACATCAAAGAGAAAAATCGATATATAAAAAAAGACTCTAATGTTGCCAAAATCCACCTCCATGATCTGATTTAGATCAATTCCATAACTTGTATCAAGCTAACCTGCTTCCCTTTCAAGATGATCTCATTCCTCATTGCCTAAATCGATAAAATAAACTATGAGTGAAAACAATCAACAAACACATTAAACCAAGAAATCTGATATTATGATGGAGAGAGACTGCTATATTACACATGCAGATAGAAAAGAACAACTAATAAGCTAATAGGTAATCGAGAATATAAGAATGAAAATGCAAAAAAAGTCCTAAAAGAAATTAAACCAACCTCTTTTAAACATGTTCTAATTCTTTATATTTCTATATATTAACTTCAGCTATTAAGCTGGCAGCTACAACTAGTATGGGCATGAATCCGTTCAGCAGCAAGATGGAAATGCCAACTTCTTGGCTCATACGGATCTGGTTCGATTGCAAAAGAATGGGATGAAAGCATGAATGTGCATTTGGTTTGTGACTATTTGATGTCTATGGGCAACTAGAAACAAGGTTATCTTCGAAAATAAAAGCTTTTCTATGGAGGAAATAACTGATACAATTAGGATGAAAATGTCGTCTATAATTAAGGCCAAATGTCCATGTTTTACTTTATCCTTCAAAGCAGGCTTTCAGCTTTCTCCTTTTCTAGACTTGATGAATTTTTTATCACTGAAATCAATAAGATATAAATATTTCTCATTGTGCTGAATTGATGAAGATGCATCAATGATTTGAGATCCAAGAAAAAATTCATGTGATTTATCTCATAAGTACCTTATCGACGAACCAATCTTTAACTTGTTACTTCTACAATAGGCTCTCTAAAGAAATTGAGCTCCGACAACACCATCAAAGGATGTAGATGATGACCTTTTGCTTGCATCCATAAGGCTATGCGAATTCATTTTAGGTATGTTATGCACTGAGCCAGACTGAAGGGGAATAATTTCCATAGAAGGAGGATTGGATACAGATCATTGTCCAATCATTCGCTCGGTACTTGGCTCTTCAGTTTCTCTTAATATATCATCAATTAAGCGTGTCCTTCGAGGTTTCTTGCGACCCAAGCGAAAGGGCTTTGCCGGACGATGATCTTGAATATCCCCTTCGACAATGTTGATAATATTGCTCGTAGCTACAACATCGCCACAGGCTATGTGCTCACTATTGAGAGGAGTTCTAGAAACTGGCTCAACATCATAAGTTTCATCACAATCAGGACCTGTCTCAAAAAACATTCACAATTTGATGACTTTTTGAAATCAAAACATTATTAGGTAATTTTAAGATAAATTGCCAACTCAGTGACTTTAAAATTATATTCCATTGAACCGACCTCTTTTTTTTTTGTGTGCTTCTTGTGCAAGGTCTGAATAAATTTCTGGTGATGGAATACTTGATGTTGGGAGATTGAGATTATCTTCCAAGCCTATATCAGGGTCTGAAGAAAGTAGAAAAAATCAATTCATATGCTATACAAAATAGTAAACAAGATACTATTATTGACCTCTTGTAATTACCTGTAACTTTAGCATTGTTTTCTGTCTTCTCAGTTATCTGTAAGCAGTCATCATCATTGCTAAGATCAAAATGTTTATTCAAATCAAAATCTCGTCGCACAACAGTATTGTCGGGCATTAGATCTTGCTGAATACAGGAAGTGCTAGCTGTATCAGCCAGGTTGCTATTGGGTCCGCTTTGGGTGTTGCAAAAATTAAAATTTGTTTGGTCATTTGTATCATCGGGGCCATCAATAACAGTTCCTTTCATGCAACTTTCACAATTCCACCATCGGAATTTTGGAAATTGTAGTGGTGGAAATGAAGGTCTCTCCTCAGACTCAGTAGAAAAAGGCCAACATTTCTTCGTGTCTATTTCTCGCATATTAGAAACATAACCGCTGAATTAAAAAAAAAAGATATATGTATTAATGGCAGACATAAGAATAATGTAAATCAATTGCAGACATAAGCAACGAGATACCACAAACTAATTGAAGGAGGACAGACTGTATAACTCATTGTTATGCTCTGCACCTCTAACACCAATAAAAACTTTTTTTTCAAGAGAGAGAGAGAGAGAGAGAGTTAGAACTCAAATAACAAACACTGCATAGTTTGGGAAACTATAATCTATTCTCATCAAAACTAAAAAGAATATGTAGCTTAAGGCTTACCGCAGCGAGAAATGTTGGCATTCGTTAGCGTCTTCCACCGAATCATTGAGGTCAATAGATATTGACTTATTAGTAGGAGTGAACGATCCCATGAGCTTGATAAAATCTCCCTATTCACAAAAGTATAAACATCATAATTTAAACCAGAAATAAACAATTCAAATAATCAAGTCTAGCTACCATTAAATTCGATCATTTGATAAGTTTAGCTAAAGATATGTAACAAAAACTATACATAAGGGATTATGCAACATCGAGATAAAAACAATGAAATGAAAATGAAAGTTAGCTCACTACACCAGAAAAGTGATTTAACAACTCTTATTTTTGACACATAAAATCTTAATAGGCTAAAGAAAGTTAAATTCATTTGTTTAACAAAACAAAAAATTAAATCCAATCTAAAGTAATATGAAGGTACTTAATCCTTCATGGAAAGTAATTAATCACATAAAATCATAACCTCTATAGCATAATGAGAGCAATTAAACATTGATTTTCATTCAATAAATCCACATTGAAGCTCAATGTAAACAATAATCTATATTCTAAGGTTTGACTGATCTAAGGCTTGAATCCAACACTAGAAATCAAAACATGGTAATAATCGAAACAACAGCTATGAAGAAAAAAGACCTCACAAAAAATTAAACGATTTGCACGGGCTTCTCGAAAAACCAACAGCGAAAGATAGATCAAATGATGGAGATTCAACAGATAAAGAAGCTTAGAGTTTGTATTCCGAGCTAAGAGAAGCTGAATTTCAGTGCCAGAAAAATGAGAGAAACCCTAGAGAGAGAAAGAGAAAGGTTTTCAATTCTTAACGTTAGGAGAGAGAAAAAAATGAATGAGAAAGAAAATGAATTGAGAGAGAGAGAGTTTTTGTGCTATGTGTAAATTTTGATCCATTTGTATTTAGACAAAATATTGTAAATGGCGAGAGGGAAACCAATGGGATGAGGCCACGTGGGTAGGGTGGGCAGGGAAGGGTTCAAACCAAAAGGGTTTAAACGCAATGGGGTCCATTACTACTCATGATTTTCACGCGATAGTTTAGGTCTACCTGTTGAGCACATATAATGGTTTTCTTTGGTGCGCGGTGAACATATAAACTTTTTGACTGTGGTTTAAGGGGGAATGATTCCAAACACTAAGTGTGTTTTTTATGAGAAAATGTTAAGGCACATGATCCTAATGTTACAAGAAGAGAGTTTGGCTTCAATATAACATATTTTGAAATTACAATGATAACATTTTCCTTTTAAAAAAAACTTAGATTTTTCAAGAATGAAGAATTTTATAATTTTTTTGATATTGTATTGAATGATTAAGATAAATGAGTGTGCATAATTTGTGTAAATGCATGAATGCCCTCACACTACTTAACCTTTATCCGATCACGGTTCCGATTATACAATCGAAACTAAAATCATTTAGTCATGGTATACATTCCAGATAAGCTAATATTCTCATCTTGATTGCGAGGAGCCAAACAATTAAAAAGACCAAATGCCCTCACACTACTTAACCTTTATCCAATCACAGTTCCGATTAAACAATCGAAACTATCATTTAGTCGTGGCATACATTCCAGATAAGCTATTATTCTTACCATGATTGCGAACCGAAACTCTCTGAGAATCCACGAAACTCCGATTCCCATGATCACGCTCGAGAGCAGTACCTTTATTTCCTCAAATTAAACACATCATATTAATAAAAAATTCCAAATAACATATTTTTCTTTATCACTTGCGCAAAACCTTAAAGCTTTAAAATAAATCCTCTCAGGTAAAACGAAAACGCATTTCATTTTTTCTCAAATCGTTCCAAAGTAAAGCAACTACTCCCATACTTTAAAATACATCAAAAATAAGTTATATATAAATTTTAAAAGCAAATAAGGGCTGCTGGTCCGCCTTGGACAACACCCTAATCAACTCCGAAAACACCAAAAAATTCACGTTTTCCTAAATCAAATACCACTTGAAATTCATACTTTAAATCACTTGAACACATTTTTAAAGTTGGAAAACAAACTAAACTAATTCTGGACAGCAAAGTATTGATTTACAAAATCACTTTAATAAAATCCAAAAACGACGTAAATGTACTTTTTGCTTCAAGACATGCTTTAGCACAAAACCAACACTTAAACTCTTTAAAATTCAAGCTTTATCAATAGCAATAAAACTTGGACAGCCACTAAACATTACTAACTATTCCAAATAAATCAAATCAAACAAACTTAAAATCAATTAATTTCTTACAAGTTTAGCACTAAGCAATTACCCTTCAATTATCGTTTAATTTCCTTAACGACAAACAAAACTTTAACACATAAATTCATAAAATCAACTAGCTCATGTTACTCTATGCATTTTATAGATTTAAACAAGTAAACACATAGGCATTTAGCATCAAGTAACACTTTTAGTAAACAAACTTGGTTCCAAACCAAACACTCAAAAATAGACATGTACAACAACAAACACTTAGCTTTTATGTTCACATAGGTCATACACTTTTTAAATATCAATTTAGCATTTAACAAAATAAAGTCCTATCCTACTAATCATGCCTTGGCTGAATTGCACCTCAAGGCAAAGCAACATGTATAATTTTTTTTCTAACACTTCATAAAACATCAAAACAACACTTTTTCAATTAAGCTCAAACATATAATCAATTAATTAATACTAAATCACTTATACAACACATAATCACTTTGAAAACAATTTCATTTTCATATTTACCTACTTACACACAAAGGGGCCGAATTGTACAAACCAAAATAAACCAAAAATTACAAGTTTCAAACACTTTAAATCAACTTAATCAATTCAAAGTATTATAACGAAAGTTCATTTTCAAGAATAAAAATCACCTAAACATGTATACACCCACAAACCGAATCAAATTAAGGAAATAAGCTCAAAATACAAGCTTTTCTTGATTCAAACAACTTAACCCTTTTCAAGTATCAACACAAGAGTTTATTTCCAAGAAATCAAATTCATTTACTCATAAGCACATGCATGGCCGAATTGAATCAAAGAAAATAAGCTAAAAATCAAAACCTAAACATTTAAATCATCATGATCCAATTCAAGCACTCAAACACTAATTTTATTTTCATAAAACAAAATCATTTCATCCCTCTTCCTCTCTTGGCCGAATACACACACACATGAACAAGGGCACAAAATTTTAAATCAATTAACTCATGCATTTTCTCCCTAATCAAAACCGTATAGAACCCTAAAGTAACAAATCAAGACAAAATCAATCCAAGCATTCATTTTCTCATGAAAAACGAAAAATATACTAAGAAAATAACAAAGCTTAACAAATCATTGACATGCATTCAAAGACAAAATCATTTACTCACATTTCCTTGCCTTGACCGAATATACATACATGCAAGAACAAAAACTTAAACTTTTTACCAAACAAAATCATTCATTCATTTTTCTTTTGCTCTAGGCCGAATATATATATATATATATATATATATATATATATATATATATATTTATACATAAAACAAGAGCATAATTTTTTTTATCAAATAAACACATGCACACACTTAGATTATTCACATATTTTAAACAAAAATCATGTATCAAAATTTATTAAACACACATGCATGTACTCTAGGTCAAAACCGTATGACCCTAGGAAAAACAAATCAAAGCAAAAATTCATTTATTCATGCATTCTTACATAGAAACCGAAAATACATCAAATAAATGGCAAGAATCATCAATCAATTACATGCATAAGAAAACAATTTCATTTTCCCCAAATCCGAACCCTAACCGTGACATGCAAGAGGAAAATAGGAGAAATTTGTGTAAATCCACAACTCATAGCTCATGAACATCATCAATCAACTCTTAATCAAGCATAAAAAGACAAATTAAAGACCAAAAATTATTTTAAACAAAAAGGGACCAAAACCGTGAGCATCATCAAGCATGGTGCATGTTTATTTTTTTATTCGAAGCTTTAATCCAAGTAGAAATAAGTATAAAAAAGCATAAGGAACAAGAAGATTTGACATGAAAGAGTTCAAAGTCACAAATCAACAAAAATCCTACTTTGAAGCTTATGAAAACCGAAACAAAAATGGAAGGGAAGAAGAAAATGTAAGCTTGAGGATCATTACCTAAGGGAGATGAATGAAAAAGAGCTAAAAACCAAAGCTTCTCTCCTTCCTCTTCTTCCTCCTCCCCCACAGTCTCCTTCTTCTTCTCACCTTTCTTTCTTTCTTCTTTTTTTTTTTTGTTATAAGACATATGAAGCTAAGGGTGTCTTAATGCATTGGGGTAGGTATTTATAGGAATTTTAAGTTGGGGTTCAAGGACTAAAAGAGGGGGTTCGAACATACCAAGGGGTTTTAGGGGTTTATTTGCAATTTTTGGTTGGCTTAGGTTTTATGACACTTACTTAGTGGAAGACATAATTAATAGGGTCATTAATGTTTTGTCTCCTAAGTGCTCTATGGAGAAGACAAATAATTAAAGCATTTTTGAATTTGAACTTTGGCTCTAAATACATCTCCTCTCTTAACTTATAGGGTAAGCTTAAAATTTTTCTCCCTACTCTAGGGCTTGGCCGTACAGCACATATTAGAGGGGAAATAAAATTTTCCTTCTCCACTTTAAAGGAAGTACAAAATAAAAATCTAATTTAAATAAAATAAATATAATGCCCACAGTTTTTAAATAAAATAAAACACAAATAATCCACAATTTAATAAATTCATGGAAAATCACATAAAACATTAATTTAATTAAATTATGGAAATAAAATTTCATCCAATAAATCAAATAAATAAATTTTTATTTCTTTTTTAAATAAAGAAAATAATTAAGGAAATTGCGGGTATCACATTCCTCCCCAACTTGAAGATTTCTCGTCCTCGAAAAATGACGTACCTGTTTCAAACAAATGAGGGTACGAAGCCCTCATGCTACTTTCAAGTTCCCAAGTAGTATCCTCACTATTCACTTGACTTCACACTACCTTAACCAGAGGAATATCCTTTCCTCTCAACTTCTTCACACTATGTCCATCGATTCTCACGGGTAACGTTTCATACGTAAGATTATCCTTGAGTTGTATGGAATCAGGCTCAATGATGTGGGACGGGTCATTCACATACTTTCTCAACTGAGACACATGAAAGACATTGTGCAAATTGGAAAACATAGGTGGTAAAGCAATTTGGTAAGCTACAGGGCCAACTCTTTTCAGAATTGGGTAAGGACCTATGAGACGAGGTGTAAGCTTTTTGGTCTTTAGCACTCTACCAATCCCGGTAGATGGCACTACCCTCATAAACACATGATGTCCTTCATTGAATTCCAGCGGAATTCTCCTCTTATCATGATAACTTTTCTGTTGACTCTTAGCAGCTCTTATCTTTTCCTGAACCATTTTAATTGTCTCGGTCATTTGCTGCACTATCTCAGGTCCTAACAACAAATCTTCTCCCGTTTCAAACCAACACAAAGGCGTTCTACACTTCCTTCCGTACAACGCTTCATATGGTGCCATTCCAATACTCGAATGAAAAATGTTGTTGTAAGTGAATTCAATCAAATGCAAGAATGAATCCCAACTTCCCGGTTGTTCCATCACACATGCTCGGAGTAAATCTTCCAAAGTCTAAATTGTCCTTTCCGACTAACCATCATTCTGCGGGTGATAAGCCGAACTCAAATTCAACCTTGATCCCATGGCCGCTTGCAGACTATCCCAGAATTTTGAAGTAAAGCGCGGATCTCGATCCGACACTATACTCGAGGGTACTCCATGCAATCTTACCACTTCTTAGATATACAACTCCGCTAACTTCTCCAGAGAATACCTCACTACTAAAAAAAAGCTTTTTAGTGACCGCAAATTTCAGTCACTAAATAGCATTTTTCGGTCACTAAACATGTTAGTGACCGAATTAGTGACTGAATAGGTGCGGTCACTAAAAGTGGCATCACAAACAAATTAGTGACGAAAAAATTATTTCGTCTCTAATTTGTGACCGAATTCCGCAGTCACAAAAAATTACATTCCGTCGCTAAAATAGTTACCACAAATAAAAGGGAGACCAATTTAGTGACGGAAAATATGACGTTAGTGACCACTAATTGTTAACCGTCGCTAAAACAGTGGCAAAATTAAAAAGGGACCAATTTAGTGACGGAAATTTTCAGTTTAGTGACGGAAACATCCATCACGAATTACAAACAGTCACTAATAGTGACGGAATTGTATGTTTTGTGAATGCGGTTTGCAGTCACTAATAGTGACGGATTTCTACATTTTGCGGTTACATTTTTCAGTCACTATTAGTGACGCATTTGTCATGTTAGTGACGAAATTTCGTCATTATTTAAAAAATTTGTGACCATAATTTTTTAATTACTAATCATTGTTTTTATCCCTGTTATTATCGCAAAATATATATTAGCTACACTTATTTCACAAAATTTAAAAAAATAAACACTATTGACAAATAAAAATATAAAATAAGATTTAATATTATTGTATAGCGCCAGCATCGATCTATCAACAAATAACATAAACCATGTCCTAGTAATAATCCAGAAATTCTAAACCAAACACAAATTGTCCTAAACATAAACACAAACACCAACACGGTATCAAAAATACCAAAAAAATGGTTCAATATTCAAATTAGTAATGAGTAAAGGGTAGGAGGGACATGGTCATCACCATCATCATCACCACCAACAACACCACCATCACCATCACCATCGCCATCGACAAAATCATCAACATGATCATCAGCAAGGTGGACACTGCTCTCAGTGCGCATGCTATGAGCCTCAGGCATGGTCATCCCCAAGTGATCCAATACAGCTTGAAGTGTAGCACGGATATCACCAATCTCCTTATTTTCTCACCAAGTTCGTCACAAGTATCACCAATCTCCTTGTTTTTCTCACCAAGTGGATGAACTATACTTGTGATTTTTATCAAAAATGATATGATAAGGTGAGTTAAAAGATTTATCGGCCAACAAATTGTCCTCAAATTTGTTATTAATACGAAAAATTGGGATCATCATTGCGGTCAGAATGACATTACAAAAGCTCTAGGAAAAATTATAATGACTACAAGTCTACAACAATACATGATCATAATCAGAAAAATAGATAAATGATTAATCTATTAGCACACACCTTATGATATTATCTTTCGTATACTGGTAGCCAATTCCACGAATTATTTCTTTAAGAAAGACTTGTATCTCACTTGCTTTACCTCACAAGCATGTTATGAAATAAGAGTTTAATGAATGTGCACTGGCAGTAGTCGTCTTATCATTCAGCATTCATTTGTATTATTTCATTTGAAAGTCAATGACCACTAACACATTAAGGACATCCACAACAGTGTCTTAACATCAGACACACCAGACTCAGACACATCAGCATTACATCATCATTCTGCTATAAGACTCAACTTCAGACTTTTCATATCTTCCACCACAACAGAGTCTTAACAATAGGCTCACTAAAATCATGCATCAGCATTATATCGTCATGTACTTTTAGACATGATTTCATTTCAATAATGCTTTTGTAATATAATTTCAATAATATTAATTAATTATAATTTATAAAAAATAATTCCAAATAATATTTAAATATTCAAATTGAATAAAAGTTAACATTACAATAATTGAATTTAATTAATGGTACTTACTAAAAATTATAAAGTGCATGAGATGAGATGAGACAATATTTGGTAGAGAAGAAGAGTATTCGGTTTTGTGTTTCTATGGTATAGTCATTTTTATATGACAAGAATGCTGAAAAGAATGCTGAAAAATGCAATGGAACATTACTTCAACGACTCTTTATTTGAAATTATTTATTTATTTATTTGAATATACAAATATGTATTTTTATTTATTTATTTTTCCGTATCAATAAATATATTTAAGAATAAAAGAGAAAAAACTTATATTTAAGAATATTATCTTTATTATTTAAAACAGAATATTATTATTATTATTATTCTTAATTATTTATTATTAATTTATTGTTATTATTATTATTATTAATTTATTATTATTATTTATCTATTTATTTATTAGATATTATAAAGTAAAAAGAGAGAAATGACAAAAAATTTGGTCCAACATATTCTTAAGTTGAGTCTAAGACTCTCTACCACATTTTGAAGATTAGCATAGTCTTAAGAGAGAGTCTGATAGAAAATCTTATGTTAAGATTCTCCACCAGACTCTCTCAACACTCTGATATGGTATGGTTGCCTTAAGGGTAGATGATGTGTTGACAGTATAAAAAAATATTTATATTGTCAGTGCACATATACTTTCTCATAATTATTGGGAAATTCTATTCACATCTTGGTTACGTTAATTTTACCCTTTTATCACATAAAATTCCAAAATTGTATGTACGCCAAATTTTATGTTTTTTTTTTTAATTTTCAATGTACATTAAGAAAGATTATGCGAATGTACAATTTCTTTCGGATAATGTCTTCATCTCACACCCACACTGACACTTATTTTTTTCATTATTGTTGTACATTGATAGGGGCAACAAAAAGATAAGGGTAAAATTCGGGTGTAAATAGAATTTCACTAATTATTAACATTACCATTTACATTTTCATCAATTTGTTTGAACTGTATTTTTTTTCTCAAAAAATTAACTCTTTCCTTATAGTTCATTCATTTGTTATCTTATGTACGTCATATATTCAAGTATTTATGACTCAAATTAAACCTAAGTATCAATTTATATACATATAAAAAAGTATGAAGATATACAAATCTATAATAGAAGAAACCAAAACCAAAATATTTTGTAAACGCAGGACCAAACCTTTTTTTTGTAGGGACCAATTTCAAAAAGGCCAAAATTTACAGAGATATAGGACAAGGGCATTAGTCCCCAAATCCCAAATTTATCCACCAAACCCCATTTTAATTGTGAAATGTCCATTATACCTTTCTCCATTAAAAAAAAAGGAAACAAACCCCAAACCCCAAACCCCCTTCCATATCCCATAATTTTACAAACCTCATTCTCTCTTCTTCTAACTTTTCTCTCACATTTTCAAAACCCTATCATATTCTACCTACAAACCACTTCGTTTGGTTATCTATTCGTAAAGGAAGTTCCAGTGGGTTCTCTATTGGTGTTGTTGAAAGTAAAATCATCTCTTCTACGATTTTTTTATTTTTTACGTAACTGTTAAAATTCCGACTAACGGGTATTTCGGAATTTAATTTTACTAAACCATGTGAAAACGTCTCTCTCTGTAACATTTTTCCGATATACTAAATTCAGAATTTAATTAAATTCTGAAATACATGTTTCAGAAAATTTTTAAATTCTGAAATATGTTTCTCAGAATTGTATAATTGAATAATTTGAGAAAACCATATAAAAACGTCTCTCTGTAACCTTTTTCCGATATACTAAATTCATAATTTAATTAAATTCCGAAATACATGTTTCAGAAAATTGTTAAATTCTGAAATATGTTTCTCGGTATTGTATACTTAAATAATTTGAAAAAATCATATGAAAACGTCTCTCTCTGTGACCTTTTTCCGATATACTAAATTCAAAATTTAATTAAATTCCGAAATACATCTTTTAGAAAATTTTTAAATTCTGAAATATGTTTATCAGAATTGTAAACATAACCAGTTTAAACATATCCAGTTTTACTTCGAATTAAATCATGTATAATCTGACACTGATCCTTAACAGGATAATCTTGAATTTTAAAAAGTACTTCGTCTGCATAACATATCCAGTTTAACCACTGATATTTAAACAATTTCCACACGAATGGGAACATCAGGTATATTAGTTTTACTCAATATGCTCTTTCTACATACAAATGATTAAAGCTATAGTCAAAAAAATTCTCGAGGCCCAGACCATCACACCACTTCACATTTTAAAGGATTGGGGCTTCTCAGTAGAACAACCATAATCAGCAGAACTGCACACAATATTGGCAACTCAAGAAACCGTACGTCCATAGCAAATAGAAGCAATGTACAGATTTTTTGCCCACTTTTCCTGCAAAACACATCATGATATGATCAGACTCTAATAAAACAATAATATAGCAAAGCATGGATCCAACAAGATTAGTAAAATTTAGCATTAGCAAAAGACTAATATAACAGACACAGAAATACAGCAAAATTTAAAAATTTTAAAAGAGAAGTAGCCGTATCACAAGATATAACATTAGTAAAAACAAAATAAAAATATCAATCTTAGATTTAAAGAAAAATAATGTTTAAAAAGATAGCATGGCTCATAGACTCATTGTAAATATGATAAAATATTAACATTAATGTACCCAAAAATAACTTTTCTATTTATGATAGCAGTGAAAAATTGTAAAATGCAGCGCGACAGTATCCAGAAGTCCTAAGAGTTTCTTGAGTTTCATCCATTGGCAACAACAAATGAATTATGACCCACCTTGACATGCGTACTAGGAAAAGCAGAAGTCCTTAAGAGTTTCTTGAGTTTCATCCATTGGCTTCCTCCTTGGCACACTCAATACAAAAGCAGCTTGATCCAAAGTTGCAGCAGTCGCTGTGATTCGGTATCCAGAATCCCACCGCTTGTGAATCCCTTCGCTAGGATACAGAAAAATAACAAACAATTTTTAAACAACACATCATTATTTTCTGAAAACTTATACTTGGAATTTTACTAATTTCCGATACCCCGTGTCGGAATTTTACTAATTTTTGATACGGGGGTGTCGGAAAGTTGCAGAAAAAGCATGGCAGCACTACTTTAATGGCACGAAGGAAGACCAAAACCCTAAAAGAACAATAATGATAACAGAGACCAAAACCCTAAAAGAAAATAACATAACCTAAACCAAACCTAAACCCTAAATCAAATAAACAAGACAATAACAAACAAGAACAAACACAACTCGGTTGATGAAGAACAGGCACCCACGGCGGAATGGTGATGAAGAAGAACGAACATACCTTCTTGCGACGGCGATGGAGGCGGCGGCGACAGTAGAAACGGCGGAAACGAAGAGGAGGGAAAAAAAGGGAAGTTGAAACCAATTGAAGGAGGAGGGAGTACGTGAAATGTAACATCCCGAATTTTGATCCTAAGTATAATTAGAATAATAGCGAGATTGAAATAATAGTAATAATAATAACAAGGTTAAATGAGTGTAAAAAAAAAAAAAGATCTTTTAGTGTTAGAAACGTATAATAAGAAAATTAAGAATAAAGTAATTAAGTGATTTAATATGATGTTTTCAATATTTGAGTGTCGTAATAAAATTTTGATTTTATCATTTTAATTGAAATATGTTTTCTAGTCAAAATAAGTATAAACTTGTTATCATACGTTTTTCAAAAAATAAAGTAATACTTTTATTTAGTTTAATTAACATTTTGACAGGGAGCTCAAGTGGCAAGCGTTAGAGGCATTTTTATAAATAGTTTCTTCAGAAAAATATGTTTAACTTAATATTTTGAACGTCCCTGTAAATTTTCATAGTGTTCGGAGGCTGTTTTATTTTTAGCTTCTGGATTGGTTTAATATATTACCGGTTTAAGTTATATATAATAATCTTCTACTTCAAAATTTTAAATATTATATATTATCAAGTTTAATATCAAGATTGAGAAAATATATTTACTTTTGAATTTTGATAATTTTTCTTACGCAATAGCTATCCGGAAGGACCGGTAACATTATTATTTTTCAATCAATTTTGAATAATTCAAATTATGATATTATTTTACCTAAACGTATTTCATTTTTAGTATCATCCAACTTTTAGCTATAATACAAAATACCTACACGCATTGATCCACAAATATATATAATATATTATAATTCCTAAATCTACCAGCCCCACCGTAACCCAAAAGCAAGAAAAAAAAATAAAAGAACGTGTGGCCCTAAGGCCACCACGTTAAAGCAGGAAAAAAAAGAAAAAAAAAACATCCCACAGCCTTAATAAAAGAAAGAACCACAGCCAACACATAGTATAAGAAATAAAAAAAAAAAGAAGTACGTGAGTAGAGGAAGGAAAACGCGAGACAGAGAGGAAGCAACATCGCACGATTGAGAAGAAACATTTTTAGTTTCTTCAATTTTTCCGGTCCAATAATTCAAGATTCAACCGTCCAATCTCAAATCCTTCTTAGATTTAACACGTTATTGTTGTCTCTGACCCTCGAGTAAGGCGCGGATGTGAACGTGATATTGTTTCCATTATCAGGACTTCCAGGTAAGAAGGGTTCGTATTACATCTACTTAAGAAGTAAATTCTAGGATGCTATAATGATGGCTGAGAATAGGGTAATATGTTAATGAACCTTAGCGTAGTCCCCGCTGACATAAATGAGTATTTAAAATTGTTAATGGAAACCACGCCTTAGGGAATAGAACTTATGTGCTTAGGATAAGTTCCAGAATAAATGAATCTAATTAGGATATTAAAATAATTAATATAGAATGAAAATGTAAAAAAAAACATAAAGTAAAAACCAAGAGGAATCAGTTAGGGAAAAACCAACTAAGTTGGGAATCAAAGAATAAAGGGTATATGTTATAGGCAAAAAGAGTAGAACTAATAAACTAAAGGATAATAAGTAAAATGGTAAGAGGAGATTTAAATAGGGTAAAAGAGGGATTAGAATGTGGGATAAGAAATATGAGCGGAGTCAAATATGGGAAAAGAAGTAAAAAGAAAATAAGTAAAAGAAAGTAAGTAGTTAAATGTAAAATAAAATAGGAAACAGGCAAAAGAAAATAATAAAGGGATACTAAAGCAAGGAGAGAGTAAGTTATTAGGGAACTTAAATAAAATGTTGTAATAGGATATAAAAACTAAGTTAAGTTAAATGGAATAGTTAAATAAAGTGGAGTTAATGAAATGGGAATAAATAGTAAGTAATAGTGTGAAAAAGAGGAAATGAAGAAAATAACTAAGAATTAGTAATAAGAGTTAAAATATAAAGTATATGACCAAGTTAGGTAGAGTTAATTAAAAGTAAGAATATATTAGTAAAGAGAAATATTGAAAATAGTGAAAAATAAATAAGGTGATAATAAGTCCCCAAATAAAGGAATGAGAGAAAAGAGAATAATATAGTAAACCAGAAAAAGAGGCTAAGAAAAAGAAAAAGAGAAAGAAAAATAAAGAGAAAGAAAGGTAAAAGATAGAAATCCGATGCGGGCCTGAGAAGGCGTATCGGCATCGATGCGAGCCTGTGAAGGCGTGTCGATTAAAAAGGAAAAAATGGAAGTCCGATGCGGGCCTGAGAAGGCGTATCGGCATCGATGCGAGCCTGTGAAGGCGTGTCGATTAGAAAGAATAAGAATGGAAAATGGATAATAGGATATGGAGTGTATGCAGATCACTGATTTGTGGTTGCATACACTGTGCGTAGATCTCTGATTTGAGGTTACGCATAATGGAAAAATGAATAAAGGAATATGGAAAAGATAAAGGGTAATGGATAACGGTAACGGAATTAAAAATGAGAAAGAAATGGGATTAGTGAAAAGGTTAAGGGAAAATGGAAATGAAATCGGAAAAAGAACGTGAGAAATAGAGATGAAGAAAAAGGGATTCAAATATACGGATGTATATGGTTAATGAATAGTAGTAATAATGTAGGCTTAGTTATTTACTATGTCTTCTTGTAGAATTTATCTTTTTAAGTTCTGTGTAATGCTACCCTTCTTGCTATATTTTTGCAGGTACTGAAGTGGAGCTTACATGGGACATGGCCGAGCAGGATTTTCACTATTTAGTAATTTAAAATATGTAATAGTTGTACGCCCTGAACTTGTACTACTTGGGCACTAAGATCTGATCTGAATATTTTATCTATTGTGCGTAATGTTTTAAATATTGCTGGACTAACAGGTTTTAAGAAAAAATTTTGGGAAAGTCCGAAAAACAGAGGAAACTCTGCCGGATTTTCCTAAGAATTTTTATAAATAATTAAATTAAAAAGAAATTTTTAAACTCTGATTTTGTTTTAAAAATCTAAAAACTAACTAATAAAAGTGAGGGTGTTATATTATGGTATTAGAGCAGTTTTTCCTCGGCCTTGGAGTTTGAACTCACAACTCCAGTGGTTACCCACCAAGCGAGTAACCATTGTGTATAGTCAAGCGTCTAGGTTAGGCAAATAGGATTCTTATGCAATTAATTGCTAGGCAAGTGTTAATTGGTATTTTCTCCACGACTTAGCTATCATGGCCAGGAGACGTGCCGAAGACGACCGAATGACTGCCATCCTGGAAAATCTGATGCAGGTACAACGCTAATGATGTGCCGCATGCACGTAATTTGTTTTTTTTCACAAATTTCAATTTTGGTACCTACAAAAGAGGGATTTGATTCCTTGGCGAAGGCTAATAGGTTTTTGGGCGCGAATCAATGTGTGCCGCATAATCCAATTTCACTGTAATCAAGAATCAGGCCGAGCATTTAGCGCAGATGCAACAAAATCAGGCGCAGAATATTGCAGCAGCAATAGCAGCACTGAACCCCCAACCCCCAGCTCCAGCAGCGATTGATTGGTTGGCACGATTTCGAAAGAACGGACCGCCCAAGTTTGAAGGGGGGTATAATCCTGATGGAGCTCAGCGATGGCTCAAGGAAATTGAGAAGATCCTTCACACCATGGCGCCACCTGCTGAACAAACTGTGTTGCTAGCGCAGTATATGTTGACTGATGAAGCAGAGTATTGGTGGGAACGAGTGCGAAGAGAATTGGAGGCAGCTAATCAGGATATCACTTTTGATCTGTTTAAGGCTCACTTCCTGGTAAAGTATTTTGCTGAGGATGTTCGTAGGGAAAAGGAGATCGCTTTTCTGCATCTGGAGCAAGGAAGTATGAATGTCGGTGAGTATGCGGCACAATTTGAAGATCTGATTCGCTATTCTGGCAGTTATCGGGACGCATACGAACGCACCAAGTGTATTAAATTTGAAGCAGGTCTCAATGCCAGGATTCGGACTATCTTTGTGCACCAGGGTATAGCTAACCTCTCTCAGCTTGTGAATATGACTAGCGCTTATGAGAAGAGTTTGAATCAGCATGAAGCAGAGGAAAGGAGCAAGAATATGCCGAATGAAGTAGGTCTTAACAAGGGTAAGGAATTGGCTCATGAATCAGACCCACACTTTGACATCAACACTATGGAAGTAGTACCGAGGAATGTGGCCTTTAATGTGAGTGCCCCGAGAACCAGGCCACCATGCCCACTATGTGGGGGAGTCCATCGGAAACTGTGCCTGATGTTGAAACAACATAGAAAACAGGGTCTCTGCTATATATGCGGACAACCGGGACACATAGGGGCAAACTGTCCTAGACGCATCGGTGAAGGGAGCGAATGAACTAACCAAGGTACTTTTCATGTTAGTAATACACCGATTGTTTACTTCAATGTTGTTACTTAGGCTAAGTGTGAGTAGTATGACTTAGAAGAAATTAATGAGTGATAACACATTAGTTATGTAACATCTCGTTATTTCTAATATCTCTAGCAAAATAATTAAATGATTTAATATGATGTTTTCAATATTTGAGTCTCGGAATAAAATTCTGATTTAATCATTATATTTGAAATATGTTTTCTAATCAAAATAAGTATAAATTTGTTATCATACGTTTTCCAAAAATAAAGTAGTACTTTCATTTAGTTTAATTAACATTTTGACAGGGAGCTCAAGTGACAAGACTTAGAGACATTTTTATAAATAGTTTCTTCAGAAAAATATGTTTAACTTAATATTTTAAGCTTCCCTGTAAATTTTCATAGTGTTCGGAGGCTGTTTTATTTTTAGCTTCTGGACTGGTTTAATATATTACCGATTTAAGTTATATATACTAATCTTCTACTTCAAAATTTTAAATATTATATATTATCAAGTTTAATATCAAGATTTAGAAAATATATTTACTTTTGAATTTCGATAATTTTTTCCTACGCAATAGCTATCCAGAGGAACCGATAACTTTATTATTTTTTAATCAGTTTTAAGTAATTCAAAATACAATATTGTTTTACCTAAACGTATTTTATTTTTAGTATCATCCAACTTTTAATTATAATTGAAAATACCTATACACATTGACCCACAAATATATATAAATATATATCTTCCTAGTACTACCCATTACCGTATATTTTTACCTACCCCAAGACCCCAGCCGCCCAACCCAAAAGAAAAGAGTAAAATAAAATAAAAAAAAAGGGAGAGTGTGGCTAGTAAGCCACCACGTGAAACCATAGAGAGAGCATCCGAGAGAGAAATAGGATGAGAAGAAGGTTTATGTTTTGCTCAAGCACCTTGATGAGAAGGAGGTCATTGCTCAGCTAGAGTTGTGGAATGAGAGGAGTACCGACAAGTATGAGAAGAAGTAGGAACCGCGACAGAGGAGAAGAATATTAAGGTTTTTATAACTTCTCGGTTCAATAATTCAAGATCCAACCGTTCAATCTCAAATCCTTCATAGGTATATAATCTCCTCAACTCCCTCTATCCATCTACCTAATTTATTTGACGATCCGTCAATATTTTAATTATCCTATATTTTCAAATAAAGATATGTTTTAGGGAAAAATGATATATTTTTATTATATAATGATATATATTTATTATTTTGACAAAAATGAATTTATTTGATATATATATTTTAATGTTATAATTAGTTTTATTGTATGTCCCTATTTAGATCCATCATGCTATTGACCTTGACCCTGGAGCAAGTCGCGGATGTAAACGTGGCTCTGTTGTTATTGCTAGGATTTCCAGGTAAGGGGAGTCTCTTTTCCACACTTTGGGTTAGAGATAGTTAGGGTGTATAATAGGATTTAAGTTTAATACTTAGACCTAGTTGTGGGTAGCAAAATGGTTTTGAATTAGAATTGATTTAGGGGTGATTAGAATGTTTATGGTTAATTTTATATTAATTAAATTGTTTACGTTAAATTCTCTTTTTATTAATATTAAAGTAGGAAGTGAAGAACCCTAGGGAGTTGACTTACATTCAATGTACTCTGAGACATACCTGAGTATGTCGATTGATTTGTGATATTGGTTGATGGTTGATAAATTGATGTGACCCTATATGTGAGTAATGAATGGCGTATGTGTATAAATTTTGAAATGAAAATGTGATGTAAAAAGGAATAGTAAATTGGCATTGAAAGTGAATATATCTATATATATATATATATATAACTTGAAAATGTTTGCGTGTGAAGAATGTTGGAAATATGTGATTTGTGAAATACTTGGTAAATGGCGGTTTGATTTGTGAATTTAAAGGAAAGATTATGCCTGCTAAAAGTGATGAAAATGAATATTTGATATTACTTGTAATTCTCTGAGTATTTGATGAATGGTATGAATGTTGTACTTGACTTTTGTGAATACGTTTTGATATGGAATAAAAGGAATGCAGTGTAGTTGATCCTTGGATGCCCCGGCACACTAGGTGCCCTGCTAGGTGGTGAATTGCCTGCTAGGGCCTAATTGCCTGTCAAGCGAATTGCCCATTAGGTCCTAAATTCCCGTTAGGCGTCGGTGCGCCAATGGATCAATACACTGCATAACCACCTGAAAAAGTTAATAAATTGTGGACTGGAATTGAGAAATGAATAATTAATGGAAAGGTAATTAATTGCGTTGTCCTAACGGGTGATGCCTAATGGGTGTCTCAGTCCTGACAGGTGTAAAGTCCCTAGTAGGTGCCGAATTGCCTAGCAGGTGCGCTAATTCCTAGTGGTGCAAAAATAAAAAGAAAAAGAGAATATGGTTTGTATGTTGTCCTCTGACCGTGAGGAGACATATAATGTATATGTGGTTTGTATGTTATCCTCTGACCGTGAGGAGACATACAATGTATAAGTGGGTATGTTGGCCTCTGACCGTGAGGTGACGTACAGTATTGTGAATTATGGAAAGAGAATGAAATATGGGAATGTATTTAAAAATAGTTAATAAGTGAATGTGAAACATTTTGTTAATCCATGGCTTGATTTACTTATTATCCTTGAGTTTTTGTTATATACCATTTTACTATCTTTTAATCCACTGTGTTGTGAAAAGGTCTCACCCTTATGTGGTTAACATTTTAGGTACTTGAGCAAGGAGCTTGGAGATCAGAGTGCTCAACGGATCAGTCGAAAGAAAGGAACTCAAGTGTATTTTATTATATTGTAATTGAAAGCCCCCAACGCTATTTGTGAACTCTGATTTATAAAAGAAAATTTAAAGTCCTATGTTTCATTTTTCAAACGTTTATTGTTTATTATTCATTATAATACGGGGTGTTACATTTATGGTATCAGAGCAGTTCTTTCCTTTCGACCTGAGGGAAAGTAATCTCGATCCCGCTGCGACACTCTCATCTCAAGCTTCCTGACCAGAGGTGAGACCCATACAAGTGAAAACTTTTGAATATCAAGTGAATTTGTATATGTTTGATACTATTGTTGAGTATATTTGAAATGAACCGAATGGGTTTATATTTGCATAGGGAACACCGACAATTGACAATGTAAAAGAAATCATTTATGGAAACCAAAGAGAATAGAATTCTTTGGAAACTAAGCAGGATCCCTTAGTGATTCAAAGAATTGGATATTCTGAGTATGCACCCAATTGCAAACAAGAAACCTAATTGGTATGAACACGATTAGTCGAGAGTGTAAATGTTGAGTTTTTGGACTAATCGAAAGTTAAAGTTTTATACAAAGGAAATCTAATTAATGTCAATGCATTCGAGCATGTAGTACAGGAACTCAATCGAATTGCGAGGGCTACTACCATCGATTAAATGTAGTGTTGGAAATGGCCAATCCGACACTATATCTATCGGGAGGTGAAGTCACCGAAATTCAAAAGTTTGTGCACTATCGCGAATTTGTAACGATTTCCTATGTATGAAACCTTAATGCCAATGATATGCTTCTCTTTGCTTTGCTATGTTTAATTGTCTATATTTTGAATATATGTGTTTGACAACTAGTTTGGTATCAAAGTAATTGGACAGGGGTTCGAAATGGTGCCGCACAAACCAAAAAGATTACGATCTCGATGCTAATCTAACCAAGTGATTAAATTCACATTGATTAGACTAGTATCTAGGAGAGCGAAAAATAATGTTTAAAGTAAAGCAATAGTTGGTTCCATAGCTAATCTCGATTCAATTAACTATGACCCCAAATGTGAAACAAGCATTGAGTACTGACCAATTGAATTTGAACCGCACCAATTTGATTTGCGAATATAAAAGGACTTTTGCCTAACTTGGGAAAGCGGTTCGGATTCAATCGAAAGGTCCTCACAATATGGTTATATGCGGTTTAGTTTAGCATTAAAACAAGGGGACGGAAATTAGAGGTGGAATCAGGAGAATTGAAATAACTTCTTGCCCGATTCTAATCTAAACGAGTGATTTATTTCACATCGCTTAAATTAGAATCCACGAAGAACAATAACAACTTTTATATCAGATTAATAGTTGACTCCACCACTAATTTAGTTTCTATAACTTTAACACTAAACGAAAGATAAGTATGGAGTCCTATCAATTGAACTTAAACCCCAAGTGACAACAATTGGATTCTTGAATGACAAGAGATTTTACTCATTCAGAACCAAGGGTTTAAATTCAATCGGGAGGTCTTTGCACAAGTTTTGGGATTAGGTCCCTAATGTTATATGTGCATATCTATATGTATATACATGTTGAATTACTTGTATGTGTATGTAGGCATATTACACTTGATGATATAGCTATAAATACTAGGTGTTGTGCTAAATAATCATGGTGTATACGTGTGTTTTATGGATCATGAAAATTTTGCCTAACACTATTAAGCTATTTGCTTGTTTGTATATGTAGATGGCCACACTATGGAACTAATATTTCTTGGTTGCTATCATATACGGTTGTTGCATTTGTGTGTTGGATATTTTTACAACCCAAATTACTAAACATTTTTGCAACATGATTCCAAACCATTTCTAAAACTAATTGTGTTACAATTTCCGTTCGATTTCAAAAGGCTTTCCGATATAAGGGGAACTCCTATTTTCAGACTCAAGATTATTTTGTATATTTGAATGAATATATTTACATAAGTGCATATACCAAAATTTTATGTTATGATTGAGATGGATTCAAACTTTCGAAAATGCTATCAAACGATAATCTGGGACTAAGAACTTTTCAATTACCATCCCCATATTTAAAAGTCCCAAATCCGTTTCAATCACAACAGCGACTAAAAGTATTATTTTCAGGATTTGCTTTCAAAATAAAACTTGACTATGTTGGTGTATGCGTACATCAACATATGTACATGTACACAGTTTATGCTTAAGATTGAATGGTTCTAAAGTCTGCAAACGTTTCAATTGACTTTCAAATTATGAACTTTTGTGTTTTGTCCTAGGAGTAGGAATCCTAGATAGTCCTTAGTGAGTTGCCAGGATTATGGGACTAGTTAGTATTTATGAAATCCTAGGATAGATAGGACTATTATTTATGCATATTTGTGGTTGTCTGATTGACCTATGTGCTTGATATTTGTGAGTGAAAAGTATTATGATTACTTGTTTGACAATGTGAGTGTTCAAAATGAATTTCAAAAGAGTGCCGAACCACAAACATTCCAAATGGATTGTGAGGTTACGCAACAAATTTTTTAAGAAAGTAATAAAGGATGCGAGGATTTCTAAGTAATCGACCGGTGATTTAACCCATGTGCTTTAACCAAGTCACTCGTCGATTAAATAGGAATTCTCCATATACAAACCCAAGTCCACTTGGAACAAAACTCAATTTTCAAACTTGAAGAAGAAGGGAATGTAATTGTTCTAAATTTTGAAAACTTACTAAACTAATTTTGTTTAAAGTAACAACATATCCCTTTCTTTAAGTCTGACGAATCGGAACAAGATTACACTTCCTCATCTAGATTCTTGTGAAACTAGATGGAGGTAGCTCTTTATGGTGACGTGCACAATTTTCATAACACTGGGGATCGTATTGCTGAAAATGTATTTATGATTTCAAATCATACAAGTCCTTTTTCCCCGAACCCCTTTTTGAACCGGTTTTCAAAAACATGGTGATCGTTATGAATGTGTGTGGGTGTAGAGGTAGGATTTAGCCCTAAGTTATGTAAGGAAGACACGAACTAGCTTAGGAGGAAGTAGGATTGAGCCATGTGTCCGGTTGTATTGCATGATTGCTAGGAATGTGATATGTGTGCTCGAATTTGGTATGACGTTTGTACTTGAATTATATGTTATTGGGAATTGTTGTTGTGTATGCTTAAACTTTGAATGACCTTTACATGATCTATGTTTGTTTGAATAATGAATGTGGTTGTCTAGGGCCTAGGAATAGCGGAGAGGTTGTAAGTTTTGGGATTAGACTATAAGTAGATCCTTGAGGGCATTAGTGGGTATAACATGTTAGTACCCTTTCTAACCTTCGATGTAGAATTCTAGAGGGAATCCAGCTGATCTTAGAAACCATTTCCGGTTTCCTGGGGAAGCCAAACCTGATTTTTGAGAATCCAAGACCCTTTGGGAGTCTTTCTAGTAGGACTCTTGAACGATTAACCGCAAGAAGAGTGAACCTTAGAAAACCGGTTAGACTCTTCGCATCAGGACTAACCCAACTAACCTATAGTCGACACTCTTCAACGAGTGCAAGAGTCTAGGGGCGTACTCATGCTGAATGGTATGCCAACTCCAAGTGGGGGAGTAGAACCAAAGTGAAGTAAGTCCTATAGCTTAGAAACCTTTTTCCGGGATGGTTCTCCAATTAAGGATTCCGAGCGGAATTTCGGGGAAGAAATTCCAATAAGTGGGGGAGAATTGTAACATCTCGTTATTTCTAATATCTCTAGCAAAATAATTAAATGATTTAATATGATGTTTTCAATATTTGAGTCTCAGAATAAAATTCTGATTTAATCATTATATTTGAAATATGTTTTCTAATCAAAATAAGTATAAATTTGTTATCATACGTTTTCCAAAAATAAAGTAGTACTTTCATTTAGTTTAATTAACATTTTGACAGGGAGCTCAAGTGACAAGACTTAGAGACATTTTTATAAATAGTTTCTTCAGAAAAATGTGTTTAACTTAATATTTTAAGCTTCCCTCTAAATTTTCATAGTGTTCGGAGGCTGTTTTATTTTTAGCTTCTGGACTGGTTTAATATATTACCGGTTTAAGTTATATATACTAATCTTCTACTTCAAAATTTTAAATATTATATATTATCAAGTTTAATATCAAGATTTAGAAAATATATTTACTTTTGAATTTCGATAATTTTTTCCTACGCAATAGCTATCCAGAGGAACCGGTAACTTTATTATTTTTTAATCAGTTTTAAGTAATTCAAAATACAATATTGTTTTACCTAAACGTATTTTATTTTTAGTATCATCCAACTTTTAATTATAATTGAAAATACCTATACACATTGACCCACAAATATATATAAATATATATCTTCCTAGTACTACCCATTACCGTATATTTTTACCTACCCCAAGACCCCAGCCGCCCAACCCAAAAGAAAAGAGTAAAATAAAATAAAAAAAAAGGGAGAGTGTGGCTAGTAAGCCACCACGTGAAACCATAGAGAGAGCATCCGAGAGAAATAGGATGAGAAGAAGGTTTATGTTTTGCTCAAGCACCTTGATGAGAAGGAGGTCATTGCTCAGCTAGAGTTGTGGAATGAGAGGAGTACCGACAAGTATGAGAAGAAGTAGGAACCGCGACAGAGGAGAAGAATATTAAGGTTTTTATAACTTCTCGGTTCAATAATTCAAGATCCAATCGTTCAATCTCAAATCCTTCATAGGTATATAATCTCCTCAACTCCCTCTATCCATCTACCTAATTTATTTGACGATCCGTCAATATTTTTATTATCCTATATTTTCAAATAAAGATATGTTTTAGGGAAAAATGATATATTTTTATTATATAATGATATATATTTATTATTTTGACAAAAATGAATTTATTTGATATATATATTTTAATGTTATAATTAGTTTTATTGTATGTCCCTATTTAGATCCATCACGCTATTGACCTTGACCCTGGAGCAAGTCGCGGATGTAAACGTGACTCTGTTGTTATTGCTAGGATTTCCAGGTAAGGGGAGTCTCTTTTCCACACTTTGGGTTAGAGATAGTTAGGGTGTATAATAGGATTTAAGTTTAATACTTAGACCTAGTTGTGGGTAGCAAAATGGTTTTGAATTAGAATTGATTTAGGGGTGATTAGAATGTTTATGGTTAATTTTATATTAATTAAATTGTTTACGTTAAATTCTCTTTTTATTAATATTAAAGTAGGAAGTGAAGAACCCTAGGGAGTTGACTTACATTCAATGTACTCTGAGACATACCTGAGTATGTCGATTGATTTGTGATATTGGTTGATGGTTGATAAATTGATGTGACCCTATATGTGAGTAATGAATGGCGTATGTGTATAAATTTTGAAATGAAAATGTGATGTAAAAAGGAATAGTAAATTGGCATTGAAAGTGAATATATCTATATATATATATATATAACTTGAAAATGTTTGCGTGTGAAGAATGTTGGAAATATGTGATTTGTGAAATACTTGGTAAATGGCGGTTTGATTTGTGAATTTAAAGGAAAGATTATGCCTGCTAAAAGTGATGAAAATGAATATTTGATATTACTTGTAATTCTCTGAGTATTTGATGAATGGTATGAATGTTGTACTTGACTTTTGTGAATACGTTTTGATATGGAATAAAAGGAATGCAGTGTAGTTGATCCTTGGATGCCCCGGCACACTAGGTGCCCTGCTAGGTGGTGAATTGCCTGCTAGGGCCTAATTGCCTGTCAGGCGAATTGCCCATTAGGTCCTAAATTCCCGTTAGGCGTCGGTGCGCCAATGGATCAATACACTGCATAACCACCTGAAAAAGTTAATAAATTGTGGACTGGAATTGAGAAATGAATAATTAATGGAAAGGTAATTAATTGCGTTGTCCTAACGGGTGATGCCTAATGGGTGTCTCAGTCCTGACAGGTGTAAAGTCCCTAGTAGGTGCCGAATTGCCTAGAAGGTGCGCTAATTCCTAGTGGTGCAAAAATAAAAAGAAAAAGAGAATATGGTTTGTATGTTGTCCTCTGACCGTGAGGAGACATATAATGTATATGTGGTTTGTATGTTGTCCTCTGACCGTGAGGAGACATACAATGTATAAGTGGGTATGTTGGCCTCTGACCGTGAGGTGACGTACAGTATTGTGAATTATGGAAAGAGAATGAAATATGGGAATGTATTTAAAAATAGTTAATAAGTGAATGTGAAACATTTTGTTAATCCATGGCTTGATTTACTTATTATCCTTGAGTTTTTGTTATATACCATTTTACTATCTTTTAATCCACTGTGTTGTGAAAAGGTCTCACCCTTATGTGGTTAACATTTTAGGTACTTGAGCAAGGAGCTTGGAGATCAGAGTGCTCAACGGATCAGTCGAAAGAAAGGAACTCAAGTGTATTTTATTATATTGTAATTGAAAGCCCCCAACGCTATTTGTGAACTCTGATTTATAAAAGAAAATTTAAAGTCCTATGTTTCATTTTTCAAACGTTTATTGTTTATTATTCATTATAATACGGGGTGTTACATTTATGGTATCAGAGCAGTTCTTTCCTTTCGACCTGAGGGAAAGTAATCTCGATCCCGCTGCGACACTCTCATCTCAAGCTTCCTGACCAGAGGTGAGACCCATACAAGTGAAACTTTTGAATATCAAGTGAATTTGTATATGTTTGATACTATTGTTGAGTATATTTGAAATGAACCGAATGGGTTTATGTTTGCATAGGGAACACCGACAATTGACAATGTAAAAGAAATCATTTATGGAAACCAAAGAGAATAGAATTCTTTGGAAACTAAGCAGGATCCCTTAGTGATTCAAAGAATTGGATATTCTGAGTATGCACCCAATTGCAAACAGGAAACCTAATTGGTATGAACACGATTAGTCGAGAGTGTAAATGTTGAGTTTTTGGACTAATCGAAAGTTAAAGTTTTATACAAAGGAAATCTAATTAATGTCAATGCATTCGAGCATGTAGTACAGGAACTCAATCGAATTGCGAGGGCTACTACCATCGATTAAATGTAGTGTTGGACATGGCCAATCCGACACTATATCTATCGGGAGGTGAAGTCACCGAAATTCAAAAGTTTGTGCACTATCGCGAATTTGTAACGATTTCCTATATATGAAACCTTAATGCTAATGATATGCTTCTCTTTGCTTTGCTATGTTTAATTGTCTATATTTTGAATATATGTGTTTGACAACTAGTTTGGTATCAAAGTAATTGGACAGGGGTTAGAAATGGTGCCGTACAAACCAAAAAGATTACGATCTCGATGCTAATCTAACCAAGTGATTAAATTCACATTGATTAGGCTAGTATCTAGGAGAGCGAAAAATAATGTTTAAAGTAAAGCAATAGTTGGTTCCATAGCTAATCTCGATTCAATTAACTATGACCCCAAATGTGAAACAAGCATTGAGTACTGACCAATTGAATTTGAACCGCACCAATTTGATTTGCGAATATAAAAGGACTTTTGCCTAACTTGGGGAAGCGGTTCGGATTCAATCGAAAGGTCCTCACAATATGATTATATGAGGTTTAGTTTAGCATTAAAACAAGGGGACGGAAATTAGAGGTGGAATCAGGATAATTGAAATAACTTCTTGCCCGATTCTAATCTAAACGAGTGATTTATTTCACATCGCTTAAATTAGAATCCACAAAGAACAATAACAACTTTTATATCAGATTAATAGTTGACTCCACCACTAATTTAGTTTCTATAACTTTAACACTAAACGAAAGATAAGTATGGAGTCCTATCAATTGAACTTAAACCCCAAGTGACAACAATTGGATTCTTGAATGACAAGAGATTTTACTCATTCAGAACCAAGGGTTTAAATTCAATCGGGAGGTCTTTGCACAAGTTTTGGGATTAGGTCCCTAATGTTATATGTGCATATCTATATGTATATACATGTTGAATTACTTGTATGTGTATGTAGGCATATTACACTTGATGATATAGCTATAAATACTAGGTGTTGTGCTAAATAATCGTGGTGTATACGTGTGTTTTATGGATCATGAAAATTTTGCCTAACACTATTAAGCTATTTGCTTATTTGTATATGTAGATGGCCACACTATGGAACTAATATTTCTTGGTTGCTATCATATACGGTTGTTGCATTTGTGTGTTGGATATTTTTACAACCCAAATTACTAAACATTTTTGCAACATGATTCCAAACCATTTCTAAAACTAATTGTGTTACAATTTCCGTTCGATTTCAAAAGGCTTTCCGATATAAGGGGAACTCCTATTTTCAGACTCAAGATTATTTTGTATATTTGAATGAATATATTTACATAAGTGCATATACCAAAAGTTTATGTTATGATTGAGATGGATTCAAACTTTCGAAAATGCTATCAAACGATAATCTGAGACTAAGAACTTTTCAATTACCATCCCCATATTTAAAAGTCCCAAATCCGTTTCAATCACAACAGCGACTAAAAGTATTATTTTCAGGATTTGCTTTCAAAATAAAACTTGACTATGTTGGTGTATGCGTACATCAACATATGTACAGGTACACAGTTTATGCTTAAGATTGAATGGTTCTAAAGTCTGCAAACGTTTCAATTGACTTTCAAATTATGAACTTTTGTGTTTTGTCCTAGGAGTAGGAATCCTAGATAGTCCTTAGTGAGTTGCCAGAATTATGGGACTAGTTAGTATTTATGAAATCCTAGGATAGATAGGACTATTATTTATGCATATTTGTGGTTGTCTGATTGACCTATGTGCTTGATATTTGTGAGTGAAAAGTATTATGATTACTCGTTCTTCCATAATCTTGACTTGCAATCGAGTCCGGTAAGGGTGCTTTGGAGGCAGTTTTCCTATTTCCAGATTATTTTTTTAATATTTAATAAAAATTTATGAAAGATGAAGAAATGAATGAATGAATGATTGTGATCCAAAATTGTAAATTTTATTTCCAAATCTCCCTTATTACAAAATCAAATTCCAACAAAAAAACATAAAAACTCATCTAGTCCTACCATTATTACTGCAATCGCTTATTCTAAAAAAAAAAGAATCTTCTTTTCTCCTACTTCAATAGAAATTCCCAAAATATTCCAATTCTTTCTTGATGGTGACTAAGAATTCTCGGGCCTTCCCAGGTGGTGCTTCCTCCTCAGCTTCTTCAGCCTCTCTTGCCCTTTTTTGCGCCTTCCTTGCAAGTCCTTGGATATCATTAAGAAGTTGGCAGGTTTTTGGAGAAGATCTTTGTGCTGCCCTTCAAAGTGTTGACTTATATCACTCCAATAGACTCTATCCGCATCCAGGGACACTTTTTCTTCTTGTAGCAGAAAAATAGTTTTGCTGCTTTCCTCTAGTTTTGACTTTAAATATTTTAATTCTGAACGCATGGCTCCATTTTTTTGGTTGAGGGAAGCAATCATTTTGTTTTTCTCAGAAAGTGAAACATCAAGGTCTAAGTATTCATTTTTCCATCTTCGAGTTTGTTGTTCCATCCAAGCAGACCTTCCTTTTTCAACTTGCATCTCCTCTTCAATCCTTCGCAATTTGTTATTCCCTAACTCCTTAGTTTCAAGCTCTTTTTCCTTCAGCTGTTGGTACATTATTTCGTATCTTCCTTCAGCCTCGGCAACATAATCAAATGGTTCATTGAAATTATGGATAGGAAGATGAGGACCTTCAACTTTAGGGGCTACAAAGCCTTTTCCGCGGTTAGCCTGCCATAGAGGATATCCGGGAGTAGTTCCTGTAGAAGATCCTTGCTTCACATATCGAACGTCCTTCCAGGCTTCGGTGGCTTCTTTGACTTTCATGGCTACATTCTCGTCACTGTACGAGAATTCGAAATCAGCTAGACCATGGGTCATGGGGATAAATTGTTTTGACCCCAACTGTCTTCTAACTAGGGTAGGAGCATAGCCAATAACTCCCCATGGGCCTATGAGAGGAACCCAAGGTTTATCTCCACACCTATACACTGCATAGGTATGAGACATCCAGGGAGCCATCCAAATTACTTCCTGCAAACCTAGGAAGAACATAATCCACTGATTCTTTGTCGGCATTTCAAGAGGCCATGCCGCATTACCATATTCTCTTGCTGGGTTATGAAACCCCGGTCTATACAGATTCCATTCGATCTTAGGGAAATTGAAGCATGTTAGGACGGGAAGATGACTGATCATCCAGATGGTCAAGAGCTGAGTACAACCTCGGAATCGTCCTCTCTTATTAAGCCTACAATGATTCAATGATCGGATAGTTTCCGCCAAGATGGGTATTGCTGGATTCACCTTATGCTCTATTTGCTCAAATAGCTTGACTATCTGACCATCAATTCGCCCCTTTACCCTTGGAAAGATTACCAATCCATAAATGGCAAGAGAAAACGCAGTCAGCCCATTATCTGTATCTATGTTGTTTTGGACAAACTGTAAGAGATAGTGAGCACTCAGGTTACCCTTCTTATCTATCATCTGATCTTGAATTTCAGTGACATGAATGTCCAACAATCTTGAGAGTATCCTAGCAGTAGTTTTCCTTTCATAAGGGAAATAGACCTTTTCTTTTGAAGGTATATCCACATTTATTATTTTGTAATACTCTTCGATCGTAGGAACCATATCAATGTGCTGGAAGGTAAAGCATCGGAGCGAAGGATCCCAGAAGTGTAGCATAGCCTTCAACATCGGAATGTTGGGTCGGACTTGAATGAGGAACGCTATGAGCCCATATTTCTTAGCAAAGTCTTCGGACCTCCTCATTTGTTGCCAAACTTGTTTCAAAGCTCTCAAATCGTTTGGTTCAAAGTCAATTTTCCCTATTGCTGGCAAGGGGATAACGACTCCCTTAGGCAGGCAATCTCCTTCTTCTCGCTGTATAGCTTCTGACTCTTCAATGACTTTTTACCTATCTTCAACCACAACTGACTGGGAGGACATGCCGAATTTATCCATGCTTTCGAAGAATTGGAGTAATAATCTGAGATTTGGCAATAATATTACAATTTTGGATCGTGAATGCAAATGGATATGTGTAAACAAATACGAAATAAAAGAAAACAAGGATTTATTTTAAATGCAAGGTGGTTAATTGATCCATAGCTTTAAAATGAAATTCCAAAGACACGAAGTAATTTCTAAAGTCAAAAAAGATGCAAAGGGTAGGTTCTATGACTCTTATCAACAGGTCCCCAAACTGCCCCTTGTCATGATCAATTTGATTGACAAAGGGTCTCCTATCCTTGCCCATCATAGGCTTCAAGCGGAAAGGATTCAGTTTGAGCGAGGGGTTTTCATGAGCCTATACGGAGACCGAAGGTCTCTCAAGGCAACACTACTTAACCCTCTATCTAAACCTAAAAGGTGTTGGGCCCAGGTATAGGGCTTATGCATGGAAACGATAAATAATCAATAAGGCACAAGTACGTAGAAATAAAAATGAAAAACCAAACAAAATAAAAAATAAAATAAAAATTTAAATCAAACAATACATAGAGACCAAAAAAATTATGGCTTAACCCTCAAATTTCCCCAGGGGAGTCGCCAGCTGTCGCAACCGTCCCGAAGGGCGCCGCGAAAAAATATGAAAAAAAGATAATTATATAATTAATTTAATATTTAAATTAATTAAAGAGATTTGGAGTCGCCACCAATTGATTTATCCATAAAAATGGAATGGTGCAATTGGACACCTAAAAAAAACGGTCTGCGTATCAGAGTTTGGATTAGGGGGTTGATTACGAGTGGGGAAGGTATTAGCACCCTACCACGTCCGTTCTAAGAACGGTTACCTATTTGGTCTATATTATTTGCTTGATTATTTTGGTTTGGTTTTCAATTATTAATAAAAAAAAAATTGTTCATTATTTTTATTTTATATATCCCACTTTTATCAGCATATTATCAAAGATGATAAATGACTATGATTGAGAAATGGGTTGCCTAAATAGCAATTTTTCTGCTGAATAAAATCAAATCCTATAACATTTGGATATAACAATGGTGAATTTAAAACTTCTATTTTAATAAAGATTTATAAAAATTAGTTCTAAAAATTATTTCAAAATGATTTATTTACAAAATTTCCTTTTCGATATAAAATTGTGTTGCGGAAAAAAAATTCTAAACTTGTAAGCAAAAATAATTATTTTTAATTGTTTATATTCACCATTGTTATAACGGTTAATGATCAATGAATTTATTCACATTGATTTTAACACTAAAAAGAAATTTAACGAAATATTTACTTTTGATTTTTGTCATTTAGATTTAGCCAACACTCATGGCCAACTCTAATATAAAAAATATGCCTCAAGATAATTAGGTAAAATTTACGGAACCGCAACCACGTCCTTTTCCTAATTTCTATCGTCGGCAACTTCAAAGTATTACTTTTACCTTAAAATTCCAAACTTATAATTTTTTAGAACCAAACCCAGCCAACACTCATGGCCAAATCCGATTGTAAAGAAATGCCTCAAGACTAATGGATAGACTTTTGTGTAACCGTCACTCCGGACATCTTCCAAATTTTCCGTCATCGGCTTTAATTCATGAATATTTTTTTTATTAATGTCTTATCGCAAAATTTTAAAACGGGATCAATCAAAAATAACTTTAATAAATAATGTTATCGCAATTCTTTTGCTTTAAAAAAATACTTTTTCAGTTTCTTCTACTCTCTTCTTATTCCAAAACTCATTGGGTTATCTCCCTCTCTAGTTCTGTGTCATTCTTAAATCAACAGTTTTGGCCTTAGCTGCTGACAGTGAAACAATGGGTGGTTCGAAGTGATTTTAACTGCAAAGACACTGAGGCCCTCGAACTATGTTAAATCATTTTACCGCAATCCAACCACAAACATATAATTAAAATCATATAATCATTTCGTTAAAAAAAAAATCTAAACATATAATTAGGATCATATAATTATTAAACATATAAAAAAAACTAAAGAGGATGGATTAAGTGATAAGTAATACTACATATGATCGATCAACCCGGACAATAGTATCCAATTGGAGTAAAAAGAAAAAAAAAATAAAAAAATTAGGACAAAATCACAACTTTAGAACCATCAGAGAAACAAATTATACACAGTCTCTTCACATAATTAGCAGAAAATAAAGTAATAAAAAAAATACAAAAAGGGAACCTAATTGTTGAATGCCGCCGCTACCGCCGCCGTCCACCGTAACAACCGCCGTACACCGCCGCTGCTACTCTTCTCTGTATTTCTTTTTTTTTCAGTGCTCTTTTTTTTGTTCCTTTTTTCGTGTTATTTGAAGCCCTATTTATAGGAGTAGAACTTTGCAAAGAGCAATATCAACCGAATCACTTAATTTTAGTTCGAATCCAACTTTTAATCCGAGCGCAGATTTCCCAGGAGAAGAAGAGAAGAAAAAGATTGAATTATGGAATAGGGACATGCAGCAAGGAGTTGAGTAGGGAAATAAAAAAAAACGAATCAAAATATTAATTGATAATGATTGGAGATAAGGAGAAACATTGTAGGAGATGAAAAATTGATTGGAGATTGAGAATGATTTGGGGATTTATATTTTTTTTTATCTGAGAAAAAAAAAGGAAGAAAACAACGAAGGCTTGCTGCACGTTGTTGCCATGAGTTAGGCATTATTAGGTTTAGGTTTTAAAACTTAGTTTGGGCCAAACGGCCCAAATCCCCTTTCCTCTTTTTTTTTTAAAAAAAAAACCTTTTATTTAAAACTTTTTTTTTAAAATAACTCAATACACACTAATAATACATTCAAACAAGTTTTTTTTTATTTTTTCTCACTATTTATTTAATTATACAAATTTAAGAATAAAAATTTAATTAACCCAAAATTTTTACAAAATAATATTTTTGACCCCGGACAAAATTGGGTGTCAACAGCTGTCCCTCTTTACTTGTTGCTTATTCGATGGCAAACAAAGTGGAGTTTGCATGCTGTCAAGATAAGTAATGAGTAAAGACGTAGACACCAATTTTGTTGAAGAGAGCGTCAGATATTGAAAGAACTAAAGTAAGTCGGAGTTTTTTTTTTTGTTAAACTTTGGAAATATAAACGATGATAAATAAATCTGAGGACGCAGGTCGGGGTACTGCCGGAACTCAGGAACTGGAAATAAAGTAATGAAAACGAGGACGCAGGTCGGGGTACTGCCGGAGCTCGTGATAGAGAAAATTAAAAATAATTAAAGCCGAGGACGCAGGTCGGGGTACTGCCGGAACTCGGGAATTGAAAATAAAATAATGAAAACGAGGACGCAGGTCGGGGTACTGCCGGAACTCGTGATAGAGAAAAAAAATAATTAAAACCGAGGACGCAGGTCGGGATACTGCCGGAATTCGGGAACTGAAAATAAAATAATGGAAACGAGGACGCAGGTCGGGGTACTGCCGGAACTCGGGAACTGAAAATAAAATAAAATAATGAAAACGAGGACGCAGGTCGGGGTACGGCCGGAACTCGTGGTAGAGAAAAATAAAAATAATTAAAACCGAGGATGCAGGTCGGGGTACTGCCGGAACTCGTGGTAGAGAAAAATAAAAATAATTAAAACCGAGGATGCAGGTCGGGGTACTGCCGGAACTCGGGAACTGAAAATAAAATAATGAAAACGAGGACGCAGGTCGGGGTACTGCCGGAACTCGGGGACTGAAAATAAAATAATAAAAACGAGGACGCAGGTCGGGGTACTGCCGGAACTCGTGGTAAAGGAAATTAAAAATAAAACTTAAAGTAGATTTGAGACATGCGACAATGATAGTAATCTTTGTTGTGGCTGTGAATGTCTATGAGCACTTACACTAATAATGAGAGGATATGTGATTTCGAATGCTTAATATGCATGGATATATTGACGTGATGCAATGCACATGAGCCAAAAAATAGGAAATTGATCATAATTTTGTCACTGTGACTGCCCCCTTGGCACCCTTATGCATTATGCCATGCTTGAGAAGGGATTAGACTGGATCTCTTTCGCAGAATCAACAAACAGTTAATCACTTCTTTGGTTGCACTATGTTTCCCACCTCAGGGATCCCACTAAATATCTCGTAAAACATTATTGTTATTCACAAATATGACCTTTTATCTTTAAACAAAAGTTTTACACAACATTTCTATATTGTCAATACAAGTTCGTGAATGAATGCATCATACCATGTGAAACATATTTAGGACTTTAAACAAGGTCATTCTTGACAAAGGCAAGATTTAGTAAACATATTTACATTTCTGCAAACGATCCTTTTTAATGAACCATGTTAATTTTTCCCATCAAGAATTTAGCACTCTCCCTCCTTTCTTCTGAAAGATCTAATGAGGTTGCAATCAAAACGCTTTGGATTAAGAAAATTGCCCCAGTGTCCAGTTGTAGATTTCGAGTTTCACCTGGCTGTTCATCTCGCCTTTCTTTGCACCGGTTGTTTGCCATCTTTTTTTTTTTATTATTTTCTTGAAAATAATAAAAAAAATCTGCCCCAGTTTGACCTGTGGTTGCTCTTGTGGACATTGTGTCTTGCATGGTACTAGCTTGAGGTACCTTCTTTTTTTTTTTTTTTAAACGGTAGGTCGCCCTTTCGGGTTTTCAACCTAGTAAATTGCTCTAACTTCTGCCTAGGCCGCCTTTTCAGGTTTTCGACCTAACGAGCTCATTCTATTTTATTTTTTTAGTTTGCATGCTTCTTTAAAAATAGATACTTATGCTATGATCACTGTAAAGGAAATGGATTTTGTTTGTAATAATAACATGCATATAATATTTATTAGGATGCAGGATCTTTCTCTTGGAGTCAGTTTTCTTTTACCCTGATGTTTATCTCGAACTGTTCAATCTTCAACGAGGTCTTTTAAGCTTGTATCGTGGCCTGGCTGAAGGTTTATGAAAAGAAAGGGTATATGGCTCAAAGCATTTTGTTTCCCCCCTTCTCCTTTTCTCCTTTTCTCCCATATCCTACCTCTCGACAAATCTCTTTTTTTTTATCAACAACATTCAATCACTACTAGAAATTGTGAAGAGATCTTGATTTACTTTAACCATTGTCTGGATATCCATTGCAGATTCTCAGCGGGGTTCTCTTCCTCTCTTTTTTTTTTATATTATTATTCGGGAATTTTCCTCTTTTTTTTCTTTTTTCTTTCCTCTTTTTTTTTTTGTATCCATATTCTGACCCCCACTCATCCCGTGACCAATTACTTTTGGGTTTTGAAACCAAGGTAGACTTTTTGTTAGTGATTGAATGCTGAGCAGAAAATTTGTCAAACGATTTTACCCGACCCTGGTTATGAATATTCAATAGGTAATATAGAAACGATCTCCATTCATGATGTCAAGGCTCAATGGGGTGACTAGGGGTATCTCCTTAGTGTTTGGGATTTACAAAGAAGCCTCATATCATTAGAAAAGAACTGTTCGAGAGTCCACATCATATAGGATTTTATTTACATCCCCCTCCATCCTGATCCATGAATTAAACATTCTTTACTATGCATATGAAAAAAGGTTTAGTAAAACATTGATGTGATCAACGCATAAGAATATACTACTAAACAAACATACAACTTCCTTTTTCTTCTTTTTTTATTATTCTTTTTAGATACTCTCAAGCATAATACTTTTTTACAGCATCTGAATTCACTGAGAGTCGCAAGTCTTCTCCATCCATGTTGGTCAAAATCAGGGCCCCTCCAGAGAAAGCCTTTTTTACGACATAGGGTCCTTCATAATTCGGAGTCCACTTTCCCCTGTGATCTTTCTGGATAGGTAGAATCTTCTTAAGCACTAGATCCCCTTCTCGAAAGTGACGTGGGCGGACTTTCTTAGCATGAGCCTTAATAATTCTCTTTTGATACAATTGGCCATGACATAAAGCAACTAATCTCTTTCCTTCAATGAGACTTAACTGGTCAAAACGGGTTTGGAACCATTCAGGATATTTTGACACTGTTATAAATCCCGCTTCTAGCCACTTTTGTATTTCTTCTTTCACTTTCAACGAGATGTCAGTTTTCATCCTCCTTAATTTTTGTTTCACAGGTGGGCATTCAGGCTTCAATGGCAGCTTGTGCTCGTCTATGTTACGATCCAATCCCGGTATATCATGGTATGACCATGTAACAACTGAACCAACCTTTTTCGTTCACTGATTTTCAAGATTGTTCCAACTCTGATCTCTTTTTTATCATCCTCTCTCCCCAAGTTAATTACTTCAGTGGGCTCTTCATGAGGTTGAATTTCTCTAGCTTCTTGTTCAACCATTCGGAGTAATTCAGGATGTGTCTCCCAATTGTCATCATTATTCTCTTCTTCAGTCTGGCTAGGAAAGTGATCGAAATTGTATGATGGGTTATTAACATGATCATTATTTTCGGATTCGCAGTCAGATCTGCATTATTGGTGATTAGGTTAAATATTCAGTTATTTCATACTCTTTTCCTTTCTATAAAAAAAACGAAAAATCTATGTATTATTTTTTCATGATCCTTTTAAAGGAAAATAAAAAAAAAGAAAACAAGATTAACGAAAACACATGCATTTATTCATGAAAACTTATTCTTGACAATATGATATGGAGTACGCCCTTATTTAATGCTAAAAAGAAATCAATGGCTTTGGGCGGAACCAATGATTTCAAATACATTAATTACTTTTCCATGTGGCGCAAAAGTCGTGGGAATTCCTCCTCTATCCAGTTGTTCAACACGGTGCCGGGCGGATGTTGGATTATGAAGCTATCCATATCATTAGAGCAATCATCTATCACTGCAGCAACATCCCTTACAAAATCGAATCCAGCACTGCTGAAGCTGTAGCTGATATGCGGAATGGGAATCCTGTCAACCTTGTACTCACAATGCCCCAGACGGGCCAACCTCTTCTGCTTTTTCTCTTCGGCGATTCGGATCTTATCAACTTTTGTAGGTATATATCCTAATCCATACCGATCTTTGTTGTCATAGAGTATTGGCATATCAATTGGTCCTTGTTCATATTTTCCAAGCCCTTTGCCTTGCTGATACCCATTTTCTATCATGATTTTTGCCACCATGAGAGAAGCTTCAGAAGGTCTAGGTTTCAACAGGGGACTTCCTTCTTTAACAAATGTGGCATTTGCTATCTCCAGTGCTTGGAAAGCCGTTTCAAAAGCCTCCTCAGCTGCTTCAATATAAGGAGTATTTGATGGTTGCGTCACCAATACATCTTCTTTCCCGGAAATGACTATAAGTTTCCCATTTGCGATAAACTTCACTTTTTGATGCAAGGAAGAGGGTACCGCACCACTAGTATGAATCCAAGGTCTTCCCAATAAGCAAGTATAAGTCGGGCTTATGTCCATTACTTGGAATAAGATCTGAAAAGTGCATGGTCCTATTTTCATAGGTAGTTCAATTTCCCCCACTGATTCTCTCCTTGATCCATCAAATGCTTTGACGATCATATTGCTTGGCTTCAAGAGGGATGTGTCAATCGGGAGCCTAGCAAAGGTTCTTTTGGTCATGACATTTAACGATGACCCATTATCTATCAAAACCCTTGCCACCTGACAACCTCGATACATCATGGAAATGTGAAGGGCTTCGATGTGACCAGTCCCCTCAGGTGGAATTTCGTCATCCGTGTAAGTGATGTAATTGTCAGCAACTATATTATTCACTATGCCATCCAACCTTTCTACTGTGATATTATGGCTAACATGAGCCTGATTCAGCACCTTCAGCAATACATTCCTGTGTGGTTCAGAATTCATTAGTAGAGATAATAACGAAATCCGAGCGGGTGTGTGGTTTAACTGGTCAATCACTTTATATTCACTTTGTTTGATAAACTTCAAGAATTCAAAATCCTCTTCAGTGGAGACCTCTTTCTTGGTCTCAAAATCTTTTCGCTCTGATTCGGGCCCGTCAGGACCCATTTTGGCACTATCAACCTCGGGAAATATGACCCCTTCTCCTAATTTGCTAGTTTTTGCAGAAGATGGTTTTAATTCAACAGGACTATACATTCTTCCACTTCTAGTCATTCCCCCAACTCCAGCTATGTTGCTTACCTCTTTTGATTTGTCAGATACACCTGGGATACCAGTCAACGGCTTCCCGTATCTCCATGGCACTGACTTGTCCGACTTATAAGGGAAAGGGTTTGGCATCTCCCCTATCACTGGTTCCCACTGGGCTTCAGAGGGGTGTAACAACGCATTATCTGGAATATCGAGCACCGGTTCAAACTTCTGAATCGTCGCTGGGATATCATTGGTATCAAATTCGTCAATTGAGCTTCCCATCATGTTGATTTCATTACTATAACCTTTCTTCATTATCATGACCAGCTTGGCATCCATGAGTTTTTGCAACAATCGTTTAAAATCGTCACAATCTTCTAGAGTGTGACCTGTCCTCCCATGCATCTCACAAACTTCCAAATCGTTCCCCATTTCTTCTTTGACCAATACTTCAATCAAACCTTGTTTACACATCTCTTGAAATATGAATCTCATAGGCATCTTAACATCCACTAAACGTTCTATGCACATCTCTTCACAGAAATTTTCTACTGCATTGACCCCTTGGCTGGAATGGTTAGGTAAAGGGTTCCCTGAGACATTAGGAGCCACTTGCTTGAAATCTAACCACTTCGAGTCGATTAGGCTTTGAACTTTATACTTGAACGCTTTGCAGTTTTCTACTGAATGGCCCACCACTCCTGAATGATATATACAAGCCGTATTTGGATCATACCAACGTCCCGGATTTTCAGGAACTTTCCCGGGGACGGGAGTCACCACCCCTCGTTTTTGAAGGAAAGTAAAAAGTTTAGTGTAAGACATTGGGATAGGATCGAAGTTCACAATTTTTCTATCCTGGCTTTGGTATGTATTAGGTTGGTTTGGGTTTGTGTTTTTAATTTGTTGAGGAGGATGTGTATGGCTTGTGTTTGTGGTTGCTTGGGAAGTATAAGTTTGGTTTATGCTTGGGATCGGTGGAGGTAAATATGATTGGTTAGGAATTATAGCCTGTGGTGTGAAATATGTTTGGGTGGGATTTTGTGGATAATGAATAATTGGTGCATGGTACTGGTGGGGGTTCTGATGAACATATGTATTGGGCTGATATTGAGTCCCCTGTGGGCGGGAGGTATAAGTATTGGTGTAAGCATTCTTAGAATAATGGTTGGTTCTTTGATATCCCTTCCCTTCATTAGTTACGGCATGAGTTTCTCCTTCCTTCTTTTTCACAAAATTTGGTCTCTTTCCAGTGCTCGGTCCGAGATTGTCTCCTGTGATCTTTCCACACCTCAATCCACTGTCAATTCGTTCTCCCACCTTTTTTAAAGCATTGAAACTATTAGCAATACTACTCACCATGCGATCATAATAGGGATTTTAAGAGTCTCTATAAATAATGAGATTTGTTCCTCCTCCTCTATGCGAGGCATAACTTTGGCAGCCACGGCTCTCCACCTTTGTGTATATTCTCTAAAACTCTCATTCTGTTTTTGGAACATACTTTGAAGCTGAGTGCGGTCAGGTGCCGAATCTTCATTGTACTTGTAATACTTAACAAAAGCGTCAGCCAAGTCCCTGAAAGTTCTGATATTGTCTTTTTCTAATCGTATATACCAATTCAAAGCCCCGGCAACGAGACTATCTTGGAAGCAATGGATCAATAACTTGTCATCCTTGTGGTATGCCGACATTTTCCGTACATACATATGGAGGTGAGTATTTGGGCAGGTAGTTCCATTGTACTTCTCAAATTCTGGCAGCTTGAATTTTGGGGGCAAAATAACTTCCGGGACTAAACACATCTCAAAAGCATCTTTTAGTCCTCGATAGTTTGCTCCTTCAATTGCTTTCAATCTTTCCTCTATCAGATCCAACTTCTCTTTCTCCTTGCCTTGAGTGCCATTAGGAAAGTGTGGTTTATTCCCCCCAAGCCTTGCTCCGGGTATGTGCGGAATGAGATGGGCTTGTGGCCCAGAAGTGATGTATGATTGGTGAACCACATGTGTAGGGTCTTCTTCAGCGTCGACGTGCGGAGTTAGTTCCTCGTGGACAGGAACCTCTTCAGCGAAAGGTGGTACATATCCTGGAGGAAGTCCGTAGGGTGGCCAATTGACCGTAGAGTATACGTGTTGCCCAGATGCACCGTGTTGATTATTATGAACATTTGGGGTGAAACCCGGAGGATATTGGGGAGAAACAAGCTGTTCAACATCATCGGTTTTAGGATTCCCATTCCCATTTGATTCATTTTTTTGTAATGTGAGTATCATTTCCATCATCTTATTCATTTGACTTTTGAGCTCCGCTAACTCTGTATCATTCTTTTGATTCGCCTCTCGTTCTTCCATAATCTTGACTTGCAATCGAGTCCGGTAAGGGTGCTTTGGAGGCAGTTTTCCTATTTCCATATTTTTTTTTGAATATTTAATAAAAATTTATGAAAGATGAAGAAATGAATGAATGAATGATTGTGATCCAAAATTGTAAATTTTATTTCCAAATCTCCCTTATTACAAAATCAAATTCCAACGAAAAAACATAAAAACTCATCTAGTCCTACCATTATTACTGCAATCGCTTATTCTAAAAAAAAAATCTTCTTTTCTCCTACTTCAATAGAAATTCCCAAAATATTCCAATTCTTTCTTGATGGTGACTAAGAATTCTCGGGCATTCCCAGGTGGTGCTTCCTCCTCAGCTTCTTCAGCCTCTCTTGCCCTTTTTTGCGCCTTCCTTGCAAGTCCTTGGATATCATTAAGAAGTTGGCAGGTTTTTTGGAGAAGATCTTTGTGCTACCCTTCAAAGTGTTGACTTATATCACTCCAATAGACTCTATCCGCATCCAGGGACACTTTTTCTTCTTGTAGCAGAAAAATAGTTTTGCTGCTTTCCTCTAGTTTTGACTTTAAATATTTTAATTCTGAACGCATGGCTCCATTTTTTTGGTTGAGGGAAGCAATCATTTTGTTTTTCTCAGAAAGTGAAACATCAAGGTCTAAGTATTCATTTTTCCATCTTCGAGTTTGTTGTTCCATCCAAGCAGACCTTCCTTTTTCAACTTGCATCTCCTCTTCAATCCTTCGCAATTTGTTATTCCCTAACTCCTTAGTTTCAAGCTCTTTTTCCTTCAGCTGTTGGTACATTATTTCGTATCTTCCTTCAGCCTCGGCAACATAATCAAATGGTTCATTGAAATTATGGATAGGAAGATGAGGACCTTCAACTTTAGGGGCTACAAAGCCTTTTCCGCGGTTAGCCTGCCATAGAGGATATCCGGGAGTAGTTCCTGTAGAAGATCCTTGCTTCACATATCGAACGTCCTTCCAGGCTTCGGTGGCTTCTTTGACTTTCATGGCTACATTCTCGTCACTGTACGAGAATTCGAAATTAGCTAGACCATGGGTCATGGGGATAAATTGTTTTGACCCCAACTGTCTTCTAACTAGGGTAGGAGCATAGCCAATAACTCCCCATGGGCCTATGAGAGGAACCCAAGGTTTATCTCCACACCTATACACTGCATAGGTATGAGACATCCAGGGAGCCATCCAAATTACTTCCTGCAAACCTAGGAAGAACATAATCCACTTATTCTTTGTCGGCATTTCAAGAGGCCATGCCGCATTACCATATTCTCTTGCTGGGTTATGAAACCCCGGTCTATACAGATTCCATTCGATCTTAGGGAAATTGAAGCATGTTAGGACGGGAAGATGACTGATCATCCAGATGGTCAAGAGCTGAGTACAACCTCGGAATCGTCCTCTCTTATTAAGCCTACAATGATTCAATGATCGGATAGTTTCCGCCAAGATGGGTATTGCTGGATTCACCTTATGCTCTATTTGCTCAAATAGCTTGACTATCTGACCATCAATTCGCCCCTTTACCCTTGGAAAGATTACCAATCCATAAATGGCAAGAGCAAACGCAGTCAGCCCATGATCTGTATCTATGTTGTTTTGGACAAACTGTAAGAGATAGTGAGCACTCAGGTTACCCTTCTTATCTATCATCTGATCTTGAATTTCAGTGACATGAATGTCCAACAATCTTGAGAGTATCCTAGCAGTAGTTTTCCTTTCGTAAGGGAAATAGACCTTTTCTTTTGAAGGTATATCCACATTTATTATTTTGTAATACTCTTCGATCGTAGGAACCATATCAATGTGCTGGAAGGTAAAGCATCGGAGCGAAGGATCCCAGAAGTGTAGCATAGCCTTCAACATCGGAATGTTGGGTCGGACTTGAATGAGGAACGCTATGAGCCCATATTTCTTAGCAAAGTCTTCGGACCTCCTCATTTGTTGCCAAACTTGTTTCAAAGCTCTCAAATCGTTTGGTTCAAAGTCAATTTTCCCTATTGCTGGCAAGGGGATAACGACTCCCTTAGGCAGGCAATCTCCTTCTTCTCGCTGTATAGCTTCTGACTCTTCTATGACTTTTGACCTATCTTCAACCACAACTGACTGGGAGGACATGCCGAATTTATCCATGCTTTCAAAGAATTGGAGTAATAATCTGAGATTTGGCAATAATATTACAATTTTGGATCGTGAATGCAAATGGATATGTGTAAACAAATACGAAATAAAAGAAAACAAGGATTTATTTTAAATGCAAGGTGGTTAATTGATCCATAGCTTTAAAAGGAAATTCCAAAGACACGAAGTAATTTCTAAAGTCAAAAAAGATGCAAAGGGTAGGTTCTATGACTCCTATCAACAGGTCCCCAAACTGCCCCTTGTCATGATCAATTTGATTGACAAAGGGTCTCCTATCCTTGCCCATCATAGGCTTCAAGCGGAAAGGATTCAGTTTGAGCGAGGGGTTTTCATGAGCCTATACGGAGACCGAAGGTCTCTCAAGGCAACACTACTTAACCCTCTATCTAAACCTAAAAGGTGTTGGGCCCGGGTATAGGGCTTATGCATGGAAACGATAAATAATCAATAAGGCACAAGTACGTAGAAATAAAAATGAAAAACCAAACAAAATAAAAAATAAAATAAAAATTTAAATCAAACAATACATAGAGACCAAAAAAATTATGGCTTAACCCTCAAATTTCCCCAGCGGAGTCGCCAGCTGTCGCAACCGTCCCGAAGGGCGCCGCGAAAAAATATGAAAAAAAGATAATTATATAATTAATTTAATATTTAAATTAATTAAAGAGATTTGGAGTCGCCACCAATTGATTTATCCATAAAAATGGAATGGTGCAATTGGACACCTAAAAAAAATGGTCTGCGTATCAGAGTTTGGATTAGGGGGTTGATTACGAGTGGGGAAGGTATTAGCACCCTACCACGTCCGTTCTAAGAACGGTTACCTATTTGGTCTATATTATTTGCTTGATTATTTTGGTTTGGTTTTCAATTATTAATAAAAAAAAATTGTTCATTATTTTTATTTTATATATCCCACTTTTATCAGCATATTATCAAAGATGATAAATGACTATGATTGAGAAATGGGTTGCCTAAATAGCAATTTTTCTGCTGAATAAAATCAAATCCTATAACATTTGGATATAACAATGGTGAATTTAAAACTTCTTTTTTTAATAAAGATTTATAAAAATTAGTTCTAAAAATTATTTCAAAATGATTTATTTACAAAATTTCCTTTTCGATATAAAATTGTGTTGCGGAAAAAAAATTCTAAACTTGTAAGCAAAAATAATTATTTTTAATTGTTTATATTCACCATTGTTATAACGGTTAAGGATCAATGAATTTATTCACATTGATTTTAACACTAAAAAGAAATTTAACGAAATATTTACTTTTGATTTTTGTCATTTAGATTTAGCCAACACTCATGGCCAACTCTAATATAAAAAATATGCCTCAAGATAATTAGGTAAAATTTACGGAACCGCAACCACGTCCTTTTCCTAATTTCTATCGTCGGCAACTTTAAAGTATTACTTTTACCTTAAAATTCCAAACTTATAATTTTTTAGAACCAAACCCAGCCAACACTCATGGCCAAATCCGATTGTAAAGAAATGCCTCAAGACTAATGGATAGACTTTTGTGTAACCGTCACTCCGGACATCTTCCAAATTTTCCGTCATGGCTTTAATTCATGAATATTTTTTTTATTCATGTCTTATCGCAAAATTTTAAAACGGGATCAATCAAAAATAACTTTATTAAATAATGTTATCGCAATTCTTTTGCTTTAAAAAAAACTTTTTCAGTTTCTTCTACTCTCTTCTTATTCCAAAACTCATTGGGTTATCTCCCTCTCTAGTTCTGTGTCCTTCTTAAATCAACAGTTTTGGCCTTAGCTGCTGACAGTGAAACAATGGGTGGTTCGAAGTGATTTTAACTGCAAAGACACTGAGGCCCTCGAACTATGTTAAATCATTTTACCGCAATCAACCCACAAACATATAATTAAAATCATATAATCATTTCGTTAAAAAAAATCTAAACATATAATTAGGATCATATAATTATTAAACATATAAAAAAAATCTAAAGAGGATGGATTAAGTGATAAGTAATACTACATATGATCGATCAACCCAGACAATAGTATCCAATTGGAGTAAAAAGAAAAAAAATAAAAAAATTAGGACAAAATCACAACTTTAGAACCATCAGAGAAACAAATTATACACAGTCTCTTCACATAATTAGCAGAAAATAAAGTAATAAAAAAAATACAAAAAGGGAACCTAATTGTTGAATGCCGCCGCTACCGCCGCCGTCCACCGTAACAACCGCCATACACCGCCGCTGCTACTCTTCTCTGTATTTCGTTTTTTTTCAGTGCTCTTTTTTTTGTTCCTTTTTTCGTGTTATTTGAAGCCCTATTTATAGGAGTAGAACTTTGCAAAGAGCAATATCAACCGAATCACTTAATTTTAGTTCGAATCCAACTTTTAATCCGAGCGCAGATTTCCCAGGAGAAGAAGAGAAGAAAAAGATTGCATTATGGAATAGGGACATGCAGCAAGGAGTTGAGTAGGGAAATAAAAAAAAACGAATCAAAATATTAATTGATAATGATTGGAGATAAGGAGAAACATTGTAGGAGATGAAAAATTGATTGGAGATTGAGAATGATTTGGGGATTTAGATTTTTTTTTATCTGAGAAAAAAAAAGGAAGAAAACAACGAAGCAGCAGCAGCGGCTGCTTGCTGCTTGATGCACGTTGTTGCCATGAGTTAGGCATTATTAGGTTTAGGTTTTAAAACTTAGTTTGGGCCAAACGGCCCAAACCCCCTTTCATCTTTTTTTTTTTAAAAAAAAAACCTTTTATTTAAAACTTTTTTTTTTTAAAATAACTCAATACACACTAATAATACATTCAAACAAGTTTTTTTTATTTTTTCTCACTATTTATTTAATTATACAAATTTGAGAATAAAAATTTAATTAACCCAAAATTTTTACAAAATAATATTATAATATTTATTTTTGTTGTACTTGACTTTTGTGAATACGTTTTGATATGGAATAAAAGGAATGCAGTGTAGTTGATCCTTGGATGCCCCGGCACACTAGGTGCCCTGCTAGGGCCTAATTTCCTGTCAGGCGAATTGCCCATTAGGTCCTAAATTCCCGTTAGGCGTCGGTGCGCCAATGGATCAATACACTGCATAACCACCTGAAAAAGTTAATAAATTGTGGACTGGAATTGAGAAATGAATAATTAATGGAAAGGTAATTAATTGCGTTGTCCTAACGGGTGATGCCTAATGGGTGTCTCAGTCCTGACAGGTGTAAAGTCCCTAGTAGGTGCCGAATTGCCTAGCAGGTGCGCTAATTCCTAGTGGTGCAAAAATAAAAAGAAAAAGAGAATATGGTTTGTATGTTGTCCTCTGACCGTGAGGAGACATATAATGTATATGTGGTTTGTATGTTGTCCTCTGACCGTGAGGAGACATACAATGTATAAGTGGGTATGTTGGCCTCTGACCGTGAGGTGACGTACAGTATTGTGAATTATGGAAAGAGAATGAAATATGGGAATGTATTTAAAAATAGTTAATAAGTGAATGTGAAACATTTTGTTAATCCATGGCTTGATTTACTTATTATCCTTGAGTTTTTGTTATATACCATTTTACTATCTTTTAATCCACTGTGTTGTGAAAAGGTCTCACCCTTATGTGGTTAACATTTTAGGTACTTGAGCAAGGAGCTTGGAGATCAGAGTGCTCAGTGGATCAGTCGAAAGAAAGGAACTCAAGTGTATTTTATTATATTGTAATTGAAAGCCCCCAACGCTATTTGTGAACTCTGATTTATAAAAGAAAATTTAAAGTCCTATGTTTCATTTTTCAAACGTTTATTGTTTATTATTCATTATAATACGGGGTGTTACATTTATGGTATCAGAGCAGTTCTTTCCTTTCGACCTGAGGGAAAGTAATCTCGATCCCGCTGCGACACTCTCATCTCAAGCTTCCTGACCAGAGGTGAGACCCATACAAGTGAAAACTTTTGAATATCAAGTGAATTTGTATATGTTTGATACTATTGTTGAGTATATTTGAAATGAACCGAATGGGTTTATGTTTGCATAGGGAACACCGACAATTGACAATGTAAAAGAAATCATTTATGGAAACCAAAGAGAATAGAATTCTTTGGAAACTAAGCAGGATCCCTTAGTGATTCAAAGAATTGGATATTCTGAGTATGCACCCAATTGCAAACAGGAAACCTAATTGGTATGAACACGATTAGTCGAGAGTGTAAATGTTGAGTTTTTGGACTAATCGAAAGTTAAAGTTTTATACAAAGGAAATCTAATTAATGTCAATGCATTCGAGCATGTAGTACAGGAACTCAATCGAATTGCGAGGGCTACTACCATCGATTAAATGTAGTGTTGGAAATGGCCAATCCGACACTATATCTATCGGGAGGTGAAGTCACCGAAATTCAAAAGTTTGTGCACTATCGCGAATTTGTAACGATTTCCTATGTATGAAACCTTAATGCCAATGATATGCTTCTCTTTGCTTTGCTATGTTTAATTGTCTATATTTTGAATATATGTGTTTGACAACTAGTTTGGTATCAAAGTAATTGGACAGGGGTTAGAAATGGTGCCGCACAAACCAAAAAGATTACGATCTCGATGCTAATCTAACCAAGTGATTAAATTCACATTGATTATACTAGTATCTAGGAGAGCGAAAAATAATGTTTAAAGTAAAGCAATAGTTGGTTCCATAGCTAATCTCGATTCAATTAACTATGACCCCAAATGTGAAACAAGCATTGAGTACTGACCAATTGAATTTGAACCGCACCAATTTGATTTGCGAATATAAAAGGACTTTTGCCTAACTTGGGGAAGCGGTTCGGATTCAATCGAAAGGTCCTCACAATATGATTATATGAGGTTTAGTTTAGCATTAAAACAAGGGGACGGAAATTAGAGGTGGAATCAGGAGAATTGAAATAACTTCTTGCCCGATTCTAATCTAAACGAGTGATTTATTTCACATCGCTTAAATTAGAATCCACGAAGAACAATAACAACTTTTATATCAGATTAATAGTTGACTCCACCACTAATTTAGTTTCTATAACTTTAACACTAAACGAAAGATAAGTATGGAGTCCTATCAATTGAACTTAAACCCCAAGTGACAACAATTGGATTCTTGAATGACAAGAGATTTTACTCATTCAGAACCAAGGGTTTAAATTCAATCGGGAGGTCTTTGCACAAGTTTTGGGATTAGGTCCCTAATGTTATATGTGCATATCTATATGTATATACATGTTGAATTACTTGTATGTGTATGTAGGCATATTACACTTGATGATATAGCTATAAATACTAGGTGTTGTGCTAAATAATCGTGGTGTATACGTGTGTTTTATGGATCATGAAAATTTTGCCTAACACTATTAAGCTATTTGCTTATTTGTATATGTAGATGGCCACACTATGGAACTAATATTTCTTGGTTGCTATCATATACGGTTGTTGCATTTGTGTGTTGGATATTTTTACAACCCAAATTACTAAACATTTTTGCAACATGATTCCAAACCATTTCTAAAACTAATTGTGTTACAATTTCCGTTCGATTTCAAAAGGCTTTCCGATATAAGGGGAACTCCTATTTTCAGACTCAAGATTATTTTGTATATTTGAATGAATATATTTACATAAGTGCATATACCAAAAGTTTATGTTATGATTGAGATGGATTCAAACTTTCGAAAATGCTATCAAACGATAATCTGGGACTAAGAACTTTTCAATTACCATCCCCATATTTAAAAGTCCCAAATCCGTTTCAATCACAACAGCGACTAAAAGTATTATTTTCAGGATTTGCTTTCAAAATAAAACTTGACTATGTTGGTGTATGCGTACATCAACATATGTACAGGTACACAGTTTATGCTTAAGATTGAATGGTTCTAAAGTCTGCAAACGTTTCAATTGACTTTCAAATTATGAACTTTTGTGTTTTGTCCTAGGAGTAGGAATCCTAGATAGTCCTTAGTGAGTTGCCAGGATTATGGGACTAGTTAGTATTTATGAAATCCTAGGATAGATAGGACTATTATTTATGCATATTTGTGGTTGTCTGATTGACCTATGTGCTTGATATTTGTGAGTGAAAAGTATTATGATTACTCGTTCTTCTATAATCTTGACTTGCAATCGAGTCCGGTAAGGGTGCTTTGGAGGCAGTTTTCCTATTTCCAGATTATTTTTTTTTTAATATTTAATAAAAATTTATGAAAGATGAAGAAATGAATGAATGAATGATTGTGATCCAAAATTGTAAATTTTATTTCCAAATCTCCCTTATTACAAAATCAAATTCCAACGAAAAAACATAAAAACTCATCTAGTCCTACCATTATTACTGCAATCGCTTATTCTAAAAAAAAAAGAATCTTCTTTTCTCCTACTTCAATAGAAATTCCCAAAATATTCCAATTCTTTCTTGATGGTGACTAAGAATTCTCGGGCCTTCCCAGGTGGTGCTTCCTCCTCAGCTTCTTCAGCCTCTCTTGCCCTTTTTTGCGCCTTCCTTGCAAGTCCTTGGATATCATTAAGAAGTTGGCAGGTTTTTTGGAGAAGATCTTTGTGCTGCCCTTCAAAGTGTTGACTTATATCACTCCAATAGACTCTATCCGCTTCCAGGGACACTTTTTCTTCTTGTAGCAGAAAAATAGTTTTGCTGCTTTCCTCTAGTTTTGACTTTAAATATTTTAATTCTGAACGCATGGCTCCATTTTTTTGGTTGAGGGAAGCAATCATTTTGTTTTTCTCAGAAAGTGAAACATCAAGGTCTAAGTATTCATTTTTCCATCTTCGAGTTTGTTGTTCCATCCAAGCAGACCTTCCTTTTTCAACTTGCATCTCCTCTTCAATCCTTCGCAATTTGTTATTCCATAACTCCTTAGTTTCAAGCTCTTTTTCCTTCAGCTGTTGGTACATTATTTCGTATCTTCCTTCAGCCTCGGCAACATAATCAAATGGTTCATTGAAATTATGGATAGGAAGATGAGGACCTTCAACTTTAGGGGCTACAAAGCCTTTTCCGCGGTTAGCCTGCCATAGAGGATATCCGGGAGTAGTTCCTGTAGAAGATCCTTGCTTCACATATCGAACGTCCTTCCAGGCTTCGGTGGCTTCTTTGACTTTCATGGCTACATTCTCGTCACTGTACGAGAATTCGAAATCAGCTAGACCATGGGTCATGGGGATAAATTGTTTTGACCCCAACTGTCTTCTAACTAGGGTAGGAGCATAGCCAATAACTCCCCATGGGCCTATGAGAGGAACCCAAGGTTTATCTCCACACCTATACACTGCATAGGTATGAGACATCCAGGGAGCCATCCAAATTACTTCCTGCAAACCTAGGAAGAACATAATCCACTGATTCTTTGTCGGCATTTCAAGAGGCCATGCCGCATTACCATATTCTCTTGCTGGGTTATGAAACCCCGGTCTATACAGATTCCATTCGATCTTAGGGAAATTGAAGCATGTTAGGACGGGAAGATGACTGATCATCCAGATGGTCAAGAGCTGAGTACAACCTCGGAATCGTCCTCTCTTATTAAGCCTACAATGATTCAATGATCGGATAGTTTCCGCCAAGATGGGTATTGCTGGATTCACCTTATGCTCTATTTGCTCAAATAGCTTGACTATCTGACCATCAATTCGCCCCTTTACCCTTGGAAAGATTACCAATCCATAAATGGCAAGAGCAAACGCAGTCAGCCCATGATCTGTATCTATGTTGTTTTGGACAAACTGTAAGAGATAGTGAGCACTCAGGTTACCCTTCTTATCTATCATCTGATCTTGAATTTCAGTGACATGAATGTCCAACAATCTTGAGAGTATCCTAGCAGTAGTTTTCCTTTCGTAAGGGAAATAGACCTTTTCTTTTGAAGGTATATCCACATTTATTATTTTGTAATACTCTTCGATCGTAGGAACCATATCAATGTGCTGGAAGGTAAAGCATCGGAGCGAAGGATCCCAGAAGTGTAGCATAGCCTTCAACATCGGAATGTTGGGTCGGACTTGAATGAGGAACGCTATGAGCCCATATTTCTTAGCAAAGTCTTCGGACCTCCTCATTTGTTGCCAAACTTGTTTCAAAGCTCTCAAATCGTTTGGTTCAAAGTCAATTTTCCCTATTGCTGGCAAGGGGATAACGACTCCCTTAGGCAGGCAATCTCCTTCTTCTCACTGTATAGCTTCTGACTCTTCTATGACTTTTGACCTATCTTCAACCACAACTGACTGGGAGGACATGCCGAATTTATCCATGCTTTCGAAGAATTGGAGTAATAATATGAGATTTGGCAATAATATTACAATTTTGGATCGTGAATGCAAATGGATATGTGTAAACAAATACGAAATAAAAGAAAACAAGGATTTATTTTAAATGCAAGGTGGTTAATTGATCCATAGCTTTAAAAGGAAATTCCAAAGACACGAAGTAATTTCTAAAGTCAAAAAAGATGCAAAGGGTAGGTTCTATGACTCCTATCAACAGGTCCCCAAACTGCCCCTTGTCATGATCAATTTGATTGACAAAGGGTCTCCTATCCTTGCCCATCATAGGCTTCAAGCGGAAAGGATTCAGTTTGAGCGAGGGGTTTTCATGAGCCTATACGGAGACCGAAGGTCTCTCAAGGCAACACTACTTAACCCTCTATCTAAACCTAAAAGGTGTTGGGCCCGGGTATAGGGCTTATGCATGGAAACGATAAATAATCAATAAGGCACAAGTACGTAGAAATAAAAATGAAAAACCAAACAAAATAAAAAATAAAATAAAAATTTAAATCAAACAATACATAGAGACCAAAAAAATTATGGCTTAACCCTCAAATTTCCCCAGCGGAGTCGCCAGCTGTCGCAACCGTCCCTAAGGGTGCCGCGAAGAAATATGAAAAAAAGATAATTATATAATTAATTTAATATTTAAATTAATTAAAGAGATTTGGAGTCGCCACCAATTGATTTATCCATAAAAATGGAATGGTGCAATTGGACACCTAAAAAAAATGGTCTGCGTATCAGAGTTTGGATTAGGGGGTTGATTACGAGTGGGGAAGGTATTAGCACCCTACCACGTCCGTTCTAAGAACGGTTACCTATTTGGTCTATATTATTTGCTTGATTATTTTGGTTTGGTTTTCAATTATTAATAAAAAAAAAAATTGTTCATTATTTTTATTTTATATATCCCACTTTTATCAGCATATTATCAAAGATGATAAATGACTATGATTGAGAAATGGGTTGCCTAAATAGCAATTTTTCTGCTGAATAAAATCAAATCCTATAACATTTGGATATAACAATGGTGAATTTAAAACTTATATTTTAATAAAGATTTATAAAAATTAGTTCTAAAAATTATTTCAAAATGATTTATTTACAAAATTTCCTTTTCGATATAAAATTGTGTTGCGGAAAAAAAATTCTAAACTTGTAAGCAAAAATAATTATTTTTAATTGTTTATATTCACCATTGTTATAACGGTTAAGGATCAATGAATTTATTCACATTGATTTTAACACTAAAAAGAAATTTAACGAAATATTTACTTTTGATTTTTGTCATTTAGATTTAGCCAACACTCATGGCCAACTCTAATATAAAAAATATGCCTCAAGATAATTAGGTAAAATTTACGGAACCGCAACCACGTCCTTTTCCTAATTTCTATCGTCGGCAACTTTAAAGTATTACTTTTACCTTAAAATTCCAAACTTATAATTTTTTAGAACCAAACCCAGCCAACACTCATGGCCAAATCCGATTGTAAAGAAATGCCTCAAGACTAATGGATAGACTTTTGTGTAACCGTCACTTCGGACATCTTCCAAATTTTCCGTCATCGGCTTTAATTCATAAATATTTTTTTTATTAATGTCTTATCGCAAAATTTTAAAACGGGATCAATCAAAAATAACTTTAATAAATAATGTTATCGCAATTCTTTTGCTTTTAAAAAAAAACTTTTTCAGTTTCTTCTACTCTCTTCTTATTCCAAAACTCATTGGGTTATCTCCCTCTCTAGTTCTGTGTCCTTCTTAAATCAACAGTTTTGGCCTTAGCTGCTGACAGTGAAACAATGGGTGGTTCGAAGTGATTTTAACTGCAAAGACACTGAGGCCCTCGAACTATGTTAAATCATTTTACCGCAATCCAACCACAAACATATAATTAAAATCATATAATCATTTCGTTAAAAAAAAATCTAAACATATAATTAGGATCATATAATTATTAAACATATAAAAAAAACTAAAGAGGATGGATTAAGTGATAAGTAATACTACATATGATCGATCAACCCGGACAATAGTATCCAATTGGAGTAAAAAGAAAAAAAAATAAAAAAATTAGGACAAAATCACAACTTTAGAACCATCAGAGAAACAAATTATACACAGTCTCTTCACATAATTAGCAGAAAATAAAGTAATAAAAAAATACAAAAAAGGAACCTAATTGTTGAATGCCGCCGCTACCGTCGCCGTCCACCGTAACAACCGCCGTACACCGCCGCTGCTACTCTTCTCTGTATTTCGTTTTTTTTTCAGTGCTCTTTTTTTTGTTCCTTTTTTCGTGTTATTTGAAGCCCTATTTATAGGAGTAGAACTTTGCAAAGAGCAATATCAACCGAATCACTTAATTTTAGTTCGAATCCAACTTTTAATCCTAGCGCAGATTTCCCAGGAGAAGAAGAGAAGAAAAAGATTGCATTATGGAATAGGGACATGCAGCAAGGAGTTGAGTAGGGAAATAAAAAAAAACGAATCAAAATATTAATTGATAATGATTGGAGATAAGGAGAAACATTGTAGGAGATGAAAAATTGATTGGAGATTGAGAATGATTTGGGGATTTAGATTTTTTTTTATCTGAGAAAAAAAAAGGAAGAAAACAACGAAGCAGCAGCGGCTGCTTGCTGCTTGCTGCACGTTGTTGCCATGAGTTAGGCATTATTAGGTTTAGGTTTTAAAACTTAGTTTGGGCCAAACGGCCCAAACCCCCTTTCCTCTTTTTTTTTTTTTTAAAAAAAAACCTTTTATTTAAAACTTTTTTTTTAAAATAACTCAATACACACTAATAATACATTCAAACAAGTCGGGGTACTGCCGGAACTCGGGAATTGAAAATAAAATAATGAAAACGAGGACGTAGGTCGGGGTACTGCCGGAACTCGTGATAGAGAAAAAAAATAATTAAAACCGAGGATGCAGGTCGGGGTACTGCCGGAACTCGGGAACTGAAAATAAAATAATGGAAACGAGGACGCAGGTCGGGGTACTGCCGGAACTCGGGAACTGAAAATAAAACAAAATAATGAAAACGAGGACGCAGGTCGGGGTACTGCCGGAACTCGGGAACTGAAAATAAAACAAAATAATGAAAACGAGGACGCAGGTCGGGGTACGGCCGGAACTCGTGGTAGAGAAAAATAAAAATAATTAAAACCGAGGATGCAGGTCGGGGTACTGCCGGAACTCGTGGTAGAGAAAAATAAAAATAATTAAAACCGAGGATGCAGGTCGGGGTACTGCCGGAACTCGGGAACTGAAAATAAAATAATGAAAACGAGGACGCAGGTCGGGGTACTGCCGGAACTCGGGGACTGAAAATAAAATAATAAAAACGAGGACGCAGGTCGGGGTACTGCCGGAACTCATGGTATAGGAAATTAAAAATAAAACTTAAAGTAGATTTGAGACATGCGACAATGATAGTAATCTTTGTTGTGGCTGTGAATGTCTATGAGCACTTACACTAATAATGAGAGGATATGTGATTTCGAATGCTTAATATGCATGGATATATTGACGTGATGCAATGCACATGAGCCAAAAAATAGGAAATTGATCATAATTTTGTCATTGTGACTGCCCCCTTGGCACCCTTATGCATTATGCCATGCTTGAGAAGGGATTAGACCGGATCTCTTTCGCAGAATCAACAAACAGTTAATCACTTCTTTGGTTGCACTATGTTTCCCACCTCAGGGATCCCACTAAATATCTCGTAAAACATTATTGTTATTCACAAATATGACCTTTCTGCTTTAAACAAAAGTTTTACACAACATTTCTATATTGTCAATACAAGTTCGTGAATGAATGCATCATACCATGTGAAACATATTTAGGACTTTAAACAAGGTCATTCTTGACAAAGGCAAGATTTAGTAAACATATTTACATTTCTGCAAACGATCCTTTTTAATGAACCATGTTAATTTTTCCCATCAAGAATTTAGCACTCTCCCTCCTTTCTTCTGAAAGATCTAATGAGGTTGCAATCAAAACGCTTTGGATTAAGAAAATTGCCCCAGTGTCCAGTTGTAGATTTCGAGTTTCACCTGGCTGTTCATCTCGCCTTTCTTTGCACCGGTTGTTTGCCATCTTTTTTTTTTATTATTTTCTTGAAAATAATAAAAAAAATCTGCCCCAGTTTGACCTGTGGTTGCTCTTGTGGACATTGTGTCTTGCATGGTACTAGCTTGAGGTACCTTCTTTTTTTTTTTTTAAAACGGTAGGTCGCCCTTTCGAGTTTTCAACCTAGTAAATTGCTCTAACTTCTGCCTAGGCCGCCTTTTCAGGTTTTCGACCTAACGAGCTCATTCTATTTTATTTTTTTAGTTTGCATGCTTCTTTAAAAATAGATACTTATGCTATGATCACTGTAAAGGAAATGGATTTTGTTTGTAATAATAACATGCATATAATATTTATTAGGATGCAGGATCTTTCTCTTGGAGTCAGTTTTCTTTTACCCTGATGTTTATCTCGAATTGTTCAATCTTCAACGAGGTCTTTTAAGCTTGTATCGTGGCCTGGCTGAAGGTTTATGAAAAGAAAGGGTATATGACTCAAAGCATTTTGTTTCCCCCTTCTCCTTTTCTCCTTTTCTCCCATATCCTACCTCTCGACAAATCTCTTTTTTTTTATCAACAACATTCAATCACTACTAGAAATTGTGAAGAGATCTTGATTTACTTTAACCATTTTCTGGATATCCATTGCAGATTCTCAGCGGGGTTCTCTTCCTCTCTTTTTTTTTATATTATTATTCGGGAATTTTCCTCTTTTTTTTCTTTTTTCTTTCCTCTTTTTTTTTTTTGTATCCATATTCTGATCCCCACTCATCCCGTGACCAATTACTTTTGGGTTTTGAAACCAAGGTAGACTTTTTGTTAGTGATTGAATGCTGAGCAGAAAATTTGTCAAACGATTCTACCCGACCCTGGTTATGAATATTCAATAGGTAATATAGAAACGATCTCCATTCATGATGTCAAGGCTCAATGGGGTGACTAGGGGTATCTCCTTAGTGTTTGGGATTTACAAAGAAGCCTCATATCATTAGAAAAGAACTGTTCGAGAGTCCACATCATATAGGATTTTATTTAGATCCCCCTCCATCCTGATCCATGAATTAAACATTCTTTACTATGCATATGAAAAAAGGTTTAGTAAAACATTGATGTGATCAACGCATAAGAATATACTACTAAACAAACATACAACTTCCTTTTTCTTCTTTTTTTATTATTCTTTTTAGATACTCTCAAGCATAATACTTTTTTACAGCATCTGAATTCACTGAGAGTCGCAAGTCTTCTCCATCCATGTTGGTCAAAATCAGGGCCCCTCCAGAGAAAGCCTTTTTTACGACATAGGGTCCTTCATAATTCGGAGTCCACTTTCCCCTGTGATCTTTCTGGATAGGTAGAATCTTCTTAAGCACTAGATCCCCTTCTCGAAAGTGACGTGGGCGGACTTTCTTAGCATGAGCCTTAATAATTCTCTTTTGATACAATTGGCCATGACATAAAGCAACTAATCTCTTTCCTTCAATGAGACTTAACTGGTCAAAACGGGTTTGGAACCATTCAGGATATTTTGACACTATTATAAATCCCGCTTCTAGCCACTTTTGTATTTCTTCTTTCACTTTCAACGAGATGTCAGTTTTCATCCTCCTTAATTTTTGTTTCACAGGTGGGCATTCAGGCTTCAATGGCAGCTTGTGCTCGTCTATGTTACGATCCAATCCCAGTATATCACGGTATGACCATGTAACAACTTAACCAACCTTTTTCGTTCACTGATTTTCAAGATTGTTCCAACTCTGATCTCTTTTTTATCATCCTCTCTCCCCAAGTTAATTACTTCAGTGGGCTCTTCATGAGGTTGAATTTCTCTAGCTTCTTGTTCAACCATTCGGAGTAATTCAGGATGTGTCTCCCAATTGTCATCATTATTCTCTTCTTCAGTCTGGCTAGGAAAGTGATCGAAATTGTATGATGGGTTATTAACATGATCATTATTTTCGGATTCGCAGTCAGATCTGCATTATTGGTGATTAGGTTAAATATTCAGTTATTTCATACTCTTTTCCTTTCTATAAAAAAAACGAAAAATCTATTTATTATTTTTTTCATGATCCTTTTAAAGGAAAATAAAAAAAAAGAAAACAAGATTAACGAAAACACATGCATTTATTCATGAAAACTTATTCTTGACAATATGATATGGAGTACGCCCTTATTTAATGCTAAAAAGAAATCAATGGCTTTGGGCGGAACCAATAATTTCAAATACATTAATTACTTTTCCATGTGGCGCAAAAGTCGTGGGAATTCCTCCTCTATCCAGTTGTTCAACACGGTGCCGGGCGGATGTTGGATTATGAAGCTATCCATATCATTAGAGCAATCATCCATCACTGCAGCAACATCCCTTACAAAATCGAATCCAGCACTGCTGAAGCTGTAGCTGATATGCGGAATGGGAATCCTGTCAACCTTGTACTCACAATGCCCCAGACGGGCCAACCTCTTCTGCTTTTTCTCTTCGGCGATTCGGATCTTATCAACTTTTGTAGGTATATATCCTAATCCATACCGATCTTTGTTGTCATAGAGTATTGGCATATCAATTGGTCCTTGTTAATATTTTCCAAGCCCTTTGCCTGGCTGATACCCATTTTCTATCATGATTTTTGCCACCATGAGAGAAGCTTCAGAAGGTCTAGGTTTCAACAGGGGACTTCCTTCTTTAACAAATGTGGCATTTGCTATCTCCAGTGCTTGGAAAGCCGTTTCAAAAGCCTCCTCAGCTGCTTCAATATAAGGAGTATTTGATGGTTGCGTCACCAATACATCTTCTTCCCCGGAAATGACTATAAGTTTCCCATTTGCGATAAACTTCACTTTTTGATGCAAGGAAGAGGGTACCGCACCACTAGTATGAATCCAAGGTCTTCCCAATAAGCAAGTATAAGTCGGGTTTATGTCCATTACTTGGAATAAGATCTGAAAAGTGCATGGTCCTATTTTCATAGGTAGTTCAATTTCCCCCACTGATTCTCTCCTTGATCCATCAAATGCTTTGACGATCATATTGCTTGGCTTCAAGAGGGATGTGTCAATCGGGAGCCTAGCAAAGGTTCTTTTGGTCATGACATTTAACGATGACCCATTATCTATCAAAACCCTTGCCACCTGACAACCTCGATACATCATGGAAATGTGAAGGGCTTCGATGTGACCAGTCCCCTCAGGTGGAATTTCGTCATTCGTGTAAGTGATGTAATTGTCAGCAACTATATTATTCACTATGCCATCCAACCTTTCTACTGTGATATTATGGCTAACATGAGCCTGATTCAGCACCTTCAGCAATACATTCCTGTGTGGTTCAGAATTCATTAGTAGAGATAATAAAGAAATCCGAGCGGGTGTGTGGTTTAACTGGTCAATCACTTTATATTCACTTTGTTTGATAAACTTCAAGAATTCAAAAGCCTCTTCAGTGGAGACCTCTTTCTTGGTCTCAAAATCTTTTCGCTCTGATTCGGGCCCGTCAGGACCCATTTTGGCACTATCAACCTCGGGAAATATGACCCCTTCTCCTAATTTGCTAGTTTTTGCAGAAGATGGTTTTAATTCAACAGGACTATACATTCTTCCACTTCTAGTCATTCCCCCAACTCCAGCTATGTTGCTTACCTCTTTTGATTTGTCAGATACACCTGGGATACCAGTCAACGGCTTCCCGTATCTCCATGGCACTGATTTGTCCGACTTATAAGGGAAAGGGTTTGGCATCTCCCCTATCACTGGTTCCCACTGGGCTTCAGAGGGGTGTAACAACGCATTATCTGGAATATCGAGCACCGGTTCAATCTTCTGAATCGTCGCTGGGATATCATTGGTATCAAATTCGTCACTTGAGCTTCCCATCATGTTGATTTCATTACTATAACCTTTCTTCATTATCATGACCAGCTTGGCATCCATGAGTTTTTGCAACAATCGTTTAAAATCGTCACAATCTTCTAGAGTGTGACCTGTCCTCCCATGCATCTCACAAACTTCCAAATCGTTCCCCATTTCTTCTTTGACCAATACTTCAATCAAACCTTGTTTACACATCTCTTGAAATATGAATCTCATAGGCATCTTAACATCTACTAAACGTTCTATGCACATCTCTTCACAGAAATTTTCTACTGCATTGACCCCTTGGCTGGAATGGCTAGGTAAAGGGTTCCCTGAGACATTAGGAGCCACTTGCTTGAAATCTAACCACTTCGAGTCGATTAGGCTTTGAACTTTATACTTGAACGCTTTGTAGTTTTCTACTGAATGGCCCACCACTCCTGAATGATATATACAAGCCGTATTTGGATCATACCAACGTTCCGGATTTTCAGGAACTTTCCCGGGGACGGGAGTCACCACCCCTCGTTTTTGAAGGAAAGTAAAAAGTTCAGTGTAAGACATTGGGATAGGATCGAAGTTCACAATTTTTCTATCCTGGCTTTGGTATGTATTTAGGTTGGTTTGGGTTTGTGTTTTTAATTTGTTGAGGAGGATGTGTATGGCTTGTGTTTGTGGTTGCTTGGGAAGTATAAGTTTGGTTTATGCTTGGGATCGGTGGAGGTAAATATGATTGGTTAGGATTTATAGCTTGTGGTGTGAAATATGTTTGGGTGGGATTTTGTAGATAATGAATAATTGGTGCATGGTACTGGTGGGGGTTCTGATGAACATATGTATTGGGCTGATATTGAGTCCCCTATGGGCAGGAGGTATAAGTATTGGTGTAAGCATTCTTAGAATAATGGTTGGTTCTTTGATATCCCTTCCCTTCATTAGTTACGGCATGAGTTTCTCCTTCCTTCTTTTTCACAAAATTTGGTCTCTTTCCAGTGCTCGGTCCGAGATTGTCTCCTGTGATCTTTCCACACCTCAATCCACTGTCAATTCGTTCTCCCACCTTTTTTAAAGCATTGAAACTATTAGCAGTACTACTCACCATGCGATCATAATAGGGATTTTGAAGAGTCTCTATAAATAATGAGATTTGTTCCTCCTCCTCTATGCGAGGCATAACTTGGGCAGCCACGGCTCTCCACCTTTGTGTATATTCTCTAAAACTCTCATTCTGTTTTTGGAACATACTTTGAAGCTGAGTGCGGTCAGGTGCCGAATCTTCATTGTACTTGTAATACTTAACAAAAGCGTCAGCCAAGTCCCTGAAAGTTCTGATATTGTCTTTTTCTAATCGTATATACCAATTCAAAGCCCCGGCAACGAGACTATCTTGGAAGCAATGGATCAATAACTTGTCATCCTTGTGGTATGCCGACATTTTCCGTACATACATATGGAGGTGAGTATTTGGGCAGGTAGTTCCATTGTACTTCTCAAATTCTGGCAGCTTGAATTTTGGGGGCAAAATAACTTTCGGGACTAAACACATCTCAAAAGCATCTTTTAGTCCTCGATAGTTTGCTCCTTCAATTGCTTTCAATCTTTCCTCTATCAGATCCAACTTCTCTTTCTCCTTGCCTTGAGTGCCATTAGGAAAGTGTGGTTTATTCCCCCCAAGCCTTGCTCCGGGTATGTGCGGAATGAGATGGGCTTGTGGCCCAGAAGTGATGTATGATTGGTGAACCACATGTGTAGGGTCTTCTTCAGCGTCGACGTGCGGAGTTAGTTCCTCGTGGACAGGAACCTCTTCAGCGAAAGGTGGTACATATCCTGGAGGAAGTCCGTAGGGTGGCCAATTGATCGTAGAGTATACGTGTTGCCCAGATGCACCGTGTTGATTATTATGAACGTTTGGGGTGAAACCCGGAGGATATTGGGGAGAAACAAGCTGTTCAACATCATCGGTTTTAGGATTCCCATTCCCATTTGATTCATTTTTTTGTAATGTGAGTATCATTTCCATCATCTTATTCATTTGACTTTTGAGCTCCGCTAACTCTGTATCATTCTTTTGATTCGCCTCTCGTTCTTCCATAATCTTGACTTGCAATCGAGTCCGGTAAGGGTGCTTTGGAGGCAGTTTTCCTATTTCCAGATTTTTTTTTTGAATATTTAATAAAAATTTATGAAAGATGGAGAAATGAATGAATGAATGATTGTGATCCAAAATTGTAAATTTTATTTCCAAATCTCCCTTATTACAAAATCAAATTCCAACGAAAAAACATAAAAACTCATCTAGTCCTACCATTATTACTGCAATCGCTTATTCTAAAAAAAAAATCTTCTTTTCTCCTACTTCAATAGAAATTCCCAAAATATTCCAATTCTTTCTTGATGGTGACTAAGAATTCGCGGGCCTTCCCAGGTGGTGCTTCCTCCTCAGCTTCTTCAGCCTCTCTTGCCCTTTTTTGCGCCTTCCTTGCAAGTCCTTGGATATCATTAAGAAGTTGGCAGGTTTTTTGGAGAAGATCTTTGTGCTGCCCTTCAAAGTGTTGACTTATATCACTCCAATAGACTCTATCCGCATCCAGGGACACTTTTTCTTCTTGTAGCAGAAAAATAGTTTTGCTGCTTTCCTCTAGTTTTGACTTTAAATATTTTAATTCTGAACGCATGGCTCCATTTTTTTGGTTGAGGGAAGCAATCATTTTGTTTTTCTCAGAAAGTGAAACATCAAGGTCTAAGTATTCATTTTTCCATCTTCGAGTTTGTTGTTCCATCCAAGCAGACCTTCCTTTTTCAACTTGCATCTCCTCTTCAATCCTTCGCAATTTGTTATTCCCTAACTCCTTTGTTTCAAGCTCTTTTTCCTTCAGCTGTTGGTACATTATTTCGTATCTTCCTTCAGCCTCGGCAACATAATCAAATGGTTCATTGAAATTATGGATAGGAAGATGAGGACCTTCAACTTTAGGGGCTACAAAGCCTTTTCCGCGGTTAGCCTGCCATAGAGGATATCCGGGAGTAGTTCCTGTAGAAGATCCTTGCTTCACATATCGAACGTCCTTCCAGGCTTCGGTGGCTTCTTTGACTTTCATGGCTACATTCTCGTCACTGTACGAGAATTCGAAATCAGCTAGACCATGGGTCATGGGGATAAATTGTTTTGACCCCAACTGTCTTCTAACTAGGGTAGGAGCATAGCCAATAACTCCCCATGGGCCTATGAGAGGAACCCAAGGTTTATCTCCACACCTATACACTGCATAGGTATGAGACATCCAGGGAGCCATCCAAATTACTTCCTGCAAACCTAGGAAGAACATAATCCACTGATTCTTTGTCGGCATTTCAAGAGGCCATGCCGCATTACCATATTCTCTTGCTGGGTTATGAAACCCCGGTCTATACAGATTCCATTCGATCTTAGGGAAATTGAAGCATGTTAGGACGGGAAGATGACTGATCATCCAGATGGTCAAGAGCTGAGTACAACCTCGGAATCGTCCTCTCTTATTAAGCCTACAATGATTCAATGATCGGATAGTTTCCGCCAAGATGGGTATTGCTGGATTCACCTTATGCTCTATTTGCTCAAATAGCTTGACTATCTGACCATCAATTCGCCCCTTTACCCTTGGAAAGATTACCAATCCATAAATGGCAAGAGCAAACGCAGTCAGCCCATGATCTGTATCTATGTTGTTTTGGACAAACTGTAAGAGATAGTGAGCACTCAGGTTACCCTTCTTATCTATCATCTGATCTTGAATTTCAGTGACATGAATGTCCAACAATCTTGAGAGTATCCTAGCAGTAGTTTTCCTTTCGTAAGGGAAATAGACCTTTTCTTTTGAAGGTATATCCACATTTATTATTTTGTAATACTCTTCGATCGTAGGAACCATATCAATGTGCTGGAAGGTAAAGCATCGGAGCGAAGGATCCCAGAAGTGTAGCATAGCCTTCAACATCGGAATGTTGGGTCGGACTTGAATGAGGAACGCTATGAGCCCATATTTCTTAGCAAAGTCTTCGGACCTCCTCATTTGTTGCCAAACTTGTTTCAAAGCTCTCAAATCGTTTGGTTCAAAGTCAATTTTCCCTATTGCTGACAAGGGGATAACGACTCCCTTAGGCAGGCAATCTCCTTCTTCTCGCTGTATAGCTTCTGACTCTTCTATGACTTTTGACCTATCTTCAACCACAACTGACTGGGAGGACATGCCGAATTTATCCATGCTTTCGAAGAATTGGAGTAATAATCTGAGATTTGGCAATAATATTACAATTTTGGATCGTGAATGCAAATGGATATGTGTAAACAAATACGAAATAAAAGAAAACAAGGATTTATTTTAAATGCAAGGTGGTTAATTGATCCATAGCTTTAAAAGGAAATTCCAAAGACACGAAGTAATTTCTAAAGTCAAAAAAGATGCAAAGGGTAGGTTCTATGACTCCTATCAACAGGTCCCCAAACTGCCCCTTGTCATGATCAATTTGATTGACAAAGGGTCTCCTATCCTTGCCCATCATAGGCTTCAAGCGGAAAGGATTCAGTTTGAGCGAGGGGTTTTCATGAGCCTATACGGAGACCGAAGGTCTCTCAAGGCAACACTACTTAACCCTCTATCTAAACCTAAAAGGTGTTGGGCCCGGGTATAGGGCTTATGCATGGAAACGATAAATAATCAATAAGGCACAAGTACGTAGAAATAAAAATGAAAAACCAAACAAAATAAAAAATAAAATAAAAATTTAAATCAAACAATACATAGAGACCAAAAAAATTATGGCTTAACCCTCAAATTTCCCCAGCGGAGTCGCCAGCTGTCGCAACCGTCCCGAAGGGCGCCGCGAAAAAATATGAAAAAAAGATAATTATATAATTAATTTAATATTTAAATTAATTAAAGAGATTTGAAGTCGCCACCAATTGATTTATCCATAAAAATGGAATGGTGCAATTGGACACCTAAAAAAAATGGTCTGCGTATCAGAGTTTGGATTAGGGGGTTGATTACGACGGTTACCTATTTGGTCTATATTATTTGCTTGATTATTTTGGTTTGGTTTTCAATTATTAATAAAAAAAAATTGTTCATTATTTTTATTTTATATATCCCACTTTTATCAGCATATTATCAAAGATGATAAATGACTATGATTGAGAAATGGGTTGCCTAAATAGCAATTTTTCTGCTGAATAAAATCAAATCCTATAACATTTGGATATAACAATGGTGAATTTAAAACTTCTATTTTAATAAAGATTTATAAAAATTAGTTCTAAAAATTATTTAAAAATGATTTATTTACAAAATTTCCTTTTCGATATAAAATTGTGTTGCGGAAAAAAAATTCTAAACTTGTAAGCAAAAATAATTATTTTTAATTGTTTATATTCACCATTGTTATAACGGTTAAGGATCAATGAATTTATTCACATTGATTTTAACACTAAAAAGAAATTTAACGAAATATTTACTTTTGATTTTTGTCATTTAGATTTAGCCAACACTCATGGCCAACTCTAATATAAAAAATATGCCTCAAGATAATTAGGTAAAATTTACGGAACCGCAACCACGTCCTTTTCCTAATTTCTATCGTCGGCAACTTTAAAGTATTACTTTTACCTTAAAATTCCAAACTTATAATTTTTTAGAACCAAACCCAGCCAACACTCATGGCCAAATCCGATTGTAAAGAAATGCCTCAAGACTAATGGATAGACTTTTGTGTAACCGTCACTCCGGACATCTTCCAAATTTTCCGTCATCGGCTTTAATTCATGAATATTTTTTTTATTAATGTCTTATCGCAAAATTTTAAAACGGGATCAATCAAAAATAACTTTAATAAATAATGTTATCGCAATTCTTTTGCTTTAAAAAATACTTTTTCAGTTTCTTCTACTCTCTTCTTATTCCAAAACTCATTGGGTTATCTCCCTCTCTAGTTCTGTGTCCTTCTTAAATCAACAGTTTTGGCCTTAGCTGCTGACAGTGAAACAATGGGTGGTTCGAAGTAATTTTAACTGCAAAGACACTGAGGCCCTCGAACTATGTTAAATCATTTTACCGCAATCCAACCACAAACATATAATTAAAATCATATAATCATTTCGTTAAAAAAAAATCTAAACATATAATTAGGATCATATAATTATTAAACATATAAAAAAAAACTAAAGAGGATGGATTAAGTGATAAGTAATACTACATATGATCGATCAACCCGGACAATAGTATCCAATTGGAGTAAAAAGAAAAAAAAATAAAAAAATTAGGACAAAATCACAACTTTAGAACCATCAGAGAAACAAATTATACACAGTCTCTTCACATAATTAGCAGAAAATAAAGTAATAAAAAAAATACAAAAAGGGAACCTAATTGTTGAATGCCGCCGCTACCGCCGCCGTCCACCGTAACAACCGCCATACACCGCCGCTGCTACTCTTCTCTGTATTTCGTTTTTTTTTTCAGTGCTCTTTTTTTTGTTCCTTTTTTCGTGTTATTTGAAGCCCTATTTAAAGGAGTAGAACTTTGCAAAGAGCAATATCAACCGAATCACTTAATTTTAGTTCGAATCCAACTTTTAATCCGAGCGCAGATTTCCCAGGAGAAGAAGAGAAGAAAAAGATTGCATTATGGAATAGGGACATGCAGCAAGGAGTTGAGTAGGGAAATAAAAAAAAACGAATCAAAATATTAATTGATAATGATTGGAGATAAGGAGAAACATTGTAGGAGATGAAAAATTGATTGGAGATTGAGAATGATTTGGGGATTTAGATTTTTTTTATCTGAGAAAAAAAAAGGAAGAAAACAACGAAGCAGCAGTGGCTGCTTGCTGCTTGCTGCATGTTGTTGCCATGAGTTAGGCATTATTAGGTTTAGGTTTTAAAACTTAGTTTGGGCCAAACGGCCCAAACCCCCTTTCCTCTTTTTTTTTTTTTTTAAAAAAAAAAACCTTTTATTTAAAACTTTTTTTTTTAAAATAACTCAATACACACTAATAATACATTCAAACAAGTTTTTTTTATTTTTTCTCACTATTTATTTAATTATACAAATTTGAGAATAAAAATTTAATTAACCCAAAATTTTTACAAAATAATATTTTTGACCCCGGACAAAATTGGGTGTCAACAGCTGTCCCTCTTTACTTGTTGCTTATTAGATGGCAAACAAAGTGGAGTTTGTATGCTGTCAAGATAAGTAATGAGTAAAGACGTAGACACCAATTTTGTTGAAGAGAGCGTCAGATATTGAAAGAACTAAAATAAGTCGGAGTTTTTTTTTTTGTTAAACTTTGGAAATATAAACGATGATAAATAAATCTGAGGACGCAGGTCGGGGTACTGCCGGAACTCAGGAACTGGAAATAAAGTAATGAAAACGAGGACGCAGGTCGGGGTACTGCCGGAGCTCGTGATAGAGAAAATTAAAAATAATTAAAGCCGAGGACGCAGGTCGGGGTACTGCCGGAACTCGGGAATTGAAAATAAAATAATGAAAACGAGGACGCAGGTCGGGGTACTGCCGGAACTCGTGATAGAGAAAAAAAATAATTAAAACCGAGGACGCAGGTCGGGGTACTGCCGGAACTCGGGAACTGAAAATAAAATAATGGAAACGAGGACGCAGGTCGGGGTACTGCCGGAACTCGGGAACTGAAAATAAAACAAAATAATGAAAACGAGGACGCAGGTCGGGGTACGGCCGGAACTCGTGGTAGAGAAAAATAAAAATAATTAAAACCGAGGATGCAGGTCGGGGTACTGCCGGAACTCGTGGTAGAGAAAAATAAAAATAATTAAAACCGAGGATGCAGGTCGGGGTACTGCCGGAACTCGTGGTAGAGAAAAATAAAAATAATTAAAACCGAGGATGCAGGTCGGGGTACTGCCGGAACTCGGGAACTGAAAATAAAATAATGAAAACGAGGACGCAGGTCGGGGTACTGCCGGAACTCGGGGACTGAAAATAAAATAATAAAAACGAGGATGCAGGTCGGGGTACTGCCGGAACTCATGGTAAAGGAAATTAAAAATAAAACTTAAAGTAGATTTGAGACATGCGACAATGATAGTAATCTTTGTTGTGGCTGTGAATGTCTATGAGCACTTACACTAATAATGAGAGGATATGTGATTTCGAATGCTTAATATGCATGGATATATTGACATGATGCAATGCACATGAGCCAAAAAAATAGGAAATTGATCATAATTTTGTCATTGTGACTACCCCCTTGGCACCCTTATGCATTATGCCATGCTTGAGAAGGGATTAGACCGGATCTCTTTCGCAGAATCAACAAACAGTTAATCACTTCTTTGGTTGCACTATGTTTCCCACCTCAGGGATCCCACTAAATATCTCGTAAAACATTATTGTTATTCACAAATATGACCTTTCTGCTTTAAACAAAAGTTTTACACAACATTTCTATATTGTCAATACAAGTTCGTGAATGAATGCATCATACCATGTGAAACATATTTAGGACTTTAAACAAGGTCATTCTTGACAAAGGCAAGATTTAGTAAACATATTTACATTTCTGCAAACGATCCTTTTTAATGAACCATGTTAATTTTTCCCATCAAGAATTTAGCACTCTCCCGCAATCAAAACGCTTTGGATTAAGAAAATTGCCCCAGTGTCCAGTTGTAGATTTCGAGTTTCACCTGGCTGTTCATCTCGCCTTTCTTTGCACCGGTTGTTTGCCATCTTTTTTTTTTATTATTTTCTTGAAAATAATAAAAAAAATCTGCCCCAGTTTGACCTGTGGTTGCTCTTGTGGACATTGTGTCTTGCATGGTACTAGCTTGAGGTACCTTCTTTTTTTTTTTTTTTAAAACGGTAGGTCGCCCTTTCGGGTTTTCAACCTAGTAAATTGCTCTAACTTCTGCCTAGGCCGCCTTTTCAGGTTTTCGACCTAACGAGCTCATTCTATTTTATTTTTTTAGTTTGCATGCTTCTTTAAAAATAGATACTTATGCTATGATCACTGTAAAGGAAATGGATTTTGTTTGTAATAATAACATGCATATAATATTTATTAGGATGCAGGATCTTTCTCTTGGAGTCAGTTTTCTTTTACCCTGATGTTTATCTCGAATTGTTCAATCTTCAACGAGGTCTTTTAAGCTTGTATCGTGACCTGGCTGAAGGTTTATGAAAAGAAAGGGTATATGGCTCAAAGCATTTTGTTTCCCCCCTTCTCCTTTTCTCCTTTTCTCCCATATCCTACCTCTCGACAAATCTCTTTTTTTTATCAACAACATTCAATCACTACTAGAAATTGTGAAGAGATCTTGATTTACTTTAACCATTGTCTGGATATCCATTGCAGATTCTCAGCGGGGTTCTCTTCCTCTCTTTTTTTTATATTATTATTCGGGAATTTTCCTCTTTTTTTTCTTTTTTCTTTCCTCTTTTTTTTTTTTGTATCCATATTCTGATCCCCACTCATCCCGTGACCAATTACTTTTGGGTTTTGAAACCAAGGTAGACTTTTTGTTAGTGATTGAATGCTGAGCAGAAAATTTGTCAAACGATTCTACCCGACCCTGGTTATGAATATTCAATAGGTAATATAGAAACGATCTCCATTCATGATGTCAAGGCTCAATGGGGTGACTAGGGGTATCTCCTTAGTGTTTGGGATTTACAAAGAAGCCTCATATCATTAGAAAAGAACTGTTCGAGAGTCCTCATCATATAGGATTTTATTTACATCCCCCTCCATCCTGATCCATGAATTAAACATTCTTTACTATGCATATGAAAAAAGGTTTAGTAAAACATTGATGTGATCAACGCATAAGAATATACTACTAAACAAACATACAACTTCCTTTTTCTTCTTTTTTTATTATTCTTTTTAGATACTCTCAAGCATAATACTTTTTTACAGCATCTGAATTCACTGAGAGTCGCAAGTCTTCTCCATCCATGTTGGTCAAAATCAGGGCCCCTCCAGAGAAAGCCTTTTTTACGACATAGGGTCCTTCATAATTCGGAGTCCACTTTCCCCTGTGATCTTTTTGGATAGGTAGAATCTTCTTAAGCACTAGATCCCCTTCTCGAAAGTGACGTGGGCGGACTTTCTTAGCATGAGCCTTAATAATTCTCTTTTGATACAATTGGCCATGACATAAAGCAACTAATCTCTTTCCTTCAATGAGACTTAACTGGTCAAAACGGGTTTGGAACCATTCAGGATATTTTGACACTGTTATAAATCCCGCTTCTAGCCACTTTTGTATTTCTTCTTTCACTTTCAACGAGATGTCAGTTTTCATCCTCCTTAATTTTTGTTTCACAGGTGGGCATTCAGGCTTCAATGGCAGCTTGTGCTCGTCTATGTTACGATCCAATCCCGGTATATCACGGTATGACCATGTAACAACTGAACCAACCTTTTTCGTTCACTGATTTTCAAGATTGTTCCAACTCTGATCTCTTTTTTATCATCCTCTCTCCCCAAGTTAATTACTTCAGTGGGCTCTTCATGAGGTTGAATTTCTCTAGCTTCTTGTTCAACCATTCGGAGTAATTCAGGATGTGTCTCCCAATTGTCATCATTATTCTCTTCTTCAGTCTGGCTAGGAAAGTGATCGAAATTGTATGATGGGTTATTAACATGATCATTATTTTCGGATTCGCAGTCAGATCTGCATTATTGGTGATTAGGTTAAATATTCAGTTATTTCATACTCTTTTCCTTTCTATAAAAAAAACGAAAAATCTATTTATTATTTTTTCATGATCCTTTTAAAGGAAAATAAAAAAAAAAGAAAACAAGATTAACGAAAACACATGCATTTATTCATGAAAACTTATTCTTGACAATATGATATGGAGTACGCCCTTTTTTAATGCTAAAAAGAAATCAATGGCTTTGGGCGGAACCAATGATTTCAAATACATTAATTACTTTTCCATGTGGCGCAAAAGTCGTGGGAATTCCTCCTCTATCCAGTTGTTCAACACGGTGCCGGGCGGATGTTGGATTATGAAGCTATCCATATCATTAGAGCAATCATCCATCACTGCAGCAACATCCCTTACAAAATCGAATCCAGCACTGCTGAAGCTGTAGCTGATATGCGGAATGGGAATCCTGTCAACCTTGTACTCACAATGCCCCAGACGGGCCAACCTCTTCTGCTTTTTCTCTTCGGCAATTCGGATCTTATCAACTTTTGTAGGTATATATCCTAATCCATACCGATCTTTGTTGTCATAGAGTATTGGCATATCAATTGGTCCTTGTTAATATTTTCCAAGCCCTTTGCCTGGCTGATACCCATTTTCTATCATGATTTTTGCCACCATGAGAGAAGCTTCAGAAGGTCTAGGTTTCAACAGGGGACTTCCTTCTTTAACAAATGTGGCATTTGCTATCTCCAGTGCTTGGAAAGCCGTTTCAAAAGCCTCCTCAGCTGCTTCAATATAAGGAGTATTTGATGGTTGCGTCACCAATACATCTTCTTCCCCGGAAATGACTATAAGTTTCCCATTTGCGATAAACTTCACTTTTTGATGCAAGGAAGAGGGTACCGCACCACTAGTATGAATCCAAGGTCTTCCCAATAAGCAAGTATAAGTCGGGTTTATGTCCATTACTTGGAATAAGATCTGAAAAGTGCATGGTCCTATTTTCATAGGTAGTTCAATTTCCCCCACTGATTCTCTCCTTGATCCATCAAATGCTTTGACGATCATATTGCTTGGCTTCAAGAGGGATGTGTCAATCGGGAGCCTAGCAAAGGTTCTTTTGGTCATGACATTTAACGATGACCCATTATCTATCAAAACCCTTGCCACCTGACAACCTCGATACATCATGGAAATGTGAAGGGCTTCGATGTGACCAGTCCCCTCAGGTGGAATTTCGTCATCCGTGTAAGTGATGTAATTGTCAGCAACTATATTATTCACTATGCCATCCAACCTTTCTACTGTGATATTATGGCTAACATGAGCCTGATTCAGCACCTTCAGCAATACATTCCTGTGTGGTTCAGAATTCATTAGTAGAGATAATAACGAAATCCGAGCGGGTGTGTGGTTTAACTGGTCAATCACTTTATATTCACTTTGTTTGATAAACTTCAAGAATTCAAAAGCCTCTTCAGTGGAGACCTCTTTCTTGGTCTCAAAATCTTTTCGCTCTGATTCGGGCCCGTCAGGACCCATTTTGGCACTATCAACCTCGGGAAATATGACCCCTTCTCCTAATTTGCTAGTTTTTGCAGAAGATGGTTTTAATTCAACAGGACTATACATTCTTCCACTTCTAGTCATTCCCCCAACTCCAGCTATGTTGCTTACCTCTTTTGATTTGTCAGATACACCTGGGATACCAGTCAACGGCTTCCCGTATCTCCATGGCACTGATTTGTCCGACTTATAAGGGAAAGGGTTTGGCATCTCCCCTATCACTGGTTCCCACTGGGCTTCAGAGGGGTGTAACAACGCATTATCTGGAATATCGAGCACCGGTTCAAACTTCTGAATCGTCGCTGGGATATCATTGGTATCAAATTCGTCACTTGAGCTTCCCATCATGTTGATTTCATTACTATAACCTTTCTTCATTATCATGACCAGCTTGGCATCCATGAGTTTTTGCAACAATCGTTTAAAATCGTCACAATCTTCTAGAGTGTGACCTGTCCTCCCATGCATCTCACAAACTTCCAAATCGTTCCCCATTTCTTCTTTGACCAATACTTCAATCAAACCTTGTTTACACATCTCTTGAAATATGAATCTCATAGGCATCTTAACATCCACTAAACGTTCTATGCACATCTCTTCACAGAAATTTTCTACTGCATTGACCCCTTGGTTGGAATGGCTAGGTAAAGGGTTCCCTGAGACATTAGGAGCCACTTGCTTGAAATCTAACCACTTCGAGTCGATTAGGCTTTGAACTTTATACTTGAACGCTTTGCAGTTTTCTACTGAATGGCCCACCACTCCTGAATGATATATACAAGCCGTATTTGGATCATACCAACGTCCCGGATTTTCAGGAACTTTCCCGGGGACGGGAGTCACCACCCCTCGTTTTTGAAGGAAAGTAAAAAGTTCAGTGTAAGACATTAGGATAGGATCGAAGTTCACAATTTTTCTATCCTGGCTTTGGTATGTATTAGGTTGGTTTGGGTTTGTGTTTTTAATTTGTTGAGGAGGATGTGTATGGCTTGTGTTTGTGGTTGCTTGGGAAGTATAAGTTTGGTTTATGCTTGGGATCGGTGGAGGTAAATATGATTGGTTAGGATTTATAGCATGTGGTGTGAAATATGTTTGGGTGGGATTTTGTGGATAATGAATAATTGGTGCATGGTACTGGTGGGGGTTCTGATGAACATATGTATTGGGCTGATATTGAGTCCCCTGTGGGCGGGAGGTATAAGTATTGGTGTAAGCATTCTTAGAATAATGGTTGGTTCTTTGATATCCCTTCCCTTCATTAGTTACGGCATGAGTTTCTCCTTCCTTCTTTTTCACAAAATTTGGTCTCTTTCCAGTGCTCGGTCCGAGATTGTCTCCTGTGATCTTTCCACACCTCAATCCACTGTCAATTCGTTCTCCCACCTTTTTTAAAGCATTGAAACTATTAGCAGTACTACTCACCATGCGATCATAATAGGGATTTTGAAGAGTCTCTATAAATAATGAGATTTGTTCCTCCTCCTCTATGCGAGGCATAACTTGGGCAGCCACGGCTCTCCACCTTTGTGTATATTCTCTAAAACTCTCATTCTGTTTTTGGAACATACTTTGAAGCTGAGTGCGGTCAGGTGCCGAATCTTCATTGTACTTGTAATCTTAACAAAAGCGTCAGCCAAGTCCCTGAAAGTTCTGATATTGTCTTTTTCTAATCGTATATACCAATTCAAAGCCCCGGCAACGAGACTATCTTGGAAGCAATGGATCAATAACTTGTCATCCTTGTGGTATGCCGACATTTTCCGTACATACATATGGAGGTGAGTATTTGGGCAGGTAGTTCCATTGTACTTCTCAATTTCTGGCAGCTTGAATTTTGGGGGCAAAATAACTTCCGGGACTAAACACATCTCAAAAGCATCTTTTAGTCCTCGATAGTTTGCTCCTTCAATTGCTTTCAATCTTTCCTCTATCAGATCCAACTTCTCTTTCTCTTTGCCTTGAGTGCCATTAGGAAAGTGTGGTTTATTCCCCCCAAGCCTTGCTCCGGGTATGTGCGGAATGAGATGGGCTTGTGGCCCAGAAGTGATGTATGATTGGTGAACCACATGTGTAGGGTCTTCTTCAGCGTCGACGTGCGGAGTTAGTTCCTCGTGGACAGGAACCTCTTCAGCGAAAGGTGGTACATATCCTGGAGGAAGTCCGTAGGGTGGCCAATTGACCGTAGAGTATACGTGTTGCCCAGATGCACCGTGTTGATTATTATGAACGTTTGGGGTGAAACCCGGAGGATATTGGGGAGAAACAAGCTGTTCAACATCATCGGTTTTAGGATTCCCATTCCCATTTGATTCATTTTTTTGTAATGTGAGTATCATTTCCATCATCTTATTCATTTGACTTTTGAGCTCCGCTAACTCTGTATCATTCTTTTGATTCGCCTCTCGTTCTTCCATAATCTTGACTTGCAATCGAGTCCGGTAAGGGTGCTTTGGAGGCAGTTTTCCTATTTCCAGATTTTTTTTTTGAATATTTAATAAAAATTTATGAAAGATGAAGAAATGAATGAATGAATGATTGTGATCCAAAATTGTAAATTTTATTTCCAAATCTCCCTTATTACAAAATCAAATTCCAACGAAAAAACATAAAAACTCATCTAGTCCTACCATTATTACTGCAATCGCTTATTCTAAAAAAAAATCTTCTTTTCTCCTACTTCAATAGAAATTCCCAAAATATTCCAATTCTTTCTTGATGGTGACTAAGAATTCGCGGGCCTTCCCAGGTGGTGCTTCCTCCTCAGCTTCTTCAGCCTCTCTTGCCCTTTTTTGCGCCTTCCTTGCAAGTCCTTGGATATCATTAAGAAGTTGGCAGGTTTTTTGGAGAAGACCTTTGTGCTGCCCTTCAAAGTGTTGACTTATATCACTCCAATAGACTCTATCCGCATCCAGGGACACTTTTTCTTCTTGTAGCAGAAAAATAGTTTTGCTGCTTTCCTCTAGTTTTGACTTTAAATATTTTAATTCTGAACGCATGGCTCCATTTTTTTGGTTGAGGGAAGCAATCATTTTGTTTTTCTCAGAAAGTGAAACATCAAGGTCTAAGTATTCATTTTTCCATCTTCGAGTTTGTTGTTCCATCCAAGCAGACCTTCCTTTTTCAACTTGCATCTCCTCTTCAATCCTTCGCAATTTGTTATTCCCGAACTCCTTAGTTTCAAGCTCTTTTTCCTTCAGCTGTTGGTACATTATTTCGTATCTTCCTTCAGCCTCGGCAACATAATCAAATGGTTCATTGAAATTATGGATAGGAAGATGAGGACCTTCAACTTTAGGGGCTACAAAGCCTTTTCCGCGGTTAGCCTGCCATAGAGGATATCCGGGAGTAGTTCCTGTAGAAGATCCTTGCTTCACATATCGAACGTCCTTCCAGGCTTCGGTGGCTTCTTTGACTTTCATGGCTACATTCTCGTCACTGTACGAGAATTCGAAATCAGCTAGACCATGGGTCATGGGGATAAATTGTTTTGACCCCAACTGTCTTCTAACTAGGGTAGGAGCATAGCCAATAACTCCCCATGGGCCTATGAGAGGAACCCAAGGTTTATCTCCACACCTATACACTGCATAGGTATGAGACATCCAGGGAGCCATCCAAATTACTTCCTGCAAACCTAGGAAGAACATAATCCACTGATTCTTTGTCGGCATTTCAAGAGGCCATGCCGCATTACCATATTCTCTTGCTGGGTTATGAAACCCCGGTCTATACAGATTCCATTCGATCTTAGGGAAATTGAAGCATGTTAGGACGGGAAGATGACTGATCATCCAGATGGTCAAGAGCTGAGTACAACCTCGGAATCGTCCTCTCTTATTAAGCCTACAATGATTCAATGATCGGATAGTTTCCGCCAAGATGGGTATTGCTGGATTCACCTTATGCTCTATTTGCTCAAATAGCTTGACTATCTGACCATCAATTCGCCCCTTTACCCTTGGAAAGATTACCAATCCATAAATGGCAAGAGCAAACGCAGTCAGCCCATGATCTGTATCTATGTTGTTTTGGACAAACTGTAAGAGATAGTGAGCACTCAGGTTACCCTTCTTATCTATCATCTGATCTTGAATTTCAGTGACATGAATGTCCAACAATCTTGAGAGTATCCTAGCAGTAGTTTTCCTTTCGTAAGGGAAATAGACCTTTTCTTTTGAAGGTATATCCACATTTATTATTTTGTAATACTCTTCGATCGTAGGAACCATATCAATGTGCTGGAAGGTAAAGCATCGGAGCGAAGGATCCCAGAAGTGTAGCATAGCCTTCAACATCGGAATGTTGGGTCGGACTTGAATGAGGAACGCTATGAGCCCATATTTCTTAGCAAAGTCTTCGGACCTCCTCATTTGTTGCCAAACTTGTTTCAAAGCTCTCAAATCGTTTGGTTCAAAGTCAATTTTCCCTATTGCTGGCAAGGGGATAACGACTCCCTTAGGTAGGCAATCTCCTTCTTCTCGCTGTATAGCTTCTGACTCTTCTATGACTTTTGACCTATCCTCAACCACAACTGACTGGGAGGACATGCCGAATTTATCCATGCTTTCGAAGAATTGGAGTAATAATCTGAGATTTGGCAATAATATTACAATTTTGGATCGTGAATGCAAATGGATATGTGTAAACAAATACGAAATAAAAGAAAACAAGGATTTATTTTAAATGCAAGGTGGTTAATTGATCCATAGCTTTAAAAGGAAATTCCAAAGACACGAAGTAATTTCTAAAGTCAAAAAAGATGCAAAGGGTAGGTTCTATGACTCCTATCAACAGGTCCCCAAACTGCCCCTTGTCATGATCAATTTGATTGACAAAGGGTCTCCTATCCTTGCCCATCATAGGCTTCAAGCGGAAAGGATTCAGTTTGAGAGAGGGGTTTTCATGAGCCTATACGGAGACCGAAGGTCTCTCAAGGCAACACTACTTAACCCTCTATCTAAACCTAAAAGGTGTTGGGCCCGGGTATAGGGCTTATGCATGGAAACGATAAATAATCAATAAGGCACAAGTATGTAGAAATAAAAATAAAAAACCAAACAAAATAAAAAATAAAATAAAAATTTAAATCAAACAATACATAGAGACCAAAAAAATTATGGCTTAACCCTCAAATTTCCCCAGCGGAGTCGCCAGCTGTCGCAACCGTCCCGAAGGGCGCCGCGAAAAAATATGAAAAAAAGATAATTATATAATTAATTTAATATTTAAATTAATTAAAGAGATTTGGAGTCGCCACCAATTGATTTATCCATAAAAATGGAATGGTGCAATTGGACACCTAAAAAAAATGGTCTGCGTATCAGAGTTTGGATTAGGGGGTTGATTACGAGTGGGGAAGGTATTAGCACCCTACCACGTCCGTTCTAAGAACGGTTACCTATTTGGTCTATATTATTTGCTTGATTATTTTGGTTTGGTTTTCAATTATTAATAAAAAAAAATTGTTCATTATTTTTATTTTATATATCCCACTTTTATCAGCATATTATCAAAGATGATAAATGACTATGATTGAGAAATGGGTTGCCTAAATAGCAATTTTTCTGCTGAATAAAATCAAATCCTATAACATTTGGATATAACAATGGTGAATTTAAAACTTCTATTTTAATAAAGATTTATAAAAATTAGTTCTAAAAATTATTTCAAAATGATTTATTTACAAAATTTCCTTTTCGATATAAAATTGTGTTGCGGAAAAAAAATTCTAAACTTGTAAGCAAAAATAATTATTTTTAATTGTTTATATTCACCATTGTTATAACGGTTAAGGATCAATGAATTTATTCACATTGATTTTAACACTAAAAAGAAATTTAACGAAATATTTACTTTTGATTTTTGTCATTTAGATTTAGCCAACACTCATGGCCAACTCTAATATAAAAAATATGCCTCAAGATAATTAGGTAAAATTTACGGAACCGCAACCACGTCCTTTTCCTAATTTCTATCGTCGGCAACTTTAAAGTATTACTTTTACCTTAAAATTCCAAACTTATAATTTTTTAGAACCAAACCCAGCCAACACTCATGGCCAAATCCGATTGTAAAGAAATGTCTCAAGACTAATGGATAGACTTTTGTGTAACCGTCACTCCGGACATCTTCCAAATTTTCCGTCATCGGCTTTAATTCATGAATATTTTTTTTATTAATGTCTTATCGCAAAATTTTAAAACGGGATCAATCAAAAATAACTTTAATAAATAATGTTATCGCAATTCTTTTGCTTTAAAAAAAAACTTTTTCAGTTTCTTCTACTCTCTTCTTATTCCAAAACTCATTGGGTTATCTCCCTCTCTAGTTCTGTGTCCTTCTTAAATCAACAGTTTTGGCCTTAGCTGCTGACAGTGAAACAATGGGTGGTTCGAAGTGATTTTAACTGCAAAGACACTGACGCCCTCGAACTATGTTAAATCATTTTACCGCAATCCAACCACAAACATGTAATTAAAATCATATAATCATTTCGTTAAAAAAAAATCTAAACATATAATTAGGATCATATAATTATTAAACATATAAAAAAAACTAAAGAGGATGGATTAAGTGATAAGTAATACTACATATGATCGATCAACCCGGACAATAGTATCCAATTGGAGTAAAAAGAAAAAAAAATAAAAAAATTAGGACAAAATCACAACTTTAGAACCATCAGAGAAACAAATTATACACAGTCTCTTCACATAATTAGCAGAAAATAAAGTAATAAAAAAAAATACAAAAAGGGAACCTAATTGTTGAATGCCGCCGCTACCGCCGCCGTCCACCGTAACAACCGCCATACACCGCCGCTGCTACTCTTCTTTGTATTTCGTTTTTTTTTCAGTGCTCTTTTTTTTGTTCCTTTTTTCGTGTTATTTGAAGCCCTATTTAAAGGAGTAGAACTTTGCAAAGAGCAATATCAACCGAATCACTTAATTTTAGTTCGAATCCAACTTTTAATCCGAGCGCAGATTTCCCAAGAGAAGAAGAGAAGAAAAAGATTGCATTATGGAATAGGGACATGCAGCAAGGAGTTGAGTAGGGAAATAAAAAAAAACGAATCAAAATATTAATTGATAATGATTGGAGATAAGGAGAAACATTGTAGGAGATGAAAAATTGATTGGAGATTGAGAATGATTTGGGGATTTAAATTTTTCTTTATCTGAGAAAAAAAAAGGAAGAAAACAACGAAGCAGCAGCAGCGGCTGCTTGCTGCTTGCTGCACGTTGTTTCCATGAGTTAGGCATTATTAGGTTTAGGTTTTAAAACTTAGTTTGGGCCAAACGGCCCAAACCCCCTTTCCTCTTTTTTTTTTTTTTTAAAAAAAAAACCTTTTATTTAGAACTTTTTTTTTAAAAATAACTCAATACACACTAATAATACATTCAAACAAGTTTTTTTTATTTTTTCTCACTATTTATTTAATTATACAAATTTGAGAATAAAAATTTAATTAACCCAAAATTTTTACAAAATAATATTTTTTACCCCGGACAAAATTGGGTGTCAACAGTATGAATGTTGTACTTGACTTTTGTGAATACGTTTTGATATGGAATAAAAGGAATGCAGTGTAGTTGATCCTTGGATGCCCCGGCACACTAGGCGCCCTGCAAGGTGGTGAATTGCCTGCTAGGGCCTAATTGCCTGTCAGGCGAATTGCCCATTAGGTCCTAAATTCCCGTTAGGCGTCGGTGCGCCAATGGATCAATACACTGCATAACCACCTGAAAAAGTTAATAAATTGTGGACTGGAATTGAGAAATGAATAATTAATGGAAAGGTAATTAATTGCGTTGTCCTAACGGGTGATGCCTAATGGGTGTCTCAGTCCTGACAGGTGTAAAGTCCCTAGTAGGTGCCGAATTGCCTAGCAGGTGCGCTAATTCCTAGTGGTGCAAAAATAAAAAGAAAAAGAGAATATGGTTTGTATGTTGTCCTCTGACCGTGAGGAGACATATAATGTATATGTGGTTTGTATGTTGTCCTCTGACCGTGAGGAGACATACAATGTATAAGTGGGTATGTTGGCCTCTGACCGTGAGGTGACGTACAGTATTGTGAATTATGGAAAGAGAATGAAATATGGGAATGTATTTAAAAATAGTTAATAAGTGAATGTGAAACATTTTATTAATCCATGGCTTGATTTACTTATTATCCTTGAGTTTTTGTTATATACCATTTTACTATCTTTTAATCCCCTGTGTTGTGAAAAGGTCTCACCCTTATGTGGTTAACATATTAGGTACTTGAGCAAGGAGCTTGGAGATCAGAGTGCTCAGCGGATCAGTCGAAAGAAAGGAACTCAAGTGTATTTTATTATATTGTAATTGAAAGCCCCCAACGCTATTTGTGAACTCTGATTTATAAAAGAAAATTTAAAGTCCTATGTTTCATTTTTCAAACGTTTATTGTTTATTATTCATTATAATACGGGGTGTTACATTTATGGTATCAGAGCAGTTCTTTCCTTTCGACCTGAGGGAAAGTAATCTCGATCCCGCTGCGACACTCTCATCTCAAGCTTCCTGACCAGAGGTGAGACCCATACAAGTGAAAACTTTTGAATATCAAGTGAATTTGTATATGTTTGATACTATTGTTGAGTATATTTGAAATGAACCGAATGGGTTTATGTTTGCATAGGGAACACCGACAATTGACAATGTAAAAGAAATCATTTATGGAAACCAAAGAGAATAGAATTCTTTGGAAACTAAGCAGGATCCCTTAGTGATTCAAAGAATTGGATATTCTGAGTATGCACCCAATTGCAAACAAGAAACCTAATTGGTATGAACACGATTAGTCGAGAGTGTAAATGTTGAGTTTTTGGACTAATCGAAAGTTAAAGTTTTATACAAAGGAAATCTAATTAATGTCAATGCATTCGAGCATGTAGTACAGGAACTCAATCGAATTGCGAGGGCTACTACCATCGATTAAATGTAGTGTTGGAAATGGCCAATCCGACACTATATCTATCGGGAGGTGAAGTCACCGAAATTCAAAAGTTTGTGCACTATCGCGAATTTGTAACGATTTCCTATGTATGAAACCTTAATGCCAATGATATGCTTCTCTTTGCTTTGCTATGTTTAATTGTCTATATTTTGAATATATGTGTTTGACAACTAGTTTGGTATCAAAGTAATTGGACAGGGGTTAGAAATGGTGCCGCACAAACCAAAAAGATTACGATCTCGATGCTAATCTAACCAAGTGATTAAATTCACATTGATTAGACTAGTATCTAGGAGAGCGAAAAATAATGTTTAAAGTAAAGCAATAGTTGGTTCCATAGCTAATCTCGATTCAATTAACTATGACCCCAAATGTGAAACAAGCATTGAGTACTGACCAATTGAATTTGAACCGCACCAATTTGATTTGCGAATATAAAAGGACTTTTGCCTAACTTGGGAAAGCGGTTCGGATTCAATCGAAAGGTCCTCACAATATGATTATATGCGGTTTAGTTTAGCATTAAAACAAGGGGACGGAAATTAGAGGTGGAATCAGGAGAATTGAAATAACTTCTTGCCCGATTCTAATCTAAACGAGTGATTTATTTCACATCGCTTAAATTAGAATCCACGAAGAACAATAACAACTTTTATATCAGATTAATAGTTGACTCCACCACTAATTTAGTTTCTATAACTTTAACACTAAACGAAAGATAAGTATGGAGTCCTATCAATTGAACTTAAACCCCAAGTGACAACAATTGGATTCTTGAATGACAAGAGATTTTACTCATTCAGAACCAAGGGTTTAAATTCAATCGGGAGGTCTTTGCACAAGTTTTGGGATTAGGTCCCTAATGTTATATGTGCATATCTATATGTATATACATGTTGAATTACTTGTATGTGTATGTAGGCATATTACACTTGATGATATAGCTATAAATACTAGGTGTTGTGCTAAATAATCATGGTGTATACGTGTGTTTTATGGATCATGAAAATTTTGCCTAACACTATTAAGCTATTTGCTTATTTGTATATGTAGATGGCCACACTATGGAACTAATATTTCTTGGTTGCTATCATATACGGTTGTTGCATTTGTGTGTTGGATATTTTTACAACCCAAATTACTAAACATTTTTGCAACATGATTCCAAACCATTTCTAAAACTAATTGTGTTACAATTTCCGTTCGATTTCAAAAGGCTTTCCGATATAAGGGGAACTCCTATTTTCAGACTCAAGATTATTTTGTATATTTGAATGAATATATTTACATAAGTGCATATACCAAAATTTTATGTTATGATTGAGATGGATTCAAACTTTCGAAAATGCTATCAAACGATAATCTGGGACTAAGAACTTTTCAATTACCATCCCCATATTTAAAAGTCCCAAATCCGTTTCAATCACAACAGCGACTAAAAGTATTATTTTCAGGATTTGCTTTCAAAATAAAACTTGACTATGTTGGTGTATGCGTACATCAACATATGTACAGGTACACAGTTTATGCTTAAGATTGAATGGTTCTAAAGTCTGCAAACGTTTCAGTTGACTTTCAAATTATGAACTTTTGTGTTTTGTCCTAGGAGTAGGAATCCTAGATAGTCCTTAGTGAGTTGCCAGGATTATGGGACTAGTTAGTATTTATGAAATCCTAGGATAGATAGGACTATTATTTATGCATATTTGTGGTTGTCTGATTGACCTATGTGCTTGATATTTGTGAGTGAAAAGTATTATGATTACTTGTTTGACAATGTGAGTGTTCAAAATGAATTTCAAAAGAGTGCCAAACCACAAACATTCCAAATGGATTGTGAGGTTACACAACAAATTTTTAAGAAAGTAATAAAGGATGCGAGGATTTCTAAGTAATCGACCGGTGATTTAACCCATGTGCTTTAACCAAGTCACTCGTCGATTAAATAGGAATTCTCCATATACAAACCCAAGTCCACTTGGAACAAAACTCAATTTTCAAACTTGAAGAAGAAGGGAATGTAATTGTTCTAAATTTTGAAAACTTACTAAACTAATTTTGTTTAAAGTAACAACATATCCCTTTCTTTAAGTCTGACGAATCGGAACAAGATTACACTTCCTCATCTAGATTCTTGTGAAACTAGATGGAGGTAGCTCTTTATGGTGACGTGCACAATTTTCATAACACTGGGGATCGTATTGCTGAAAATGTATTTATGATTTCAAATCATACAAGTCCTTTTTCCCCGAACCCCTTTTTGAACCGGTTTTCAAAAACATGGTGATCGTTATGAATGTGTGTGGGTGTAGAGGTAGGATTTAGCCCTAAGTTATGTAAGGAAGACACGAACTAGCTTAGGAGGAAGTAGGATTGAGCCATGTGTCCGGTTGTATTGCATGATTGCTAGGAATGTGATATGTGTGCTCGAATTTGGTATGACGTTTGTACTTGAATTATATGTTATTGGGAATTGTTGTTGTGTATGCTTAAACTTTGAATGACCTTTACATGATCTATGTTTGTTTGAATAATGAATGTGGTTGTCTAGGGCCTAGGAATAGCGGAGAGGTTGTAAGTTTTGGGATTAGACTATAAGTAGATCCTTGAGGGCATTAGCGGGTATAACATGTTAGTACCCTTTCTAACCTTCGATGTAGAATTCCAGAGGGAATCCAGCTAAGCTTAGAAACCATTTCCGGTTTCCTGGGGAAGCCAAACCTGATTTTTGAGAATCCAAGACCCTTTGGGAGTCTTTCTAGTAGGACTCTTGAACGATTAACCGCAAGAAGAGTGAACCTTAGAAAACCGGTTAGACTCTTCGCATCAGGACTAACCCAACTAACCTATAGTCGGCACTCTTCAACGAGTGCAAGAGTCTAGGGGCGTACTCATGCTGAATGGTATGCCAACTCCAAGTGGGGGAGTAGAACCAAAGTGAAGTAAGTCCTATAGCTTAGAAACCTTTTTCCGGGATGGTTCTCCAATTAAGGATTCCGAGCGGAATTTCGGGGACGAAATTCCAATAAGTGGGGGAGAATTGTAACATCTCGTTATTTCTAATATCTCTAGCAAAATAATTAAATGATTTAATATGATGTTTTCAATATTTGAGTCTCGGAATAAAATTCTGATTTAATCATTATATTTGAAATATGTTTTCTAATCAAAATAAGTATAAATTTGTTATCATACGTTTTCCAAAAATAAAGTAGTACTTTCATTTAGTTTAATTAACATTTTGACAGGGAGCTCAAGTGACAAGACTTAGAGACATTTTTATAAATAGTTTCTTCAGAAAAATATGTTTAACTTAATATTTTAAGCTTCCCTATAAATTTTCATAGTGTTCGGAGGCTGTTTTATTTTTAGCTTCTGGACTGGTTTAATATATTACCGGTTTAAGTTATATATACTAATCTTCTACTTCAAAATTTTAAATATTATATATTATCAAGTTTAATATCAAGATTTAGAAAATATATTTACTTTTGAATTTCGATAATTTTTTCCTACGCAATAGCTATCCAGAGGAACCGGTAACTTTATTATTTTTTAATCAGTTTTAAGTAATTCAAAATACAATATTGTTTTACCTAAACGTATTTTATTTTTAGTATCATCCAACTTTTAATTATAATTGAAAATACCTATACACATTGACCCACAAATATATATAAATATATATCTTCCTAGTACTATCCATTACCGTATATTTTTACCTACCCCAAGACCCCAGCCGCCCAACCCAAAAGAAAAGAGTAAAAAAAAAAAAAAAAAAAAAAAAAGAGAGAGTGTGGCTAGTAAGCCACCACGTGAAACCATAGAGAGAGCATCCGAGAGAGAAATAGGATGAGAAGAAGGTTTATGTTTTGCTCAAGCACCTTGATGAGAAGGAGGTCATTGCTCAGCTAGAGTTGTGGAATGAGAGGAGTACCGACAAGTATGAGAAGAAGTAGGAACCGCGACAGAGGAGAAGAATATTAAGGTTTTTATAACTTCTCGGTTCAATAATTCAAGATCCAACCGTTCAATCTCAAATCCTTCATAGGTATATAATCTCCTCAACTCCCTCTATCCATCTACCTAATTTATTTGACGATCCGTCAATATTTTTATTATCCTATATTTTCAAATAAAGATATGTTTTAGGGAAAAATGATATATTTTTATTATATAATGATATATATTTATTATTTTGACAAAAATGAATTTATTTGATATATATATTTTAATGTTATAATTAGTTTTATTGTATGTCCCTATTTAGAACCACCACGCTATTGACCTTGACCCTGGAGCAAGTCGCGGATGTAAACGTGGCTCTGTTGTTATTGCTAGGATTTCCAGGTAAGGGGAGTCTCTTTTCCACACTTTGGGTTAGAGATAGTTAGGGTGTATAATAGGATTTAAGTTTAATACTTAGACCTGGTTGTGGGTAGCAAAATGGTTTTGAATTAGAATTGATTTAGGGGTGATTAGAATGTTTATGGTTAATTTTATATTAATTAAATTGTTTATGTTAAATTCTCTTTTTATTAATATTAAAGTAGGAAGTGAAGAACCCTAGGGAGTTGACTTACATTCAATGTACTCTGAGACATACCTGAGTATGTCGATTGATTTGTGATATTGGTTGATGGTTGATAAATTGATGTGACCCTATATGTGAGTAATGAATGGCGTATGTGTATAAATTTTGAAATGAAAATGTGATGTAAAAAGGAATAGTAAATTGGCATTGAAAGTGAATATATCTATATATATATATAACTTGAAAATGTTTGCGTGTGAAGAATGTTGGAAATATGTGATTTGTGAAATACTTGGTAAATGGCGGTTTGATTTGTGAATTTAAAGGAAAGATTATGTCTGCTAAAAGTGATGAAAATGAATATTTGATATTACTTGTAATTCTCTGAGTATTTGATGAATGGTATGAATGTTGTACTTGACTTTTGTGAATACGTTTTGATATGGAATAAAAGGAATGCAGTGTAGTTGATCCTTGGATGCCCCGGCACACTAGGTGCCCTGCTAGGTGGTGAATTGCCTGCTAGGGCCTAATTGCCTGTCAGATGAATTGCCCATTAGGTCCTAAATTCCCGTTAGGCGTCGGTGCGCCAATGGATCAATACACTGCATAACCACCTGAAAAAGTTAATAAATTGTGGACTGGAATTGAGAAATGAATAATTAATGGAAAGGTAATTAATTGCGTTGTCTTAACGGGTGATGCCTAATGGGTGTCTCAGTCCTGACAGGTGTAAAGTCCCTAGTAGGTGCCGAATTGCCTAGCAGGTGCGCTAATTCCTAGTGGTGCAAAAATAAAAAGAAAAAGAGAATATGGTTTGTATGTTGTCCTCTGACCGTGAGGAGACATATAATGTATATGTGGTTTGTATGTTGTCCTCTGACCGTGAGGAGACATACAATGTATAAGTGGGTATGTTGGCCTCTGACCGTGAGGTGACGTACAGTATTGTGAATTATGGAAAGAGAATGAAATATGGGAATGTATTTGAAAATAGTTAATAAGTGAATGTGAAACATTTTGTTAATCCATGGCTTGATTTACTTATTATCCTTGAGTTTTTGTGAACTCTGATTTATAAAAGAAAATTTAAAGTCCTATGTTTCATTTTTCAAACGTTTATTGTTTATTATTCATTATAATACGGGGTGTTACAAGTTAAAGTTCCACCTATCATAGTGATGGTATTGCCACTGGTAGAAGGTAAGGTTAGAACTGATCACTCTGATTCTTACATCTACTAGGGGACGATAACATCAGCGAACCTGACAATGATATTGCCATTAATAGATGTGAGATTGGGATTGATCGCCTCGATCTTTGCATCTATTAGTGATCGATGTCGTTGGCACATTTCATCTAAAACCGAAATAATCGAATTAACGATTTTTAAAGTAGACCCCCTAGACGGAGCAGAACTTAAACCAAAAAGAATTCCTTCTAAGTTCCTTGCGTATCAATAGAAAGAAGAGTAATGTAGTATAGCACCCCAGGGCGACTCCAGCAAACCTCGTAGACATCCTTCTATTACTAATCGAATTAGATAGTAGACAGTTTAAAGCTCGCCTAAGAATCTAATTAAAGATCCCAACGATTTATTCGAAGGAAGCAAGTCTTAGTCACTGCGTCAGGAACCTTTATTGAGACCAATCAAATCAGCTATAGGTCCATAGAGAATGCATCCTTCGATGATTCTCTTCTGAGAATGCACGCTTAAGGATAACCTTCATTGTCTTCTTGCTTGATATGTGTCCAGCCATGCTGCTATCCCTCAATATCGGTGCTTACGTAATTCTTTGGTGTTGAGCAGTCAACGGACATTATGAAGGAAGCCACAACGCTATCAAGCACCATAATCTCTACACCCTTATCACCTAAAATGTCCTTGATCACATTGCAAAGATCATTAAAATTCCCCTTGAGTGCTTCATGTCTCTTCTTTTCATCTTCACTCTCTTCAAGTTTCAAGTATCTCGGATGCATATGTGAGAATTCACCAAGTCGTAGAAATCCGGCATAGTCCTATGCCTACCGATAAATAGTCACCCACGTACCCTCTTTTCAACCTTGGATACTGGTTGGGAACCTGTGTACTCTATTCTGAGCAACGAATGAGCATACCCCCTAGCATGGATATAATCAAGTATGTCAATGCTAAGTGGGGGAGGATTTCAATCCAAGAAATGAGAGATGGAACTTTAATAATAAGAAAACTGACGACCCTGTGTAGATAGAGATAGTACGTAGTGCCAGAAGACAGACGTTGAAATGGGCATGGCCCTAACCATATATGGAGCGGAAAATAAAATCCGAAGGGAAGTGAAGACCGTAGTCAGGAGTTTACCAATGGGATGATTCCTCCTTTAAGGAACCGAACAGAATTTCGGGGACGAAATTCTAGTAAGTGGGGGAGAAATGTAACATCCCGAATTTTGATCCTAAGTATAATTAGAATAATAGCGAGATTGAAATAATAGTAATAATAATAACAAGGTTAAATGAGTGTAAAAAAAAAAGAAGATCTTTTAGTGTTAGAAACGTATAATAATAGAAAATTAAGAATAAAGTAATTAAGTGATTTAATATGATGTTTTCAATATTTGAGTGTCGTAATAAAATTTTGATTTTATCATTTTAATTGAAATATGTTTTCTAGTCAAAATAAGTATAAACTTGTTATCATACGTTTTCCAAAAAAATAAAGTAGTACTTTTATTTAGTTTAATTAACATTTTGACAGGGAGCTCAAGTGGCAAGCCTTAGAGGCATTTTTATAAATAGTTTCTTCAGAAAAATATGTTTAACTTAATATTTTGAACGTCCCTGTAAATTTTCATAGTGTTCGGAGGCTGTTTTATTTTTAGCTTCTGGACTGGTTTAATATATTACCGGTTTAAGTTATATATAATAATCTTCTACTTCAAAATTTTAAATATTATATATTATCAAGTTTAATATCAAGATTGAGAAAATTTGAATTTTGATAATTTTTCTTACGCAATAGCTATCCGGAAGGACCGGTAACATTATTATTTTTCAATCAGTTTTGAATAATTCAAATTACAATATTATTTTACCTAAACGTATTTCATTTTTAGTATCATCCAACTTTTAGCTATAATACAAAATACCTACACGCATTGATCCACAAATATATATAATATATTATAATTCCTAAATCTACCAGCCCCACCGTAACCCAAAAGCAAGGAAAAAAAAATAAAAGAACGTGTGGCCCTAAGGCCACCACGTTAAAGCCGAAAACAAAAAAAAAAAAAAAAAAAAAAAAAAAACATCCCACAGCCTTAATAAAAGAAAGAACCACAGCCAACACATAGTATAAGAAATAAAAAAAAAAGAAGTACGTGAGTAGAGGAAGGAAAACGCGAGACAGAGAGGAAGCAACATCGCACGATTGAGAAAGAAACATTTTTAGTTTCTTCAATCTTTACGGTCCAATAATTCAAGATTCAACCGTCCAATCTCAAATCCTTCTTAGATTCAACACGTTATTGTTGTCCCTGACCCTCGAGTAAGGCGATGTGAACGTGATATTGTTTCCATTATCAGGACTTCCAGGTAAGAAGGGTTCGTATTACCTCTACTTAAGAAGTAAATTCTAGGATGCTATAGTGATGGCTGAGAATAGGGTAATATGTTAATGAACCTTAGGGTAGTCCTCGCTGACATAAATGAGTATTTAAAATTGTTAATGGAAATCACGCCTTAGGGAATAGAACTTATGTGCTTAGGATAAGGTCCGGAATAAATGAATTTAATTAGGATATTAAAATAATTAATATAGAATGAAAATGTAAAAAAAAAATAAAGTAAAAACCAAGAGGAATCAATTAGGGAAAAACCAACTAAGTTGGGAATCAAAGAATAAAGGGTATACGTTATAGGCAAAAAGAGTAGAACTAATAAACTAAAGGATAATAAGTAAAATGGTAAGAGGAGATTTAAATAGGGTAAAAGAGGGATTAGAATGTGGGATAAGAAATATGAGCGGAGTCAAATATGGGAAAAGAAGTAAAAAGAAAATAAGTAAAAGAAAGTAAGTAGTTAAATGTAAAATAAAATAGGAAACAGGCAAAAGAAAATAATAAAGGGATACTAAAGCAAGGAGAGAGTAAGTTATTAGGGAACTTAAATAAAATGTTGTAATAGGATATAAAAACTAAGTTAAGTTAAATGGAATAGTTAAATAAAGTGGAGTTAATGAAATGGGAATGAATAGTAAGTAATAGTGTGAAAAAGAGGAAATGAAGAAAATAACTAAGAATTAGTAACAAGAGTTAAAATATAAAGTATATGACCAAGTTAGGTAGAGTTAATTAAAAGTAAGAATAAATTAGTAAAGAGAAATATTGAAAATAGTGAAAAATAAATAAGGTGATAATAAGTCCCCAAATAAAGGAATGAGAGAAAAGAGAATAATATAGTAAACGAAAAAGAGAAAGAAAGGTAAAAGATAGAAATCCGATGCGGGCCTGAGAAGGCGTATCGGCATCGATGCGAGCCTGTGAAGGCATGTCGATTAAAAAGGAAAAATGGAAGTCCGATGCGGGCCTGAGAAGGCGTATCGGCATCGATGCGAGCCTGTGAAGACGTGTCGATTAGAAAGGGAAAATGGAAGTCCGATGCGGGTCTGAGAAGGCGTATCGGTATCGATGCGAGCTTGTGAAGGCGTGTCGATTAGAAAGAATAAGAATGGAAAATGGATAATAGGATATGGAGTGTATGCAGATCACTGATTTGTGGTTGCATACACTGTGCGTAGATCTCTGATTTGAGGTTACGCATAATGGAAAAAGGAATAAAAGAATATGGAAAAGATAAAGGGTAATGGATAACGGTAACGGAATTAAAAATGAGAAGGAAATGAGATTAGTGAAAAGGTTAAGGGAAAATGGAAATGAAATCGGAAAAAGAACGTGAGAAATAGAGATGAAGAAAAAGGGATTCAAATATACGGATGTATATGGTTAATGAATAATAGTAATAATGTAGGCTTAGTTATTTACTATGTCTTCTTGTATAATTTATCTTTTTAAGTTCTGTGTAATGCTACCCTTCTTGCTATATTTTTGCAGATACTGAAGTGGAGCTTACATGGGACATGACCGAGCAGGATTTTCACTCCACTACGTGGAGTGAATATATATATATATATATATATATATATATATATATATATATATATATATTATTTTGAATGGATAACTATTTAGTAATTTAAAATATGTAATAGTTGTACGCCCTGAACTTGTACTACTTGGGCACTAGGATCTGATTTGAATATTTTATCTATTGTGCGTAATGTTTTAAATATTGCTGGACTGACAGGTTTTAAGAAGAAATTTTGGGAAAGTCCGATAAACAGAGGAAACTCTGCCGGATTTTCCTAAGAATTTTTATAAATAATTAAATTAAAAATAAATTTTTAAACTCTGATTTTATTTTAAAAACCTAAAAATTAACTAATAAAAGTGAGGGTGTTATATGAAACGTTTTTGGGATGGGGTTTGGGGAATTCAGAATAGGAGGAGTTATATGGCGGGTAGTTTAGGAATATTTTTAAAATATGGGGTTTGGGGGATAATTTTGGTGTTTGGGGACTAATTGCCATAGGACAATAATTTAAGATAAATGGGTCCAAGCCCAAAATACAAACAACATTTTTTTCTTCACGATAAACGGGCCCAAACTTAAACTTTTGTGTAGAAGTTCAAGAAAATTCATTTGAAAGAAAATTAACCTTTGTGCAAGTGTCCACAAAATTTGGGCAAAATGTCAATTAAAAAGATTTATGGTCTTGACATTTCTCAGGTCCTAGGTAAAGAAGAAAAAATTAGGACCCCTATTTATGAAAAAAAAATTAAGTATTTAAACTTTCACAGATTTGGAAAAAAAAATGAGGGGTCCGTGAAAATTACGAGGACGAAATTAAAACAAGGATTCTGTTATGAAAATAAGGAAGAAGAGAATAAGAGAGGAAACAATATATTGTGATATATTCAATGTACATTTTACATCATAGTTGAGTCCTATTTATAGGGAGATAGGAAACCCTAATATGGAGTGGTATCAACTAAATATGAACACAATCCACCCTAATATGGAGTGGTATCAACTAAATATAAATACAATCCAATAGATAGTCATCCACTAATTAGATAGATATGAATTGTTTATAACACTCTCCCTTGGATGACTATTAAGAGAATATGTCTCTTTAAAAACATTCATAAGAAAATCCCTGAAGGAAAAAGAGTACACAATTCTTCTTACGCAATTGGATGCTGCCTCATTAAAAACCTTGCCCGGAAAACCCATCGGGAAAAAACCGTGACTAAGGGAAAAAGAGTGCAGTGCGTATTTATATCTCCCCTGATGCGAACAATTATCTCTGAGATATTACACTATTACCTTCGCAGCATATGTTTTATGATATACGAAAATTTCATTAAATATTCCATTTGTAATTCAAAACAAAATTTTGTTCTTTCCAAATCTTTCATTTCAAATTCTTTCTTTAAACAATATACAACATTTGGAAGCTCTTCAAGAATTCTAATAATATTCAATTTATCATACTAAAATGTGTGTTTAGCTTCATTCCAACATCTTCCTGTGAATGAATAACAATATCTTGCTAATAAATTAATATCAGATGACATATTAAGTCACGTATGACATTTAACAATCTAATAGAGATTATCATATAAATTAGTTGTTATTTATCAAAGCAACTCACTTTAGAAGTTTTCCCCAACTTGATAGGCACAAATTTAATTTACTACATAAATACGAAAATGAACACATAACATGAACCATAATCATATAAGTATTCTCAAACAATTGCAATAAACATATTCATGATTGCATGACATGACATCACATATATAAGTCAAACAATATATAACTAAAAAAACATAAATTATTAGCTAAATCTAAATACATATATACATGTATATATCAATATCCTTAATTCTTCTGAAATTTCTCATATTGATATAATGATATCATTCTCGAATGAATCATGATAATGGCTGCAAACATATAATGCATTTTATGTTTGCTAGAATTATAACTTCGAGTCTATTAAAAATCTCTTGGAGTTTGAACTATAAGTTTAAAATTATTGCATTTTGCAATTTAACTAATTAAAGTGCATGTATCGACATATTACACTTTATGCTTCAAACATTTTAATTATCCATGGATATGGTTCAACCATATAAAATAGTTAAAGCATATGCTTCGAGCATATTGAGTCCTTAAGGGGTATTCATATATATGTTATTAATCAAGTTAGCCATAAAAACATGCTATAAAATCATTTGACACAATTTGAATCCTTTTTATATTGCCAGACTAATCAAGTATCGAAAAATACTTGCATCCACCACATGGAAGTATTATTCCTCATAATCAATGTCAGTTCTTTGTGAAATTCTTTGGGCAATCAATCTTACTTTATATCTCATAATTTCTTCTTTACAATTTCGCTTATGTACAAAAACACATTTGTATCCATCTGACTATACACCTTTAGGTGTACGGACTATAGGTCCAAATACCTGTCGCTTTTCAAGCGAATTCAATTATGGCTCAATTGTGTCTTTTCATTTTGGCTAATCATTTCTTTGTCTATATTCCTTAATAGACTTTGATGCATGATCCTCATCTTATATCATTTAAGCGCTATATCATATGTAAAAGCATTGTCAACGTTGACTTCATTTCGGTTCCATTGTATTTCAGTGATGACATAATTTATTGAGGTCTCTTTGTTTTCACACTTTTCAGGTACCTGAGTTTCTTCTTGAACTGAACTATTAATTATGTCTAAGGACTCTTCTGGAGTCTCTACATCCTCGAATTGACCATCTTATTTCTTTGCTCCTTTTCTTTTTCGAGGATTTTTTTTTGTATTTTTTATTTATTTTGGAACCGATGGATTTATCACGCTTCAAGCGTGCCTCATACTCATTTGCAATTTTAATTTGTCCAAGAGGGACATCAATTTCATTGGAGCATTAGCAGCTGGAATATGTGACTTAGTCACTCTTTTTAGGTTAGTAAACGCGTCTGGCAATTGGTTATCTAAATTTTGCAAATGAATTATCTTTTGAACTTATGTTCAAATTGTTTTGTTCGAGGATCAAGATAATATAATGATAACCCTTTCGAAATTATTTCTTTTTCCAACTGCTTATTTTCTCCCCCTAATGTTGGAAAACAAATTCATCAAAGCGATGATCGAAAATCGATCCATGAATGACTCTCTTATTGTTGGTTTGAGTTATTTTATCATAGATGATGATTCATATCCAACATATATTCCCAACCTTCTTTGAGGTCCCATCTTAGTGCGTTGTGGTGGAAAATATACCGCACATCCAAAAGTTCTTAGATGGGAAATATTAGGTTTCTGACCAAAAACCATTTGTAAAAGGGGAAACTCATGATAATTTTAATGGCATGATGCGAATCAGTATCATACATGTTCCCAATTAGAAATGGCAATAGACATACAATAGTTAATAACTAGATTTTGATTGATACAATTGCACAAGTAATCTCGCAAACTTCTGGTTGCGAATTGCCAATGAAGAATCATGTGACCATTCAGTTGATGCATCAATTAAAAATATAAAATACCTAAATGATTCACATGATGGAAATATTGACACATAAATATCACCTTGTATTCATTCCAGATTCAATCCAAATTTTATGGTGATGACCGAATAAACTTTCTATGGGAACAATTATTAGCACATTGAGATAATCAGATTGAAGAAACTACGATTTCTTCATTGGATGTCAACATAAGTTTTAATTTTTTTTTTCGCATCATATAGTTGATCTGGGATGGTCTAACCAGTCAAGCCAAACAAAAAAAATTATATTATAATTTATAAACTTCTAGTTTATAAACTTTTGGTTTTACGATATGAGGTATTTCAACTATATATATGTAAACTGAAAAATTTTCCAATACCTCTGGATAACAAATCTTTTAGATCTCCAAATTATCATCGTACACGAATATAGTGTTACCAACGGTTTCTAGCAATACTAAATAGAAGAAAATTTTTGTATAACTAGTAGAGTATAGAAGAAACATTTTGTAAAACATTTAAATAAACTATTTCCGCCATAAAAAAACATCATAAACTATGTTTTGATTTTTATTTTTTAATTGAGTCTATTATAGACACATACTTGTATAAAAGATTAAAAAATATCAGACTAAAATTTGTTATCATCAAGTTCATTGAACTTTTAAGATTGACCATGATATTTTCTTCCAAATAATAAATTTACTCATAATCGTGAAATATAATCAATAACATCAAGAAGAAATTAAAACATGAAATAAATATTTGAACAATTTAATTTTGATAAAATATACAAAACTATTTTGAAAATAAAAATTTGGCATATACCTTTGAAACTTGGTATATTTATTCATGATCCACTACATTATAACACATTGTTAACCTCAATAAAAAAAATAGGATATGCTATTTTAAAATTTTTATATCCATAAACTTTTGTTATAAAAATATATTATGTATACAATCAATTATTTATGTGGTTCGTACAATCCAATCTAATTAAGCGGAGACTTAATTTTTGGAAATATAAAAAAATATTTATATTGAAAATAGAATTCAAAACAAGATCATACGAGATCTTGCATAGTTTTACTTGCTAAAACTAACAAGCATTAAATATCTCCAAAAAAACATATGTGATCAATATCATTCAATAATATCATACTCAAACTAGTATTGACGTCACTCAATGGTATAAACAAATGCGCAAGTATATCCATAATTATATTGGCAAATTTTTCTCTTTATCATAATGACAAAAATCATTTTCAATAAAAAAATATTAGAATTTTTCATCACAAATAGTTTTAAAACATGTCAATAAAGAAACACATAAATTTCATGTTGTGAGATTGTCGCATTCTTAAAATTTCATATTGAAAAACAAAACGACAAGGCACATGTACTCATTTAGGATAAATTTCTCCACTTATTCATATTCTTAATATGACAATAGCTTAAAAATTTTATAACTAACCTCGAAAAAATTACTACTCAACATGTGTGTAAAGTCAAGAAAATAGAAGCCGACATAAGATATGAGTCAACTTGATGAAGCATAATCTTCCTTATATAACTTTCAAAACAACTCATAGGGAGATCATTAGGGAACAATAACAAAAATTATATCAAATAAAGCTCTACTTTAATGTCAAAGTGTTAATGATAGAATATATAAATCATATTAATTTACTTCATGAAAAACATTAATATTTTCATGTTTCAACATAACGTTCAATAATAATTGACAAGAAACACAATTAAATATATAAGGCAAAATAAAGAAAAATATTTTTTCTCAAAGTAAAATCATACTTATTTGACTGTCTTTGCATCATAAAAATAAATGTGCTAACATTTAAAATTAATAATTTATGACACATGAGCAGTATCATTGATACATCAAATAATGATTACCACTACCAAAGAAATATTTGCATTAAAATTAGAACTTGTCGATATAATAGTGAAATTATCCAATTTAATAAAATGATATCAAATATTGATTTCATCAATAAAGACACAACAACCTGGTGCGATTGGAATGACCCATGGGATCCCGAGTACAATACTCGGTGAAAACAACAATTTTTTTTTTAATAAAAATTTTATTAATTCAATAAGACAATCAGCCCAAATGGTTGGAGTTGCACAATGATAAGTGTCGGTGTGTGTTCAAATTCCAATGATGTATTTACTCTTTAAACTCTCCAGCAATACTTGAAATCCTTAGCACTAGACATGATTATTCACATCTTGGTTCGATGTGTATTCTTTATTTTGTGGAATTTGCACACAATTGAAGCAAGAGTTAGACATTACAAATTGGAGATAAAGAATGAATACAAATCCCTCGATTGCTTTAATAAATTGTCACCATTGATAGTAAGATTTGGGCATTGAGAACCCTGCCATCCATTGGCATAGTATTAAATAAATTGTAACTCCTTGGACTGGTGGAACAAACCAAGTCCCACATCGAGTTCTATAGATTTCAATCTTAGAAAAATTTTGGTATTTTATTTTTCGATCATTCTTTGAAAAATATATAAAATAGAATTCAAGGATCAGTCTTGAACCCATAACTTGCCATTATTGCAGTGATTATTGCAACCGTGCTTGGCATGAAATGCAAACATAATATATATAAATACCACGGTTACTGCAGAGCTATAAATCGCTTCTGCCTTATTTGCATCGATAAGTTCTATTTTTTCAAATCAATCAACACTGCTTCTGTTTGCATTTTTTCAAATCTATTTCGATTTGCATACTTTTCAATTCAATCAACACTGCTTCTATTTGCATCTTTTCAAATCTTTTTCGATTTGCATTGTAACACCATAATTAATTACCCTTAAATACCCATAATAAAATAGTGATTTTAAATTTTTCTGGTTAATACCATTTTAACTTATGAAAATCTCTGTCAAAACGGACAGAGTTTACTTTGTAATATGAACATTTCAAGAATTGAGTTTCTTCCTGTAAACCTGTTAATTTAATAATTCATGTGAAATCAGAAAGCCATCAGGGCCAAACCATATGTTAAAGCATTTATATCAGAGTTTCAGTGCGGCGGAAAATTAAAAACTAATACAAGTTTTAGCAGTTATTTAAATTCCATAACATTCTCCAAAATTACTCCCTTCCCACAAGGACTGGTCCTGACTATACCCCAAAATGATGTTTTTCAGTACATACACCTAATCATCATCATATACAAAAAATCGCAAAAGTAGTCAGGACGGGACTCACGACTCAACTAATATGACTTACTCTCCCTGTGAGGGAGAGCGAACCTGCTCGGCCGGGGGCTGTGGTAGCTCAATCGCAGTACCTATGGAAATAGTAAGGAGTGAGCATTAGACATAAAATGGGAAAAGCAGTTTCCAATATGACATAATAACCGACTAAGTCACACACAATTACCACATAGTTCAATCAATTTCACAACAGCCACATTCATACCAACATGCATCAAAATTCCGATTCGATTATTTTTCCTAAGTAATAGTTCATTTTACTTATCCGACTAATCCACCTATGCTCTTATTCCCTTTTCCTTTTTACCCATTAATTACCTAACTCTTTAATTCATTTTACATACCCTGTTGTTCTATTATTACTAATACATTTCTAATACAATCCCAAATTATCTTGTCATATCCTTCTACCAACCTTCCTATCTTATTTTTCTTGTATCTATTTCCATTTTCATTCCTCGTTCCTTTCTTCCTATCCTTTTCATTTCATTTATTTTCCGATTCCCATTTACGATGTATGTCACCTCAGGTCAAAGGCCCGCATACATCCCCAATTTACAAAGTACGTCACCTCAGATCAAAGGCCAACATACTCACCCTATACACACATAATAAGTATGTCACCTCAGGTCAAAGGCCAACATACTTACCCTATTCACAAAGTATGTCACCTCAGGTCAAAGGCCAACATACTCACTCTATACACACATGATAAGTATGTCACCTCAGGTCAAAGGCCCACATACTTACCATATTTACAAAGTATGTCACCTCAGGTCAAAGGCCAACATACTCACCACTTCCAAACATTCATGACAAATAACAAATATCAATATACAATAGTAAACACACCATTCCTAATAATCTCATATAAACCATCTAGTAAATAAACACAATTACAATTCACAACATTTAAACACTTAGAGCAGCAATTGAACAGTTCAAAATAATTATCAAGAATACACCAAATATATATAACAATTAGCAACAACTCAGATAAGCACCTAAAATATCCTACACATTTACACTTAACACTTATTCTCAAGTAGCACCTATAATAATATATAGTAGCAAGGTCATGCATTTAGCTAGTTCAATTTATTGTTTTGTCTAATCAAATTATATTTCCTATTCCCATCATAGAGTTACACTAAGTTCGTTTCTAATATTACCATTATTTTCTTACTTAGGTTTCCTAATCCTTATACTAACACCTAACCCTTAGCAAGCATTATATACATACTGGAAACTATTCCCCAGAGTATGGTAATACTCACTAATACCCACTCCTTACCTCAACACTTAGAGATAAGGTGGTTACACTTGCTTTAAGCTTGAGAGCCTTGCCACCAATTGAGTTATGACCCAAGAGAAAAGTGAGGAACCTAATATAATAGCCATAACAAAAAGAGTTAGCATTTATGCCATAGCTTCTTGACAAAACTCAAGAAAATGAGAAGCTTCCATGGCCTAGAGTTGAAAACCACCATGGAAGACAAGAGAGAGAAAGCTTCAAGCTATGGAGGAGAGAGAAAGTGAACCATGAAGCAAAAGAGGTAAAAATAGTTAGAGATGATGGGGGAAATTCGTGTAACATGAAGGAAATGAGGAGGAAAGCTTGAGTATCACTTACTTTGATCTTGAAATGGTGGAAATCAAGAGTGGGTGTTGAAGCTCTTGAACCCTAACTCATACCCATAGCTTGAGAGAGAACAATAGATGAAATTGATGGAAGAGATGATGTTTGTGAGTGATGGGGATTGGTTTTTAATGGTTTATCATGGATGTATTTGATGATTTGAGGTGGGATTTAGAGAGAGAAAGAGGAGGGTTTCGAGCCCTAGAGAGAGAGAGCAAAGGGGAATGAATGGGGAAGAAGGCCCTCATTCACGTTTTATTCTTTTTTTTTTTGATGCAGTACGCACTACTCGAGTAGTTAGTGGACTACTCGAGTAGTCCAAATTTTCTGGACTTTCTGTTTGCTCAAACTACTCGAGTAGTCAGTGGACTACTCGATTAATTCAGGCACTACTCGAGTAATTCATGCACTACTCGAGTAGTCTGGATTGTCTCCTTTTTCTTGGTATTTCAAAATGCCAATACTTCTTCGTTACCCATCGGATCTTGCTCAAATTTTAAAGCAAGCTTCCTCACCTATTCTACTTCACATCCAACGGTGGAATTTAAGTTTTGAGTTGTAAATCTTTTATTTTGAATTTCCTAAGGTTCTACACGTATTTTTGGCTAGATTCTAACTTATATCTCCATTTCTTCTACCCTAGGATCATCCCAACATGGATTATACTTGGAATTAAATTTGGGATGTTACAATTCTCCTCCACTTATTGTAATTTCGTCCCCGAAATTCCATTAGGTTCCGTAAATGGAGAACCATCCCATTTGTGACCATGGTATTTTCTTCTCGGTTTTACTCCCCCACTTAGCGTCTGCATATTCCTAGAGTTCTTGCACTCAATAGGGAACAGAGTTTAATGGTTCAACTTGGTTTGTTTGAATTTCGCAGATAAGTGTCAATGACATCTACCATTAATAGGTGTAGAGATCAAGGTGATCAATCTCAATCTTACTTCTACCAATAGCAATGTCATTGCCAGAATCTTAGATAATATTATTACTTAACAGGTGTATGAATCAGAGTGATCAATTCCAACCTTACATTCTATTAAGAAGCAACACTACCATAAGGTTTTGGTTTCTGGATATCAGAATTTTTCAACTTAGGGATTTCTTCTAAGACATATCACTATTTCTCTAAAGAGGCTATATCAGATTCGTGGAGAGGAGCATGTGAAATTTCTTAAGGTAGTTCTAGCCTAAGACATTTACTATCTCATCATATAACTATCCAAAGAAAATAGAGCACACGACAATAGAGCTAACAGTACGTTACTTGGGTTTGCTAAACAAAGCTTACTTGGGATCACGTCGGCTAGAACGACCTCGTCGCCATCTATAGTGTATAGCTTCCCCTTCATAGCTGGTTGGCTCCCACTTGCCCGCTGTGCCTTTGTGGTATTCACTTCTTGTTTCAATGTGTTCTTAGGACAGTTGGTGGCAAAGTGACCAGGTTGTCCGCATAGATAGCAATTTCCTTTACGTTTGCTCAGAGTCCAACACACTCCTCGGTGCAACCGTCCACAATGCTGACAAGTCGGAATAGGACCAAAAGTAGTCGCAGCTGGTCCCGTTGCTACAGGAGTCACAGGTTTAGGGTTTGGATAGGGACTTGATCTTTGCATTGGCTCTTTGCCTCGGATGGGTCCTGCCGACTTTTGAACTGCTTTGGGCCGATCTTCATCCGCCTTCCTCTTGAGTCCTTTCTCATACGTGCTTGTCATGTTGATGAGCTGAGAGAGGTCGGCGACGTTCTGATATTCGAATGCAAGCCGGATATCTGCTCGGAGACCGGACTCGAATATAATGCACTTTGCTCGTTCGTCGGCGTCTCTGTAGCCGCTGGAGTAACGAATCAGATCTTCAAATTGGGCCGCGTACTCCCCGACACTCAGAGTTCCCTGTTCAAGCTTGAGGAATAGCAATTCCTTTTCCCTTCTCACGTCTTCCGGAAAATACTTCCCAAGAAAACGGACCTTGAAAAGATCCCAAGTGACTGCCTGACCAGCCGCCTCCAAACCTCTTCTTTGCTGATCCCACCAATGTTCGGCTTCTCCTTTCAGCATGTACTCGGCTAACCGAACTTTCTGCTCGACTGGTGGTTGCAAGGAACGAAGAATCTTCTCCACTTCCTGGAGCCATCCCTGGGCTCCATCCGGATTACATCCTCCTTCGAACCTCGGCGGTTCGCATTTCCTGAATCGAGCCATCCAGTCAATCCCAACTGGAGGTGGTGGTGGAGGATGCAGGGATGCTGCAGCAGCTGCTGCGGCTGCCGCAATGTTTTGGGCTTGATTTTGTTGCATCTGTGCAAGTTGCTCAGCCTGGTTCTGCTGCATTTGAACCAGACTTTCCAAGATAGCAGCAATTCGATCATTATCGACCCGTCTCCCAGCCATACTGTTTGGTCATGGAGGGAAGAGCCAGTTAATGATAGGACAGTTAAAAAAATTTTTAATCATAATAAAATTTCATCTAGACATTAGACTATTTACATAAAACTTAACTCTAACACTAAGCTATGTACTTCGGTTACTCGCTCGGTGAGAAACCATAGGAGTAGTGAGTTCATACTCCATTGGCCGAGGGAAACTGCTCTGATACCAAAATGTAACACCCTAATTAATTACCCTTAAATACCCATAATAAAATAGTGATTTTAAATTTTTCTGGTTAATACCATTTTAACTTATGAAAATCTCTGTCAAAACGGACAGAGTTTACTTTGTAATATGAACATTTCAAGAATTGAGTTTCTTCCTGTAAACCTATTAATTTAATAATTCATGTGAAATCAGAAAGCCATCAAGGCCAAACCATATGTTAAAGCATTTATATCAGAGTTTCAGTGCGGCGGAAAATTAAAAACTAATACAAGTTTTAGCAGTTATTTAAATTCCATAACATTCTCCAAAATTACTCCTTTCCCACAAGGATTGGTCCTGACTATACCCCAAAATGATGTTTTTCAGTACATACACCTAATCATCATCATATACAAAAAATCGCAAAAGTAGTCAGGACGGGACCCACGACTCAACTAATATGACTTACTCTCCCTGTGAGGAAGAGCGAACCTGCTCGGTCGGGGGCTGTGCTAGCTCAATCGCAGTACCTGTGGAAATAGTAAGGAGTGAGCATTACACATAAAATGGGAAAAGTAGTTTCCAATATGACATAATAACCGACTAAGTCACACACAATTACCACATAGTTCAATCAATTTCACAACAGCCACATTCATACCAACATGCATCAATATTCCGATTCCATTATTTTTCCTAAGTAATAGTTCATTATACTTATCCGACTAATCCACCTATGCTCTTATTCCCTTTTCCTTTTTACCCATTAATTACCTAACTCTTTAATTCATTTTACATACCCTGTTGTTCTATTATTACTAATACATTTCTAATACAATCCCAAATTATCTTGTCATATCTTCTACCAACCTTCCTATCTTATTTTTCTTGTATCTATTTCCATTTTCATTCCTCGTTCCTTTCTTCCTATCCTTTTCATTTCATTTATTTTCCGATTCCCATTTACGATGTATGTCACCTCAGGTCAAAGGCCCACATACATCCCCAATTTACGAAGTACGTCACCTTAGATCAAAGGCCAACATACTCACCCTATACACACATAATAAGTATGTCACCTCAGGTCAAAGGCCAACATACTTACCCTATTCACAAAGTATGTCACCTCAGGTCAAAGGCCAACATACTCACTCTATACACACATGATAAGTATGTCACCTCAGGTCAAAGGCCCACATACTTACCATATTTACAAAGTATGTCACCTCAGGTCAAAGGCCAACATACTCACCACTTCCAAACATTCATGACAAATAACAAATATCAATATACAATAGTAAACACACCATTCCTAATAATCTCATATAAACCATCTAGTAAATAAACACAATTACAATTCACAACATTTAAACACTTAGAGCAGCAATTGAACAGTTCAAAATAATTATCAAGAATACACCAAATATATATAACAATTAGCAACAACTCAGATAAGCACCTAAAATATCCTACACATTTACACTTAACACTTATTCTCAAGTAGCACCTATAATAATATATAGTAGCAAGGTCATGCATTTAGCTAGTTCAATTTATTGTTTTGTCTAATCAAATTATATTTCCTATTCCCATCATAGAGTTACACTAAGTTCGTTTCTAATATTACCATTATTTTCTTACTTAGGTTTCCTAATCCTTATACTAACACCTAACCCTTAGCAAGCATTATATACATACTGTAAACTATTCCCCAAAGTATGGTAATACTCACTAATACCCACTCCTTACCTCAACACTTAGAGATAAGGCAGTTACACTTGCTTTAAGCTTGAGAGCCTTGCCACCAATTGAGTTATGACCCAAGAGAAAAGTGAGGAACCTAATATAATAGCCATAACAAGAAGAGTTAGCATTTATGCCATAGCTTCTTGAAAAAACTCAAGAAAATGAGAAGCTTCCATGGCCTAGAGTTGAAAACCACCATGGAAGACAAGAGAGAGAAAGCTTCAAGCTATGGAGGAGAGAGAAAGTGAACCATGAAGCAAAAGAGGTAAAAATAGTTAGAGATGATGGGGGAAATTCGTGTAACATGAAGGAAATGAGGAGGAAAGCTTGAATATCACTTACTTTGATCTTGAAATGGTGGAAATCAAGAGTGGGTGTTGAAGCTCTTGAACCCTAACTCATACCCATAGCTTGAGAGAGAACAATAGGAGAAATTGATGGAAGAGATGATGTTTGTGAGTGATGGGGTTGGTTTTTAATGGTTTATCATGGATGTATTTGATGATTTGAGGTGGGATTTAGAGAGAGAAAGAGGAGGGTTTCGAGCCCTAGAGAGAGAGAGAGCAAAGGGGAATGAATGGGGAAGAAGGCCCTCATTCACGTTTTATTCTTTTTTTTTTTCTGATGCAGTACGCACTACTCGAGTAGTGAGTGGACTACTCGAGTAGTCCAAATTTTTTGGACTTTCTGTTTGCTCAAACTACTCGAGTAGTCAGTGGACTACTCGATTAATTCAGGCACTACTCGAGTAATTCAGGCACTACTCGAGTAGTCTGGATTGTCTCCTTTTTCTTGGCATTTCAAAATGCCATAACTTCTTCGTTACCCATCGGATCTTGCTCAAATTTTAAAGCAAGCTTCCTCACCTATTCTACTTCACATCCAATGGTGGAATTTAAGTTTTGAGTTGTAAATCTTTTATTTTGAATTTCCTAAGGTTCTATGTTTTTAACCCTAGTTCTACACGTATTTTTGGCTAGATTCTAACTTATATCTCCATTTCTTCTACCCTAGAATCATCCCAACATGGATTATACTTGGAATTAAATTTGGGATGTTACATGCATACTTTTCAAATCAATCAACACTTTTTCTGTTGCATCTTTCTTTCTTTCTTTCTTTTTTTTTATGATAGACATGATAAATGCTATAATTCTCAAGAACTTGTATCTCTTATAAAATGTTCATGTCCATATAATATTGATACTTTGGGATCAATATATAATATATCAAAAGAAAAAAAATGAATAAATAAATAAAACATTAATAATATTAAAATTTACCTTGCTTCAATACTCTTTGATGTATAAGCTTCAACACACCTTTTGGTTAGAGCTTCCTGCTGATAACGTGTTATGAAAATAAGGAAGAAGAGAAGAAGAGAGGAAACAATATATTGTGATATATTCAATGTACATTTTACATCATAGTTGAGTCCTATTTATAGGGAGATAGGAAACCCTAATATGGAGTGGTATCAACTAAATATAAACACAATCCACCCTAATATGGAGTGGTATCAACTAAATATAAATACAATCTAATAGATAGACATCCACTAATTAGATAGATATGAATTGTTTATAACAGATTCCTAATTTTGAAAACAAATTAATTATGATAAACTTGTACACCAAAATTTAAACAAAAATGAGGATCACATACAAATTGTGGTTCGTAAGATACATTTTATTTTCTTATTCGATTATTGTTTCATGTAAAAAAGTTTATAATTAAAAAAAAATTGATAATAATATTTTTTCATTTGAACAATGGGTGCTTGGTAGTCGCCTCAAACTCAAAAAAAAAGAGTGCCCCCTTTATGGGTGGCAAAACTAGAAGTAAAATATTTTGAGTAATATGTCAGATTAGTCCATGACTTTGTAAACGTTGGTCAAGTTAGTCACCGACTTTATCGAAATAGCAATTTAGTCCTTGAGATAGCACAACGTCAATCAAGTTAGTTCCTGCCGTCACTATCGCAGGGATGTATTTGCTTTAAAATGGGATAAAGATAGGGACGTATGTGAATTAAAATGAAATCTCAGGGACTAAATTGCTATTTCGATAAAGTGAGGGACTAACTTGACCGACGCTTACAAAGTTAGGGACTAATCTGACATATTACTCAAAATATTTTTATGTGTTAACTCGTTATCAATTCTCATGCGCTCCTAAGTCAGTTGAATCTGCTTCATATATCTTTGATGCCTCTTTGTTTTTTCATTCACAGCTCTACCTGTATGATCCCTCTTTCCATTCCTTTATTTCATGGTGAGTTCTACTCTCTACTTGGATAGTTGGATTTACTGCTGCTACCTTCCAAATGATATAAACTCTGATATAGTGACAATGTTATTTGTTGGAGGTTGTCTAAGCAGTGAACATATATGCTAGAGGAGAAGTGGATACCTTTTATGGTCTGAGCACCATAATTTGTTAGTGTTAGCCAATTGATTCCTAAAGGAATAGATGCTAATATACCATTGGTTTGATTAATGTTGTAGCTGGCAGAGCTTTTTCCCAGGTTTCATGCTATTGTTTGTGATGACATGGATTACATCTTTGTTGAAATTTAGCTGCAATATATTTCCTCTAACCTTGAATTCAGGATTATTTGCAACAAAAGCTTGAAAAACTGCATGACTTGATGAGGAATAAAGTGAAGTTGGAATGAGAAGTCTAGGATGACCTTGTATCCCGTTCAAGTCAGAATTCCCATTTAGTGGTTATGTTATTATCATTCAATTATATTTGGTTATATTATCACTGAAATTGGTTATGTTATTTCTTGGTTACAGTATGGATATCATTGTATTTTTTTGCTTGAAGTATATCTTGTGCTTCATAGCTTCTTTGGAATAAATTTTTTCTTATAAAAAAAAATGATCTTAGAGAATAATATTTATTAGTTTTATTATTCATGTTTTTTTTGTTTTTTAATCTAGCTAGCTATGTGTGTGTTTATATATGAGATTCATAATAATGAAAAAGTTAAGAGGAGATCTTTCATTAATTGAGACCGGTTCAAAACACTAAATGAAACTGGTTCATATTTTAATTGAGACCAGTTCAAAACACTAAACGAGACTGGTTCAAATTTTAATAGAGACTGGTTCAAATTTTAATAGAGACTGGTTCAAAATACTAAACAAAACTAGTTAAAAATTTAATTGAGATCGGTTCAAAACACTAAATAAGACTGCTCCATATTTTAATTGAGACCGGTTCAAATCACTAAACGAGACTGGTTCAAATTTTAATTGAGACCGGTTCAAAACATTGAACGAGACTGGTTCATATTTTAATTGAGACCGGTTCCGCTTTCAGTTTCAGATTGATTCAGAACCAGTCTCTTTATTTCAAAATGAGACCGGTTTGGAACTCGTTTAGTTTAAACAAAGGAAACAACACTGCAAGTTTTAAGATCGGTTCGGAACCGGTCTCAAAAGCAGTGCGGAGCCGGTCTGAAATGACTTATCTGTAGTAGTGAAAAACTTAGGTCAGAGTCACACAACCTATTGAGTATGTGAGGACCATACTCCACAGCCGAGAGTTGGAACCATTTGCTCTGATACCATAAATGTATCGCCCCAAAATATTTAAGTAATTAAAAATAGTGAATTAACAAAAACTTTTTCTGAAGAGTGTGAAAACCAAAATCATTTCCTATTAGAATAGTATTTCTACACAAAATCATTTGAGTGTAAATATGGAACTATAATTTCTCCAAAACCCCTTTTTACACCTAGAGCATGGTCTTCACAACTCTATATATCCTTCTACAAAAGGATTCGGACAACGGAACGTCATCCTGACTGTAGCTCGATTCGAAACTCTCACTCCAACAGGAGTGACTTCAATCTTGTCCTTCGAAGAAACCTACTATACAAACATGACAGATGGGAGTAAGTCACTTGTCATATCGCCTAACCAGATTATATGATTGGTTCATGCACAAGCATAATACATTTCATATTAACAAATGCATGTTGAACAAGTGTCGTATCAAACATATTTAACATCATTAATCTTTCATGTTGTACATGCACGTCTCTCAAATCATCCTTCCATATAAGTGTTCATAAAATTTTGACAAAATGTCAATTAAGAAGATTTATCAATGACCTTGATATTTATCAGATCCTAGGCAAAAGAAGAAAAAATTAGGACCCCTATCTGCAAAATAAAATTAAGTATTTAAACTTTCACAGATTTGAAAAAAAAAAAAGAGGGGTCCGTGAAAATTACGAGGACGAAATTAAAACAAGGATTCCTAATTTTAAAAACAAATTAATTATGATAAACTTTTACACCAAAATTTAAACAAAAATAAGGATCACATACAAATTGTGGGTTTGTAAGATACATTTTATTTTCTTATTGATTATTGTTTCCTGTAAGGCCCCCCAGCGTTGGCCTTGGTCACTTGTTCCACCAAGGAGTACTCTTTGGTTGTCAAACAAATATATTAAAATATATAAATAATATTATCAAAACAAATAATTGTCACAATATAATCAATTCCTAAAAGTCAAATTATTTGAGATGCATACAAATCAAACGGTTCATCATGGTTCACCCAAATCTCATAATAATATTAAGTTAATGGTGAGTTTGGATCACTGAACAGGCTAATTGATTGATTATACTGGTGAATCAAAAGGTGTGTTAGGGCTTTGTATGATTTAAGGACTTCGAATCAAAATTTGATTTCTAAGATTTGTTATAGAATTTGGGCAAAGGACCTACAATTTGTAAAACAAATCTTAGTTCTGGAAGCTTAAATTTCATACTACAAGAAAGTCGGCCAATTGCAACGGCAAATATTTGTCGTTGCGTTAAAATATCTTTTGCAACTATTTTTTTTTGTCAATTGCGAATGGTCGTTGTAATAAACAGGTTTTCTTGTAGTGTCATAATGGGTCTGTTTGGCAAAACTAACTTATAGCTGTGAGCTCATAGCTGATAGCTGTGAGCTCATAGCTGATAACTGTGAGCTCATAGCTGATAGATGTGAACCTAGCTTATAGCTGTGGGATTATAGCTGTGAGCTTATAGCTGTATAGCTAGTTTATTGAACTAGAGCTGTTTGGCAAAACTAGCTGTGCAACTAATTTAAACATGTTAAGTGACTGAAAAGTACATAACATGTAGAACTATACTTAACATTGACATTCATATTTCAATGACGATAATACTACACTAGTAGCTTATAGAGAAAGGCATATACTTCATTCATATAGATATAAATGATAATAAAAATTATAACATTCATAATAATTATTACTAAGTACTACTGCACTTTAAACATTTTTATTATTTTTATAAAAATGCCATGGTATCTTTATAAACAATGATATGAAAGAAGGACAAAACTTTTAGCCTATTGATTGGACTCACCGCCATCACAAAAACACATAAATCCAATCTGAACCAAATTCACAAAATAAAAAAATAAATAAAAATGAGGATAACAAAATAGTGAAAGAGAAATTTGATGATCAATGTTGAAATAAATATCACATACCTCTATGTCTCCTGAATCAATAGTTAAATATATGATTTCTTTATGAGTGATTTTGGTATGGTACGTACAGATGTTGAATATATAAAAGGATTCTAGGTTTTTGGGTTTGAGAGAAAAAAGTAAAAAATTTGGTGGGTGATATTAATTTGGGCAAGAATAAATAATAATATAATTTAATAAAAAAAGGTAAAATTGAGATATAATTTATTGAAAGCTCTTATTTTTTTCTCAAAGCTATCTGATGTAGCTTTCTAAAAGTTAGCTTTTGAAAGCTATAAGCTTCCTTTTTGAAAGCTATAAGATTCTTTTATTTTTTGTTCACCAAACAGCTCTAATAGCTTATTGACCAAATCAATAAGCTAAAAGCTACTAGATAAGCTATAAGCTTGTCATACCAAACACACTCAATATATCTAATTAAATCGTTACAGATGATCTAAACTTTCAAATTAAATGTGATTTTATATCTTTAAGCTGGAGTGACACATTAATGGTTAGTTTTTCTCATTCCTTATCCTTCCATTTTAGATTGAGAGAGGGATAGTTACGTATCAAGCTTAAATCAAATATTTATTTTCAAGATATTGATAAACAATGAAGGAATTCAAACACAAAATTGAATAGGTTTAAATCATATAGGAATCAACTTGATATTTAAGCCTAGTTTATTTGGTCTCTTTGAAATGATTAGTTATTATTGGAAGTCAAGCTTTCCCAAGGACGTAAAGAGTTATGCTAGAAGACTTCTAGAAGAGTGTTTTGATGATAACAAACAAGCCATTTCAAACATGATTATCAAGCTCAAGGCTCAAGCTCAAGCAAATAGTTTTGTATAGCTTTGCCCATAGGAAAATTGTAAGGTAATGAAGTTTTTATTACAAGTGTCTAATGGCCAAAATAAGCTTCAATTTAAGGAGAAGAAATGAATGTTTTTGAAATTTTTTTAAGGTAGATTTTCTTTGAAAACCTATGTTTACATACTCTTCTTTAGAAAATCAATTTTATGAAAATAAGCAGAAGTAATCGATTACTATGTTTTTGAGTTGTGACCTGGGAATTTTAATTAGAAATAATCGATTACCTTATAATCGATTACCTTTCTCATAGGAAGTTGTTAATCAATTACCTTTTTTTAAATAATCGATTACTTTCTTAAAAATGAATTTCACCATTTTTCACATAATGAAGATAATTGATTACCTTCTTCAACTAATCGATTACCTTTAAGTTTTATTGAAATCCGTGTTAGAATCAATCTTAAATGTTTACAGATTTGTTTTTACATAATTGATTATGACTTATTTCCAAAATTCGAATTTTATTTTATTTTTGAAATAATTCCTTATTTGTTTTAAGAATCAAATCTTTGATTTATTTTCTAAATTCTTTTTTACTTGGTTTTGATTTTAAATCTTATCTTATTTTAATTCTGAAATCTTTTTCATTTTTTTATTTCCAAAATAATTTTTATAATCTTTATTTATTTTGTTTTTCAAATTCTAATTTACTAATCCTAGAATTCAATTTTTGTATCTGATAAAAAAAACTCTTTCACGTTCTTCTTCTTCTCCAAGAACATGTTCTTCATCGTTCATATTATTTCTTGAAGAGAAAAACCTTTTGGCCTTATCACTTGTGAATTAATTCTTCATTATCACTAGTACTATATTGTTGTATCCGTGTTTTTGAGAACACAACAAATTCTATCACTCTCACTTTCATCATATTCAACCATAGTTGTAGGGAGTGGATCCCTTAATGGAACCCTTGTGTGTTATTTGAGGTCTCTAGCGAACGGAGGTTCCTAGTAGTGTGCGGGGCGCTCTTGGTTGTAATTGGGTGCGGCTCAATTCAAAGGTTATAAAAAGCTCAAGCGGGTCGCTTGGGGACTGGACGTAGGTCTTTCGCTGGAAAGACTGAACTAGTATAAAATTGGTTTGCGTGTTCCTCTTCTCTTATCTCTTTATCTTCTGTATTATTTTGTTTGAATCGTTTCCGCGCTACTCTATTTTATTTTAATATCTATCGCTTCGCCTTCACGCTCAAAAGTTTAATCAAAAACAATTTTTCTATCGTTCGAGTAATTTTCAATAAATTTAATAAAACTCGACTCACCCCCCCTCTCGAGGTTTGAGGCCGATTCTAACAATTGGCATCAGAGCTAGTATCTTGTGTTAAAGGACTTAACAGTCTCAAGAGTGATGGCTTCAAACTCTCCGTTTAGTGGTGAAGGGAGTTTTATTAATAGGCCCCCCATGTTTGATGGTGTGGGGTACGCTTATTGGAAAGCGAGAATGAAAATTTTTATTCAAGGAGTAGGATTAAAAGTTTGGGATGCTGTCGTGAATGGACCCTACATTCCTATCTATGTGGTAAATGAAATCACTGTAAACAAACCTATTGTTGAGTGGACGAAAGAGGAGGAACAAAGAGTCCAATACGACTTCAAAGCGAAAAATATAATAACATCTGGTTTGAGTTATGATGAGTTTTTCAGGATATCTACATGTGAGACAGCACAGGAAATGTGGGATACTTTGGAAGTCACACATGAAGGTACCAATGAAGTCAAGAGGTCGAGAATCAACATCTTGACTGGAGAGTACAAACTATTCTGAATGAAGGAAGGTGAATCAGTGCAAGAAATACAAAAACGCTTCACAATGATAGTCAATCAACTCGTGACACTGGAAAAGAAATTTACAAATGAGGAGTTTATCAACAAAGTAGTGAGGTGCTTAGGGAGAGAATGGCAACCCAAAGTGACGGCAATTATGGAGTCAAGAAACCTTTCAACAATGACACTTGCAACCCTCTTCGGAAAACTTCAGGAGCACGAAAGTGAACTTAAAATATTAGCTCAGCATGAAGAGGAGAACAAAAAAGTGAAAGGTCTTGCGTTCAAAGACGAAGCACCAACATCTGAAGGAGACTCCGACAAAGAATCCGTCAATGATGAGCACATGGGACTATAAGTGAAAAGGTTTGGGAGATTTCTAAAAAAGAAAAACAACTTCAATACGCCCATGAAAAAGGATGCAAACAAAACTGGAGGTTCTTCTGTCATATGTCATGAATGTGGCAAGCCCGGTCACATTAGAGCGGATTGAATTCAATATCTGAAGAAGAAGGAAAGCTCCAGTTGGCAATTCGACAAGTGTACCGATCGCACAAGTAATAAAGAGTAAGTAAAATTATCGTTCCACTCGGGGATTGCAAATTGTTTCTAATTTCTTTCACCTAATTGCGATTACTATGTATAACTTGTATTGGTTTAGAGTTTAAAAAGGAATGGAGAAAAGGTAGAATGAAACAAATCAGAAACTAAAAAGGATTTAGAAGAAAATATGGAAAAGGTTAGGAACTTGGTTTCATTGTAGGATCAAGTTATTAATTATGAAAAAATGTTTTCCAATAAATCAAAAACTCCAGAAACAATAAAAGCTAGATCCCTCTTGGCTATTACGTTTCTTACCCCTTAATCCCTTAAGTGAGTTCTAGTTTAGAAGAGTTATACAATTACCCAAAAGTATTCCTACAAATTGAATAATTATATTGTTTGGTTGAAAGGCCTAATCTTAATCCTAATTTTCCAATTAAGGTTCAGATTACCAAAGCAAAACATAAAGTGATCAATTCTATGAATTGTAATTAAAACACAACCAAACAATTGATTTGAAAGGAAAAACATTAATTCATAAATAAACAGCCAAATTAAGATCCATACAAATCCACCCCACTCCTAACAACAGGTTCAGTTATACATATTGGGAGAAGAAGAGAAAGGAATGGGCAAAACTAATAATCATAGACAATAATCAGATTACTCCCAAGAGATCTTCAATCTTCCAAATTTTCAATCCTTGCTCCTTGCCTCCTTGCTCTCAATTGCAGAACAGCATCTCTTCTCTAATCCTAATTCTATTCTAATCTCTTATTTGACTCTAAAAAGTCTGCCTAACCTAATGGAAAAACGTATATTTAAAGTCTAAAACTAATCCCAATTGATAGGAAGCAAAACTGATCAGAAATCAGCCCAATTGGGCTTCTGCGACGCAAGCGCACCTGGGCGCGCCCCCTTTGATGAACCAGTATTAGCGATGCATGCGCGCCTGGGCGCGCGGTCCATGCGCTTGGGCGTGTGATGCGTTTTCCAACTCCGTTTCTCTCCGTTCTTGTGTCATTTTCAAGGTCTTCTTATGCTCTTTCCAGCTCCAATATTATTTTCCTCAATTAAGCTCCGAAAGTACCTGAAACATACACAAAACGGATCAAAACGTTCAAAGGATTCTAAATTACCTAACTTCCTAAAAACTATACAAAAAGTCCTAAATTTACAAGAGAAACAAGACAAATCTATAGTAAAAGGGAGTCTAAATCATGCTCAAAACATCATATATTAGACCCAAATCACTCCCCCAAACTTAGTATTTTGCATGTCCCAGGAAAAAGTAAAATAAAAACTCTAGAACACAAAACCAATTTTCTAAGTTAATATGCAAACACCTAATTTAAGACTTCAGACTCATGACTCAGACACTTTTATTCACAAGCATTAACTTCATCAAAAACTGGTTAGAAAAACAAACTCCAAAAGAACCAGAACTAGTGAACACTCTCAACCTCACTGTGTGTATCTCTCATGTGTATCAAGGGTTTTAACAATATTCACTCAAGTTCATACAATGACAATGTGTTATCATATGCACCATAGACCAATATCTCCACTGAAATTATTGAATACATGCAAAAATCAAAAGGTCTTAATTTTGGTTGTAACGTGGCCATGGCTAAAGATGAAAGGTGGGATAAAAGAAATAAAGGATTATTACTAAGGGCTAAAAATATGAAATCAAACAACATCCCTTTAACATATGAATGGAGCATTGGTTTTATAACAAATATCAACTCCAATATTTAATTCTCCTTCATTCTTTTTCATTCCCATTCTCTCTATTCTCTTCTCTTTTTCATCATATTTTTATTTTTATTTTTTTTAATTTTTTTATTATTTTTTTTTGGAAGAGAAATAGAAATCACAATTAATATATTTAGCTCAACACTTTCTGAATCAACATACTTCCAATTGCACCATTCACATTTCAAAGGATACCAAAAATATATAACATTTATGAAAAGGGTACCAAAGAAATTATCTATCAATAGGCTCAAAGTGGGCCACTAAGGGATAATTTTTATCAAAAATCTGTTGAAGGCCAGAAAAAACACAAACCTAAGTGCCTTAATCATCTTAATGCATGCAATCAATTATCAATCTCAAAATGGTCACCGGTCAAGTTCTAGAACTCAAAGTCAAAGTGAACACACTCATGAAAGAAATAGGGGTCTTAAATCACAAAAATTAATATAAATCACATACCCCTGTTAAATGTATAGGCTCAAAAATCTCATAGGATAATAGTCACTTCACTAATACTTATTCCAAACAAGTTTATCAAAATAACTAGTTCTCAACAAAACTTAAAACTCAATCCAAAACAGTGTCATACAATCAATGAGTCATCATCCTAAATCAAGTATTTACATATATAATCAGAAAGGCAAAACTGTTCGTATGGTCCCCTAAGTTATTTATTTGTTCCAATCTGGTCCCCTAATTCATTTTCGTTTGAAAATGGTCCCCTAACTCATGTAACATTAGCATCGTTAGTCCTTTCCGTCCATTACCTCCTAACATCGTCTATTTAAGTTGACGTGACAGCCAGAGTGCCCAATGTTGGCGATCCACGTGTACCCTCCACATACCACGTTAAAAGTTTAAAATAGTGGAGTCAAACGACGTCGTTTTGATACTTAAAGCCAATCACTTCATCTTATACATTCTTCCATGAGAAGTCGTTGTGAGTTAAGAGGGAAAAATACTAAACTTTAGAGGTAAAATAGAGGGTTGCTAAGGCATGTGCCGAGAGAGAACAAACTGCAACATTATATCGTTGATTATGAGCGTGATAGGGGGTTCGTTCATGGACAGAAAAGACTAACGGTGATAACGTTACATGAGTTAGGGGACCAATTTCAAACGAAAAAGACTTAGGGGACCAGATTGGAACAAAAAAATAACTTAGGGGACCAAACGAGTAGTTTTGCCAATCAGAAAAATAGTCCTAAGTCTAGAATAATCATCTACTTCTACCCAAAACACAAACCAACACCAAATATGGGAGGACAATTCAAGTCTAAATTTTTTTTATTTTGTCCACTCCCCCAAACTTAGAGGTTGGCTTGTCCTCAAGCAAACTAAACTAACCTAAACTACAAAATAAAAATTAAAAACAGAAGCAAGGAGTTAGAAACTTCCCTTTGTAGCACAACATTCTCTCTTGATGCACCATGGAGGAGACTCCCCCAAACTTATTCACCTGTGTCACATGAACAACTAAAAATAGTGCTAGAAGCACCTCATTAGTAGTTACATAAAGAAAGCTCCAACTCTTTATTCACTAACTAACTATAAATAAAAGAAAAACCTACACTACTACATAATTACAAAGAATCCACCAGGATCCCAAATTCTATAGGTTAATTCCCATGTGATGTGTGACACCCTTTTCCCATACAAGTAAATATTACAATAAATAAGTATTACTTGTAAAATATATGGATTTGTTATTGTATAGAAATGATGAAAAATTAAAATTTCTCTTTTCAAGCGGGTGCACAAACCAAAACTTGGAATTCTTGGAGAAGAAATTCTAAACCATTTTAAATCAGTTGTATTGAGTTCGGCGATCTCTAAAACCTTTTCATAAGCGGAAGAGCATTCATATTTGAAATCGTCTATATATGATAGAAGGTAAATGAAGCTATCCTTTCTTTTGTTTTGTAAAACTGATACCATCTAATCCTTTTCGTAGCCGAGCTCTTTAAAAAGATTAAATCAGAGTAAGCGGAAAGTAGAGGACTATGCAGCTGCTACAAATATAACATAGGTTTTATATAAATATATATAAAAAGTCAGGTGATACATAGTCCCGTCATAAGTCTCCAAGATCCATACACAAGTCCATAAAGATCTATGCTCAAAATGAAACCATAGCCCTAGAGTACTCATAGTATATATACAATATGTACATCTCAAAAATATAGACTCTAGAGGTGGTCACATAGATCTGGCAGCATCAGTGGTAGCAGTGATAGTAGCAGAAATCTCCAAGTAACAAAAGGTAACCTCATCCTCATCATCAGCAGCAGCATCAGCGGTATCTCCTCCTCAGCATCCCCACACCGGATCCCCTGATTCTCATCATGTACCCTGTGCACATACCTAGGGATCATCGTCCCTCCAGTCACTCCCAGTAGAATGAACGACAGGCTCGCCTCCGCTCTCGTCCTCCACGGGATCCTCCTCGATCTCATCCGATGGAGAGCGTACTCCACCACTGGGTACAGGGTCAGGAGATGGTGTGACCCTGACTGGGCTCCTCGGATCAGAAGGGGGAGTCTCCTCGCGGACGACTCTAGAAGAAAATGGGTGTGAGCGGGTAGGTCTGAAACGAAAACTGTGATAAGAGCGAGCTGGTCGTGTGAGAGGTGGTCCATGGTATGTGTAAAATGGGGGTACGTGCATAGTGTATATGATGGGAATCCTAAATCTACGAGGACGAAATCGAATCAACGGGTTCGGGTGGTAGAAGGTAATCTCTACCTCTCCCTCGAACACCGCACGATGGTCCTCATAGATCCATGTGACACTAGGAAGTGGCCGGATCTCGATGCAAGCGATGTATCGAGACATCACCTTTAAGGGCATAGGGGTAAGCAATTCTATACACATAATCAATAGAGCAGAAATGCATGAATAATGTATATGTATAAACATGCAACAATAAATAACAAACACATTTAGCACTAAGCAGGAATAAGATGCAAATAAGATGCTCATACTTGTTCATTTATCACACTTAATTTAAATGAGTGGCATGATGTATGAATTTAGCTCTCAAGCCTATCTCCATCAATCTATGTCACTCTCTGACGTCCATCCCTGACAATCCAGCACTCACCAGTGCGTTGTATTCCTAGGTATACAACATTTCGTACATTCACCAAGAATGTACACGACAAGCTTGGAATCCGTGCCACCCGAGCACATCCCATCATCCAAACGGACCGTCATCCAAACGGTGTAACCATATCGGCATCCACTAAGCCGACCACGTCTTCAACGTGTCATCATGCAAGCGTATTGGCACTCCCCCAGGCCCTCCTCATGTTACCAAAACATGATAAACGACCTACCATCCAAACTCCAAATGAATGCATCATTTTTAAGCTTAAAGGAAATTGGTTAATATATAACGTGCCACCCGAGCACATCCCGTCATCCAAACGGTATACTTATATTAATCAATTTCTTTTAAGTCCAGGATCACTTGGTTTATTGTCCTTTAAGTGTTAACAAAATGACTTAGAATTGAAAATGGTATTTTTAAGTTTCTGACTAAAATACTCGAGTATTCTTCATAACACTCGAGTATTTCATTAGTTTCCAGTTTTTACTCGAGTAATTCATCATTATACTCGAGTTGTTCATGTCTTTTCAGAAAGTTAGATTTCCGATTTTTAAGAAAATACTCGAGTAGTTCATGAGATACTCGAGTCATTCACCAATCCAGAATACTCGAGTAGTTCATGCATTACTCGAGTCGTTCATCAAACTTGACTCTTGTTGCATCTGTTAATACTCGAGTTCCAAGCCAGATACTCGAGTTGTGCGCCAAAATTCACACTGGTGCACCACGAAATACTCGAGTATCGAGCCATATACTCGAGTTTTATCAGACAGAACAGACTAAAAACTTGATTTTTACATACCATTTTCATTTCTAAACATTTCTAACCCAAACCAATGATCAAAACAGTTCATATACCATATATTGAACATGTTATAACACTTATCACATATCAAATTACAGATTTGACAGAGAATCGATTGTTAATGCATAAAACATACAATTTAACAACTTAATACCTCAAATTGCAAATTAATCAACAAACTCATGAAATAGTGTTCATTACAGCTTGCATGCATCATATAAATTTGCTCACAACAACCATAGAGCATGACTTGGTCTCCAAACCAAAGTTCCTATTCAATCTAAGCCCTTAGAGCCTCTTGGTGGCTCTCTAGTGAAAATCATGGAATTTACACTCTATCTAGTGCATAAAACAACTTCCCCTTACCTCTCAGACGTGCACCAACAGAGGATTCCAAACAAAAAGCTCTCCAACACCATAAATGACTTTGAGCACCACATGCAAGACAGTTTTGAGTGCATCACCAAGATTGAATTGGTTCACACATGAAACAGAGATAAGAATTGGGGAATTTAGTTTTTATAGACTCTATGCAACACATACCAACTAAAGAAATCGAATTTGAGACCCAAAGACTCGTGAGCTTACCAGAAATCAGAATCAAAGTTAGCTCCCAGAACCACTTTGACAGGAACAGGCCCAATTTCCAAGCTCCAATTCTTCCAACACACTCACTCAAACCTCACGATTTTAGTGTCTATACAAAGCTCGTGATGTGAGCTTTGTATTAGTGTATGGTTTGTTACTTGAATCAACACACAGAGGATGAATCGAAGGAAACGATTTTAGAACCCTAACTCACAAACTCATCAACAAATTGGCAAAATGGCTCTCAATCTGAGTTCAAAGGGTTTAAATAGGCAAGGAACATGCCCATGCACGTCGACACGCATACAAGGACGTGTTGTGGAGGGTGTTTTTGTGTCAAGGCGGCGGTAACTCGGTGCTGACTCACCAAAACGCACTAACGTTGAGCAACTCTGTCTAGAATACTCGAGTTTTCCGAACAATACTGGAGTATTTTGCCCAATTTTTGAAAAATAATTATTTTATTTACTTTCCCTCCAAAATCTTTCCTATAACTACCTTTAGGTCCCAAATCAAGGACTAATATGCAAAATATTTATTTATGCATAAAATAATTACCAACATGAATTCTAACAATATAAACTCAGGTTTTGATCAAAGATTAAAAATAGAAATAATTAATTATAATAAACTTTATAATTAATTATTCATTAATCGGGGATTAAAATTTTGGGGTGTTACGCTACTTCCCCACTTAAAAGGAATTTCGTCCCCGAAATTCACTCTTCCAAATTACACGTTCTCAAAATCAAATAAAAGACGATTTTGATGTTTTCAAAATATCCATAGGAAAAATCCTTCCCCACTTAAAAGGATTTTTCTTACACTTCTTTAAATTCTCTGACTCAAAATATTTCAAATAAAACTTTCTCAAATAACAACTTTGTGTTCAAAAACTTATATTAATCCATTTTCTCACAAAAGAGTTCTCTTAAATTTTCCATCGAAAATTATTTTGTAATTAATTCAAATAAAATCTTTTGATCATTTCGGACAAGATGTTTCAATGCAAAACTTAAACTGAAGCTTTTCCAAATAAACTTTTTCGAGAAAAACTTTTTTTTTGAATAATACTTTCAAATATATATATATATATATATATATATATATATTCCTCAATTAAAACGTTTTCCAAAGATATTTTTGAGGAAAAACATGTTCCGCTGCGCACTCTGGTTACTTAAGCACGAGTAAGGAATCATTTGTATGACTTTATTCCTTAATAGTCATAAACATTAGGGTGATCAGTCCTAATATTTTAAATGTCAGTAATAAAATCATCCCTTACAGATATAATCTTTCTCAAGAAAGATTATACGATATATCTTTAAGTTAGATGAACTTACAGATAAGGAGTGTTATTGTCACTATCAGACTTAAACAGATTGTCAATTCTAGGGAAATTTCCGTTGGGGAGACAAATACTTGTCCTATCCCGGTGGTTGTTAATCCCGCTAGTCTCAACTAATCTTTTCTCTCTGTACTGTCCAAAGATATTTATCACATCCAATTGTGATAAGGGTTTTGATCATAGAAATCCCAGTTACAGATTTGCTCAGGTTTTCAGATTACAAACGGTTTAATTAACGCAATCGAAAACATTGATTACGTTAATTCCGATCATAGAAAGGATAACCCAGATTACCTATACATAGATCTAACTCGCATCCTAACAGGTTGGACACTCATCCGAACTCAATTCGCTTGACGTCCATTCCCTCCTTACTCTTAACCCGAACTGAATCTGACGAATTAAAATCTCAGTCTCCTACAGCTGCAATTGAAGGTCTTTATAGGTGTACCACTACTTAGTCCAAAGTAACGCACCTCATTTCCTACACATGGAGTTGGGCAAGCTCTTACTTCTTATTAACATACTTTATAATTCTCACGATCGGGCTTCCTTTAATTTTGTCATTCCTCCATAATTAATTTTCTTAACTACCTTTCCCTTTTTTTTCTAATTGAATACTTCCTTTTTGCCCAAGTCCCTCTTATACTGGTTTTGGACATTCGTTCTACCAACTTCTTATGCCCATCCATTGTATTTATAAATTCCACATACGTTTCCCAATATTGAGAAAATTCCTTATGCATTAATACTTGATAGCTGGCTAGAGGTTCAGACATAATCCATTCTAAACTTCACATATTTGAACCTTCCGTCCGGGTTGTTATGAAACATACTTCCTCAGTCGTTTGAACTTGGCGATGCCTTCTCCGAGCCTATTACTTTCCCGTTCTATGTTTAGCGGTTCAGCCCCTTGTATCCTTCTCATGCCTCTTGAGAATTTTCTTCAGTTTCCCCAAAGTCGTCTTTACGAATACTAATCAAACGATGTATCAGTCTTTTGTTTTCAACATCTATCCTATATGGTTCCCACAAGTTCCTCGCTACCTCACTTAGCATAGAAGTGACGTGACCTTTTATCCACTCACCTCTTGTGTGTGTGACTCCAAAATTTTTACTCCCAATTCACAAATTGTTCAAGATACAAATTCTTATATAAAGAAGAATTTCTTCCGTCCACTGATGGAAATTGGTCCTCTTATCTTCCATAAGTCAATCTCTTATTTCCTTTCAACTTCCCTACTTAGGATAGCCTTTTGGTCATCTTAGAGTTTTCATGAATTGTTCTTCGATTCAATATTGGTCATCACCTTTCACTTTACTAGGTAGGTAATGGAGCTCGAAATCTAAACTTTCAACTCCATCCATTGATGATAACTCTAATTCAATTTCTCCTTCTGATCGAATCCATTTCTTCATATTCCTCTGGTCTCTAAATTCCCGGAAAATAGAGTCTTAGGGACTAAACCTCCAAATCTTTTAGAGTGGCATACTTGTTGCAAGCTCTGAATCTTGCAACAAGAGCTTACCCTGAGTGTGTTCAATCACTTTGGTACGTACACACCTTTCTTACTTAACACTACTCTCCTCTAGGTCCTTGCCTCAATACATGAAATTATTCTTTAATACCTTCTTATGAATCGAGTAAGAGCAACGCAGGAGAGGATGTTAGCCTTCACTTCAATTACTGAAAATCCTCGTTGTACTCTTATTTCATATAAGAGGCTAATTCTTCGGATTACCTTGGTTATAGGAGTTTGACTTAATGAAGTCTATCTATGGTCCTATGATAGTACTCAATCAGTCGATTCCCAAGATCGCATCCCAATGCGGTAAAGATAGAGAAATCAAATCTATTTGAAAGACTCCTCCTGACACTTCTATACAACCGTTAAGACTTACCTTAGAAACAACTATAGGAATGTTCGTAAGAGTTTCTATCATACCAATATAGAACAACTCAAATACAGACAAAGTCAAACGATTCACACATTCATACGAATGCATAACACTGAAATCAGACAACGCATTGCAAGACTAACCATCGGCAAATAGTTACCTTGCACGGGATCGGAGGATCGATTAGCTTCTACTCCGCTAAGGGTAAACACTCTGCCTTGAGTCATTGGTTTGCTAGCAGGTACGTTGGGGTTACTCTTCACATGTTCTCTACAGTAACGTGCAATATGACCCTGCTTCCCACAATTGAAGCAAGTACTTGTTGCCCAACAAATTCTTCCACGATGGTGATGCTTACACTTCTCACAGAAGGGAGCCTCTCTTCGGAAATTACTTCCATCACTACTTCCAACTTTTCCTTTGCCTTTCCCTTGGTGATCATATGGACCTTTGCCTCGATTGTTGAAACCCTTACGCTTCTGAGGTCCATAATTCTGGCTATCTTTTCTTTCTGTTTCTTGCAATCCTTCAGCTTTCTTGTCATCCTCATACATCCTACACATGTCCACAAGTGCAGGAAACCTTTGGATCCGTTGATAGCTGAAAATAGACTTCAATTTGGGCCTTAAACCCCCTTCGAACTTGATACACTTGCTCCTTTCATCGGGGTTGTTTTGGTAATATGGAGATTACTTCATCAATTCCTCGAACTTGGCTGCGTACTCACCCACACTCATATCTCCTTGCTTCAGCTGCAAGAACTCCACTTCCTTCTTTCTCCTCAAATCCTCAGGGAAGTATTTATTGAGAAACTTCTCCATAAATACATTCCAATTCACATCCCTTCCTTCATAACGTAGGAGCTGAACCGTATGATTCCACCAATTCTCAGCTTCGTCCTCTAGCATGTAGACTGCATACGTTACTTTCTGAGCTTCCGTGCAATCCAAAGTTCTCAAAATCTTGTCCACGGTGTGAATCCACTTACTGGCCTCCTCAGGTTTAAATCCTCCTTCAAACTTGAGTGGATTACAGCTCCTAAAATCAGCCAGACTCTTTGCCTCGGTGTTACCCACATTACACTGGTGAGGCGGGTTAACCGGTTGAGGTGGTTGCTGAGCTTGTTGTTGCATAGCCTCCAGCACCGCGGTAATCCTTTCTAATATCGCATTGGTGTGATTTTGGTTTCTAGTTGCCATAATAGACCTGCGCTATGGACTTATGGTCACATATGTTGAACTAAAGAAACTTTCATTACACCACCTATACTAAGGTCTTAACTAAAACCTCAAACAACACATTCAGTTGTATCTAATGCCCAAAAAGCAAGATACTAGAATTCAAAGCATTAAATATGCCCTGTGGATACCTGCTTGATGTTGATGGTTACCTTTCTGGAACTACTTCCACTACTACCGGATCTGACTTTTGCTCTGATACCACTCAGTGTGACACCCTTTTCCCATACAAGTAAATATTACAATAAATAAGTATTACTTGTAAAATGTATGGACTTGTTATTGTATAGAAATGATGAAAAATTAAAATTTCTCTTTTCAAGCGGGTGCACAAACCAAAACTTGGAATTCTTGGAAAAGAAATTCTAAACCATTTTAAATCAGTTGTATTGAGTTCGGCAATCTCTAAAACCTTTTCATAAGCGGAATAGCATTAGTATTTGAAATCGTCTATATATGATAGAAGGTAAATGAAGCTATCCTTTCTTTTGTTTTGTAAAACTGATACCATCTAATCCTTTTCGTAGCCGAGCTCTTTAAAAAGATTAAATCAGAGTAAGCGGAAAGTAGAGGACTATGCAGCTGCTAGAAATATAACATAGGTTTTATATACATATATAAAAAGTCAGGTGATACATAGTCCCGTCATAAGTCTCCAAGATCCATACACAAGTCCATAAAGATCTATGCTCAAAATGAAACCATAGCCCTAGAGTACTCATAGTATATATACAATATGTACATCTCAAAAATATAGACTCTAGAGGTGGTCACATAGATCTGGCAGCATCAGTGGTAGTAGTGATAGTAGCAGAAATCTCCAAGTAGCAAAAGGTAACCTCATCCTCATCATCAGCAGCAACATCAGCGGTATCTCCTCCTCAGCATCCCCACACCGGATCCCTTGATTCTCATCATGTACCCTGTGCACATACCTAGGGATCATCGTCCCTCCAGTCACTCCTAGTAGAATGAACGACAGGCTTGCCTCCGCTCTCGTCCTCCACGGGATCCTCCTCGATCTCATCCGATGGAGAGCGTACCCCACCACTGGGAACAGGGTCAGGAGATGGTGTGACCCTGACTGGGCTCCTCGGATCAGAAGGGGGAGTCTCCTCGTGGACGACTCTAGAAGAAAATGGGTGTGAGCGGGTAGGTCTGAAACAAAAACTGTGATAAGAGCGAGCTGGTCGTGTGGGAGGTGGTCCATGGTATGTGTAAAACGGGGGTACGTGCATAGTGTATATGATGGGAATCCTAAATCTACGAGGACGAAATCGAATCAACGGGTTTGGGTGGTAGAAGGTAATCTCTACCTCTCCCTCGAACACCGCATGATGGTCCTCATAGATCCATGTTGTAACACCCTATGAAATAATTACCCTTAATTACCCCAAAATTAGGATTTAAAATTTCTTTTAATATGGATATGATATTTGCCAAAATAATATTTCCTTTCATTAATAACAAAGACATCAGAGCTAATAAAGCGGAAGACTTAAATGCATCGAATACATAAAGTATAAGTTTAAGTACATTCAGTTCGGTCATTCAAAATACAATCAGTGTTTTAGCTCGGCCCAACTGGCCGAGACCCATCCACCTATCTGACTCTAAAAAAAACTTACTCTCCCTGAGAGGGAGAGTGATCCTGCTCGGCCGGGGACTGCGTCTGCTCGGGCTCAGTACCTGAAAAATGGTAAGGAGGTGAGCATTACACAGAACTTAAATAAGCATTTTCTAAGATGACATACCGAACTACCAAGCCAAACACAAGTAGTCAAATAGCAATTAAATCACAAGTAATCAAACCCATATATCTCATGCATATATCAACATTTAGCTCGGTTCGCAAACCCACAACCTCGTCTGGCTCGGCTCACATCATCAACCAGTTAACTCAATACTAGCTATACCTCGGTTTACATTCTCTTACCTCTGATTACCATCTCTATCTCGGATTCCTTACTCATTATTTCACTTTGACATAGCTTACAATCTTTTACTCTTCTCGGATGCATACACCCTGTGCATGTCTTACACCATTTAAGTCGGATATTGGAGCATCCATAACTGCGAGTACCACAATACCCGTCTTACAGCTGCGAGCACCACAATGCTCGGCTTACGCGATCAATGCACGCACCCAGTACGCGTCTGCTATGACCAGGAACACTACCGCCGATCATTCTATGGAGTAAGGAGTGTCCATAACTGCGAGTACCACCATACTCGTCTTACAGCTGCGAACACCACAATGCTCGGCTTACGCGATCAATGCACGCACCCAGTACGCGTCTGCTATAACCAGGAACACTTCGCACCGATTCCGTTCTCGGAACCTTGTGTGTCATAACTGCAAGCACCACCATGCTCGTCTTACAGCTGCGAGCACCACAATGCTCGGCTTACGCGATCAATGCACGCACCCGGTACGCGTCTACTATGACCCGACCACACAACCATTTCTCTTTAATTCCCTTTATCTTATTAACCATTATTTTTAGCTCGGCCCACCTCACTTTACCTCTTTAGTTTATTCCTCTTTGCATCTATCTCGGCTCAACCCTTCACCCATTCCCGATTCCATTAATCCTATTATCTATCTCGTCTACCTAACTCATTATGTAACTCATTAGTTTGTCTTTTCGATCCACCCTGGTTACCATTTTTCTCATTCTCCATTCTCACCCTCTCTCAGCTCGGCCACAGATACAAACACCAAATATCAAAGCTCATAAACACTTATACCACAACAACCGTATGCAAAAAACATTTAGTCAATCCATCATATAAAATACAGCATATGAAATATAGCATGTAATCAAAATTGATATTCCATTTTCACCTAAAATCCATGTTTCTAGTTCATTCATTAATTCCCCTTTTTCCCTTCTTACCATTTCTCTTCTAACATTAACCTATGTCCATTCCCTAATCTAATACTCACTCTTAGTACCCTTTATGAACACCCTAGAAACCTAAACTTAAGTAGAGGTAACACTCACTCCTTACCTCAAACCGTGAGAGATAAGAGTTGAGAGCTTGAGAATGACTTCCTTGACCTAGACCTTGTGAGCTTCACACCACTCGAATCCGTGTCCTCCTTGCTGCCACCACAACACTACCACGGTCCAGGGACGCCGGAACAGAAGAGAACAGAGAGGAGGAGGGTTCCGTTTTGTGAGAAGAGAGGGAGAAAGAAAGTGTTGGGGTTTTGTTTGCTGAAGCTTTAGAGGAGAAAGAGAGAGATTCGTAGGAGGAAGAGAATGAGAAATGCAAAGTGTGATATGTGGTGTTTTGGGCTTTCTTTTATTCATTTAGGGAAAGATATTTGTGTGGCCAGGATTTATTGGCTTCTTGTGGAAGCTAGATTGTATGGCCAAGATTCATTGGCTTCTTGAGGAAGCCATGAATAGTACATTGAAAGGGACATAAAGTAGTGATAGTGACATAAAGTGAAAGATAGTACCGTACGGATGGCACGGAAACCAAAGGGTCAACAGCTCAACATGAGCTGGCACGGAAGAGCTAGGATGTGACGGATAGAGTACGTCGGCTGGGACACGTCGGCTTGGTTCGTAGGAACAGCAGTAGTCCGAGCCTCCTTCTCGGATGTTACTGTGAGGTGCGCTGAGGTCGGCTAATCCGGACTGGACAATGGGTTTCACGTTGGGTTTCCTTTCAGCTCGGTTCAGAAGAACACAATCTTGTCTAGCTCGGCCGAGATCGGGCCGAGGCCTTAATCTCACATCCTAGGTCGGCCTATGCTCATACTACCCTTCTAACCTTGTACAATTTCTAAGGCTTAACCCTATCCTTAAATAGATATTTATATATTAAAATTATATTATTTAATATCAATTTTTGGGATGTTACACATGTGCCACTAGGAAGTGGCCGGATCTCGATGCAAGCGATGTATCGAGACATCACCTATAAGGGCATAGGGGTAAGCAATTCTATACACATAATCAATAGAGCAGAAATGCATGAATAATGTAAATGTATAAACATGCATCAATAAATAACAAACACATTTAGCACTTAGCAGGAATAGGATGCAAATAAGATGCTCATACATGTTCATTTATCACACTTAATTTAAATGAGTGGCATGATGTATGAATTTAGCTCTCAAGCCTATCTCCATCAATCTATGTCACTCTCTGACGTCCATCCCTAACAACCCAGCACTCACCAGTGCGTTGTATTCCTAGGTATACAACATTTCGTACATTCACCAAGAATGTACACGACAAGCTTGGAATCCGTGCCACCCGAGCACATCCCGCCATCCAAACGGACCGTCATCCAAACGGTGTAACCATATCGGCATCCACTAAGCCAACCACGTCTTCAACGTGTCATCAAGCAAGCGTATTGGCACTCCCAGAGGCCCTCCTCATGTTACCAAAACATGATAAACGACCTACCATCCAAACTCCAAATGAATGCATCATTTTTAAGCTTAAAGGAATTTGGTTAATATATAACGTGCCACCTGAGCACATCCCGTCATCCAAACGGACCGTCATCCAAACGATATACTTATATTAATCAATTTCTTTTAAGTCCAGGATCACTTGGTTTATTGTCCTTTAAGTGTGAACAAAATGACTTAGAATTGAAAATGGTATTTTTAAGTTTCTGACTAAAATACTCGAGTATTCTTCATAACACTCGAGTATTTCATCAGTTTCCAGTTTTTACTCGAGTAATTCATCATTATACTCGAGTTGTTCATGTCTTTTCAGAAAGTTAGATTTCGGATTTTTAAGAAAATACTCGAGTAGTTCATGAGATACTCGAGTCATTCACCAATCCAGAATACTCGAGTAGTTCATGCATTACTCGAGTCGTTCATCAAACTTGACTCTTGTTGCATCTGTTAATACTCGAGATCCAAGCCAAATACTCGAGTTGTGCGCCAAAATCCACACTGGTGCACCACGAAATACTCGAGTATCGAGCCATATACTCGAGTTTTATCAGACAGAACAGACTGAAAACTTGGTTTTTACATGCCATTTTCATTTCTAAACATTTCTAACCCAAACCAATGATCAAAACAGTTCATATACCATATATTGAACATGTTATAACACTTATCACATATCAAATTACAGATTTGACAGAGAATCGATTGTTAATGCATAAAACATACAATTTAACAACTTAATACCTCAAATTGCAAATTAATCAACAAACTCATGAAATAGTGTTCATTACAGCTTGCATGCATCATATAAAACTTGCTCACAACAACCATAGAGCATGACTTGGTCTCCAAACCAAAGTTCCTATTCAATCTAAGTCCTTAGAGCCTCTTGGTGGCTCTCTAGTGAAAATCATGGAATTTACACTCTATCTAGTGCATAAAACAAGTTCCCCTTACCTCTCAGAAGTGCACCAACAGAGGATTCCAAACAAAAAGCTCTCCAACACCATAAATGACTTTGAGCACCACATGCAAGACAGTTTTGAGTGCATCACCAAGATTGAATTGGTTCACACATGAAACAGAGATAAGAATTGGGGAATTTAGTTTTTCTAGACTCTATGCAACATATACCAACTAAAGAAATCGAATTTGAGAACCAAAGACTCGTGAGCTTACCAGAAATCAGAATCAAAGTGAGCTCCCAGAACCACTTTGATAGGAACAGCCCCAATTTCCAAGCTCCAATTCTTCCAACACACTCACTCAAACCTCACGATTTTAGTGTCTATACAAAGCTCGTGATGTGAGCTTTGTATTAGTGTATGGTTTGTTACTTGAATCAACACACAGAGGATGAATCAAAGGAAACGATTTTAGAACCCTAACTCACAAACTCATCAACAAATTGGCAAAATGGCTCTCAATCTGAGTTCAAAGGGTTTAAATAGGCAAGGAACATGCCCATGCACGTCGACACGCATACAAGGATGTGTTGTGGAGGGTGTTTTCATGTCAAGGCGGCGGTAACTCGGTGCTTACTCACCAAAACGCACTAACGTTGAGCAACTCTGTCTAGAATACTTGAGTTTTCCAAACAATACTCGAGTATTTTGCCCAGTTTCTGAAAAATAATTATTTTATTTACTTTCCCTCCAAAATCTTTCCTATAATTACCTCTAGGTCCCAAATCAAGGACTAATATGCAAAATATTTATTTATGCATAAAATAATTACCAACATGAATTCTAACAATATGAACTCAGGTTTTGATCAAAGATTAAAAATAGAAATAATTAATTATAATAAACTTTATAATTAATTATTCATTAATCGGGGATTAAAATTTTGGGGTGTTACATGATGCAACAATAACAAGTTATTCCCACATCCCATGGGACAAACCATGGATGATGGTGGAGTAAGGAAGTTTCAAAAATAAGTTTAATCCCTCCAGGGTCAAAAGGTGCATTCCTTACTCCATGCATCATCTAGACAAATTATTTCTTTTCCCATTCATGAAGGTGTTAATTCCATGAATTAGGAAAACTACCTTTCCAGGCTCCCTATTGTTCAACAATGATTTAGATTGATATTTAGATTTTTCATGAAAGCGCAGAGGTTGAATATAATGGAAAACATTTGAATCATCCAAGCATGCAATAGATTTAACCAAATTTTTAAGTGCAAGAAATTCATCATGCAAGGGTGAATCAAATTTTTCTACCATATTCAAACCTTCTATTATTTTATTTCGGTCTAATTCCTCAAACTCAGTATGCACATTCTCATCTATTTGCTCCTCCATAGGGGTTTCATCATTGGTCACATCCATCACCACCACTTTTTCCTCTCTTTGAAGAGAGTCAAAAATTATTGGTGATGCTTGTAACTCTTCATCTAATTGCTTTAAAATGTGTTCAACTTGCATTTGAAGGTTCTTTCTACTAGCACTTAAGATTTGACAATCGTTTCTAACTTGTTCAACAAAACTTTTAGTGGTTTGAGCACATTTCTCTAAAGCTATTTCCCATGAAGCTTTCTCCACAGGAATTGGCTCCACAAAATTATTTTTATTAGCTGTAGCTTCTAATATCTCTAAAGCTATTTCCAATTGAGTTTTCCTATTACTTATGTTTTGTGCATAATGGTATGGAGAATAGGGATCCGAAATAAATCTATCACAATCAAAATAATTATTAAAACTATAGTTATACATGAAAAGGGACAAGTTACACAAGTAATTACAAAAAGGTACCGGAAAAAATTAGAATCAAATTTCAATCCCCGACAACGGCGCCAAAAACTTGTTGGCAATTCGGCAAGTGTACTGATCGCACAAGTAATAAAGAGTAAGTAAAATTATCGTTCCACTCAAAGATTACAAATTGTTTCTAATTTCTTACACCTACTTGCGATTACTATGTATAACTTGTATTAGTTTAGAGTTTAAACAGGAATGGAGAAAAGATAGAATGAAACAAATCAGAAACTAAAAAGGATTTAGAAGCAAATATGGAAAAGGTAAGGAACTTGGTTTCATTGTAGGATCAAGTTATTAATTATGAAAATATGTTTTCCAATAAATCAAAAACTCCAGAAACAATAAAATCTAGATCCCTCATGGCTATTACGTTTCTTACCCCTTAATCCCTTAAGTGAGTTCTAGTTTAGAAAAGTTATACAATTACCCAAAAGTATTCCTACAAATTGAATAATTATATTGTTTGGTTGAAAGGCCTAATCTTAATCCTAATTTTCCAATTAATGTTCAGATTACCAAAGCAAAACATAATGTGATCAATTCTATGAATTGTAATTAAAACACAACCAAACAATTTATTTGAAAGGAAAAACATTAATTCATAAATAAACAGCCAAATTAAGATCCATACAAATCCACCCTATTCCTAACAAGAGGTTCAGTTATACATATTGGGAGAAGAAGAGAAAGGAATGGGAAAAACTAATAATCATAGACAATAATCAGATTACCCCCAAGAGATCTTCAATCTTCCAATCTTCAATCCTTGCTCCTTGCCTCCTTGCTCTCAATTGCAGAACAACCACTTTTCTCTAATCCTAATTCTATTCTAATCTCTTATTTGGCTCTGAAAAGTCTGCCTAATCTAATGGAAAAACGTATATTTAATGTAACACCCCTAATTTTCGTCTCCCAAATAACCAAGAAATTAATTATAACAATTATTTTATAATTGATTTTGAAGGTTTTAGTTTTTTGTACATTATGTATTTTTATTATATAAAAATATGAGATATATTTTTATATGGTTATTTTGTACAAAAATGTGTATATTGTAATTTAGTCCTTGGGTTGGGACCTAATTGCAATATTAAAAAGGTTTTTCAAGAAAGAGTAATTAAATTATTAATTTTTGAATTTTATCAGTATGTAACCGGTTAGAAGGGCTGTGTAACCGGTTACACGATGAACTCAGAAAACTGGGTTAGTGCGTTTGATGAGTAATCACGCGTTTTAACCCAGAATTCGCCACGAAATCGTCTTAATCTTAGTGGGGATAGACGTGTCATCATGCATGGAGCTCTGATTTTGCTATATATAGCCTTGTGTTGATGAATTGAAACCCATTTTGCTCCTGAATTGCTGAAGCTCTGTTTTAGGGTTCTTGATTCGTCTGGTGCGATTCTCCTTCGTTTCTGAGTTAGATCATGAGTGATACACGGTTACAAAGCTCACATCATGGGCTTTGTATTGATATAAAGATTGTGAGTTTAGAGTCCCTGAATCAAGAGAACGAAGCTTGCCAAGTTGAGGTGTTGATGCTATCAAACCTCAGCTTCTGGTTTCTGGAGCTGACTTTGAAGCTCGATTTTGGTAAGCACACGAACCCTTTTGGTTTCAAATCTATTCCTACCTCTAGTGCATGTTGCATAGATTGAGTGCTGATGGTTTTCCCCAATTTGTTTGTGCAATTCATGTGTCAAATCTTGTAGTTTTTGGACCCTGTCAAACCTGTTGTGGACTGAAAATGGAGATTGTGGATTCTGGGAAGATCTGGCAAATTCCAGTGATTAGATTCATCAAGCACGAACCTAAGGTAAGGGGGAAGCTTACTATTTGCTAGAATGAGAATAAATTGTGGTAGAATATAGGATGAGTCACCAAGAGACTCAAAGGGCATAAGTTGAAATGGTTAAATGGCTTGGAGGCCAATTTGAGCTCAATTGATGTTTTGAGCAATGTTAACTGAGTGCATGCAAGCTATGTTGATGTTGATTTCATGACTTACTTGGATATTATGTGAATTGATGCATTAAGTTGTGAAATATGTGCAATTATGTGCAATTTGTGTATCCAAATTGAATGCATGCAAGATAGATATGTTTCTGTGTTTAAACATATTTATTTAAGGTATATGAACTCTGTTAAAGGTTGAAATTTGGTTAGATTTGAGTAGTGAAGAGAATGGTTTGTTAAAACTCATGTTTTAGTGTCAGACTGCATAATCTAACCGGTTACTCGATATTCGTAACCGGTTAGACCCTGTTAAAATGCAAAAGAAAATAAGTTTACAAAATCAGCATTGTGGTCTTACAAATCCTACTCAAATCTAGGCCTTAATTTCATGGAAAACAATCTGAAAATAAGTTGATTTCACTGTTATAGTTCAGATTGCAGTTAAAGAGTTAATACCTTAAGGAAATGAGATAGTTTCAAGAGGAAATTATGCTCATTGGACAATGAAATGTGATTTAGACTTTTGAATGATATAAACAGTGGTTTTGAGGTATAAACATTGTTAAACTGGTTTATGGATTGGGTAGGGAATTCAAGAAAAAGGGTTTTCTGAATTACAATGGTAAACAGTTCAGGTCTGTAAATCTAACCGGTTAGCCTGGAACTGTAACCGGTTAGTACCTGAATCTGAAAAATAAAAAGTTAAGTTTTTGAATACCATTGACTTTGTTTTACCCAATCTAAGTTTAAGGGCATGTCTTGAGATAATTCAAAAGAGAATTTTGTGTCAAAGACTATACCTCAAATAAACCGTTCAAAAGAGAAATTGGAATATTTCTAAATCACAGTAATTAATGAAAGCCAACCTTAGTAATTATGTATGCGATGCATGCATAGAGAAAGGTGATGAAATAGGTTGGCAAGGATTGTTTGTGATGTTCGGGGTACACGACCTGTACTCTAGGAGTACTAAACTGATGCAACCAACTTGATGACACATTCTGGGAATGTGGCCATTGTCTGGGACATGGTTTCTTGGACACGTTCTGGGAATGTGATGCACACTCTGGGAGTGGTGCTTGATTATATTCCAAGTATGGTTTGCGATACGTTCTGGGAACATATGTTAGTGTTCTGGGAACACGTCGGTATAATAATGGAATTAAAGATAAAACCAACCTTGATGATTGTGCATTCATATAGAATGGAGGTTTGGTTGGTAGGAACGTTTATCATATTCTGGGAATATGAGGAGGGTACTCCGGGAGTATCAAATTATAACCTACTTGATGACACATTATAGATATGTGGCCAGTGTCTGGGACCTGGTTTTATACGTTCTGGGAACATATGTTAGAGTTCTGGGAACACATTGATATGCAACCTACTTGATGACACATTATAGATATGTGGCCAGTGTCCGGGACCTGGTTTTTATGCGTTCTAGGAACGTGGTGCACACTCTGGGAGTGGTGCCTATTATTCCAAGTATGGTTTGCTACACGTTCTGGGAACGTGGTGCACACTCTGGGAGTGATGCATATTATCCAAGTATGGTTCGGCATTACGTTCTGGGAACGAATGTCGGTGTTCCGGGAACACAACGGTGTATTGGATGGACGTCCAAGATGGACTCTTAGCGTCCTCAGTCGTGGAAGGAAATCATGCATCATGCCACCTGCATTGAAAGAATTGTTATGATTAACCGGGTGTGCTCATATGATTATGCATCATGATTTGCTACATGTTAACTTGTGGATGTTAGTTTTATTCTCATTTGATTATGCAAATATGTATAGCTAACCCCCATGCCCTTATTAGGTGTTGATCGTGTATCTAGCTTGCACAAGAATCAGTAAAGGGAGATGTCCCTTAGGTGCATGCAGAGTATAGAAAGTGTGGGTTGGGAACCCGTTGTGCAGATATCGAGGATCCGACCAGAAGGATGTTTGGACAAAGGACCAGTGACCAGCTCTATAACATTTCTATTTTTAATAGAATTTATATGATACATATTTTGGAAAAAGGTATCATAAGAGGAACTCAGTTTCATAATTATACTCATTTGGTATTAATGGACTTGTTACACTTGATATATTTTGGGGGTATAATATGATGACTTTACTATGTTTCCGCAAACTCTGATTTTGTTAGTCAACCTCATTACTAATCAAGTGTTGGTGAAAAGGAATTTTCAAGGGAAGGGAAAATTATTATTTTCAGATCTTTTTCCAACGATAACAAGTCCAAGTTTTCATAAACTTCTTACTTATCTTATAAAGTAAGATGATATACAAGGTGTGTTACACTTTTATGGTATCAGAGCAATGGTCCTGACTCTTGGTCCTTGGGTGTGTGGTCCAATACGCTGGTCATCGATATCTGAAATGTTTCCTGGGAAGTATGCTTTCATACACTTCCAAATTAGAGCTAAGGTTATGTGTAATGGCTCTAGATAAATAGCTTATTCTGCTATTAAGAAGTGTTCTATGAAGTCTAAATAGAAGTATGATAGTTGTATGCTTCTTTTTAGATATGTTGAAAACCCAAAACCACAGTGTTGGTTTATTATGTTTTCATAGAACCAATAATGAGGAAATTTTAAGGAGTTGTAGTTGAGTCCGCGACTCTGAGGAGGAGTGTTTACCCTCACTCGTGTTAAAGTTAATCAACTTTTCAGACCAAGTATAGGGCAGTGATCTTCTTAAAGATCAACCTTGTTGAGTTTGTTAAACTCTAAAGCTATCCTTTCTTTTGTTCCTTTCGGATAAGGGTAGTGATCAAGTTGCTCTATGCCTTATCCAATCTGCTATCTCAAAGCAGAGAATCCTACAAATCTTCTTGTAGTTGTTTCCAAGGTACGTCTGGATCGTTCTATTAAGGTATTAGACTCTGTCTAACTATCTATGTCATGATTATATTTGATCTTAAGCACGGTTTGGGAGCCGGGGAATCAAGTGATCATGATTAATGACGATAGAACAACCCTGTATTAGGATTTCCAAGCTTCGAATCTGGAATCCAATGGACCCATGTGTCTGCTTCGGGGCAGCAGTGAAGGAAATAGGGGGTTAAAGAAATCTGGGTTTCAAGAAATGATGTTAGGTTCACCCTTGAGCAAAGAGATAGAGTTTGGAATCAAGTTAATTCTTGAAACTGATTCTCTCTCTACTACCCTTACGATATGGTATCATCGGGAATGGTCAAATGAGAGAAACACGTAGAGAAGTTGTTAAAAGAATTGGTTGGACCAGGTTAAAAGAATCTAAGTGTTTTTTGAGATGGATTGGCGGTTGAATTAATCCCAAATCAGGATTCGAGGCAGGGATACACTTGAGACTGCATTTTAATCTCGATACGGACATTATGAGTAGAAAATAATGCCGTTCGGATTGACTAATGCACCTGTTCTTTTATGGATTATAAGAACGGGACCTTTAGATTATGTTGGGATTCGTTTGTGGTTTATCCTGAGAATCCGGAGGAGCATGAGGAACATCTCGGGTTTGTGTTGAGAATCCTACAAGAGAAGTAGTTGTGTGTTAAGCTCGCCAAAGATGAGTTTGGTTGAGCGAAGTTACGTTCACGGGGCATGTGATTTTTAAAGAAGAAATTGCGATGGATCCAGCAAAGGTAAGTTTAGTGTTGAAATGGGAACAGCCTAAGACGGTGACTGATGTGAGAAGATTCTTAGGACTGGCTGGATACTATCACCGGAGTATTTAAGGATTTTCTAAGATCGCATGCCCTTTGACCAAGTTGACTTGGAAAGATCAACTGATGATATTGGATGATAGGATGTTGTTTAATTATGGTAGGGTAGTGATGGAGTATACCCCAATATAATATGATTAGTCCAAGAGGAATTATGGAAATGTGAGTAGACTATGATTTAAATCATTTCAGTGATGAATTCAGTTGGAATCAAGGTATTAGAGTATGATTAAATCCTATTTTGAGTTGGATTGGATGATGTAAAGAAAATGGTTTTGAAATTCTTTGGTTTTATTTCTAAAACTATACTTCATAACCGGTTAGAGTTTCATGTAACCGGTTATAAATTGAAAGTCTAAAATAAAAATTTAAGTCCTTGTGAAGGAACTTTTGGTATCAATAAACATCTTCCTCCAATCCAAACTCAATGTCAATTACCTAAGTAAAATTTAAGGAAAGGATTTAAGGTGGTAAAATAACTTAATGCCTTGATTCATCATTGAAATTGATTTAAGAGGATTGAATCAAAATACTTATGGATTAATCGAGAATTGAAATTAAGGAGCTACTCCAATCGGAGAAGGTAGAGAATTGAGCTGAATGGTGCAAAAGAGACAATAGGTACTAAGATAAGAAGGTTGTGATTCATGAACAAGTTTGGAGTTCGAAAGTATGAGTGACAATAAGAAGAGGAAGAGTTGAATGTAAGATAAAGGCGATGGATGGAGTTTCTTAAAGATTATGGCTTTGAGCTCCATCCTGGCATAGCAAACGTAGTTGCAGACGATTTGAGCTGATAGGCTATTCTTGTGAGCTCAATGATGGTTAAGGAGGTTATCCCGATCGAGGGATTCAGAGACCTAAGTCGGGTAACCCAAGAGGAACCCTCTAAGTATTAGATTGGGAATGTTGCCAATCACCAACGAATTCCTGAATCGGATTCGTGAATTACCACCAGAAGATGAAGAGAAGAAAGAGAAGTTAACTTTTGAGGAAAAAGGAGTTAGATCTCTATGAAGAAACAAAAGAGATTTAATCTTTAGAATCAAAGTCTGTGATTATGGATATTAGAAAATATATTATGGAAGTAAGGGATTTAGGAAGTGTTGTCTAGGACAATCTAGAGGAGAGATCCAAAGGCAAGAACTTCAAGAATAGATTATGTTCGAACCCAAGTTAGCTATCAACTATCAAGGAATAAGGAATTTCGCAATGTTGGAAGCATGTGTGAGGACTACGAGAAAGTACATGAATTTCATGCGAGAAGTATCAGAATTCAGAATAAGGGAAAGATTGATGAAATAAAGGCCCAATTGGAGAAAGAGGAAAAGTAAATGGGAGAATGTCAACCACAGAAACATCAAGGTTAAGGAATCCTCGATTGGAGAAAAGTGACTAAGGAGGAAATAGGAAGGGGAACATTTTTCCATCTCAAGGTGAAAACGGTGAGGCACATCACTTTGAGTTTAAATGTGATGTACCTAAGGGAATAGTCAATTCCGATTGTAGGAAGCTGGAGTATTGTCCACCAAATTGTCTTGAAGGAAAAGGTGAGAAAGGAATGGACGAATCCAGCACGAGAAGAATTCACCGGCTGAGATGAGAGTTGAGTGTAATCCTGACGTAGACAACCCAAGCCTATCTCTTCCTTTGATCGGAGTTAACGTAGTCAAATGTTTTTCGATTACGTTAATCTAATCGTTTGAGAATATCAATACCCTGTAAGTTCAACTTCAATTTTTCTGTGATCAAAACCCTTATCACAGTTGGATGTGATAATATTTGTGGACACTACAGAAATAGAAAGATCAGTTATGGCTAGAGAGATTAACAACCACCGGGATAGGACAAATCTTTGTCTCCCCAACGGAAATGTCTCTAGAAATTGACTATCTAACTAAGTCTGATAGTGATAATTACCCTATTTTTAAGTTCATCTAACTTAAAGACCTGTCGTATGATCTTTCTTGCGAAAGATTATATCTGAAAGGGATGATTTTGTTATTAATGGTTTGAATATTAGGACTGATCACCCTAATGTTTCAAACTATTAAGAAATGAAGTCATACAAAATGTTTCTTTGATCGTGCTTGAGAGATCAGAGTGTGCAGCCCAAAAAGTTTTTCCAAAAAGTTTATTGGAAAGTGTTTTAATTGAAGAATATTTATGTGAAGTGTAAAGAGTATTTCTTTTAAAAGAAATTCTTTCACCTAAGAGTTTTATGCAAAGAATTTTGGTTTAAGGTGAAAGGTTTTATTAGAGATGTTTCGAAATAAAAGAACTATATCGAAACTCTTTTAAGTGGGGGAGGACCCTAAAGAACGAATTTTTGGGAACAAGATGAAGTTTCTAGTATAAAAACATTTTGGAAAAGTGAGAAATTTCAGAAGATGAATTTCGGGGACTAAATTCCTTTTAAGTGGGGGAGTAGTGTAACACCCCGAATTTTCGTCTCCCAAATAACCAAGAAATTAATTATAACAATTATTTTATAATTGATTTTGAAGGTTTTAGTTTTTTGTACATTATGTATTTTTATTATATAAATATATGAGATATATTTTTATATGGTTATTTTGTACAAAAATGTGAATATTGTAATTTAGTCCTTGGGTTGGGACCTAATTGCAATATTAAAAAGGTTTTTGAAGAAAGAGTAATTAAATTATTAATTTTTGAATTTTATCAGTATGTAACCGGTTAGAAGGGCTGTGTAACAGGTTACACGATGAACTCAGAAAACTGGGTTAGTGCGTTTGATGAGTAATCACGCGTTTTAACCCAGAATTCGCCACGAAATCGTCTTAATCTTAGTGGGGATAGACGTGTCATCATGCATGGAGCTCTGATTTTGCTATATATAGCCTTGTGTTGATGAATTGAAACCCATTTCGCTCCTGAATTGCTGAAGCTCTGTTTTAGGGTTCTTGATTCGTCTGGTGCAATTCTCCTTCGTTTCTGAGAGTTAGATCATGAGTGATACACGGTTACAAAGCTCACATCAAGGGCTTTGTATTGATATAAAGATTGTGAGTTGAGAGTCCCTGAATCAAGAGAACGAAGCTTGCCAAGTTGAGGTGTTGATGCTGTCAAACCTCAGCTTCTGGTTTTTGGAGCTGACTTTGAAGCTCGATTTTGGTAAGCACACGAACCCTTTTGGTTTCAAATCTATTCCTACCTCTAGTGCATGTTGCATAGATTGAGTTCTGATGGTTTTCACCAATTTGTTTGTCCAATTCATGTGTCAAATCTTGTAGTTTTTGGACCCTGTCAAACCTGTTGTGGACTGAAAATGGAGATTGTGGATTCTGGGGAGATCTGGCAAATTCCAGTGATTAGATTCATCAAGCACGAACCTAAGGTAAGGGGGAAGCTTACTATTTGCTAGAATGAGAATAAATTGTGGTAGAATATAGGATGGGTCACCAAGAGACTCAAAGGGCATAAGTTGAAATGGTTAAATGGCTTGGAGGCCAATTTGAGCTCAATTGATGTTTTGAGCAATGTTAACTGAATGCATGCAAGCTATGTTGATGTTGATTTCATGACTTACTTGGATATTATGTGAATTGATGCATTAAGTTGTGAAATATGTGCAATTATGTGCAATTTGTGTATCCAAATTGAATGCATGCAAGATAGATATGTTTCTGTGTTTAAACATATTTATTTAAGGTATATGAACTCTGTTAAAGGTTGAAATTTGGTTAGATTTGAGTAGTGAAGAGAATGGTTTGTTAAAACTCATGTTTTAGTGTCAGACTGCATAATCTAACCGGTTACTCGATATTCGTAACCAGTTAGACCCTGTTAAAATGCAAAAGAAAATAAGTTTACAAAATCAGCATTGTGGTCTTACAAATCCTACTCAAACCTAGGCCTTAATTTCATGGAAAACAATCTGAAAATAAGTTGATTTCACTGTTATAGTTTAGATTGCAGTTAAAGAGTCAATACCTTAAGGAAATGAGATAGTTTCAAGAGGAAATTATGCTCATTGGACAATGAAATGTGATTTAGACTTTTGAATGATATAAACAGTGGTTTTGAGGTATAAACATTGTTAAACTGGTTTATGGATTGGGTAGGGAATTCAAGAAAAAGGGTTTTCCGAATTACAATGGTAAACAGTTCAGGTCTGTAAATCTAACCGGTTAGCCTGGAACTGTAACCGGTTAGTACCTGAATCTGAAAAATAAAAAGTTAAGTTTTTGAATACCATTGACTTTGTTTTACCCAATCTAAGTTTAAGGGCATGTCTTGAGATAATTCAAAAGAGAATTTTGTGTCAAAGACTATACCTCAAATAAATCGTTCAAAAGAGAAATTGGAATATTTCTAAATCACAGTAATTAATGGAAAGACCAACCTTAGTAATTATGTATGCGATGCATGCATAGAGAAAGGTGATGAAATAGGTTGGCAAGGATTGTTTGTGATGTTCGGGGTACACGACCCTGTACTCTAGCAGTACTAAACTGATGCAACCAACTTGATGACACATTCTGGGAATGTGGCCATTGTCTGGGACATGGTTTCTTGGACACGTTCTGGGAACGTGATGCACACTCTGGGAGTGGTGCTTGATTATATTCCAAGTATGGTTTGCGATACGTTCTGGGAACGTATGTTAGTGTTCTGGGAACACGTTGGTATAATAATGGAATTAAAGATAAAACCAACCTTGATGATTGTGCATTCATATAGAATGGAAGTTTGGTTGGTAGGAACGTTTATCATATTCTGGGAATATGAGGAGGGTACTCCGGGAGTACCAAATTATAACCTACTTGATGACACATTATAGATATGTGGCCGGTGTCTGCGACCTGGTTTTATACGTTCTGGGAACGTATGTTAGAGTTCTGGGAACACATTGATATGCAACCTACTTGATGACACATTATAGATATGTGGCCAGTGTCCGGGACCTGGTTTTTATGCGTTCTGGGAACGTGGTGCACACTCTGGGAGTGGTGCCTATTATTTTAAGTATGGTTTGCTACACGTTCTGGGAACGTGGTGCACACTCTGGGAGTGATGCATATTATCCAAGTATGGTTCGGCATTACGTTCTGGGAACGAATGTCGGTGTTCCGGGAACACAACGGTGTATTGGATGGACGTCCAAGATGGACTCTTAGCATCCTCAGTCGTGGAAGGAAATCATGCATCATGCCACCTGCATTGAAAGAATTGTTATGATTAACCGGGTGTGCTCATATGATTATGCATCATGATTTGCTACATGTTAACTTGTGGATGTTAGTTTTATTCTCATTTGATTATGCGAATATGTATAGCTAACCCCCATGCCCTTATTAGGTGTTATCGTGTATCTAGCTTGCACAAGAATCAGTAAAGGGAGATGTCCCTTAGGTGCATGCAGAGTATAGAAAGTGTGGGTTGGGAACCCGTTGTGCAGATATCGAGGATCCGACCAGAAGGATGTTTGGACAAAGGACCAGTGACCAGCTCTATAACATTTCTATTTTTAATAGAATTTATATGATACATATTTTGGAAAAAGGTATCATAAGAGGAACTTTGTTTCATAATTATACTCATTTGGTATTAATGGACTTGTTACACTTGATATATTTTGGGGGTATAATATGATGACTTTACTATGTTTCCGCAAACTCTGATTTTGTTAGTCAACCTCATTACTAATCAAGTGTTGGTGAAAAGGAATTTTCAAGGGAAGGGAAAATTATTATTTTCAGATCTTTTTCCAACGATAACAAGTCCAAGTTTTCATAAACTTCTTACTTATCTTATAAAGTAAGATGATATACAAGGTGTGTTACACTTAAAGTGTAAAACTAATCCCAATTGATAGGAAGCAAAACTGATCAGAAATCAGCCCAATTGGGCTTTTGCGACGCTCCTGGTCGTATGGGTTTACACGCCTGGGCGCGCCCCCTTTGATGAACTAGTATTAGCGATGCATGCGCGCCTGGGCGCGCGGTCCATGCGCCTGGGCGCGCGGTCCATGCGCCTGGGCGTGTGATGCATTTTCCAACTCCGTTTCTCTCCGTTCTTGTGTCATTTTCAAGGTCTTCTTATGCTCTTTCCAGCTCCAATATTATTTTCCTCAATTAAGCTCCGAAAGTACCTGAAACATACACTAAACGGATCAAAACGTTCAAAGGATTCTAAATTACCTAACTTCCTGAAAACTATTCAAAAAGTCCTAAATTTAAAAGAGAAACAAGCCAAATCCATAGTAAAAGGGAGTCTAAATATGCTCAAAACATCATATATTAGACCCAAATCAGCTCCGAAAGAAATGCATCAAGCTCAAGGAAAGGGAGACAAGCATACATTGCATGGCTGGACAATAAGGAGAGCTCGGGTGATGATTTAGACGAGCAAAACGAAATGGCCAACCTTTGTCTCATGGCACATGGAAAAGAGGTAATTTATGAACTTGATAGTTAACCTTCTTATAGTGAATTACAAGAGACATTTAAGGAATCAATGAGGTTATCCTTATTGGTTGCTTTAGAAAAGAAAAATTCAGCTTTACTTTTACAAAAAAAATCAAGAACTTTCTAAAGAAAATGAAGTTTTGAAAAGTAAAAATAAAGAGCTGAATTTTACTTTGAAAAATTCCTCAAACACCTCTAGTAATGAAATCAAAATTAAGGCTAGTTCATCTTCTTGTAAGTTTTTCAAGGATTTAGTAAAAGAAAATGAAGATTTAAAAGAAACACTTGCGAAATTTACAAAAGGAAGAAATACCTTAAATTTGATGCTAGGGAGACAAAAATGTTTTTTCAATAGAGCAGGTATAGGTTATCAACCTGGTAGACATCAAAAGAAATTAAGTACCATTTTTGTCCTTGCTAACTCCTATAAGAAGCCTCCTATTATTTGTCATTATTGGGGTAAAAAGGGTCATGGTGCACATGAGTACAAACACCGAAAAGTTAAGTTCATTAAAAAGAACAATGATGCTGTAAGGTGGCACAAAGGGCACTATGGTACCGCTAACTCACCAGGACCCAACAAGATATGGGTACCTTAAAAGAAAACTTGAATTTGTTTTGTAGGTCATTCCGGAGGACAGGAAGTCTTGCTGGTACTTGGATAGTGGATGCTCTAAACACATGACTGGAGACAAATCCAAATTCTCATACTACTAGAAAATTCAGATTTAGAGACGGAACGAAATCCGTCTCTAAATAATGAAAAATTCGTCTCTAACACCTTTAGAGACGGAATTAGAGACGGAAATGAGTCTGTCCCAAAATCTGGCGTCGCAAAAAAAAAAATAGAGACGAATTTTCATTTCCGTCTCTAAAATATTAAGTTTCGTCTCTATAATAATATAAAGTATTCCATCTCTAACAAAGACGGAAATTTACGTCTCTGTTTCAAAGAATTCCGTCTTTAACCTGAGACGGAACAAATTCAATCTCTAATTCCAGGATTCATTATCCGGAACAAATTCTTAATGGTTTTATAAAAGAAGAAGTGTATGTTAGCCAACTTCCTGGTTTTGAAAATTTTGAACATCCTGATTATGTTTTTAAATTGATAAAGGCTCTTTATGGTCTCAAAAAGCACCTAAAGCATGGTATGAGCGATTGAGCAAATTTTTATTAGAAAAGGATTTTGAAAGGGGGAAGGTTGGCAACACGCTTTTTATCAAAAAGAAAGGAAATGACATTCTTTTATTTCAAATTTATGTTGATGATATTATTTTTCGGTGCTACTAATGAAACCCTTTTCAAGGAATTTTCAAGTATAATGCAGGAAGAGTTCGAGATGTCTATGATGTGCGAACTCAATTTCTTCCTTGGATTACAAATCAAACAAGCAAAGAATTGATTTTTCATTAGCCAAACAAAGTACTTCAAGGAACTATTGAAAAGATTTGGCATGGATAAGGCCAAGGCAGTAGCAACACCAATGAGCACCGCATGCTACCTAGACAAAGATGAAGGAGGTAAACCTGCTGAACTTACAAAGTATAGAGGTATGATCGGTTCCCTTCTTTATTTAACGGCAAGTAGGCAAGATAACATGTTTAGTGTATGCATGTGTGCACGGTTTCAAGCGAATCCAAAAGAAACGCACTTGGTTGCTGTCAAAGGATAATGAAATACTTATATGGCACAACCGATATGGTTTTATGGTATCCCAAAGGTTCCACTTGTAACCTTGTTGGGTATTCCGATTCTGATTTTTCTGGGTGTAAAATAGATAGGAAAAGCACGAGCGGCACTTGCCATCTTTTAGGCAGCTCTTTAGTGTCTTGGGCTAGTAAGAAGTAGTAACATCCTGAGTTTTATATAAGTGTGGCATTGTTAGAATTAGATATTTAAGTGTTTGGAATGCCTAGGATATATAGAATTAGCTTAAGAGTGATTAGAAAGCCTTAGAAATGAATTTGGCAGCCAATACTCGAGTATTTAGGAAAAGACTCGAGTATTGTATTAGAAAACCAATCCTCGAAGATGTTGCTCTCAAGCAATACTCGTATTTCACAAAATACTCGAGTACTCTTTGTAAAAATTAAGCAATACTCGAGTAGTTCTTAAAATACTCGAGTATTATGGACCAAAATACTCGAGTACTACTCAAGTATTTGCAGCAGATCAGCAAAATATATATACACGAAAATGACCAACCAAAATCATTATTTCCTTTGCCCAAAGCTTGAACCTCTCCCTCTCTCAAACCCTAATCTCTTCCAATCATTCTATCAACACCAATTCACACCAAATCATCATCATAGATCAACTACCCACCAATTTCCTACTAATTTCCACCCTAAAAACATCAATTAATCTTAAAACCCCAAATTTCACCTTAAACCCTATCTACTCAAATCTTTAAGTTCATGCCTTACAACTTGGAAAGAAGACTTAGAAGAGGATAAGGAGCAAGGATTAAGGGCTAGGAGCTTCAAGTAAAGCTAGGAGAGTGGTGCTCACTCAATCCCTCACTTTCTCTACATTCTTTTAAGAGGTAAGAGGGGTTGTATTACCTTTATTTGGGACATAGATTCTAAGGATGATATAGTGATAGCTAGGTGTAGTTAATTAATTTGGAAAATAAACCCTCTTGTTGTATGTTATAAAAGTAGGAAGTAAAGAACCCTAGGGAGATGACTTATATTATGGTACTCTGAGACATACCTGAGTATGTCGACTGATTTGCAGGTTATTTGTTGATTGTTAATGATTGTGTAGAAATTATTATGCAAACCAATTGCTAAAAGTATATTTATGATTATTTGTGCTATGAATGTTTAATTATGAATGTGTATTGTTACTGGAAATGTAATTTATGATCCAAAGTGGGAACTGATCATTTGGGGCACCAGAACACTAGGTACCCGGCTAGGTGTTCCAATTACCTGTTAGGGCCAATTGCCTGCCAGGCCAATTACCCAGTAGGCCAAACCGCCCTGTTAGGCGTCGGTGCGACCCATGGATCAGTTTCCCTGTTAAATAAATGGAATAATTAATGGAATGGTAAATTTGTACACAGTCCTAACAGGTTACGGCCTAGCTGGGTGTAAAGTCCTGGACAGGTGCCAAAAGTCCCTAAACAGGTGTTCCAATTCCCTAGCGGGTGCTCAAAATCCTAGTGGTGTACCTAAAAAGAGAAAGGAAATGGATAATGGAAATGTTAATGCTAATGGAAATGGAATTTGAATGTGGTTGCATAAGAATGTATGTATGGTTGCCAAGATGTTAGTGAGTAATTAGGGCTTAGTTTATTCCTATGCTTCTTAGAAGCTATTTTTCTAAGTTCTGTGTAATGTTGCCCTTCTTGCTATATTTTTACAGGTATAGAAGCGGAGCTTACTCAAGTCGTGGCCGAATAGGAGCACATTCCACTACGTGGAGTGTAGTTAGTTTGTTGGGTGACCATCTTATGGTCATGGGGTTTATTTTGCGTTCTGGTTGTATATTTGTATTATTATATTTTTAAATGTCAAGTTATTTGGGAACTGGCTCACATTTTCTGGAAATGTTGTAAAGAATGAACGAAATTATATTTTGGGCCCTGCCGGTCTACTGTTGTTTATACAAACGTTTTATGCAGGTATTCAGGAAATGAGAATTTTTGGGAATGTCCCTCATTTAAAATAAACTTCGTCCGATTTTTACGGAGATTTTTCATATGTAAATAATTTTAACTAGGATTTTTCATAGGAACTAAAGTTGACGAATAAGTTTCTAAAAGAAAATTTTCAAGTCACTAATTTAATATTACGGGTATCTATGGGTAATTAATTAAGGTGTTACAGAAGCAGTCTAGTGTAGCCCTATCTACAGTTGAGGCTGAATATGTCGTTGCAGGTAGCTGTGGTGCACAAATCTTGTGGTTAAAACAACAACTCCTGGACTTTGGTGTAAGTCTAGATCACATTCCCATTAAATGTGATAACATTAGTGTAACATCCTCATTTTATTAAGTGTTTATAGTCCTTAAGTAGTTAAGATTATTCATTAGTTATGAGTATTAATTAGTTAAAGTTATCTTAATAGTTCAATAGTTTAAGTAGTTAGAAGTTTTAATTTAAGTAAGTGTTAAGAAGTTTAGTAGTTATATAATTATAAGAAATAGGAATTTTAATGTTTTTGTATGTATTTTATTTTTAGAGAGGTTTTTGAATGGGTTAAATTGTGTGAAAAAAAATTGGCACCAGACTAGGGAGCACGCACCGGTGCGTGTGCCACGCACCAGAAAAACCAGCTAGCCGCACCAGACTCCAGCACAGAACGCGCCAACAGCAACATCAGGTGCTGCGCGCCCAGGCGCGCGCACTAGAATAAAACTGGTGTTGGGCAAGTTTGGCACCATAAATGCGCCATTTTCCCTTCTTCTTCTCTTAACCGATTTCCTCCCTCATAAACCCTAAGTTTCAATCTCCAAAGATCAACCCAAAATCCACCCAAATCATCAGTAAATATCATCTCCCCATATCAAATCCATCCTTTTTCCTCACTAAAATCTCCATATTACTCTCACTTCCTCTCAAATCCTCTTATACTCAACAATACCCATAAACCCTAACTTTTCCAATCAAGAAGCTTAGGTCACAAAATCAAGAAAGATGGGTCATCTTATGTTAGTGTTCATGTCTAAACCCATAAACCCCACAGTTTTGTTAGTGTTCATGTCTAAATAATTTTTATCCTAGGTGCATGTGATTGATTTATGAACATAAGTTGTTTTCTTTATGTATTTTCGGTTTTCATATGAAAATAAATTAATAGAATGATTTTGTCTTGGTTTGTTGATTTTGAGTGCTATGAGGTTTGATTTGAGAAGCATGCATGTGTGGGTTGAATTAAAATTTTTTGATTATTTCTAATATGTGATTTGGCCTAAGTAAGAAAAGAAAGGGAATGATTTTGATTTATGATGCATGATGGCTTATTAGGGTATATGCATATGCTAGTTGATTTAAAGTTTTATGTTCTTTCCTAATGACCATTCGGCCAAGCATGAAAAAAAAGGGTTCAAAAGGTTCTTGTTTCATGAAAATAAACTTTGAACATACGTGTTTTGATAAGGATAAGTGGACTAAAGTGTTTGGAAACTTGCAATGTTCCCTATTTCTCATTGTTTGATTCGGCCCCTACGTGTTCAATTATGAAGACATGTAAAATTGATTGTTTTGAGTTGATCATGTGTTGTATGATTGATTTAAAGTTAATTAAGTAATTATATGTTGAAGTTTAATTGAAAAATATGTATTTGAATGCCTTAGGGAGTGTTATGAAGCAAATTGATTTTTTTTGGTTTGTTTTAGTTCACCATTCGGTTTTGATACATGCTATATGCCATTTGAGTATGCTTTAGTGACATTGAATTAGTTTGGCCTTGTTGTGGTGTTTTGATGTATTTCGATATGGTTGATGATTTAGGACTCTTACTTGAAAAAAAAAATACTGAATGAAAAATGCTTGTACATTCTTAAGGAAGCTTAAGGTTTGGTCATTGTTTTGATAGGACTAAGTTGAATGCCGCTGAAATTTTGTATAATTTTTGGGATTGGTTTACTATTTTCACAAGAATTGTTTTTGAGAAAACGATTTCGTAAAAATGAGTTTTTCGGGTTAAATGCAAATTGAATTTTTGAACTTGTGATGCTCTAATGGACTTGAAATGTTTATGTTAAGGTCTTAAATATATGAGGATACTCTCTGTAAAATTTGAGGTGATTTGGAGTTGATTTGATATTTAAAATGATTGCAAAACAGTGAACATTCTAGTTCAGGATTTTCAGAGTTAAAGGAAAATTTAATTGAAAAAGTGTGATGTAGGAAACTCCAAATGATTTGAAATTTTTATGAGATGTTCCTAAATGTATGAGGATGTTCTGTACCAAATTTCGTGTGAATTGAAGTTAGTTTACTATTTTAAGTAAATGCATAATTGGCTCAATTTGCAACAGTCCTGATTGTGGCACTTGCCACGCCCGTGGCTCGCCCCTCATTAAAAAAAACCCTACCCCACCGCCCCACCACTTACCCCTTCTCTTCTTCTTCTTCTTCTTCTTTCTTCTTCCTTCTTCCTTCCCCCATACCACCCAACTCTTTCTCTCTCTCTCTTTCTCCCATAACCACAAACCGTCCCGACCCAGCAACACCCAACCCGCCGCCGTCCCCTCTCCCAACCGCGACGACCATCTCCTTCCCCTTCCAATCATCTCTCTCTCTCTCTCTCCATAGCCAAGCACTTCCTCCCTTCGACTTTCTCTTTCCTCACTCCACCATTTCATCGCCGCCCCTAGTCTCTCTAGCCAAACCCCAGCATCGTCGCTGCCATCATAACACCCAGCGCCACCGCGAACCCCTCTCTTTCTCCCTACTTTCGCGACCCAAGCCCACTCCGACCCGAACCAGCGCTGCCACCCTTAACCCAGCCACCCACAGAGACTGACACAAACCACCCTCACACGCTAGCCTGACTCGACCCAGCCCCCAACAACACTGAACCCTTAACCCCAAATTCGGTTTTCAGATAAATATATATATATATATAATAAAAAATATCATTCCTTGTTGCTGCTCTGAAAAAAAAACAAACAAAAAGGAAAGAGGTCCAATAATGTCTTCCAAGAGAACTAGGTTCAATTCAGCACCAACAGCATCTTGAGTTTCTTCATCCCAATCTAGAGGTAATCGAGTTCGTCCCCCCTTTTCTAATCCTTACGGCATTATTGTTTATCCTAATATTATTTTCGAAGAGGCTAGGTACACTGAATTAGTGCAAAGGTCCATTGTGCCTACGCACTATATGGATGAAAACACCTTAGCCACTTTAGGGATGTTAGAGGATGTGCAGTGGATGGTTGATAGGGTAGGTTGGACTAGTTTTGTCACTAAAAAGAGTCTTACCTATCATCGACTTACCTTAGAATTCTTAAGTTTTGTGGATGTGAATGTGTTGTATGGTATAGGGTGCAACGAGGGTAAGATTAGCTTTCGGTTATTCAATCTTACTTATGTATTCACCCTCGTGGAGTTTAATCAACTCTTGCAGTTGCCCATAGGTGGTGAGCGCTGTTATCCTTTTGGATTTTGTAACATCCCAAAATTCGCCTAGCGGTTATGTGCATTAGTTAGTAGAATTTTGATAAGTATTGTAGTATCTTCAAGTTTTTGATTTTTGTTTAGAAGTGTTAAGAAGGGTTTAGAATGTGTTTAGGAAATCGAATTTAGTCAAGGGTAAGTTAGTATGGGTTAGGAATGCCTTAGATGTAACACCCCGACTTGGCAACTTGAAAACCACAACTGTTTGTAGTGAAAATTAGGGCCATTTTTTTTTATAAACAAGCGTTATGCAAGGTGAGAACATGTATATCTTCAAAACATAGTTACAATTTAAAACTCATGACCTCACGTTGCATATCACCTTTTAAATTCCAAACCGAGATGTCACAAGACATCGCACTTTGAAACTCGTTTTCAAAAACATTGTTTAAAAACACGGCCCGTTTACTCGTGTCCAAACATTAGTACCAAAATAAACTTTAGTTGGGGTTACAGTACTATAGAGCCAGGACTTTAAGTATCTTGCAATGGAATTACAAATCTCAGAAAGGGAATTACCTAACTTCTAGTCATCGACAATAACGCTTCCGCTGCGCTACTCTGATCCTTGGTAAATCTAATCCTCCGATCGCAAGCGACGTCATCCTCTTTAGTCTCCTTGGAGATACTTTCTATAGCAGCTTCCTATGTTTCCTTCTCCTCCTCATGACGAGCTAACAGTTTCTCCATCTAAGGACCATACAGAATTTCCCGATACCAAATAGACATATAGGAGAGAGTGAGCTACCCAAAACATGTCATGTCGACTATGTGGATTTACGATAGGCAACTATTAAGATATAACAAGACAATAAACAGCATACAAAACAAATAAACATACACAATCATCATCATCATCATAAATCACCATCATATATCATCATCTTATCATCACTCCTCAATTCTCAATTCTCACTCAATACTCAAATCTTACTCAACACTTAATACCACAACCGTTCTTTCTCTTTTTTTTTTAAATCTTTAAGTTATTAAGTCTTATCGTCACAATTCACTCAATGACTTGGGGAACCATCATTGAGGAAAACGGCTCTCACGTCTACATCTCCTCGGTCATCCATCCACACCTAGTCGGAAGCAAACAGGAGTACAGGACCTTTACCACGCGGACACGACAGCTGTCACACAACAGATGGCCCCAGGCCAGGAGGTCTCAGCCTCAAATCATAATCATTTCAATCATAACATAAATGCACGCTCTCAGCGGCAATCACAAATGTCCCGTTCCAGTCCCTCTCACTGTTCTCGAATTGCCATAGGGGGCGACAGTACTACTCTAGTTGGCCTGCAGAACTCACCACGGCATAGGACCGATCTGCCCGTACCACATGTGGAATTCTTTCCGCCTAGAGTAGCACTCAAGGCTTCTTGACGTATCACCGTCCTTACCCTCCCCTATTGCAATCACAACCCGAATATCCGCAGATACTCCGGGGTATCTTCCTCTCCACTACTTCGACAACCCACTCATATCTCACCGCATTATTCATGTCTTTTAATAGTCTTTTAAGGCTTAAGGATTTTAAAGTTTTTATTACGGTTTAATCCTAACAGTCGGCTCGTCCTTGGTGCATCCCTTCAACGAAGCCCGACCACTAATCGTACAAACTCTTCCCCAATTCATCACATCACATTCCAGTATCTCATATCACACTCTTTCTCATCTCCTCTCATCACTTTCTCAAAACTCATTCCTTTATTTTTCTCCAAAAATACTTTTTCGTAAAACTGTTTCAAAATATAATTTCACCACTTCCTTTCCAAAACTTTCATAAAAATACTATTTCCAAAAGCCTTCACAAAACCCCTTTCACAAATCTGGTTTTCACAAACCTTTTCTCCAAAATGTCATTTCATAAAACTGTTTCCAAAATGTTGTTCAAAAGGACTTTTCCAAAATATCATTTTAAAACTTTATTAAAAGATTGATTCCAAAAACTTTTTCCAAAATATACCTTTTCTCAAAACTTTTTTTTTTTTTTTGTAAATCTTTTTCCAAAAATTTCTTTTCACCATTCTTTTCAAAAATCTCTTTTCAAAAACTGTTTTCAAAAATCACATTTTTGGGTGAGTGTTAATGGAGGAGCGAGCCCAACTCAACACTAAGCTTCTTCCCAAAAATGAAAACAAGAAATCACATTTTTGCGGGGCGCTAATGGAGGAGCAAACTCAACTCAACACTAGTCCCAGACTAAAACCAAAAACAACCAGAGCCATACCACGTCTTACTTCCATAACTCCTTCTCACTTCCATAACTCATACTCAGTTTCATCTCTTTATCTCTTTGCCATCACCTTCCATCTTTTCGTCATTATTTCTCACTCACACAACTATCATTATCACTCTTCTTTCTTTCAATTACACTTTCTTACTTTCACAATTTATTTCTTATCCACACATTATTCAGCACACAATATTTCTTAAACAACGACGTCATTACTTAACCAGTAAACAGATCACTTGCGAAGCAAGGTAAATAGGTAACTCAAACATAATCAAAACAAAAAACATAATATCATATTTAAATAAATAAACCAATCTCAGCCGTTCGGGTGGATAGCCTAACAAACAACAAACAATCGCTATCACATACACCACTACGCTAAATGAGATTGGAGTCCAACCTTTGAGATGATTGGACTTCTTAATAAGTTACCTACTACCACGGTGTCTTAAGGGAAGCCCCTCTCTCACCTCAAATAACGTAAGCTCCCGCAAGCTTTCCGAGATTTCCCGATTGCTAATCCCGTCTTGTTTCCTTTGCGTCGGTTGTCCGAACTATAGCATTTTTCCTCGTGCGTTAGAAACGTTTTAACGAATTCATTTAATTGTTTTATAAAATACATTGTTCACACTTAATAGCTTCCAAATCCAAATCAATTAAAAACGTTTTCAAGGAACCTCTTTGAATCAGTTACTTTAGAAACAGAATCCATTTTTCTTGAAGAAAACTTACTTTAAAACATCCATTGTTATAAAAGTCATTATTCTTAGTTATTTAAACAAAACTCAGAACTTAAGAAATAAGTTTCAAACCCACTTTTGAATCAGTTTAAGTTTCTTAAATCATACTTTTCCAGTAAAACATTTTTCAATCCTTTGGAAATAAAAACAACACATCACTTATCACACATCATACAATGCAAGTCACACTTTGAGTTACCAAAAATCATTTACTAAATCAATTTATTTATTTTATTTCTAATAAAACCGAAGATAAAATCAAGCAACCCACAACATATCATTCCAATCACACACATAACATCATGCACATAAACACATAATCATTCACAAAGGTCAGTTCATGCAAACAAATTTCCCTAACTATATTAGCACACTGTGGCCGAATCCTTTAGGTGAGATTTTACAAGAATTAATGCACACATAAAAGCACAAAGCAAATGAAATTATTTTCTTTTCTTATTAGATTAAAAACCGAAGGTATTAAAAGGAAAATTCACAAATTTAAATCAAACCACAAGTTACAGCACAATCATTTCAAAGTTTCATTTTTATTTTTCTTTTTAGATTACAACCGAGAGCATGAAGAAGGAAAATCAATCACAATTCACCTCACATATTCAATTACTTCATGCATGTATTCCTAAGTTCTCAATTTAAGCTAATCTCATCCTAAATGCAACCTAAACAAGGATTAAATATAGTTTCCTATTCTTTCTCCTCATAGCCGAATTCTATATGCAAGAATGCAAGGTCTTATTCACTTTTTCAATTACACAAAGTCACAAAATTAATCATCAAGACATGTAGGAATTCAAAACAAACTCCTCAAGACATTTCACCAAATTATTTTATCAAAACAAGATTTTTAACAAAACTCAAGTTCATTATTTATTTTTTTTTCAAATCAAAATTACATTTAAACCTTTAAAATCATATGCTTGTACTTAGAATCATTAGATCTAACCTTATCCTACACATGCATTAGCTTTTCTCATAATAAAAACATGAGATTCACTTTTGTCAAGTATGGCCGAATGGCTTCTCATAAAAACATAGCACACATGACATCAAATACTTAGACTAAATCATGTTCATATTCCAAGATCATTGTAAAACTTGGTTATTTAATTTTCTCTTTGAAAAAACCGAGACATGCATTATATGAAAAAATGATTTTTCTACTCATAATTAACATGCATGCTCTAAGGGTATGGATCATAGAATACATGCACATAGATCAACAAAGTCACCATTAACTCATCATACAAAACCATAGATCTCAACTATATTTTCAAACAAATTTAAATCATTTATTTATTCATGAAGAATCACACAAACACACCTTTGATCATCGTTTAAGCAAGAAAATTTTATCATGCTAGTCAAAAGATCTCAAAGCCAATCATTTCTTAACATGGCTCACGGCTTTAATAAGAAAATTCACATACAAGACCAAATAATTATATTAAACTTAGATCATGGATTGATTTGTCAAATAAACACATAAACATACATAGATCATGATTTAGGATAAGAAAAACATACATCCAAGAAGGATCTATGTCGAGCTTCATAAAACTTAAACAAAACTCTAGATCTTTTAAGTTTTAGCTAAGAAAACATTAAGATCTAGCAAGAAAATATATAAACCGAATCACACATAGAGCTACAATTATTACAACTTACTTTCAGTCCAAAAAAGTTCAAGATCAAGAAAGAATAATACACAAATTCACCTTACAAAGCATAGAAATGAACATGCAAGAAGAAATAAAAAGGGGATCTACAACTAAAAGGGAAAGCTAAACTATTACATTTCTTCCTCTTGTTCTTCGAATTTCCTAGCAAGAAGGGTGGTCTCTTGGCTTCTAACACTCTTGATCTTCAAAGGGAAAGGTTTGATCTAAGGTGGATCTCCTTCTTCTTCTCCTAAGGCTCACGGCCAACACTTTCTTTTTCTTTCTCTATTTCTTTTCTTATTCTCTCTAAAGGTTTGATGAGTCCTTTAGAGAAGTGTTTGTGTTTGGAAAGGTGAAAAATGAAAATGGGTGAAAGGAAATGAATCAAGACTTTATGCATATATGGGCTCACGAATCTTCCTCCTTTGCCCTTGGTTATTTTTCGGTTCATGCACACTAAGGAGGGCGAATTGGTCCTTGCAAAAAGTTGCATGGCTAAGGTTGCCAAAGTCAAGGGGACATGGTGATGTGGTCTAGGTTACTAGGGGTCATTTAGGGCTAACCATTAGTTGAGTTCTAGTTAGGGTTTTCTTTCCAATTTAGTTTGGTTTGGTTCTAGTTACTTAGTTCCTTACTCACTAAGCACACACACACACGGCATACACATAGCACACACACATTTTATGCACATGCAAATGACACATACACCTTCATGCACAAGCACAAACGTGTAACACATACACACACACACACAACCGTGGCATCCTCACACACTCACACATGTCACATACATTTTTACTTCCTAAATCATTAATTTATTCCTAATCATTTTTACTTAAAATACTAATTCATATACTAATGCAATTAATTCTAGGAAATCACATTTTTATAGTCATTCCCACGCCTCACACATACTTCAAGCATATAAAAATTTATCACATAATGCACACTCATATCATGCACCTACAAAATACATTTATATACACAAACCGTAACACATACACACATATTAACTCAAACACATACCACACAAATTTCATACCAAGATATCACCACCGAAACACATTTTCTTAAAAATTCGTTTTTCTTAGGTTCAGAAAATAAAATTTTATAAATCACTCCAGAAAATCCAAAAATTACATTTCTAATAGAAATCACAATTTAGTAATTCAATTTCCATCTTAACACAATCATTTTCTTTTCTTTTATAAAATATCTCGCTTTATAAAAATCCATGGAAATAAGCACTTTATTTCTTTCTCATGATAATACTTTTTTCTGAAAAATCATCGTTTCAAGATTTCTTTCGTTAAAAATCGTTTACGCACGTACGGGAAAAATGCGGGGTGTTACATTAGAAACCATTAAATTGCCTTTAACAATGGAGAAATGCAGCCCTTAATCGATTAAGGTGGAGCTTAATCGATTAACCTTTTGCTAGCTTTCAGGTGTTAATCGATTAACCTCAGTGTTAATCGATTAACCAAAAACCACCCTTCAGGCCTTAATTGATTAATTCATGTTTCAATCGATTAATCGCTTTAAAACAATGGGTGTTAATCTATTAACCAAAGTTCTTAATCGATTAACCGATGATTCTCAGACTTAAAACAATTAATTGTGAGGGTGTTACACTAATTATTTGCATACGCTTCGTAGACTGTTCAAAGTTAAATTTAGAAAAAGCATATTTTCTACCTACTATTGAAAGAAATTTTTGAAGAAGTATTATGCTATATTTTAACAACTAAGGATTAAATTCAATTTTTCAAAGCTAATTGCCTTGTGTTCCTTGCATGGCAATTCTTCATTTCAATTCTTTTTCTATTATATCTATATTCTTAATGTAACCTTTTCCTTAAAGAAAATTTTGCAAATGATAAAACTTGCAATTTTGATAAATTATGTTTTGGGTGTCTCAAATCTTCTTCCTTTTAATTTCATCATTCCATATTTCATAAATTTCTTTTATATTAAGTAAGTCTTGCCATTATCAAAAACCTTAGGAAATTGGGAAAGATAAGCGAATCCAGGTTCTATGATTTGAAGAACCCTCCTACGGGGAGAATGTGAAGGTTCATAGAACTAGTGGACGTGAGTAGATAGTGATTTGATTGTGTTTATGAAACAATCACGGGAGTTACTATAGGGAACTTTGATCACCCCAGCAGAAATTAGTACGAAGGACGCGATACGAGAATTACTGGTTGAATTGGTGATTGGTCCTGTGCACACTATAGTAATTCTATCGGTCACTTCCCTACTTCGTGGCTACGGAGGGTGGTTCCTCCCTTGTATGATGTACGCGATACGTGAAGTACAATGGGGCTTACATTGTATGAAGAACCCTCCTACGGGGAGAATGCGAAGTACAATGTAAGCAAAGGTAGAAGGACATTTACTCCTAGTCGGTCTTCTCAGAGTGTGGAGGGGATGTGAGGCAAAAGTGTGATAAAGTGTACATTGTACGCAGAACCCTCCTTCGGGGAGAATGTGAAGTACAATATAGATAAAGTGTGATAAAGTGTACATTGTACGAAGAACCCTCCCACGGGGAGAATTTGAAGTACAATGTAGGCAATTGTTAAAGAATAAAGGGGAAAAGTATTAAAGTGTTAAATGTAAAGTGAAAGTGAAACAGAAAAGGGAAAGAAAGTGTTATTACTTTATGATTATTGGTTATGCATCATCGTAAATTGTGGATATATGTGATGATGAGTATGGTTATGTAAATTGTCCAATATTAAAAAGGAAGAAGAAAAGAGGAATGACATTATATTAATTGTGTGGTGTTAACGTTTTTAATTGCTTGAAAACAATGAGTTAGTTAGCACGAATACTAGCTAAGGTAAATATTTGAAAAAGCTTAGAAAGGGACTAGGACTTTTGGAAGATCAATTTTTACATTGTTTTTAAGAAAGTAGCAGTGACTACTCGAGTAGCTTGTGCACTACTCAAGTAGCCTGCTAAACAGAAAAATGGCCTTTTCACTGTTTGCTCAAACTACTCGATTAGCCTGTTAACTACTCGATTAGTTCTCAACTAATCGATTAGTTGTTGCACTAATCGATTAGTTTGACAAATAGTAAGTTCACCATTTCTCTGTCTGCTCACACTACTCGAGTAGTGCTCCAACTACTCGAGTAGTACGAGTCTGATCAGTCAATTTTCAATTTCATATATGGTTGTTGAAGAGGCAATCAAGGGAGAATCTTTCCTAATTAGTTTTCTCAAGCTCCTCCCTGATTATGGCGATTTGAAAACAATATATTGATTACCTCTTCAATAAGAGCCACACTGATCCTTTTGAGCAAAAAAACATTTTTCAAACCTTGCACACAAAAAAGAACAATTGATCCAATCCATTTCTAAGAACCAATCTCATTCTAGTATTCTAGCTTTCTTACTCATTGTCAATTGAGATTGTATGGAGCCGCTTCTCTGTGATCTGATTTCTCCATTGAAGAAAGGAAGGATCTCTTGAAGGTTTCAAGGAGTCCTGCAATTGGAAGCGTTGAAGAGGTTCTTCAACCGTCAAGATCAACAAAAATTGGGGTAGACTTCAAGAGTTTGGTACACTCTTGAAAGGGATAGGTGTGATAGAGTGAGTTTCACTTGTATCTCCTATTGTAACCAATTTTAACTAATTTTGAGTAGACACTCCCTATGGTTTAGGGGGGACTGGACGTAGCTCTCAAGTGGGTAGAGAGTGAACCAGTATAATAATTCTCTGTGTCTCTTTTATTGCTTTCATCTATTTCCGCTTATTTAATCTTTCCATCTGAACCTTAAGTTTTAAAATCATTTCGCTTCTGTTCTTGGCTTCGTGCTCGTGAAACCCTTTCTTTGAAAACTCAGTTCTTTGTCTGAATCTGAACGCACTACTCGAGTAGTCCTTGAACTAATCGAGTAGTTCATCATTTTTTGGATAGAAAATTAATTTTGTTTTTAAAACAGTAAGCGTATTATTTGATTATATCAATTACATTCGAAAAGTTAATATCGTTACTTCAATTTACTATTCACCCCCCTCTAGTAAACTGTTAGGCCGCTTGTTGGTTTCCAACATAAGGGAAGGAAAACCCCCAACGGGTCAGAGCATAAAATTGTTACCCCAACGGGCCGGACTAAACCTTAGTTTTGAAATTGAGTATGTCCATTTCGAGTATAACAAAGAACTAAAATTTTCTTTTAAGTAAAACTTCAAGTCCTCTTTTGGATGAAAGATGAGTTAATTATTATTTGATTGGAACTCAGGTAGTACGAAAATGATTTTATCTTCAAGGTAATGTAGAATAGAGATTGGCCACCTCAAGATTTACATTTATTGGAAGATGGAATCGGTGAGTCCTTGAATCCAATCAAATAATTATGAGATTTATTTTCTATGCCTAGGGATAGGAAAGTTATTAGAGGTCGTTCAATTTTATCCACTCCGAGCATTCTTTATCAGAGTGCGCAACGGAAGTGAATAGGAGTTTACCCTTTGTAATTGCCTTTAACTTTAATTGCTAAATGTCGTCTTTAGTAATACCTAAGTACCTTCTATATTTCCACATTATGTTTGGTGATAAATATGCTCTTACTGATAAGATGTAAATTTTTTTTTTTGCAACGAACTTTCTCAGACTTTATTTTCGAAAAGTATTAGTATTATGATTTTTTTTAATGAATGTCAAGTACACTGATATTTTGCTACTTTCTGAGGTACAGAATTGATTCAAACTTTGAAAATTGATGGAATGTCACAATACAAATTTTCACGAATATACTGTTAACAATGTGAATTCCTAACTAATTGAATGGTAGTGTAGTTTATTTTTTTTTTAAAATTACACCAATTGTCGATTAAATAGGAATTCACGGAATGCAGCATAAGTCGATTCGAAACAAACACTTCAACCTCAAAGTTAAAATAAAAGGGAATGCATTCACTAAGAATTGGAAATGTGAATGAAACTAAACTTTTAATCGACGAATATATTCCTTTTATTTGGGTTTGAGGATTATGGAGGATTCCTACTTTTCTTTATCAACGGAATCCTCAAAACTTTTGAATCAGTTCCAAGACTAAGATGAAACGATTTTGAAAACCTATATGAATGATTTGATCTGGTAAGTGCTTGACATGTCTTTTACCCTCCAATAAATTTGTTAAAGTTTTAAATGAAAATGATTTACAAATTACTAAGTGTTTTCCTTATTTTAAGGAAGATGCAAGTTCTTGAAAGTCCCTTATCACCAAGTACCAAATCTTTTCCGTGTAAGTTGGTACTTCATTGCTTTCTACTATAATGTGGAAGTGAGAAATGCAAAGGAAGGTAGCAAGGTGGGTTAAAGGCAATGCATCTATCCTAGAATTAAAACCTAGTTTAGAACCCAAACCCAAGTAATGAATGTTAGGTCTTTTCCTTAGAGTTGCTTAAGCCTCAAGGGAAATGTGTGGTTATTATTGAACGAGCTATATTCCGGAACTACAAACCATTTTCAAACCGTTATGAACTATTTCATGGAATATAGTTTGTTGAATGTTAAACTCCCTATTTTAACATCCATTATAAGAGTCTTAGCATAAAAGTTTAGATAGTGATAGGAGAATTTCAACTAGGGTCCGGAGATAGGAAGCCGTTGTGAGAAATCCTAACCTAAAGAACCAAATAAGGAACATTGAATCCTGTGAAGAATAGTTAAACATAGGTCTAGTTAAAGTCGTGAGGTTGTGGAGTTTTCCTCTAGGTTAAGTTGTTGAACCTAGATAGTTTTGAGTAGTAGTTTGAGTGTTAAAGCCCTAAGTTCTATTCGTAGGAGTAGTGGAGTTTAAGCTTATGAATATATAGATATATATGTTCATATAGGAAAGTAGGTTTCGTTGTTCCTGAATGATCGACTTGTATGTGTGTATGTTTCCAAATTTTAAATTTACTATGACTATATATATATATATTTCATCAAACTATTTTTGTCGACAATTGTTTGGAATCTTTTCATGATAATTCCCGAATTCTAATTGTAACATCCCTATTTTAATTCCAAGCATAATTAGAAACACCAAAGAGAAGATAGCACTGACCAATCGATTAGTTGGGAGGCTAATCGATTAGCCTAGTTAAAATGTTAAGAATAATTACCCCGTTTGAAAAATATACTTTCTATACTTTAATATACTTTTGACATTTTTAATATTAAAACTTGTTTTAAGAAAAGATCTTTAACATCATTACTTTATATATGTAATTATTTAAGGTCTATGTTTTGTTATTAGTATTTTTGGGTCTCTACGATAAATAAATAGAAAAAAAAATGTTTATTAGTAATTAGTAATTTTTAAAATAATGCTAACAATCCTAATAATAATAACACTTATCGTAATAATAACTTATAATAATATATTTTGCTACATATCAAAAGTATAACTACTAGTTACTAATTGTAAACAAAACAAAACAAAATAAAATAAAATAAAATAAAATAAATAAATAATAAAAGGAAAAAGAAAAAGGGTTGTGGAAACCCTGATGTCCCTCTTCTTCTTCCTCTGGGCGCCGCCCCTATGGCCCCTCTCTCATTCTCTTGCATCTTCCTCCTTGTCCATGGAAGTCAGCCATTGCCAAGCCAAAACCAGCCACCGTCCCTTTCTCTCTCTTGCTCTCTCACTCACGAGCACTCTCTCTCTCTTGTTCCCGTTCTCACTCTCGTTCGCTCTTCCGGATTCGCCACTCGACGGTGCCGCTATCGCCCCTCAAGCCACGCGGCTTCTTGTGCGTTCCTCGTGTCGCGAACCACCGCCGCCGCCACCATTCGTCGCTGCTGCCGCCATCGTTCGAAGCTCACGAACCAGGGAGGCATGGACCAGCCACGATCTCTGTTCTCGCGTCGCCACTGGTCTGCTGGAGGTTCAGACCAAACCGCGAGTCCTTCCCTTGCCATGATCGCTGGGTTAATGGTCCAAACCATTCAGAACCATGTGCAGCGAACCGAACCGCCATCACCATCTCTGTTGAAGAGTCAAACCGACACCGTCATCGTTACCGTGACTGGCCCCTCTGTTGTGCTTTGAACCAGATGTTAATGGAGTCTAGGATCTGAACCGGGATTGGACGGTGAACTGCACATTGGATCGGGAAACCGGAGCGCTGAGAACCGAAGCAGGATCTCCTCGCCGAGCCGTAAACCAGGTTCTAATAGGACCCTAAGGTAAGAAGGTTGTATTACCTCTACTTAGGGTGTAGATTCTAGGAATGTTATAGTGATAGCTAGGGATAGAGTAGTAGAGTTGTATATTAACGAACCTTAGGGTAGTCGCCGATGATAAAAATGGAGTAGGTAGAGTAATAATGAAACCCACTTTTAATGGATAGGAATATAGGTAATTATGATAATATTGTTTATGTTGGTTGGAGAATAAAGTGAGTTTAAAAGAGGGAATTAAGTTTAAACGAATCAATATAAGTAGAGTCTACTTAATTAAAAGCGACAGTGATTAGCAAAAAGAAAAGAAGCAATGAACTAAGTTCTAAATATAAATAGGGAATTATGTCATAATTGGGAAAATGATATTTGAAGTTTGATGTGGAATTAGGTATAGATGATGTTTAGGTTTCAATTGGTATTTGGTAATTGAAAAATTGATGTACGTATGTAAGAAAGAATCGAACGAGATAAACTGAGGATTAGTATAAAAGTCTTAAATGAAATGAAGTAAATGAAGGAGAATTAATCGAGTTAAAGAATTTTAGAAGTAAAGAAGCAAATACGCAAGAGAAAGAATGATTAGGATATAAGGACGAGAATGAAACCAATGTACCAAGAATGTATAGTGAGGGAAGAAAGTATAATTGAACGTGATAATACAAAACGATAAGAAAAATAAAGAAGGATAATAAGAGTAAGTGAGCGGGATTCGGTTAGATTAAGAGATTAGGAGACTAGTGAGAGAAATTTGTAAATATCTAAGAGAGATTAACGAAAGAACAACAAGAAATTGAGAGAAGAGGAATAGAACAAGAAAACTGAAAAGTATTGAGACAAAGTAAATAAAGAGTTAAGGTTAAACACTAAATGAGTCATGTAAACTGTAAGAAAGTAAAGAAAGAGAGTGAACAGAAATGTAGTTTAAGGATAAGAAAATTAAGAAAAACAAATAATAAAGGAAAGAAAGAAAAGAAAAAGTGGCATGCGTCCAGTAGGACATGTCAATATTTAAAGAGAAAGTGACATGCGTCCTGTAAGACATATCAATATTAAAAGAGTAAAACGGCATGCGTCCGGTAGGACATGTCAATATTAAAAGAGTAAAACGGCATGCGTCCGGTAGGACATGTCAATATTAAAAGAGAAAGTGGCATGCGTCCTGTAGGACATGTCAATATTAAAAAGAGTAAAACGGCATGCGTCCGGTAGGACATGTCAATATTAAAAGAGAAAACGGCATGCGTCCGGTAGGACATGTCAATATTAAAAGAGAAAGTGGCATGCGTCCGGACTCGTTGAAGTGTTGTACGAAGGACGGGCTGACCTTAGGATAAATTAAAAAAAAATAAAAGATTTAAAAGACACACGTGGTGAGGTATGAGAGTGCGAAGTAGTGGAGAGGAAGATACTATGGATATCTACGGATACTCAGGTGGGGATTGCAGGAGGGGAGGACGATGACGGTGAAACGTCAAGAAGTCTAGAGTGTATTTCTAGGCAGAACGAACTCCACAAGTGGCGCACTAACGTGGTGGGGACTGGGTCTAATGTCGTGGCAAGTACTGTGGGCCCACCAGAAATATACTGCCGCCCCCTCGATGCAAGTCTACAACAGTGGAGAGGGACTGGAACGGGGCAATGTGATTGTGATTATATGATATGTTTTTGAGGCTGAGACCTCCTGGCTTGGAGCCATTGTTGAGACAGCTGTCATGCCCGCGTGGTAAAGGTCCTGTACTCCTGTTGGCTTCCGATTAGGTGGGATGGATGACCGAGGAGATGTAGACGTGAGTGATGGTCGATAAACGAAATGAGTGACTTGATAAGATCCTAAAATCTTTCCCAGTTGAGAGATGAAAGGTCTGGAATGAAAGAGAAGAATGATTATGAAAAGGAGAAAGAATGAGAGAGGGATAAAGAATGTTTATAAGAATAATAATGATGGAAGATGATAACAAGATGAGATAATAATAATAATAATAACGAGGCGAGATAATGAAGATAATAATATGCTTGAATGCTGTGTGCTTATGTGTTGTATGTTATGATTGTATAGTCCTAGTATTTTGCCTATCGTAATCCCACACCGTCGACGATTCGTCGTTCGGATCGCTTATTCTCTCCTGTTAGTTGGCCTATCGGTGCCACTGGTATTTCAACGAGCAGATGGAGTACGGAATGGACATCACCCTGTGGAACAAGTACGGACGAGGCTGGAAGCATACTCCGCAAGGTTGGGCATGGATCGGCTACACGGAGATCGTGATCCCGGATCCGGAACATCAACTGAGTGGAGCGAACCTGGAGTCACACCTGGGGCAAGTCAATGTAAGAGGGTTCCAGAGCTATGAGGAGAAGGCCCAGTACGAGAAGTAGAGGAGTTCCACGGTTGCAGACGGAGCAAAGAGGACGACCAACAACAACGATGAGGCAACTAACCAAGCGACATCATCAAGAGTGGAGGGAGGACGCGATAAGGGCAAAGAGTCACACCCGCTAGTCTATAGTAGGAAAGGTTCAAAGAGGGTGCATTAGTTTAGGTTATGAATGTTTGAAGTTAAGGATTACCATGCTGTGAGCCATCATGTAATGAAGCTAAGCTTTAATCCAGTTGATGAGGTACCTTTTTATGCAAAATTCACCCATGTGAAGTTTTTGGGAACTATCAAGATGAGTTTGAACAAAACCCGTTTTTTGAACACGAAAGTTGAAAACATCACGGAACTTTTCATAATGTTTTCAATCACCTCCACAATGTCTTATAAAAAAAAATCTGGCCTCAATTTTTGCAACTTCAATAAGTAAAAATAAATATTTTTGGCTTACGAAAATCGGGCTGTTACAGAATGGTATCAGAGCTATGGTAATCCTTAGTGGCCTTAAGCATGGGCTTACATGCTTTGTTTGTGCAACTCTGTGTGTTTGATAGTGTTTAAGTAGTGACAGGAAGATAGGCTTTTGTCTCCCAGGACATAAAACTGGTTTACAGCTTAGCCCCGACCGTACTAGCTTAAGGAACTTTCGACCCTATAAGAATAGACCAAAAATAGATTATGAGCTTGAAACCCGACACCCCTGCTGTTTCATCGGTAATCGCTAGACTTAAGTTTGATTCACCTTAGCATACCCTTATGTAAGGTTAGTTAGCCCCTTTGAAGATGTGGGGTGTTATTTCTTATTAATCCCAATGTTTGTTGAATTGCTTCAACAACACAAGTGCTCGACGTTAAGAATTGAACCCTTTTCTTCATAAGACTTGTACCACCTCGTAGCCCAACCAATTTCATTTCAAACCCTTTAGTCCGAATCGGGGAATTGAAAGTACCATAGTTACCCAAATAAATTAGGCTTGAACGACTAAGGGAGAAGAAATAGTTTAAGCGAAGAAAAACCGAGAGACCGCCGTGAGATGGTCATAAGTTGAACCCAAGTTGGGGAGTCACACGGAAGGAAGGAAACATATATTAGCAGCCCATAGGAGGGGTTTTGAGTAATGTCTAGGTAGTAATAGAATTGCCTTTAGTCTTAGAAGAATAGATGTAAACCCTAGAATTAGAAAGAGAGTTATGGGAGATATAGATTAGAGTGAGGAATGTTTAAGGATCTTAGGCCAAATCCTTGTTCTTGGATATGTGTGTATATTTGCTTGTTTGATTTTTCCCCAAGTCCGTGCCTTGGCCGGACTTTCGTAACGACGATCCAACGAGAGGATGATATCTTCTTCGGTTAGTCCGTTGGACTTAACCCGACCCGACACTGAAGCAACGGAACAAATGAAAACTCTCCATCTGGAAGCAGTTGAAGAGGAACATCCGGTTGACGTGAGAATGTTGATGCCCTGCTGCTCGATCCACAGTGTATTTCTCGGGGACGAGAAATCTCTAAGTTGGGGAGAATGTAACACCCCGTGTTACCCTGCCTATTTGACTCACTTCTACAAGTCCCTAATCAAGGAAACTACTTTAACTTAACTAATTTAAGAATTGATTTAAAAGATTTTTAATTTATAATGAGATCTGATGCTTTGAAATTTGATTTACTTATGTGTGTGACCTTGTTTATCTGATTGTTTATGATTGTTCGAAATTTTGTTTTGTATAGTTCATGGAAAATTATATTCGAAGAATCAAGTCCAATTACCTTTAGAAACCCTAATCGATACCCTAATCGCTGGTTAAACCCTAAATTGAGCTCTTGATCTTTGAGTAAGTGCTAAATCATTCCCTTAAACCCTAAACCCATTTGATTAGTAAGTAAATCCAAAATTAGTTTTCCTTAAACCTATGATTAAGTTTTGATTAGTGCCTTAATCCTTGATTGAACCCTAATTAATGAGGATTAGTGGATTAAACCAAGATTAATTAACCTAATCCTACCCTAATCATGATTAGAACCCTAATTAGTTCCTTAAACGTAATTAAACTAATCTACCCCACCTTAATCACTCTATGGCCGAATGGCCATGTGTCTAACCAAGCCACTAAGCTTGTTAACATGGTTGCCAAGTAGCATGCCCTTTAGTCAACAAGGTGACATCATCTCCATGACCTAAGCATGACCTAAGGAAGAAGAAAAAGTGAAGGAAAGGAAGGAATAAGGGGGAGGCCGTGGGGGACTCAAGGGAAAAGACTTGGCCTCCAAGTCTTTAGCTTAATTCCTAAGCTTTGAAAACCAACCCTCCATTCAAACCCTCCTTGGCAATTAAGAAAAAGTGGAGGAGAATAAGAAAACGGACCAAAAAATCGTATGAAGAGTGAGTGAGTTGTTTCCATCCTTCGTTCTCACCTCTTCATCACTTCTTCTTTCTCTCATTCACACCAACACATACACCAACAACAACCCAAAAACCGTGAGTGAGTGAGTGAGTTCTTCATTCATTCATCAAACACATACTTTCCTCCATTCCTTTTCCCAAAGCTAAACACAAAACACCAAGAGAATCATCAAGCTCTTGGTGAAGAAAGAGAGAGAAAGAGTGAAACTGAATTGTGGAGAAGGAGAACCAAACCTCTACACCTTGAAATCTTCATCACCTAAGCAAGATCAAGCGAAACTAGTAAAGAGAAGGAGAAAAACCATGGACCTTAGGAAGAGCACATGAAACCGTGAGGAAAGGAGAGAGATCAAAGACTTTGGACTTGAATTCTTGAAAATTTTAACTAAGTAAGAATTTGTTTCATGATCTAAAAGTTTTAAAACCTTTTTCTTTGATTCATCTTTGTTTCATGATCTTCTTCTAAATTCTTGATTTTTGATTTGAAAGTGTGATGCATGTTTGTTTTTGTGGAAGATCTAATGATTTCCTTCACATACATGTTGATATTTGAACTTGATCTTGAAGTTTTACTAAGAAAACGTTTTCTCCTATGATCTTGAGTTTTTCTCTTGATTTCTTAAAAATATTTTTGAAAAGAACATGATGTTGAAGTTTTAATACAAAGATCTTTGAAAATGATTGGATTTCTTGGTGATTTTTTTTTTTGTTCACGGTTTGCATTTTATCTTCTAGGTTAGAGATTTTGATGATGAAACTTGTTATGTGCATATGATTGTCTTGAGATTCTAAGCATGTTTTAGAAGTTTAAAAACTCTAAGAAAATTCTTTTAAGAAAACCATGGATTGGTCACGGTTTTGCTATGATTGTGAGCATGAGCTTGATTTCCTTTTGATTGATTCCTTGCATGTTGTAACCTTGAGCTTAGTGATGTTTTTAAATGAAAAGAAACTATGTGGTTTGCCATGAGTAGCCACGGTTTGTGCATGATCTTTAGATTAGGAGTTTTAATGTTGTGTTTTGGTTTTGTATATGTGATTTCCATGGACTTTGAAGTGATAGAATGTAAAATCTAAATTGTTTGAGAAACCTATATGTGCCACGGTTTCATGGATAAAAGTATGTTAAGATTATGCTTTTGTTTGCTTGAATGAACTATGTGAAATTGTTGTTAGATTTAGAGTTGTTTTTATGTCTTGAATCCTTGAAAGTCTTAAAAATCCTTGAAAGTCTTTTTAAGAAAACCTAGTCTAGGTCACGGTTTAGACCTTAGACTTTGAGTTGAAATTCATTGAATGAATATGTGTTTATGACATGAAATCATGTGCTAATTTGGGAAGCTAATCCTTGAAGAAATGATTTTCTAAACCAACCATGATGCATACGTTTTTAACCTAATTAAGTGTGATAAGATGAAGTTTTGCTAAGATGAAATTAATTAAATACAAGATAAGTGAAAATGTGACTAAGTGTATGTGTGATGCATGATTTGGTTTGTGTATGCTAAGTGTTTGATTTCCTCATTTGATTGGACTATATGTATGAACAAGTTGTGAACATGTTTATGTGTAACTTGATGATTTGTGATTATGTGAGGTGTAGGTCAAATGCAAGATTGTCTAAGATTCCTAAAGTGAAATAAGAGTGATTTTAGGGTACATGGAAGTGTTTAAATGATTTGTTTTACATGAACACCTTGCTGGCCATGCATGATTCTAAGCGTTTAAATTTAATAAGTTAATGACTTAAGTGTTTACTTGATTTCTTCCAAGGTGCTTGATTCCTTTAAGCGTTTGAATTGGTTTTCAACCATGGAAAATGAATTTAAAACTTAGGACATGATGCTGTCCCGAATTTTATGAACCATGTTTCTTATTAAAAAGTGTTTTAAAAGTGCTCTTAAGGTGTTTTAAGGTTGAGTTTTTAAGGATATTCGATCTAGGTTAAAGTTGATTTGAAAAATGTGGTTTTTCGATATTTATGGACTTGGATTCAATGCTGTCCAAAAGGGACCAGCAAAGAAACCTTTTAATTAAATTAATCTAATTGATTATTTTCTCATGATTCAAAGTATAAGAGTTAATGGTTGACCTTGGGACAAGTTTAAGTTAAAGAGAGTGGATGTTTTGGTTTTACATGAAGTCAATGATTGGATTCTTCTTGAGTTGTCTTAAGAGTAATCTTAATGATAATAATTAATAAAACTTAACACTCACATATTTAATCTATGGGACTTGAAAGAAGTTGGAGTCGGGCACACGAGGAAAGCAACGGATCGCTCGGAACTTGTAGATTCGGAAACCGCGAATCCAGGTGAGAGAGAAGCTATCCTAAGACACTGTGGTCTTTAGGTGATTTAGTAGGACGTCCCGCATCATCTCAAAGATCGGGACTACGTGGTTGGAGTCAGTAGTATAAGTGGCAATTGTGTGATTGTATGGCCATTTATATGAATGTGACAAAGACCACATTGTTGTTGTGTGATGTTTGTGTGATTGATAGCATGCTTTTATTTATTTGTTCAATTATTTCCGTTGATACTTATTGCTGTGATTAAATGAGTAATACCCTGTTGGACGTCTGTTACGTCCCGAATAAAAGAAATGAATACAAAGGAAATTGATTATGAGGTAAAGAGACAAATTGGATTAGAAAAGAGAAAGAGTTGGATTTGGGGAAAGACAGAAATGATAATGACGAGAACGATCCAGAGCTGGGGACAATGAGAATGATTGTAGAGCGAGATGCGCTATCTTGACCGCATTTTTGGGAAGAAGCTTAGTGGAGTTGAGCTTGCTCCTCCATTAACACTCACCCAAAAATGTGATGTGTGGAAAAAGGGAACTTGATGAAGGTGTTTGTGAAGGACATCATGAGAAAGTTGAAAAACGTAAGTTGTAATGTGACCCCAGCTCTGTGCCATATGAGATTTGATGAGAAAAAGATTGTGCTCAGTTAGTGGTCGGGACTCGTTGAAGGGTTGTACGAAGGACGGGCTGACCTTAGGATAAATTAAAAAAAATAAAAGATTTAAAAGACACACGTGGTGAGGTATGAGAGTGAGAAGTAGTGGAGAGGAAGATACTATGGGTATCTACGGATGCTCAGGTGGGGATTGCAGGAGGGGAGGACGATGACGGTGAAACGTCAAGAAGTCTAGAGTGTATTTCTGGGCAGAACGAACTCCACAAGTGGCGCACTAACGTGGTGGGGACTGGGTCTAATGCCGTGGCAAGTTCTGTGGGCCCACCAGAAATATACTATCGCCCCCTCGATGCAAGTCTACAACAGTGGAGAGGGACTGGAACGGGGCAATGTGATTGTGATTATATGATATGTTTTTGAGGCTGAGACCTCCTGGATTGGAGCCATTGTTGAGACAGCTGTCATGCCCGCGTGGTAAAGGTCCTGTACTCCTGTTGGCTTCCGATTAGGTGGGATGGATGACCGAGGAGTGTAGACGTGAGTGATGGTCGATAAACGAAATGAGTGACTTGATAAGATCCTAAAATCTTTCCCAGTTGAGAGATGAAAGGTCTGGAATGAAAGAGAAGAATGATTATGAAAAGGAGAAAGAATGAGAGAGGGATAAAGATTGTTTATAAGAATAATAATGATGGAAGATGATAACAAGATGAGATAATAATAATAATAATAATAATAATAACGAGGCGAGATAATGAAGATAATAATATGCTTGAATGCTGTGTGCTTATGTGTTGTATGTTATGATTGTATAGTCCTAGTATTTTGCCTATCGTAATCCCACACCGTCGACGATTCGTCGTTCGGATCGCTTACTCTCTCCTGTTCGTTGGCCTATCGGTGCCACTGGTATTTCAACGGGCAGATGGAGTACGGAATGGATATCACCCTGTGGAACAAGTACGGACGAGGCTGGAAGCATACTCCGCAAGGTTGGGCATGGATCGGCTACACGGAGATCGTGATCCCGGATCCGAAACATCAACTGAGTGGAGCGAACCTGGAGTCACACCTGGGGCAAGTCAATGTAAGAGGGTTCCAGAGCTATGAGGATCAAGCCTAGTACGAGAAGTAGAGGAGTTCCACGGTTGCAGACCGAGCAAAGAGGACGACCAACAACAACGATGAGGCAACTAACCAAGCGACATCATCAAGAGTGGAGGGAGGACGCGATAAGGGCAAAGAGTCACACCCGCTAGTCTATAGTAGGAAAGGTTCAAAGAGGGTGCATTAGTTTAGGTTATGAATGTTTGAAGTTAAGGATTACCATGCTGTGAGCCATCATGTAATGAAGCTAAGCTTTAATCCAGTTGATGAGGTACCTTTTTATGCAAAATTCACCCATGTGAAGTTTTTGGGAACTATCAAGATGAGTTTGAACAAAACCCTTTTTTTGAACACGAATGTTTTATGAAAGGAAAGGTTTTAGTAGCAACTTGGTTTTCGAAAAGGATGTTGAAAACATCAAGGAACTTTTCATAATGTTTTCAATCACCTCCACAATGTCTTATAAAAAAAAATCTGGCCTCAATTTTTGCAACTTCAATAAGTAAAAATAAATATTTTTGGCTTACGAAAATCGGGCTGTTACAGAATGGTATCAGAGCTATGGTAATCCTTAGTGGCCTTAAGCATGGGCTTACATGCTTTGTTTGTGCAACTCTGTGTGTTTGATAGTGTTTAAGTAGTGACAGGAAGATAAGCTTTTGTCTCCCAGGACATAAAACTGGTTTTCAGCTTAGCCCCGACCGTACTAGCTTAAGGAACTTTCGACCCTAAAAGAATAGACCAAAAATAGATTATGAGCTTGAAACCCGACACCCCTGCTGTTTCATCGGTAATCGCTAGACTTAAGTTTGATTCACCTTAGCATACCCTTATGTAAGGTTAGTTAGCCCCTTTGGAGATGTGGGGTGTTATTTCTTAATCCCAATATTTGTTAAATTGATTCAACAACACAAGTGCTCGACGTTAAGAATTGAACCCTTTTCTTCATAAGACTTGTACCACCTCGTAGCCCAACCAATTTCATTTCAAACCCTTTAGTCCGAATCGGGGAATTGAAAGTACCATAGTTACCCAAATAAATTAGGCTTGAACGACTAAGGGAGAAGAAATAGTTTAAGCGAAGAAAAACCGAGAGACCGCCGTGAGATGGTCATAAGTTGAACCCAAGTTGGGGAGTCACACGGAAGGAAGGAAACATATATTAGCAGCCCATAGGAGGGGTTTTGAGTAGTGTCTAGGTAGTAATAGAATTGCCTTTAGTCTTAGAAGAATAGATGTAAACCCTAGAATTAGAAAGAGAGTTATGGGAGATATAGATTAGAGTGAGGAATGTTTAAGGATCTTAGGCCAAATCCTTGTTCTTGGATATGTGTGTATATTTGCTTGTTTGATTTTTCCCCAAGTCCGTGCCTTGGCCGGACTTTCGTAACGACGATCCAACGAGAGGATGATATCTTCTTCGGTTAGTCCGTTGGACTTAACCCGACCCGACACTGAAGCAGCGGAACAAATGAAAACTCTCCATCTGGAAGCAGTTGAAGAGGAACATTCGGTTGACGTGAGAATGTTGATGCCCTGCTGCTCGATCCACAGTGTATTTCTCGGGGACGAGAAATCTCTAAGTTGGGGAGAATGTAACACCCCGTGTTACCCTGCCTATTTGACTCACTTCTACAAGTCCCTAATCAAGGAAACTACTTTAACTTAACTAATTTAAGAATTGATTTAAAAGATTTTTAATTTATAATGAGATCTGATGCTTTGAAATTTGATTTACTTATGTGTGTGACCTTGTTTATCTGATTGTTTATGATTGTTCGAAATTTTGTTTTGTATAGTTCATGGAAAATTATTTTCGAAGAATCAAGTCCAATTACCTTTAGAAACCCTAATCGATACCCTAATCGCTGGTTAAACCCTAAATTGAGCTCTTGATCTTTGATTAAGTGCTAAATCATTCCCTTAAACCCTAAACCCATTTGATTAGTAAGTAAATCCAAAATTAGTTTTCCTTAAACCTATGATTAAGTTTTGATTAGTGCCTTAATCCTTGATTGAACCCTAATTACTGAGGATTAGTGGATTAAACCAAGATTAATTAACCTAATCCTACCCTAATCATGATTAGAACCCTAATTAGTTCCTTAAACGTAATTAAACTAATCTACCCCACCTTAATCACTCTATGGCCGAATGGCCATGTGTCTAACCAAGCCACTAAGCTTGTTAACATGGTTGCCAAGTAGCATGCCCTTTAGTCAACAAGGTGACATCATCTCCATGACCTAAGCATGACCTAAGGAAGAAGAAAAAGTGAAGGAAAGGAAGGAATAAGGGGGAGGCCGTGGGGGACTCAAGGGAAAAGACTTGGCCTCCAAGTCTTTAGCTTAATTCCTAAGCTTTGCAAACCAACCCTCCATGCAAACCCTCCTTGGCAATTAAGAAAAAGTGGAGGAGAATAAGAAAACGGACCAAAAAATCGTATGAAGAGTGAGTGAGTTGTTTCCATCCTTCATTCTCACCTCTTCATCACTTCTTCTTTCTCTCATTCACACCAACACATACACCAACAACAACCCAAAAACCGTGAGTGAGTGAGTGAGTTCTTCATTCATTCATCAAACACATACTTTCCTCCATTCCTTTTCCCAAAGCTAAACACAAAACACCAAGAGAATCATCAAGCTCTTGGTGAAGAAAGAGAGAGAAAGAGTGAAACCGAATTGTGGAGAAGGAGAACCAAACCTCTACACCTTGAAATCTTCATCACCTAAGCAAGATCAAGCTAAACTAGTAAAGAGAAGGAGAAAAACCATGGACCTTAGGAAGAGCACATGAAACCGTGAGGAAAGGAGAGAGATCAAAGACTTTGGACTTGAATTCTTGAAAATTTTAACTAAGTAAGAATTTGTTTCATGATCTAAAAGTTTTAAAACCTTTTTCTTTGATTCATCTTTGTTTCATGATCTTCTTCTAAATTCTTGATTTTTGATTTGAAAGTGTGATGCATGTTTGTTTTTGTGGAAGATCTAATGATTTCCTTCACATACATGTTGATATTTGAACTTGATCTTGAAGTTTTACTAAGAAAACGTTTTCTCCTATGATCTTGAGTTTTTCTCTTGATTTCTTAAAAATATTTTTGAAAAGAACATGATGTTGAAGTTTTAATACAAAGATCTTTGAAAATGATTGGATTTCTTGGTGATTTTTTTTTTGTTAACGGTTTACATTTTATCTTCTAGGTTAGAGATTTTGATGATGAAACTTGTTATGTGCATATGATTGTCTTGAGATTCTAAGCATGTTTTAGAAGTTTAAAAACTCTAAGAAAATTCTTTTAAGAAAACCATGGATTGGTCACGGTTTTGCTATGATTGTGAGCATGAGCTTGATTTTCTTTTGATTGATTCCTTGCATGTTGTAACCTTGAGCTTAGTGATGTTTTTAAATGAAAAGAAACTATGTGGTTTGCCATGAGTAGCCACGGTTTGTGCATGATCTTTAGATTAGGAGTTTTAATGTTGTGTTTTGGTTTTGTATATGTGATTTCCATGGACTTTGAAGTGATAGAATGTAAAATCTAAATTGTTTGAGAAACCTATATGTGCCACGGTTTCATGGATAAAAGTATGTTAAGATTATGCTTTTGTTTGCTTGAATGAACTATGTGAAATTGTTGTTAGATTTAGAGTTGTTTTTAAGTCTTGAATCCTTGAAAGTCTTTTTAAGAAAACCTAGTCTAGGTCACGGTTTAGACCTTAGACTTTGAGTTGAAATTCCTTGAATGAATATGTGTTTATGACATGAAATCATGTGCTAATTTGTGAAGCTAATCCTTGAAGAAATGATTTTCTAAACCAACCATGATGCATACGGTTTTAACCTAATTAAGTGTGATAAGATGAAGTTTTGCTAAGATGAAATTAATTAAATACAAGATAAGTGAAAATGTGACTACGTGTATGTGTGATGCATGATTTGGTTTGTGTATGCTAAGTGTTTGATTTCCTCATTTGATTGGACTATATGTATGAACAAGTTGTGAACATGTTTATGTGTAACTTGATGATTTGTGATTATGTGAGGTGTAGGTCAAATGCAAGATTGTCTAAGATTCCTAAAGTGAAATAAGAGTGATTTTAGGGTACATGGAAGTGTTTAAATGATTTGTTTTACATGAACACCTTGCTTCCCATGCATGATTCTAAGCGTTTAAATTTGATAAGTTAATGACTTAAGTGTTTACTTGATTTCTTCCAAGGTGCTTGATTCCTTTAAGCGTTTGAATTGGTTTTCAACCATGGAAAATGAATTTAAAACTTAGGACATGATGCTGTCCCGAATTTTATGAACCATGTTTCTTATTAAAAAGTGTTTTAAAAGTGCTCTTAAGGTGTTTTAAGGTTGAGTTTTTAAGGATATTCGATCTAGGTCAAAGTTGATTTGAAAAATGTGGTTTTTCGATATTTATGGACTTGGATTCAATGCTGTCCAAAAGGGACCAGCAAAGAAACCTTTTAATTAAATTAATCTAATTGATTATTTTCTCATGATTCAAAGTATAAGAGTTAATGGTTGACCTTGGGACAAGTTTAAGTTAAAGAGAGTGGATGTTTTGGTTTTACATAAAGTCAATGATTGGATTCTTCTTGAGTTGTCTTAAGAGTAATCTTAATGATAATAATTAATAAAACTTAACACTCACATATTTATTCTATGGGATTTGAAAGAAGTTGGAGTCGGGCACACGAGGAAAGCAACAGATCGCTCGGAACTTGTAGATTCGGAAACCGCGAATCCAGGTGAGAGAGAAGCTATCCTAAGACACTGTGGTCTTTAGGTGATTTAGTAGGACGTCCCGCATCATCTCAAAGATCGGGACTACGTGGTTGGAGTCAGTAGTATAAGTGGCAATTGTGTGATTGTATGGCCATTTATATGAATGTGACAAAGACCACATTGTTGTTGTGTGATGTTTGTGTGATTGATAGCATGCTTTTATTTATTTGTTCAATTATTTCTGTTGATACTTATTGCTGTGATTAAATGAGTAATACCCTGTTGGACGTCTGTTACGTCCCGAATAAAAGAAATGAATACAAAGGAAATTGATTATGAGGTAAAGAGACAAATTGGATTAGAAAAGAGAAAGAGTTGGATTTGGGGAAAGACAGAAATGATAATGACGAGAACGATCCAGAGCTGGGGACAATGAGAATGATTGTAGAGCGAGATGCGCTATCTTGACCGCATTTTTGGGAAGAAGCTTAGTGGAGTTGAGCTTGCTCCTCCATTAACACTCACCCAAAAATGTGATGTGTGGAAAAAGGGAACTTGATGAAGGTGTTTGTGAAGGACATCATGAGAAAGTTGAAAAACGTAAGTTGTAATGTGGCCCCAGCTCTGTGCCATATGAGATTTGATGAGAAAAAGATTGTGCTCAGTTAGTGGTCGGGACTCGTTGAAGGGTTGTACGAAGGACGGGCTGACCTTAGGATAAATTAAAAAAAAAATAAAAGATTTAAAAGACACACGTGGTGAGGTATGAGAGTGCGAAGTAGTGGAGAGGAAGATACTATGGGTATCTACGGATACTCAGGTGGGGATTGCAGGAGGGGAGGACGATGACGGTGAAACGTCAAGAAGTCTAGAGTGTATTTCTGGGCAGAACGAACTCCACAAGTGGCGCACTAACGTGGTGGGGACAGGGTCTAATGCCGTGGCAAGTTCTGCGGGCCCCCCAGAAATATATTGTCGCCCCCTCGATGCAAGTCTACAACAGTGGAGAGGGACTGGAACGGGGCAATGTGATTGTGATTATATGATATGTTTTTGAGGCTGAGACCTCCTGGCTTGGAGCCATTGTTGAGACAGCTGTCATGCCCGCGTGGTAAAGGTCCTGTACTCCTGTTGGCTTCCGATTAGGTGGGATGGATGATCGAGGAGATGTAGACGTGAGTGATGGTCGATAAACGAAATGAGTGACTTGATAAGATCCTAAAATCTTTCCCAGTTGAGAGATGAAAGGTATGGAATGAAAGAGAAGAATGATTATGAAAAGGAGAAAGAATGAGAGAGGGATAAAGAATGTTTATAAGAATAATAATGATGGAAGATGATAACAAGATGAGATAATAATAATAATAATAATAATAATAACGAGGCGAGATAATGAAGATAATAATATGCTTGAATGCTGTGTGCTTATGTGTTGTATGTTATGATTGTATAGTCCTAGTATTTTGCCTATCGTAATCCCACACCGTCGACGATTCGTCGTTCGGATCGCTTACTCTCTCCTGTTCGTTGGCCTATCGGTGCCACTGGTATTTCAACGGGCAGATGGAGTACGGAATGGACATCACCCTGTGGAACAAGTACGGACGAGGCTGGAAGCATACTCCGCAAGGTTGGGCATGGACCGGCTACACGGAGATCATGATCCCCGATCCGGAACATCAACTGAGTGGAGCGAACCTGGAGTCACACCTGGGGCAAGTCAATGTAAGAGGGTTCCAGAGCTATGAGGAGAAGGCCCAGTACGAGAAGCAGAGGAGTTCCACGGTTGCAGACGGAGCAAAGAGGACGACCAACAACAACGATGAGGCAACTAACCAAGCGACATCATCATCAAGAGTGGAGGGAGGACGCGATAAGGGCAAAGAGTCACACCCGCTAGTCTATAGTAGGAAAGGTTCAAAGAGGGTGCATTAGTTTAGGTTATGAATGTTTGAAGTTAAGGATTACCATGCTGTGAGCCATCATGTAATGAAGCTAAGCTTTAATCCAGTTGATGAGGTACCTTTTTATGCAAAATTCACCCATGTGAAGTTTTTGGGAACTATCAAGATGAGTTTGAACAAAACTCTTTTTTTGAACACAAATGTTTTATGCAAGGAAAGGTTTTAGTAGCAACTTGGTTTTCGAAAAGGATGTTGAAAACATCAAGGAACTTTTCATAATGTTTTCAGTCACCTCCACAATGTCTTATAAAAAAAAAAATCTGGCCTCAATTTTTGCAACTTCAATAAGTAAAAATAAATATTTTTGGCTTACGAAAATCGGGCTGTTACAGCATGCGTCCGGTAGGACATGTCAATATTAAAAGAGTAAAACGGCATGCGTCCGGTAGGACATGTCAATATTAAAAGAGTAAAAGATGAAAGGGCAGGCGGATGTTAGACACTGTCAATACTAAAAATAAGATAAGAGTGAAAGTGCAAAATAAATAAACATAACTTTGTGCGACCGACTGCGAGGTGGCGCGAATCGGATCGTACGCCGACCGACTGCGATGTGACGCTAATCGGATTGGGTGCAAAAATAAATAAACATTACCCTCGTGCGGCCGACTGCGATGGGACGTGAATCGGACCTTAAGTAAAGATGAATATTCATATTAATTCTAAGGATATGAATGATGTGACCGAAAGAAAGAAAAATATTAGGCAAAACAATGATAAAGCAAATGTCAAAAAGAGATGATAAAATATGAGAATGAGATAGAAGAGATAAAAGAGATAAATTGTGAAAGAATGAAAGTTGAGCAAAGAGAAGAAAGAATTCGAAAAGTAAGAGAATAAGAAAAATAATAGAGTTAAAGAGAAGAAAAGAGATTGAAAGTATGATGGACTATGTTTAGTGTGTGTTAATAATAATGTAGACTTAGTTTATTGCTATGCTTTTCATAGAATCTATTTTCCTAAGTTCTGTGTAATGCTTCCCCTCTTGTGGTTGATTATTTTCAGGTACCAGAGCGGAGCTTACATCGTTGCAGGCCGAGCAGGAAATTCTCCACCACGTGGAGTGTATTCGTGATACTTTGAGCGGACTTTATTTCCTAATTATATTGAAAATTGTTATTTTTGTAATGTTTAAAATATGCATTAGCTATGTGCCCAAAACTTATACTAATCGGGCGTTAGATTTAACCGGTCTATACTACTATTATGATTTAAGTTGTTAGACAACTCTGCACTGACAGGTTTAAAGAAGAAAATTTTTGGGAAGTCCGAAAAACAGATGAAACTCTGCCGGATTTCCGTAGAATCTTTTTTAAGTAATTAAGTTTTCGTCGAAATTTTCAAACACCAATTTTTAATAAAAAATCAATTAATTAATTAATTGTGAGGGTGTTACACTAATTATTTGCATACGCTTCGTAGACTGTTCAAAGTTAAATTTAGAAAAAGCATATTTTCTACCTATTATTGAAAGAAATTTTTGAAGAAGTATTATGCTATATTTTACCAACTAAGGATTAAATTCAATTTTTCAAAGCTAATTGCCTTGTGTTCCTTGCATGGCAATTCTTCATTTCAATTCTTTTTCTATTATATCTATATTCTTAATGTAACCTTTTCCTTAAAGAAAATTTTGCAAATGATAAAACTTGCAATTTTGATAAATTATGTTTTGGGTGTCTCAAATCTTCTTCCTTTTAATTTCATCATTCCATATTTCATAAATTTCTTTTATATTAAGTAAGTCTTGCCATTATCAAAAACCTTTCAAACTTTTATTCAATTCAATTTAATTCAATGCAAGACTATTTTAGTGTGTATTGATTGTTTTCACATATTTGTGTAGAGTCGATGTTTTACTCTTCTTTTAAAAAGTTTCTTCTTTAATAAATTTCCAATAATATTTTTTGTATTTTGTTTGTGTTTGATTTTGCATGAAATTTTAAACAAATAATATTTAAAGCTTTTGTATGTGTTAGTTCTTTCTTTTGATTGTTTTTGAATTATAATTTTGTCGTATTAACTTTTCTTATTGATAAATGCTTTATGTTCGTTCCTATTTGGGTATGTCATTTATGACAGTTTGTTTAAAATGTCTTTCTTGCTGTTAATACTAGGAAGTTAATGTGTGTATCTTATAGAATGTTAATATGTTATAAGAGAATTTAGGACTACCTTCCTTGTGTGGTGATTAGTTGTAGTGGATTAAGTTCTTAGAATTGAACCTCTTTGATGTAGTAGGATTTCCTGTAAGAAAGGAGCCTCATTAGCAGTAGGGTAGTTATGTTATAGAAACCCAAACGAAGTTGTATTATAAGTGGGGGAGCAAATTCCCAAAGCCATAACCATCTCTTTGTCTAGACTAAGATCCATCCTATTGTTTGAGCATATAGCTCTACATCCCTGTTTATTTCGTTGAAGCGAGTCGAATTTCGGGGACGAAATTCATATAAGTGGGGGAGTATTGTAACATCCCCAAATTCGCCTAGTGGTTATGTGCATTAGTTAGTAGAATTTTGATAAGTATTTTAGTATCTTCAAGCTTTGATTTTTGTTTAGAAGTGTTAAGAAGGGTTTAGAATGTGTTTAGGAAATCGAATTTAGTCAAGGGTAAGTTAGTATGGGTTAGGAATGCCTTAGAAACCATTAAATTGCCTTTAAGAATGGAGAAATGCAGCCCTTAATCGATTAAGGTGGAGCTTAATCGATTAACCTTTTGCTAGCTTTCAGGTGTTAATCGATTAATCTCAGTGTTAATCGATTAACCAAAAACCACCCTTCAGGCCTTAATCGATTAATTCATGTTTCAATCGATTAATCCCTTTAAAACAATGGGTGTTAATCGATTAACCAAAGTGGTTAATCGATTAACTGCTGATTCTCAAACTTAAAACACGTATTTTCAAGTGTGTTTATTCATCGTTTCTTCTTCCTCTTCCTCGAGTTCTTTCTTCTTCTCTCATCCTAGGTTTCTCAATTTCTCAAATCAACACCAAATAACACCAAATTAACACCATATAATCATTCCCCATCAAGTTCCTACCAATTTCCATCTCTCAAATCTCTATTTCATTTCTCTTTCTCAAAAACCCCAAATCAAACCCCAAACCCTAACTCCTCCAATCCATCTCAGTCTTTTAATCATCAAGGGAGTCTTGGAAAGCGGTTAAGGGCATGGAATAAGGGGCTAAGGAGCTAGGATTGGAGCTTGGTGAGTGGGTTCCAAGAAAACCCCAATTCCTCCTCTTCTCTCCAAGAGGTAAGGGGAGTACTTTGTTATAAATTAGGGGAAGGGCTTGATGATAGTAATAAATACATAATTAGGTGTATGTATGAATGTCTTATTGGTCATTTGTTATATTTGCTAGGAATTAGTGATTGAACCCTAGGTTATTCTTTGCTATATGTGTGTGACTTGTATGTTAAGTGTGAAATTTATATGAAATGGACCTAGATTTGAATGTTAGCTAATGAATAATAATAACGATGATGGCTTCCATGTTTGAGTATTGTTAAATTAAATGAATGAATGTTAAATTGTTATAATGATAATAATGTTGTTAAATAGGAATTAATTGTTGAATAGTAATTAATGTGAAGGATTGAATGTTATTGGTCAATTAAGGATAATATATATATTTATATATAAATAGTTATTATTATATTGTAATGGCCAAATACTCTAAGTTAGAGAACCCAACCAATTTGGTATAATTATAAAGAGGAATGACTATTGTAAACAGTATAAAACGAACTAGAAACACGTGCATTTACTGAGTAAGGTGGACCTTAGGAAATTGGGAAAGATTAGCGAATCTAGGTTCTATGAACTAAAGAACCCTCCTACGGGGAGAATGTGAAGGTTCATAGAACTAGTGGACGTGAGTAGATAGTGATTTGATTGTGTTTATGAAACAATCACGGAAGTTACTATAGGGAACTTTGATCACCCCAGCAGAAACTGGTACGAAGGACGCGATACGAGAAGTACTGGTTGAATTGGTGATTGGTCCTGTGCACACTATAGTAATTCTATCGGTCACTTCCCTACTTCGTGGCTACGAAGGGTGGTTCCTCCCCTGTATGATGTACGCGATACGTGAAGTGCAGTGGGGCTTACATTGTATGAAGAACCCTCCTACGAGGAGAATGTGAAGTACAATGTAAGCAAAAGTAGAAGGACATTTACTCCTAGTCGGTCTTTCTCAAAGTGTGGAGGGGATGTGAGGCAAAAGTGTGATAAAGTGTACATTGTACGAAGAACCCTCCTTCGGGGAGAATGTGAAGTACAATGTAGATAAAGTGTGATAAAGTGTACATTGTACAAAGAACCCTTCTACCGGGAGAATGTGAAGTACAATGTAGGCAATTGTTAAAGAATAAACGGGAAAAGTATTAAAGTGTTAAATGTAAAGTGAAAGTGAAACGGAAAAGGGAAAGAAAGTGTTATTACTTTATGATTATTGGTTATGCATCATCGTAAATAGTGGATAGATGTGATGATGAGTATGGTTATGTAAAGTGTCCAATATTAAAAAGGAAGATGAAAAGAGGAATGGCATTATATTAATTGTGTGGTGTTAATGTTTTTAATTGTTTGAAGCGTGCATCTTTCTTATGTTTTATTATTGTCATTTTAAGTGTTTCTCTCGATTTATATTCAAACTAATCACCCTTACTGTGGACATCATAGGTACCCAATGGAGGAAGATATTCATCGCTTCGACGCCGAGAAAGTGTACTCTCGCTGAAAGAGAGTACATTATTGATTGTGACCTTCTTGGTCTCATCCTTATTGAATTGCAACCATTCTAGGATTCTGTAATGTAGGATGTTTTTATTTACCAAAGTTGTATTTAATTCTGAACTGTTACATTAAATTCTAAGTTTACATTATAATGCAAAAAGAATGGTATAAGTAAAATAAAAGAAAATGTGTTTTTGGTGGTGAAGAGTTTTGAGAAAACCTCTTTCAAAGTGTGTCACCACCACTAAGTTGTAATCATAGATTTTCCTTATATGTAGAAACTGTTCTGGACTTGACAGGTATAAAAGAATTTGGGGAAAGTCCATAATTGAAACGAAACTCCGCCAAAATTTTTATAAAGCCCCAAGTATTTTCTAATGAAATCATCAATTTTAACTAATTTATTTTAAATTAAAAAGGTAGGATGTTATAGATTTAATGAGCGCAATTTTTGGCAGGAAATAGCATACACTGATTTTGATCCTAACACCACCAAAGCCACTCTCCTTCGCAACCCCTATCTTGGGTATGTGCACAAATTGTTATCTTACACTCTTTTCGGACGTTGTGAACCCGGTGGTGTTTGGTCCGATGAGTTGTTATTCCTTTGGGGTATGCTTTATGACTCATCCCTTTATACAAGATCTTATCTTGCTCGCCACCTTGAAAAGGTTGGCAAAGCGCCGAAAGGAGACATTGTGGTTGGTGGTCTTATTACCACTATTATTCTTGCCCTTGTTCATGATGTTTCTGGCCTAGTTCTGGTCCCTGGAGGCACTCGTTTTGATCTTGCCACTTGCCATCCCATGTATATGCTTGTCAAACAAGGCGATGTTTATTGTCTCCGCCTCCATGGTGACTCTGTTGCTTATCCTCTTCCTGATCCTATTCGCACCACTGTGCGAATCTCAGGCAATTGGCGCTTTCCCACTCCTGTGGTGCCACCTCCTACAACGGAGGAGTTCATGATCGATCTGCAGCCCTTAGCTGAGGAGGCCCTTGAGGACACCCCTGGCCCCTCTAGCTCTTCTCCACCTCTACCTTCTTGCGCTGAGTTCGCCGAACTCCGCTCTGAATTAGCAAGGATTGCCTCTATGGTTGAGGAATCCAATAGGATGCAGCGCACCATGTATGATTGACACATTTCTCAGGGTCACTTCCCTGATCCCACACTATGACCCTTTCCTCTTCCCTTCTGGAGTTTTTGTTCTACATTGGGGACAATGTAGAATTTAAGCTTGGGGGGTGCATTGCATTTTTCATATTAGCTTAGGACCATGTAGTATATTCATTCATACATCATGCATTTTTATTTTTATTTCACATGCATATTAAAAAAAATCATTCATTTTTCATGCATTTAACTGACTCACTATCTAGGCAATTAAACTTATATCTATTTTGGCTTGCACTGAATGCATTTCCTTATGAATAGTATTTTTGATAGTGACTTAGCCTGTAATGATCTACCTGTTTGGAATGATGGTTGCATGAATAATCATTAGAATATTGATAATTGGCTGAAATTTTATTGCGATTCTTGCTCTTCATTAAATTAGCTACTAAACATGTGAGTTTTGAGCGTTATAGGGGTAACACATAATGAACATTTTTAAACCCCTCTTCTTTATTGATATTTGAGTGTTGTTCACTTTGATTGTGGATTCTAGAACTTGACCTATGACCATCTTGAGACTGACAATTGTTTGCATGCAAGAATATGATAAAGACACCTAGGACTGTTTTTCTGGCCTTTAACACTTTTAATAAACACTTTCCCTTAGTTTCCCATTTTGAGCCTAATGAAATAATTGTTTTCCTTGGTACCCTTTCATAATGTTACATATTTTTGGTACCCTTTGGATTGTGAATGGTGCAATTGGGAGAGTAGTTCTTTGGATGAGATGTTAGAGTGTTGTTATTGAGCTTAAAGCATTTAGTGCATTCTCTTTATCTCTCTTCTGGAAAAAAAATAATTGAGTGTCAAGTACCCCTTTGAGAGCAGGTAATTGTTTAATGGGAAATACTTGATATGTGACAAAAAAATAAATAATGGAAGAGAATAAAGAGAATGAGAATAAATGAGAAAAAGAATGAAGGATGACTGATTGTTGGAGTTGATATGTAATTACAGTGATTGTATGCTCCATTCATAATTCAAAGGGATATTGTGTCTATGAATGCATTGTTTAAGCCCTTTGTGTGATCCTTTGTTTCTTATACCCCACCAGACATCTTTAGCCATGGCCCCATTAAAACCTAATAAAGACCTTTTGATTCTTGCATGTATTCAGTAGTTTTAGTGGATATTTTGGTCTATGGTCAAGCATATGGTAATTCACATTCATAGATGAACTTGAGTGATATGTTTTTACCCTCTTATACACATTGAGAGAAAGTGAGCGGAGTGACCCCTTTAGTGATGAGCAAGATTGTGATAAATTTAAGATTCTAATTGGGTGAACTTTTGATTATTTCATGATTGGTTAGTGGATGTTAGTTTGGGAGAATTGCAGGTTATGCCACTTGATAGAATTTGTTTTCAGGAAGTTGTGTTTTTGTGCATGTCATTATTCGATTGTGAATTTTGTTGCCTGGATGATGAGTTGGTTAGCATTCATATAGGACTCATTCATTGCATTGCATGTTTTTCTTGGCGACAAGCAAAGGTTCAAGCTTGGGGGGAATTTGATGTGTGCGTAGCATGCATATTATTTTCCTATTAGTTTGTATTTATTTTAATATTTATTTTGGTATTTTATTTTAATATTTACTTTAGCATGCATATTATTTTCCTATTAGTTTGTATTTATTTTATTTTAATTTAGCATGCATTTAGTTCATATTTCACATGGGAAAGATTTTTGGTGTTTTTGATGTGCATATTATAATTTGGAGGCTTGGAGCTTTGAAAAGTAAAGAATTTATCATTCACAAAATTTTAAAGAGCTTTTGGGAGCAGTTGTATAGAAAAAAAAAAGACATTAGGGGCTTTGATAAGTAAGATAAGTCATTGGACCTAGTTAATCATCAATTTGGGAGCAACTTTGGAAAAAGTAAGAGATAGCTTTATGAAGATAGAAACCCTTGTAGATTAGATTTATTAGGAGATAGAGATAACAAATTAGAATATATCAAATTAGAAAAGAAGGATTGAAGGAAGGACAAAACATATCTCTCTCAAGGAAGAACTAGAAGGCGATTTAAGACAGAAGAAATCGTCCTCCTCTCAATTTTTGGTTATTCCTACTTTATTATGCCTTATTCTTATTTTTTGATTTGTATCATGAACATGAGTAGTGAGTAGTTCCCTTTTTCAGAGGATTAGGATTAGCCCATGGAGGCATTGACATGAGGATTTGATTCTATTTTTACCTTTTATTTATGCTAGATTCTATTTTTATTTAATTTTTGTGTGCTTAATGCTTGTGGTTGTGTTGAGCTCCATAATTGCATGATCCCGGATAGTAAGGGAAGTACCGAAAGGTGAACCTTAATATTAGAAAATACCAAAATTAAACTTTGGAACTTAAATCACGAAAGTAGTTTTAATTCCTGAGGGGATTCCCAGAATTATCATAGAACTTAATGGATTTAATGTACCCTAATTACCACAAAACTAGGAATTAGGCCTCATTAGGTACGTTGCTAAGACTCTGAAAGGAGCTAGTGTTAATTCACCCTAAAAATAAATCTAGCTAAATAAAAGAGATATCACTAAAGATTGTCAATGCGGATATGTGGTGAAACTAATCCTTGGAAATTTCCCAATCCAAATCTCAATCCAATCTTTTAGATTTTATTTTATTTTATTTTCCCTGAAAATCAATCTTTTAATTTTATTTTTAATTTTCCGCTAATCTGGTTTAGATAATTGGTGCTTATAATTTGTTGGTATTTAACATAAAAATCCCTGCGGATACGATACTTTTTATTACTATGATAACACGTGCACTTGCAGGGCTATTAGGAGGAAATGATTTGATCACCGAAATAAGGGTCCATATTCCAATAAGAACAAAGGAAAGGGTAAAGTTGCAGCTGATGAAAAAGGCAAGTCTCGCAATGATGTTCCTTATTGTGAGAAGTGTAAGCATCATCATTATGGGCGAATATGCTGGGAAACAAGTGGTTGTTTCAATTGTGGGAAGCAAGGTCACTTCGCTCGTGAATGCAAGGAACCTGCGAAGAGTAACTCCAAAGGACCTGCTAGCAAACCTGCGGCTCAAGGCAGAGTATTTACCCATAGTGGTGTAGAAGCTAATCAATCCCCTGATCTCGTGCACGGTAACCATTTGCTTAACAACCAACCTTGCTTGGTTCTGTTTGACTTAGGAGCTACACATTCTTTTATTTCTTATGAATGTGTGAGTCGGTTGAATCTAGTTGTGTCTAATTTTCCCTATTGCCTTAAAGTAGAGACTCCTACCGGATTACCCATAATTACTTCTAAAGTATGTTTAGACTGTAGTGTCGAGGTATTCGATCACGTCACTAAAGTAGCTCTGATCTGTCTTCCTTTGCCCAAATTGGATGTGATCTTTGGTATGGATTGGCTGACGAAGAACCAAGTGATCATTGATTGTGATAGAAAGACGATTCAATATAAGAATCCTGAACCCGAAGGATATATGTGTTTATTTTCTGCAATCAAGGAGGAAGAAGAAAGGCCAATTGAGGAGATCCCTGTTGTGAAGGAATTTCCGGAATTGTTTCCTGATGAGATACCAGGATTACCTCCAAAGAGAGAGATCGAGTTTGGAATGGAGTTGATTCCAGGAGCTGGTCCCATTTCTATTGCTCCTTATAGAATGACACCCCCGAAAATGGCTGAATTAAAGAAGCAAGTAGAGGAGCTGTTGCATAAGCAACTAATCAGACCAAGTGTATTGCCATGGGGAGCTCCGATGTTGTTCGTAAAGAAGAATGATGTGAGTATGCATATGTGTGTTGACTATAGATAGCTGAATAAGGTCACCTTTAAGAAAAAATATCCTTTACCAAGGATTGGTAAACTTAGAGATCAAGTTAGGGGAGCTTCAATATTTTCTAAGATTGATCTGAGATCGGGTTATCATCAGATCAGGATTCGAGAGGAAGATATACCCAAGACTGCATTTCAATCTCGATACAGACATTATGACTATGTAGTAATGCCATTCGGATTGACCAAAGCACCTACTATTTTTATGGATTACATGAACCGGATCTTTAGACCATACCTGGATTCGTTTGTGGTGGTGTTTATTGACGATATTATGGTCTATTCCAAGAATCCGGAGGAACATGCAGAGCATATCAGGATTATGTTGAGAATCCTGAAGGAAAAAAGGTTGTATGCTAAGCTATCCAAATGTGAATTTTGGTTGAGCGAAGTTAAGTTTTTAGGGCATATGATTTCTAAGGAAGGAATTCGGTGGATCCAGCGAAGCTACATTTTGTGTTGCAATGGGAACTGCCCAAGTCAGTAACTGAAGTGAGGAGTTTCATAAGGATGGTTGGATATTATCGTCGATTCATTGAAGGATTTTCTAATATCACATTGCCTCTAACTAAGTTGGCTCAGAAAGATCAACCTTTCGTGTGGGATGGTAAATGCGAAAGGAGTTTTCGAGAGTTGAAGGAAAGATTAACACCGTGTTCAGTGTTAATCTTACCTGACCCCTGTAAAAGTTTTGAAGTACATTGTGATTCGTCCAAGCAAGGACTTGTAAGTGTTTTAATGCAAGAAGGACAAGTAGTTGCATATGCATCACGTCAGTTGAAGACACATGAAGTGAATTATCCAACGCAAGATTTGGAACTTGCTGCAATCGTGTTTTCTCTACAAATATGGAGGCATCATCTCTATGGCACTACGTTTTGAGTGTTTAGTGACCATAAGAGTTGAACATGAGACAACGAAGATGGATGGAGTTTTTGGAAGATTATGATTTCAAGCTTCAATACCACCCGGAAAGGCAAATGTGGTGGCAGATGCGTTAAGCAGAAAAGCAATCCATGCAAGCGCTATGATGGTTAAAGAAGCTACTCTGATCGAGGAATTTTGAGATTTGAGCTTAACCATGCATGTAGAGCCCACAAGTATTAAGATGTGGATGTTGCGAATCTCAAATGAATTATTGGAACGAATTTGTGAGTTGCAACATGAAGATGAGGAGTTGGTTGAAAAGAGGAGATTGGTTTCCGAAGGAAAGGAAATTGATTTGCATGTTGGATCAGGTGGAATTCTTCGTTTCAGAACGAGGATTTTCATACCGAAAGACTTTGAAGCTAGAAGTTTGATTCTCGATGAAGCGCACAAGAGCCAAATGAGCATGCATCCTAGATCAACCAAAATGTATCAGGACTTGAAGAAATTGTTTTGGTGGTCTGGATTGAAAAAGGAAGTACCAGAGTATGTGGCTTCATGTTTGCTCTGTCAAAAGGCCAAAGTCGAGCATCAGAAACCCGAAGGAAAATTGCAATTGCTAGATATCCCTTAATGGAAATGGGATAGTATTTCAATGGATTTTGTGTCAGGTTTGCCAAGAACAGTAGCAAATCATGATGCAATCCGGGTGATTGTAGATCGTTTAACGAAGTCGGTGCATTTTATTGGCTATAAATATGCGCTATTCTTTGGAAAGACTCACCCAGCTTTACATTAAGAAGGTAGTTTGTCTGCATGGCATACCTTCAAGTATTGTTTCGGATTGTGATCCCAGATTTACTTCAAGGTTTTGGCACAGTCTGCATCAGGCTCTGGGCACTTAGTTAAGGATGAGTTCTGCATATCATCCTCATATTGATGGTCAAACGGAGACAACTATTCAGTCTTTCGAAGATATTCTGAGGGCTTGTGCACTGGAAGAACAAGGAGGTTGGGATCAAGTATTACCTCTTGCAGAATTTGCTTACAACAACAGTTATCATATGAGTATCGGGATGGCACCATTTGAGGCCCTGTATGGAACGAAGTGTCAAACCCCGCTATGTTGGTTTTAAAGTGGGGGAGAATATGGTTATTGGTCCCGAGATTGTGCAACAGACGACTAAAGAGATTAAGATGGTTCAAGAGAAAATGAGGACGGCGTAGAGTCAACAGAAAAGTTATGCGGATCAGAGATGAAGGCCACTGGAATTCTTGGAAGGTAATCATGTTTTTCTTCAGATCGTTCTGACTAAAGGAGTGAGTCGAGCTATGAAAACCCAAAAACTTTCACCAAAATTCATTGGCCCATACAAAATTCTTAAACGAATTGGTTCTGTCACATACCAAATAGCCTTACCTCCATCATTGGCCAATTTGCACAATGTTTATCATGTATCTCAACTTAAGAAATATGTGCATGACCCAACTGCTATTCTCCAAATCCGTCCCAACGACTTAACCTTGCGAGAAAACCTTACCTTTGAAGCTGGACCTGTTCGGATTGAAGATCGAAGAGTCAAACAGCTTAGAGGAAAGGAAATTACATTAGTCAAGGTTATTTGGGAAAGTGGCGACGTATTGGAAGCGATGTGGGAATTAGAGGATAAGATGCGTTGAGAATATCCTGAGTTATTTTTGTAAGTTAGAATTTCGCGGACGAAATTCCTTTTAAGTGGGGGAGTAGTGTAACACCCCTAGTTTGCGTTTCCCGAATAATAAGAAAATTAATAATAATAATTACTTTATAATTAATTAAAGTTATTTGGATTGTTGTCATTTTGTACATTATGTGTTGGGAAATATAAAAAATATGGGATATATTTTTATATGGATATTTTGTACAAAAATACAAGATTTTTAATTTAGTCCTTGGGTTGGGACCTAATTGTAATATTAGAAAGGTTGTTGGAGGGAAAGTAAATAAAATATAAATTTTTGAATTTTTCCAGTGACTAACCGGTTACTGGTGCCCGATAACCGGTTACACGATGAACCCATAACCTAGGGTTAGTGCGTTTTGATGAGCAATCACTTGATTAATCCAAATTTTGCCTCGAATCCCACTCTAATCTCAGTGGAATCAACGTGTCAACCTGCATGGGCCTTTAATTTTCCTATAAAAGCACCTCTTGTTGATCTATTTGAAGCATTTTGCTTCATGAATGTGTTGATGCTCTATTTTACGCCCTCAACTTCGTCTCTCTAGTTCTCATCAGATATCAGACCCCATTTCATAAATTATACACCATTGTAAAGCTTAATCTGTAAGAACTACAATCGGTGGGTGAAATAACTAGGAAACACTATGAGAACACCTAGAAGGGGGGGGGGGTTGAATAGGTGTTAGAGAAACCTTGAAAGATTTTCGAAAGAAACAAATCGAAACGATTAAAACAAATGATTTTTACAAAAATTTAAGCTTCTTAATCGATTAACTTCAGTACTAATCGATTAATGCCGAAGCTAACTTTTGAACTAATCGATTAACTAAGTCATTACTCGATTAATGCCGAAAGCTGCTTAAAAACTAATCGATTAATTATCAACTTAATCGATTTATCTGAACAGTATCTAATGAAAATTCAATTTTAATCAAATACGAAAATCAATCAATTAACACATATGATCAAAGATAAAGCGGAATTTGTAACATCCCAAATTTTAAACCTAAGTGCAAATAAATTAATAACAGTTTGAGATAATTGAGATAATAATAATAAAACAATAAATAGGTATTAGAATAAGTGTTCAAGCATTAGGAAAGATAAATAATAATAATAGTGGTTTAGGAAAAGAAAGGAGCATTAAATTGAAGTTAGGAACAGGCCGGAAAAATAGATAATTCGATACTAAAACATAACAAAGGGTAGAAAATTAAAATAAAAGATTTAAGAATCAAAACACATCAGGGGTAAGAGACAAGATACAAACAAATCAGGGGTAATACAAAATTCAATAAGTAATTTAGTAACATTCAAAGTACTAAATACTTTGGAGATACCTGCTTGATGTTGATGGCTACCTCTCTGGAACCACTTCTAATACTACAGGATCTGACTTTTGCTCTGATACCACTCAGTGTGACACCCTTCTCGGATTACCCAAATATAAACTAATAAATATGCTTTTATATTGGATAATATATATGGACCTGTGATTGTTAAGAAAATAGGTAAATAAAATTTTTCTTTTAAAGCGGGTGCACGAATCGTCACATGAAAGTCTTGGAGAATAAAGTCTATATTATCTCAAAATCATTGTATCGAGTTCGGCGATTTCTAAAACCTTTTCGCAAATAGAGTAACATTCGATCTTTTAGAAAATATCTTTGTATCAAGTAGCTTAAGCTACCCTTGCTTTGTACGATAGAACTGATACCATTTATAGACGAGCTCTTAAACAGATTAAATCAGAGTAAGCGGAAATTACTGGACTATGCAACTGATAGAATATAAACATAGGTTTTCATAGATATAGAGAATCATAAGTACATAGCCCATGAGTAAAGTCTCCAAGTTTCAAAATATACAAGTCCATCATCAGATCTATATAACAGTGTAACTACAAGCTCTAGAGTGCTCCAAAAGTATATCTACAATATATATACATAACAAAATATATAGCTCTAGGAAAAGTCACATAGATCTGGCAACATCAGATGGAGTAGTAGTAGCAGTAGTCTCCCAAAAGTAAAGTGAGTAAGGTAGTAGCATCATCATCACAGCAGCAGCAGCAAATCTCCTCCACACACCGGATCCTCAGATCCACACCATACACCATATACATGTACCTAGGGATCGTCGTCCCTCCAGTCACTCCCAGTAGAATGCACGACAGGCTCGCTCCCACTCTCGTCCTCCACCGGATCCTCCTCGCTCTCATCCGAGGGAGAGTGTACCCTACCACTGGGTACCAGGTCAGGTGATGGTGAAACCCTGACTGGGCTCCTCGGATCAGATAGGGGAGTCTCCTTGCGGACGACTCTCGAAGTAAAAGGGTGAGAGCGGGTAGGTTGAAAACGAAAACTATGGTAAGAGCGAGCTGGTCGCGTGGGAGGTGGTCCATGGTAAGTGTAAAACGGGGGTACATGCATAGTGTATATGATGGGAATCCTAAACCTACGAGGACGAAATCGCATCAGCGGGTTCGGGTGGTAGAAGGTAATCTCTACCTCCCCCTCAAACACCGCGCGATGGTCCTCATAGATCCATATGCCACTAGGAAGTGGCCGGATCTCGATGCAAGCAATGTAGCGAGACATCACCTACAAGGGCATAGGGGTAAGCAATTCTATACACATAATCAATAGAGAATAAATTATGCAACATAAAGATGTAACATGCATCAATTAATATCAATCGCACTTAACACTTAGCAAGTAGGTTATGCACATAGGATGTTCACACTTAATTCAGTCATCACAGTTTATTTGAATGAATGGCATGATGCATGACTTTAGCTCTCAAGCCTATCTCCATCATAATACTATGTCACTCTCTGACGTCCATCCCTGACAACCCAGCACTCAACAGTGCGTTGTATTCCTAGGTATACAACCATTCGTACATTCACCTAGAATGTACACGACAAGCTTGGTATCCATGCCACCCGAGCATATCCCGTCATCCAAACGGATCGTCATCCAAACGATATATCCATATCGGCATCCACTAAGCCGACCACGTCAACGACGTGTCATCAAGCAAGTGTATTGGCACTCCCAGAGGCCCTCCACATGTTTATCAAAACATGAATACGTCCTACCATCCGAACTCCAGAATGAATGCATTTTATCCTTTAGACTTAAGGGAAGTTGATTAATACTTTGCAGGCCACCTAGGCTTATTTCTTTATCAAAAGGACCGTCATCAAACGATCTATTTGTATTAATCAATTTCTTTAAGTCTTAATCCCTTGGACTATTCTCAATAATTCATTAATTATTTGACTTAGAATTGAAAATGGTGTTCTTCAGGTTCTGGGCAATATACTCGAGTAAAATTCAGTCCACTCGAGTGTTCTCTAGATTTTCCAGATTACTCGAGTGTTCCTGAAGTTACTCGAGTGTTCATGACTTTCTGAGGATTTGGGTTTTCAATTCATCAATTTACTCGAGTGGTTCATGGGTTACTCGAGTGTTCTTGGATATTTCCAGAATACTCGAGTGACCTTGACTGACTCGAGTGTTTGGCCTATAATGGTCCTCAGGTCATGATCGATACTCGAGTACCAGACAGACTACTCGAGTGTTCTTCCTTAACTTACATGGTTTTGAACACGATTTACTCGAGTACTCTGCCTTTTACTCGAGTGTTTCGCAGCAGACAGCACTGAAAACTGGTTTTAACTTGACATTTTCATTTCTACTCAAATTTAATCCATTCCAGGGATCCACAGAGTTCACATAACATTATTTAGACATGTTACAACACTTATTACAAGTCAAAACACAGATTTGACGGAGAAATCAATAATCATGCATTAAAACACATTTTCACAACTTAACATGTCAATTCTCATAAAAAGCACAATACACATAAAACCAAGTGCATTTTAGTTCACATACATGATATCAAACTTGCTCATCACAGATTTAGAGCATGGATTGGTCTCCAAACCAAAGTTCCTATTCAATCTAAGCCCTTAGAGCCTCTTGGTGGCTCTCTAACACAATTAATGGAATTTAAACTCTATCTAGTGAATATAATTACTTCCCCTTACCTCTCAGACGTGAATCAACAGAAAGAAATCCAAGAAAAGTGCTCCAACCCCAGAAATCACTTTGAGCTTCACATGCATGACAGTTTTGAGTGCACCACCAAAACCGAATTGGTTCACCCATGAAACAGAGATAAGAATTGGGGAAAATTAGATTTCTAAACTCTATACAACATGTTCTAACTAAAGAAATTGAGTTTGAGACTCAGGAGCTCGAGAGCTTACCAGAAATTAATCTCCAAGTAAGCTCCAGAAACCAACTTTGACAGAATAACTCCAACTTCCAAGCTGTCGTTCTCCCAACACACTCACTCAATCCTCACGATTTTTGTGTTTATACAAAGCTCGAGATGTAAGCTTTATATTCGTGTATGATTTGTGTTTCAATTTGGCACAGAGAAGGAGAATTGAAGAGTACAAACTCGGAACCCTAATTTCATCAACCAAGCTACTTTGATCCAAAATTCTCAGCTAAGGGTCGAAGATGAGCTTAAATAGGAAGTGAGGACACTCATGCAGGTCGACACGAAGGCATTGAGCTGTTGATGGCGGAGTATTCGTGTCAACGGAGGGAAATCGTTGGCTGTGACTCACCAAACGCACTAACTCGTGCAGTTTGACCCAGAATACTCGAGTATTCCAGAAAATACTCGAGTGTTTTACCCAGTTTTTGAAAAATAATTATTTTATTTACTTCCCTCCAAAATATTTCCTATAATTGCTTCTAGGTCCCAACCCAGGGACTAATATGCAAAAATCTTATTTTATGCATTTAAATTATTTATTAAATAATTTCCACACATCAACTAGTTATATGAACACAAATTTTAATCAAGGATTAATTTAGAAACTATTAATTATAATTAAATTATAATTAAAATTTCATTAATCGGGGATTAAAAATTTTTGGGTGTTACACTAACTCTCTCCTGCCCATTGGCGTACCGGTGTTTTTGGTATTCCAATGTGCAGATGGAGTATTGCATGGAGATTTCAACTTGGATGCGGCACGGATGTGGCTGGAAGCGTACCCCGGCTGGTTGGGTATGGGTCGGTGACTCGCAGATCGTGATTCCGGATCCTGAGCATCGTCTATGTGGAGCGAATCTAGGACCTCTACTGGGACAAGTTTCTGTTCGTGGGTACACGGACTATGAAGAGAAACTGCGCTGCGAAATTTCGAAGACTCATCCTGTTCCAACCAGGATGCAGTGGGTGCCAAAGTATGGGGGACCAACAGCAACCTCAATGGCGTCTTCTTCTGGAGTCAAGAAGGAACCAAAGGAAGAACAGGAGCTTCATCCCATAGTGTTCATTAGGCAGCATCCTAAGTAGAGTAATCAGTCTAGGTGTTGTAAGTATGTGAGTGTCAAGGATTAACTGAGTGAAGTACGGTCTCTGTAATGTTGCCCTACTTTTATTTTGTGAACTAGCCTAATCTTTTGTTTTGGGCAAAAATTATGAAATCGTTTTGGAAAGATGTGGAGGTAGGTTTTACGTAACAACCCGGTTTTCAGGTAGGAGCGAAAACGTGCACCCACATCGTTTAAAAAAAATGGCCTCATTTTGGGCAACTTTTCAGTCAAATAAAGATCATTTTCGGGAGGCGAAAATCGGGGTGTTACAGAAGTGGTATCAGAGCGTGGTTAATCCTTGTGCATATACTTACATGCCTTGTGTGTATGTTTGTTTGCCTTGTGTGTTGTTTGATTGCTTGTGTGCATATGTGTGTGCTTGCTAGTGCAAGATAGGAGTGTAGAATTAGGTCCCTGTCTTTCTAAGGGGTAAGGCTTGGTTTATTTCTATTGCCGGTTGCAATAGATTAAGGACCCTGTCGGTTAAGATGGTATAGAAAGGTAGATAGAGGCATAGAGACCCGGAACCCAAGAGGAACCGAAATCCCGTAACCACAGAGTGGTAAGAGTTGTATCTTTAGATTGTTACAGAGTGGTATCAGGAACGATATCATCAATAGATAAAACATAGGTGTAGTGACCCGATACCCTTAAGAAAATAGAATGTTACCCCTAAAACCCGTGTTTGATGAGTTGTCTCAACACAGATAGTCAGCCTAGCTGGAATCCAAGACTTTTCTTCATGAACCTTTCCTGCTAGACTGTAGCCTGTCAACCATTTCCCTAGGATTTGTTATCCTGATTTGGAGAGTTAGAAGTGTCATAGTTGTTAGGCTTCAATGATTAGGTGGTGGTTGCGAAACACAGTATAGAACGATAGTGAGCCTAGTAGTGGGTTCGATCAAAGTTGGGGAGTTACAAGGAGGAGAGAAAATGTATATTGACCTTAGTCCGAGAGGGTAGTGAAGAAGGTTAGATTCCTTGTTCTATAGTTGGGTGTTAAAGTGGAGAAGTGATAGACGAAAAGCATTAGGATTAGAAGAAGAAGTATAGGGAAGAGTGGTTGCAGATAGGATAGTAAGCGCCTTAGGATGTAGAAAGTAATGCGGATTTTAGATTGAACCCGGTGTTTTTGGAGATGTGTGAATGTTTGTTTGTCTGGCTTTATCTTTGGGTTCTTGCCCAAGATTGTGCTAGCTGTGACGACAATCGATGGAAGGAACAACATCTACTTCGGTTAGTCTGTGAGACTTAACCTGGTTCGACATGTAAAGAGTATACTACGGAGGTTCTTCATCTGAGAGCGGCTCACGAGAAGCGTTGTGAAGACTTGCTGTGCCATTTGCCTAATCCACGACTTAATTTCTCGGGGACGAGAAATCTTTAAGTTGGGGAGACTGTAACATCCCTCAATTTCCTCGTATGGTTTTAAATTCTAAAAGAAAATTATTTTTAAGCAAAGTATTTTACCAAGACTATTTTTCTAAATTAATTCCTTCATTCGTGTTTTCAAGGTGACAAATGATTTTCAAGAAATGATTTTCATAAAATAGAGTCATGAGTCTTGAAAATGGGTTTTTAAATAGTGATTGATTTTTTCCTTGAATATATGCTTGATGTTTTGAGTGCAAATACGATTTCCATGTATGAGTGATTTTATCATTTTCTATGTGGGCATGAACGATTTTTACATGCATGAATGAATTATTTTTCTATTAATGTATGAATAGGCCTATACGGTCATATATGTATGCTCAAAGTATGTAGGGAATTTAATTAAGTGAATGAATGTGATTATGTATGTGCATGTATATGTGGGTGACGTGAGTGAGTGTGTATATGCATGAAGGAGTATGTGAATGTGAATGTGTTAGGTGTGAACATGAGTGAATGCATGCATGAATGTAGGTGTAGGTGTGTTTATGTGTCGTGTGAGTGAGTGCGTGTGTGCATGAGAGTGATTAGGTGTGAGTATGGGAGGAAGCCGTGTGTGTGAGTGAGTGAGTAGGAAAGCCTAGGATTTCTATTAAGTGGTGGGCAAGTAACTAAGTCTAACTAAGTCCCTAACTAAGCTTCAACCAAGACCTAACTAGATGGAAACCCTAAGGAGAACCGTAAGTCAACCCCTAGGATGAACCCTAAACCCATTTGTTCCCCACTAAGTCTCCTTGGAATTTTGCTAAAGACCACCCATGCAAACTTAGGAGAAACCGAATTTACCCCTCTTTCTTGAAGCCTTGGCCGAACCACTTGAAGGCCAAAATAGGAATACACACATTTTTATATAAGACTTGCCTTAGCCTTGTTGCACCCATTTCACTCTTCATTTTCTTCACTTTCTTCGTCCAACACCAACACCAAACACAAGTCTAAGAGCCCATCAACTCTTAGACTAAAACTTAGAAAAAATAGAGAGAAGAAGAAGGAGGAAACCGTGAAGCTTAGAAAGGAGGAAGAAGAGGAGATCAAGTCCAAGCCATAGAAAACCTTAAAGACCAAGTACCTAGAAGTGTTGGAGACCTTTTCTTTTGGTATGGCCGAAGGCCCTAGAGTTTTAGAATTAGTTCTTGATCTTGTAGTTTTATTTTCTATTCTTCCTTTGCATGTTTAATTTTATGCATTTATATGTAATTTTCTTTTTAATCATGGAATTTTTAAAGACTTTGATTAATTTGTAATAAGTGTAAATTATGTTTGATGATTCGGTTGAAAATGTTTAGGTTAGATCTTGAGGTTTTATGATTGATCTTGGTGCCTTTCTTCTTGATTTGAAGTCTTGTTTGTGATCTTTATGAATCTAAGGTGGATCTTCTTGCATGTATGATTTTATGCTTAGAACCGTAGATCCATGAGTGTTTATGTGTTTAAGTGCAAAATCCATGTTTGATCTATGTTTGTTTAATGATTTTTAGTCCTCTTGCATGTTACATGAAAATGATTTTTGATCCTTGCATGTTTCGGTTTTGAGTTGATTTTGGTAAAAGTTTAAATTGTATTTGATCCTTGATTTTTATGTTAATCATGATTTTGTTTGAGTTTGTAAATGATTTTTGAATAAAAGCTTTTATATTTTCTTTTATGCATGCCTCGGTTTGATCTCTCTCCCATTTAAAAAGATTTTTGTTTTCTATTTGTATTCTTGTGTTTGTTCTTATGACTTGGTATAATTGATTTAAGTATGCATGTTGGTTTTGAATAAAATGTTTATCTTTTCTTTAAATGTATGTCTCAGTTTTAATCTCTTTTCTTTTAAAATGATTTTGTTTTGAGTGGTGCTAATATGTTCATTTCTATAACTTGATCTACATGATTTATATGCATGCATGTTAATTTTTCATGAAAAAGATCATGATTCCCTTTGTGCATGTTTTGGTTTCTAGAAGAATTAGGAGAAATAAAATGATTTTACCCAAATTGAACCATGTTCTATGTTTCTATGAGATTCTTGATCTAAATTATATGTTTATTTTGTGCATGTTATATTCGGTCATGTTTAGATGAAACCCATGCTTTTATTTTTTTTGAAAGAACTTGATGTGTGTTCTATGATTCTTGCATAATCTTTGATTCGGTTTGAGCTTAGGAAAGGAATTAAAATTTGGTTATTTTCTTATGATTAAGCTTACGGTTTGTGCTAAGAACAAGGATGAATAATTGCATAATTTTGTAAGTTTGATGATGCATGAATTTTGTTTTAAATTGTGTGAGGTGTTTCGGTCTAAACATGATAATTGATTAGGAATAAGTGTGGTGCTTGAATGACCTATATGTGTACTCGGTTTGTATGCTTAAGTGTGCTTAGATGTTTTTATTTTTAAGAATGAAATGTTTTTGAAAGTGATTAAATTAAGTGTTTGATGTTTAAATTATATGATTGATTAATTGACTTTTGTGATCAAAATGTGTTGTGAACCGTGTGTATGTTTAGTCTTAACAATTATTTGATTTGATTTGATTGTGAGAATGTGTTTATGATTTTTAAAGTTGTTTTAATACTTGAGTTTTCGAGAGTAGTTGAAATAAAAAGAGTTTTTGAGTTGTTTTGGATTTTTTATTTAATTGATTTCCTTGCTACCCAAGTTGTTTTTGATGTTTTAAATTGAGTTCAAGAGACTCAAAGTCTGTTTTTAAGGAATTGTTAAAAAAAAAACCCGGATGTAAACCGGTGAATTTTTCGGTGTTTTTGAAAACGGTTAAGGTGCTGTCCAAGACGGATCAGCCACCTAACCAATGGATTTAAATGTTTTAATTGATGTTTTCAAATGGTTTTGAAGTATTCAAAGAACTAAGAAGTGTTTGAGTGGTTTTGAGAAAATACTTATGGAAAAGAATTTTCTTAAAGAAAAGTTTTAATGCAAATGTGTTTTAATTAATTCGGGAAACGTTACAGACGAGGGATTAAGGCAATGGCAGCAAACAAGATCAGAGGCGACCGTGTTCATCAAACTGCTGGACCTCAGGTGAGAGAGTAGCTTTCCTAAGACACCATGGTAGTAGGTGTCGTATTAAGACGTTCCGTATCAGCTCAAAGATCGGAACTAAGTGGTTCTGCGTCAGTAGTATAGTGGCAATTGTGTGCTTTGTGTGGCCACCTATACGAATGAGACAAAGACCACTTTTATGTGTGTGATGTGTGATGATGTGTGCTTATGTTTGTTTATATATGTTGATGTTGAATTAATTAATAATGATCAAGAAGATTAAAGCGTAAAAGACACAAGAAAAGATATAATCCCTTGTTTGGCCTAAGACCTTGTGGAACAAGGCAGCCTTACTTTGATAAGACATTAAGATTGGAAATAATGATGAGAGGATTAAGTTGATGGTTGAGATGAGACAAGAGATGAGAGTGAAAAAGGTAGTCGTGTTAAAATGTGAATGAGCCAGAGCGAGGAAGGAATAAGGAGGTGTTATTGAAAGTAAAACGTGATGAGGAGTGAGGTGGGAATCTTTTGGTTTTGACTCCTGGACTGAGACTGGTCTGAGTTGAGCATGCTCCTCCACTGGTTCTCAGGAAGGGAGGTGTGAATTGTGGGGTTTTATTTCTTGGATTGAGACTAATCTGAGTTGAGCTTGCTCCTCCACTAGTTCTCAAGAAGAAAAGCTTTCGAGAAAAGCTTTCGAAAAGGATTGTTTTGGAAAATGTTTCTTTGAAAATGAGATTTTTGAAAATGAGTTTTCAAAAAATAAAATTTTGAAAAGGGGTTCCCAGAAGCGAAAAATTTTGAAAAGAGTTTCAGATTTTGAGGAAAGGGTTCCCAAAATGAGAAAAATCTTTTTAAAGTAGATTTTCTGAAAGAGATGGTGAAAAGAGTTTTTGAAAAGGATTTCAGAAAGAGATTTTTTGAAAATGAGTTCTGAAAAGAGATTGTTATGAGGAGGTTGTTTGGAGAAGTGATATGTGATGAGTTTCGAGTTATGAATGTGATTCCGCTCTGTGCCAAGTTTGAGAATTTGAAATGTGATGCAAAGTTAGCGGTCAGGACTCATTGAAGGGATGTACGAAGGGTGAGCTGACCATTAGGTTAATTCAAGATAAAAGCCTTTAAAAGACATTAATAGCGAACGTGGTAAGGTATGAGAGTTAACCCTAACCCGTAGTAGTGGAGAGGAAGATACTATGGGTATCTGCGGGTACTCAGGTGGGGATTGCAGCAGGGGAGGACGATGACGGTGAAACGTCAAGAAGTCTAGAGTACTTTTCTAGGCGGGACAACTCCACAAGTGGTGCACTAATGTGGTGGGGACTGGGTCCAATGCCGTGGCACGTCCTGCATGATCAACTAGAAATGGTACTGTCGCCCCCTGGATGTAAATCTAGAACAGTGAGAGGAACTGGAGTGGGGCATTGTGTTTTCCGCTAAGAGCGCGCTTTGTTATATTGAGGCTGGGCCTCCTGGTCAGGGACCAATTGTGTGTGACAGCTGTCGTGCCCGCATGGTAAAGGTTCCGTACTCCTGTTTGCTTCCGACTAGAGGATGGATACCGAGGAGATGTAGACCTGAGACTTGAGTGCTAACTACGAACGGATGCGCACCTCGATGATTCTTTAATTTCCCTTAATCATCGATGGTTATAATTTAAGAAGACTTAATAAGAAAAGAATTGGTAGGTGAGAAAAGTAAAGTTGAGAATGAAAGTGTGGAATGAGGAAGAGCTGTATTTCCCCTGAGGAGGGAAAGGAAAGAATTGAAAGTGGATGTGAGAATGGGAAAAGAATTGGAAATGAAAGATGGTGATAATAATAATGATAAGAATGGGATAATAATGATAAAGAATTATGATGCATGTGCTTGACTGTTGTGTGTATGCCTTGCTTGTATGGTGTGTGTGTCTTAATATCATGCCTGCGGTAAATCCACAACGTCGACGACTTGTCGTTCGGTTCGCTAACTCTCTCCTGCCCATTGGCGTACCGGTGTTTTTGGTATTCCAATGTGCAGATGGAGTATCGCATGGAGATTTCAACTTGGATGCGGCACGGATGTGGCTGGAAGCGTACCCCGGCTGGTTGGGTATGGGTCGGTGACTCGCAGATCGTGATTCCGGATCGTGAGCATCGTCTATGTGGAGCGAATCTAGGACCTCTACTGGGACAAGTTTCTGTTCGTGGGTACACGGACTATGAAGAGAAACTGCGCTGCGACATTCCGTTGACTCATCCTGTTCCAACCAGGATGCAGTGGGTGCCAAAGTATGGGGGACCAACAGCAACCTCAATGGCGTCTTCTTCTGGAGTCAAGAAGGAACCAAAGGAAGAACAGGAGCTTCATCCCATAGTGTTCATTAGGCAGCATCCTAAGTAGAGTAATCAGTCTAGGTGTTGTAAGTATGTGAGTGTCAAGGATTAACTGAGTGAAGTACAGTCTCTGTAATGTTGCCCTACTTTTATTTTGTGAACTAGCCTAATCTTTTGTTTTGGGCAAAAATTATGAAATCGTTTTGGAAAGATGTGGAGGTAGGTTTTACGTAACAACCCGGTTTTCAGGTAGGAGCGAAAACGTGCACCCACATCGTTTAAAAAAATGGCCTCATTTTGGGCAACTTTTCAGTCAAATAAAGATCATTTTCGGGAGGCGAAAATCAGGGTGTTACAGAAGTGGTATCAGAGCGTGGTTAATCCTTGTGCATATACTTACATGCCTTGTGTGTATGTTTGTTTGCCTTGTGTGTTGTTTGCTTGCTTGTGTGCATATGTGTGTGCTTGCTAGTGCAAGATAGGAGTGTAGAATTAGGTCCCTGTCTTTCTAAGGGGTAAGCCTTGGTTTATTTCTATTGCCGGTTGCAATAGATTAAGGACCCTGTCGGTTAAGATGGTATAGAAAGGTAGATAGAGGCATAGAGACCCGGAACCCAAGAGGAACCGAAATCCCGTAACCACAGAGTGGTAAGAGTGGTATCTTTAGATTGTTACAGAGTGGTATCAGGAACGATATCATCAATAGATAAAACATAGGTGTAGTGACCCGATACCCTTAAGAAAATAGAATGTTACCCCTGAAACCCGTGTTTGATGAGTTGTCTCAACACAGATAGTCAGCCTAGCTGGAATCCAAGAATTTTCTTCATGAACCTTTCCTGCTAGACCGTAGCCTGTCAACCATTTCCCTAGGATTTGTTAGCCTGATTTGGAGAGTTAGAAGTGTCATAGTTGTTAGGCTTGAATGATTAGGTGGTGGTTGCGAAACACGGTATAGAACGATTGTGAGCCTAGTAGTGGGTTCGATCAAAGTTGGGGAGTCACAAGGAGGAGAGAAAATGTATATTGACCTTAGTCCGAGAGGGTAGTGAAGAAGGTTAGATTCCTTGTTCTATAGTTGGGTGTTAAAGTGGAGAAGTGATAGACGAAAAGCATTAGGATTAGAAGAAGAAGTATAGGGAAGAGAGGTTGCAGATAAGATAGTAAGCGCCTTAGGATGTAGAAAGTAATGCGGATTTTAGATTGAACCCAGTGTTTTTGGAGATGTGTGAATGTTTGTTTGTCTGGCTTTATCTTTGGGTTCTTGCCCAAGATTGTGCTAGCTGTGACGACAATCGGTGGAAGGAACAACATCTACCTTCCAAGATTGTGCTAGATGTGTGAATGTTTATTTGTTGGGGTAATTTATTTTAATACCTTAAGATTATCACTGAAAATACAAAAAGGAATTATGACATGTTATTTTTATTGAGTTGGAAAAAGATTAGTTATGTCATAATACTTGTGGATTAATTATGAGAAATAATTATTGGCCAACCAAATTATTAGATGAAATGTGTGCATTCATTCATGGTGAATGAGGATGATTAAGAGTACTCTAGGAGTACCAAACTGTTGCGTTTTGCCTGATGACATATTTCTGGGAATAGAGTGTGGCCAGTGTTGTGGGACACTGTTGATGTGATTATTACGTTCTGGGAACATGACATGTACTTTGGGAGGGACGTTATGAATCACTTTCCAAGCATTTCCGCCATACGTTCTAGGAACGTATTATTAGTGTTCTGGGAACACATTGATGTATTGGAGGCCTCGGATGATGAGACAGAAATCATGCATCATACTACCTGCATTGAATGAAGTTATACAAAAATAAAAAAAATGGTGTGATTTATATGTGTAGTGGATATGGAAAATGGGTAAATGTTCCTATCCAATGGACCTCAACAGAGTGTGTGCAGAGTGAAAACTTGGGGATGAGAGAACTTACCTGACCACAAGGCATGATTATGCCTTTTATAGGGTGTGCGCGCGGGTGGATAGGGCCTAAAGGGTAAGGCCCATTAGGGTTTACATGCTGACGTCTGGTTCATGGAATATCTGCAAAATATCTGGTATTTTCCCTTGATAAGGGTAACACTTCATATTCTTGAATCGGGATAGGTCAGCATGTCCCTTCTCATGTCTAGCCCGTTTTAAGGATGTCGGGTGTGTGGCACGTGACCTGTACAACGTCCTGAGATCGAACGAATGCCTACCCATCCCTAGTTGTGTCACTCGTTGGGATCCTAAGGGAGGCCGAGTGTATGGTCGGTTAGCGACGATGTGGGGGTCCGACCCGATGAGAACTAGGTCAGATGAGATGTTTACGACCTGTGGGAGGTCGTTCAAGGCTAATTGGTTCTGGTCCATCCGAGGTCGGGTAGTCGACATTCCAACCTGTGCGGAGGCCAAGCAGGCTCAATATTATGCCGACTTTATGTTTGGTGTTGGCTCGTCCAGAAGAGATTCGCTGGGAATACCTGTTAACCCTACAAGCCCCCCAAGCTGGTGGAGGCTCGAAGAGCCTGTGCCAAGCTTAAGAGGATGTTCAGGTTTCCGAGCAGTTGCCTCGTTGTCTTGTCGGGGCCAGAGTGGGAAGGATTTCTCCTTTTTCTGGGAGAGTGGCGTCGTAGGTATGTGTGTTGACGTGCGGCAGGTAACTTGCAATGATGTGCCTTTTTTCGAAATTTGAACTTTTGCCAGTTGTCTCCTTCCCGTGCCGCCACGCGCCCCTGTCTGTGGTGGATTGGGCCTTTTCTCTGGGCTTCTCGAGGAATCTGAAAGAGCAGTTTTTCCTTTAAATTCCTCCTTCTTCATTGTTTTTGCTTTTCTTTCCCACACTTTTCCCACCGCTTCGTCTCTCTGTCTAGCTGTAGTTCTTCAACTTTCACCCTCCCTGTGCCACTGTTGTCATTTTTCTCAAGTTTTCTGCCTTCAGCCTCCACCAATATTTTTAGGTATCACTCTTTTTTCTTTTTTTGAATTTCTCTATTTCTTTTTTCTTATTTCTTTTTCTAGGTTTTTCTATTTCTTTTTTCTTTTTTCTTAATTTTCGTTGGTGGCGGCGTTTCTCTTGGGGAGATTGATTCTTGTTGAGTGACAGGGGCGGTGTGAGGGAGGTGCTTCTCCCCTTTTCACCGTATTGACAGTTATAGAAGGGTTGTGGGGCTTCTGGTTTAGGCTTTTCATACCCGCCAAAGGGTTCCCTTTGTCTCTTCCTCCCGCCGAGCTTCTCGGTCGTGGGCTCAGAGGGGCCCCTCCGTGTTGTTCGCATGGAGCAATGAGGGGGATTTTCGAAATGTGGCTGAAGAGGGAAGTCGTCCCTTTGCGAGAGTTAGGAAGTAGATTAGGATGGTGGCGGAAGTAGGATTAGCATGAACCCTGTAACTTGTACACCTTTCGTAATCCGACCTCTCTATTTTCCCCAAGAATGACACGCAATGCATCAGATGGCGCTCATTGGCTCGTACTCCCCTCCTTTGTCAACGGATGCAGATGGGTTCATCCCAACATACTTGGTGTTGTGTCGTGCACCACGGGCTTAGGGCATGTCAAGGCGTTTGTGCTTCCTTGCCCTGTTGACAGTACTGGGAATGCCTATGTGTAGCTCCTGCTAGAGACGATGACCGAGTATGTCGTCCTTTGTCACGTAGTGCTCGTGAATTCTTCTTCTACGAGGAGCCAATAATTCGGCTGGGAATGAAGCTTCCCTTTTCGGATTACGAGATTATCTTGCTTCGCCGCTTGGGGGTGGTTCCCTCCCAACTTCACCCTAATGCTTGGGCGATTGTTCGGGGTTTCCAGGTCTTCTTTACTACTACGGCCATTGACTTCAGCGTCAATGTCTTCCTTTTTGTGTATCGCCCTCATCCTGCGGTAAGTGAAGGGAGGGGAGCTGGAAGGACTTTGGTGGTTTTCCGGGCTCGCCCCGGGTAGACATCCTTTATTGTAGTGGGGCGTGGGAGTCCTTCCAGTTTTGTTACTTCAAGTATCGGTTTGTTGGTCGGGGGAAGTGTTGGCTCATGAACGGAGACCAGCCGAGGTTTCGCTTGGGGCGTTCAAGCCCAACTGGATGAGGATGTTCAATCTGGAGAGGAACGCCTGTCTTAGTCTCCACCAGTATCATGAGGAGAGAGGTCAAGTAGATGTGTTTCAGATCATTGCCTTCCCCCTGACTCGGTTCCGATAAATCTTGGTAGGCCTCAGCCTCGTACCATTTTTTTTACCCTTGCAGCGAGGAGGATCTCCGGCGAAAATTCTGCGAGCTCCGTCCTCTACCGAACCTCGCGCTTCCTCAGCCTCTACCCAAGCTGTTCGAGGGCAAAAGCGTCGAAGGCAAGATTTGGCCGATGCTTCTTCTCCATAGTCAGGTCCTGCAGCCCGGCCTCTTCCGGTCCGATCTTCGGCAGTTGCTTCTCTTCGGCCAGTTCTTTCAAACCGAGTTTCAACTAATGCTTCTTCTTGACTTACCCCTCTTGCTCATACCATGGCCCCTGGTCCTTCACCCGTCGATCATGTGTAAGAGGGGGTGTCATCAGATTGTTAGATCCAGTGAGAATGTTTTGATAATGACAAAGGTTTCGAACAAGCTACAAATGTTTGTGATCAAGCTCAAGTAATGGAGAAGTTAATCAAACAACAACAAACAACAAATGATGAAGAGAGAGCAAGCTCATGAAGACTTAATTTGTGTTATATTGTAATAATCTTTAGTTTGAGTCTTTTATTTTGATGAGTTTGGGTAGAGTCATTAGAGGGTAGTGAATCTATATCAAGTGCATGATTATTTCATAATTTGAGTATTCACTTAACCTAAAATCAATAGGTGGCTTAAAGGTTTGAAAGGAAAGGTTTAGTTTTGAGAAAACAAGTTTTTAATTGAATTTAGCAGTGGCTAATCGATTAATGGGTTAGGTTAATCGATTAACACACATGTTACAGTGGTTAATCGATTAAGCCATGTGTTAATCGATTAACACCTGCAAAACTGGTTTTTAAAATACGTTTTTAACTTCTCAAAATTAGTTTTTAAGGTTCCTAACTTTTGGGTATTCTATATAAACCTTTTCCTAACCTTTGTGAATCATAAGATTGAACTAATATTTTTTTTTCATATCCATTTTACATAGATCAAAGCCACACTATTCTCTCTCTCTCTCTCTCTTTCATAGATCAAAGCTTTCAACTTTTACATTCTTTGATCAAGAATCTTTGAATCTCTCATGTTGATATTTTCATAGTTATTGAAAGAGATTCATAGGATTGTTATTGTTTTCAATTTGAGTTGTAATCGTTGCATAGAAGGCAAGCTATCTACAACATTGGAAGCCTTGGTGGTTGTACATCAAGCAAAAGAAGTCTTTGAAGTCTTGTTGGGTAAACAAGGAAGTGGAAGTCTTGGTGTGAGGTATCATCAAGCAATTTGGAAGACTTGTTGTGGGGATATCAACAAGCAAGGGAAGAGGTTAGATTAGATTCAATAGGGTTGGAAGACAAGAGTGTGGTATCTCTTGGAGGCTATCAAGAAGGGAGTCTTGAGAGGCATTTGCTTGTAATTTGAGAACTCTAATTCCTCATAGTGAAGAATCTCTCTTGGTTGAAGAGGGGACTGGATGTAGCTCACGGTGGTTGTGAGTGAACCAGGATAAATCTCTGTGCAGTATCTCTATTCCCTTATATCTTACATTCTTGTCATTTCATATTATTCTTGATTGAAAACCTAGAAAAGATTGATTTTCATAATTGAATGAATTAAGCTTTTAATTGTGCAAATTGATTTGGGGAAAATCATTTTCATAACCTAGGTAATCAATAAGAATATTGGTGTTAATCAATTCCGCTTTATCTCTGATCATACGTGTTAATTGATTGATTTTCGTATTTGATTGAAAAAGTGATTTTTCAGTTTTAATAGTGATAAATCGATTAACTGAAGCTGTTAATCGATTAACCAAAAGTCACCTTTCAGGCATTACTCGATTAACTTGTTTGATTAATCGATTAACTCAAGTTTTTCATAGGTTAATCGATAAATTATCTTGACTAATCGATTAAGTACTGAAACTTTGTGTAAAAATCATTCGTTTTAATTGTTTCGATTCGTTTCTTTCAAAAATCTTTCAAGGTTTCTCTAACACCTATTCAACCCCCCTTCTAGGTGTTCTCCTAGTGTCTCCTAGTTATTTCACCCACCGATTGTAGTTCTTACACAGATGACCAGCCATTGTCCCTGGTCCTTCTCCGGGTGAGGATTTTTTCCAACTCAGATCCCTCGCCTTTAGACCATGCTGGTGGCCCTTCAGCAAAGGAGTTTACTGTTTGGTGTCCCGAGGTCATTCCTCAGGAAGTTCGGAATATGATGAAGTCGGCTGCTGATGACCAACGGTGGTGTGACCAGAATGGGATTTCAAGGTGCCAAGAGGCCAACCTGATGGCAAAGTACCTACTTCGGGGCGCCAGCCTTCTGTATTGTGTGGCCGATCACGCTGGTCAAATCTATTTTTCCCTCTCATCCGAGGAGAGGGAGAAGAGAAGGACATTTATAGATCATGAAGTCAATTACAAAGATGAAATAGTGAGGCTGACCGAGATTCAGACGAAGCAGGCCAATGTCATTCGGCAACTGGAAGAGTGAGAGAGCCATGCTCAGGAGAAGCTGAGGAAGGCCCGAGCTGACCAGGAGGAGAGAGAGCGTTCTTCCCGGGAGGAAATAAGGGAGGTTCGGGCTACCTTGGAGGAATGCGACCGCCTTAATTGGGAGAACCTGGAGAAGGTTCAGGCCGACTATGCTTCGCTGGAGAGGTCCTCCGTCGAATCTTCCCAAAGGCTTTCCGAGGAGGTTACTCATCTTCGAGGTCGATTTGAGAGGATGAGGGGCAAGGCCTTGCAGTACAAGATTGACGCTGCCGAGAATCTGTATTATTGGGAACGGAGCCATGAGGACAAGTTTGTGAACGCGGTCGAACAACTGCAGTTGCTTAACCCTGGTTTCGACTTGAGGGTCTCTGGGGCTGATCCGTACTTTTTTGTGAAAGGCGGGAAGTTGATCAGTAGTCATAAAGAAGCTGATGTCGACTTAAGTGCTTCCGAACTCACTAGTCGCCCAGAGCCTGCGCCTCACGTTCCTTTCAACAAAGACTCTGTCGTCCTCTCGGATGCCGAGGAATGATTTTTCTTTTCTAATAGCTTCTTTGTAAGCCCTGCTTTTTTTTGTAACAACCCGTTGTAATCCTGTAGAGGCCTGTTTATGAGTAAATGGACTTTGTTTTCTCTGTATGAACTGTATGTTTACGAACTCGAAACGCAGACCTTAGGCCAAGGTTGGTTTCTCGATTCCGATCATTTGCATTTTTAGCCATAGTTAAATGTCTAGACTAGAGCATTAGTCATGTTGTATGACTAGATTGTTTCACGGGCTTCGTTGTACTTGTATAGTTATACACTCGTCATTGAGTACTCGTTTGGGAGCTATGTATAAAGTTTTGGCGTTAGGCATCAGTGCCTACTACGCGTAACGAATAAGTACGTTATTACATGAGTTCATGTAGAGAAAGATTAAAATCACTATTTACTGATGGGGCGGATTACAAAATTGGTTCAAGTATGACTCGAACGTAGGTGTATTTTTTCCCGTGATACCTGGTACGAGTAAATCGTAGCGGTATGGGAAATGAAAAATTAGACATAGGATTGTGGCTTAACCATCCTTTTTGTTCATTGAGGGCTGTCTATCCAGCCTGGTTTGATTTAGACCTTGCGAGATCCTTGAGGGATATGAGTTGTGTCTGGGGCTGATTGAGTTGTGCCAAGGGTTGATTGAGTTGTGCCAAGGATTTGAGTAAGCTGCGTCGAGTACTCTGTATCATTCATGTATTTTTTTTACCGAATTGTCGAGGAGTTGCTTCGACTGGTTGTCGGCTTTTGCTCCTTTGGTGATGTCCGGGTACTAGCTGGCTTGCTCGCAACTATTGGGTGCTTCTGCTGATTCTTGGTCTTGCTAGAGCTCGCGTTGTAGCATTTGCGAGCTGTTCCTTGATTTGCTCAAACTGTGATAACCTGATCATTAGCCCCGACTGTAACATCCCTAATCTTAACTCCAAGAATAATTAGAATAATAATAAGATTAGAAAATGATAATTTATTCTCAAGAGGAACAAAGGTGAAGGATTGGGATCCATTTGAGTGCCACGAAGGAGTTAGGAAGCATTGGCATCGGAAAGGAGGTTGAAAGATGAGCAAAAGAGGGTTAGAAGCGGTGTTTTCAGTGTTATAAACACCCTATATTAGGAAATTCAAAATAAAAGAATTATAACTCTTAAACTGAATTCCATCGTTGGATGTAAATATTAGTATGTAGGGAAGCTTGCTTTCAAATTTGAACAAGATCCAATGGGTAACGAAGAAGTTATGGTGCTTTGAAGTGCAAAGAAATGGTGGGCTGAACTGCTTAATCGATTAACCATCTCGTTAATCGATTAAGACCTGAGAGCTGGTAAAAATAAAATACACTGGTTAATCGATTAACCAACTGGTTAATCGATTAACACGCATCAAAATGCAAAAAAAATAAAGGGCGATCAAGCCCCCATTTCATCCCAAACTCGATCCTTCTTCTTCTCCACCCCAAAGACACTCAATCCATGACTTTAAGCCTTAAAATCTCAAACTCTTGTGGCCAACCATCATCATCCCTCAAGCTCCCAAGTGTTGATCTTCTCTTTACTCTCTCTTTGGAGACCTCTCTCTCATACCATGGCAAGTTCTCTCTCTCTCTCCTCACCTCACACAAGTGCTAGGTAAGTTGGAGCAAGTGTTCTTCCTTCCTTCCTCCTTGTACACGAATTTCATTGTCAGCATCTTTAATCTTGTCTTCTCTTTGCTTTTATGGAGGTTGTGGCTCATTACCTCTCTTGATTCTCTCTCCCTCCTTCAAGTAAGGTGCTATAATCATCAACCTCATTTTATTGTGGCTCTTCATCGCTCTCCGGCTTGTCCCCAGACCGCTCTTCTTCATCAACGCATTCGGTTTCTACGGCTTTGATTTTTAAAGCTAGGGTTTGGTATTCTCTCTCCCTATACTTGGTTAAGGTAATAAGGGTCGTATTACCTCTATTTAGAAATTAAATTCTAGGACGTTATAGTGATATCTAAGGATAGGGTAATAGAAATGTATGTTAACGAACCATAGGGTAGTCTCCCACTGATAAAAATAGAATAAATAGAATAAAGTATAACCAACTTTAATAGATAGAAGTACAGGTAGTATAATAATCGAATAAACGAGACGGTTAAGTTAAGAAAATACCTAGGGAACAAAATTTTAAATGTAAATTGGAAGCCGATAAAAGAATTTAAGGGAAAGAATATAAGAAGAAGGGGGAGGGATTTGATTAGGTTAAGAGGTTAGAAAAATTAACGTGAGCAACGTGTAACTAAATAATAGGAAATAACGAATGAACAGCAAAGAATTGTAGGAAGAGAAATAGAGTAAGAAAAATTAAAGTGTCGAGCTATTACAGTAAGAGAAAGACATGAGAGAAGAAAACGTAAGAATAATAGGAAAAATCCGCATACGAAAATAAAGAATAAAGAGTAGAAACAAAAAGATAATTGAACCACATAAAGTATGAGAAAGTAAAGAAAAGAGAAATGATAAGAAAATGAAAGGTAAAGAGAATAGACACGATGTAGGTTGGTCATGAGACCCTGCGGCCCGAGCGCAGGTTGGTCATAAGACCCTGTGACTCAACACAGGTTGGTCATAAGACCCTGTGGTTTAATAAAAGAGGAACCGAGCGCAGGTTGGTCATAAGACCCTGTGGCTCAACACAGGTTGGTCGTATGACCCTATGGTTTAATAAAAGAGGAAACCGAGTGTTGGTTGGTCATAAGACTATGTGGTTTAATAAAGAGAAATCGAGCACAGGTTGGTCATAAGACTCCATGGTTCAATAAATGAGAAAAGAAAGAAAGGAAAAGAAAAGAAAGGAAATGAACGGAATGAAAAATAAAGGGTAAGAAAAGTAAATAAAAGAAAAGAGAACAAAATAATGATAAAAAGAGAACGAAAGAAATAGTGAAATAAAACGAAAAGTGAGCTAAGAAGGAAAAGAGAGGTAAGAAATTGAGAAGAAGAAATAATATGAGAATAAGTAACGAAGAAATATGTAAATTATTTACAACAAATATGTGCATAGTAATAGGGTAGTAAATGTGATAGATTAAGTCAAGAGATAGGGACTTAGTTCATTGTTGTACTTTTTAGAATTTATCTTTCTATGTCCTGTGTAATGCTACCCTTCTTGCTATTTTTTTTACAGGTACAGAAGCGGAGATTACAAAAGTTGCAGGCCGAGCAGGAGTACACTCCACTACGTGGAGTGTAGAGTTGTCAAGAGTGGACCATATTTTATGTCATGAATATCATTTTGGGAAATTAAAATTATGTAGTAATTACATGCCTTGAAACATGTACTAATCAGGCGTTAGGATTGATCTGACTGTAATGCTGTTATGTTTTAAGATTTTTTTAAATAATTATGGTCTTACAGGTTTGACAGGAAATTTTGGGAAAGTCCGAAAAACAGAGGAAACTCTGCCGGATTTTCGTAAAGACTTTTATGAGTAATCAAGTTTTCAAAAGAATTTTTCAAGCACCAATTTTTTTAAAACTTAAAAATTAACTGATCAAAGTGAGGGTGATACATTTATGGTATCAGAGCAATTTCCCTTGGCCTTTGGAGTGTGGACTCACATCTCCAGTAGTTACTGTAACACTCTCACTTTTATTAGTTAATTTTAAGTTTTAAATAAAATCAGAGTTTGAAAATTTCTTTTTAATTATTTTATTTATAAAAATTCTTAGGAAAATCCGGCAGAGTTTCCTCTATTTTTCGGACTTTCCCAAAGTTTCTTCGTAAAACCTGTCAGTCCAGAATATTTAAAAACATAGCGCACAATAGATAAAATATCCAGATCAGATCCTAGTGCCCAAGTAGTACAAGTTCAGGGCGTACAACTATTACATATTTTAAATTACAAAATAGTTGTCCACTCAAAATAATATATACATATATATATATATATATATATATATTTACTCCACGTTGTGTGTAACAGCCCGATTTTCGTAAACCAAAATATTTACTTAAGGTTGCAAAAATTGAGGCCAGATTTTTTTTTTTTTGTAAACGCATTGTTGAAAAGTCATTGTTGCATTTAAAAGTCCTTTTGCTGAAAACCGAGTGTTACTAAAACATTTAAGTTTGTAAAAGAATCATCATGATATTTTCCAAAAGATTACATGGTTCGATTTTCTAAAAAGAGTAGGCCTCAATACAGATGTAAGAACTTAGCTTTGAATACAAGAGTGGCACATTGCTTGGTAATCCTTGACACAAATCATATCCTAAACTAAATTTAATGCTACTGCATCCGCTGCGTTACTCTGATGAAGACCACCGGATGGAGGCTCCCTTCTCTTTGCACCATTCCTTCATCCCCGAAAGTGAAGTCACCTCCGTTGTTCTTCCTTACTTTCGTTTAGGCTTCCGCTCCCATCCCTCTAGTGTGATGAACTCTTTACGATGCTCCATCTACCCGTTGCGATATCAGCAGCACCGATAGAACAACGAACAGGAGAGAGTAAGTGATCCGAACGACGAATCGTCGACGGCGTGGAATTACGATAGGTAAGATAGAAGGACCACGCAACATACAATACAACACACAAGCACACAATAATCAAGCATATTATTTTCATTATCATTATTACTGACTTGGCTTAGTATCATCTTGGTTGTCACCTTTTATTCTCTCTCTTTTCCTTTTTCACAATCATATTTCTTTATTCATTCTGTACTATCAATCTACACTCTTTCATGATAGGGAAAACCTTCAGACTTCATCAAGTACTCGTTTCGTTTTCGAATATCACTTACGTCTACATCTCCTCGGTCATCCACCCAACCTAGTCGGAAGCCAACAGGAGTACAGGACCTTTACCACGCGGGCATGACAGCTGTCTCAACAATGGCTCCAAGCCAGGAGGTCTCAGCCTCAAATCATATCATATAATCAAAAACACATTGCCCCGTTCCAGTCCCTCTCCACTGTTGTAGACTTGCATCGAGGGGGCGACAATATATTTCTGGTGGGCCCGCAGAACTTGCCACGGCATTAGACCCAGTCCCCACCACGTTAGTGCGCCACTTGTGGAGTTCGTTCTGCCCAGAAATACACTCTAGACTTCTTGACGTTTCACCGCCATCGTTCTCCCCTCCTGCAATCTCCACCTGAGTATCCGTAGATACCCATAGTATCTTCCTCTCCACTACTTTGCATTCTCATACCTCACCGCGTATGTCTTTTAAGTCTTTTATCTTTTTATTTACCCTAAGGTCGGCCCATCCTTCGTGCAACCCTTCAATGAGTCCCGACCACTAACTTGCCCAAACTTTCTCTCATCATATCTTACATAGCACAGAGCTGGAATCCAATTACTGAACTCTCATCTCACTTTCCCAATCCTTCTCAGTATTCTCAACCTTTCTCAAGAATAATCTCACTTCTCATCAAAACACCTTTCATAAACTCTTTAGGAATTTCATACCATTAGCTTTCACAAAATATTCTTTTCAATCATTACATTTTTGGGTGAGTGTTAATGGAGGAGCAAGCTCAACTCAACATTAAGTTTCTTCCCAAAAATGTGGACAAGGTATCACATCTCACTTCACAATCATTCTCACTATCCCCAGCTCTGGCTCGATCTCAACATTACCATTTATTCATTACTTCTTTCCCCAGCCTCAACACTTATCTTTGTATGTTTCGTCTTATATTTCTCATCATTTTCATTCTTATTATTTTCACAACTCATTCTTTCCTTTTAGTTTCTTTATTCAAGACGTAACAGACGCCCATCAACGTTTTACTCATTTAATCAATATCAATAAATACCATTAGACATAATTAAATAAAACATGCTAGTAACACACACTTCACACAATAACGGTGTGGTTTTCGTCACCTTCGTATAAATGGCCACGCAGGGCAAACAATTGCCACTTATACTACTGACTCCAACCACGTAGTCCCGATCTTTGAGATGATACGGGACGTCCTACTAAATTACCTAAACACCACAGTGTCTTAGGATAGCTTCTCTCTCACCTGAGGTCCAGCTATTAATTGCGTACCGTCACCTTGGATCCTTTCTGCTGCCGGCTGCCCCAATCCCTCGTCTTTCAAATTCCTCGTACAAAATAAAATACGCTTACGTTACTATCTTGTATTAAGGAAGTCTATTTCCATAACTTAGACACCATTCATTCCTCGTATCAAATAAAACACTCTTATTTCATCCAAACACTCCCCATATCCTCTTAGCACTTTAAACATTTTAAAACCATTTGAAATCATTAAATAAAATGGTTCAAATCATTTAGTTTGGTTGCTGGTCCGTTTTGGACAGCACCATAATCATGTTTGAAAACATCGAAAAGTTTACCGTTTTTAACCCGGCTTTTCTTAAATCAATTATCATTGAAAAACTTTACTTTACAAAAACAACTTTGATAAACCCCGAAAACATCGTAAAAACATTTTTTATTTCAAATACTTCTTTAACTTAAATCTAATACTTTAAAACTCAAGTCTTTATCACAAAAATCACTTTGGAACAGCCACCAACATCAATTAAAATCTCCATCATTTCCAAACATCATCTTAACATACATCAACAAGCAACACTTCATGAATCAATCAGAGGCATGTAGTCGACTTAGTCAATTATCAAAGAAATCAGACAACTCACAAATAATTCATGGTCATAACACAAGAACACTTAGGCACACACATACTCACAAACCAAATTTGAACTAAAGATATAAACCAAACGTATTTGTCTTTCTTAAACAATTTGATTCCTTTCAAAACTACCATGTACTTCTTATTTTATGCAACTAAGTTATTCACTCTCTCTTTTACTCCTACTCGAATACACATACTTTTATTTAAACACAATACTTATCTCCAAAATCATTCAATTTATTTATCTCCTTTATTTATTTATTTATTTATTTTTATCAAAATCGATTTAGAAAATAATTATTCACAACATAATTTCAAACAATTGATTTTAGCGTAATTTCTCATAACATACCCATTACTTTTAAGTCAATTCATGAGAAAAGAACCCTAGTCTATCTAGCATGCATAGGCCGAATTATCACCATGGAAAACAAAGCCTTGGATGCAAAATTTCAACATGCAAGAACCTTAAAAGTAACAAACCAACAACATGTACTTCAAACACATGGTTCTAGAAAATACCACTTCCTTTTCTTCCCCAAACCGTGACCTATTAGTCTCCTCAAACATAAATTCCATTTTTATTTTTCCTTTGCATGCACTTTTAAAATCATGTAAATCAAAGAGAATAACATACATGACCCTTTTATGAAAACAAATCATAGTTTCTTTGATTTTCAAGGCTTAACCGAAAACCTTTTTAAACAAAACCAAGAGGAAAACTTAAATCTTCAATTTTTAAACACTCATCAACTTTGATTAAAGAAAAGTCATTTTACAAAAGTTGTTTTCCTTTACTTTCTCTTCAAAACCGTGATATGCAAGGAAGGATGGTTACTCTTTTGGTTCATAAATAACATGCATACATCAAAGATCAAACTATTTCAAAGATCAACACAAGATCTAAAGCTTTAATGGTCAAAACCCAAAAATTAAAACTTAATTAAAAACCAAATCAAAATTAAACATTTCAACAACTCAAATTAGTTTTTCTAAGCACGAGATCAACATGCAACCACTTAGGTCAAATTAAAAAGCATTAAGACTTAGTTTTCTACTCATAACCGAATTGCCTAGTTTAGGATCTAGTGTTTTATGGGTTCATTAAGTCTTAAAAATCCAAGAGCTAGGCATAAAGAGAACATTGAAAGAGAATAAGAATCATAAGGTCACAAAATCACGCATGCAAGAGAGAGAATCAAGACCATCCATGAATTTAAACACACATTTAAACAAAACCGTGGTCATAAGCGAGAGATCAAAGTCCTTTTTGCAAAGAAAACCAAAAATCAAAGCTTATAAAGATCAAAGTAAAAATCAAGGCATTGAAACTACTTAAATCAACTTCAACCAACATCAAACCAACATGCATGAGCTTTAAACAAAATAAAATCACCACAACCTAATTTGATAGATATGGCCGAATAGAAGAGTCCATGGTTTAAGGGTCTACAAGTTTGTTTAGCTCTTGAAATCAAAGGATCAAGGTTTAAAATTTACATATAAACATAGATCTTCAAAAAAAAAAAAAGATGGACATGCAACAACAAATGAACTTTTACAAGGCTTTGAAAAATGAAAACTACTCCTAACACTCTATAATCCTCGAATAAACCAAAGAAGAAGAGAAGATCTTCAACCTTCTTCACTTAACCCTCAAGGATCCTAAGGCTTGGGCTTGATCTTCTTCTCCTTCTCCCTTGCATGCTCACGGGTTCTCTCTCTCTCTCTAAGTTTCTCTATTTCTTTCTAAGAGTTTGATGTTCTCTTAGAATTGTGTTTAGGTGTGGGAATGAAATGTGAAGGAAAAGTTGGGAGTGAACTATGGTTTGGGACTTATGTAGGCATACGAGTAATTCCCCAAGTGCCCTTGAATTATTCGGCCAAGAGAGTTGCTTAAGGGGAAATTTTGGCTTCACAAAAAGTTGCATGGATTAGTACCAAACCATGAGACAATTAGAGTGAAATTAGGCTTAATCCTTGGTCCTATTGGTTGGTCACATCCTTAACTATACTTTACACTAAACCAAACCTATATGTCACTAGTCTACTTCCTTAGGGTGCACGAAAGTCAAGGTTCTCTTTATGCATATGCATACACACACACACGGCCAAACACACACATGCACACATACAAGCATCACACGTTGCACACACTCACTCTCACATGTATACACATGCATATTCCTCACTTCACCTAGTTATGACATGGTTAGGATTTAGTTATGATTTGGTTACCACTTAGTTACTTAGGAAATTTCTAGGTTCCTCTTCTACACTCACACATATACATACGGCACACATATATATTTACACATACACACATACATACATGCACATGTATACATCAACCATTTCCACCCTCATGCATACATCATCACATAATTTTCACTAACTAAATTTCCCATAACCCTAAACATGCATACACAAGGACCGCACATACATAGGCATACTCATAAATAAAATAAATCATTTGCGTATCATAATAACACTAAAAATATTAAGCATACATTTTAGAAATTAAGACAACCTTTCATGAATTAGTTAAAATTCACTATTTTCCTAAAAGAGTTTTAATCACATAATTATTTCCAGAAATTCAACGTTTAATTCTTAACAGTATTTCATGGAAAATCATTCTTGCAAAATCATTTATCACCCTAAAACGTGGATTAAGAAATCTTGTTTAAGAAAATATTCTTTCGAAAACACTTTTCTCAAATAAATCTCTTTAGTACTTTTAATTTAATATGAGGAATTTGCGGGGTGTTACATTGTGGAATGAAAATCCTGCTCGGCCATGTCCCATGTAAGCTCCACTTCAGTACCTGTAAAAATATAGCAAGAAGGGTAGCATTACACAGAACTTAAAAAGATAGATCCTAAAAGAGACATAGCAATAAACCAAGTCTACCCAATTCTTAACTTCCTTTATTCATTTAATTAATCTCTTCTAGATCTTTACTTATTCTCACATTCATTTAATTTTCTATTCTCTTATCATTCTCTCATTTCCATACTGTATCCACTTTCCATTTGCCACTTATGCTTAGCATTTCCATAATTACTACCCTTATTTATTTCCTCTAGTTCCTATATCATTCCCATTGTTCACTTTCTTATTTCATTTTCCAATATGCATTCGATTATCCATTTTTCCTTTCCCTTACCATTTTCCTTATCTTTTCCATTTTTATTTCCTTTTTATTCCATTGTGTGTAACCTCAAACAGAGATCTACACATACCCGTGTACGCAACCGCAGACAGACGATCTGCATACACTCATAATTTGTCTACGATGTATGCAACCACAAGCAGATGATCTGCATACACCTACTATTTATTTACGAGGTATGAAACCACAAGAAGATGATCTGCATACCCCCACCACTTATTTACGATGTATGCAACCACAAGCAGATGATCTGCATACACCAACAATTTATTTACGATATATGCAACCACAAGCAGATGATCTGCATATATCCACCATCTTATCCACAACTTTATTTACAATGTATGCAACCACAAGCAGATGATCTGCATACACCCACAATTTTATTTCCGACGTATGCAACCACAAGCAGATGATCTGCATATGCCCACCATTTATTTAAGATGTATGCAACCACAAGCAGATGATCTGCATACACCCTCAATTTTATTTACGACGTATGCAACCACAAGCAGATGATCTGCATACGCCCACCATTTATTTACGGTGTATGCAACCACAAGCAGATGATCTGCATACACCTTTAGCCTCTTTCCTTTTATTTTCCATTGTTCCTTGTTAATTTCTCATTATTAATTCACCTTAGTCTTTTCTCTTTACTTTTAGTTTCTTAGTTCTCTTCAACCCTTTTTAATTTCTTGACTCTTCTTTTATCTTTTTCTATTTAAGTGTTTCTCTTTTCTAATGTTATTCTTGCTTTCAATTAACTCTTAGCTTGGTCACATATTCTATATTTTAACTCTCGTTACTAGCTAGTAGTTATCTCCTTGTTTCCCTTATCTCATTTTTATTTACTTATTATTCCTATTCCATTACTCTATTTTAATTAATTACTCTTTTTAACTTAACTCAATTCCCCTATCATTTACAACATTTTATCTAACTTCCCTAACAACGTACTCTCTCCTTACTTTGGTATCTTTTTATTAATTTCTTTTACCGGTTATCTACTTTCCTTTACATCTAATTCACGATTTTATTTCTATTCCCATATTCGACTCCGCACATATTCCTTATTCACATTCCAATCCCTCTTTTTATCCCATTTAAATCTTCACTTCTATTTTACTTATTACCCTCCAGCTTATTAGTTCTACTCTTTCTACCTATTATGTTTACCCTTTTATTCTTTTTCTCCCAAGTTTAGTTGGTTTTTCCTTAACCCTTCCCTTGCGTACAATGTATACTTTTATACAGTTCCAATTTAATATCCTAAATATGCTCATTCGTTCTGGACCTTGTCCTACACGTACACATTCTATTCCCTAAGGGGTGGTTTCCATTAATAATTTTAAATACTCCATTTATGTCAGCGGGGACTACCTTAAGGTTCCTTAACTTATTCCTTAGTTATCCTATTCTTAGTCATCACTATAGCATCCTAGAATTTACTTCTCAAGTAGAGGTAACACGACCCTTCTTACCTTAACCTTATAGAGAGAGAGAGAAGGGAGTACCAAACCCTAACTCTTTGAAATCCCCCTTTTTAGCTCCAACCAAATAGCCTCCAAGGGTCTAGTGAGAGAGAGTTTGCTTCTCCAAGCCTTGATGTAGAGAGAGAAAGCTTCAAAGCTATGGAGGAGAGAGAAACTATACCCACAATGACCAAACAAATCAAGAACGATTAGAGATTGATGATAGTTTGTGTAAGTTGAAGGAGAAAGGAATGAAACTCAAATCAACTTACTTAGATGCGATGATTCTCCATGGTGGGTGTTCTTGAAGCTTCAAGGATGGAGAGAGAGAGAATTGGGGATTGAAGTGGGTGAGAGGAAATAGAAGAGATTGATGAATGATTATGTGTTAGTGTGTGATGGGGATTGATTTTTGGTAGTTTATTATGGATCTAAGGAAGGATTTGAGGATGAAATTAGAGAGAGAGAAGAGAGAGCTTCGTGCCCTAGAGAGAGAAAGACAAAGGGATGAATGAGGAAGAAGCCCCCAATCACGTTTTATGTTTTTTTTTTCAGATGCAGTACGCACTACTCGAGTAGTCAGTGGACTACTCGAGTAGTCCAAATTTTCTGGACTTTCTGTTTCCACCAACTACTCGATTACCCAGTGAACTAATCGATTAATTGGTGAATTACTCAATTAATTCAGGTACTACTCGAGTAGTCTGGCCAGTTCTCTTTTTCCTTGGTATTTCAAAATGCCATAACTTCTTCGTTACCCGTCGGATCTTGCTCAAATTTTGACACAGGCTTCCTTACCTATCCTACTTCACATCCAACGGTGGAATTTACGTTTTGAGTTCTAAATCTTTTATATTGAATTTCCTAATATAGGGTGTTTACAACACCGAGAACATCGCTTCTAACGCTCTTTTGTTCATCTTTCAACCTCCTTTCTGATGCCAGTGCTTCTTGACTCCTTTATGGCATTCAAAGAACTCCTAATCCATCATTTAAAATCCTTTTTAGAATAATCTTTACTTCCAACTCTTATCATTATTCTAATTACTCTCAGAATTAAAATTCAGGATGTTACAATTACTCACCAAGCGAGTAACCAGTAGTCAGTGTCAAGTGTGTGTGAACTTGAGTCATCCGCCATACTCTAGCCGTTATGTCATGGTGAATGGTTACTTCATATACATGCGTTTACATTTAGCTAATGATTATTTCTGTATGCATGAAATAACCTGTTCTTCTATAGGGCCTAGTCAGTATGTCGTGGTGGCGTGCGAACGCGGATGCGAATCGTATGGCCGACATTCTTGAGAATCTGGTTCAAACGAACCAGAACCAGGCCGAGAACATCGTAGCAGCCGCAGCAGCAGCAGCAGCGCTGAATCCTCAACCACCAGCCCTAGCCGAGATTGATTGGTTGACGCGATTTAAGAAGTGCGGGCCGCCAAGGTTCGAAGGAGGTTACAATCCAGACGGGGCGCAAAGATGTATCCAAGAAATGGAAAAAATCCTCTGATCTCTACAGCCACCTGCCGATCACCGGGTCCGATTGGCGTAATATGTTTTGACTAGCGAAGCTAAACACTGGTGGGAAGGTATGCGAAGGGGTTTGGAAGCTGACAATCAGGAAGTCACTTGGGACATCTTCAGGAGCAGATTCTTGGGAAAGGATTTCCCCGAGGATGTGCGCAGAGAGAAAGAAATAGCCTTCTTGAATCTGAAGCAAGGGAATTTGAGCATTGGGGAGTATGCAGCACAATTCGAGGACCTGATTCGTTACTCCGGCAGCAATAGGGATGCTAATGAACGCACCAAGTGCATCAAGTTTGAAGCAGGGCTTCGTACTGAAATCAGGATTGTTTTTGAGCATCAAAACATCGCCAACCTATCGCAACTGGTAAATATGACGAGTACCTACAAGAAGGGCTTGAAGTAGAAGGAGATGGAGGAAAAGAACAGGAATATGAAGGATAAAGGAGGTTCTAGCAGGGACAAGGGACCAGCTTAGGAATCAGACCCACGTATCGACATCGACACTAGAGCAGAAGTACCAAAAGATGCGGCCCCGAACGTGAGTGTTCAAAGAACTAGACCACCAAGTTCACATTGTGGAAGATTTCATAATTGTACTTGTTGGATGCTTAACCTTCACAGGAAGGAAGCTCTGTGTTTTCAGTGCGGGCAACCGAGACACAGGGCTGCAGACTGTTCAGAGAGCCGTCACATTGAGGTAATATCTACCTTAATATCATACCATGTATTAGGAAACCCAAGAACATTTAAATTTAGTCTAGCCTTTAAAAAAATTATGAAGAGTCTTGGGGGTAATTAATAAGTGGTAGGACTTTAATTAAAATGTAGCCAAATTTTGTGATAATGTTGTTGTTTAATGGAATGTAAGGTTGGAACTGACCACTCTAATCCTACATCTGTTATGTAATGATGTTATCAGCAAAACCGCCGATGATACACTGTTGATAGATGTAAGGTTGAAGTTGGTCAGGGCAACCCACTCAATAAAACCAAGATGGGAATTCTATAATGAGATGGACGCAATTATAAGAAAAGAAGCTAGCCGAAGAGTGTCCTTTCCGCACTCTTTACACAAGAGCAGGTAGTTAACTCAACACGGCCTTCGACCCCAACTCATGGCCGATTAGTTTCGTTCAAGCCTTGTTAGTAACTCTGTCGAACCTTGAGTGATGTTCCAATTCGTGCAAGTAAATCTCTTTCTTCTTATCCTTCTTGGTTTGGTTCAACCTTGAAGTGGAAACTTTTGATCCTAATCAAAGATTTTCTCGCTCCAACCGACTAAGGATTGGGAACTCATGCTCTTCTCCTTGTTTTTCACCCTTGAATATCGATCGCTCCTAGAGTTCCAATCTGGTCTATTCAATTCGGTTCCTCCTTAATTAGGAAAGTTAGAACCATAAGTTGTTGTATTCAATAAAAGTCTTAGAATTGTATGATCTTAGGCTATCATCTTTGAAGCAAAAGCACAAACCCTTCTTGGATTCCAAAGATTACATTTTTTTCGTTGTTAGATTCTTACACTCTTCATTGAAAGTCGTATGAAAGATGATCAAAAGCTGATGAATTCAATTCCCTGCTTCCTGGCGTTGATATAACCAGGTATGTCGATGCCAAGTGGGGGAGACTTAGTGACCGAGCTAAGATCTTGTCTACGAAACAAGCGGAATCAAGAAGGAAAGCCGAACGAGAACAAGACGTAAGTGTCGTGTCCTTAATTGAAATCAACCTTTAAGCTATGAAAGAACTTCAGGAATGATATCAACCAAGAAGTTAATGTAGGACTCTTTAGGATTTCTGTATATCCAGTTGGGATAAACAGGTTCTCCCTAGTCAACAATGTGTGTGATAGTGTCAACTTAGGGATGAGAAGACGTACCTTAGCCCCTATAGCATGGTGGTTCTTATAGGGGATTACCTGTGTGTCGTGAGCCTTCCTAATGAGGCTTGTGAAGAAGAAGAACTCAAGTAGGATTTGTAAAGGTCCTAATAAGGTTGCCTTCGTAAATCCTGTATGTGATAAGCCCTTATCTTTATCAAGTTTATCCAACAAGCTACGTAAGACAATAGGGGAGGTAATTAAGCTAAGCGAGACTGTTAGGGATAAGGATAAGGTCGAATATCCTGTGCTCGGACCTAATCTTGCAAGCCTATAATGCTCGCTGACTGTCTATAGGCTCGGTATGGTGCACCGAGCGAATGGTAACTCGTATGCCTTGCTTCAGTGTTATCCGATCGGATTAAAGTTACTTTGATGGGTCTGTTGGAAACCAACAAGTGGGATAAGAAAATACTAGAGGGGGGGGGTGAATAGTAATTTGAAGCACTAATACCAAATATTTCGAATGATAATTGAAGAATAGAGCTAAAGCTGAATTTTCTGGAAACAGACTTGAAATACTCGAGTCTTTTGTGAAATACTCGAGTTTTTCAGGAAGAACAACTCGAGTCTTTCTAAATATACTCGAGTTTTTCGTATCAGATGACAGCAAAACCAGAAACGCAAATTCAGCAATTCACCTCAAATCAATCCAATAGAAAACAGAGACTTATCCAACAGATTAGCAAGCAATCAAAATAACTTTTAACACTAAGATTTCTTGAACTTGCTACCTAATTGAACAAATCCCATTTCTATGAAATGCTTTAAGTTGTATTGATCTAGAAAGTAGATTGAAAGCAATAAACCAACACTCAAGCAATTTTATCCTGGTTCACTCCAACAATGAGCTACATCCAGTCGTCCTAATCACTTAGGAGTTTCTACTAATAATCAAATTGTTAGAAATTACAAGGATTTCTTGAGAATGGCCTCACTCAACCTAACCCTTCAAGAGTGTACCAAACTCTTGATTTCTACCCCAATTTGATTCCGGTGATTGAAGAACTCTTCAAAAGCTTCCTTGAACTCCATTCAAGAAACTCCACTGGGCTAGGAACCTCCTAGTCTTGTGCTTGAGAACCTCTCAAGACTCCAACACCCTAAGCCACTTAGGGTTTGCTTGGGAACAATCCAAGACTTTGAGTAATCAAGCTTTTTGTATGTGTATTACTAATCTCACAATGGATTAGCACAAATAAACACAGCTCAATGTATGAATTGAGGCCTAAAACTCAACTTGGAAGAAAATAACAATATGAGTGAGAAGTTGAGTTTTTGTGAATTAACACTTGAGAAGAGGAATTAATGAAAGCTTGTAATCAATATGCTCTTGCAGTCTTGTTTGTTCTTGCACAAAATCAAAGAGAATTTTTACAATAATGTTCTGAAATGCTCTCTTGGGTTGGATGAGACTCAAGTGACCTCAATTGGCTTTTGAGTCTCTTCCAACGTTCATTTTTGCTGACTGGACAAAAATACTCGAGTCTTTTATGAAATACTCGAGTCTTTTTGGCCAGTCAACAAGGATCTGGTGCACGAACAAGACTAATGGTCATATTTGCTAACCTGGCACAAATACTCGAGTGTTTTACAAAATACTCGAGTATATACTCGAGTCTTTCTCAAAATACTCGAGTATTTTGATCAGACATGAGAAAAATTAATTTTCAATTTTATTTTTCTTCTCAAGTATTAATTTTGGTTAATCTCAAACTAATAAACATATTAATTATTTTATTCCTAGAAGAGACTAACTATATCTACCCACTCTCAACCACTCTCAACATAAATTAGAAATTACAATTAAAAATTTGATTGAGAATGAGTGAGCACTTGTTTTCTTTTCTTGACTTCTTGTAGTTGTTGATGTTGCAATATCTTCAAGGCTTGATTTGTTAATTACTTTGTCATCATCAAAATATAATCCACATAATTAGGAGCATTGAATTTACAATCTCCCCCTTTTTGGTGATGACAAAATAATTAACACTTGTACCATTTGTTGAGCTTGAAACCACTTGAAGATGCAACTCCCCCTCACTATAGGATCCTTTTCACCTATCTAAAAAATTCAGCTTGTGCAAGAAGTTATGACAATATAATTTTAGCCCCAAGCCTATGGTATTAGAGTATTCAACAGTTATCAGAGTATATACCATAATTAGAAAAATTTAGGTGCAACAAGATCAAGACACGTGTATAACATCTCTCCCCCTTTTTGTCATGATCCAAAAAGGTGGAACAATTGAGAAAAAGATAAAGGGAGGAGAGGTACATAATTGGAAACCCCATAACCAACTATGCAATAAAACAAAGACATAATAAAAATAAAGAGCTCCCCCTGAAGCTTTGCAAAAACACCATAATGAAAACTAAATTCAATAACATCATAATAACACCATAGTTTTAAGATGGTCCAAATGAAAAATGCGATAACAAACCCAAAGAGACAACCACCAAGTTTTCAAAATACATAAAGTGCAACAAAGGCCAACATAAAGAAAACTAAGATAAAATCCAAAGGACAACATCATCAAAACATGGATGGAGCAGGATCATCTGGAGGAGGATAAAACGGAGAGAAGGCCGCCATCATCTCATCAAACCGGCGGTTCATCTGCTCTGACTGCTGGTCCAGGCGGGAATAAATCTGGTCCGAGTGCTGATCCAAGCTGGAATATAGCATAGCAGACTGTGCACTCATCCTAGTATCCAGGCTAACAAAATCATCACGTTGGGCGTCCATAGCAGTCACAAAAGAGTCCATCCTCCCATCTATAGTATCCAGCCGGGTGATAACATTGTCTCTCCATCCCGAGTTATCAAACCCATATTGAGATCCAGTAAAGTCATCAAAATTAATTTCATTATCAAACCCATATCGATGGCTAACAATATAGTGCAACACCCTAGTTTGGACAGTCATCAGAGAGGAATGCTTAACCCCTTGGGTCCATGCACGACCGGGGCGCAAACAACTTTGAAAAATTCCATCGGCATTTGCCTTGAGAGAGTTGTCCCCGTGTCGTGAAGGCCCAAAGGCATGGTAAATATCCTTAACCCCAATAGAGAATCTCACACCCTCAACCATGGATTCCATCACAGTGTCATTTAGCCTAAGGTTAGCATAAAAGGTTCGAACAAGCCTAGGATAAATTGGACCATTGAATTCCAGAAAACGAATTAGTTGTTGGTGCCTAAGGTTAGAAACAAAAGAGAAACCCTTACTTACGAGAAATTCACTGTTGATCCATGTGACCACACCAAACCCGCGTGTAGCAAAGCCCTCCAACCTTTCCAAACACTCATCCTCTTGATAATACTCTGGAATGTCCTCCTCGGATGATGATTCTGCAATCCGTACCCTTTTTCCTTTTCCAGATGATGAAGCCATTGAAGAATTTTGGAGAAAATTGAAAAGTTTGAAGGTTAGGGTTTGAAAAGGGGGTGACGAATTTCAGGGTGAAATTTGTTGAAATTCGTTGAAATAAGAGATGAAAAGTGTTTAGAGGATGTAAAACTAGTAAGATTTGGCAAAAATTTATGGAAAATCCGAGTTTTGATGAGGGAGATATGAGAAAACCGAGAGAGAAGAGAAAGGGGTTCGCAAAAACTCGAGTCTGAGGGGCTGTGAGTATATATAAATGTTCCAAAATACTCGAGTATATTCATAAATACTCGAGTTGTTCTTCACTAAAGACTCGAGTTTTTCACAATATACTTGAGTTGTTCGTGACTCATCCCCAGGTCTGCCCAGAAACTCGAGTATAGAACCAAATACTCGAGTTTGGTCAGATCACCAAAATTTCAGGAAAAATTGAAAATACTCGAGTTTTTGGCAAATACTCGAGTTTGGCCTGAAAGTCCAAAAATTGGGGTTTACGAAAGACTCGAGTGTTTTGAGAAACACTCGAGTATTTTTGTCAGACCCTGATTAAAAACTTTTTCAATTTAAAACTGATTTAATTTTGAATTAATATACTCGAGTGTTTTTAGAAAAACTCGAGTATTTTTGACATAACAGAATTAAAAACACAGTTTTAAAAGACCAAACACAAATCAAATACAATACTCTTCACTTCCAACTAGGAATTCAGTACAGAATCACACACAATTAACACATGCAATTTCAAATATCATCAAGGACAATTTAACTAAGAATCAAGAACACATTAGAGTAAGACTAATATGGTGATTTTCCAAAAATGACACACAATGCAATTAGCCTATATTAGCTTCATCTAAAATACCAAGTTCTCTCCTAATATGATAAAAGGTGTCCCTTGGTAGATGTTTTGTAAAAATGTCGGCTAATTGATTTGTGGCACTAAGAAATTCAATTGTACAATCACCCTTTTGTACATGATCTCTCAAAAAGTGATGTCTTATTTCAATGTGTTTGGTTCTTGAGTGATACACCGGATTCTTAGTCAAATTGATTGCACTCGTGTTATCGCATCTAATAGGAATATTTTCAAGTTTCAAACCAAAATCCGATAATTGTTGTTTCATCCATAATAGTTGAGCACAACAACTACCGGCTGCGATATATTCCGCTTCGGCGGTAGAAAGGGCGACACAAGCTTGCTTTTTAGAAAACCAAGACACCAATGAACTTCCCAAGAAATGGCAAGTACCACTGGTGCTTTTGCGATCAAGCTTGCATCCTGCGAAGTCGGAATCTGAGTAACCAACTTAACTAAGATTGGCATCAGCAGGATACCATAAACCAGTGTTAATTGTTCCTTTTAGATACTTAAATATATGTTTAACTGAGGATAGGTGAGATTCTTTAGGATTAGCTTGAAATCGAGCACAAATGCATACACTAAACATAATATTCGGTCTAGATGCAGTGAGATATAGGAGACTACCTATCATTCCCCTATACTTACTAACATCAACCGGTGTACCTTGTTCATCCTTGTGTAGGTAGCATGATGTGCTCATTGGAGTGTAGGCTTCTTTGCACTTGTCCAATCCGAACTTTTCAAGGAGCTCTTTGCAATATTTCCCTTGATGCACAAATATCCCCTCCTTGACTTGCTTTATTTGTAAGCCTAGGAAGAACTTGAGTTCTCCCATCATTGACATTTCAAATTCCTTTTTCATCAAATTTGAAAACTTTCTACGAAGAGACACGTTAGTAGCACCGAAAATGATATCATCAACATAGATTTGTACTAACAATATGTCATCTTTGGTTTTATAAATAAATAGTGTATTATCAACCTTCCCTCTTTGAAACTTGTTTTCTAATAGAAAGGAACTCAATCGATCATACCAAGCTCTAGGAGCTTGTTTCAATCCATAGAGTGCCTTTTCCAATTTATAAACATGGTTTGGAAATTCACTATTTTCGAAACCGGGGGGTTGTTTGACATACACTTCTTCATTTATAAACCCATTCAAGAAATCACTTTTAACATCCATTTGATATAAAGTGAATTTCATGATTGAAGCAAAAGCAAGTAAAATTCGGATAGCTTCAAGACGTGCAACCGAAGCAAAGGTCTCATCATAATCGATACCTTCCTCTTGGTTGTACCCTTGAGCTACTAGTCTAGCTTTGTTTCTTATAATCAACCCGGATTCATCAAGTTTGTTTCTATAAATCCATTTAGTACCAATTATGGTATGATCATCGGGTTTAGGGACTAAATCCCAAACTTCATTTCTTTCAAATTGGTTTAATTCTTCTTGCATAGCAAGAACCCAATGATCATCCTCAATGGCCTTTTTAATTGAATCGGGTTCAATTTGAGAAACAAAGGAGACATAGTGGCAAATGTTTTGAATAGACCTACGAGTTAGTACTCCCTTTGAGATATCTCCTATGACATTGTCTATAGGATGAGCCTTGACCGATTTCCAAGTTGGAGGAAGTTCTTCCCTAACTTCTCCTTCATCAACTTTTGATATCTCTCTCTCTTTTTCTTCTTTTGAAAAATCAATGCCATTTTCACTAACATCACATAAAACACTATCTTCTTTCGAAGACTCATTAAAAACAACATGAATTGATTCCTCAATAGTTAAAGTTCTTTTGTTGAAAATTCTATAAGCTTTACTATGAGAAGAATAGCCTAAAAATATGCCTTCATCGGATTTGGAATCTGTAACACCCTTCTTGGATTACCCAAATATAAACTAATAATTAAGCTTTTATATTGGATAATATATGGACTTGTGAGTTCTTTATTTAAGAAAATATGGAAAATAAAATTTTCTTTTTAAAGTGGGTGCACAAATCGTCATTGGAATTCTTGGAGAATAAGTTCTAAATCTTTACGAAAATGTTTATATCGAGTTCGGCGATCTCTTAAAATCCTTTCACAAGTAGGGTAACATTTGTTCTTTGAAAACATCCATGTATCATACATGTAGCTAAGGTTACCCATGCGTTTTGATAAAACTGATACCATTAAGTAATATTTTTAGCCGAGCTCTTGAATAGATTAAATCAGATTAAGCGGAATTCGTTGGACTATGCAACTGACAAAGTATAAACATAGGTTTTATATATAAACATAGTCATAAGTACATAGCCCATAATATAGTCTCCAAATCCATAAGTACAAGTCCATATAAAAACAGATCTACATAGTGTGACCAAAACCCTAAAGTACTCCAAAAGTATATCCACAATATGTACATAACAAAATGTACAACTCTAGGGATAGTCACATAGATCTGGCAGCATCAGATGGAGTAGTAGCAGCAGTAGTCTCCCAAAAGTAAAAGTAGTAGTAAGATAGTAGCAACATCATCATCACAGCAGCAGCAGCAAATCTCCTCCACAGCCTCCATACATCGGATCCTCAGACCCACATCATACACAATATGCATGTACCTAGGGATCATCGTCCCTCCAGTCACTCCCAGTAGAATGCACGACAGGCTCGCCCCCACTCTCGTCCTCCACCGGATCCTCCTCGATCTCATCCGAGGGAGAGTGCACCCTACCACTGGGTATCGGGTCAGGTGATGGTGAAACCCTGACTGGGCTCCTCGGATCAGATAGGGGAGTCTCCTCGCGGACGACTCTCGAAGTAAAAGGGTGAGAGCGGGTAGGTCGAAAACGAAAACTATGGTAAGAGCGAGCTGGTCGCGTGGGAGGTGGTCCATGGTAAGTGTAAAACGGGGGTACATGCATAGTGTATATGATGGGAATCCTAAACCTACGAGGACGGAATCGTATCAGCGGGTTCGGGTGGTAGAAGGTCATCTCTACCTCTCCCTCGAACACCGCGCGATGGTTCTCATAGATCCATATGCCACTAGGAAGTGGCCGGATCTCGATGCAAGCAATGTAGCGAGACATCACCTACAAGGGCATAGGGGTAAGTAATTCTATACACATAATCGACAGAGACTAAATTATGCAATATAAGCATGTAAATATGCATCAATTAATATCAATCACATTTAACACTTAGCAGATATTGAATGCAAGTAAGATGCCCACACTTGGTTCATTTATCACAGTTGAATTAAATGAATGGCATGATGCATGACTTTAGCTCTCAAGCCTATCTCCATCATAATACTATGTCACTCTCTGACGTCCATCCCTGACAACCCAGCACTCAACAGTGCGTTGTATTCCTAGGTATACAACCATTCGTACATTCACCTAGAATGTACACGACAAGCTTGGTATCCATGCCACCCGAGCATATCCCGTCATCCAAACGGATCGTCATCCAAACGATATATCCATATCGGCATCCACTAAGCCGACCACGTCAACAACGTGTCATCAAGCAAGCGTATTGGCACTCCGAGAGGCCCTCCACATGTTTAACAAAACATGACATACGTCCTACCATCCAAACTCCAGAATGAATGCATTTTATCTTTTAGACTTAAGGGAAGTTGATTAATACTTTACAGGCCACCTAGGCTTATTTTCTTTATCAAAAAGGACCGTCACCAAACGATCTATTTGTATTAATCAATTTCTCTAGGTCTTGATCCCTTGGACTATTATTAATAGTTCCTTAGTTTATTAAGTCAGAATTGAAAATGATGTTTTCAGGTTCTGAACCATTTACTCGAGTAAACTTCAGGACACTCGAGTGTTACTCAACTTTTCCAAATTACTCGAGTGTTCTTAAGACTACTCGAGTGTTCATGACTTTCTGAGAATTTGGGTTTTCAATTCAACAATTTACTCGAGTAGTTCATGGGTTACTCGAGTGTTCTTGAACATTTCCAGAATACTCGAGTGACCTTGAATGACTCGAGTGTTTGACCTAAACTTGTCCTTAGTCATGCTCGATACTCGAGTACCAGACAAAATACTCGAGTGTTCTTGTTCATTTTACATTGTTTTGAAAGCATTTTACTCGAGTACCCTGCCTTTTACTCGAGTGTTTCGTAGCAGATAACACTGAAACTTGGTTTTAACATAACATTTTCATTTCTACTTAATTCTAGTCCATTCCAGGGATCCACAGAGTTCATACAACATAATTTGAACATGTTACAACATTCATTTCATATCAAAACACAGATTTGACAGAGAATCCAATAATCATGCATAAAAAGGCACTTTTAACAACTCAACACCTCAAATTGAATATTAAGCACAATTTTCATAAAGTAAAGCTCATTTAAGCTTGCATGCATGATATAAAACTTGCTCAACACAGTTTTAGAGCATGGATTGGTCTCCAAACCAAAGTTCCTATTCAATCTAAGCCCTTAGAGCCTCTTGGTGGCTCTCTAACACAATTCATGGAATTTAAACCCTGTCTAGTGAATATAATTACTTCCCCTTACCTCTCAGATGTTTTCCAAACAAGGATTGACACGAAAAAGGCTCCAAAATCCTCAGACCAACTTCAAATGCCACATGCAGAGTAGTTTTGAGTACCATACCAAAATGGAATTGGTTTGTACATGAAACAGAGAATTAAATTGGGGAAAATTAGATTTCTAAACTCTATGCAACATAATCTAACTAAGGAAACCGAAATTGAGACTCAGGGGTTCATGAGCTTACAAGAAATCAAGATCAAAGTAAGCTCCAGAAACACTTTGACAGAATGAACTCCAACTTCTCAGCTCCAATTCTCCCAACACACCCACTCAATCCTCACGATTTTACTCTCTATACAAAGCTCAAGATGTAAGCTTTGTATTCGTGTATGATTTGTGTTTTGAATCAGAACAGAGAATGAGAATCGAAGGAGACGAATTCGAAACCCTAACTTCTTTAACTTCAACAAGATTAAGCAAAATTCTCTACCAAGTTTCGTTGATGAGCTTAAATAGACATGGAGGGTGTTCATGCGTGACGACACGCCACCCAGGGTGTTGGCAATAAGGTGTTTTCGTGGCGGAGGTAGAGAATCGTTCATGGTGACTCATCAAACGCACTAACTCGTGCAGTTTGACCCAGAATACTCGAGTATTCTGAATAATACTCGAGTATTTTGCCCAGATTATGAAAAATAATTATTTTATTTACTTTCCCTCCAAAATCATTCCTATAATTGCTTCTAGGTCCCAACCCAGGGACTAATATGCAAAATACTCATTTTATGCATTTAAATTATTTATTAAATAATTTCCACACCTAAGCTAGTCACATGAACACATATTTTAATCAAGGATTAATATAGAAACTATTAATTATAATTAAATTATAATTAACATTTCATTAATCGGGGATTAATATTTTGGGGTGTTACATTACTCCCCCACTTACAAGGAATTTCGTCCCCGAAATTCAACTCATACAAACAAATCAGGATAGTCCTGACGCATCTTATCCTCTAATTCCCAAGATGCTTCTATCACATCTCCACAAACCCAGACGACTTTGACAAAACTAATGTCCTTCCCTCTAAGCTGCTTGATTCTTCGATCTTCAATACGAACTGGCACAACTTTGAAGGTTAGGTTCTTATGAATTTCTAAGTCCTCGGGTTGGATGCTAAGAACAATGGTGGGGTCATGGACATATTTCTTCAATTGAGACACATGGAATACATTATGGAGGTTAGCTAATGACGGAGGCAAAGCTAATTGATAGGCTACTGGGCCGATCCTTTTGAGAATTTGATAGGGACCAATAAACTTAGGTGATAGTTTCTGGGTTTTCAAGGCTCTACTAACACCTTTGGCTGGTACGATTCTAATAAACACATGGTCTCCTTCAGCAAACTCTAAGGGTTTTCTTCTTCTATCAGCATAACTTTTCTGCCTACTCTGAGCTGCCCTCATCTTCTCTTGTATCATCTTGATCTGCTCCGTGGTCTCTTGCACAACATCTGGTCCAATCAGAGAACTCTCCCCCACTTGAAACCAACATAACGGCGTCTGACACTTTCTCCCATACAAAGCTTCAAATGGTGCCATTCCAATACTCGTGTGGTAGCTGTTGTTGTAAGTGAACTCCACGAGTGGCAACATTTGCTCCCAATTCCCTTGTCCTTCCAAAGCACAGGCTCATAGAATGTCCTCCAATGACTGAATAGTCCTTTCCGTTTGGCCATCAGTCTGAGGATGGTATGCAGAACTTAGCTTCAATCTTGAACCCAAGACTCTATGCAGATCTTCCCAAAACTTTGATGTAAACCTCGGATCGCGATCAGACACAATGCTTGATGGTACTCCGTGCAGACGAACAACTTCCTTGATGTACAACTGAATGAGCTTTTCCAATGAGTAGCGCATATTCACGGGAATGAAATGCGCTGACTTAGTCAAACGATCCACGATCACCCAAATTGCATCATGACCAGTAGATGTCTTTGGCAATCCCGACACAAAATCCATCGAGATGCTATCCCATTTCCACAATGGAATCTCTAAAGGAAGTAACTCTCCTCCTGGCCTTTGGTGTTCCACCTTGGCCTTTTGACATACCAAACAACATGCCACATATTCAGCTACATCTCTCTTCAAACCAGGCCACCAAAATAGCTTCTTTAAGTCCTGGTACATTTTAGTAGCTCCCGGATGCATACTCATCTTACTCTTATGCGCTTCATCCAAAATCATCCTTCTTACTTCCAAATCATCAAGCACACAAATCCTTGTTTTAAAGCGAAGGATTCCATCCTTCCCTTCTTGAAATTCCAACTCCTTACCTTCTTGCATCAACTTCCTCTTTACCATGAGTTTCCCATCCTTGTGTTGCAATTCTCGTATCCTTTGCAGAAACTTGTTAGCAATTTGCAGCATCCCCAACTTGATACTTGTCGGCTCCACTTGCATCGTCAGACTCAAATCTTGAAATTCCTCTATCAGTGCAGCTTCTCTGACCATCATCGCACTGATGTGCATTGCCTTTCTACTCAATGCATCCGCTACAACGTTTGCCTTCCCAGGATGATAATGGAGCTCGAACTCATAATCCTTCAAAAACTCCATCCATCGGCGTTGCCTCATATTCAACTCCTTTTGATCAAAGAGATACTTTAAACTCTTATGGTCACTAAACACCCGGAACGTAGTGCCATAGAGATAGTGCCTCCAAATTTTTAAGGCAAACACCACAGCTGCCAACTCCAGATCATGAGTTGGATAGTTCATCTCATGAACTTTTAGCTGTCTCGAGGCGTAGGCGACAACTTGCCCCTCTTGCATTAAAGCACACCCAAGACCTTGTTTCGACGCGTCACAATACACATCGAAACTCTTCTGTGTATCGGGCAGCACCAATACAGGAGACGATGTCAATCTTTCTTTCAACTCCTGAAAACTCCTTTCACATTTCTCATCCCACAGAAATGGTTGATCTTTCCGAGTCAACTTTGTCAGAGGCAGTGCAATCTTCGAGAAACCTTCGATGAACCTTCTATAATACCCAGCCAAACCAAGAAAACTTCTCACCTCCGTGACCGACTTTGGTTGCTCCCATTGCAAAACCAAACTCACTTTCGTCGGATCAACTGCAATTCCTTTATCCGAAATCACATGCCCCAAGAACTTAACCTCCTTCAGCCAGAACTCACACTTTGTAAGTTTGGCGTACAATTGCTTCTCCTTCAGGATGCTCAACACTATCCTCAAGTGTTCAGCATGCTCCTCCGGGCTCTTAGAGTAAATCAGAATATCATCAATGAACACAACCACGAATGAATCTAAATAAGGTCTAAAGATTCGATTCATGTAGTCCATGAAAATGGCTGGTGCATTAGCCAATCCGAATGGCATTACGACATATTCATAATGTCCGTATCGAGATCGAAATGCAGTCTTCGAGATATCTTCTTCTCTAATTCTGATCTGATGGTACCCCGACCTCAAATCAATCTTGGAAAATATTGAAGCCCCACGTACTTGATCCATAAGGTCATCTATCCGTGGCAACGGATACTTGTTCTTGATGGTGACCTTATTAAGCTGCCGGTAGTCGATGCACAAATTCTCTCTCAAGTACTCGAAGAGAACAATTTAGACACATAAAAGACGTAGACACTGTGGTACTAGTAGGTGTTGACACCGCGAGCACATACGGCATCTCCAATGTAGGCACTCCTATTCTCTTGACGCATGATGATGAAATAAAGGAATGCGATGCACCACTATCGAACAATATTTTACAAGGGAGATTATTTAACGTACCAGTACCTCGAATAAGTTCATCACCATCCTCTATCTCCTCTCCATCCATAGTATACACTTTACCCTTCTGAACGGGTTTCTTTCCCTTGACTAGTTGCGCCTGAGTCGTATTAACTTCTTGTTTCACATTCTTCTTCGGGCATTGATAATAGAAGTGACCAGGTTGAAGTGACCAGGTTGTCCACAAGTAAAGCAAACTCTAGGTTTTGAGTCTTGATTCTTAAACCAGCATTCACCAAGATGACGCTTTCCGCAATGAGTGCACGAAGGATAACTAGGAAAAACGGCTCCTGTGGGACCAGATTTGGATTGCTGAGGGCCTCTGTTGCCACTAACAGAATAGGGACCAGATTTATGCATAGGTGCTTTACCCTTGATCGGGCCTCCAGACTTCTGCACAGCTTTCCCCCGATCAGTCACTTGCGCATTCTGCAAGCTCTTTTCATACGCACCAGTCATATTAATCAGTTGAGACAAACTGGCGATATTCTGATATTCAAACAGCACCTTGATCTCAGAGCGTAAACCACTTTCAAATTTGATACATTTTGCCCTCTCCTCAACATCTCTGTAACCAAGTGAATAGCGCATCAACTCCCGGAACTTCGCGGCATACTCTCCAACATTCATGTTGCCCTGAACAAGATTCAGAAATTGCAGCTCTTTCTCTCTGTGTTCATTCTCTGGGAAATACTTGCCCAAGAAAGTAGTGCGGAAAAGCTCCCAAGTGATTTCCCAATTTGCCGCTTCAAGATCGCGACGTTCCTGCTGCCACCAATATTGGGCCTCCCCGATCAGCATAAATTCAGCAAGACGAACCCGTTGATCCTGTGGAGGCTGAAGAGAAGCAAATATTTTCTCAATATCCTGGAGCCAATCTTGGGCTCCATCAGGATTGTGTCCCCCTTCAAACCTCAGAGGATCCTGCTTCTTAAACCTTGAAAGCCAATCAATAGCAGGAGGGGCGGGTTGGGGTGGTTGCATAGCAGCAACAGCAGCAGTGACAGCGTTTGCAATATTCTGAGCCTGATTCTGGTTGGCTTGAACCAGATTCTCTAGAATAGCTGTAAGGCGATCATTCTCGTTTTGTCGACGAGCCATGAAAGGTATCTACCTTGTTGAAGATCACAACTAAATTAGTATGCTAAGAAGAATTTAAAGAAGAAAGACTTAAGGGAAATTATTTAAGAATTACTAAAGATGAACCTAAACATTGACATTTGAACAATTTCTCGCTTGATGAGAAATCAAGGAGTAATGAAACTCCATAGCCGAGGACAAAACTGCTCTGATACCATAAATGTGACACCCTAAGTTTTATTATATAATTAAACAAAGATTTTATGAGTTTTCTTTACTTAATTAATTTCTAACTCCATTATCAGAGTGGGGAAGCCTAAATTCATTATTAAAATAGTGGTCTAGAATTTTTCTTTTCCTAACTTTTACAAACAAAGGGGTTCACATGTGGAATTACTTAATTACCCTTATTTAGAAAATATATTTAGTGGTATTTAGTTATAGAAAATTTTTAGGAAAAATCCGACAGAGTCTCCTCTGTTTTTCGGATATTTTCCATATTTCTTGAAAACCTGCTACCTGCGTGAAAGCTAAAAATACATTTTCCAGTTCAGTTCCTTTTACTTATGTGCAGTGCTAGGGTGTTTCCCCAGCTCATTCTATAGCCCCGCACTCATTTAGTTTTGCAAAATTACATAGGTATTATTTACAACAAAAAAATATGCACGGAACGTCCCCGTCCTAGCGGAGGAAATCCGGCCCAAAGGTGCTCACACATTGCACCACAAAAATATACTAAGTCATAAGGAAAGTTTAAACTAAGTTTTTATATACAATCTCAAAATAACTAAGTCCAAAACTAGTAAAATAAAAGTATGAACCACTACTCTCCCTAGTTGGGAGAGTGATCCTGCTCGGCTGGGACCTCGGAATCTAACTCTGAACCTGAAAAATGGGCGTAAGGGGTGAGAAATCCACGAACCCAGAAATGTCATTTTAAAGAGGCATAAGAACAACTAAGGCATGCAACAATCAATTCATACACATACATAAATCATGCTTCATTGCATACCTTATTGGTTCGAAATTAAATCATATATCAATGATAATCACTCTTGGTTTTTCTTAAACTTTAAACATGACTTCTACTTTCACAAGCTTTTAACTTTTGTATCTTAACTTTGCTTGCATTATGAATTCCATTAGGTATTCTTGCTGCACAATTGGTTAGGATGGTATCTTCACCCAATAGGACTTCTTCTCACTCAGGACTTCTTGACCCATAAGACCTTTCCCTCGTTAGGGCCTTTTCTTTATTTTCTTTTCTTCACTCTCTTTCATATTTTCTCAATTATTCATAATTCATGTTTATATTTGGTAATGCAGCTATTAATCATCGCATAGGATCCACGTAACCTAACGAGCCTTTGATCTTATGGGGATTTTTCCTGAGCGAGGTTTGTACCTATTGGGACTATTCGAGCCTACTTTGCTAGTAGGACTCTGTCCTAACCGTGTGCACCTAATGGGTGTGGATCCCAATACGCGATTAATGGCTGCAGACCTTTTACTCTTCTTTACTTTGCATTACAATTCCATTTCATTATTCACACTTATACATAATTTGCAATATAGAATTTCTTATTTGCAATTAATATTAACTATCAAAACACCTCATTTCAAACTTGAAATTGCAAGATTAAGTGTTCCCTAACATAAACAAATCCTTGCTCCCTATTATCATAAATTCCCTATTTAACTCAATACTTACCATATTCACAAAATCATCAAATAATTGCCAAATAAGCAACCAAGACATAACAATTCACCAATTCAATTATTAATCATACTTATTTCAAGTGTCAAGTAGGATCAAGCAAATTCATGAACATTAACACATATCAAGAGGGAGAAAAATCATATTATCTAACCCTAAACTTAATCACAATTATACACACCCAAAATTCAACTCCCAAGCCCATGGATCAACCCCCTTACCTTGATTTTGAAGATTAAAAATAGAAAATACCAATTTGAGCTAAGACCCTCTTGCTGGATGAGAGAGAAAAACGTGGAGAGAGGGAGAGAGAGAGTTTCCAATCCTTGAACTTGAGAGATTGATAGAAGATTAAAGGTTTGTGGGTGATGGGGATTGATTTTTAGTGATTATTCATGGTTTGAAGTGATGGTTTGAAGGTGAAATCATGGAGAGAAGGGAGAGAAGTTCGGCCCCTAGTAGAGAGAGAAAGCCATGGAAGAAATGTGGGAAGAAGAAGGCCAAAACGTTGTTTTCTGGGCTGGAAAACTCGACTTAATCGATTAATACTCGATTAATGTGGCCAATATCTGACTTATCTGCTCTCTAAAACTCGGGTTAATCGATTAATAATCGATTAACCACTGCTAATTTCCTTTTCTATTTTTCTTCTATTTTCATCGTGTTTTCAAATCACCATAACTTCTTCGTTAACCGTCGGATCTTGCTCAAATTTTAAAGCAAGATTCCTAAAAATCCATACTCCATATCCAATGGTGGAAATCTTGATTGGATTTGTAATTATTTAATTACAATTTTCCAAACTAGGGTTGTTGGAAAGGTGATTTAACTTAGCTAAAATTGCACTTTTTAACCCGATTCAATTCCGATTTCGATTCTCCCCTTTCTAACTCCTTTCTAACACCTCACCTACTCGTTGGATTAATTATCTTAATTTTTCTTAATTAACTCTAATATATTTTTATAACAAATAATTAAATAAATTAACTGGAAATTAAATTGAGGACGTTACATCTTGTCCATGGTGTGAATCCACTTGTTGGCTTCTTCCGGCTTAAATCCTCCTTCGAACTTTGGTGGGTTGCAACTTCTAAAATCAGCCAGAGTCTTCGCCTCAGTATTACCCGTATTACACTGATGATGCGGGTTAGCCAGTTGAGATGGTTGCTGAGACTGTCGTTGCATAGCTTCCAACACCGTGGTGATCCTTTCTAACATCGTATTAGTGTGATTTTGGTTTCTAGTTGCCATATTAGACCTGCGCTATGGACTTATGGTCACATATGTTGAACTAAATAAACTTCCATTACACTACCTATACTAAGGTTCTATCTTAAACTTATTTAATCTTCAATCAATTGCGTCTTGTACTCAAAGAGACAAGATACAAACAAATCAAGGGTATGTAAACCTCAACAAACAAAATAAAAACATTCAAGGTAATGTAATTGCCTTGAGATACCTGCTTGATGTTGATGGCTACCTTTCTGAACTACTTCCACTACTACAGGATCTGACTTTTGCTCTAATACCACTCAGTGTGACACACTTCTTGGATTACCCAAATATAAACTAATAATTAAGCTTTTATATTGGATAATATATGGACTTGTGAGTTCTTTATTTAAGAAAATATGGAAAATAAAATTTTCTTTTTAAAGCGGGTGCACGAATCGTGATTGGAATTCTTGGAGAATAAGTTCTAAATCTTTACGAAAATGTTTATATCGAGTTCGGCGATCTCTTAAAATCCTTTCACAAGTAGGGTAACATTTGTTCTTTGAAAACATCCATGTATCATACATGTAGCTAAGGTTACCCATGCGTTTTGATAAAACTGATACCATTAAGTAATATTTTTAGCCGAGCTCTTCAATAGATTAAATCAGAGTAACTGGAATTCGTTGGACTATGCAACTGACAAAGTATAAACATAGGTTTTATATATAAACATAGTCATAAGTACATAGCCCATAATATAGTCTCCAAATCCATAAGTACAAGTCCATATAAAAACAGATCTACATAGTGTGACCAAAACCCTAAAGTACTCCAAAAGTATATCCACAATATGTACATAACAAAATGTACAACTCTAGGGATAGTCACATAGATCTGGCAGCATCAGATGGAGTAGTAGCAGCAGTAGTCTCCCAAAATTAAAAGTAGAAGTAAGATAGTAGCAACATCATCATCACAGCAGCAGCAGCAAATCTCCTCCACAGCCTCCATACATCGGATCCTCAGACCCACATCATACACCATATGCATGTACCTAGGGATCATCCTCCCTCCAGTCACTCCCAGTAGAATGCACGACAGGCTCGCCCCCATTCTCGTCCTCCACCGGATCCTCCTCGATCTCATCCGAGGGAGAGTGCACCCTACCACTGGGTAACGGGTCAGGTGATGGTGAAACCCTGACTGGGCTCCTCGGATCAGATAGGGGAGTCTCCTCGCGGACGACTCTCGAAGTAAAAGGGTGAGAGCGGGTAGGTCGAAAACGAAAACTATGGTAAGAGCGAGCTGGTCGCGTGGGAGGTGGTCCATGGTAAGTGTAAAACGGGGGTACATGCATAGTGTATATGATGGGAATCCTAAACCTACGAGGACGGAATCATATCAGCGGGTTCGGGTGGTAGAAGGTAATCTCTACCTCCCCCTCGAACACCGCGTGATGGTCCTCATAGATCCATATGCCACCAGGAAGTGGCCGGATCTCGATGCAAGCAATGTAGCGAGACATCACCTACAAGGGCATAGGGGTAAGTAATTCTATACACATAATCAACAGAGACTAAATTATGCAATATAAGCATGTAAATATGCATCAATTAAAATCAATCACATTTAACACTTAGCAGATATTGAATGCAAGTAAGATGCCCACACTTGGTTCATTTATCACAGTTGAATTAAATGAATGGCATGATGCATGACTTTAGCTATCAAGCCTATCTCCATCATAATACTATGTTACTCTCTGACGTCCATCCCTGACAACCATTCGTACATTCACTCTCTGACAACCCAGCACTCAACAGTGCGTTGTATTCCTAGGTATACAACCATTCGTACATTCACCTAGAATGTACACGACAAGCTTGGTATCCATGCCACCCGAGCATATCCTGTCATCCAAACGGATCGTCATCCAAACGATATATCCATATCGACATCCACTAAGCCGACCACGTCAACAACGTGTCATCAAGCAAGCGTATTGGCACTCCCAGAGGCCCTCCACATGTTTAACAAAACATGAAATACGTCCTACCATCCAAACTCCAGAATGAATGCATTTTATCTTTTAGACTTAAGGGAAGTTGATTAATACTTTACAGGCCACCTAGGCTTATTTTCTTTATCAAAAAGGACCGTCACCAAACGATCTATTTGTATTAATCAATTTCTCTAGGTCTTGATCCCTTGGACTATTATTAATAGTTCCTTAGTTTATTAAGTCAGAATTGAAAATGATGTTTTCAGGTTCTGAACCATTTACTCGAGTAAACTTCAGGACACTCGAGTGTTACTCAACTTTTCCAGATTACTCGAGTGTTCTTAAGACTACTCGAGTGTTCATGACTTTCTGAGAATTTGGGTTTTCAATTCAACAATTTACTCGAGTAGTTCATGGGTTACTCGAGTGTTCTTGAACATTTCCAGAATACTCGAGTGACCTTGAATGACTCGAGTGTTTGACCTAAACTTGTCCTCAGGTCATGCTCGATACTCGAGTACCAGACAAAATACTCGAGTGTTCTTGTTCATTTTACATTGTTTTGAAAGCATTTTACTCGAGTACCCTGCCTTTTACTCGAGTGTTTCGTAGCAGATAACACTGAAACTTGGTTTTAACATAACATTTTCATTTCTACTTAATTCTAGTCCATTCCAGGGATCCACAGAGTTCATACAACATAATTTGAACATGTTACAACATTCATTTCATATCAAAACACAGATTTGACAGAGAATCCAATAATCATGCATAAAAAGGTACTTTTAACAACTCAACACCTTAAATTGAATATTAAGCACAATTTTCATAAAGTAAAGCTCATTTAAGCTTGCATGCATGATATAAAACTTGCTCAACACAGTTTTAGAGCATGGATTGGTCTCCAAACCAAAGTTCCTATTCAATCTAAGCCCTTAGAGCCTCTTGGTGGCTCTGTAACACAATTCATGGAATTTAAACCCTGTCTAGTGAATATAATTACTTTCCCTTACCTCTCAGATGTTTTCCAAACAAGGATTGACACGAAAAAGGCTCCAAAATCCTCAGACCAACTTCAAATGCCACATGCAGAGTAGTTTTGAGTACCATACCAAAATGGAATTGGTTTGTACATGAAACAGAGAATTAAATTGGGGAAAATTAGATTTCTAAACTCTATGCAACATAATCTAACTAAGGAAACCGAAATTGAGACTCAGGGGTTCATGAGCTTACCAGAAATCAAGATCAAAGTAAGCTCCAAAAACACTTTGACAGAATGAACTCCAACTTCTCAGCTCCAATTCTCCCAACACACCCACTCAATCCTCACGATTTTACTCTCTATACAAAGCTCAAGATGTAAGCTTTGTATTCGTGTATGATTTGTGTTTTGAATCAGAACAGAGAATGAGAATCGAAGGAGACGAATTCGAAACCCTAACTTTTTTAACTTCAACAAGATTAAGCAAAATTCTCTACCAAGGTTCGTTGATGAGATTAAATAGACATGGAGGGTGTTCATGCGTGACGACACGCCACCCAAGGTGTTGGCAATAAGGTGTTTTCGTGGCGGAGGTAGAGAATCGTTCATGGTGACTCATCAAACGCACTAACTCGTGCAGTTTGACCCAGAATACTCGAGTATTCTGAATAATACTCGAGTATTTTGCCCAGATTATGAAAAATAATTATTTTATTTACTTTCCCTCCAAAATCTTTCCTATAATTGCTTCTAGGTCCCAACCAAGGGACTAATATGCAAAATACTCATTTTATGCATTTAAATTATTTATTAAATAATTTCCACACCTAAGCTAGTCACATGAACACATATTTTAATCAAGGATTAATATAGAAACTATTAATTATAATTAAATTATAATTAACATTTCATTAATCGGGGATTAAAATTTTGGGGTGTTACAGAATCGAACTTGCCAAGGTGTTCTTTTCCATTATTTAAAACAAAAACTTTGCATCCGAAGACATGAAAATGAGATATGTTTGGCTTTCTTCCCTTTTAAAGTTCATAGGGGGTTTTATCCAAAGAGGGCCTTATCAAAATGCGATTTAAAACATAACAAGCCGTATTGACGACATCGGCCCAAAAATATTGAGGTACTTGAGAATCATTTGACATGGTTCTAGCAAGTTCCTCTAGCACCCTATTTTTTCGCTCTACCACTCCGTTTTGTTCCGGAGTTCTTGGTGCGGAGAATTGGTGCTCAATACCATTTTTAGCACAAAATCTATCAAATTTGTGGTTTTCAAATTCACCACCATGATCGGTATGAATAATAATTACTTTTTGATTTACTTGGTTTTGAAAAAGTTTGACATGATGTTTAAAAGATTTGTAGGTCTCGCTCTTTGTTGTCAAAAATAGAGTCCAAGTAAACCTAGAGAAGTCATCAACAATCACCAATGCATAATAGTTGCCACCAAAGCTTTTTACTTGTGATGGTCCAAACAAGTCCATATGAAGCATTTCTAATGGCCTTGAAGTGGACATCACCGTTTTTGATCCAAAGGTGTTTTTAGTTTGTTTACATTTCTTGCAAGGAGAACAAACACCTTCAATAGAATAATTTAGCTTCGGTAAACCAACTACTAGATCTTTAGATTGTATTTTCTTCAATTGGTGTACATTTATGTGAGCGACCCTACGATGCCATAACCAAGTGTCATTTTCTTTGCTCACCAAACAAGTAGTGACCAAAGAAGTGACTTTGTTCAAATCAACCAAGTAAGTATTATTTGATCTTCTACCAACAAATTTGATTGATTCATCTTTGTCACTTTTAATGAGGCAATGGGTAGAGGTAAAAACTACATGATTACCAATATCACATAATTGGCTTATGCTCAAGAGATTATGTTCTAATCCTTGAACATAGAGCAGATTATCAATAATCAAGTTTGAAGAGTTTCCGATTTTACCAATACCAAGGATTTTGCCTTTGTTGTTGTCCCCATAAGTGACATAACCCTTTTCCTTTGGAGTAAGCTCAATGAAGTGCCGCTTATCTCCCGTCATGTGCTTCGAACAACCACTATCTAGATACCACAATTTTTTTCCCGTTCAAAGGCACACCTACAAAATGAAATCACTTGTTCATTTTGGGTACCCAAACAATGTTGGGTCCCTTAGGGTTAGTGTTGGGACTTTCTCCCTTCTTAATCCACATATAAGTGCCCTTTTTCATTTCAAACTTCTTAATATGGCACTCAATGTTGATATGTCCAACTTTTCCACAATAAGTACAAGTTTGTTTCTTTGATGAGTTTTTCTTAGAAAATGTTCCAACCACTTTGTAATTTTTGTCCTTCTTATGAACATATCCTAAACCGGTTTTGTTGTGATTATGTCTTTGAGAGTTCAACAACCGGTTGAGGTTTCTATCACTATGTGAGATTGTGAGTTTGTTTTTCAACTCTTTCACTTCTTTTTCAAGTTCATCACATCTCTCACATGGAGTGATAATCTCCTCATGATTTGCACAATCACTTTGATGACTAGAATTAATAAGTTCCAAGGATTCATTTTGAAGTTTCAACCTATTTATAGATTTTTGAAATTCATCAATTTCTTGTTGAAACTCCAAAATTTTCTTTCCTTTTTCCTTATTAATTTTAGCAAGCCTTCTAAATTGAATTAACATTTCATTGTAGGCTTCTTGCAAATCATCATAGGAAATGGAGTTTGAAGAGGAACAAGAAGAGCTAGAGGTTACCTCATCATCACTTTCACCCATGTCATGATTAGCTCTTGATGAGGACTCATGATTGTTCTTGGCCATGAGACAAAGGTTTGCATTTTCATCACCGGAACTACTTGAAGATGATTCATTGATCTTCTCCGGTGCATCCCAAACAATGTATGCACGCTTCCCCTTGGTCTCTTGGGTCTTCTTGTCATTCTTCTTCAAGAATGTGGCACATTCCATTCTTATGTGACCAACCCCACCACATTCATGACACTTAACTCCATCATTGGTACTCTTTTCTCTTTGTTTGGAGTCTTTGGTTCTCTTGAATTTGGATGAAGAGCCACCTTTCTTCCCTTTGAAGAATTTGTTGAATCTTTTCACAAACATCCCAAATTCTTCATGATTTGGTTCACCATCAGAGTCTTCACTTGTAGAGCATTCTTCAACTTCTTTTGTAGCTTTGGTTGAAGCTTTGAGTGCTATGCCCTTTTTCTTTTTGTCTGATTCCTCATGCATCCCAAGTCTTGTAAGTTCCATCTCATGCTCTTGGAGTTTGCCAAATAAAGTGGCTAAGTCCATGCTATTTATGTCTTTTGATTCCTTGATGGCGGTTACCTTGGGTTGCCAACTCCTATCAAGACATCTTAGAATTTTGTTAGTAGTTTCACCATTGCGAAATACTTTTCCCAAGGAAATCAAATGATTAACTATGTGAGAGAATCGCTTTTGCAAGTCACTAATGGTTTCATTTGGCAACATGTGGAATAATTCATATTCGTGAGTTAGAGAATTCAATCTTGCCTCTCTTACTTCACTTGTTCCCTCATGTGTGACTTGCAAAGTATCCCACATTTCCTTTGCCGATTTACATTGGGAAACTCTATAAAATTCATCATGGGATAGAGCCGACAAGATGATGTTTTTAGCTTTTAAATCAAATGAGACTTTCCTCTTTTCATCATCATTCCAACTACTCCTTGGAATTTCAACAATTTCTTCATTAATTTTCTTTTTGGGAATAAAAGGACCATTTTCAATTGCATCCAAAATATCTATATCAATTGCTTCAATAAAAACTTTCATGCGAGTTTTCCAATAAACATATCCTTCACCATTAAATAGTGGAGGACGGTTTATTGAAGCTCCTTCTCCACCAAAGTTATTGCTAGAGCCCATTTAGTTTCCAAAAGGATCGTTTTCGAAAAAGTTGTTACACTCGATCTTTCGACCGAGCTCTGATACCACTTGTTGGAAACCAACAAGTGGGCTAAGCAAATACTAGAGGGGGGGTGAATAGTGATTTGAAGCACTAATACCAAATATTTCGAATGATAATTGAATAATAGAGCTAAAGCTGAATTTTCTGGAAACAGACTTGAAATACTCGAGTCTTTTGTGAAATACTCGAGTTTTTCAGGAAGAACAACTCGAGTCTTTCTAAATATACTCGAGTTTTTCATATCAGATGACAGCAAAACCAGAAACGAAAATTCAGCAATTCACCTCAAATCAATCCAATAGAAAACAGAGACTTATCCAACAGATTAGCAAGCAATCAAAATAACTTTTAACACTAAGATTTCTTGAACTTGCTACCTAATTGAACAAATCCTATTTCTATGAAATGCTTTAAGTTGTATTGAGCTAGAAAGTAGATTGAAAACAATAAACCAACACTCAAGCAATTTTATCCTGGTTCACTCCAACAATGAGCTACATCCAGTCCTCCTAATCACTTAGGAGTTTCTACTAATAATCAAATTGTTAGAAATTACAAGGATTGCTTGAGAATGGCCTCACTCAACCTAACCCTTCAAGAGTGTACCAAACTCTTGATTTCTGTAACAGCCCGATTTTCGTGAACCAGAACTATTTACTTTTATTTATCAAGGTTGCAAAAATTGAGGCCAGATTTTTTTCTTTTTTTTTTTAGAAAAAAAACATGGCTGATACTAAAACCTTTCCTTTCCCAAACATTTGTTCCACAAAAGATCTTGGTTTCAAATTATCTTGACGGTTTTCCAAAAACTTGACGTGCATTTTCCTTGCATAAAGAGGTGCTCCACAAGTCAAATAAAACTTAGCTCAATTACAGAATGGCTCATAACATCGGTAATCCTTAACTTCACAATTTCATAACAACCTAAGCTACTATGCTATCCTTCAACTTTCCTATTGAACGCAAGTGGGTGTAGCTCCTTCTCCTTCTTGCGTCCTTTCCTCGCCTTTGAGGACGATGCCGCTTGTGTAGTCGAATCCTCATTATTGTAAAATTTTTGCACCACGCCTCTTATCGTAGTGAAATTCTTCTGCTCCTCGTATCGGACCTTCTCCTCATAGCTTTGAAACCCTCGTATATTGACTTTCCCCAAATGGGACTCCAGATTAGCTCCACTCAATTGATGCTCCGGGTCGGGAATCACGATCTCCGTGTAACCCGTCCACGCCCATCCTTGTGGGGTGTGCTTCCATCCTCTTCCATACTTGTTCCACATAGCGATGTCCATGCCGTAATCCATCTGCCGTTGCGATATCAGCAGCACCGATAGAACAACGAACAGAAGAGAGTAAGCGATCCGAACGACGAATCGTCGACGGTGTGGAATTACAATAGGCAAGATAGAAGGACCATACAACACACAGAGTATACACACAACAAGCAAGTACATTATCATCATTATTTCGCTTTATAATTATTATCATTTTCATCTTGTTATTATCTTTCCATTACCTTCTCTTCTTATGAACATTCTTTAATTCTCTTTCATTCTTTCTCTTTTCCATAAACATTATTCTCTTTTATTCCAAACCTTTCATCTCACAACCGTTTATGATGGGGAAGTTTTTTTTTTAAGAACATTCCTCGAGTCACTCCTTTCGATTTTCAGCTATCACTCACGTCTACATCTCCTCAGTCATCCATCCAACCTAGTCGGAAGCCAACAGGAGTACAGGACCTTTACCATGCAGGCATGACAGCTGTCTCATCAATGGCTCCAAGCCAGGAGGTCTCAGCCTCAAACATATCATATAATCAAAAGACATTTCCCCGTTCCAGTCCCTCTCCACTGTTGTAGACTTGCATCGAGGGGGCGACAGTATGTTTCTGGTGGGCCCGCAGAACTTGCCACGGCATTGGACCCAGTCCCCACCACGTTAGTGCGCCACATGTGGAGTTTGTTCTGCCCAGAAACATACTCTAGACTTCTTGACGTTTCACCGTCATCGTCCTCCCCTCCTGCAATCCCCACCTGAGTATCCGTAGATACCCATAGTATCTTCCTCTCCACTACTTCGCACTCTCATACCTTACCGCGTGTGTCTTTTAAGTCTTTTATCTTTTTAATTATCCTATGGTCGGCCCGTCCTTCTTGCAACCCTTCAACGAGTCCCGGCCACTACTTGGCACAGCCTTACTCTCATCATATCTCACATAGCACAGAGCTGGGATCACATCACAAACTCACGTTTCCAACTTATTCAATGTTTCCCACTTCCCATAATCATCTCAAATTAAAATCTTTCCTTAAAACCATATTCTCAGACCATCTCAAACAACATTTACAACTTCCACCAAATATCCTTTCGCAAGAACTTTCACAAGGTTCCCCTTTTTCCTCGAATCATATCTTTGGGTGAGTGTTAATGGAGGAGCAAGCTCAACTCCACTAAGCTTCTTCCCAAAAATGTGAACGAGGTAATCACATCTCACTATTCCCAGCTCTGGCTCGTTCTCAACGTTACCATTTTATTCATTCCTCAATCTCAACTCTTTCTTCCTTTCCTATTATTTTCCTTAGCTTATTTCCTTTGTTTTCATTTCTCATTCAGGACGTAACAGACGTTCGTCAATAATCTACTCATCATAATTCACAACAGTAAGCATTATCAAACATAATTAAATAAAAGCATGCAAGCAACACACAATATCACGCAATAACAGTGTGGTTTTCGTCACCTTCGTATAAGTGGCCACACAGGGCAAACAATTGCCACTTATACTACTGACTCCAACCACGTAGTCCCGATCTTTAAGATGATGCGGGATGTCCTAATAAATCACCTAAACACCACAGTGTCTTAGGATAGCTTCCCTCTCACCTGTGGTCCAGCTACTGATCCTTGGAGTTCCGAGTGATCGGCTTCCTTCCTCGTCTGCCCGACTCCAACTTCTTCCAAGTCCCAGAAAGTAGATACATGAGCATTAAGTTTTATTTTAATATTATTCTTAGATCATTTTCAAAACAACTTTAAGAAAATCCAAACATTGTCTTTTATTTAAAACCGAAGCATCAAATCTTTTACTTAAACTTGTCCAAATTCAAACACTAGTTCTTGTATTTTAAAATCATGAGAAAACAATTGATTAAATCAATTTAGTTAAAAGACCTCTTTGCTGGTCCTTCTTGGACAGCATTGAGTCCAATCCCTAAAACACCGAAAAACAGCACATTTCAAGCCAACTTTATCTTGAATCAATTACCCATGAAAACTAAACTTTAAAACACTTTGAAAATACTTTTAAATAGGGAATATGACTTGGAAAATTCTGGACAGCATCATGTCCCAAGTTTTAAATTCATTTTTCCATTATTTAAAACCACTTAAAAGCACGAACATCCAAGAATCATGAAAACAATCAAATGATTACTTAAATCAACAACTTATCAAATTTAAGCACTTAGAATCATATGTGGGCAGCAAGGTACTCGAGTAAAACACATCATTCAAACACTTTCATGCATTCTAAAATCATTCTTACTTCACTCAAGAATCCTATACAACATGCATTTAATTCACACATCATATAATCACAAGACATCAAGTTAGGTTAAACATAACACGACTACATATTCGTTTATACACATAGCTTAATCAATCAAAGAAGTCAAGTTTTTAAGCATGAACAAACCGAATCATGCATCATATAAGCATACAAACATAGTTTCATTGGACTTTCACTTAATCAATTTTCATCTTAGCACAACTTCATCTTAATGTGCCTAAACATGTTGAAACCATATGCATCATAGCTTCATAATACACACATAATTTCATGGCACGAACATATACACATTTAAGGAAATTTGACTTCAAGGTTAAGGTCCAAATCGTGACCTTAACTAGGTTTTCCCAAAATGTTTTCAAGGTTTTAAGACTTAAAAACAACCCTAAATCCAACGATTTCATTCAATTTATCAAGCAAGTAAGAATGTAATCTATCATGCATCTCCTACATGAAACCGTGAACATCATATGCCTCTCAACAATTTAGATTCCACATAACATCAACTCAAAGTTCATGGAAATCACATACACATAGTCAAAATACACATCAAAACCTCTAACCTAAAAAATCAAGTACAAACCGTGACTAATCATAGGAAATCATACAATTTATACTCACTCAAACATCACTAAATCGTAAGATCACAACATGCAAGAGACCCAACAAAAGAAATCAAGCTTTCATGCACAACAACATTGAACCGTGGCTAATATAAAAGAAATCGTCAAACACATCATAGATCACAACATGCAAGAAATCAAACAAAAGAGGAACGAGCTCATGCTCACAATAACAACAAAACCGTGGCCAACTTTAAGGAAAAGTTCAACTAATTTCAAAGACTCTTCACATTAAGATTTAAACAAGCATACATATTATGGCTTAGGCATAGATCTAAACATGCATGTAAACAAAATGTTAGATCTTTGAAAAATATTTTATGAAACTAAAAATCAATTTCTTTTCAAAGCACTCTTAAGAAATCAAAGAGGAAAACTTAAGATCATGAGGAAAAACATTTTTCTTAACAAAACTTCAAGATCAAATGCAAAGATTAACATGCATGGCATCAAAAACACTAGATCAAACACAAAAGCAAACATGCATCAACATAATTTCAAGAAAAATCAAAATTTAGAAAGAAAGAATGAAAGGAACAAGAATCAAAGGTTTAAAACTTTTTAAATTATGGAATAACACTCTTACTTAGTTAAAAACCTTAGGAATCAAGTCCAAAACCTTGGGTTTTCCCTTCTAGTCCTTATGGTTTCCTCCCTCTCCTCACGATTCACCACTCCTCTTCTTAGTCCATGGTCTTTCCCTTTCTCTCCTTCACTAGCTAGGCTTGATTTATAAAGAGTTTGGTGTTGAAGTTTGGGTTCCTCGTCCTCTTCTCTTCTAATTCGGTCTCTCTTTCTTTTTCTATTTCTCACCAAGAGTTTGATGATTCTCTTGGTGTCATGTGTTTGGTTTAGGAAGAAATGGAAGAAAGTATGTGTGTTGATGAATGAAAGAAGAAGAATTCACTCACTCACTCACGGTTTTAGGGTGTTGTGAGTTGAAGTTGTTTGTGTTGGTATTGTTGTTGTCCTGTTTAGAATGAGGAAATGAAGAAGAGAAAAATGAACTCACTCACTCACGGTTTGGTCCCTTTTCTTTAGTCTTCCTCTACTTTTCTTATTTGCCAAGAAGGGTTTGCATGGAGGGCTAGGTTGCAATACTTGGGGACTAAATAGCAAAACTTGGAGGCCAAGTCTTGCTCTAAAGTTCCCCTCGGCTCCTCTTCTTCTCCTTCCTATTCCTTCACTTTTTCCTCCTTATGTCATCCTTGGTCATCTTGGTGATGTCATAGGCTTGACTTTAGGGAAGGCAACTTGGTGACTAAGCCAAGCTACATGGTGGCTAAGCAAGGCACATGGCCATTCGGCCATAGAGTGGTTTAGAGAGGATTAGGTTAGTTTAATTAGGTTTAGGGCATCATTTAAGGTTTAATCGTGATTAGGGTAGGATTAGGACAAATTAATCTAGGTTTAGTCCACTAATCCTCGGAGATTAGGGCTTAATCAAAGATTAAGGGCTAATCAAAAACTTAATCATAGGTTTAAGGAAATTAATTCTAGGTTAGCTCACTAACCTTGAGAATTTAGGGTTTACGAGGATGGTTAAGCTCTTAATCAAGGGTTAAGAACTCAATTAAAGAATAATCCACGATTTGGATACTAATTAGGGTTTTCTAGAATGGATTCTAGATCAAGGTGATTTGGACTTTGATTTCTTTTAGAAAATAATCTTTGTTGAAATCATATGAATCAATAAAACAACCATAAACAATCACACACACAAAATCGCAACACAAGTAAATAAAGTTTTCAAAGCATAGAAACCCATCAAAACTCTTTTAAATCAATTCTTTAATCAGTTATGTTAAAGTAATTTCTTGATTTGGGACTTGTAGAAGTGAGTCAAAAGGGCAGATGTTACGGGGTGTTGCATTCTCCCCAACTTAAGCATTTCTCGTCCCCGAGAAATACACTGTGGATCTGTAGCTGAGCACAAAATCATCTCGAAAAGATTTTCCTCTGACTTCGTAGTCATATTCCTTTTTCACTGATCTAATTTGCTTTGCCGTACTCCTCGTTTGTGGGTTTCAGATGAGGAAGTTCCACTCGTACCATCCGTTGCGTGTCAATTTGGGTTAAGTCCATCGGACTAACCGAAGAAGGTGTCGCTTCCTTAGCTGATCGTCGTCACGGAAAGTCCAACCATAGGTACGGACTTAGGGGAAAAAGCAGGCAAACAAAAAGGCATACATCTCCAAAAACACAGGATTTCACTTGAAATCCTCAGACATTCACTATTTTCTATAACTTAGGTTCTTACTAATTCATGACAACCACTCTTTCTACAGCTCTCCTTGTATCTCTAATGTTTCCGTCTATCATTTTTCTAACTTAAGGGGGTTCTACTACAACTCGGGTCCGCTTACTTCCTCTGACAAACTTCGCTTTCTCCTTAGATTTAGTTTAGTCATTAATCCAGCCTATCAGTTTTACTATCTAAACCTCTGGTTAGGGTGTAGGTCAATTCTAATTCTCAGGCTTTCCCCCAAACCTCATCTATTAATCAATAACAAACAGTTCTTCTTTTTCCTTGTGACTCCCCAACTTAGATCAAACTTATAACTAAATCAACTATGACCTTACATCCTTACTTAATTTAGGCCATTTACCTTTTCTTGATCGTTTAGGCCTAAACCATTTGGGTAACAGTGGCACTTCTGATGCCACAATTAGGACTAATGAGTCGTTAAATAAGTTCGATAAGGCTACGGTTTAATAAGGATTCATGAAGGAAGGGTTCAAATCTTAACAACAAGGACTGTCTTGTTGAAGCACTTCATCAAACAGGGGATTTAAGAATAGCAGCATATCTTCCTCAAAATACTGTCTACATCTTCGGACAAGGGCGCGCCTAGGTTAACAAACTGAGGTTTATCAATCACTGATGAGACATCTAAGTTAAGGGGGGTCTCAGTCTGTTCACTTATATTTGATCTATGGTCCTTGAACTAGAGGATATGTTCCTTAGACTAACTCGGTCAACCCGTATGCCACTAACAGAATATCTTATCCCCAATAGGTGAGAACCTAACCCTACGTTCCTACCCCTACACTAGCAAGCACACACATGGAGTCACACAAGCAAAGCATGTAAGCCCATGCTTAAGGCCACTAAGGATTACCATAGCTCTGATACCATTCTGTAACAGCCCGATTTTCGTGAACCAGAACTATTTACTTTTATTTATCAAGGTTGCAAAAATTGAGGCCAGATTTTTTTCTTTTTTTTTTTTGAAAAAAAACATGGCTGATACTAAAACCTTTCCTTTCCCAAACATTTGTTCCACAAAAGATCTTGGTTTCAAATTATCTTGACGGTTTTCCAAAAACTTGACGTGCATTTTCCTTGCATAAAGAGGTGCTCCACAAGTCAAATAAAACTTAGCTCAATTACAGAATGGCTCATAACATCGGTAATCCTTAACTTCACAATTTCATAACAACCTAAGCTACTATGCTATCCTTCAACTTTCCTATTGAACGCAAGTGGGTGTAGCTCCTTCTCCTTCTTGCGTCCTTTCCTCGCCTTTGAGGACGATGCCGCTTGTGTAGTCGAATCCTCATTATTGTAAAATTTTTGCGCCACGCCTCTTATCGTAGTGAAATTCTTCTGCTCCTCGTATCGGACCTTCTCCTCATAGCTTTGAAACCCTCGTATATTGACTTGCCCCAAATGGGACTCCAGATTAGCTCCACTCAATTGATGCTCCGGGTCGGGAATCACGATCTCCGTGTAACCCGTCCACGCCCATCCTTGTGGGGTGTTCTTCCATCCTCTTCCATACTTGTTCCACATAGCGATGTCCATGCCGTAATCCATCTGCCGTTGCGATATCAGCAGCACCGATAGAACAACGAACAGGAGAGAGTAAGCGATCCGAACGACGAATCGTCGACGGCGTGGAATTACAATAGGCAAGATAGAAGGACCATACAACACACAGAGTATACACACAACAAGCAAGTACATTATCATCATTATTTCGCTTTATAATTATTATCATTTTCATCTTGTTATTATCTTTCCATTACCTTCTCTTCTTATGAACATTCTTTAATTCTCTTTCATTCTTTCTCTTTTCCATAAACATTATTCTCTTTTATTCCAAACCTTTCATCTCACAACCGTTTATGATGGGGAAGTTTTTTTTAAGAACATTCCTCGAGTCACTCCTTTCGATTTTCATCTATCACTCACGTCTACATCTCCTCCGTCATCCATCCAACCTAGTCGGAAGCCAACAGGAGTACAGGACCTTTACCATGCAAGCATGACAGCTGTCTCATCAATGGCTCCAAGCCAGGAGGTCTCAGCCTCAAACATATCATATAATCAAAAGACATTTCCCCGTTCCAGTCCCTCTCCACTGTTGTAGACTTGCATCGAGGGGGCGACAGTATGTTTCTGGTGGGCCCGCAGAACTTGCCACGGCATTGGACCCAGTCCCCACCACGTTAGTGCGCCACATGTGGAGTTTGTTCTGCCCAGAAACATACTCTAGACTTCTTGACGTTTCACCGTCATCGTCCTCCCCTCCTGCAATCCCCACCTGAGTATCCGTAGATACCCATAGTATCTTCCTCTCCACTACTTCGCACTCTCATACCTTACCGCGTGTGTCTTTTAAGTCTTTTATCTTTTTAATTATCCTATGGTCGGCCCGTCCTTCTTGCAACCCTTCAACGAGTCCCGACCACTACTTGGCACAGCCTTACTCTCATCATATCTCACATAGCACAGAGCTGGGATCACATCACAAACTCACGTTTCCAACTTATTCAATGTTTCCCACTTCCCATAATCATCTCAAATTAAAATCTTTCCTTAAAACCATATTCTCAGACCATCTCAAACAACATTTACAACTTCCACCAAATATCCTTTCGCAAGAACTTTCACAAGGTTCCCCTTTTTCCTCGAATCATATCTTTGGGTGAGTGTTAATGGAGGAGCAAGCTCAACTCCACTAAGCTTCTTCCCAAAAATGTGAACGAGGTAATCACATCTCACTATTCCCAGCTCTGGCTCGTTCTCAACGTTACCATTTTATTCATTCCTCAATCTCAACTCTTTCTTCCTTTCCTATTATTTTCCTTAGCTTATTTCCTTTGTTTTCATTTCTCATTCAGGACGTAACAGACGTTCGTCAATAATCTACTCATCATAATTCACAACAGTAAGCATTATCAAACATAATTAAATAAAAGCATGCAAGCAACACACAATATCACGCAATAACAGTGTGGTTTTCGTCACCTTCGTATAAGTGGCCACACAGGGCAAACAATTGCCACTTATACTACTGACTCCAACCACGTAGTCCCGATCTTTAAGATGATGCGGGATGTCCTAATAAATCACCTAAACACCACAGTGTCTTAGGATAGCTTCCCTCTCACCTGTGGTCCAGCTACTGATCCTTGGAGTTCCGAGTGATCGGCTTCCTTCCTCGTCTGCCCGACTCCAACTTCTTCCAAGTCCCAGAAAGTAGATACATGAGCATTAAGTTTTATTTTAATATTATTCTTAGATCATTTTCAAAACAACTTTAAGAAAATCCAAACATTGTCTTTTATTTAAAACCGAAGCATCAAATATTTTACTTAAACTTGTCCAAATTCAAACACTAGTTCTTGTATTTTAAAATCATGAGAAAACAATTGATTAAATCAATTTAGTTAAAAGACCTCTTTGCTGGTCCTTCTTGGACAGCATTGAGTCCAATCCCTAAAACACCGAAAAACAGCACTTTTCAAGCCAACTTTATCTTGAATCAATTACCCATGAAAACTAAACTTTAAAACACTTTGAAAATACTTTTAAATATGGAATATGACTTGGAAAATTCTGGACAGCATCATGTCCCAAGTTTTAAATTCATTTTTCCATTATTTAAAACCACTTAAAATCACGAACATCCAAGAATCATGAAAAAAATCAAATGATTACTTAAATCAACAACTTATCAAATTTAAGCACTTAGAATCATATGTGGGCAGCAAGGTACTCGAGTAAAACACATCATTCAAACACTTTCATTCATTCTAAAATCATTCTTACTTCACTCAAGAATCCTATACAACATGCATTTAATTCACACATCATATAATCACAAGACATCAAGTTAGGTTAAACATAACACGGCTACATATTCGTTTATACACATAGCTTAATCAATCAAAGAAGTCAAGTTTTTAAGCATGAACAAACCAAATCATGCATCATATAAGCATGCAAACATAGTTTCATTGGACTTTCACTTAATCAATTTTCATCTTAGCACAACTTCATCTTAATGTGCCTAAACATGTTGAAACCGTATGCATCATAGCTTCATAATCAACACATAATTTCATGGCACGAACATATACACATTTAAGGAAATTTGACTTCAAGGTTAAGGTCCAAATCGTGACCTTAACTAGGTTTTCCCAAAATGTTTTCAAGGTTTTAAGACTTAAAAACAACCCTAAATCCAACGATTTCATTCAATTTATCAAGCAAGTAAGAATGTAATCTATCATGCATCTCCTACATGAAACCGTGAACATCATATGCCTCTCAACAATTTAGATTCCACATAACATCAACTCAAAGTTCATGGAAATCACATACACATAGTCAAAATACACATCAAAACCTCTAACCTAAAAAATCAAGTACAAACCGTGACTAATCATAGGAAATCATACAATTTATACTCACTCAAACATCACTAAATCGTAAGATCACAACATGCAAGAGACCCAACAAAAGAAATCAAGCTTTCATGCACAACAACATTGAACCGTGGCTAATATAAAAGAAATCGTCAAACACATCATAGATCACAACATGCAAGAAATCAAACAAAAGAGGAACGTGCTCATGCTCACAATAACAACAAAACCGTGGCCAACTTTAAGGAAAAGTTCAACTAATTTCAAAGACTCTTCACATTAAGATTTAAACAAGCATACATATCATGGCTTAGGCATAGATCTAAACATGCATGTAAACGAAATGTTAGATCTTTGAAAAATCTTTTATGAAACTAAAAATCAATTTCTTTTCAAAGCACTCTTAAGAAATCAAAGAGGAAAACTTAAGATCATGAGGAAAAACATTTTTCTTAACAAAACTTCAAGATCAAATGCAAAGATTAACATGCATGGCATCAAAAACACTAGATCAAACACAAAAGCAAACATGCATCAACACATTTTCAAGGAAAATCAAAATTTAGAAAGAAAGAATGAAAGGAACAAGAATCAAAGGTTTAAAACTTTTTAAATTATGGAATAACACTCTTACTTAGTTAAAAACCTTAGGAATCAAGTCCAAAACCTTGGGTTTTCCCTTCTAGTCCTTACGGTTTCCTCCCTCTCCTCACGATTCACCACTCCTCTTCTTAGTCCATGGTCTTTCCCTTTCTCTCCTTCACTAGCTTGGCTTGATTTATAAAGAGTTTGGTGTTGAAGTTTGGGTTCCTCGTCCTCTTCTCTTCTAATTCGGTCTCTCTTTCTTTTTCTATTTCTCACCAAGAGTTTGATGATTCTCTTGGTGTCATGTGTTTGGTTTAGGAAGAAATGGAAGAAAGTATGTGTGTTGATGAATGAAAGAAGAAGAATTCACTCACTCACTCACGGTTTTAGGGTGTTGTGAGTTGAAGTTGTTTGTGTTGGTATTGTTGTTGTCCTGTTTAGAATGAGGAAATGAAGAAGAGAAAAATGAACTCACTCACTCACGGTTTGGTCCCTTTTCTTTAGTCTTCCTCTACTTTTCTTATTTGCCAAGAAGGGTTTGCATGGAGGGCTAGGTTGCAATACTTGGGGACTAAATAGCAAAACTTGGAGGCCAAGTCTTGCTCTAAAGTTCCCCTCGGCTCCTCTTCTTCTCCTTCCTATTCCTTCACTTTTTCCTCCTTATGTCATGCTTGGTCATCTTGGTGATGTCATAGGCTTGACTTTAGGGAAGGCAACTTGGTGACTAAGCCAAGCTACATGGTGGCTAAGCAAGGCACATGGCCATTCGGCCATAGAGTGGTTTAGAGAGGATTAGGTTAGTTTAATTAGGTTTAGGGCATCATTTAAGGTTTAATCGTGATTAGGGTAGGATTAGGACAAATTAATCTAGGTTTAGTCCACTAATCCTCGGAGATTAGGGCTTAATCAAAGATTAAGGGCTAATCAAAAACTTAATCATAGGTTTAAGGAAATTAATTCTAGGTTAGCTCACTAACCTTGAGAATTTAGGGTTTACGAGGGTGGTTAAGCTCTTAATCAAGGGTTAAGAACTCAATTAAAGTATAATCCACGATTTGGATACTAATTAGGGTTTTCTAGAATGGATTCTAGATCAAGGTGATTTGGACTTTGATTTCTTTTAGAAAATAATCTTTCTTGAAATCATATGAATCAATAAAACAACCATAAACAATCACACACACAAAATCGCAACACAAGTAAATAAAGTTTTCAAAGCATAGAAACCCATCAAAACTCTTTTAAATCAATTCTTTAATCAGTTATGTTAAAGTAATTTCTTGATTTGGGACTTGTAGAAGTGAGTCAAAAGGGCAGATGTTACGGGGTGTTACAATTTCTACCCCAATTTGATTCCGGTGATTGAAGAACTCTTCAAAAGCTTCCTTGAACTCCCTTCAAGAAACTCCACCGGGCTAGGAACCTCCTAGTCTTGTGCTTGAGAACCTCTCAAGACTCCAACACCCTAAGCCACTTAGGGTTTGCTTGGGAACAATCCAAGACTTTGAATAATCAAGCTTTTTGTATGTGTATTACTAATCTCACAATGGATTAGCACAAATAAGCACAGCTCAATGTATGAATTGAGGCCTAAAACTCAACTTGGAAGAAAATAACAATATGAGTGAGAAGTTGAGTTTTTGTGAATTAACACTTGAGAAGAGGAATTAATGAAAGCTTGTAATCAATATGCTCTTGTAGTCTTGTTTGTTCTTGCAAAAAATCAAAGAGAATTTTTACAATAATATTCTGAAATGCTCCCTTGGGTTGGATGAGACTCAAGTGCCCTCAATTGGCTTTTGAGTCTCTTCCAACGTTCATTTTTGCTGACTGGACAAAAATACTCGAGTCTTTTATGAAATACTCGAGTCTTTTTGGCCAGTCAACAAGGATCTGGTGCACGAACAAGACTAACGTTCATATTTGCTGACCTGACACAAATACTCGAATGTTTTACAGAATACTCGAGTATATACTCGAGTCTTTCTCAAAATACTCGAGTATTTTGATCAGACATGAGAAAAATTAATTTTCAATTTTATTTTTCTTCTCAAGTATTAATTTTGGTTAATCTCAAACTAATAAACATATTAATTATTTTATTCCTAGAAGAGACTAACTATATCTACCCACTCTCAACCACTCTCAACATAAATTAGAAATTATAATTAAAAATTTGATTGAGAATGAGTGAGCACTTGTCTTCTTTTCTTGACTTCTTGTAGTTGTTGATGTTGCAATATCTTCAAGGCTTGATTTGTTAATTACTTTGTCATCATCAAAATATAATCCACATAATTAGGAGCATTGAATTTATAGGGTCAACTATTAGTCCACTACATAAGCTCCCCAAGCTCGGTTGGGTGATTTGAGCCCTGCCGAGTTGAGGAAATAAGTAAGCTGTTGGCCAATCTTTCGAAAAGGCATGCTTTGCTGAGGAGAAGGGAGATCGGGTCATCTTAGTGCATTGGCTGAGCTGTCCTTTCATTGACACGGAAAGGACCTTTGAGTTTTTCTTAAGGTTCCACGTGCCTTTGAGTTTTTCTTAAGGCTCCACGTGTCCTTTCTACTACCGGGAAACGAAACGTTATGATTTCAAAACTTCAGTACACGCCACATATACATTTGCAAGAGGAGTGGGCTTTTGCTGATTCGGCCCAATTCTTAGATAGTGGAGGGAAACTTCTAAAAGAAAAGTTTAGGAGCGGTTTTCAAAATTCATTTCTGTCAAAATTAGAAACTCGTCAACTTCTTTTCTCTCTCATATTGCCTTCCTAAAGAATCGTTTCACTTTGCCATTGAACAGTAGATTCAAAGATCATCGAAGAGATTCTTGCACCGATTTCACCTTCTTTACTTGTATTAAGCCTATTCCAAGTTCGCTGGTACTTCTATCATCCTCAACTTCTTGATCATTCATCATCAAACAGGTAACGAACATATTCTTCAAACCTTGACTATCTTCTGCTTTCTCCCTTACAAGCTTATGTAATACTGCATGTGTCTGTTCCTGTTGTCTGTTATGAGTATTGCTCTTAGAATCTTCATCATTGCGTTTTAGCACTAGCCATGCACCCCTTTTCTTGATTTTGAACGAATTCTAGGGTTTACTGAAAACCTTGCATTGATCGTCAAGATATCCCTCTTTTTTCTGAAATTCTTTGCCATACTTTGAGCGATCGCCGTAGGGTTTCTTAGGGTAATTTTATTTTTGGTTGTTCCTAATTTCTTAGGGTTTGAACTGAAGCTGTGATAATCATGAGTGAGGATTCTGTAAATTCCGATATACCGAGAGCACATGAGGAAGAGAATCCAAGAAGTTGGATTAAACCAATTGCGACCCATTTCCCACAGGACTTGAAAGAGGCCAGAGAAGGTGTGATACACTATAGGATCGCTGAAAGGGTAGAACAAATGAGGTTAAGGAGGCAACCGAGAGGTATTCAGTGTTTCAATTTGTTTGGGGAAGTTTTGCCCAGGAAGGGAGGTGTTCCCCAATCGATAGTATGCATAAGTATTTGATCAGAAATAATCAAGTTTTTACTGCTTCTGACTCTGCGTGTGCCTCCTTTTCCTCAGGTATGAAGCGAAAGTGCGTTACGAATCCTGAACTCTATCCCCTTCCTCCAGATGCTAATCAGTACGATTGGGTTGATCGAGAGGTTGTAGTCACCCAATCCGAACTTTCAACCGACGAATCTTTGGAACAAACCCGAGCCATTATACTACCTTGTCCTGGAGATCATAGTGGAAAATTGTAATCAGTAAGCCCAGTGGGGCCCAACGAGAGAATTTGCACTCGTATCCCCGAGGGCAGCACTGGTTTTTATTTTTACGAGGAAGTGATAACCCGCTTGGAATTAGGATGACTTTCACCGACTTTGAAATAAAGATTTTGAATACGCTGAGAGTGGCCCCTTCTCAGTTACATCCAAATGCATGGGCCTTCATTCGAGCGTTTCAACAAGTATGCTCAGCAATGGACTGGTCCTGCACCGTACCTACTTTCTTCTACTTATTTGCTCCGCAAGCCAATGCCTTTGAAAAAGGATCCGCCAAACGTCCCTGGGTTTCATTGAAATCGCGAAATGGGTACTCTTTGTTAACCAAGTACTCTGAGTCTTGGAAAACGTTCAAACCTTTTTATTTTAAATACAACTTTGTTGGGAATGGTGTTTCCCGAAGGATTTGACTCCTAGGAACAGTTAGAGGAGTGTACTCCTGATATTTATTCTTCGGAGGTGGTCTTCGGTCCCGATCGTTTCTGTCTTGTCTACCACCAAAACGTTCGTCACGTTTTTGTTTATTCTGTCCTTGAGGGTCAGCTCGTTGCCGATCGTCTCTGAATTTCTGCCCTTTTAAAATTCACACAAATCAAAGCAAGATTTATTCATTATTAAACACACAAAATCATGAAATTATTTCTTATTTTTCCTAACAAAAACCGTGAGCTTGATCTTAGAAAAATTATCAATCTTTAAATTATTGAATCAAACCAAAATATCAATTTCTCACAAAATAAAAGCATGGATTCTAAAGCTTGTCTCCCTAATTTTCTTCAAAAACCGAGACATGCAACAAAAGAAAACATAATTTAAAATTATCATGCATGATCAAGTCTAAAGCTTTTCTAACAAAACATGTAAAAATCATAGATCAACACAAATACTTTCAATTTGTTTTTCAAGAGATCATAAAAATAACTTTTCAAAGCTCAACATCAACATGCATGCACTTAGGTCATGTAGATCAAGTCATAGAATCAAACATAATAGCACAAATAAAAGACAAAAATCATTTTAAATGAAAAGGGACCAAAACCGAGACATACTCTAAGAAAATGTAACATCCTCAACTTAAATATATGATATATGTTAAATTATTCCAAGTTATTATGAGAATTGTTAAGTTTAGGAAGAGATTTTGTGTAGAATATCAAGTTGGATTTGATAGAAAGCCTATGGAAATGACTTTGGGATAGAAAGATCATCAAAATATGACTTTTCCACTAAATAATCGATTACTTGGATGGCCAGTAATCGATTACAAGGCCCCTGGTGAAAACAATAAAAAGTTGCAGCAATTCTAATCGATTATCTCATATGAAGTAATCGATTATTTTGAGCCATAATCGATTATCTTCAGGGCTTTAATCGATTACAAGGCTTCTGGTGGAAAGCCCTAAAATTGTTGCATTGAAGGAATAATCGATTACCAGGTTAAGGTAATCGATTATTTTAAGGTCTGTACAAAAAAAAAGGAAAGAGAGTGCACGTGATGCACTCTCCACCACTCAATTGGAATCTCCCTTTTTGGTTATCAATTTTTAGCCACTCACTTGCCTTCCAAACCAAAATAAAAACACTCACTCTTCTCTTTCTCTCCCTCCATTGTTCGACTTCATCTTCTTCTTCTTGGGGTCCCATTTGATTTCTCCACCTATCAAGCACAAACAAGAGCCCCCACACTCATTTCACCCACAAATCTTGTGATTCTCCTCTTCAAGTAAGTATTAAGTATTGGGTTTCCTCTTTCTCACTCTTAAAATTCGTTCTCCCCTTTCTCTCTCTACAATCCATGGTGGTTTTAGAGTTCTAAGCCATGAAGCTCTATTTCTCTTCAAGCTTTGGCATGGATCATGGCATAAATGATGATCTTTTCCTTTTGTGTCTCTATTCTAGGTTTTGTTTTCATCTTATGGTTGTTGGCTCCTTGGGTGAAAAGAACTCAAGTGCAGAACAAGCTAAATCTCTTTATCTCTAAGAGTTTGAGGTAAGGAGGTTTATGTTACCTTAATCTAGGGGGTAGGTTGTATTATGTGTATATTGGGTGCTAGGAGATGTTTGTTAGTTGATAGGAAACCCTAGGAAACGAAATCTGAAGATTTAAAGATTTACAATTATTTAGTGGTGCGAGGTACCTTCCATAGTGGAGGTGAAGTAACCACCGGCCAAACTGTATGAGGTACCTTCCGGTGTGGAGGTGAAGTACAGTGGTGTGAGGTACCTTCCGGTGTGGAGGTAAAGCACCCATAGGTCCATTGTATGAGGTACCTTCCGGTGTGGAGGTGAAGTACCCACTGGCCAATTTGTATGAGGTACCTTCTTGTGTGGAGGTGAAGTACAATGGTATGAGGTACCTTCCGGTGTGGAGGTGAAGTACCCATAGGCCCCATTGTATGAGGTACCTTCCGGTGTGGAGGTGAAGTACAATGTTAAGAAATAACCTAAAGAATTGAAATGGAATACGAATTATAATAATGTTATAGAACTTAGAATCATGTGGTATGATATATGAAATGGATTAATGGAATATGGGTTGTATATGTCTTTGGTTGGGAGTGTCTAACTTGTGGTATGAACTATAATTGACTACTTGTGTATGGCCTAGTGATTTAGTATAGCATGATAGAAACTGCTTCTCTATTTTATTGTGTAATACTTACCTCCTTACCATTTTTTAGGTACTGAGTCGGAGTTTACACCAGGACCGGCCGAGCAGGATTACTCTCCCTCACAGGGAGAGTAGGGTTATGGGGTTTTAGATGCACACTCACCTAAGCCTCACATATTCTTTTTGTTGTATATGTGATGTTTATATTTTTGAGTGAGGCTTAGGGTGTTTTTATTTTTGGGGTATAGTTTATGAAACTTTTCTTGATCCAAATACTTGGTTTGTGATAAAACTTTGAAAACTGATGTCTTCCGGTTTGAGCCCATGGGGCAATTATATGATGCATATTTTTATACTGTGAGCCCTGCTGGCCACTGTTGTTATGTATTGAATGTGTTAATCAGGTGAACATTTTGGAGAAGTCCGATAAACAAACGAAACTCCGTCCGTTTGACGGTTGATTTTAATAAAATAAGAAGGAATTTTTAAGCCCGTATCTTTAATATAAAGGGAATTAAGGGTAATTAATCCTAGGTGTTACATTTATGGTATCAGAGCAGTTTCTCCTCGGCCTTGGAGTTAAGCAAACTCCACATGATTACTCACCTAGCGAGTAATCAATGCTCATAGTAAAAGCCTAGGAATTTAGTAGTATGATTATAGTATTATGTAAACATTTAGTATTTAAGTCTTATTTGTCTGCTCTCTTTGGCTAAGCAGTATGGCTGGGAGAAGGGCTGCTAACGATTGGCTTGCAGCCATCCTGGAGCATCTGTCACAGATGTAGCAACAGCAGGGAGAGCAGATGGCAGCTGCCGCAGTAGCAGCTGCTATAGCAGCAGCAGCAGCTATGCAACCAGCCCCAGTAGAGGTGGACTGGATGACGAGGTTTCGCAAGAATGATCCACCTCGTTTTGAGGGTGGAAATGACCCTGATGGAGCCCAGAGATGGATCCAGGAGATCGAGAAGATCCTCCGCTCTATCCAACCACCAATGGAGCAACATGTCCGGCTGGCGGAATTTATGTTAACTAATGAAGCTGAGCATTGGTGGGACCAGTAGAGGAGGGGATTGGAGGCGGCCAATCCGGTGGTTTCTTGGGAAGTATTCAAGGGTCTTTTTCTGGGAAAGTATTTCCCTGAGGACGTGAGAAGGGAGAAAGAGATTGCCTTTCTCCAACTGACTCAAGGCTCCATATCAATTGGGGATTATGCTGCTAGATTTGAAGATCTTATCCGATTCTCTGATTATCGGGATGCCAGTGAGCGTGGCAAATGTATCAAGTTTGAGTCGGGGCTCAGGACTGATATTCGCCTCTCTTGCGAATACCACAATATTGATAATCTGGCCCGCTTGGTCAACATGGCGAGCACTTATGAGAAGGGGCTTAAGAGGAAGATGGCAGAAGATAAAAGCAAGACGGTGCAGAAAGGTGGTGGTCCTATAAGGGGCAAGGGAGCGGTGCAGCGACCAGGCCCCAATGCAGGCCCTATGGGGAGTTCACCTGGTCCTATTCCGCCTTGTTCCCACTGTGGTAGGCATCACCGAGGTGTATGTTGGAATTTGGCTTAGAATCAACCAAGTGTCACATGTTTCAAATGTGGGCAACCCGGTCATATTGCAACTAACTGCCCGAAGAATGCTGTGAAGAAAGAGGCCAATGTGACTAGGGCGCAAAGGGTTGGTGACGGCCGCCCACTTCAAAGGGGAAAGGTGTACACTCTTGATGGAGAAGAGGTGACTGAAGCTGATGAGTTGATTCGAGGTATTGGTCTAGTAAATGGTATTCCTTGTGGTATTCTCTTTGATTGTGGAGCTACGCATTCTTTCATTTCTGTCAATTGTATGGAGAGATTAAAACTGTCTGCAGTTGAGATGCCATTTAAGTTATCTGTTTCTACCCCTACTAATTCAGCTGTGGTTACATCATTGATATGCTTGGATTGCCCACTTCGAGTTTTGGAGCGGGAATTCCGAGTGAATTTGTTATGTTTGCCCTTAACCAAGCTGGATATTATTTTAGGCATGGACTGGATGTCCCAGAACCGTGTCCTTCTTGATTGTAGTCAGAAGTCAGTGATTTTCTGTCAAGTTTCGGTGTCGGCTGTAGATGATGAGGAAGCATAAAAAATTGGTAAAATCCCAGTGGTTTGTGAGTTTCCGGATGTTTTTCCTACTGAAATTCCCGGATTACCTCCAGCCAGAGAAGTAGAATTTGGCATCGATCTTATGCCTGGTGCCGGCCCGATATCTAAAGCGCCTTATAGAATGGCCCCTCCATAATTAGAAGAGTTAAAGAAGCAGTTGGAGGAGCTATTAGCTAAAGGATTCATTAGCCAAGTGTTTCCCCGTGGGGAGCTCCTATCCTCTTTGTTAAAAAGAAGGATGGAAGTGTCCGGATGTGCACTGATTACTAGCAGCTAAATGCGGTGACAGTGAAGAATAAGTATCCACTCCCATGCATCGATGATTTGTTGGATCAGCTTCGGGGAGCTGCAGTTTTCTCAAAGATTGACCTCCGATCTGGATATCATCAAATCCGTATCCGAGAGGAGGACATTCCTAAAACTTCTTTTAGATCTCGGTATGGTCATTTCGAATATGTTGTGATGCCATTCGGTCTCACGAATGCTCCTGCCATTTTCATGGACTATATGAACAGAATCTTTAGGCCGTACCTGGACTCATTCGTCATCGTGTTCATCGATGACATTCTCATTTATTCTAAGAGCCCGAAGGAGCATGAAGAGCATTTGAGAACGGTGCTTCAAGTTCTCAAGGACAAGTGTCTCTATGCGAAGTTCTCCAAATGTAGTTTTTGGTTGAATGAGGTGCACTTTCTGGGGCATGTAATTTCTGAGAAGGGTGTTGCAGTGGATCCTTCTAAGGTGGAGGCAGTGCTTAAGTGGGAGAGACCCAAGTCCATTACCGAGATTAGAAGCTTCCTTGGTATGGCTGGGTATTATAGGAGGTTCATTGAGGGGTTTTCGAAGCTAGCCCTTCCTTTGACTACTCTCACGCGGAAAGGTGTTCCGTTTGAATGGTCCCCAGAATGTGAAGATAGCTTCCAGGAGTTGAAAAGGCGATTGACTAGTTCCCCGGTGTTAATTTTGCCGGATCCAACTCAATCCTTTGTGGTTTATTGTGATGCTTCCAAACAAGGGTTGGGTTGTGTGTTGATGTAGCAAGGACAAGTCATAGCCTATGCTTCCAGGCAGTTGAGGCAGCATGAGCAAAACTATCCCACTCATGATCTTGAGTTGGCGGCAGTAGTGTTTGCTTTGAAAATCTGGAGGCATTATCTATATGGTTCAAAGTTCGAAGTCTTCAGCGATCACAAAAGCCTTCGCTATCTCTTCGATCAAAAAGAGTTGAATATGAGACAGAGGAGGTGGATGGAGTTTCTGAAGGACTATGATTTTAGTCTTCAATACCACCCGGGCAAGGCCAATGTAGTGGCTGATGCACTAAGTCGCAAGACTTTGCATGTCAGCAATTTGATGGTGAAAGAGATGCAATTGATCCAGGAATTCAGTGACCTTAATTTGAACATGCAAGTGAAAGAGAAGAGCATTGTTCTAGAAATGTTGCAGGTTACCAATGATTTGATTGAACTTATCAGGGAAAGACAAGCTGGTGATGAGGAGCTACAGAAATTGTTAGAAGGGGCAGCGGGCAATGAAGAGCCCGACTTTGTGAAGGGTTCTGATGGCATTATCCGGTTTAGGGGCCGGATATGTGTTCCTATGGATTTCGAAGTTAGGAGGGATATTCTATGGGAAGCACATCGGACCAAAATGAATTTTCACCCCGGTGCAACGAAGATGTATCAAGATTTGAAGAAGATTTATTGGTGGCCAAAGTTAAAAACTGATGTAGCAGATCATGTATCTCATTGCCTTACTTGCCAGAAGGTTAAGATTGAGCATCAAAAGCCTGGTGGTCTGTTGAGATCACTTGACATCCTGGAGTGGAAGTGGGATAGTATTGCTATGAACTTTGTGACTGGTCTACCAAGGACTGCTGCAGGATGTGATGCAGTTTGGGTGATTGTAGACCGTTTAACAAAGTGTGCCCACTTTATTCTGATTCACAAGAAGTACACTCTGGAGAAGTTGACTCAGTTGTATATCAAGGACATAGTGAAACTACATGGTGTTCCTACCAGTATTGTATCCGATCGTGATCCGATATTTCTGTCTAGATTTTGGCAGAGTCTTCAGGAGGCATTGGGTACTAAGCTGAAATTCAGTACGACTTATCATCCGCAGACAGACGAACAATCTGAGCGTACTATCCAGACACTGGAGGACCTGTTGAGAGCATGTGTTCTTGAGCAGGCTGGTAGTTGGGAGCAGTTACTGCCATTAATGGAGTTTACTTACAATAACAGCTTCCACTCCAGTATCGGTATGGCACCATTTGAGGCTCTCTACGGAAGAAAGTGTAGGACGCCTCTGTGTTGGTTTCAAATAGGTGAGAATCTGTTGACAGGCCCAGAGATTGTGAAAGAAACAACTGAGAAGATCACAATGATCAAGAACAAGATGAAAACTTCCCAGGATCGCCAAAAGAATTATGCTGATAGGCGAAGGAGACCTTTGGAGTTTGAGGTTGGAGATCATGTGTTTTTAAGAGTGTCTCCGGTTACTGGAATCGGCAGAGCAATTAAGTCCAAGAAACTAACTCCGCGGTTTGTTGGACCTTATGAGATATTGGAGAAGGTTGGCCCAGTAGCATATAGGATTGCTTTGCCCCCTCATCTAGCTAGGCTTCATGATGTATTCCATGTCTCCCAGCTAAGGAAATACATACATGATCCTACTCATGTGGTTGCATTAGATGACTTGCCTTTGAAGGAGAATTTGACTTTTGAGGTGTTGCCAGTGAGGATTGAAGACAGACAAGTGAGACAGTTAAGAGGCAAGGAGATTTGCTTGGTGAAAGTCATATGGAGCAGGAACAATGTGGAGGAGGCTACTTGGGAGTTGGAAAGCAAGATCAGACAATCTCATCCACACTTATTCGAGGAAAGCTGAATTTCGAGGACGAAATTCGGGTAAGTGGGAGAGGATTGTAACATCCTCAACTTAAATATATGATATATGTTAAATTATTCCAAGTTATTATGAGAATTGTTATGTTTAGGAAGAGATTTTGTGTAGAATATCAAGTTGGATTTGATAGAAAGCCTATGGAAATGACTTTGGGATAGAAAGATCATCAAAATATGACTTTTCCACTAAATAATCGATTACTTGGATGGTCAGTAATCGATTACAAGGCCCCTGGTGAAAACAATAAAAAGTTGCAGCAATTCTAATCGATTATCTCATATGAAGTAATCGATTATTTTGAGCCATAATCGATTATCTTCAGGGCTTTAATCGATTACAAGGCTTCTGGTGGAAAGCCCTAAAATTGTTGCATTGAAGGAATAATCGATTACCAGGTTAAGGTAATCGATTATTTTAAGGTCTGTACAAAAAAAAAGGAAAGTGAGTGCACGTGATGCACTCTCCACCACTCAATTGGAATCTCCCTTTTTGGTTATCAATTTTTAGCCACTCACTTGCCTTCCAAACCAAAATAAAAACACTCACTCTTCTCTCTCTCTCCCTCCATTGTTCGACTTCATCTTCTTCTTCTTGGGGTCCCATTTGATTTCTCCACCTATCAAGCACAAACAAGAGCCCCCACACCCATTTCACCCACAAATCTTGTGATTCTCCTCTTCAAGTAAGTATTAAGTATTGGGTTTCCTCTTTCTCACTCTTAAAATTCGTTCTCCGATTTCTCTCTCTACAATCCATGGTGGTTTTAGAGTTCTAAGCCATGAAGCTCTATTTCTCTTCAAGCTTTGGCATAGATCATGGCATAAATGATGATCTTTTCCTTTTGTGTCTCTATTCTAGGTTTTGTTTTCATCTTATGGTTGTTGGCTCCTTGGGTGAAAAGAACTCAAGTGTAGAACAAGCTAAATCTCTTTATCTCTAAGAGTTTGAGGTAAGGAGGTTTGTGTTATCTTAATCTAGGTGGTAGGTTGTATTATGTGTATATTGGGTGCTAGGAGATGTTTGTTAGTTGATAGGAAACCCTAGGATAGTCAATAATTTAATAAATTGTGATTTTGCCTTTAAAAATATTAAAATGCGATGTTATGTGCAAAATGTGACTCTGATAATTGATGTGATATTGGTATGTGATGTTATGTGTAACTTGTGATGTTGGTAATTTGATTTAAATGGAGAACATGTGTAAATTATATTGAATCTGTAAGTTATGAATGGTAATAAACATGATGATTTGGAATGAGAAAAGTGACAATTCTAGACAGTGAAAATATAATGGTATGATTGAAATGATGAAATCCATGAGATTGGAAACCAATGAGATAATTTGGAAACGAAATCTGAAGATTTAAAGATTTACAATTATTTAGTGGTGCGAGGTACCTTCCATAGTGGAGGTGAAGTAACCACCGGCCAAACTGTATGAGGTACCTTCCGGTGTGGAGGTGAAGTACAGTGGTGTGAGGTACCTTCCGGTGTGGAGGTGAAGCACCCATAGGTCCATTGTATGAGGTACCTTCCGGTGTGGAGGTGAAGTACAACGGTATGAGGTACCTTCCGGTGTGGAGGTGAAGTACCCACTGGCCAATTTGTATGAGGTACCTTCTTGTGTGGAGGTGAAGTACAATGGTATGAGGTACCTTCCAGGGTGGAGGTGAAGTACCCATAGGCCCCATTGTATGAGGTACCTTCCGGTGTGGAGGTGAAGTACAATGTTAAGAAATAACCTAAAGAATTGAAATGGAATACGAATTATAATAATGTTATAGAACTTAGAATCATGTGGTATGATATCTGAAATGGATTAATGGAATATGGGTTGTATATGTCTTTGGTTGGGAGTGTCTAACTTGTGGTATGAACTATAATTGACTACTTGTGTATGGCCTAGTGATTCAGTATAGCATGATAGAAACTGCTTCTCTATTTTATTGTGTAATACTCACCTCCTTACCATTTTTTAGGTACTGAGTCGGAGTTTACACCAGGACCGGCCGAGCAGGATTACTCTCCCTCACAGGGAGAGTAGGGTTATGGGGTTTTAGATGCACACTCACCTAAGCCTCACATATTCTTTTTGTTGTATATGTGATGTTTATATTTTTGAGTGAGGCTTAGGGTGTTTTTATTTTTGGGGTATAGTTTATGAAACTTTTCTTGATCCAAATACTTGGTTTGTGATAAAACTTTGAAAACTGATATCTTCCGGTTTGAGCCCATGGGGCAATTATATGATGCATATTTTTATACTGTGAGCCCTGCTGGCCACTGTTGTTATGTATTGAATGTGTTAATCAGGTGAACATTTTGGAGAAGTCCGATAAACAAACGAAACTCCGTCCGTTTGACGGTTGATTTTAATAAAATAAGAAGGAATTTTTAAGCCCGTATTTTTAATATAAAGGGAATTAAGGGTAATTAATCCTAGGTGTTACAGAAAATACTAAAGCTTTTGTTTCAAAAATTACATGCAAAGCTTAAAACCAAAACAAAATCAAAGATCAAAACACAAATCAAAGCTTTTCTTAAGATTAAACCAAAAATCAAGACATGCAAGAGTTCAAGACCATATAAATCATCATCAAACAACATGCAAGACCAAAAATTTCAAAAACAAGTTTAGATCACATATTGATTTACCAAATAAACACTTTAACACCTCATGATTCACGGTTCTAAGCCTAAAAATCAAACATGCATGAAGATCTACTCCAAATTCACAAAGATCATAAACAAAACTTTAGATTTAACTTAAAAACATCAAGATCTACCATGAAAAACATCAACCGAATCATCAAACATAAGCTACACATATTACAAATTAATTTGAGTCTTTCAAAAGTCCATGGTTAAGAAAGATCAACACATAAGCGCATAAAAATGAACATGCAAAGATAGAAAGTAAGATTACAAGATTACAAAACAAAAACTAGTTCTACTTCTTCTAAGATCTTCGGTTTATACCAAGAAGAAAGGTCTTCTAGTCTCTTAGCACTTGGATCTTCAAAGGAATTCCTAGATATAAAAGCATACTAACAATCACACACTCATCACACAATAACAATATGGTCATTGTCACCTTCATATAAGTGGCCACACAACACAAGCAATTGCCACTTATACTACTGACTCCGAACCACTTAGTTCTGATCTTTGAGATGATACAGAACGTCCTAATAAATCACCTAACTACCACGTTGTCTTAGGAAAGCTTCTCTCTCACCTGAGATCCAGCTATTTAATGTGTACCGTCTCCTCGCGTCCTTTTGCTGCTGGCTGCCCCAATCTCTTTTCTATATCATTCCTCGTATTACATAAAACACTTTACATTATTGACTCATATAAGAAAATCTCTTCTTAGTTCAATACTGGTCCTTTTCTTAGAATACTTTAACATTTTTCTAATCATTTTGGAAACTTTTTGCATGGCAATTTAAATTATTTACTTTAGCACTTTAATCAATTTTTGAAAACATCGAAAAATCCGCCGTTTTCAATCCGGGTTTTCTTAAATCAGTTTTTCACTTGAAAATTTTACTTTAAATCATATGAAAACATTTTTAAATATAAAAAGCAATTCCAAGTAATTCTGGACAGCAAAGAGTCATTTTATAAAAATCATTTTGATAAAACCCCAAAAACATCGTAAAAACACTTTTTGTTTTAAATAATCCTTTAATTTAAAATCATCATTTAAAAACTCAAGTCTTCTTCATAAAACAAATTTTGGACAGCCACAAACACAATTTAAAAATCTTAAGTAAATCAAACCAAATTTTCTTAAAATCAACTTATTTTAAAACCGTTCACACACAACAACAACAAACAATACTTTAATAATGCATTTAAACAGTTTAATCAACATCAAAGCAATTATGCAACTCACACATTCTTCACAACATAAAACACTTGGGCATGCAAGTATTCATAAACCAATTTGAATCAAGTTTCAAATCAACATATGTATATTTATTTCCTTTACTCTAATCAATCAGCATGCACCTTTTATCTCATGTAATTAAGCTCCCTAAACCTATTTAACTACCTAACCTAATGAGATCAAAAGAAGCAAGTCAAACATCACAATTTAAATCACATGAACCTACTTGGTTTGCTTTAGACATTTAAATTCCATTTTCCTCTTCATGCACAAAATTGTTTACTCTTCTTTTTGCTCCTAACCGAATGCACATAAGCACACACTCACACACATATATTCATTTAAACACAATACTCTTCCAAGATTAATTTAATTTAATGATTTCCTTTATTTATAAATAGAGAACCGATTAGAAGATAAATGTTCACAACATAATTTATTTTAGCACAATTCTTTAAAACATATTCCTTTCTTCTAAGTCATTTCATGGAAAAGGATTCCTAATATAGCTAGCATGAGTAGGCCGAATATCATCATGCATGCACATAAAACATGGATCAATGTAAAGATCATTTTTCAATAACTTGTTTCCTTGTTTTCTTTATAAAAACCGTGAGTTTCACAAGAAATTTGGCAAACAAAATTTAATTTCTTAACACAATAAAGTCAAGAATTATGTCAAAGTCTTTTATCTTCTAAGAGAATCATGCATGCACCTAAAATCTCTAGGTGGGAAAATTTTAAACATGCATGTAAATGAAATGATGATCTAGCATGGTTTCCTATTCTTCCTAGACTTGACCGAATGATGGCATGCAAGAAGGTAAAGTCTTATAATTTTATTTTCACATGCAAACATCTAAATTCATAGAACATATCATGAAAGACTTAAAAGCATCATTTTATTTTTCAAACTATCAACCGAATCATCATTATCACACACACACACAAGATCTTGATTCAAACTCTTTTTATACTAAAAATTATTTTCAAAGCTTGTTAGGCTTATTTTCTTTTGAAAACTGTGACATGCTTACAAGAAATCAAGACTTTACACTCAAATTAGACATGCAAAAGAAGATCAAGGCAAAAACATAAACTTAAACTCAAATCTTCAAATAAACCTTGAAGAATAAGTAAGAAATTAATTTTCCTAAACATAGAAGTAGCATGAAATCACTTAGATCAATCAAGAGCATCAAGACCAAAATTCTCTAATTATGGCCGAATCACTTAGTCCTTGATGGGATGATTTATGAGTTCATTTATCATTAGAAATCCAAGATCAAGGCATAAAAAGGACATGCAAAGAAGAATAAGAATCATAAGGCTACAAAATCGACATGCAAGGGAAAATCAATACAAAACATGAATTTCAAACACAACTTTAAACAAAACCGTGATGAAGAACAACAACAAGTGAAAGATCAAAACTTTTCAACATCAACATTCAAGATCAAAGCATAAAAATAACATGCAAGACACTTAGACCTCAAGATCATTCACAAACAATTACATGCATCACAAAATTAAACAAAGTCCATTAGAGAGTCCTTTACAACACAAAACGATTTAATTAAAACTCTCTTTCTACCTTAAATTAAAACTCCTAACTTAGATCTTCAAATCTTCTCTTCTCTTCCTTAGGGTTTTGCTTCGGTCTCTCTTCTTCTAGGGTTGATGGGTGGTTCTCTCCTTGATCTTTGAAGAAGGATGTGTGTGGAAGGAAGAAATCAAGGATATTAGATCAAGAAGCTTTGATTTTTCACTCTTCCTCTCCTCTCCTCTCTCACGGCTTCACTCTCTTTCTATAAGGGTATCAAGAGTTTGATGGTGCTCTTGGACTAAGTGTGTTTGTGTTTGTGATGAAGTGAAGAAATGAATCCTAACCCACACTCCTCACACGGTTTTAAGGACAAATGCAAGGGTGTGGAAATTTCCTCTCTTGTCCTTGGCTCAAGGTGTGGACTTAAGGGTAAATGGGTCTAGTCATATTGTTGCATGGGAGGGGTCATGTCGTGGGGTGACAAGGTGGGAGGGAAGTCTTCCTAGGCATCATGACTAGAACCTCCTAACCTCTTCCTATTTTCTATTAAAAATTCATTTTCTTAATACTTAAGGGAATCAATCCTACTTGGTTCTTCTATCCCTATACTTGGCCGAAACTCATACACATTCACACACATACACCTACAATTTATTTTCATGTTCAACACATAGAATGAATCCATGGAATAATGCATACATTTAACACACATATATATATATATATATATCATGCACATACACGCATTATACATATACATACCTTCATTCATTCATCATACACATACTCATATTTCTTTATTTATTTAATCCTCATATAACCCGTCACATATCAAAACCGTGGATACACACACCTAGGGAAATAATTCTTGTTCATCATAAAGTGATTCATGCAGAGATCACAAATATTTTTATAAAAACATCAAGCACATAGACTTTTCCAAAACTCAATTTCTAAATGTAACATCCCTAATTTAATTCCACGCTTAATTAACGAATTAATAGTTTTATAGTATAGAGAATAGGTAGATTAATTGTCTAAAGAATTTTGGGAGCAAGGTGACTAGTAATTTTGAGCACTAGGGAGTGCGTATGGTGCATCGGTAGCAAGAAGTAGAATTATAGAAGTGAAATCGGGGGTTAAATCGGCATCTTAGTTGTTAGAAATCAACCGAAAAGAAAAAATTAGAAATTTATTTTAGGATGCTAAGAAATTAAATTCCACCGTTGGATATGAAGTTTAAGGGGTTAAGAAGCTTGCCAAAAAATTTGGACCCGATCCGACGGTTAACGAAAAAGTTACGGCGAATCGAAGTTTCAAGTTCCTGGTGCACGCCTAGGCGCACCGGTGCACGCCTAGGCGCACCAGGGTGCAAATCGTGCACCAGACCCGTGAAAAAACACCCCATGCGCGCACCAATCTCGCCCAGGCGCGCGCGGAGTGCCAATCCTGTAGCTCTCCCTCACACTAAGGAAACCATCATCATCATCTCTTCTATTTGACCACCCAACATGCACCATCACCTTAGCTCCAAGCTTGGTTAATAGACATGAGCTCCTTCCCTTCCTCCTCCCATCATTGGCGCACCCTCCCTCTCTTTGGGGCACCATCACTTCATCACCATGCCTCTCTTGGATCTACAATCAAGTCAAGCCTTTATCCTAAACTAAGGCACCAAGCTCTAAATCTCTTCCCTTCTTGATTCCATGGAGCCCAAGCAAGCAAGGACCATCATGAAACTCCCTTTCTTTCTCCTCATGGCGGTTATGGCGTCACCGGGGTAGGAGAAACCGAGCCACCAACATACCGACGTTCACCGACACCGACCGAAACCGACTCGGTCTTTGCTCCCGGTCACTAAAATCGATTCTAGGATCACCGCCCCGTCTCGTCGGCGAGTCTCGGCGTTAACCGGTGCGGAGTTTGGAGCCTCGAATTAAGGTTCTTGTTTTTGATTCGTCGGTTGAGGTAAGGGGAGTCTCTTTTTCACACTTTGAGTTAGGGATAGTTAGAGTTTATAATAGGATTTAAGTCTGATAATTAATTTGGGTGGTGGGTGCCAGACTAAGAATTGATTAGAAGTGAAAATAAGCAATTTGGGGTGATGGGTGAATATTCAGATAAAATATTGGAACTGCTATGCTTAATCCTTTTAAACGCATTAAGTAGGAAGTGAAGAACCCTAGGGAGATGATTTATTTTAAAGCACTCTGAGACATACCTGAGTATGTCGACTGGTTTATGTGATGCTGGTATTAATGGATTATGCAACTTAAATGCCAAATATGTATTGATTGAAAATTATGTGTGTTATAATTGTTTAACCAAGAATATTAATGAGAATTTATTAAATAAAATGTTGTACGAAGATACGGAAATTAAACTAAGTTAAAAAGGGGTAGTTGATTAAAATAGAGTATAGAGCAAAGGAATCAAAAGTAAATAGAAATATGAGATGAGGGAGCAAAGAGGTAACTAATAGCTAATAATGAGAATAAAATATAGAGTATATGAACAAGTTAAGAATTAATTAAAAGTAAGAATTACATTAGTAAAGAGGAACACTCAAATAGAAAAAAAAGATAAAAGAAGAGACAAGAAAGTAAAAAGGGTTAAAGAGAATTAAGGAACTAAAAGTAAAAGAGAAAAGACTGAGGTAAATTAATAATGAAATATAATGAGGAACAATGGAAATAAACGAAAAGAGGCTAAGGATGTATGCAGATCATCTGCTTGTGGTTGCATACATCGTAAATAAGATTGTGGATATATGCAGATCATCTGCTTGTGGTTGCATATATCGTAAATAAAAGGTGGGCGTATGCAGATCATCTGCTTGTGGTTGCATACGTTGTAAATAAAAGGTGGGTGTATGCAGATCATCTGCTTGTGGTTGCATACATCGGAAAATGAATTGTGGGTGCATGCAGATCATCTGCTTGTGGTTGCATGCATCGTAAATAGATAATGGGTGTATATAGATCATCTGCTTGTGGTTGTATACATCGTAATTAAGATTGTGGATATATGCAGATCATCTGCTTGTGGTTGCATATATCGTAAATAAAAGGTTGGGGTATGCAGATCATCTGCTTGTGGTTGCATACCTCGTAAATAAATAGAGGTTGTATGCAGATCGTCTGTTTGCGGTTGCATACACAGGAAGGTGTAGATCTCTGATTGAGGTTACACCCAATGGAAAAAGAATTAAGAATGGAAAAGGTAACTAATGATAATAATTATGGAACTACTAAGTATGAATGGCTAATGAAAAGGATGGGATTAATGGAAAATGAATAAGAAGGAATGTAAAAGGAAATGAGAACGGAATGAATTGGTGGATCCCTAACTTGATTTGATTGTCATGCTTGAGTTTATATTATGAGCTTTAAATTATCTTCTGATTCACTGTGTTGTGAAAAGGTCTCACCCTTATGTGGTTAACATTTTAGGTGTGTGAGCAAGGAACTTGGAGATCAGGGTGCTAAGCGGATCAGTCGAAAGAAAGGAACTCAAGTGTATTATATTATATTGTAAATGAAAGCCCCCAACGCTATTTGCGAACTCTGATTTGTAAAATAAAATTTAAAGTCCTATATTTATTTTTAAATGTTTATTGATTATTATTCAATATAAAATCGGGGTGTTACACTAAACTTTGGACATTATTCCAGAAAATCATTTCCTTAAAATCCTTTATTATCTTGAAAACGTGAATTTAAGAAAATCATTTAAGAAAATATTCTTTCAAAAAACTATTCTCAAAAATAAGTTTCTTTAGTGTTTTAAATTAATACGAGGAATTTGCGGGGTGTTACATTCTCCCCAACTTACAGATTTCTCGTCCCCGAGAAATACGTTGTAGATTGGGCAGCAGAGCACAAAAATTCACTCATCATTGTGGCTCTCATGAGAACACTTTCCCTCTGCTTCTTGGTCGCACTCTCTTTTGCTGGTCTATTTCACTTCGCCGTGCTCCTTGCTCGTTGCTTTTAGATGAAGAAGTCTCATTCGCACATCCGCTTGCGTGTCGAGTCGGGTTAAGTCCAACGGACTAACCGAAGAAGATACCGCTGCTTCAACTTGCTGTCGTCACAGAAAGTCCAGCCATAGGTACGGACTTAGGGAAATCAAGCAAACAAACATTCATACATCTCCAAAAGTATAAGGTTCCACCTAAAAATCGTTAAATATATGCTATTCTCTACATCTCGGGTTCCTACTACCTCACAATAATCACTCCTTCTTCAATTCTCCTTCTAACTCTAGGGTTTTGGTCTATCCTTTTTCTAGATTAAGGGGATTTCTATTATAATCTAGGCTCACCTACTTCCTTAAACAATCTCCCTTTTCTCCTTTAATTCACCCTAAGCATTGATCAAACCCATCACCTTTGATCATCTCGTTTTCCAGTTAGGGTATAAGGTAATTCTAATCTTCAAATTTTTCTCAAAATTTCTCTAAGAACCGGAAACATACGCCTCTTTTCCTCCTTGTGACTCCCCAACTTTGATCTAACTTATTACTAAACTCACTATGGTCTTACACTCTTACAACCATTAATCCAACCTTGAGTATTCAAGCCTAATATATTTAGGTAACTATGACACTTCTAATTCCATAATTTAGACTAATGGGTCTTAAACAGGATCGGGAAGACTATTGTTTGATAGAGATTCATGAAGAAAAGGTTTGAATTCTAATAATATTAGCTGTTTTGTTGAAGCAATTCAACAAACACGGGATTCCAGGTAGGATATACCGAATTCTCAAAGGTACTATTTATCCCTAGGAAAAAGGATATGCTAAGGTAAACAATCCTAAGTCTAACAATTACTAATGAAACATCAGAGGTACTAGGTCTTAATCTCAGAATCTATTAAGGATTTTACTCCTTCAAACTGTAGAACCAAAAGGTTCCTTAAACTAACACGGTCGATACTAAGCCACTAACTAGTCTCACATCCTACGGGATGAAGGCTGAACCTAATACTCCTACCCAGATACTAACAAACACACAGAGTCACACACAAGCAAAGCATGTAAGCATGGGCTTAAGGCCACAAAGGATTACCATAAGCTCTGATACCACTTCTGTAACAGCCCGATTTTCGTAAATCAAGATAATTAACTTTTGTTTATTAAAGTTGCCAAAAATGAGGCCAGATTTTTTTTTAAAAAAAACAATGTTGAAGGGTTTGAAACTTTCTTGAAAAGTTATTAATATCCTTCAACCTTCTCTTTCGAAAACCAAGTTGTTACTTAAAACCACAACTCACTCACCTTGCTTTTCGAAAACATTTTATTAAGAAAACACTTTGTTTCAATTTAAATAATTCCAATCGTTTCTTTAAAAGAACTTAAACATGTTTCATAAAAAGTATCCTTACATTCCTTAAAAGTTGGGCATGCTTCAAAATAATTGAAGTACAGCAATAGCTCATCACTTAGGTAATCCTGGTTACAACATACCAACAACCGCTTATCCTAATTCCTCTACTGATCCTCCTTTCTATTGAAGACGATTGGATTCAATCTTCTCTTCTTCTCTGCTGGTGCCTTCGTACCGGAGGATGCTGCTGCCACGTCGGTTGATTCACCTTCGGAAGTTGGTTTAAGCTCTACTTCGAACAGCTTCACGGAGTTCTCCTTGGATCCTTTCCGAGGCAGTGGTTCGGAATTATACCCCACAAAGGATACACTTTCCAAACACGATCTCGTTGTCCTTCCGCCTAGCTTGTGCTCCAGGTCTGCGATCACCAACTGGGTATGTCCCGTCCACACCCATCCATAGCGTGTAGGTTTCCATCCTTTTCCTTCAAGAAGCCATGTAGACACCTCCAAACGATGCTCCATCTGCCCGTTGGAATACCAGAAACACCTATGTGCCAACGAACAGGAGAGAGTAAGCGATCCGGACGGCGTAGCATCGACGGTGTGGAATTACGGTAGGCAAGATAATAGGCCCACACAAACAAGCAATGCAAACACACGACACACATACAGAATCACATGCAAGCATTCTATTATTATCGTTATTATTATCCTTATCATTGTTCCTTAGCTTCCCAAACTTATCGTCATTCCATTACTTTCGTTCATATTCTCTTCATGGAGTTTCACATACTTTTCCATATTGTCCATTCTCAATCTCTCCTCATTATCCACACCTCCTAACGTTTATTTCTTATAATTATGAATCTTTTCTTATCATGTCTTATTGAATTAAAACCATCGATGATCGGGAGAGTTAAAGCATCATCGAGGCACACATTTCCTTCGCAGTTAGCACACACGTCTCGGGTTTACATCTCCTCGGCTATCCATCCGCCTAGTCGGAAGCAAACAGGAGTACAAGACCTTTACCACGCGGGCACGACAGCTGTAACATCCCGAAAATTAATATTAAATAATATAATTTTAGTATATAAATATCTATTTAAGGATAGGATTAAGCCTTAGAAATTGTACAAGGTTAGAAGGGTAGTATGAGCATAGGCCGACCGAGGATGTGAGATTAAGGCCTCGGCCCGATCTCGGCCGAGCTAGATAAGATTGTGTGCTTATGAACCGAGCTGAAAGGGAACCCAACGTGAAACCCATTGTCCAGTCTGGATTAGCCGATCTCAGAGTCCTGTCCGAGAGGGAAGCTCGGACTACTGCTGTTCCTACAAACCGAGCCAACGTATCCTAGCCGACGTACCCGAGCCAACACGTCCTAGCTCCTCCGTGCCAGTTCATGTGGAGCTGTTAACCCTTTGGTTTTCGTACCGTCCGTACGGTACTGTCCTTCACTTTATGTCATTATCACTGCTTTATGTCCTTTTCAATGTACTGTTCATGGCTTCCTAAAGAAGCCAATGAATCCTGTCCACATATCCAAGCTTCCTCAAGAAGCCTCCAATGAGAGCCACACAAATATCTTCCACATTTGAATAAACGAAAATCCCAACACATAACCCATAACACTTCTCACTTTTATTCTTCTCTTTTCCCTACGTCTCTCTCTCTTTCTCTCAAAGTCCAGCAGCCCTAACACTTCTTTCTCCCTCCCTTCCCACGGATATTCCCCCCCTCCAGCAACCAAACCTCAACCGGAGACCCTCCTTCTCTCCATCCCCATTTTAATCTGGAGTCCCTGGGCCGCCGTGAAGTTCGTGTGTAGCGTGGCGTGGTGGTGGCAGCAAGGAGGAAAAGGATTCAAAGGTGTGAAGCTCCAAGATCAAGCATCAAGAAAACCATTCTCAAACTCTCAACTCTTATCTCATACGGTTTGAGGTAAGGAGTGAGTGTTACCTCTGCTTGAGTTTGGGTTTCTAGGGTGTTCATAAAGGGTACTAAGAGTGGGTATTAGATTAGGGAATGGACATAGGTTAATGTTAGAAGAGAAATGGTAAGAAGGGAAAAAGGGGAATTAATGAATGAACTAGAAACATGGATTTTAGGTGAAGATGGAATATCACTAGGGTGGATCGAAAAGATAAACTAATAAGTTACATAATGAGTTAGGTAGACGAGATAGATAATAGGAATAATGGAAATCGGGAATGGGTGCAGGGTTGAGCCGAGATAGATGCAAAGAGGAATAAATTAAAGAGGTGAACTGAGGTGGGCCGAACTAAAAGTAATGGTTAATAAGATAAAGGGAATTAAAGAGAAGTGGTTGTGTGGTCGGGTCATAGCAGACGCGTACTGGGTGCGTGCATTGATCGCGTAAGTCGAGCATTGTGGTGCTCGCAGCTGTAAGACGAGTATTGTGGTACTCGCAGTTATGGACACTCCTTACTCCATAGAATGATCGGCGGTAGTGTTCCTGCTCATAGAAGACGCGTACTGGGTGTGTGCATTGATCGCGTAAGCCGAGCATTATGGTGCTCGCAGCTGTAAGACGGGTATTGTGGTACTCGCAGTTATGGACACTCTAATATCCGACCTAAATGGTGTAAGACATGCACTGGGTGTATGCATCCGAGAAGAGTAAAAGATTGTAAACTATGTGAGTGGAATAATGAGTAATGGTAATCTGAGGTACGAGAATGTAAACCGAGGTATAGCTAGTATTGAGTTAACTGGTTTATGATGTGAGCCGAGCCAGACGAGGATGTGGGTATGCGAACCGAGCTAAATGTTGACATATGCATGAGATATATGGGTTTGATTACTTGTGATTTATTTGCTTTTTGACTACTTGTGTTTGGCTTGGTAGTTCGGTATGTCATCTTAGAAACTGCTTACTTAAGTTCTGTGTAATGCTCACCTCCTTACCATTTTTCAGGTACTGAGCCCGAGCAGACGCAGTCCCCGGCCGAGCAGGATCACTCTCCCTCTCAGGGAGAGTAAGTTATTTAGAGTCAGATAGGTGGATGGGTCTCGGCCAGTTGGGCCGAGCTAGAACATTGTTTTGTATTGGGTCTCGGCCAGTTGGGCCGAGCTAAAACACTGATTGTATTTTGAATGACCGAACTGAATGTACCTAAACTTATACTTTGTGTATTTGATGCATTTAAGTCTTCTGCTTTATTAACTCTGATGTTTTTGTTATTAATGAAAGGAAATATTATTTTGGCAAATATCATATCCATCTTAAAAGAAATTTTAAATCCTAATTTTGGGGTAATTAAGGGTAATTATTTCATAGGGTGTTACATTTTTGGTATCAGAGCAGTTTCTCCTCGGCCTATTGGAGTTGCGAAAGACTCTAGTGGTTACTCACCAAGAGAGTGACAAATAAGTAAAGTCTAGAAGTCTAAGTTAGACAATAGAGCTCATAGATATATATGTTTATATATATACATTTACTTGACTAATCGGAAGTTAATTGGCTTTCTCTCCATGACCAAACAACATGGCTGGGAGACGAGCTGATAACGACCGAATTGCCACTGTGTTGGAAACCCTGGTTCAACTACAGCAGAACCAAGCGCAGGGTCAGTAGAATCAGGCTGAGAACCTCGCTCAAAACATCGCCGCAGCCGCAGCAGATGCAGCTGTAGCCCTTCAGCCCCAACCTCCGGCTCCGGTCGAGATAGACTGGATGAGCCGATTTCGGAAGAACGAACCACCTCGGTTCGAAGGGGGTTACAACCCCGATGGAGCTCAGAGATGGCTCCAGGACATTGAGAAGATCTTCCGATCCCTACAACCGCCCTATGAGTACAGAGTGAGGTTGGCTGAGTTTGTGATGGTTAATGAAGCCGAGCACTGGTGGGAGCAACAGAGCCGAGGACTGGAAGCGGCTAATGAGGCCATCACTTGGGACTTATTCCGAGCTCGCTTCCTCAGAAAGTACTTTCCCGAGGATATAAGGAGAGAGAAGGAGCTCGCTTTTATCAAGCTGGAACAGAGAAACATGAGCGTTGGGGAGTATGCCGCTCAGTTCGAGGATTTGATCCGTTATTCAGGAAGCTATCGAGATGCTGATGAGCGTACCAAGTGCATCAAGTTTGAGTCTGGTCTCCGTGACGACATTCGGCTCGCATTCGAATATCAGAACGTGGCCAATCTCTCGCAACTGGTGAACATGGCTAGCACCTATGAGAAAGGTCTTAAGAGAAAAGCTGATGGAAAGAGAAGCAAGTCGGCACAGAAAGGAGTGGGTCCGATCAGAGGAAAAGGGGCTGTCCAGAGATCTGCCCCATATGTGAATCCCGAACTCCAGAATGTCAACTGCTCCGAGGAGTGGTGGTCAAATGGTGGCTGTTCCTGGCCCGTATCCGATATGCCAACATTGTGGAAGGCAGCACCGGGGGGAATGCTGGAATCTGGATCCGAGCAAAACCAGAGGATCCTGTTTCCGATGTGGCAAGCCTGGCCATTTTGCAGCTCGGTGTACCGAGAATATTGTGAAGGAAGAGGTCAATGTGACCAAGGCTCATCAGACTGGTATTAACCGACCTATGCAGAGAGGCAAAGTTTACACTATGGATGGAGAAGAAGTGACTGATGCTGACGAACTGATCCGAGGTACTTGCCAAGTAAACAGTATTCCTTGTGCCGTACTATTTGACTGTGGAGCCACACATTCTTTCATTTCCCTTGACTGTATGAATAGACTAAAACTATTCCCAGTAGAAATGCCTTACAAACTATCCATTTCTACCCCAACCAATTCTTCTGTAATCACTTCTAAAATGTGTCTAGAGTGTCCTATCCAAGTATTAGGCAAAGAATTTAAAGTCAATTTGATTTGTCTACCCTTAACCAAGCTAGATATTATCCTTGGCATGGACTGGATGTCTCAACACCATGTCTTACTCGATTGCCGAGAAAAGACCGTAATCTTTAGTGGCCCTTCTGTTGCGAAGTTAGAGACAACAGAGGAACCGACCTTAGACCAAATCCCCGGGGTCGGAGAATTCCCTGAGGTTTTCTCGGACGAAATGCCTGGCTTACCGCCGAATAGGGAAGTAGAGTTCAGTATAGACCTCCTTCCGGGAACTGACCCGATCTCAATTGCTCCGTACAGAATGGCGCCTCCCGAGCTAGAAGAGCTTAAGAAACAGCTGGAAGAACTTTTGGCCAAAAAGCTAATCCGACCAAGCGTATCGTCGTGGGGAGCCCCAATCCTGTTTGTGAAAAAGAAAGATGGTAGTCTCAGAATGTGCACTGACTATAGGAAGCTCAACGCGGTAACGGTGAAGAATAAATATCCCCTCCCTCGGATTGATGACTTATTGGACCAACTCAAGGGAGCGTCAGTGTTTTCAAAGATAGATCTCCGATCTGGATATCACCAAATCCGAGTCTGAGAAGAAGACATTCCGAAGACAGCCTTCCGATCAAGGTACGGGCATTTTGAGTACGTGGTTATGCCCTTTGGACTTACCAACGCCCCAGCTATCTTCATGGACTACATGAATAGAATCTTCCGACCTTACCTGGACTCATTTGTGATAGTCTTCATTGACGATATCCTCATCTACTCCCAAAATCCAAGTGAACACGAGCAGCATCTGAGAATGGTGTTACAAGTTTTGAAGGATAAGAATCTCTACGCTAAGCTCTCTAAGTGCAGCTTTTGGCTCAACGAGGTTCATTTCCTCGGACATGTGATATCCGAGCAAGGTGTAGCAGTTGATCCCTCCAAGGTGGAAGTGGTACTTAAGTGGGAGAGACCCAACTCGGTCACTGAGATCAGGAGTTTCCTCGGTCTTGCAGGGTACTACAGAAGATTCATTGAAGGATTCTCTAAACTGGCGCTACCGTTGACCTCGTTAACTAGAAAGGATGCCCCATACCAATGGTCCGAGGTATGTGAACAGAGCTTTCAAGAGCTAAAGAAAAGGTTGACGAGCTCGCCCGTGTTGATTTTACCCGATCCGACCAAAACCTTTGACGTATTTTGTGACGCCTCAAAGCAGGGCCTTGGCTGTGTGCTGATGCAACAAGGAAAAGTGGTGGCGTATGCCTCTCGGCAACTTCGGCAACACGAGCAGAACTACCCTACGCTTGATCTCGAACTGGCAGTTGTGGTGTTTGCCCTTAAGATTTGGAGACACTACCTGTATGGCACGAAATTCGAGGTGTTCAGTGACCACAAGAGTCTCGGCTATCTGTTCGACCAGAAGGAACTCAACATGAGACAGCGCAGATGGGTGGAGTTTTTGAAAGATTATGACTTTAGCTTGCACTATCACCCTGGAAAGGCCAACGTGGTGGCCGACGCACTGAGCAGGAAGAGTCTTCATTTGACCAACATGATGGTCCGAGAGATGCAGTTAATGCAGGAGTTCAGTGACCTTAACCTAGGTATACAGAAAAAGGAAAACAGTGTGGTACTGGAAATGCTGCAAGTAACCAATGATTTCGTGGGTTTCATTAAGGAAAGGCAGGCCGTCGACCTAGAGCTCCAAAAGCTATTAGAAAGAGCCGGAGACAAGGATGAACCTGACTTCACTAAAGGACCTGATGGTCTTGTGCGATTTCGAGGCCGAGTTTGCGTCCCCATGGACTTTGAAGTCCGAAGAGAGTTAATGGAAGAAGCCCACAAGATGAAGATGAGTCTTCATCCAGGTGCCACAAAGATGTACCAAGATTTGAAGAGGTTATTTTGGTGGCCGAAGTTGAAGACCGACGTGGCCGATTATGTGTCTCGGTGCTTGACATGTCAAAAAGCCAAGATCGAGCATCAGAAACCAGGAGGATTACTCAAATCCTTGGAGATTCCACAATGGAAGTGGGATAGCATTTCGGTGGACTTTGTATCAGGTCTACCAAAGACAAGATCAGGGCAGGAAGCCATTTGGGTTGTGGTGGACCGACTTACAAAGTGTGCTCATTTCCTGCCGATCAGCATGAAGTACAGCCTGGAGAAGCTGACGCAACTGTACATAAAGGACATTGTTCGACTCCATGGTGTTCCGAGCAGCATAGTGTCGGACCGTGATCCTCGTTTCTTGTCTCGATTCTGGCAGAGTCTGCAAGAAGCCATGGTTACAAAGTTGAGGTTTAGCACTGCTTATCATCCCCAAACTGACGGAAAATCTGAGCGCACCATTCAGACTCTTGAGGACTTGCTGAGAACATGTGTGCTTGAACAGTCGGAAAGCTGGGAAACACTATTGTCGTTGGTCGAATTCACCTACAACAACAGCTTCCATTCAAGTATCGGAATGGCTCCTTTCGAAGCCTTGTATGGTCGAAAATGCCGAACGCTGCTATGCTGGTTCCAGATAGGTGAAAACTTGTTGATTGGTCCCGACATTGTTCAGGAGACAACTGAGAAGATCCGAATGAGGGAGATCATGTATTTCTTCGGGTATCCCCTATAACGGGTATCGGCCGAGCTATCAAATCAAAGAAGTTGACCCCTAGGTTTGTCGGACCGTACCAGATATCGGAGAAGGTCGGACCAGTAGCGTACAGAATCGCTCTACCTCCGCACTTGTCTAAGCTCCACGATGTGTTCCATGTCTCGCAACTTAGGAGATACATTCACGATCCCTCGCATGTGATAGCAGTGGACGAACTTCCGCTAAGAGACAATCTGACCTTCGAAGTCCTACCAGTCCGAGTTGAAGATAGACAAGTCAGACGACTCAGAGGAAAGGAAATCCCCTTGGTGAAGGTAGTATGGAGTCGAAATGGTGTGGAGGAAGCTACTTGGGAACTCGAGGAGAAGATGAAGCAGTCATATCCGCAACTGTTCAATGCTGACTAAATTTGAGGACGAAATTCCTGTAAGTGGGAGAGGAATGTAACATCCCAAAAATTAATATTAAATAATATAATTTTAGCATATAAATATCTATTTAAGGATAGGATTAAGCCTTAGAAATTGTACAAGGTTAGAAGGGTAGTATGAGCATAGGCCGACCTAGGATGTGAGATTAAGGCCTCGGCCCGATCTCGGCCGAGCTAGATAAGATTGTGTGCTTATGAACCGAGCTGAAAGGGAACCCAACGTGAAACCCATTGTCCAGTCTGGATTAGCCGATCTCAGAGTCCTATCTGAGAGGGAAGCTCGGACTACTGCTGTTCCTACAAACCGAGCCAACGTATCCTAGCCGACGTACCCGAGCCAACACGTCCTAGCTCCTCCGTGCCAGTTCATGTGGAGCTGTTAACCCTTTGGTTTTCGTACCGTCCGTACGGTACTTTCCTTAAATTTATGTCATTATCACTGCTTTATGTCCTTTTCAATGTACTGTTCATGGCTTCCTCAAGAAGCCAATGAATCCTGTCCACATATCCAAGCTTCCTCAAGAAGCCTCCAATGAGAGCCACACAAATATCTTCCACATTTGAATAAAAGAAAATCCCAACACATAACCCATAACACTTCTCACTTTTATTCTTCTCTTTTCCCTACGTCTCTATCTCTTTCTCTCAAAGTCCAGCAGCCCTAACACTTCTTTCTCCCTCCCTTCCCACGGATATTCCCCCCTCCAGCAACCAAACCTCAACCGGAGACCCTCCTTCTCTCCGTCCCCGTTTTAATCTGGAGTCCCTGGGCCGCCATGAAGTTCGTGTGTAGCGTGGTGTGGTGGTGGCAGCAAGGAGGAAAAGGATTCAAAGGTGTGAAGCTCCAAGATCAAGCATCAAGAAAACCATTCACAAACTCTCAACTCTTATCTCACACGGTTTGAGGTAAGGAGTGAGTGTTACCTCTGCTTGAGTTTGGGTTTCTAGGGTGTTCATAAAGGGTACTAAGAGTGGGTATTAGATTAGGGAATGGACATAGGTTAATGTTAGAAGAGAAATGGTAAGAAGGGAAAAAGGGGAATTAATGAATGAACTAGAAACATGGATTTTAGGTGAAGATAGAATATCACTTTTGATTACATGCTATATTTCATATGCTGTATTTTATATGATGGATTGACTAAATGTTTTGTGCATACGGTTGTTGTGGTATAAGTGTTTATGAGCTTTGATATTTGCTATTTGTATCTGTGGCCAAGCCGAGAGACGGTGAGAATGGAGAATGAGAAAAATGGTAACCAGGGTGGATCGAAAAGATAAACTAATAAGTTACATAATGAGTTAGGTAGACGAGATAGATAATAGGAATAATGGAAATCGGGAATGGGTGCAGGGTTGAGCCGAGATAGATGCAAAGAGGAATAAATTAAAGAGGTGAACTGAGGTGGGCCGAACTAAAAGTAATGGTTAATAAGATAAAGGGAATTAAAGAGAAGTGGTTGTGTGGTCGGGTCATAGCAGACGCGTACCGGGTGCGTGCATTGATCGCGTAAGCCGAGCATTGTGGTGCTCGCAGCTGTAAGACGAGCATGGTGGTGCTCGCAGTTATGACACACAAGGTTCCGAGAACGGAATCTGTACGAAGTGTTCCTGGTCTTAGCAAATGCGTACTGGGTGCGTGCATTGATCGCGTAAGCCGAGCATTGTGGTGCTCGCAGCTGTAAGACGAGTATTGTGGTACTCGCAGTTATGGACACTCCTTACTCCATAGAATGATCGGCGGTAGTGTTTCTGGTCATAGCAGACGCGTACTGGGTGCGTGCATTGATCGCGTAAGCTGAGCATTGTGGTGCTCGCAGCTGTAAGACGGGTATTGTGGTACTCGCAGTTATGGACACTCCAATATCCGACCTAAATGGTGTAAGACATGCACTGGGTGTATGCATCCGAGAAGAGTAAAAGATTGTAAACTATGTGAGTGGAATAATGAGTAATGGTAATCCGAGGTAAGAGAATGTAAACCGAGGTATAGCTAGTATTGAGTTAACTGGTTTATGATTTGAGCCGAGCCAGACGAGGATGTGGGTATGCGAACCGAGCTAAATGTTGACATATGCATGAGATATATGGGTTTGATTACTTGTGATTTATTTGCTTTTTGACTACTTGTTTTTGGCTTGGTAGTTCGGTATGTCATCTTAGAAACTGCTTACTTATGTTTTGTGTAATGCTCACCTCCTTACCATTTTTCAAGTACTAAGCCCGAGCAGACGCTGTTCCCGGCCAAGCAGGATCACTCTCCCTCTCAGGGAGAGTAAGTTATTTAGAGTCAGATAGGTGTATTGGGTCTCGGCCAGTTGGGCCGAGCTAAAACACTGATTGTATTTTGAATGACCGAACTGAATGTACCTAAACTTATACTTTGTGTATTTGATGCATTTAAGTCTTCCGCTTTATTAACTCTGATGTTTTTGTTAATAATGAAAGGAAATATTATTTTGGCAAATATCATATCCATCTTAAAAGAAATTTTAAATCCTAATTTTGGGATAATTAAGGGTAATTATTTCATAGGGTGTTACAACAGCTGTCTCACAATGTAATGGTTCCAGACCAGGAGGACCACAACCTCAATTCAATAATATCAATTCATATATATAAAGGCACACTGTCTCATCTCACAGTGGCAATCTCAGATGCCCCGTTCCAGTCCCTCTCACTGTTCTAGATTTGCAATCTAGGGGGTGCCAGTATTGTTCTAGTGTGTAACACCCAGCTTTTATTTAAAAATATTATTCAAAAGGTTTAAAGATTAAAATGGGCAACTTAAAATTTCTTTTCATAAATCAAGTTTACACATGAAATTGGGTATTTCAATTACAATAAGAGTAGCGCAACATAAAATTTTCCTTCTTTCCATAACTTCTGCTCCGACACTCTCTGATCCTCAAGCTCCTCTTCATTCACCTAAAATGTTAACCACATAAGGGTGAGACCTTTTCACAACATAGTGAATTATAAGATAATTAAGAGCACATAATAAAAACTTAAGCATCATAATCAAATCCAGCTATGAATAATAAAATGCTTCACTTTCATTTTCCAAAATCATTTTCCAAAATCATTTTCCTTTCCTTTATTTTATCTTGGTCTCACATTGCCGTAGCTTAAGTGAGCACCAAGCCCTTAGCCTCACATTGTCGTAGCTTAAGTGAGCACCAAGATGTATACTTATATTCTGTCCTTAAATTTACAATTTACTTATATCACCATTGATCTCTAGTCTTTTAGTTTGTACCACTAGGAATTGGTTGCTCCTGCTAGGGCGTTTGTACACCCATTAGGGACTTTATTCACCCATCAGGACTATCACCCACTAGGCCTCACCCGTTAGGACTAATACATATGATTTTATACTCATACTTATCTCTTTCATTAAAATATTCCATTCACAAACTTTAGTATTTTACACATTTTCCATTCTTTTAGTTTTCGTTGAATTGATCATTTTGGGACATTGACTCCTAACGGGGCATTTATACCTAGTGGGGCGTTTTAGCCTGATGGGGAGTTTGGCCCTAATGGGGCATTTGTACACCTAGCAGGAACACCTAGTGTCCCAATGTCCCGATGATCAATTCAACCGTCCTTAACAACACAAACACATTCACCATAAAGCATACAATTCAATTAGCCATCTACATCAAGTATCAAAGATTTACATTCAAACACTTACAATATTCCAATTTTCATACGTTACATAACAACAATTAGTTTACATCATTTAGGTTCCAGTACTATTCATCAATGCAATTTATAAACACATATATTCCAAACTAAGACTAAAACCTTTCTTCAAGCGTCCAAAATAAACAAGTTCATCATTAAATAGTCCATTATTATTAAGCCAAGAAATATCCTTATCAACACTAATCTTCTTACCACCTACTAGCTTGCAATGTTTATCATAACATATTAGTCCTTAATCATAGAACACTCATTTCGCATACATTTCCCTTAAGCATCATCAACCTTGATTAAACGATTATGTTACACTTCTTATTCAAGCATTCAAATATTATCCCTATGTCCATTAGTTATTACTCCACCTCATAGCCAACATTTATTAATTGTTTCATAACTGATTAATTATTCCTAAATATACCCTTTCTAACACAGTCTCAAAGAACATCACAACTATCAACAAACAATATATATTCACAGAATTCAATCGACATACTCAGGTATGTCTCAAAGTGCTTAAATATAAGTCAACTCCCTAGGGTTCTTCACTTCCTACAATTACAACATACATAAAGGGGTTTTTAGCAAATTTATCACATTTAAATTAAATTATTAAATTAAATCAAAATACATTCAATTCTCCATAACCAACTCTAACAGGTGCTATTTTACTACCCACAACCCAATTTAACTACTTAGCCCAAATCCTATTATATACCCCAACTATCCCTAACTCAAAGTGTGGAAAAGAGACTCCCGTTACCTTATAGAGGGAGAGAGCCCACACAAAGCTCCAGGGACTCCAAATCTACTCCGGATCTACCTTGATTCTTATCCTCTTGACCGATCTCCACTCCGTTCTTCAAGATTGGAGGAGAGAGAAAGAAAACCCTTGGAGAGAGAGAGAGGGCCACGAATTGAGAAAGGGCCACCAAGGGAGGAGATGAAGGCAAAGTCATGTGGAAGGAGATGGATCTCATGGGTGAAGGTTTGAAAGGAAGGATTTTGGGTGGTTTGTGGTGGTTTTGTGGGTGTGTGTTGATTGTTGATGGAGATGGGAGTGAAGGAGAGAGAAAGAGCCATGGGGGAAGGATCTAAGCTTGATGATGGAGGAACCAATGGAGATGATGGTGGGAAAGGATTTTGAGCCCCAATCCTCCATGGGAGCTCTAAAATCACGAGGAAGAGGAAGAAAAGAATAGAGGGAGGCGTGAAACAAGAGAGAGAAAAAGAAGGAGAAGATGAGGAAGAGAGAGAGAGAAGGGATCGTGAATGAGATAAGGAGGAGAAGGTGTGGCTGAAATAAGGGATAAGGGGGTGGAAATTACATTTCTGCCCCCAGACTTTATTTTTATTTTCTGCATCAGACCTGAAGTAATCGATTACTTGCAAAGAGTAATCGATTACTTTGCCACGATAATCGATTACTTCCTCCAATTAATCGATTATTTTTGTAGCATCATACAAAAACCAGAGCACTGATAATCGATTAACTGCCCCCAAGTAATCGATTCACATCTGAGATAATCGATTACTTCCTTAAGAGTAATCGATTAAAAATGCCGCAACATCAAAGAGATTCTACCAGAGAGCTAGTAATCGATTATCTCCTACAGAGTAATCGATTACTCTAATGAAAACTCCTATTAAGACAAATTCTAACTCCAAGACACTACCCTTAACTCCTATCCTTGGCTTCCTATGGTTTTTATCATATATTCTAGCTTATGTTTTCCTAATTAACTTGGAATTTAATTTTGGGATGTTACATAGTGCGCATGCAGAACTTACCACGGCATTGGACCCTGTCCCTACCACGTTCGTACGCCACATATGGAGTTCGTTCTGCCAAGAAAAGTACTCTAGACTTCCTGACGTTTCACCGTCATCGTCCTCCCCTAATGCAATCTCCTCCTAAGTATCCGCAGATACTTATTGGTTCCTTCCTCTCCACTACTTCGGGTTTACTCTCTTACCTCACCGCGTTCGCTGTTAATGTGTTTTAGAATCTTTTATCTTTTTAATTAACCTAATGATCGGCTCACCCTTCGTACATCCCTTCAGTGAGTCCCGACCACTAACTTTGCACAATTCTTCTCTCATCAATTCTCACATAGCACAGAGCCGGGACTATCTCAATTGATTCACATCTCATTTCTCAAATCTTCCTTTTTACCATCTTTCTCAAATCTTTAATTTCACAACTTTCTAAAAACCTTATTTCTCAAGTTTTTCTAAAAATATTATTTCCAAAACTTTCACAAAAATCTAATTTTACCAACATTCTCAAAAATATTATTTCAAAGAGATTTTCTCAAAATGTTATTTTGTAACAGCCCGATTTTCGCTTCCGAAAACTCAACTGAATTATTATTATTTTGTTGCAAAAATGAGGCCATTTTTTTTTAAAACATAAGTTCATTAACGATTAACACCACCCTTTCGAAAATCGAGTTGTCACTTTCGAAACTCCCCACTCAAAACATCCTCATTGAAAAGTAAAACTGTTTTCATTTAAAATAAAAACATGAGCCACAAGTACTGGAGTCACACTCCAAAAGTTTTCCAAAAGTAGGCCATCATTACAAAAGAGATTACAAACCAAAATAAAAAGTAGCTGATTACATCTGTAGTACATCACAAGATAATCCTCGACTGGAACTCAGATCCTAGACACACAACATCCATTAGACACAGACAACAGGGAATCACTCTTCAGCGGAACTAGCATCCGTCTCCATATCTTCGCTCGAATCCGCCTCCGCTTCGTGATCGGAATCACTAGCATCCTCTTCCTCCATTGGTTGAGGAATCGCAGCCGCCAAGGGTGCAGGATCACCACCAAACTCGTGATACTCCCTCGGTCCACCATTTTGATAATCACGGAGAGTGACTTGTCCCACGTGCACGTCCATGCTCGCTCCTCGAAGAATATGTCTCGGATCGTCGATCTCCAATCGAGTTTCGCCGCGCTAGATCCAGCCATCAGGGACCATTTCCCATGCTTCTTCCTGAAGAGGCCACATGTGGATTGCTACATGATACGCCATCTACCCGTTGCAATACCGGCGGATGCCAATATGACAACCAGGTAGGAGAGAGTTAGTGTGCCATACACTAACAAGTTGACCGTAAGGTCTCAAGGTAGACTTGTAACACCCTTAATTTATATGCAAAAATAGTGAGTAAAAGTTTATAATTAAAATAGTGTACTTAAAAATTCTTTTTTCCAATTCAAGTTTACAAATAAAATTGGGCATCCATTTACAATACAAGTATGCACAAACATAAAGTTTCCTTCTTTCCAATTCTTCCACTGCGACACTCTGATCCTCAAGCTCCTTGACTTTCACCTAAAATGTTAACCACTAAGGGTGAGACCTTTTCACAACACATTGAATCATAAGATAATAAAAAGACACATAATAATAACTCAAGTATCATAATCAAACCAAGCCATTAATAACAAAATGCTTCCCATTAACAAATATTGGTTACAAACAACTAAGCCAAGTCACTGCTCGATCACTTAAGAATCCTTGTTTTTCTTACTATTTCTTGAAAATTTGACGTGCGACCTCACGATCCATTTGGAATAATTGTGGTTCGGTGCAACATTTTGAAATTCATTTTAAACACTCACATCATTAAACAAACAGTCATAATAATATTTACTCACAAGCATCAAATAAAATTCATTTAAATGAAGCAATCAACGTATAAACATATATACATCTATACTCGTAACAATCTAGTAAAAATTTGGTTCAGACACCTTTCGGTTGAATTAAAACCCCTTTCTTGATTAAATAAACCTTTTTCATTTATAAAAATTTTATTGTTATACTTGGGGCTCAAGTCCAATCGATAGTGACTCCCTACATATCTCTCGTTTAGTATTAAAGTCGTCGGAATCAAATTAGTGGTGGAATCATCTACGAGTTCAACAGAAATGTTTTTGTTGTTATTATGGATTCTAGTCTAACCGATGCAAACTAAGTCACCCGGATAGATTAGAATCGAGGCAATAAATTATTTTGATCCCCATGGTTCCACTTCAAATTTTTGTCCGCTTACTTTAACGCTACACGATTCCACATATAGACATATTTCGAGAACCTCTTGATTGAATTCAAACCGCCCCCCATATTGGGCAAAAAGTTTGTTTTTATTCATAACTCAAATTGATATGATTCAGCGGTTTAAATCCGATCGATCAATACTCTTTCCTTGTTTCCCGATTGGTATCACAGTTACTTGAAATTGAGATTAGCTATGGAATTCGACCATTAATTTGATTTAAACATTGTTTTTGGTTCTCTTAGATACTAGTCTAATCGACATGAGTTTATTCACTCGATTGGATTAGTATTCAAGATCATAATTTATTTATTCCATGCGGTTCCATTACTAATCCCTGTTCAATTACTTTGACACCAATTTACTCAACAATCAAACATGAAAATCATAGACAAAAGCACATAGCAAGGCAACAAAACATAAAAGAACCAACACTAAGGTTTCATACATAGGAAATCAGTTACTAATTCACGATGGTGCATAAGCTTCTAGATTTTCGACGACGTCACCTCTCGATAAATGCAACATCAGATTGGCCAGTTCCGACACTACATCCCATCAGTGGTAATAGCCCTCGCCATCCAGTTAAAGTTTATGTACTTCGTTTTGATTAGTAAGGTTTTCCTTTGTAAGAAACTTCAAGTTTTGATTAATTCAAAACTTAAAATTTTCATCCTTAGACAAAATTTAAATTACACCCTTTTTAAGTTTCCTGTTTGCAATTGGGTAAACACTTACAATATGTGATTCCTTGAATCCCTAAGGGATCCACTTAGGTTCCAAAGAATTCACTTTCATTTTCACTTTTATATACAATTTCCTTAATTTTGACAATTATTAGCATTCCCATTTGCAAACATAAACTCATTCCACTAATACAAGACACATCATTTAATCACATATTAGCATTTAGTACCAAACATACTTATCAACCACTTAACATAAAATTTTCCAATTAAAAGGGTCTCACCTCTGGAGAAGAAGCTTGAGATGAGAGTGTTCGCAGCGAGTTCGGGACCACTTTCCCTCAGGTCGGAAAGAAGGAACTGCTCTGATACCATAAATGTAACACCCTTAATTTATATGCAAAAATAGTGAGTAAAAGTTTATAATTAAAATAGTGTACTTAAAAATTCTTTTTTCCAATTCAAGTTTACAAATAAAATTGGGCATCCATTTACAATACAAGTATGCACAAACATAAAGTTTCCTTCTATCCAATTCTTCCACTACGACACTCTGATTCTCAAGCTCCTTGACTTTCACCTAAAATGTTAACCACTAAGGGTGAGACCTTTTCACAACACATTGAATCATAAGATAATAAAAAGGCACATAATAATAACTCAAGTATCATAATCAAACCAAGCCATTAATAACAAAATGCTTCCCATTAACAAATTATTCAGTAATAACACATTTTCCATTTATTCTGAACATCACCTCAAATCAGAGACCAATGAAACAAACTTAATCATCATAATTGGCACCTCACAACAGAGGCCTACAAATTTCCTTATTTAAATTATGTGCCCCTCAGGTCAGAGGTCAGCACCCCTTTTTACTTTATTTCATTTTGTGTCCCTCAAATCAGAGGTCAACACGCATTCAATTTAATTCATTTGTGTCCCTCAGGTCAGAGGTCAACACTCCTTTACTTTAATTCATTTTGTGTCCCTCAGGTCAGAGGTCAACACATTAACATTCATTTCATCTTGTGTCCCTCAGGTCAGAGGTCAACAATCCTTTACTTTAATTCATTTTGTGTCCCTCAGGTCAGAGGTCAACACTCCTTTACTTTAATTCATTTTGTGTCCCTCAGGTCAGAGGTCAACACATTAACATTCATTTCATCTTGTGTCCCTCAGGTCAGAGGTCAACACTCCTTTACTTTAATTCATTTTGGGCCCCTCATAACAGAGGTCAGCAAATTCATCACTTTCCATTAATCGTCACCTTAAATCAGAGGTCAACGCACTTATTACATTTTCGTTACACATTACCTCAAATCAGAGGCATAAACATACTTTAATCTTATTACTCAAACCACTTAGCACATATAATCACAATTACACTTACACACCTTTCCCATTCATTCTTTATCCATACTCATTCCCTATATCAATTATCAAATCTTTCCATTAATCGTTACCTCAAATCAGAGGTCAACGCATAAATTTCACATTCACACATAATCACAATTCCACCAATATTCACAAATATACATACTTATCATCCCTTCCTAATCATCACATAACATTATAGCACAAGTAATCATAACCATTTACCGAGTATTCACATATCAATTCACCTTCGAAAATTAGCATTTATAACAATTATCCAGCCTTGCCATACATGTAGCATCACATTATACTTTTAGTTACACATAGTCATTTTATTTCCATTTATACCTTTGCCAATTCATTCCATAACTATATCATTAAAATTCATTTATAAAACATCATCACTCATGTAGTGGACATAGTAACTTTTATCAGACAACAATTAACATCAATCGATTCGACATACTCAGGTATGCCTCAGAGTACTTTAATATAAGTCAACTCCCTAGGGTTCTTCACTTCCTACATTACCAACATTCATAAGGGATTTTACCAAAATTAAATCAATTAAATATTTAAATTAAAACAAAGATACATTCAACATCCTTAAACCAATTCTATTCCGGTGCTATTTTGCTACCCACAACCCAATTCAACTACTTAACCCAAGCCCTATTATATACCCCAACTATCCCTAACTCAAGGTGTGGAAAAGAGACTCCCCTTACCTGGAAATCCTTGCAATAATGGCCGAGGCACTTTTATAACTGCAACTTACTCCAGGGTCAGGGTCCATAACAACGTGTAGGATTTAAATAGGGACATATGTAAAAACTAATTATAACATTAAAAATATATATAAAATAAACTCATTTTTGTCAAAATAATAAATATATATGATTATACAACAAAAATATATAACTTTTCTCCAAAACATCTCTTTATTTGAAAATATAGGGATAATAAAATATTGACGGATCGTCAAATAAATTAGGTAAATGGATATAGGGAGTTGAGGAAGTTAATTACCTAAGAAGGATTTGAGATTGGACGGTTGAATCTTGAGTTATTAGACCCAGAAATTAGAAAAATCTAAAGTTTTCTACTCCTCTGTCGCTGCTACTTTCCTTCTTCTCGCGACCCCTTCTCACTTCTTAGTTCTTGCCTCATTCTCTCTCTACCGTGTTTTCTCTATATTTCTTTCTTGCTTTTTTTTTCTTTTTGTTTTCTTTCTGCTACGGGCTGGGCAATTGGAACATATATTTGGGTAGTATATTAGAGTGGGGCGGTGGGTAGAGACATATAGGAAAGTATATATATTTTTAACAAGTGGATCAATGTGTGTAGGTACTTTGGATTATAACTAAAAATTTGACGATCCTAAAAATAAAATATATTTAAGTAGAACAATATTGTACTTTTAATTACTCAAAACTAATTGAGAAATAATAAAGTTATCGGTCCCTCTGGATAGCTATTGCGTAAGAAAAATTATCAAAATTCAAAAGTAAATATATTTTCTAAATCTTGATATTAAACTTGACAATATATAATATTTAAAATTTTGAAGTAGAAGATTATTATATATAACTTAAAGCGGTAATATATTAAACCAGTCCAGAAGTTAAAAATAAAACAGCCTCCGAACACTATGAAAATTTACAGGGACGCTCAAAATATTAAATAAACATATTTTTCTAAAGAAACTATTTATAAAAATGCCTCTAAGGTTTGCCGCTTGAGCTCCCTGTCAAAATGTTAATTAAACTAAATAAAAGTACTACTTTATTTTTGGAAAACGTATGATAACAAATTTATACTTATTTTGACTAGAAAACATATTTCAAATATAATTATGAAATCAGAATTTTATTCCGAGACTCAAATATTGAAAACATCATATTAAACCATTTTATTATTTTGCTAGAGCTATTAGAAATAACGGAATGTTACAATTCTCCCCCACTTATTGGAATTTCGTCCCCAAAATTCCGTTCAAAATCCTTAAATGGAGAACCATCCCGGACAAGGGTTTCTTAACTACGATACTCACTTCCTTTGGTTTTACTCCCCCACTTGGAAATCGGCATACCATTCTGCATTAGTACGCCACTAAGCTCTTGCACTTAATGAAGAGTACGAATTTATGGTTTGATTTGGTTAGTCTCGACACGAAGACTCTAACAGGTTTTCTAAGGTTTACTCTCCTTGCGGCTAACATTTCAAGAGTCCCACTAATAGGACTCCCAAAATTCAGGTTTAACTTCCCAAGGAAGTCGGAAATGGTCTCTAAGGTTAACTGGGTCCCCTTCGGAATTCTATAACAGAGGTTGGCAAGGGTACTAATACGTTCTAAACACTAATACCTGCTTGGGTTGATTACAATCAAACTCCAAGCCTACCACTTAAATCCTATACCTAGGCCCTAAACAACCACATTCAACAACCAAACAAACATAAATCATATAATTCTCATACAAGGTTCAAACATTCACAACAACAATCCACGACACACACACTTCACACATAACCATAACTCAACCCTACTTCCTCCTAAGCTAGTCCTAGTCTATCCTGCCTAACTTAGGACTAAAACTTACTTCTACACACACATTCACCACAATCATCACACATTTAAAATCTTTGGTTTGAATAATCACTAAGTACGAGAATTTAAAATTTAGGAAAAAGATCCCATACTGGTGAAACACTTGGAAAAATTTAGTTTTGTTCATCTTCAAAAGTTGAAATAGTTACATTCCTTTTGACTTCAAGTTTGAAAATTGAGTTTCATTCTAAATTGATTTGAGTCGTATAGGAAGGGTTCATATTTAATCGATGTGTGACTTGGTTACAAACAACTAAGCCAAGTCACTACTCGATCACTTAAGAATCCTTGTTTTTCTTACTATTTCTTGAAAATTTGACGTGCGACCTCACGATCCATTTGAAATAATTGTGGTTCGATGCAACATTTTGAAATTCATTTTAAACACTCACATCATTAAACAAACAGTCATAATAATATTTGTAGTGTCCTAGACACAATGTTCAGAGTATATCCCTAGCTCAAGGGTATGGAAGACCTAAGAGCTAGAAAACGGTCTGATGTTACTGTGTGATTTTGTTGGTATGCTAGCTATCCAGTGGGGATAACTAGGGTTTCCCTAATCACGAGTGTGTGCTAGTGTATGATTAGGGAGAGAGAACGTACCTGAGCCCCTAGCTGGAGACAGCTATTTATAGGGGGAGCGGTGTTGTACCCTATGGGCCTGTACGGAGGTCCAGTAGGGCTGACGTGTCCCTTTATAGGATAAGGGATGAGTCATTCATCCTTATCCTGTTAGCGGTTAGTCTTATCTGGTTAGCGAGCTAGGCTCACGCGCCCTTAGCTTGGACTTTTTAAGGGAAGAGGTCCCTGTGCTCGGCTCAGAGTCGCTAGGGTGGGTCCTATGGCTTGCGCTCGGCCCAAAGATGTGTGACCTGGCAGAATGAGTATTTTGGTCGGCCAATGAGTATTCTGGTCGGCCAAGGATGTTTTAGGGTAGTCCGAGGGTTGGTCTACCACATAAGCCCCCTAGCTCGGTAAGACTTCTTGAGTCTTGAGCCGAGCTGAGCGTTCTTCGTAGGTGACTTTCAAGGTGCCAAGGGATAGGCTCGGCAGGGGATGATGAGTTCTGGACAGCTCACCCTGCCTCGCTGTCCCATTGACTGACTGAAAGGACGTTTGGATGTCCTTCTCCTGACACGTGCTGCCTTGTGTCAGAGGGGTCATGATGGTGCATGCTGCCTTTTGGGTTTTCGAAATGTTTCTTTCCACTAATTGCGCGCCACGTGGCTTCTCCGTGGCTCGATGCAGGCTTTTGGGCTTTTGTAATTAGGCCCAAATTTTCAAACGTGGGGGGAAGTTACCTCTTGAACTTCAACTACTCCTCTTTCTTTCCTTTTCCATACTTTCCTCCAAAACTTGGACTTCTGACATTCCTCCTCTTTCTGCAATTCGTCTCCTTGGCCTTTTGGATTACAATTTTCTACTCCATCGTTCTTCTGCCAGTTTGTCTTTGAAGCTTTTTGGCTTCTGTCTTGATTCTTCAGTTCGCTCGTGCCAGTTTTCATCCTCAATTCTCAGGTATTTTGCTTTCTGGTTTTGGTTTTGCTTCTGTTCTCTTTTCCTTTTTCTACTGAACTGTTGTTTCCTTAGGTTCTGGGTTTTTGGTTTTTGGTTTCTGTGTTTGCTAATTTTCTGGGTTGGTTTCTGGGAAAGTTAGATTTCATTATGAGTATCAATTGGTTTCAGTATGAGGAGTGGTCTAGGATTCTGGGTTTGAGTGATCTTGAGGATTCTTCCTCTTCATCTTCTTCTTCTTCCGATCTGGAGGTGCTGGACTCCTTACCCTCACCTTTCCGCCATCGCATGGCAGATCCGATGGCGGAGGTACCATTATCAGTAGATTACCCTTGGAATTCCGAGGAGGAGGAAAGTAGGAAACTACTGTATCATGCGGCGGAAGAGCGGGCCCAAGTATCCCGCCGCCCTTCGAACCGTTCCTGGGAGAAACCCTTCTGGGGAAAAGCTGTTAGGGTTAGGGGAAGGTGTAGTAGGCTCGGCTATAGGACTAATAAACCTAGGGTTAGGCTGTTTAAGAATTTTGATTTTATAGACTCTGACGCCGAGTATTCCCTTTCCCCAGGTATGGTTCGACGGTGCGTCTCACATCCTCACGAGTTTCCTGTGCCTCCGAACTCTGGAGATTATGACTGGGTTGACTTGGAGGTGCTCGGTACCCCGTCGGCTTTAGTCAACAGCAATCTAAGTCATATCCGAGCTCACATACTCCCCTGCCCCACAGATGAAGCAGGGACGTCTTATGCAATTAACTCACCTGCAGCCAACGACCGAGTATGTACGGCGATCGCCGCGGATCGCAAAGAGTTTTTCATGTACGAAGAAGTTATTATTCGGCTGGGGGCGAAGATGCCCTTTTCTGACATAGAAATAGAGCTGTTGCGTCGGTTGCGCTTGGCTCCTACCCAACTGCACCCTAGTGGTTGGGCCTTCATTCGGGCCTTTCAAAAGTTTTGTGAAGCTCAAAAGTTGACTTGCTCGCTCCGAGCATTTCTACGGTTGTACATACCGCAAGTGAACGTCTTTGAGAAGGGGCCGTACAAGAGACTGTGGGTGTCGTTGAAAGCGCGCAACGGACATGCCCTTTTTGATAAATTCACAGATTCATGGAAGACTTTCAAGCCTTTATACTTTAAGTATCAGTTCGTCGGAAATGGGGACTGTTGGTTTATGGAGGGTGATCAACCTCGGTTTCCCTTGTCTTGGTCGCCTGATTTTTTTAACCGTAATCCCAAACTTTACCAGTATCAGTATGAAACCGAGCTGTCGGTAGCCGAGAGGATCACCTGTGATATCTTCTTTTCCTACCTTAGGCAGAATGGTCCAGTAGATATCAGGAACATCATTATTTTTTCTCAAGAGCTTATAAAATCCGAGCTTGGTACAAATATGTATTTTTTTAACACTTGGATTTTTGGTTTTGCAGAAAAAATGGCTAAGGAAAACAAGGTTGTTGCTCGCATGAAGGAGCTTGCAAAAGCAAAGGCAACTGCAGGGTCGGTTGGTTCTCGGAGCGGGGACGTTTCTTCGGAAGCCACTCGCTCGGTGACCGTTGCCGAGGCTTGTCCCTCTGAGGTTGAAGTGATGCAAGACGTCCAACCTTCATCGGCTAAAGGGGTGGAAATTGCTACTGGGGTTCCTTTGGTTCAGGTTGTGGGGGAAGAGGAGGATGAGGAGGATCGGGTGCCCCTTGCCAAAAGGGCTAAATTGGATAAAGGCAAAGGCAAGGTTGTGGAGGTGATGAAGACGAAGGTTGCCGACCTTCAAAGGACCAATCTATGGTTTGATATGTCTGACCCAGACGAGGAGAGTGTTTGGGATAAGAAGCTGAAGGAGAAGTTCGTCGGTTTGGTTTATACGCCAAATGATGAAAAAAGGCTGTCGGATCAGACGGCAAGCACCTTAAGGTGCCATTGTGATCTCTTGGGCAGAAACATGCTGAGGGCTGCCAGTTATATGTTTCACCTAAGCAAAAATGCTGAAGATATCAGTGCCACCCTCTCGGCAGCTGAGAAGGAGAAAAGGAAAGCTGCTGCTGCTGAAACTAAAAATCTGCTAAGTCAAGTTAAGCAAAGTGAGGCAAATCTTCAAGCTCTAACAGAAGCAAATGCCGAGCTTCAAAAAAGATTTGATGCTTCTGAGAGAGCTTGGGAGACTGCTCAAAAGGCCCTGGAGGATACGGCGGGAAAGGATGCTGAGAAAGGAAGGTTGCTGCAAGCGGCCCAAGCAAAATTGACTGAAGCTAGGCAAAGGCTTACCGAGCTTGAAGGTGTTGAGGGTCGTTTGACGAGCTCAGAGGTGGAGGTGAATAGGTTGCAAGCGGAACTGGCAAAGGCTTAGGGGGAACTGACCAAAGTTCGTCGGAAGGCCTTAAAGCATAAAGTGCTGGCTCACAAGAACCATTTCAACTGGGATCATTCTGCTGTTGATTCTTTTGTGAATGCTGTGAAACAGTTATTGTTCATGAACCCTGGGATCCGAGTGGTTGGGGCTAGTCCATACTATGGGGTTGATGGTGATCGGATGGTTGATTATTCCCACGATGACACTGAAGTGGATTTGTCAGCACCCAACCTGCTGAACCCCCTTGACTTGGAGCAAGACGACGAAGAAGATTTTGATGGGTCGTCCATTGCTTTGTCCGAGGACGAGGATTAGCTCCTTTGAGATGTATTTTGCTGTGTTATTTTGTAATTTGATCTTGTTTTGAATTTCTTTCAAGTATGAAATGGTCGGCTAGACCTAAACATTTCTTTTTGTAATATTGTGCTGTAAGAAGTGAATCTCATTCTGTTTTTCATGTATTTTATCTCGTTATAAACTGTTGTTTAGATTTCGAATCTCCAACCTTTGGCCAAGGTGGGATCCTCGGTCCTCGGCTTGAGGAAACTGTATCGAGTTTTTGGCCGGACATCTATTAAAGTACTTGCGACTGTTAGTTTATATGTCCTTGTTAGAAGGTCATGTATAAACACCCAAGTTCGCCTCGGTGGCGAGCCGAGGGGAAATGGTTAGTACGTTGACAGTAAGAAGATACGAGAGATAATTGAAACGAAAAACTTCATTAAATTTACTTGATCCGTTTGTAAACAGGAGTCAAATACAAAAAGGGATAACTAAGATCATGTTTAAGATAAATGACAATAATTTTAAATGACAGAATTTTAAATGACAGAATTTTAAATGACAAAATTTCAAATTACAGAATTGTAGCTTTGCAGAAAGTGTTGTGATTCCCACTTAGCTATAGTAGGGCTTAAGCTTGGTAGCATTCCAGGAGTTGTTCAACTGTTGATTGGTTAGTGTTTCTAGTCTGTAGGCCCCCGAGCCGGTCTTCGAGATGACTCGGTAGGGACCTTCCCAATTCCTTGCCAACTTCCCTTCTCTTGAATTTTTCAGACCAATACCAGCTCGCCTAAGGACCAGGTCTCCCACAGCAAAGCTCCTCGGAACCACCCATTTGTTATATTCTCGGGACTGCCTTTCCTTAGCTTTTTTCTCTCGGTCTGAGGCTAGAGATCGGATTTCCTCGCTGAGGGTTAGCTGTTCCTTTAGCAAATCTTCGTTTACCTCTATTGGTCGCTCGGATATACGAAAGGTAGGGATCCGAGTTTCAATAGGTAGCAAGGCCTCACAACCGTAGGTAAGTCGGAATGGGGTTTCTCCTGTTGAGGTGTGTATGGTCGTTCTGATTGACCATAATACCTCGGGAAGGAGGTCAGTGATGAGCATTTTATTTCCCATTTTTCCTTGCATTATTTTACTCCTATTATTGATACTTATTGCCTATTTGACATTGTTTAGCTTGATTTAGTGATTTAGAGTTTATTGGACTAATATTCTGAATATTGTTTAATTTGGGATTATTTAGCCTAATTAATTCTATTTCTATTTTCAGGTCATATTTGGCACAAGGGCTTTTTGGACATTTTGGGAATGAAGATTTAATGTTGGAAGAGAAGATATATGATGAAGTGAAGATTGTAATCTATCTTTAGGATTAGTTGAGATTTAGTTATATCTTTTAAGATTTAGATTTTATCTATAAGATATTTTTAGATTTAATTTAGAGATAAGCTTTCCTTAGGATTTGGGCCCATGATTTAGGCCCGTTTTGTGATTTAAAAAGCCAAATTCGTGTAAACCCTTGGGGAGACCTTCCAATCACGTTTTTTACATTCTCTCTCATAGAGAAGGCTTAGTTTTGCTCTCCAAGCTTGTGGTGGCTGCTAGGGTTTCTCTCTCTTCCCTTTCTACACGTTTTTTGGTATTTTTCTTCATGGAAGGCTAAACTCTTAGGTTAAATCCCTTTGGTAATGTATCACATACTCTTGAGGTTTTATTCTTAATGCTATTTCGTTTTTATTCACTGTTTTCATGCTTATTGATATGTTATGGTTCGCTTAGTTCCATTCTATAGAGATAATCCATGTGTATGAATGCTTAATTTATGCAAACTCGTAAAATCTCCATGCTTTGGCTTTTAATGCTTAATTAGAGGTTTGGGTTTTGGGGTGAGAATTGAATTTTCGCTTAGTATTTAATTCTCACGAGTTGGACAGTGAAGAGGAAAGAAATTGATCTTATGTGACCGATGATAGAGTTGTGAACGCGAGCCAAAGGGGTTTATCCGCTTTTCCTTATCTGTTTCTTCGTTTTGATTTAATTCTGTTTTGATTTCAATTATTCAATATTCAATACAAAAAAACCCCCCTGTTTTCTATGCATACTATGTGTTCGACCTTTTGCTTGATAAGATATTCCTTGGGAGACGACCTAGGAGTCACTTCCTAGTACTATACTTAAACTGTTTTTATTTGTATCGGTACGGCCTCGATCAAATTTGGCGCCGTTGCCGGGGAATATCGGTTCTTGCCAAAGGTCATTAGTAGTTAGTTAGTGTCGTAGTTAGTATAGTTATTATAGTGTGTCGTGTCTGATTTAGGGTCTAGTAGTCAATTCTGATAACCGGTTGAAGTTGCACTGTTTGCTGTTTTGCTATTTTGTTGCAATTAGTGTATTTGATTGATTCTGTGGTTGCTAGTTCACATAGTTGTGGGTGGAATTTTTGCATGAAAATTTATATCCACACTAATTTTATCATATAAAAAGGTTTTGAGGCACCACGATCACTCAGATCATCACTGGTTGTGAGTTCCAGAAAAATTTTCCAAGTTTTAGCAGCACTGTCTTCAAATCGTCGCAACTTTTGACCCGTAACTCGGAATTTGACGAATTTTATATCAAATCGAAGGGAATTTTCTGAATAATTTGATTTTTCTCACTTTGTCAGAAAACTCCTTCGTCTGGATCCTGAAAAAGCCGTTTTACTATTTCTTTTTTATTTTACAAGTTTTATTTTCTTAGTTTTTGGTCTCTGATTTAATTGTTTGACTTGGTTCCCTTTTGAATTTTGTCCTCAAACTTTTTGTGGTATGTTTTCATGATTTTAGGGTGCTGAAAAAAATAAAGAAAAAAATTTTAAAAAATAAAAAATTTTGTTGCCTATTTTGGTCATGTATATTAGTGACAGTTTGCTATGCTTAATGGTGTTCTGTTCCGTACATGACTAGGGGCAACCCAAGCTACTTGCGTCCATATAACCATGAAATTGATAGAACTTATCACAGACTAGTTAGACAAAATAGGAACCAGTCCATAGGTAGTGAGTCTATTGAGTCTTTACATAGTGAGTCTGCTTCTTTTTCTTCTATTTCTATAAATTCTGATTCTTATTCTGATTATTCTGAAAATATGGCTCAACCTCCACCACGTGAGAGGACATTGAGGGAGCTGGCTGCACCTGATTTCACTATTGAAGATTTGTGCATCCAGTATCCCGATGACCCGTATGAGCTAAGGTCTGGACTAATTCATTTGTTGCCCAAGTTTAATGGTCTTGCAGGTGAGGATCCTCATAAACATCTCAAGCAGTTCCATATTGTCTGTGCTACTATGAAACCACATGATGTGCAAGAGGATCATGTTTGTCTTAAGGCATTCCCACACTCCCTAGAGGGGCTAGCCAAGGATTGGTTGTACGATCTGGCCCCTGGTTCTATCACAGTCTGGGATGACCTGAAGAGGGCATTTTTGGAGAAATTCTTCCCTGCATGCAGAACAACAGCAATCCGAAAGGATATATCAGGCATCAGGCAACAAAGTGGAGAAAGTCTCTATGAGTATTGGGAGAGATTCAAGAGTGTGTGCGAGCTGCCCCCACCATCAGATCTCAGAGCAGCTGCTTATTCAATATTTCTATGAAGGTCTCAACCTCATGGAGAGAAACATGCTTGATGCTGCGTGGTGGTGCCCTAGGAGACATGACACCTTTAGAAGCCAGAGTCAAGATTGAGAAGATGGCTTCCAATTGTCAACAATTCCATGCAAGGGGCAACAGCGATGCAATCATAGTGAGAGGAGTGAATGATGTTGGCACAAGTTCTGGTAAGGTTGAGAAGCTTGAACAGAAGATAGATTCACTTACAACTTTGGTCACTCAATTGGCCATCAACCAGAAGAAGTTGTCCCTGCCTGCTAGATTATGTGGCATATGCACATCCGCTGAGCATCCCACAGATGCATGCCCTTCTGTGCAGCAGCAGCCCACGACTGGTGCTGACCAACCTGAGGCATATGCCGCCAACATCTTCAACAGTAGAAACCAGCAGCCACAGAACTTTGATCTCTCTACCAATAGATACAACCCTGGTTGGAGGAACCATCCCAACCTGAGATGGTCTGATCAGCAGCAACCTTCACAGGTTCAATTTCATAACAATTCTAGACCACCATATGTACCTCCTCCAGTCCAGCAACAGAGACAACAACAGGCTAATTCTGCACCACCAGCTCCTAGTACTGAGCAGCAGCCTTCATTGGAAGAGCTGATGAAACAGATGACCATGCAAAATCTCCAATTCCAACAGGAAACTAGAGCATCCATTCAAAGACAAGAGGCCTCCATTCAATCTTTGACCAATCAGATGGGACAGATGGCAACAGCAATCAACACTATGCAATCTCAGAATTCTAACAAGTTGCCATCCCAAACAGTGATCAATCCAAACCAGAATGTGAATGCCATTAGTCTAAGGTCAGGGAAGCAGATTGTCACACCCACACCAAAATCTGACCTCAACAAAGATGATCTAGTTTCAACCAACAAGAAGAGCCAAATGGTCGAGGAGAGTGAGCACACAAGTACCAGAAAATCCCATCCAACTCAGCCTTCCACAAGCACAACACCTGCTGCTGCCCAACAACCACCCCCCATTCCTCTTCCTTTCCCACCAAGGGGGGTGACTCAAAGCAAGAAAATGGAAGAGATTGACAAAGAGATACTTGACACATTCAGGAAGGTGGAAGTCAACATACCCCTTCTTGATGCAATCAAGCAGATTCCAAGGTATGCAAAGTTCTTGAAGGATCTATGCACACACAAACGGAAGCTCAAGGGCAATGAGAGGATCAACATGGGAAGAAATGTCTCTGCTCTTATAGGTAAACCCGTCCCTCATATTCCTGAAAAGTGTAAGGATCCTGGAACTTTCTCTGTGCCTTGTATCATAGGTAATACTAAATTTGAGAATGCTTTGCTAGATTTAGGAGCATCTATTAATGTTATGCCTATGTCTGTTTTCAAATCTCTTTCACTTGGACCCCTTCAACCTACGGGTGTGGTTATTCACTTGGCAAATAGATCTACTGCCTACCCCGCAGGTTTGATAGAGGATGTCCTGGTTCGGGTTGAAGAGCTTATCTTTCCTGCTGATTTTTATATTCTTGATATGGAAGAGGACACCTCTCGTAGTGCTGTCCCTATCATATTAGGGAGACCATTTTTGAAAACAGCCCGAACCAAGATAGATGTGCATGCAGGTACACTTTCCATGGAATTTGATGACAGTGTGGTTCGATTCAATATTTTTGATGCTATGAAACATTTTTCTGATGACCACTCTGTCTTTCATGTTGACTTGATTGATGATCTGATTGATGAGCATGTTCTAGACTTTTTGCATGATTATGATTTGCCATCTTTCACTAGCTCATTTACTTGTTCTGCATGTTCTGATTCCGAAATGTGCACTCCATGCATTGAAATTGACCAGTTTTTAAATTCTGCCACTGCATCTGTTGATTCATATGATATAGATTCAGATCATGCTAACCCCATTTCTGTTTTGCATGAGTCTAATTCACTTGTTCAGGTGCAGGCGGCAGAATCCAATTCTGCTGCTCCTTTAGTTCCATCTGTGATGCAGGCACCTTTATTGGACCTGAAGCCCCTTCCTCCTCATCTCAAATATGCTTACTTGGAGGCTGAGCAGAAACTTCCAGTGATCATCTCTACCTCCCTTTCTGTTGATCAAGAGAAGAAGCTGCTGGATGTGATTAGAGCAAACAAAAGGGCAATAGGATGGACTTTGGCAGACATACCTGGTATTAGCCCCTCCATGTGCATGCATCGGATTTTATTGGAGGATGGGGCTAAACCAGTGAGACAACCCCAGAGACGGTTGAACCCCCAGATTCTTGATGTGGTGAAGAAAGAGGTCACCAAGCTGCTGCAAGCTGGCATTATCTACCCCATTTCAGACAGCACTTGGGTAAGCCCGGTTCAAGTAGTTCCCAAGAAGTCTGGGGTGACAGTTGTCAAAAATGAGAAGGATGAGCTGATTCCCACTAGAGTGCAGAACAGTTGGAGAGTCTGCATTGATTATAGGAAGCTCAACCAGGCGACCCGCAAGGATCACTTTCCTCTTCCCTTCATTGATCAGATGTTGGAGCGCCTGGCAGGTAAATCTCACTATTGCTTCTTAGATGGTTTCTCTGGTTATTTCCAAATCTGTATTGCACCAGAGGACCAACATAAGACTACATTTACCTGTCCTTTTGGTACATTTGCTTATAGGAAGATGCCTTTTGGCCTATGCAATGCTCCTGGCACTTTTCAAAGATGTATGATGAGTATTTTTAATGACTTACTTGAGCATTGCATAGAGGTCTTCATGGATGATTTTAGTGTATATGGTTCCTCTTTTGATGCATGTCTTGATAGTTTGTCTAAGGTGCTTAATAGGTGCATTGAGACTAACCTTGTCTTGAATTTTGAAAAATGTCATTTTATGGTAGAACAAGGCATAGTCTTAGGGCACATTATTTCGCATAAGGGCATAGAGGTTGACCCTGCTAAGCTGCATGTAATATCACATTTGCCTTACCCCTCTTGCGTGCGAGAGGTGCGTTCTTTTCTTGGCCATGCAGGTTTCTATCGCAGGTTTATTCAGAACTTTAGCAAGATAGCCCTTCCACTATCCAACTTGCTTCAAAAGGATACCACATTTGAGTTTGGAGACCAATGCAAGAAGGCATTTGATGAGCTAAAGAGAGCACTCACCACCACTCCCATCATCCAACCACCTGACTGGACTCTCCCATTTGAGCTCATGACCGATGCCTCGAATTATGCTTTGGGAGCAGTTCTCTCCCAAAGGGTTGGTAAGATGTCTCATGTGATTTATTATGCATCTAGGACTTTAGATTCAGCACAAGTTAATTACACCACAACTGAAAAAGAGCTGTTAGCCATTGTCTTTGCACTTGATAAGTTTAGATCATATCTATTAGGTTCTAAGGTTGTGGTGTATACTGATCATGCTGCTCTGAAGTATCTTTTGAAAAAGACAGATTCCAAACCTAGGTTGATTAGATGGATGTTGCTCCTCCAGGAGTTTGATCTTGAGATTCAGGATCGGAGTGGTGCACATAACCTTGTCGCAGACCACTTGAGCAGAATAGAGAGAGAGGAGGATGCATTTCCTATCCGGGATGACTTCTCGGATGAGCAGCTTTTAGTTTTGCATGTTTCACATCCCCCTCCCCTTATTCCTTGGTTTGCTGATATTGTAAATTATATAGTTGCATCTGTTTTTCCACCCTTGGCATCCAAAGCTCAAAGAGACAAATTGAAGAGCGATGCCAAGTATTATGTATGGGATGACCCCTATTTGTGGCGTTTTTGCAGTGATCAGGTCATTCGCAGGTGCATTCCAGACCAGGAGATCCAATCGGTTCTCCAATTTTGCCATGCTTCACCAGTTGGAGGCCACCTTGGCACTCAAAGGACAGCACGAAAGGTGCTGGATTCTGGATTTTATATGCCTACCATCTTCAAGGATGCAAGCAAAATCTGCAGCTCATGTGAGCAATGTCAAAGGGCAGGAGGCACCCTATCTTGGAGGCAACAGATGCCGCAACAACCTATGTTGTTCTGTGAGGTGTTTGATGTCTGGGGTATAGATTTCATGGGCCCCTTTCCTGTTTCTTTTGGTTTTTATTATATCTTACTTGCTGTGGATTATGTATCCAAATGGGTGGAAGCTAAGGCCACCAGGACTAATGATGCTCAGGTTGTTGTAGATTTTGTCAGGACTAATATCCTTTGCAGGTTTGGCATACCTAGAGCCATAGTCAGTGATCAAGGCACACACTTCTGCAATAGATCCATGCAAGCTTTGCTCAAGAAGTATGGGGTTGTGCACAAAGTTTCTACACCATATCACCCCCAAACCAATGGGCAAGCTAAGATTTCAAACAGAGAGATCAAGTGGATTTTGGAGAAGATGGTGAAGCCTAATAGAAAGGATTGGAGCACACGATTGGAGGATGCTCTATGGGCCCATCGGACTGCTTACAAGGCACCCATAGGGATGTCACCTTATCGGGTTGTTTTTGGTAAGGCATGCCACCTGCCTGTGGAGATAGAGCACCATGCATATTGGGCTATGAAGCAATGTAACTTAGCTCTTGATCAAGCGGGTGAGGAGAGGAAGCTGCAGTTGAGTGAGCTAGATGAGATCCGTTTGGAGGCCTATGAGAATTCCAAGTTCTACAAAGAGAAGACCAAGAAGCTCCATGATAGCTCAATTTGCAGAAAGGAGTTCTTGGTTGGTCAAAAAGTGTTGCTCTACAACTCTAGGCTTGGACTCATGAGTGGAAAGCTCCGCTCTAAATGGATTGGACCGTTTGTAGTCACCCAGGTGTTTCCTTATGGCACTGTGGAGATCAAGAGTGAGTCCACAGACAAGAGCTTCAAAGTCAATGGCCACCGACTCAAGCCTTTCCTCACTACCCCTTCTTTGGATGATGCACCTGTGGAGGAGGCCTCATTGGTCGACCCCATTTTTGACCCACCATGATTTCGGGAGTCTTCTTTTCTCCTTCCTTACTTGTCTATATCTGTCTGATTCTGCTATTTGTGTTCCATTGAGGACAATGTGTGATTTAAGTGTGGGGGGAGAGTAGTTTAGGTTGCATATTTTTGCTTTGATTTTTTTTAGGTTTTGCTAAGTTTTGGGCATTTTCTTGCATGTTTTTGCTTCATTTTAGTAGAGTCTTGGTATCTTGTGTCTGAATTCATGCATTTCTGTGTGTAAAGTTGCTTTTGATAATTAAGAGGTGGTAACACTGTGATAGAATTTTCCCTTTTGTGAGGATTTGAGCCTTAATTGTGGGTGGATTGCTATATATGCCACCTAATTTTTCTTTCATGTGTGATTGCACTCTGGATTACTTGCACTCTAGAACTTGACTTGACTCTTGTTGATACTTGATATTCCCATGCACATTTTGAAATGATTTAGGCATTGTTTTTTCTTGAATAAGCCACTAGCCATATGAGCCTACCTTGAATGAATTTATCCTTTGATAGCCCCTTTGAGCCTTTATATCCATTTTCTTTGTTCTTTAGCTCATTACAAGCCTATGACTGAAAAACCATGATTGTCCTAACCTTAGGGAATGTTGGAGCTTTGGAATTGTTTTGGGAATGGGTATTAAGTAAGCGAGGGTGCTTTGTTCTTCATCTCTTGTGAGTTCTGGGTTTTGCCTCTATAGTCGGTGATGTAATTATGGCTTTATCTCATTATGCCATTTTTATTGTTTCTTCTTTTCTTTCGTTCATGAAGTTCTGCAATGTAATGCAATTCAAAAAAAAAAAGAAAAAAAGAAAAAGAAGAAGAAGAAAAAAAATGGAATAAAAGTTTGATTGAGGCATGGAGGATTGGAATTAGAGGTTGTTGTTATGTTTACCATTTCATTCTGGGGTGGATTGTGCTTATTTTTTTTACTTGTTCCCCATTGCTCCTCTATTCCCTGGGTTTTAGCTACATTTCCCATATTTTTATCCTACCTTGTCCTTGGCCCCATTACAACCCTGAAAAGACCTTTTGATCTTAATGTGCATGTGTGTTGATTGTTGATGTTAGAGGCTTGTCAAGCCTATGGTTGTGTTTGTTTTTCATGATGTGCCTTGAGTGTAAACACTGATTAACCTTAAACACTTGAGTGTAAACACTATTGAGTGATCCTTGTGAGTTTCTACCATATTTGTGACTACCCTCTTGATGTCATTGGTTTTCTTTGCATATTTGAAATAATTGGATGATGTTCATGAATGCCTTGATTCTTTGGTCCTTATTTTCTTCGTGTGCTCGATTTTGCCCATTTCTTTGCATTTCCTAGAATTCATTGTGAAGTATGTAATCTCTTAGGTTTGCATTCATTAGTTGTAGTAATCTTGTTGCATGATTCACTTTGGTGCATATTGATTTTTTCGGTCCTAATTCTTAGTTTTGCCCAGGAGTGCAAAAGGATAAGTGTGGGGGTATTTGATGAGCATTTTATTTCCCATTTTTCCTTGCATTATTTTACTCCTATTATTGATACTTGTTGCTTATTTGACATTGTTTAGCTTGATTTAGTGATTTAGAGTTTATTGGACTAATATTCTGAATATTGTTTAATTTGGGATTATTTAGCCTAATTAATTCTATTTCTATTTTCAGGTCATATTTGGCACAAGGGCTTTTTGGACATTTTGGGAATGAAGATTTAATGTTGGAAGAGAAGATATATGATGAAGTGAAGATTGTAATCTATCTTTAGGATTAGTTGAGATTTAGTTATATCTTTTAAGATTTAGATTTTATCTATAAGATATTTTTAGATTTAATTTAGAGATAAGCTTTCCTTAGGATTTGGGCCCATGATTTAGGCCCGTTTTGTGATTTAAAAAGCCAAATTCGTGTAAACCCTGGGGAGAGACCTTCCATTCACGTTTTTTACATTCTCTCTCATAGAGAAGGCTTAGTTTTGCTCTCCAAGCTTGTGGAGGCTGCTAGGGTTTCTCTCTCTTCCCTTTTCTACACGTTTTTGGTATTTTTCTTCATGGAAGGCTAAACTCTTAGGTTAAATCCCTTTGGTAATGTATCACATACTCTTGAGGTTTTATTCTTAATGCTATTTCGTTTTTATTCACTGTTTTCATGCTTATTGATATGTTATGGTTCGCTTAGTTCCATTCTATAGAGATAATCCATGTGTATGAATGCTTAATTTATGCAAACTCGTAAAATCTCCATGCTTTGGCTTTTAATGCTTAATTAGAGGTTTGGGTTTTGGGGTGAGAATTGAATTTTCGCTTAGTATTTAATTCTCACGAGTTGGACAGTGAAGAGGAAAGAAATTGATCTTATGTGACCGATGATAGAGTTGTGAACGCGAGCCAAAGGGGTTTATCCGCTTTTCCTTATCTGTTTCTTCGTTTTGATTTAATTCTGTTTTGATTTCAATTATTCAATATTCAATACAAAAAAACCCCCCTGTTTTCTATGCATACTATGTGTTCGACCTTTTGCTTGATAAGATATTCCTTGGGAGACGACCTAGGAGTCACTTCCTAGTACTATACTTAAACTGTTTTTATTTGTATCGGGTACGGCCTCGATCAGTCATGCATGTATGTGTGCTCATGTGTGTGATACGTGTGTGTGTGAATGCGCATGCCATGATTTCATGTATTTTAGGAATAGGAAGCTTAGAGACCAAGTTAGAGCCATGAGGAACTAAACTAGTAACTAAGTCCTAACTATTAACCAAAGGGTAACTAAACTTAGAAAACCTAGTTCCTTGATTTCCTCCACCATGTCTCCTTAATTTTGATAACCTACACCCATGCAACTCTTTGAGTTGCCAAAACTACCTCTCCCACTTGCACCATAGCCGAATTGATTAAGGGCAAAAGAGGAAAAGTCTCATGCCTTGGTCCTTGTCTATATATGGCCGAATGGGTGTGGAGAATTAGCCACTCCATTCTTCATTTCCACCTTTCACTTTTTCATTTCCTTCACCTCTTCAAACACAATTGTTGAGAGCAAAAATTGAGCTCTCAACACACACAAAAGGAGAGAGAGTGACCGTGAGGAGGAAGAAGAGAGAAGAGGGGAAACCAAGCCCAAAACCCTAGAGTCTTCCTTGAAGAACCAAAGTCCTAGAAGCTAGGAGATCAACCTTGTTTTTGGGTGGGTATTTCGAATAAGCAAGGAGAAGTTGTAATAATGTAGATTTTCTTTTGATTTGTAATTTTCCTTTCTTTTCTTTCTTTGCATGTCTTACTCCATATTGGATCATGAACTTTTAAAGCTTGAAGAAGCTTGTGAACGTCTAACTACCGGATCTCATAACTCGTTTAAGGTTTTCCATGAAAGATCTTAAAGTTTTTCAAAAATAAAATCCTAAAGATCTAAAGGTTTGTTGTGATCTTTGTAAAGTTTTGAGTAAATTCCCTTGTATGATTATTTTTCCTTCTTGAAATTGTGAGTCATAAGGTGTTTAAGAGTTTACTTGATAAATGAATCTTTGCATGTTGATCTTGATGTTTTGTGTACTTGCATGTGTTATTTACACTTGGATCTTGAAATTTTAAGAACAAATGAACTTGTAAACACTAGATCCTAAACTAGGTAATTCGGCCATGTCTAGAAAATTAGGTTGTGATGATTTTTATTTTGTTTTGAGTTCATGCATGTTGGTTTGATGCTTGTTAAAGATGATCTAAGTGATTTAAATGTTTTGATTTTTACTTGGATTTTTCTAAGCTTTGATCTTTGATTCTCTTTTCAAAAAGACTTTGATCTATTGTTTGATCTCGAAAAAGATTTGATTCTTGCCTTGATTTTCCATAGCTTTGATCTTGAAGTCTTGCATGAGATTTTGAACTCAAAAAGTTTTGTTCCTTGGCTTGCATGTCACGGTTTTGAAGAGAAACCAAAGGAAAACAACTTTTTCAAAATGGTTTTTACTTTGATCTAAATCTATGTGTGTTTCAAAGCTAAATATTTCATTTCTTTCTCTTGATTTTGTTGATTAGTTTTCGTTATTTCTCATAAAAAAAAACATCTTGCATGTGTTCTCTTTTTGATTTCCATGATTTCTAAAGAACATGCAAAGGAGAAATGAAAAATGAAAACATGTTTGAAGTGACTAATGGGTCGCGGTTTTGGGGACGAAAAGAGAGTGGTATTTTTCTAAACCATGTGTTTTTATGTGCATGTTTTTGACCTAATATTCTAAGATTTTTGCATGAAGAAAAGTGCACCAAAGACCTTGTTTTTCTAAGATGATGATTCGGCCTATATTAGGTTAGATAGGCTAGATTCTTTTTGCATGTGATTGACTCATTGAAATGATTATGTTTGTGACTTTGTTTTGAGAAAAATTTAATTAAATTGTGTTGTATCTAAATCCTATTCGGTTTTTAATTAAAGATAAGGAAAATAAATAAATTAATTGATTTTGGAAAAGGAAAGTGTTTAAATGAATATATGTGTTAGTATGTGTATTCGGTTGAGAGGGAAAGGAAGAGTAATTGAGATTATTGCATGAGAAAGAAAATAGAATTTAAGTGCTTGAAATTAACTAAGTTGATTCATGTGTTTTAAATTTTTGATCTTCAAATTGTTTCCTTTGATGTCATTCGGCCATGTAGAGAAAATAAATTTAGGGAGCTTAGTTGCATGAAATAAAAGGTACATGTTTGCTTTGTATCTTGTGAGTGGGGGAATGCCTAGGTGTTTTGTGAATAAGTGTTTGATTTATGATTAAGTTAAATGATCCATTTTGTGTTGCTTGTTGTTGTGTGTTAAGTGATATTGGAAAAGTGATTAAATGTGTAATGGATTTTGAAACTAATTGATTTTAAAACAATTTGATTTGATTTATTTGGGATTTCTGGGATTGCGTTTATGGCTGACCAAAGTTTGTTTTATGGTGAAAATTTGAGTTTCAAAGTATTAATTTTAAGTTAAAGAATTGTTTGAGATAAAAAGCATTTTTAAGATAATCTTGGGAGTTTTATTAAAATTATTTTGTAATATAACCCTTTGCTGTCCAGGGTCATTTAAAATTGTTTCTTAACTTTAAAAATGTGTATATATAATTTAAAGAGTGGTTTTCAAATGATAATTGATTTAAGCAAAACCCAGATTAAAAAACGGTGAATTTTTCGGTGTTTTCGAACATGTCTAAGGTGCTGTCCAAGACGGACCAGCAACCAAATAAATTAATCTGAATTATTTTATTAAAAGTTTTCAAATGGTTTTAAAAGTATTTGAAGTGCTAGAAAACATGAGAATTGTTATGATAAAACCATAGTGTTTTAAGTCTTTCGATTAAAAACCGAAGATGTCACGAACTAAGAAAAGATTTTCTTAATACAAGATAATAACGTAAGTGTATTTTATTTAGTACGAGGAAACCTTAAAGACAAGGGATTGGGGCAGCCGACAACAAAAAGGGATTCTAGGAGACGGTACCCACTGCATTACTGGACCTCAGGTGAGAGAGAAGCTTTCCTAAGACACTGTGGTAGTTAGGTGATATATTAGGACGTTCCGTATCATCTCAAAGATCGGAACTAAGTGGTTCGGAGTCAGTAGTATAGTGGCAATTGTCTGTGTTGTGTGGCCACTTATACGAAGGTGACAAAGGCCACAATGTTGTTGTGTGATGAGTGTGTGATTGATAACATGCTTTTATGTTTTTATTTAATTATGTCTGATGATATTTATTGCTGTTAAATTAAATGAGTAATATGTTGATGGACGTTTGTTACGTCCTGAACAAGGAAATAAAAATGAGATGAATGAGTTGTGAAAGTAATAAATTCAAGACACAATGAGAAAAGAATAATGAGTGAGAATAAGATACGTGTTGTAAAAGAAAGAAAAAGTTGAGATTGGGGAAGAATGAAATGATAAGGTTGAGAACGAGCCAGAGCTAGGGAGAATGATGTTGTTGGTTGGATATGAGATGGGATTAAGTGGAGCTAGGCTCCTTTGTTTTCGGTTTTAGTCTGGGACTAGTGTCGAGTTGAGCTTGCTCCTCCATTAGCGCTCAGCAAAGTTGAAATTTTTGAAAAGGTTTTCGAAAAGCAGTTTTTGAAAAGGTTTTCGAAAAGAGATCTTCGAAAAGATTTTGAAAAGAAATTTTGTGGAGGATGGTGAAAGGAAATTTTTAGAAAAAGGATTTGTGAAAAGAAATTCTTTTGAAAATGTTTTTGAAAAGAGGTTTTGAGAAATATTATAAAAACTGTTTTCAGAAAAGTCTTGAAAGGAAATTTTTGTGAAAGGCTTTGGAAGGAGATTTTTATAAACTTTGAGAAGGGGGACTTTTGAGAAAACTTTTGAAAAAGAAAGATTAAGAAGAAAGAGATTTTTATGAAAAGTTTACGAAATGATGTGTTGTGGCGGATTATGAAACAGTGTTTTGAAAAAGTTTGTAAGAAGATTGTTTTGATAAAAGATTTTGAAAGGAGATAATTACGAGGAAGGAAGGATGTTGAGAAAAGTCTGAGAAATAAGATTCGAGTTTGTTGATGTGACCCCAGCTCTGTGCTATGTGAGAAATGATGAGAGAAAGTTCGTGCAAAGTTAGTGGTCGGGACTCGTTGAAGGGTTGCACGAAGGACGGGCCGACCTTAGGATAATTAAAAAGATTAAAAGACTTTAAAAGACATACGCGGTGAGATATGAGAGTGCGAAGTAGTGGAGAGGAAGGAACCATAAGTATCTGCGGATACTTAGGAGGAGATTGCATTAGGGGAGGATGATGACGGTGAAACGTCAAGAAGTCTAGAGTGTGTTTCTGGGCAGAACGAACTCCACATGTGGCGCACTAACGTGGTGGGAACTGGGTCTAATGTCGTGGTAAGTTCTGCGGGCCCACTAGAAACATACTGTCGCCCCCTAGATTGCAAATCGAGAACAGTGAGAGGGACTGGAGTGGGGCATTTTATTTGCCACTGTAGTGAGACAGTGTGCCATGTATATGAATTTATATGATTATGATTTGAGGCTGAGACCTCCTGGTTTGGGACCATTTGATGTGTGACAGCTGTCGTGCCCGCACGGTAAAGGTCCTGTACTCCTGTTTGCTTCCGACTAGGTTGGGTGGATGACCGAGGAGATGTAGACGTGAGTGACAGCCGAGAATGAGATGGAAATCTGAATGAGATCCAAGAGCTCCCAATCATAAAATATTGTGAATTGATAAGATGGAATAAAAAGAAAAGTATGGTTATAAAGAAGAGGTGAATGAGAGAAAGAAATAATGTTTATGAGAAGTGAAATTAAGTTGAGAAGAAAATGAAGGATATTGATAATGATATTACAATTGATAATAATGATAATGATGTTGATGTTATACTTGAGTGTTGTGTGTTAGTATTTTATATTGTATGATTGTATGGTCCTATTATCTTGCCTTTCGTAATTCCACACTGTCGACGATGCGTCGTTCGGATCGCTTACTCTCTCCTGTTCGTTGGCATATCAGTGCTGCTGGTATTTCAACGGGCAGATGGAGTACTGCATGGATGTCACCACGTGGAGTAAGTACGGAAGAGGTTGGAAGCGCACCCCATGTGGTTGGGTATGGACCGGTTATACCCAGATCGTAATTACAGATCCAGAACATCTACTCAGTGGAGCTAACCTGGAGCCGCACATAGGGCAAGTCACCATACGAGGGTATAGGAACTACGCGGAGAAGTTTCGGTATGAGACTCGGAGGAATACTTCCCTTCTTCATGGGGTGGAGCCGGAATCAATCAGCAATGAGGGAATAGCAACAAGAAGGGCATCATTCTCGGAAGTAAGGAGAGAATGCAAGGAGAAGGAGGGACTTCATACGATCGTGTTCAATAGGATAGTCTAAGGATAGGATTATTAATTTAAGTTGTTGTGAAAGTTTGAAGTAAGGATTACCAAGCCATGAACCATTTATGTAATCAAGCTAAGTTTTCAGCTGAACGATGGAATACATTTCCTGCTAAGTAACTCAAGTGAAGTTTTGAAAGATTGTCAAGATGATTTAGAACCAAGTTCTTCTATTGAAACAAATGTTTTATAAAAAGAAAAGTTTTTAGTAACAACTCGGTTTTCGAAAATGGGTGTTGAGAACACGGAGTACTTTTCAAACATGTCAACAATGTTTTACAAAAAAAAAAAATTGGCCGCATTTTTACAACTCTAACAAGTAAGAGCCAATTATTTTGGTTTACGAAAATTGGGCTGTTACAAAAATTGGGTACAATGGCAAAATCACAGAGCCCCGTTCCAGTCCCTCTCACTGTTCAAGATTTGAAATCTAGGGGACGACAGTACTATTCTAGTTCCGGGTGTAGAACTTACCACGACATCGGATCGGCCCATCCTTACCCCCTATGGAATTCGTTCTACCTAGAAAGTACTCAAGGCTTCTTGACGTTTCACCGTCATTGCCTTCCCCTAATGCAATCTCCTCCTGGGTATCCCTGATACCCATGGTATTTTCCTCTCCACTACTTCGCACTCATTGCTCACCGCATTCGTCAATGTCTTTTAAGAGTTTTAGTTATTATCCTAAGGTCGACTCATCCTTAGTGCATCCCTTCAACGAGTCCCGACCACTAATTTACTCAATACTTTTCTTTTCTTTTCTCAACATAGCACAGAGCTGGGATCGTATCGGCATACTTGAATTTCATCTCAGAACTTTCTTTCGCAACATCTCGTTTCACAATCATCTCAACATCTCATTTCACAATCTTTCTCAACATCTCATTTCACAATCATCTCAACATCTCATTTCACAATCATCTCATTTCACAATCTTTCTCAACATCTCATTTCACAATCATCTCAACATCTCATTTCACAATCTTTCTCAACATCTCATTTCACAATCATCTCAACATCTCATTTCACAATCTTTCTCAACATCTCATTTCACAATCATCTCATTTCACAATCTTTCTCAACATCTCATTTCACAATCTTTCTCAACATCTCATTTCACAATCATCTCAACATCTCATTTCAGTGAGCATCAGTGGAGGAGCAAGCTCAACTCAACACCAATCTCATTCCAATAACCAACAACAGAAGAGCAAAACTCAACTCATATCACATCTCATTTCAGTAAAAAACAACAACCTTGCTTTCCTCAGCTCTGGCTCAACGTCATTACGATACTAATATTTTCTAGTACTTTAAGTACTTCAAAACCATTTGAAAACATCAAATAAAGTAATTTGAACCAATTGATTTGGTTGCTGGTCCGTCTTGGACAACACCTTAATCATGTCCAAAAACACCGAAAAATTCGCCGTTTTTAATCCGGCTTTTTCCCAAATTAAATACCACTTGAAAACCATACTTTAAATCATATGAACACATTTTTAGAATTAAGAAGCGAGTCCAAACGATTCTGGACAGAAAAGGATTGTTTCACAAATTACTTTAATAAAAATCCGAAAACATCGTAAAAGTACTTTTGTTTCCAAACATTCCTTAATACAAAACCAACACTTTTAAAATTTAAGCTCTAATACTAAAAAATAAAACCAGGATAGCCACCACACAATCCATCATTCCCAAATAAATCAAATCGAATTATCTTAAAATCAATTAATTTCAAAACTAATTACTTACTCAAATATTTTCCAAACATACACAAACAACAAACATTACTTTGATAAATCCGTTCACATAGTCACATAGCATATATTCTTTCATGACTTTAATAGTTTCAAGCGTATATGCATATACTTAATCAACTTGAAACATTATCATGCAAGTTCATTTTTTAAACAATAAAATCACTTAGACCTATATGCATGCAAAACCGAATATAATCAAAGCATTAAGCCAAACATATAAACTTTATACACTCCAAACAACTAAATCATGTTCAAGCATCAACTTGCATCTTTAGGTTTATAAAACAAAGTTTCCGTAACATTCATGGCCGACAATATGCACCAGTCAAAACAAAGATTTGTTCAAGAGCAAAGACATAAAATCATGAAATTATTTCTTCCTTTTTAATCCAAAAACCTTGAGCTTCTCTTGGAAAATTATCAAACTTTAATTTATTTTCTTAACTGAAATCCACATATTAATTCAAATACCACTTCAAAGTCTTATTTTTCAAGCCTTAGTTGTAACACCCCGATTTGGCAACTTGAAAAATATACGACTTTAATTCCAAAAAGGTGGTGAAAATGTGGGCCAAATTTTTTTTTTTAAAAAAAATACACGTAACATGGTTGAGTAGCATGAGTATGAGAACCACTAAGTTTTCAAAACCCTTTCGTAATTAAAAGAGTGTTCTCATATCTCATACTGAAGTTCAAGTTCCAAACCGAAGTGTCACAAGGCACTACACTTTGCAACTTGATTCTTCTCAACTCAATTATCATAGCCCATTAAAATAAATTTCTTCCACCAAAAATTTGGGGTTACATCATGGCATTGCAATGAAACTAAGTAAATACAGGAAATACAAAATACTTCAGGGAAAATGGAAGACTACCACCAGGCCCATTGAACTGAATACGGTGGTCCACGGAGAATGCCTCGTTAAGGTCGGCCTTGATTACGTCCGCCTCCGAGTAGCTACGTCCTTGTCCAGTTCCTCCGGCTCCTCAGCCTAGGGGTCAAGGTGTGCTGACTAAAGCATCGGGTCTCCACCATGATCGTCAGCTGACCCACCGATCTCGGTGTCTTCACACCACTTCCGATCTTGATAATGCACCTTCCATCTTTCCTCGTCTCGAATGTCGAACGTGAACATGACCGGATCCATAGGTTAAGGGAATTGACATCATAACAACAAGCAGACAGAACAGAAGGACTAGAGAGAGTAAGTAGTCCCAAGCATGTTATGCCAACGATGTGGGATTACAATAGGTAAGATATTAAGAAATAACAAAACATATAAACAAACCACACATACAAGCAATCATATTCAAACCTCTACTTTACTCCATTTCTTTTCTTTTCTTAAAACTTTACATGTCCACAGAACTTCCGTCAATCGCTTTCGCTGCGACACTCTGATTCCATCATCACAACATCTCATCCTCTTTTCCATGCTGTCTCTTAAGAATTATTTCTTAACAACATCAGTTATCTTTTCTTAATTAAGTTTTATCAATTCGTATCGATCAATGATGCTGGGGGATTTTAATCATCATTGAGGAGGGTCGCTTTCAAAGTTAGCACACACGTCTACATCTCCTCGGTCATCCACCCAATCTAGTCGGAAGCAAACAGGAGTACAAGACCTTTACCACGCGGGCACAACAGCTGTCACAACACATAAATGGTCCCAGACCAGGAGGATCTCGTCCTCAAATCAATTCAATAATATCAATAATCAAGGCTCACTGTCTCGCAGTGGCAAACACAATGCCCTGTTCCAGTCCCTCTCACTGTTCTCGATTTGCAATTAGGGGGCGACAGTATATTTCTAGGGAGCTCGCAGAACTTACCACAGTATTGGACCCAGTCCCCACCACGTTAGTGCACCACTTATGGAGTTCGTTCTGCCTAGAAACATACTCGAGACTTCTTGACGTTTCACCGTCATCGTCCTCCCCTAATGCAATCTCCTCATAAGTATCCGCTGATACCTATGGTTCCTTCCTCTCCACTACTTCGCACTCTCATACCTCACTGCGTATGTTAATGTCTTTTAAAAGTCTTTTATCTTGTTAAATCAGTCCTAATGGTCGGCCCATCCTTCGTGCATCCCTTCAATGAGTCCCGACCGCTATCTTTGCACAATCTTTCTCATCAGAGCACAGAGCTGGGATCACATCAACCACTTGCATCTCATTCCACAGTTTCCTCTAACAATCTCTTTTCAACTCCCTTTTCTCAAAATCTCATTTCATAAACTTTCGCAAAATATCAATTCGTAAACTTTTTCCAAAAATTGCTTCTCATAAATTCTCTCCAAATCTCCTTTCAAAAACCTTTTTGAAAATTTCTTTTCACCCACTCTTTCTAAAAACCTCCTTTCACAAATATTTTCAAAAACAGTTCTTTTCACAATCCTTTGAAAACATTGCTTTACAAACTTCTTCAAAAATCTCATTTCAAAACCTTTTCAAAAACTTCCTTTCACAACTCTTTACAAAAATTTCCTTTCACAAATCGTTTTCGAAATTTCCTTTTTAAAAACCTTTTTTCAAAAAATCACCTTTTTGCTAAGCGCTAATGGAGGAGCAAGCTCAACTCAACATTAGTCCCAGACTAAAACCAAAAACAAGGGAGCCCAACACCGCTCACATCACATCTCGCATCATCAACACATTATTTCCCCAGCTCTGACTCGATCCTCATCATTATCCTTTTCATCCATTCTTACTCATCATTGACCATAAATTCCACAACATCTCACATTTCTTCTCAACTTTCTCTTACATTTCCTTTATTCTTTTTATTCATTATTATTCATATTATTTCCAATCTCATCATACGAAATAAATCCCTCAAATAAACGAATAAACAACACACTAGCATTCAGATATCATCATATAAACTTATTATCTAATTTCATGTGGTCTTTGTCTCCTTCACACAAGTGGCCACACAATCACACAATTGCCACTGTGCTATTGACTCAGAACCACTAAGTTTCGACTTTTGAGATGGTCGAAACGCTTAATATGTTACCTAAATACCACGGTGTTTGGGGGAAACTTCTCTCTCACCTCAACCGATGACGATCGTCAATGCGCTCCTTAGTTTCCATTGCGACGTTCGTAACTGCTTCCCGATCGTTACTGGCACTCAAATAATTCTTTCTTATTAAAAATTGTTCTTATAAAATTATTTAGAAAACAAAACATCATCACCCAAAATCATTTTGACTTCGATTCATGATTAAGTAAAAACATTTCCATACTTAAGAAATTAAAATCATAATCGTTTCAAAATTTTGCTTAACAAAACATGGATAGTTCCTTGGCTTTAAAAAGGCTACATTTATCTTAAGGTTTTCGTATAGAAATCATTTGTTAAATTAAAAACCATGATTTTCAGAAAACAATACTTTTTAAACAAATCAAATCACTTTACTCACTTTATTTCTTTCAAAAACCGAATTAAGTCAAGGAAAAATACCAACAAGGGTTAAATCAAAAACCTTTTTAAAATGTTAAGAACTCAAATCATTCAAACACACACACAAACAAATATAAAATCACAAACCATTCATCATTCATGCATATAAGACAAAAATCAAACACATGCACCTAATTTCTATGCATGGCCGAATCTCATCCTACATGAGGCAAGGTTTATATTCACAATTTCAAATACACATACAAAACATGCACATATGGAACATAATCATTTAAACACATTATGCTACTTTAAACATCATAACCGAAAATAATTATTAAAAGAAAGGAATATCTTCAATTAAATTCATGTTAACATCTTTCTAATCAATTAGCTTTACCCCTAAACTAACCTGCAAATGAAAATCAATTCATTTCTTTTAATTCTTGCTCAAATCGAATGTAGCATAAGAAAATAATCACATACCAAATTCAATCTTATTCACTCAAAGCTAACTCACACAAGAAAATAAAATAGCTTAAGTAAAACTTGTTCCTAAAACCGAATGGAACACAAAATCACTTTTAAGTCTTTAATCAAAAATTTAGATTTTCATATGCTTGAAATCCCTAGATCTATTAATGAAACACACATGCAAAACAAAATAAAGAACTTTAAGACTTATAAAGGCAAAACCGTGAACTCCATACAAAATTCATCAAACTTTAATTTTATCTCTTTAAATAAATCTATCACAATAAAAATCAAAGGTTAGATCAAAAATCTTTAGATCACATAAATTTCAACATGCATGCAACTAGAATAAGGATCAAGCATGATTCCCTACTTTTCCTAGGTTTGGCCGAATGATCAAGTACACAAAGGTAAGATTTTGGGTTCTATTTTCACATGCAAGACTTTAAAAACCACATTTTCCTTTCAAACATCAAGAAATCATCATCACACATACAAGATCTTGTTTAAAAATTCTTTTTGTACCAAAAATCATTTTTAAGCTTGTTATCATAATTTTTCCATTTAAAATTATGACATGCATCAAAAGAAAATTAAGACTTTTACTCAAAACACACACACAAAGCTCAAACTTCATGCTTTTGCAAAGATCTACCATTAATCAAAACATGCAAGACAAGATCAAGGCAAAAACATAGACTTAAACACAAAACCTAAACAAAACCGTGAAGAAGAGATTTTACAAATTAAATATCAAAGCTTTCAAACACAAATATTCAAGATCAAGCCATAGAAATTACATGTAAGACATTCAAACTTCAAGATCATGAAGAAATAAATACATGCATCTCAAGAATTAAATTTAAAAAAAGTTCATCACAAAGTTCTTTACAACACACAAATTATCACATTAAACTCTCTCTTAGACAACTACCTTAAACAAAACTCTAATCTTCAAGCTTTAATCTCTCTTCTCCTTCTCTTAGGGTTGCTTCGGCCTCTCCTTCTTAGGGTTGATAGGTTGGTTTTCTTTTTGGTCTTTGAAGAAAGATGTGTTTGAAGGAAGAAATCAAGGGTATTTGGGTTGGGAGTTTAGGTTTTCCACTCTTCTTTTTCTCTTCTCTCCTCTCGGCTACTCTCTTTCTCTAAGGTCTCAAGAGCTTTTGTTGCTCTTGGACTAGAGTGTTTGTGTTTGTGTGAGAAAGGGAAATGAATGAAGGAAATGAGAAATGAACTAGAACCAACACACACACACACGGTTCTATAGGCAAAGTTAAGAGGGTGTAATCTTCCTCTTCTAACCTCGGTCCAAGGCATGGGTTCAAGGGCAAGTTGGTCCACTCCAAATGTTGCATGGGAGGTCTTTTCGTGGGGGACAAGGAGGGAAGAAAAGTTACTCCTAGGCTTCATGAGTCACCACCCTAGGTTTCCACTTGTTTGCCATTTGAATTTCTATTTTCTTTCCATCTAAATTCTATTTTCTTAATGGCTAAGGGAATGCATCCTAACTTGGTCCTCCTAATTTCTTCATGGCCGAACATACACATGCACATCACACACATATTTTCATTTCATGTTATCATAGCAACACATAACATTTAGGTCATGGAATGATGCATACATTTAGCACATATTTAAGCATGCATGTAACACTTGACATATCATGTTTCCTACTTAAACACACGGAACACACACACACATACATACATCCTACATATACTCTCATTCACATAATTCATGCATATCATTCAATTTTATTTCTTAAGATAAGAAAACACACTTTCATATTTCAAAATTTCCAAAGATGCAACTTTAAAGAAAATCAATTCACTTCATCAATTTATTTTCAAAATAAGTTTATCTTTGAAATAAAATCTTATTTTCACACAAATCAAAACTTTCCAAGAAAACATTTATTAAAAACCTCAAATCAAATAAAAAAGAAAATTCGTTTCTTTAAGAAATCTCAAATAACAAAATTATAACTTGGTTTTCATGAAATTAAACTCAAATAAAAATCATTTACTAAAACATTTTTCTGAAAATCCTCCTTAAATCCTCCAAAAATTCTTCCTAAATAAAACCTCATTGATTTATTTGAGTCCAGAAGATGCGGGATGTTACATTCTCCCCAACTTGAAGATTTCTCGTCCTCGAGAAATGACGGGCAGAACCGTCTCGTTTCAAGAGTGCGTAGCTCCTCGTAGCAATTTTCTTCCTCATTCTCATATGAACTGACTGTTGCGACGTACCATTTATTCGCTGCCCTCATGAAGAATTTGAAAGAATCCTAATCAAAAGCAATCTGTTGGATCATCCCTTTGTCAAATAAAAGGGTGTATAACGACAAGGCTTTGCTAAGCGGGTTAAAATTTTAAAGGTGTTCAAAGTTGCTGAAACAAATAGCAACAGAAAAAGGAATGTCATGCTTATGCCAATCTAAGCAAAGACACTATTTGTAAGGCTCCTCTTCCGACTTACCCTTTTCTAGTAACTTTCAACCTAATCAGATCACCTTAAAACCTCAAATCTCCATCTACTCCCCAACTTTAATGACCTTTATCACCATATACCTCAACCGCAACATGAACTTGGTTCTCACCAACTCCCCAATCCTTACCGCTTCCTATTCATCTTACCCGACTTCTCTTTACCTCATCCCAATTCATCCTATCATTATCTCAGATTCCACTAAACATTCACCCTTATAACTTCATCTTATTCATAACTAGTCTTTCCTTGCTTCAAGCAATTGCTAACATATGCCTCACTTCACTCCTCATATTCCCTATGGTTTGTGGCTGCTTGAGTACTCTAACTCCCTTTTTTCCATCCTTCATGTTTCACCTTAAGGTCTAAATCCATTGAAGCTCCTTCAATCCTAGGATTACCTATCTAATTAAAGGTCTTCATTCCTAATAGGGTTCTTCTAATCCACAATTCATCGTCACACTTCCATCATCTGTCCTAACATTGATCATCACTTAAGGATCCTAACCATATATGTCTTCACTTCATCTACCCAAATCCATACCATTAATATCAATTAGCACTAGACTATATCATTTACTCCTTCTAACTCTAATTCTAGGATTACAACTCTTCTGACTCCCTTGGACTTCCTACGGCCTCAACACTACTTAGACCAAAATTCCAGACAAATCACCCTCATTCACACTCAAAACTGAATCATACGATCCTTTATCTTAGCCCCAAAACTTAAAGACATCCTCACTCTACTTTATGACCAACACATCTCCCTTATCCGTACCTTGTAGTCCGTACTTTTCTCAGGCATTGTAAATCTAACCAATCAACACCTCACAATCCATTCTTAGTTCAGGGATAACTACTTGACTGGCATAAGTCATCACCAAAAATTTGGGAATCAAACGGCTTATAAACTGGGTTCACAAATTCGAGTTCAATCAAATTAGGAAGGTTCAAGGCTACTTTAGAGATCAATTTAAGTAACAAGCAACATGAGGTAGGTTCATGATTCAAATCAAATCAAGAGTACAAAGGTTATTCTGAACAAAAGGGCTCACAACAAGCAAGGGTTCCATCAAGGAATGAAAAGCTCAAACAACAATGTTAGGTTTTGCTAGGATTCGAATCCTCGGGTTATACGACGAATTCTAACGCATTCCAAACAACATGCACACACTCTCGGCCTTCCTATTTCTAATCATCCTAGACTAACACACAGACTCACAAGGAAGTATGTTTCCCATGTATTAAATTACTTAGATCAACCATTGCTCTGATACCACAACTGTAACACCCCTATTTGGCAACTTGAAAAATATACGACTTTAATTCCAAAAAGGTGGTGAAAATGTGGGCCAAATTTTTTATTTTTTTATAAAAAATACACGTAACATGGTTGAGTAGCATGAGTATGAGAACCACTAAGTTTTCAAAACCCTTTCGTAATTAAAAGAGTGTTCTCATATCTCATACTGAAGTTCAAGTTCCAAACCAAAGTGTCACAAGGCACTACACTTTGCAACTTGATTCTTCTCAACTCAATTATCATAGCCCATTAAAATAAATTTCTTCCACCAAAAATTTGGGGTTACATCATGGCATTGCAATGAAACTAAGTAAATACAGGGAATACAAAATACTTCAGGGAAAATGAAAGACTACCACCAGGCCCATTGAACTGAATACGGTGGTCCACGGAGAATGCCTCGTTAAGGTCGGCCTTGATTACGTCCGCCTCCGAGTAGCTACGTCCTTGTCCAGTTCCTCCGGCTCCTCAGCCTCGGGGTCAAGGTGTGCTGACTAAAGCATCGGGTCTCCACCATGATCGTCAGCTGACCCACCGATCTTGGTGTCTTCACACCACTTCCGATCTTGATAATCCACCTTCCATCTTTCCTGGTCTCGAATGTCGAACGTGAACATGACCGGATCCATAGACTAAGGGAATTGACATCATAACAACAAGCAGACAGAACAGAAGGACTAGAGAGAGTAAGTATTCCCAAGCATGTTATGCCAACGATGTGGGATTACAATAGGTAAGATATTAAGAAATAACAAAACATATAAACAAACCACACATACAAGCAATCATATTCAAACCTCTACTTTACTCCATTTCTTTTCTTTTCTCAAAACTTTACATGTCCACAGAACATCCGTCAATCGCTTTCGCTGCGACACTCTGATTCCATCATCACAACATCTCATCCTCTTTTCCATGCTGTCTCTTAAGAATTATTTCTTAACAACATCAGTTATCTTTTCTTAATTAAGTTTTATCAATTCGTATCCATCAATGATGCGGGGGGATTTTAATCATCATTGAGGAGGGTCACTTTCAAAGTTAGCACACACGTCTACATCTCCTCGGTCATCCACCCAACCTAGTCGGAAGCAAACAGGAGTAAAGGACCTTTACCACGCGGGCACGACAGCTGTCACAACACATAAATGGTCCCAAACCAGGAGGATCTCGTCCTCAAATCAATTCAATAATATCAATAATCAAGGCTCACTGTCTCGCTGTGGCAAACACAATGCCCCGTTCGAGTCCCTCTCACTGTTCTCGATTTGCAATCTAGGGGGCGACAGTATATTTCTAGGGAGCTCGCAGAACTTACCACGGTATTGGACCCAGTCCCCACCACGTTAGTGCACCACTTATGGAGTTCGTTCTGCCTAGAAACATACTCGAGACTTCTTGACGTTTCACCGTCATCGTCCTCCCCTAATGCAATCTCCTCCTAAGTATCCGCAGATACCTATGGTTCCTTTCTCTCCACTACTTCGCACTCTCATACCTCACCGCGTATGTTAATGTCTTTTAAAAGTCTTTTATCTTGTTAAATCAGTCCTAATAGTCCATCCTTCGTGCATCCCTTCAATGAGTCCCGACCGCTATCTTTGCAAAATCATTCTCATCAGAGCACAGAGCTGGGATCACATCAACCACTTGCATCTCATTCCACAGTTTCCTCTAACAATCTCCTTTCAACTCCCTTTTCTCAAAATCTCATTTCATAAACTTTCGCAAAATATCAATTCGTAAACTTTTTCCAAAAATTGCTTCTCATAAATTCTCTCCAAATCTCCTTTCAAAAACCTTTTTGAAAATTTCTTTTCACCCACTCTTTCTAAAAACCTCCGTTCACAAATCTTTTCAAAAACAGTTCTTTTCACAATCCTTTGAAAACATTGTTTTACAAACTTCTTCAAAAATCTCATTTCAAAACCTTTTCAAAAACTTCCTTTCACAACTCTTTACAAAAATTTCCTTTCACAAATTGTTTTCGAAATTTCCTTTTTAAAAACCTTTTTTCCAAAAATCACCTTTTTGCTAAGCGCTAATGGAGGAGCAAGCTCAACTCAACATTAGTCCCAGACTAAAACCAAAAACAAGGGAGCCCAGCTCCGCTCACATCACATCTCGCATCATCAACACATTACTTCCCCCAGCTCTGACTCGATCCTCATCATTATCCTTTTCATCCATTCTTACTCATCATTGACCATAAATTCCACAACATCTCACATTTCTTCTCAACTTTCTCTTACATTTCCTTTATTCTTTTTATTCATTATTATTCATATTATTTCCAATCTCATCATACGAAATAAATCCCTCAAATAAACGAATAAACAACACACTAGCATTCAGATATCATCATATAAACTTATTATCTAATTTCATGTGGTCTTTGTCTCCTTCACACAAGTGGCCACACAATCACACAATTGCCACTGTGCTACTGACTCAGAACCACTAAGTTTCGACTTTTAAGATGGTCGAAACGCTTAATATGTTACCTAAATACCACGGTGTTGGGGGGAAACTTCTCTCTCACCTCAACCGATGACGATCTTCAAAGCGCTCCTTAGTTTCCATTGCGACGTTCGTAACTGCTTCCCGATCGTTACTGGCACTCAAATAATTCTTTCTTATTAAAAATTGTTCTTATAAAATTATTTAGAAAACAAAACATCATCACCCAAAATCATTTTGACTTCGATTCATGATTAAGTAAAAACATTTCCATACTTAAGAAATTAAAATCATAATCGTTTCAAAATTTTGCTTAACAAAACATGGATAGTTCCTTGGCTTTCAAAAGGCTACATTTATCTTAAGGTTTTCGTATAGAAATCATTTGTTAAATTAAAAACCATGATTTTCAGAAAACAATACTTTTTAAACAAATCAAATCACTTTACTCACTTTATTTCTTTCAAAAACCGAATTAAGTCAAGGAAAAATACCAACAAGGGTTAAATCAAAAACCTTTTTAAAATGTTAAGCACTCAAATCATTCAAACACACACACAAACAAATATAAAATCACAAACCATTCATCATTCATGCATATAAGACAAAAATCAAACACATGCACCTAATTTCTATGCATGGCCGAATCTCATCCTACATGAGGCAAGGTTTATATTCACAATTTCAAATACACATACAAAACATGCACATATGGAACATAATCATTTAAACACATTATGCTACTTTAAACATCATAACCGAAAATAATTATTAAAAGAAAGGAATATCTTCAATTAAATTCATGTTAACATCTTTCTAATCAATTAGCTTTACCCCTAAACTAACCTGCAAATGAAAACCAACTCATTTCTTTTATTTCTTGCTCAAACCGAATGTAGCATAAGAAAATAATCACATACCAAATTCAATCTTATTCACTCAAAGCTAACACACACAAGAAAATAAAATAGCTTAAGTAAAACTTGTTCCTAAAACCGAATGGAACACAAAATCACTTTTAAGTCTTTAATCAAAAATTTAGATTTTCATATGCTTGAAATCCCTAGATCTATTAATGAAACACACATGCAAAACAAAATAAAGAACTTTAAGACTTATAAAGGCAAAACCGTGAACTCCATACAAAATTCATCAAACTTTAATTTTATCTCTTTAAATAAATCTATCACAATAAAAATCAAAGGTTAGATCAAAAATCTTTAGATCACATAAATTTCAACATGCATGCAACTAGAATAAGGATCAAGCATGATTCCCTACTTTTCCTAGGTTTGGCCGAATGATCAAGTACACAAAGGTAAGATTTTGGGTTCTATTTTCACATGCAAGACTTTAAAAACCACATTTTCCTTTCAAACATCAAGAAATCATCATCACACATACAAGATCTTGTTTAAAAATTCTTTTTGTACCAAAAATCATTTTTAAGCTTGTTATCATAATTTTTCCATTTAAAATTATGACATGCATCAAAAGAAAATTAAGACTTTTACTCAAAACACACACACAAAGCTCAAACTTCATGCTTTTGCAAAGATCCACCATAAATCAAAACATGCAAGACAAGATCAAGGCAAAAACATAGACTTAAACACAAAACCTAAACAAAACCGTGAAGAAGAGATTTTACAAATTAAAGATCAAAGCTTTCAAACACAAATATTCAAGATCAAGCCATAGAAATTACATGTAAGACATTCAAACTTCAAGATCATGAAGAAATAAGTACATGCATCTCAAGAATTAAATTTAAACAAAGTTCATCACAAAGTTCTTTACAACACACAAATTGTAACACTCCTTGTATATCATCTTACTTTATAAGAAAAGTAATTAGTTTAAGAATACTTGGACTTGTTTTCGTTGGAGAAAGATCTGAAAATAAGAAATTATCCCTTCCCTGGAAAATTTATTTTCACAAACACTTGATTAATAATGAAGGTGACTAGTAAAATCAGAGTTTTGCGGAAACATAGTAAAATCACCATTTTACCCTCCCCAAAATATATCAAGTGTAACAAGTCCATTATTATCAAATAAGTATTATGATGAAACTAAATTCCTTTTATGATACCTTTTTCCAAAATATGTATCATATAAATTCTATTAAAAATAAAAATGTCATAGAGCTGGTCACTGGTCCCTTGTCCATACATCCTTCTGGTCGGATCCTCGATATCTGCACAACGGGTTCCCAACCCACATTTTCTACACTCTGCAAGCACCTAAGGGACATCTCCCCTTACTGATTCTTGTGCAAGCTAGATGCACGATCAACACCTAATAAGGGCATGGGGGTTAGCTATACATATTCGCATAATCAAATGAGAATAAAACTAACATCCACAAGTTAACATGTAGCAAATCATGATGCATGATCATATGAGCACACCCGGTTAATCGTAATAATTCTTTCAATGCAGGTGGCATGATGCATGATTTCTTCCACAGTTGAGGCCTCTAACAAAGTCCATCTCGGACGTCCATCCAATACACCGTTGTGTTCCCGGAACACTGACATTCGTTCCTAGAACGTAATGCCAAACCATACTTGGATGATAAGCATTCACTCCCAGAGTGTGCATCACGTTCCCAGAACGTGTAGCAAACCATACTTGGATAAATAAGCATCACTCCCAGAGTGTGCATCACGTTCCCAGAATGCATACGTTCGCAGAACGTATAAAAACCAGGTCCCGGACACTGGCCACATATCTATAATGTGTCATCCAGTAGGTTGCTTATCAAAGTGTTCCCAGAACACCAACATACGTTCCCAGAACGTATAAAACAAGGTCCCAGACACTGGCCACATATCTATAATGTGTCATCAAGCAGGTTATAATTTGGTACTCCCGGAGTACCCTCCTCATATTCCCAGAATATGATAAACGTTCCTACCAACCAAACTTCCATTCTATATGAATGCACAATCATCAAGGTTGGTTTTTATGTTTAATTCCATTATTAAACCAATGTGTTCCCAGAACACTCACATACGTTCCCAGAACGTATCGCAAACCAAACTTGGAATGAAATCAAGCACCACTCCCAGAGTGTGCATCACGTTCCCAGAATGTGTCCAAGAAACCATGTCCCAGACAATGGCCACATTCCCAGAATGTGTCATCAAGTTGGTTGCATTAGTTTAGTACTCCTAGAGTACAGGGTCAAGTACCCGAACATCACAAACTATCCTTGCCAACCTATTTCATTACCTTTCTCTATGCATGTATTTCATGCATAATTTACTAAGGTTGGTCTTTCCATTAATTACTGTGATTTAGAAATATTTCAATTTCTCTTTTGAATGATTTATTTGAGGTATAGTCTTTGACACAAAATTCTCCTTTGAAATATCCCAAAACATGTCATTAAACTTAGATTGGGTAAAACAAAGTTAATGGTATTCAAAAACTTAACTTTTTATTTTTCAGATTCAGGTACTAACCGGTTACAGTTCCAGGCTAACCGGTTAGATTTACAAACCTGAACTGTTTACCATTGTAATTCAGAAAACCCTTTTTCTTAAATTTCCTACCCAATCCATCAACCAGTTTAACAATGTTTATACCTCAAAATCAATGTTTATATCATTCAAAAGTCTAAATCACATTTCATTGTCCAATGAGCATAATTTCCTCTTGAAACTATCTCATTACCTTAAGGTATTAACTCTCAATTTTCAATCTGAATTATTACAATAAAATCAACTTATTTTCAGATTGTTTTCCATGAAATTAAGGCCTAGATTTGAGTAGGATTTATAAAACCAAAATGCTGATTTTATAAACTTATTTTCTTTTGCATTTTAACAGGGTCTAACCGGTTACGAATATCGAGTAACCGGTTAGATTATGCAGTCTGACACTAAAACATGAGTTTTAACAAACCATTCTCTTCACTACTCAAATCTAACCAAATTTCAACCCTTAACAGAGTACATATACCTTAAATAAGTCTGTTTAAACACAGAAACATATCTATCTTGCATGCATTCAATTTGGATACACCAATTGCACATAATTGCACATATTTCACAACTTAATGCATCAATTCACATAATATTCAATTAAGTCATGAAATCAACATCAACATAGCTTGCATGCATCCAGATAACATTGCTTAAAACAACAATTGAGCTCAAATTGGCCTCCAAGCCATTTAACCATTTCAACTTATGCCCTTTGAGTCTCTTGGTGACTCATCCTATACTCTACCACAATTCATTCTCATTCTAGCAAGTAGTAAGCTTCCCCCTTACCTTAGTTTCGTGCTTGATCCAAAACATTGCAGAGAGAAAGGCTCCAACATAGATTCCCCATAAATCCTAGGTTCTGCTCTCAGCCACGATTTCCATCAACAGGGTTCAAAGACCAGAAAATTTGACATAGCAATTGGCCAAAGAAATTGGGGAAAACAATTAGGACTCAATATAGGTAGCATGTACTAAAGAATCGAAGAGATTTGAGACTTAATGGTGGACTATAATTACCAAAATCAAAGCTGAAACTCAGCTTCCAGAACAAGAAGAAAACAGAGCTCGGACTTGATTTCCTAGCTTCCAGGGTTGATTACTCCTTCCACACGAACACTCAGCTCTCAAATCTTATATCATTGGAAAGCCCTTGATTCAAGCTTTCCAAAAGTGTGTGTTTTTCTCTCTAATACACAAGAACCAACACGAATTTCCCAGAATGAAAACGAAACCCTAACTGAGCCGCCTTCAACACTAAAACCAGAAATCAACCCTAAACCTTCAGAATTTCCACAATTTATAGACGAATTGGGCTTGCATGCAGAGCGACGCGTGTCTCCCACCATGAATCGAGTGGGATTCGTGGCGAATTCTGGGTTAAAACGCGTGATTACTCATCAAACGCACTAACCCAGTTTTCTGAGTTCATCGTGTAACCGGTTACAGAGCCCTTCTAACCGGTTACATACTGATAAAATTCAAAAATTAATAATTTAATTACTCTTTCTTCAAAAACCTTTTTAATATTGCAATTAGGTCCCAACCCAAGGACTAAATTACAATATTCACATTTTTGTACAAAATAACCATATAAAAATATATCCCATATTTTTATATATAAAAACGCATAATGTACAAAAACTAAAACCTTCAAAACCAATATAAATCAATTATAAAATAATTGTTATAATTAATTTCTTGGTTATTTGGGAGACGAAAATTAGGGGTGTTACACTACTCCCCCACTTAAAAGGAATTTCGTCCCCGAAATTCATCTTTTGAGATTTTCCACTTTTCCATAATATTTTTATACTAGAAATCTTCATCTAGCTCCCAAAAATTTTTTCTTTTAGGGTCCTCCCCCACTTAAAAGAGTTTCGATATATTCCTTGTATTTTGAAACATTTCAAATAAAACCTTTCAGGAAAAACTTCCCAAACTAAACCACAAGGATTTTTCATATAAAACTTTTGTGTGAAAGAATTTCTTTTAAAAGAAATACTCTTTATACTTCACATAAATATTTTTCAATTAAAACATTTTCCAATAAACTTTTTGGGCTGCGCACTCTGATCTCTCGAGCACGATCAAAGAAACATTTGTATGACTTCATTTCTTAATAGTTTGAGACATTAGGGTGATCAGTCCTAATATTCAATCCATTAATAACAAAGTCATTCCTTTCAGATATAATCTTTCGCAAGAAAGACCATACGACAGGTCTTTAAGTTAGATGAACTTAAAGATAGGTAATTATCACTATCAGACTTAGTTAGATAGTCAAGTTCTAGAGACATTTCCGTTGAGGAGACAAAGATTTGTCCTATCCCGGTGGTTGTTAATCTCTCTAGTCATAACTGATCTTTCTATTTCTGTAGTGTCCACAGCGATTTATCACATCCAACTGTGATAAAGGTTTTGATCACAGAAAGATTGAAGTTGAACTTCCAACAGAATATTGATACTCTCAAACGATTAGATTAACGTAGTCAAAAACATTTGATTACGTTAACTCAGATCAAAGGAAGAGATAGGCTTGGGTTGCCTACGTCAGGATGACACTCAACTCTCATCTCGGCCGGTGAATCCTTCTCGTGCTGGATTCGTCCATTCTTTTCTCACCTTTTCCTTCAAGACAATTCGGTGAGTAATACTCCAGCTTCCTACAATCGGAATTGACTATTCCCTTAGGTACATCACAACTGAACTCAAAGTGACGTGCCTCACAGTTTTCACCTCGAGATGGACAAATGTTCCCTTTCCTATTTCCTCCTTAGCCATTTTTCTCCAATCGAGGATTCCTTACCCTTTATATTTTTGTGGTAGATATTCTCCCACTTACCTTTCCTCTTTCCCCCGTTGGGCCTTCATTTCATCAATCTTTCCCTTATTCTGAATTCTGATACTTCACACATGAAATTCATGTACTTCCCGTAGTTCTCACACATGCTTACCAACATCGAGAAATTCCTTATTCCTTGATAGTTGATAGCTAACTTGGGTTCGAACATAATCTATTCTGGAAGTTCATGCCTTTGGATTTCTCATCTAGGTTGTCCTAGACAACACTTCCTAAATCCCTTACTTCCGTAATATATTTTCTAATATCCATAATCACCAACTTTAGCTCTAAAGATTAAATCTCATTCATTTCTTCATAGATATCTAACTCCTTTTCCTCAAAAGTCAACTTCTCTTTCTTCTCTTCATCTTCTGATGGTAATTCACGAATCTGATTCAGGAATTCGTTGGTGATTGGCAACATTCCCAATCTAATACTTAGAGGGTTCCTCTTGGGTTACCAGACTTAGGTCTCTGAATTCCTCGATCAGGATAACCTCCTTAACCATCATTGGGCTCACAAGAATAGCCTAGCAATTCAAATCGTCTGCAACTACGTTTGCTTTGCCAGGATGATAATGGAGCTCAAAGTCATAATCTTTTAGAAACTCCATCCATCGCCTTTGTCTCACATTCAACTCTTCTTCTTCTTATTGTCATGCAAACTTTCGAACTCCAAACTTGTTCATGAATCACAACCTTCTCATCTTAACACCTATTGTTTCCTTTGCATCATCCAGCTAAATCCTCTACCTTCTCCAATTGGAGTGGCTCCTTAATTTTCAACTCTCGATTAATCCATAAGTATTATAATTCAATCCTCTTAAATCAATTTCAATGATGAATCAAGGCATTAAGTTAGTTCATCCCATTAAATCCTTCCTTAAACTTTACTTAGGTAATTGATATTGAGTTTGGATTAGAGGAAGATGTCTACTAATACCAAAAGTTCCTTCACAAAGGACTTAAATTTTTATTTTAAACTTTCAGCTTCTAACCGGTTACAAGAAACTCTAACCGGTTATGAAGTATAGTTTTAGAAGTAAAACCAAAGAATTTCAAAACCATTTTCTTTACATCATCCAATCCAACTCAAAATAAGATTTAATCATAATCTAATACCTTGATTCCAACCGAATCCATCACTGAAATGATTTAAATCATAATTTGCTCACATTTTCCATAATTCCTCTTGGACTAATCATATTATGTTGGGGTATAATCCATTATCACCCCACCATAATTAAACAACATCCTATCATTCAATACCATCAGTTGATCTTTCCAAGTCAACTTGATCAAAGGCCATGCGATCTTAGAAAACCCTTAAATGCTCCGGTGATAGTATCCAGCCAGCTCTAAGAAAATTTCTCACCTCAGTCACAGTCTTAGGCTGTTCCTATTTCAACAATAAACTTACCTTTGCTGGATCCATCACAATTCTTCTTTAAAGATCACATGCCCTGCGAACGTAACTTCACTCAACCAAAACTCATCTTTGGCGAGCTTATCACACAACTACACCTCCTGCAGGAGTTTCAACACAATCCGGAGATGTTCCTCATGCTCCTCCGAATTCTTAGAATAAACCACAAACGAATCCGAATGTAATCTAAAGGTCTCGTTCTTATAGTTCATAAAAGAACAAGTGCATTAGTCAATCCGAACGACATTATTTCCTACTCATAATGTCCGTATCGAGATCAAAAATGCAGTCTTAAGTGTATCCCTGTCCCGAATCCTGATTTGGGGTTAATCCAACCTCCAATCAATCTTAGAAAACACTTAGACTCCTTTAATCGGATCCAACCAAAATCTTTTCTACTTGTTTCTCCCATTTGACCATTCCCGTTGATACCATATCGTAAGGATAATAGAGAGGGAATCAGCTTCAAGAATTAACTTGATTCCAAACTCTATCTCTTTGCTCAAGGGTGAACCTAACATCATTTCTTACCACCAAAATTTCTTTAACCCCCATTTCTCCTTCACTGCTGTCCAGAAGTAACACCTGGGTTCATTGGATTCTGAGGAAACCGCAATTGGTGGTTGGAGAGACTTAGGAACCCTAGGAAAACACCTAGAAGGGGGGGTTGAATAGGTGTTGAAGCTACCTTGAAAGATTTTCGAACGAAACAAATCGAAACAATCAAAACAAATGATTTTTGCAAATTCTACAGCACTTAATCGATTAACCTACAATTTACTCGAGTAGTACTCGATTAAAGTTGAACTTAATCGATTAAATATGACAGAAAACAGAAAAATCAATTTTTCATTCGAATACGAAAATCAATCAATTCACATGCAAGATCAGAGATTCAGCGGAAATGATTAACACCTATATTCTTATTGATTAACCTAGTTATGAAAATGATTTTCCCTTTATCAATTTGAACAATTAAAGATTCAATTCAATCAATTATGAAAATCAATCTTTCTAGGTTTTCAACCAAGAACGCAATCAAATGACTTGAATATAAAGAGTAAGAGTTTAGAGATACGACACAGTGATTTATCCTGGTTCACTTTCATCCACTTGAAAGCTACATCCAGTCCCCTCTTCAACCAAGAGAGATTCTTCACTATGAGGAATTAGAGTTCTCAAATTACAAGTAATTGCCTCACAAGACTCCCTTCTTGCTAGCTTACAAGAGATAACCAACACCCTTGCCTTGTAATCCTATTGATCTTCTCTCTAATCTAACCTCTACCCCTTGTTGATAATCGACACAACAAGTCTTCAATTGCTTGATGATAATCCACACACCAAGGCTTCTCCTTGCTTGATTCACAACCAAGACTTCTTCTTCTTCTTCAATAAGAATGCACTTGCTTGATGATAAAATCGACACACCAAGACTTCTTGTTTGTTGTAGTGACTTGCCTTCTTGCAAAGATTACAACACAATAGAAAACACAAAACAATCCTATGAATCTCAATCAAGAGTTATGACAATTCACCATAAGAGATTCAAAGGTTCTTGATCAAAGAATATAAAAATAGAAAAGCTTTGATCTTTGAAATTGAGAGAGAATAGAGTGGCTTGATTCTTTGTAAAATGAATATCAAAATGATAGAGTATGATCACAAAGGTTAGGAAAAGGTTTATATAGAATACCCAAAAGTTGTAGCACTTGAAAACTGATTTTGAGAAGTGAAAATCGTATTTTAAAAATCAGTTCAGCAGTACTTAATCGATTAAGCAAGTCGTGTACTCGAGTAGTACTCGATTAAGCTATCACTTAATCGATTAAGTTGGTACTGTACATGTTCAAAACTTGTTTTCTCAAAATCCAACCTTTCCTTTAAAACCTTTAAGCCACCTATTGATTCTAGGTTAAGTGAAAACTCAAATTATGATTAAATCATGACTTATGAATGAGATTCACTACCCTCTATAATAATCTACCCAAATAAAAAACCTATGAAGCTTGAGAGGCAAAAGATAAAAGAAATACAAATACACTCAAACTTAGGTCTTCATGAGCTTGCTTTCTCTCTTCTTCATTTGATGTTTGTTGTTGCTTGTTGAGCTTGAAACTTGATCAACACATGTAGCTTGTTCAAAAACACTTTGTCATTATCAAAACATTCATCATGTTCATCATGGAACTAACAATCTCCCCCTTTTTGAAAATGACAACCCATGTTTTGAAATCGCTTGAAGTTGTTGATGCTTGAAACATTTGATCACTTGAGAAGACTCTTTCTCCCTCTCAATCAATGCTATAACACTTGAATCCAATTGAGATAGAAGCTTGATTCTCCCCCTATCTTCAACAACTTAGCTCAACCTACATAAAAACAACAAAACAACCTTTCACCAAATATAATATCATATTTCTCCCATGTTTTGAAAACATACCATTTCTCCCCATTTGAGAAACATTTCATTCAATTCAAAACATCATATATTCTCCCATGTTTTGAAAACATACCATTTCTCCCCATTTGAGAAACATTTCATTCAATTCAAAACATCATATTTCTCCCCCTTTGGCATTATCAAAAAGTAATATATACCAATTGAAATATAAGATCTAAGCCAAGGTAAGAAATCAATGATCATTTCTTTACAACATTGATACCAATTGAACAAATACAATAGAGCTATACTTTGAAATGTGATATCAATTGGTAAGAAAATATAACAATGAAATATAATACCAATTGAGAACTAAAAAGATCATAATATCACTTAACAAAGAAGATATCAATTGTAAAGAAGAATCAATAATCACAAAAACATCATACTTTAATAAGATTTCAATTATATGATTATCATGCTTTAATCAACTCAATGATACAAATTGAATTAACTAAAAATTTAGAAAAGTAATATCAATTGAGAAGATACCAATTAAGATAATATATCAATATCAAATATTACCACTTTGTAGGACATTCACTTGAGATGCAAGTGTGATACCAATTGAAGATGTGAATATAGACATTCATAGTTGAGACCAATTGAGAACATGTGTCATTCATTTGCATCTTCAATCAAACCTACAAAACAATCATGCTTTGCTTTTTGGTATCCAAATGGTTTTGGATCCATTTTTGTTAGTGTAGGGACTTTCACCCTTTTTCATCCAAACAAAATTTCCTTTAGATATACCATGCACTTTAACATAACACACATTTGAAGTATGTCCATGAGTACCACAATAGAAACATGTTGGAGGATTTTAAAAATCAACTTTAGAAAAATCAACAACATTTCTATGAGATTTACTCTTAGCATTAGTATAACCCAAACCAAACTTGTTTGAATTTTCTCTTTGAAAATTTAACAATGTGCGCAATCTAATATCACCATTTGAGAAACTTGCAAGCTTATTTTTCAAAATAGCATTTTCATTTTTAAGCAACTTGCAATTCTTACAATCAACCACAATATTCAATCTACTAGCACAATCACAAGAAGAACTAGCATATATAAGATCAAGAGTTTCATTTTCAAGATTAAGCTCATCAACTTGTTTTTGAAGATCTAAAATCTCTTTTTGATGTTTCAAAATGAGCTTCTTTCTTTCAATGTTTTTCAAAGCTAGTTTTTCAAGTTGTTCATACATTTCTTCATAAGCATTATGTAACAATTCATATTTAGAAGAAATTTCGGATTTAGATTCACTTACATTGCTATCCTCGCTTTGATAACTTGATTCATCATTTGAACTTTGTTCTTCATCATCTACTAGAGTTATCAAGTTGAGACAAGCGGCTTCATTATCCGATGAACTACTCGATGTGCTTTTCTTGTTATCTTCATCACTATCCCAAACTATGTATGCTCTTTTAGATTTAGAATTTTTCTTGTCTTTCTCCTTCTTCTTGAGATACTTAGAGCATGAGTACTTGAGATGACCGGGCTTTCCACATTCATGACAAACTACACCTTCTTTTGATGTCTTGGTCTTGTAGTGTGGGGAATCCTTCTCTTTACTTTTGTCCTTGTTCAACCTTCCTTTTCTCCTTAGAAACTTGTCAAACTCTTTTAACAAAAGTTTCATGTCTTTTTCATCAACATCGGAATCGGAATCTTCACTATCATCATCATCGGAACTATCTTTCTTTTTATATGCACTTTTGACTCTAAGAGCAAGTCCTTTCCTTGATTTGTTCTTATCCGACTCTTCATTGATACTTAATCGTCCAAGCTCCATTTCATGTTCTTGAAGCTTTCCGAAAAGTGTTGCTAGATCCATAGCATCCAAATTTTTAGATTCAACAATAGCCGTTACTTTTGGTTGCCAATTCCTGTCTAAACATCTCAACACTTTGTTAGAAAGTTCACCTTGAAGAAAAGTTTTACCAAGAGCAAGTAAATGATTTATAATATGAGTAAAACGCTTTTGCATATCATTTATAGATTCATTTGGAAGCATATGAAACAATTCATAATCACGCATTAAGGCATTCAATCTAGCTCTCCTAACCTCACTAGTTCCTTCATGAGTCACTTGTAAAGTGTCCCACATTTCTTTAGCACTAGAACATTGAGAAACTCTAAAGAACTCGTCATAGGATAAAGCGGATGTAATGATATTCTTTGCTTTATAATCATATTGAACTTTCTTTCTATCATCATCTTTCCACTTATCCTCGGGAATCAATTGTTCTACACCTTCAACTAAACTAGAGGGGATATGAGGACCTTTTTCAACTACTTTCCAAATTTCACTATCTATGGCTTGGATAAAGATTTTCATTCTAACTTTCCAATATGCATAGCCTTCTCCGGCAAACAATGGAGGACGACTTATTGAAGCACCTTCACCACCAAAGAGATTCATGGAACCCATTGCGATTTTCTTAAAGGATCTTTACGAAAAAGCTCTTATGCTCGTGTCTTTCGACCGAGCTCTGATACCAATTGAGGAAACCGCAATTGCTGGTTGGAGAGACTTAGGAACCCTAGGAAAACACCTAGAAGGGGGGGTTGAATAGGTGTTGAAGCTACCTTGAAAGATTTTCGAACGAAACAAATCGAAACAATCAAAACAAATGATTTTTGCAAATTCTACAGCACTTAATCGATTAACCTACAATTTACTCGAGTAGTACTCGATTAAAGTTGAACTTAATCGATTAAATATGACAGAAAACAGAAAAATCAATTTTTCATTCGAATACGAAAATCAATCAATTCACATGCAAGATCAGAGATTCAGCGGAAATGATTAACACCTATATTCTTATTGATTAACCTAGTTATGAAAATGATTTTCCCTTTATCAATTTGAACAATTAAAGATTCAATTCAATCAATTATGAAAATCAATCTTTCTAGGTTTTCAACCAAGAACGCAATCAAATGACTTGAATATAAAGAGTAAGAGTTTAGAGATACGACACAGTGATTTATCCTGGTTCACTTTCATCCACTTGAAAGCTACATCCAGTCCCCTCTTCAACCAAGAGAGATTCTTCACTATGAGGAATTAGAGTTCTCAAATTACAAGTAATTGCCTCACAAGACTCCCTTCTTGCTAGCTTACAAGAGATAACCAACACCCTTGCCTTGTAATCCTATTGATCTTCTCTCTAATCTAACCTCTACCCCTTGTTGATAATCGACACAACAAGTCTTCAATTGCTTGATGATAATCCACACACCAAGGCTTCTCCTTGCTTGATTCACAACCAAGACTTCTTCTTCTTCTTCAATAAGAATGCACTTGCTTGATGATAAAATCGACACACCAAGACTTCTTGTTTGTTGTAGTGACTTGCCTTCTTGCAAAGATTACAACACAATAGAAAACACAAAACAATCCTATGAATCTCAATCAAGAGTTATGACAATTCACCATAAGAGATTCAAAGGTTCTTGATCAAAGAATATAAAAATAGAAAAGCTTTGATCTTTGAAATTGAGAGAGAATAGAGTGGCTTGATTCTTTGTAAAATGAATATCAAAATGATAGAGTATGATCACAAAGGTTAGGAAAAGGTTTATATAGAATACCCAAAAGTTGTAGCACTTGAAAACTGATTTTGAGAAGTGAAAATCGTATTTTAAAAATCAGTTCAGCAGTACTTAATCGATTAAGCAAGTCGTGTACTCGAGTAGTACTCGATTAAGTTATCACTTAATCGATTAAGTTGGTACTGTACATGTTCAAAACTTGTTTTCTCAAAATCCAACCTTTCCTTTAAAACCTTTAAGCCACCTATTGATTCTAGGTTAAGTGAAAACTCAAATTATGATTAAATCATGACTTATGAATGAGATTCACTACCCTCTATAATAATCTACCCAAATAAAAAACCTATGAAGCTTGAGAGGCAAAAGATAAAAGAAATACAAATACACTCAAACTTAGGTCTTCATGAGCTTGCTTTCTCTCTTCTTCATTTGATGTTTGTTGTTGCTTGTTGAGCTTGAAACTTGATCAACACATGTAGCTTGTTCAAAAACACTTTGTCATTATCAAAACATTCATCATGTTCATCATGGAACTAACAGATTCCAGATTCGAAACTTGGGAATCCCAATACAGAGTTGTTCTATCGTCATTAATCATGATCACTTGATCCCTCGGCTCCCAAACCGTACTTAAGTTCAAATGTAATCATGACACAGGTAGATAGACAAAGTCTAATACCTTAATAGAACGATTCAGACATACCTTGGAAACAACTACAAGGAGATTTGTAGGAGTCTCCACTTTGAGATAGCAGATTGGATAAGGCATAGAGCGACTTTGATCAATACCCTTATCCATAAGGAACAAATGAAGGAATAGCTTTAGAGTTTAACAAACTCAACAAGGTTGATCCTTCAAAAGATAACTATCCTGCACTCGGACGGAGAAATTGATTAACTTTAACACTGGTGAGGTTAAATTCTCTTCTCCAGAGTCAGGGACCTTACTACAACTCCTTTAAGATTTCCTTATCACTGGTTCTATGAGAACGGAATAAACCAACACTATGGTTTTAGGTTTACCACATGTCTAAAGAGAAGCATACATCTATCATACTTCTACTTAGACTACATAGAACACTTCTTAATAGCAGAATGAGCTACTTATCTAGAGCCATTACCCATAACCTTAGCTCTAGTTTGGAAGTATATGAGGGCATACTTCCCAAGAAACATTGCAGATATCGATGACCAGCGTATTGGACCACACACCCAAGGACCAAGAGTCAGGACCATTGCTCTGATACCATAAAAGTGTAACACTCCTTGTATATCATCTTACTTTATAAGAAAAGTAATAAGTTTAAGAATACTTGGACTTGTTTTCGTTGGAGAAAGATCTGAAAATAAGAAATTATCCTTTCCCTGGAAAATTTATTTTCACAAACACTTGATTAATAATGAAGGTGACTAGTAAAATCAGAGTTTTTGCGGAAACATAGTAAAATCACCATTTTACCCTCCCCAAAATATATCAAGTGTAACAAGTCCACTATTATCAAATAAGTATTATGATGAAACTGAATTCCTTTTATGATACCTTTTTTCCAAAATATGTATCATATAAATTCTATTAAAAATAAAAATGTCATAGCGCTGGTCACTGGTCCCTTGTCCAAACATCCTTCTGGTCGGATCCTCGATATCTGCCCAACGAGTTCCCAACCCACATTTTCTACACTCTGCAAGCACCTAAGGGACATCTCCCCTTACTGATTCTTGTGCAAGCTAGATGCACGATCAACACCTAATAAGGGCATGGGGGTTAGCTATACATATTCGCATAATCAAATGAGAATAAAACTAACATCCACAAGTTAACATGTAGCAAATCATGATGCATGATCATATGAGCACACCCGGTTAATCATAATAATTCTTTCAATGCAGGTGGCATGATGCATGATTTCTTCCATAGTTGAGGCCTCTAACAAAGTCCATCTCGGACGTCCATCCAATACACCGTTGTGTTCCCGGAATACTGACATTCGTTCCCAGAACGTAATGCCAAACCATACTTGGATGATAAGCATTCACTCCCAGAGTGTGCATCACGTTCCCAGAACGTGTAGCAAACCATACTTGGATAAATAAGCATCACTCCCAGAGTGTGCATCACGGAAGACGAAAATTAGGGGTGTTACACTACTCCCCCACTTAAAAGGAATTTCGTCCCCGAAATTTGCTTGGCTATTCTCAAAAAAATATTTTTGGGTTCTCCCCCACTTAAAAGATTAAGATAGGATATTAGTATCCAGAGATAGTTTCAAATTTAAGAAATCAAATTTCGTCCTCCAACTTTAAAATAACCAATTCCCTTCTTATCGTATGAAAAATACAGTCCACAACTCTTTTCCTCGATAAGCCTCCCTCTAATTCTTTCCAGGTAAACTTTTTGGATTGTACACGCGGATTCCTTAGGTATGAATGAAAAGATATTTGTATGACCTCGTTACTCGATAATTTGGAATATTAGGGTGATCAGTCCGAATATTCAAACTATTAGTAATGAATCATACTTCTTAGATATAATCTCTCACAAGAAGGATTATACGATATGTCTTTAAGTTAAATGAACTTAAAGATAAGTTAACGATCACTACTAAGCTCTAGGTGGATAGTCAACGTCTAGAGACATTTCCGTTGGGGAGACAAAAATTTGTCCTAACCCGGTGGTTGTTAATCCCTCTAGCCTTAACTAATCCTCCTATGGCTGCAGTGCTCGCGGATAGTTATCACATCCAATTGTGATAACAGTTTGAATTACAAAATTTTGAATTGGACCTTCAACAAAGTCTTAATATTCTAAGAGGTTAGATTAACTACATTCGGAAACATTTGGCTAAATTGATTCGGAAACGAGATAACTAAGATGGTCAAATTTAGAATCTACTTCATGATCTTTCGTAACATAATAGTTTTGCTTGTCTATTTCCTCCGATTGTCAAATTCTGCTTCTCTTCTATCCATTAACCAACCTGACTATCATAGACTTCTTGCGTTGAAAGTTCAATTGTTCTTCTTAATTGCTTAGAATTGCCTCGAGTGAAATCCTATGCGGAGTCCTTGAAAGCACTCATTTCCCTCCTTCTACAAAATATTACTATGGAATTTTAACCAACAATTGGGAAATTTTCATATCTATTGAAGAGTCTCCAACAATTCACAAATTTCCATTTATAACTGGTTCAAGTCACAGTATGTAACCGGTTACACGATAAACCTAACCGGTTAGAGTACTGTATCAGACCAGTTACAGCAGTTTTAAAAACACGATTCTCCTTCTTTTCTCCCTCCTAAAATACAATTTCCTCATTCTCCCTTCCTCTTCAAGGCCTAAACCTCTCACATCCTGATTTCCCATCCATTCTTATCACTATCACTCCTAATTCTTTCCCCCATTCTCATTCTCCCCTAGGGTTCCTTTCCAAATTCTGTTTTTCCCCCTTTTCCAAAACCCTAACCTTCAGAAAGCATGGCTTCCAATCCTCCTCGTCGTGCTAGAGTCAAGTCCACTGCTACCCGACCACCTAGAAGACCAAGAATCGAGTACTACAACGAGGACAAATGTGCGGAGAGGTTCGAGAGTTTTTGTGACAGAGGATTTGGGCTCAAGAGATGGATGAACTTCCGGTGGTTTGCCAACAACAACTTCCAATTTCAGAGGTTGTATGAGTATCAAGGTTTGGTAACTTTTCTGGAATTGAAGGGTTCCATCTTCCCAAGGTTGATCAGGGAGTTCTATGCCAATTTCAGGGAGTATGAAGGGGGTTATCAGTCCAAGGTGAATGGGGTGATTTTTTATGTTACCCCTACTGATTTCCTGATTGTGGGTGGACTCCAATCAGTGGGTACTTATCCCGGGGATCCGGACGACAATCGGCTTAACATCTGTAATCTCGAGGATGTTTACAAGGACAGTTTACGGAACCCGGATTTGTATTTGATCGGTCCTCGCAAATCTGTGGGAAACATGACGGTGGAGAATAGGTTAATTCTCTATGTCCTGACGTACTTGCTGACCCCTAGGACCTCCTCCAATCACACTCAAGCTATGGCAGCCGATCTTCGGTATATGTTCGCGATCAAGAACCAAATTCAAGTGAATTGGGTACGGGTGGTGTGCGCCTACATGGCACAGGCTGCAGATTCGACAAGCGGCTGCCTGCCCTATCCTTTCTTCGTGAGTCGTCTCATCGAGTACAAGGGAATTCCTATTCCGGAGGATGAGGAGTTTGAGCCGAGCGAAGGCTTAACTTGCATCAACAGTAGAGTCCTCTACTCGATGGGAATTTACCAGCATGATGCGGACGGTATTTGGAAATGGAATGCTGAAATCAAAGCCGCAGATGCTGCAGCGGCTGCAGAAAGAGAGCAACAGCGACAAGAGGAAGAAGGGGCAGGGGTTGAGCCCGAGGATGTGACTATGGGGGATGGGGCTCCAGCTATTGGTGGTGGTGAGATTCCGAGGCACTTTACCCGGCCTTATTCCACCTTTGATGTTGGTGGAGGTTCAGGTCAGGCGGGCGAGGCTAACGTTTTTACTTCTATGGAAGAGAGGATAAATGCCAGAGTGGATGCTGGTTTTGCTAGGGTCGAAGGGCGTATGGACAGGATGGATGATCAATTTGCAAATCTGAATGGGCGGTTTGATTCTCTAGGCATCACCATGGAGAACATGCACTTCCTGCTACGCACATTCAGGCGTTTCCAGGGTCCCCCTACACCACCTCCTGCATCTCCTCCTCATGAAGACTAGTGACTTTGAATCTCTTGCTTTGTTTAGGACCTTGACTATGTAATCCTTATATTATAACTATGTGGTTCTTGGGGAAATTTTGGGTCTCATCATACTTCTAGTAATATTTTTCCCCTTATGCGTTTTGGTTTAATATGCTTATCCGATGTATTTGGCTACTTATAACTTTCGCCTACTACCTAATGTTTTAGTTGCGTTGCTAGGTGTGTGAACCTTTATGCTTGTAATGAAGTATCTTTGTTAATCATCACCGTTCCCTGTCTAGGCTGTTCCTATCCCATTATGTACTTGTATATATATATCTACATGATGCATATCATTTGCATAACAACTGCAATCATATTTCAGAATTACCCCTAATTCTTATTGCTTTAATTTAGCTTGCAACATGAACAACGGACTAAGGGTTTGAAAAACAAAACTCATAGCGTGACACACCTATGATACACCCTGTACAACAGTTCTGAGGGTAAGAGATATAGCGTTCGAAGTGCCGAAACCACTCAAAACTTATCCAGCTTTATGATTGTCCATGTCTGCAGACTGTAACCGGTTACAGAATCAGCTAACCGGTTAGGTCATGCAGCAGGTCAATTAATTAGAGTAAGAGGAGTTTGAACGGATTGAAATCTGTAACATCCCAAACTTTATTTTAAATTAGATTATTAATGAAAACCTTAGAAAAATTGGAAAAGTGACTTAATGAATTTTGGTAGATAGGTGAGTGGTAATTATAAGTCCTAGGGGTTGTATAGAAGGCAAATAAGCGAAATCGGGTGTGTAATCGGCGTTTTAGATGTTAGAAATCAACCGAAAAGAGAAAATTAAGAATAAAATATCCATAGCTCCAAACCAAATTCCCACCGTTGGATGTGAAGATTAAGGTCTTAGGAAGCTTGTCTCAAAATTTGAGCAAGATCCGATGGTTAACGAAAAAGTTACGGCGAATCGAAGATTTGGAATTCTGGTGCACGCCCAGGCGCACCGGTGCACGCCCAGGCGGGTGCACTGTTCATTGGTGCACCAGACAGTGAAAAACTCGCCCAGGCGGTGCACCAATTCGCCCAGGCAAGCTGAAACACGCACCAGCCGCACCAGATTCGCGTGTGGCGTGCCAAAACCCCACCTGACCGCACCAAATCTCGCACCAGGCGCACCAGCAGAACCAGTTGGTGCTGATCTCACGCCCAGGCGCGTGGTCTCTGCGCCCAGGCGCGCTGGGCGCATCAGACCCCCTTCAGGCGCACCAGACTGGCGCGCCAATCTCTCCTGACCGCACCAGCTCTGGTGCTGGTGCAAGAACTCGCCCAGGCGCGCGTTGTCCTCGCCCAGGCGCGCGCGACCAGCTGGTGCGCTCCCAGCCACCAGATCTGGACTTGGGGGCCAAGCCACTCCCTCCCCACCACACGATCAGACCAGCCAAGGCAAGGGGCCTTATAAACCAACCAAACCACCACCAACATACCTTCACCTTCTTCTCCTCCTTACTCTATCCGTGCCTCCCTCACTCACCAAGGCACCACCATTTCTTCTTCTTGCTCACTCCCACCCAAAGCAACCAAGCACCAATTTCCTTTCTTCCCCAACACCACCGTGATTCCCTCTCTCTCATGGATCCAAGCACCTTCTCCTTTCCTTCCCCAACACCACCATGTCTCTCTCTCACCCAAGCTAGCAATCATCATCACCATCAACCTCCAACATGGATCAAACACCAAATCACCACCCACCACCACAACAACTCACCCCCTTGATCCAAGAACCTAGCTCCACCATCATCAACTCAAACACTAGTAACCAAGTCCCACTATTCTCATAAATCATCATCAACTATCAAGCAACCAAAGAGCTAGCACCATCTTCCTCCATAAATCCATGATCAAGACCTTTGATCGCCATCTCCACCAAAAAAAATTAAGTATGAAACTAATAACCCACAACTTCCCTCCTCTTCCCCTTGAAATTCGTGTGCTTCTTCCTCTCCATGGGTTTCTCTAATTCAAGTGGCTAGGGAGAACACCTCATGAGCACACCTTTAGCTTCAAGTCAAAGAGTATGAGATTAAGGCTAGGTTTTAAGGGCCAAGTGGGTACAAGTCAAGGATTAGAAAGGCTAGGGACAAAAAATCAAACACAAGGATCAATGGGCTAGGACTTGGGATTCGCCACCACTTCTTAAGAAGGTAAGGAGGGTTTGTGTTACCTTTCCTAAGGATATAGATTCTAGGTTGTTGTAATGATGACTAGGTGTAGATAAATAATTAAAAGAATAAATCATAGGATAATTAAGGTGTATGGAATGAATCTTAGGGAAAATTGCTTAGGAATGTGTAGATTATATGCTAATTAAGTTGAAAGTTGAGAACCCTAGGGAGTTGACTTAATTACAGTGCTCTGAGACATACCTGAGTATGTCGATTGTTTTGATTGTTATTCGTTGATTATTACTTGTTATTGATGTATGTTCATGTCATGTTTGGTTTTGTGACTCGTAAAGTAAATAATGGACTAAGTATCATCATAGGCAAGTAATGTAGAAAGGGCTAAGTAAGGAAGGAAGGATGGAAAATTATGAGTGAATGATTAAAGAATGGACTAAGGATAAACAGCTTGGTAAAAGAGAAATGATGTTTATTAATAAATGAATCAGAAATCAGAGGATGGTGATCGTGTGAGCAGGAACCTTGATGGATGTTGTTCTTGATTTGATTTGATAAGTGTAAATGTGACTATAAGGATTGTGTGATGATATGTCATATTGAAATGTTGAATTGTGCTAATTAAGTTATAATATATAATTGTGACCATTGGATAGTGGAAATGTGTAATGTGGTAATTAATTTTGAATAATGGAAATTTGCTAAAGAATTAATTAAATTATACCCAGGCTCAGCCAGGGGATTTACCCGGGCGCAGTAAGTCGTGAGTGCACAGGAATGCAGACGCAGTAGGTCGTGACCAGGGGATTGAGACACATACCCGGGCGCAGTAAGTCGTGAGTGCACAGGAGTGCAGACGCAGTAGGTCGTGACCAGGGGATTGAGACACATACCCGGGCGCAGTAAGTCGTGAGTGCACAGGAGTGCAGACGCAGTAGGTCGTGACCAGGGGATTGAGACACATACCCGGGCGCAGTAAGTCGTGAGTGCACAGGAGTGCAGACGCAGTAGGTCGTGACCAGGGACAGATTGAAAAGACTTATGAATCTGATTAAAGTGAATGAAACGAAAGTCTTTATGAAAACGATGGATGAGAATGAAATGTGAATTTAATTGAATTGAAAAGCAAACTTAAGACTAAAAATAGGATCGATAGGAAGGTAGTATGGACATAAGGCTTAAATTATCGAAGATGAACTTGTATGTGATTACCTGAAAAAGAATTCTAGGTTAACAGACAACTTTGACTTCAATAGGGCCTAGTTTGTCAGCTATGCTTCTTAGAAGCTATTATTCTTAGTATTGTGTAATGCTACCCTTCTTGCTATATTTTTACAGGTACCGAAGGAGCATACACGTGTCTCGCCGAGCAGGATTACATTCCACCACGTGGAGTGTGGATAGTATTTAGCGACCACCTATTGGTCATGGGTTAATTTGGGGAAGTTTTATTGTATCTCATTTACTTTGTATTTTGAGGAACTATGAGTTTGAGAAACTATTTGAAATTCCTTAGAAATAATGTAATGAGTGGACTAAACCATATTTTGGGCCCTGCTGGCCTCTGATGAATTTAAAATGCTATTGTTTATCAGGTTACAGGAATTTTGGGAAAGTCCTAAAAACAAGCAAAACTCCGTCCGTTTGACAGGAGATTTCCATATGAATTAAAAATAACTAAGTGTTTTTCCTACTCAAATCATAAGTTTAAAATGAAATTTTCAATTCACTATTTTAATTAAGGGTATAAAAGGGTAATTAATTGTAGGTGTTACATTTATGGTATCAGAGCAGTTTTTCCTCGGCCCGAAGGGAGTAACTGACTACTCCTGTGGTTACTCATCAAGCGAGTAACTTGTAGTCAAATGTTAAACTGCTTTGTGGTCTAGTCAGGTGTTTTTGTAGTATGATATTAGGCATAGTTGTTGAGTCTAGCATAGTGAGAACTCTAGATTCTTTTAAGTTTGTTGAGTGATTTGAGGAGCGCGGTTAGCATCTGACGATTTCTTTCGAAAAGCATGGTAAGCAATGGAAAATCTTTTATAAGTCCTCTCAAATCATGTTCAGTTTACCATGCTAAACTTGAAGTCTTGTGAGAACGACAAATCATATTTAGAGATGGATGAATGACGAGGCTAAGGAAAGCAATACCCCAACGGGCAAGAGCACAAGGTTGCTACCCCACCGGGAGGAAGTGATCTTTAGTTTCGCTCCAAGTAAACCAACTCTAAATGTGACACACGAAGCAAGATTTCAACGTTTTAAAACTAATAGGCTATGTGTTTCAAACTTAAGTAAGACGAGAATGGTCTTATCATCGATATGATGTATGGTTGAGCCTGATCACCTCAAGTATACACATATTGGAGGATATCATCATCTTGTCCTTAAGTTTCGGCGAGTAATATGGGAATTTAGTGAGATCCCAAATTTAGGAGAATTAGAGGTCCTTGTCATAGGCTTCCGTATGCGTAAGTATTTTAGAATCAGAGTTGCGCAACGGAAGTGTAGGAAGTATTGTCTTGTCTTAAGATAAGAGAAGTAGCTAGTTAGGAATCCTAGTTAGCTATGATAGGTTTCTAGTATTTATACATTTAGAATTGAATGTAAGAAATCCTAAGATAGTACATAGCAACAGTTCTAAGTTAAACATTAGGTGCACAAAATCCTAGTTAATTGCATAGAGCTAGGTCATGTATTTGGAAGTGAATGAATGGGATGCTATGTACTGTCTTGTGTTTGCCTACATGATGAATTGTGCATTTTAATGATAATTTTATTTGTCTGAACATGTGCATGATGAAAATTGTTTTGAGCATAAAACGTTTTGCAAATTTCTTCATGAAATGGTGTTACTATCAACAAAATGCTTGGTTCCCAAGCATAATCATTTCAAAACCCGGAACCGTTCGATTTTCAAGAGTGATAGTAACCCCAATGAACTTTTAAGTTTGGAATTGAATTCAAAAGTGAATATCATTGTTTTAACAGAATCAAAAATCATTCTAAATTGAGTGCTAAGTCGTATCACGAAATTTTGAAAAGTTAAATTAATAAACCAAGGATCCTAAGTAATCAGGCGGCGAACTAATCATTCTTTAATCAATCCCCACGCTGATTAAATAGGAACCCTTCTATGTGACTTTACTCAATTCGGAATGAAGCTTTGTTGTCAAACTCAAAGTCAAAGGGGAATGTGACTATTTTGATTGTTTGGGAAACATTGAAATAAATTTTCTAGTAAACCACATATTCCCATTCTCATTGAGTTTGCTAATCTTGAAAAAGCATATACACCTTCACCTAAATTTCTTGAAGTTAGATGAAGGAAATCCTTTTAGAAATATATTTATATATATATATATATATTCTTTGCTTTATAAAGTTGGTTTTTGGAGCTTCACTCAAAGTTATTTGGCACGAACATATTAAAGTTTTAGAGTATGGAATAAATTTTCCTGATTTACTCTTTTTCTAAGAATCTTACGAAAAACAAACCAATATATTTTCCATCAAGGAAAGAATTCGATTTTCATGAATAATGACTCCGTCTACACACCACCACATCAATATTTGTTGATGTGTCCTTTTGACTTGTGCATATGTAAGTACCTTATTGGTATGATAAGCAAAATTTCTAAACATAGATGAACGCATACACGTTTTCGGCATATCCCCTTTGATTTTATAGATGCATAAATGCACAAACGAATTTCCGAACGCTATTCTGATTTTCATAAAAATGCACATACTTTGAATTTATAGGATTTTAATTATTGAACTTTGAAACCATACAAAGTGATTGATTTTGTCGAAGTTTTATCTTGACATGCATAACTTGAATGTGTGAACAAATCATGGGAAACCATGCAAATTTTCAAACTCTTCTTAGATTGCATTTGAAATGTGGGCAGCTTATTTAAGATGTGTGCATGGATTTAGACTTGAGTTCTAGGGTTGATTTAGGTAGATCGGGATTGGATTAGAATCAAGTAGAGATTGCCAAGTTAGTGGTTGTATTTATGTGCTGATATGAAATGTTGGTGTGTGTATTTGAATTTTGATTGTTATGTATGTGCTAACTGTTTACTTGTCAATGAGTGTGATTGCTTATGACTTAAGAATAATGCCTAAGTGTAGATCACCAGGTAGATTGTGATTAGAACTCTTGTGATGTTTGACCCACATCGGAGTGAACCTCAAAAGCCTTAGAGCATTTTGCTTCTAGTCTAACCAAACTAAACCACGATTTGTATTTTTACTTGGATGCATGAGTCCGGTGGCGTACTTAAGCAAGGTAGTATGCCGATTCAAAGTGAGGGAGTAGAACCTAGTGCAGAATGTATCGTAGTTAGAAAACCCTTTGTTGGGATGGTTCTCCATTTGAAGGAATTGAATGGAATTTCGGGGACGAAATTCTAATAAGTGGGGGAGAATTGTAACATCCCAAACTTTATTTTAAATTAGATTATTAATGAAAACCTTAGAAAAATTGGAAAAGTGACTTAATGAATTTTGGTAGATAGGTGAGTGGTAATTATAAGTCCTAGGGGTTGTATAGAAGGCAATTGTGGCTTTGGGCAAAGTCAAATAAGCGAAATCGGGAGTGTAATCGGCGTTTTAGATGTTAGAAATCAACCGAAAAGAGAAAATTAAGAATAAAATATCCATAGCTCCAAACCAAATTCCCACCGTTGGATGTGAAGATTAAGGTCTTAGGAAGCTTGTCTAAAAATTTGAGCAAGATCCGATGGTTAACGAAAAAGTTACGGCGAATCGAAGATTTGGAATTCTGGTGCACGCCTAGGCGCACCGGTGCACGCCCAGGCGGGTGCACTGTTCATTGGTGCACCAGACAGTGAAAAACTCGCCCAGGCGAGCTGAAACACGCACCAGTCGCACCAGATTCGCGTGTGGCGCGCCAAAACCCCACCTGACCGCACCAAATCTCGCACCAGGCGCACCAGCAGAACCAGTTGGTGCTGATCTCACGCCCAGGCGCGTGGTCTCTGCGCCCAGGCGCACTGCGCGCATCAGACCCCCTTCAGGCGCACCAGACTGGCGCGCCAATCTCTCCTGACCGCACCAGCTCTGGTGCTGGTGCAAGAACTCGCCCAGGCGCGCGCTGTCCTCGCCCAGGCGCGTGCGACCAGCTGGTGCGCTCCCAGCCACCAGATCTGGACTTGGGGGCCAAGCCACTCCCTCCCCACCACCCGATCAGACCAGCCAAGGCAAGGGGCCTTATAAACCAACCAAACCACCACCAACATACCTTCACCTTCTTCTCCTCCTTACTCTATCCGTGCCTCCCTCACTCACCAAGGCACCACCATTTCTTCTTCTTGCTCACTCCCACCCAAAGCAACCAAGCACCAATTTCCTTTCTTCCCCAACACCACCGTGATTCCCTCTCTCTCATTGACCCAAGCACCTTCTCCTTTCCTTCCCCAACACCACCATGTCTCTCTCTCACCCAAGCTAGCAATCATCATCACCATCAACCTCCAACATGGATCAAACACCAAATCACCACCCACCACCACAACAACTCACCCTCTTGATCCAAGAACCTAGCTCCACCATCATCAACTCAAACACTAGTAACCAAGTCCCACTATTCTCATAAATCATCATCAACTATCAAGCAACCAAAGAGCTAGCACCATCTTCCTCCATAAATCCATGATCAAGACCTTTGATCGCCATCTCCACCAAAAAAAATTAAGTATGAAACTAATAACCCACAACTTCCCTCCTCTTCCCCTTGAAATTCGTGTGCTTCTTCCTCTCCATGGGTTTCTCTAATTCAAGTGGCTAGGGAGAACACCTCATGAGCACACCTTTAGCTTCAAGTCAAAGAGTAGGAGATTAAGGCTAGGTTTTAAGGGCCAAGTGGGTACAAGTCAAGGATTAGAAAGGCTAGGGACAAAAAATCAAACACAAGGATCAATGGACTAGGACTTGGGATTCGCCACCACTTCTTAAGAAGGTAAGAAGGGTTTGTGTTACCTTTCCTAAGGATATAGATTCTAGGTTGTTGTAATGATGACTAGGTGTAGATAAATAATTAAAAGAATAAATCATAGGATAATTAAGGTGTATGGAATGAATCTTAGGGCAAATTGCTTAGGAATGTGTAGATTATATGCTAATTAAGTTGAAAGTTGAGAACCCTAGGGAGTTGACTTAATTACAGTGCTCTGAGACATACCTGAGTATGTCGATTGTTTTGATTGTTATTCGTTGATTATTACTTGTTATTGATGTATGTTCATGTCATGTTTGGTTTTGTGACTCGTAAAGTAAATAATGGACTAAGTATCATCATAGGCAAGTAATATAGAAAGGGCTAAGTAAGGAAGGAAGGATGGAAAATTATGAGTGAATGATTAAAGAATGGACTAAGGATAAACAGCTTGGTAAAAGAGAAATGATGTTTATTAATAAATGAATCAGAAATCAGAGGATGGTGATCGTGTGAGCAGGAACCTTGATGGATGTTGTGCTTGATTTGATTTGATAAGTGTAAATGTGACTATAAGGATTGTGTGATGATATGTCATATTGAAATGTTGAATTGTGCTAATTAAGTTATAATATATAATTGTGACCATTGGATAGTGGAAATGTGTAATGTGGTAATTAATTTTGAATAATGGAAATTTGCTAAAGAATTAATTAAATTATACCCAGGCTCAGCCAGGGGATTTACCCGGGCGCAGTAAGTCGTGAGTGCACAGGAGTGCAGACGCAGTAGGTCGTGACCAGGGGATTGAGACACATACCCGGGCGTAGTAAGTCGTGAGTGCACAGGAGTGCAGACGCAGTAGGTCGTGACCAGGGACAGATTGAAAAGACTTATGAATCTGATTAAAGTGAATGAAACGAAAGTCTTTATGAAAACGATGGATGAGAATGAAATGTGAATTTAATTGAATTGAAAAGCAAACTTAAGACTAAACATAGGATCGATAGGAAGGTAGTATGGACATAAGGCTTAAATTATCGAAGATGAACTTGTATGTGATTACCTGAAAAAGAATTCTAGGTTAACAGACAACTTTGACTTCAATAGGGCCTAGTTTGTCAGCTATGCTTCTTAGAAGCTATTATTCTTAGTACTGTGTAATGCTACCCTTCTTGCTATATTTTTACAGGTACCGAAGGAGCATACACGTGTCTCGCCGAGCAGGATTACATTCCACCACGTGGAGTGTGAATAGTATTTAGCGACCACCTATTGGTCATGGGTTAATTTGGGGAAGTTTTATTGTATCTCATTTACTTTGTATTTTGAGGAACTATGAGTTTGAGAAACTATTTGAAATTCCTTAGAAATAATGTAATGAGTGGACTAAACCATATTTTGGGCCCTGCTGGCCTCTGATGAATTTAAAATGTTATTGTTTATCAGGTTACAGGAATTTTGGGAAAGTCCTAAAAACAAGCAAAACTCCGTCCGTTTGACGGGAGATTTCCATATGAATTAAAAATAACTAAGTGTTTTTCCTACTCAAATCATAAGTTTAAAAAGAAATTTTCAATTCACTATTTTAATTAAGGGTATAAAAGGGTAATTAATTGTAGGTGTTACAAAATCCTTGTTTTACCGTTGCATCAGAACAATACAAACGCTGATTTAGAGGTAGGAACATAGGATTATATAAAAATTTCGAATGAGAGATGACAAAAAGGGTAAGGTATAGAGTATTTGAATTACCACTGTTACTCTTCCGAAACAAGGAATGAGTAACCCTTGGGATATATTAATTGTAGTAAGGTCAAATGCTAACAGCTGGTCATACCACGTCAGGTTTCAGAATAAGTTATCCCTTTCACCACAGTGAATAAGTGCTTCCTCCCTATTCACTTCCCTAATGGTCATTTCCCAAAATGACTGCAGCATTGATTCGTTTTTGATCTTACTGAACCAATACTCGAATCTCACCATGGCAACAAATTTAAAAAAGAATACTACCTCCCATCTGAGCTTCACTTCGGTCATCTAGTTTTCTTACTAAATAATCTAATCCACTTGCTAAAAAAAACAACCCAATATCAACTTGGACCCAAAGAGTGAGCTTGTGAGAATAGATTTCCCCAAAAGTACAGCCATCGGAAATTTAATGCTTGAAATCATACCTCAGGAACCAAGAATCAGGATCATTTGCTCTGATACCACAAAATTTTAATGCTCTTTCGATACACTTAATAAAATAGAATAATTGTATTCATTTTGAAACGAGTTCGATCTGCTGTCCAAAAGATTTTCTACTAAACGTTCCACTTTGTAAAATCTTGGCAGAAAATTCAAAACTCAAACTGGTTCAGCATAGATTTGGAAACTTTTTCCCATAATCTATTGAAAACACAAGTTTCTAAAACATAGGGTGTATGATAACTTCAGAGTTGGTGGTAAAATACTGAGATCAGCTCATAGAATTATATAAATCACTTAAAAAAAAGATTTTAACGGATATATTTATACAAAAATAAAATGATTGTACCAAAGAACTTGTAATGTTATCTTGGGTTATCATTTTCAAAATATAGCTTAAATATTATCACAGAAAGGTCTTAGAGCTGATCCGGGGTCCTGGTTCCATCGTCTATTACATTTGATTTCCGACTGTTGTGCACTTCACTGAAACTCTTTTTCCTCTGTTCTCCAATGTTCTTTAGGGGTCTCCTACCCTTACTCAACAATGAGAAGGTCATAGTGTTGATCCTTAACCTACAAGGGCACGGGAGTAAGCATTTTCGTTTGCATAATCAAATGAGATAGATATAAGAAAGATAATATTAACAATCACAGTTATTCAAGTATCACACAAAATGCAAGTACATATGAGCACGCCCCTTTTAGTACTTTCAATCTTGTAATGCAAATGGCATGATGCATGGTTCCATCCACAACCGAGGCCTCCAACAATGTTGGATATCTGGCAAATGATATCCCGGTGTTCCCAGAACACCACCAAACGTTCCCAGAACGAGTGGCAAACCATACTTGGAAAATAAGCATCACTCCCGGAGTGTGCACCACATTCCCAGAACGCCTACGTTCCCAGAACGTATAAAACCAGGTCCCGGACACTGGCCACATATCTATAATGTGTCATCAAGTAGGTTACAATTTCAGTACTCCCAGAGTACCCTTCTCATATTCCCAGAATATGAGAATTATTCCTTGCCAACCTATTCTCCATTCCTCTATGAATGAATGCACCACATTCAAGAGCAATTTTTATCTTCGATTAATCCACTGTGATTTAGGCACATCTCGTAATTCCCTTAGAATGATTGATTTGAGGTACTAACATTGGCATGATGAGATACACTTAAATTAGTTTCAATTATGCCAAGGATCTTGAAATGAGATCACTCCTCCTGTTAAAGACTAAATTTTCCTTTTTGCAACCGGTTACAGTCCCAGACTAATCGGTTAGAGTCACATATCTGAAACTGTTTTACCATGGAATTTCAAGAAAACCCCTTTCTCTTGAGATTTCTACTCAATTCACAGACAGCTTTTACCATGGCCTTGTACCTCAAACCTATTGTGTTTATCATTCACAGGCCTAAATCCACAATTTGTTATTAATAACACATAACTTGACTTTTAAGTTATCATAACACTTCAAGGAATTGTTTCTTCTTTCTTCATCCAAAACCAACAGTGATTTATCACTTACTTTTTGGATTGGTATTTATTGAAATTAGGGTTAGATTTGAGTAAGGACAGTAGGAGCTTTTCACCAATTTTTAATAATACATTTTTCTGTTGAAATTACACAGCTTCTAACCGGTTACGAAAATCGTCTAACCGGTAAGATTAGACAGTCTGTGCACAGAAACTAGGATTTTGAAAACATTTTCTTTCAATACTCAATTCTAACTACATTCAATAGTTATAGGAACTCATATGACTTGAATAATTTCTGTTCAGCCACATAAGCTCATTAAATCTATCATACATGTCATGTAGAGCATTAACTTTTGTACATAACTACATGTAAACACAAATGACAGCAAGTACCAACACACAATTCATTTCTATACATGTAAATCTCAGATTTAATGCCTCTATATCATTTGCATGAAACTCTTAGAACTGTTATAAGCAGAATTAGCTTATTCAGTGGCCTCCAAGCCTTTACTTATTATACACTATGCCCTTTGTGAGTCTCATGGTGACTCCACCTATTATTCAATGAAATCCATTCTCATTCTAGCAAAAGAAAGCTTCTCCCATACCTTAGGGTTGATTTCGATGAAGCTCAATACTGAAACTTGAAGAGAATCCAGAATTTTTCTCCCAATTCCTTTGTTCTATTTCAGCCACAATTTCCCTCAACCAGGTTCAAAGACCAGATTATTTGACATATCCATAGGCCAAAGAAATTGGGGAAAACTATCAGAATTCAAACTAGGTAACATGTACTAGCTTTGAAAACAAGTTTGAGGCTTAAAGAGTGCATGTACTTACCAAGATCATGCCCTAAAGGGAGCCTCAAGAAATGATTTCTGATTCTGGACAGACTCCTTCCTCAATCTTTCAAGACCAATAACTTATGCAATACTCGCTCTCAAGTCTCTCTCCATACCTTAATATAAAGCTGGAAGAATCGTCTTTAACATAGCGTATCTCACTTAGTCTGACTCTCAAAGATCAAAGAGAAATTGACAGAGTAATCTAGAAACCCTAATTTAGTTTCAATACTAACACTCCATCAGCCAAACCCTCAATTTGCCTCACAAATCACCTATTTATAGAGAAGTTGATGAGCATGCAGCTCGACACGTATCCCTCACAGGAAATTAAGTGGGTTTTCGTGGCAATTCCTGGTAAATTGGTGGATTACTCATCAAATTCCACTATCTGGGTTTTCTAAGTTCATCGTGTAACCGGTTACAAGATCTTCCTAACCGGTTACATACTGATGAATTTCAGAAAATTATTAATTTAATAATTCTTTTCCTATAAACCCTTTTTAATATCACATTTAGGTCCTGTCTTAGGGACCAAAATGCAATATCTATATATTTTGATTATTCCCTTACCAACAATCATCTTTACCCCTATTTTAAATATCACTATAGAATTAAATTAAAATATAAATTTAAAAGAGCTCAATATCAAACTTTATGATTAACTCTCGCATTATCCGGAAGACGAAAATTAGGGGTGTTACAGGTTGTCTAAATGAACCACTCTCATTTGAACTTAATGTCAATTCCAGACCGGTTCAGCACGGAACCGGCCTTAATAAAGAGTCTAAAGAGACTGGTTCCGTGTGGAACCAGTTTGATTTGTACCAGGGTATGAGACTGGTTCCGTGCGGAACCAGTCTGATTTTAACAAAAGACCCAAAAAGAGACTGGTTCCGTGTGGAACCAGTCTTATTTAATATATTTTCAGACTGGTTATACAAAGTAACCAGTCTAGTTTTAACAAATATCCATTTAGAGACTGGTTCCGCACGGAACCGGTCTGAATCAACTAGTCTAAAATGTGTTTTTTGTACTAGTGCCCTTGCTGGAGACAGCTATTTATAGTTGTGGCATTGTACCTTGTGGGCCTGTATGGAGGTCCAGCAAGGCTGCTAACGTGTCCCATTTAGGATAAGGGTTGAGTCATTCATCCTTATCCTGTATTGGGAGATCTTATCCCTGATGGCAAGTTAGGCTCACGCGCCTCTAGCTCGGACTCTTTAGGGAGCAGGGCCCATACGGTCGGCTCTTGGTCGCTAGGGTGGGTCCTAGTACAAGCGCTCGGCTTGGATAGGCATGACCTGTCAGATAGATAAATCTGGTCAGCCGGGTACTTTAGAGGGTAGGCTGAGGGTCGGTCTACCACATAAGCCCCCTAGCTCGGTAAGACTTTTTGAGTCTTGAGCCGAGCTGAGAGTTTTCTGATATTGTTGGTTCGAGGAGTCGAGTATCGTGGTCGAACTGAGGCAGTGACCTTGAGGTGACCCGTTGTGCTTAGCTGTCCCTTCGTCTATTCGAAAGGACGTTTGGATGTCCTTTTAATGACACGTGCTGTTTGTGTCAGAGGTGTCATCATTATGCGTGCTGCCTTTTGGGTTTTTTAAATGTTTTCTTCCACAGATTGCGCGCCACGTGTCCTTTTTCGTGGCTCAATGTAGGTTTTGGGCCCTTTGCAAACACGCCCAAATGCTTAAAACGTGGGGGGAAGTTTCTTTTTGAACTTCAACTGCCCCTTCCATTTCCTCTTATTCACTTTCCTCCAAACCTTGGCTTCTGATATTCTTCTCCTTCCTGCGATTTCACTGCCATTCTCTCTTGAAGCTTTTTGGCTTCCGTCTTGCTACTTCAGTTCAGTTCGTGCCAGTTTTCAAGTTTCAGGTACTTTGATTCCTTCCTGCTGTACTGTTTTCTCTAAGTTCTAAGGTTCTGATTTTCTAGTTTTCTTTGGGTTTAGCATTTCTCTCTGGGTTCCGTTTCTGGGTTCTTTACTTAATCATGGATAATGAATGGTATGAAAAGTGGTCTAAAATTTTGGGGTTGAGTGATATTGAGGATTCTTCCTCTTCTTCTTCATCTTCGTCCTCTTCTGATATGGAGATCTTGGATTCTCTTCCTTCCCCTTTCCGCCATCGCATGGCGGATCCTACGGTGGAGACACCGTTATCGGTGGGTTATCCCCAAAATTCCACATATGAGGAAAGTAGACGGTCAGCTTATCATGCGGCGGAGGAGCGGGCGCAAGTGGCGTCTCGCACCTCAAAGCGCTCCGCCACGAATCGCCCTTGGGAGAGGCCTTTTTGGGGGAAAGCCGTAAAGGTTAGGGGGAGGTGTAGTAGGCTCGGCTATAGGACCAACCGACCTAGGGTTAGGGTTTCTGTAGATTATAATTTTAAAGATTCTGATGCCGAGTCTTCCCTTTCCCCAGGTATGGTTCGTTGATGCGTTACACATCCTCATGAATTTCCTGTACCTCCGAACTCTGAAGCCTATGACTGGGTTGATTTGGAGTTGCTCGGTACACCGTCGGCTTTAGTTGGCGGCAACCTGGGCCATATCCGAGCTAACATACTCCCGTGCCCCATGGATGAAGCTGGGACGTCTTACACCATTAGTGCTCCCTCGGCTAATGACCGTAGGGAGTTTTTCATGTACGAGGAGGTCGTGATAAGGCTGGGAGTTAAGATGCCCTTTTCCGATCTGGAGATAGCTCTGTTGCGACGGCTGCGCTTGGCTCCCACCCAACTACATCCTAGCGGTTGGGCGTTTGTTCGTGCATTTCAAAAATTTTGTGAGGCTCGAAGACTGACATGCTCGCTCCGAGCATTCCTATGGCTGTACATACCGCAAATAAATATTTTCGAGAAGGGGTCAACCAAAAGACTGTGGGTATCGTTGAAGGCACCTAATGAGCATGCTCTTTTTGCCAAGTTCACCGATTCGTGGAAAACTTTTAAGCCGTTATTTTTCAAGTATCAATTCATCGGGGAGGGAGAATGTTGGTTTATGGAGGGCGGTGAGCCTCGGTTCCCTTTATCATGGACACCTGACTTCTTCAACCGACACCCAAAGCTTTATCAATATCATTATGACAAAGAATTGACGAGCGACGAGAGGCATACCTGTGATACCTTCTTCTACTACCTTAAAACCAATGGTCAAGTCAATATTAGGAACATCATTATTTTTCCCCAAGAGCTTGTGAAAGCTGAGCTTCGTATATACCCTTTTTTTTTAACATTTGTACTTTTGTTTTACTGTTTTGCAGCCAAGATGGCTAGGGAAAATAAGGCTGTTGCTCGTATGAGGGAGCTTGATAAATCGAGGGCGGTCGGCTCTTCTGGTGGAGCCGTTTCCTCGGAAGCTACTCGGTCAGTTACGGTGGCCGAGGCATCACCCTCTGAGGTTGAAGTGATGCAAGATGTCCGACCGCCGTCTGTTCGTGTGGTGGAGGTAGCTACTGGGATCCCCGTTGCTCAAGTGGAGGAGGAGGAGGAGGACCGAGTGCCTTTGTCTAAAAGAGTCAAAATAGACAAGGGTAAAGGCAAAGCTGTTGAGTTGCTGAAACCACTGCAAAGAAGTAATTTGTGGTTTGACATTTCGGATCACGAGGAGGAGACCGTTTGGGCTCAGAAGCTCAAGGAGAAGTTTGTTGATTTGGTTTACACTCCCAATGATGAGAAGAGATTGTCGGACGAAACCGCTAATACTTTGAAATGTCATTGTGATTTATTGGGAAAAAATATGTTAAGGGATGCGAGCTATATGTTCCACCTTAGTAAGAATGCCGAAGATATCAACGCAACTCTTTCGGCAACTGAGAAGGAGAAGAGGAGAGCTGTTGCCGCTCTAGCACAAAATTTGCTAACTCAAATTAAGGAGAGTGAAGCAAATCTCCACGCTCTGACAGAGGCCAATGCCGATTTGCAGAAAAGACTCGAAGCATCGGAGAAAGCTCGGGAGATTGCTCAAAAGGCTCTTGAGGATGCTGCTGGAAGGGATGCTGAGAGAGGGAGGCTGTTGGAAACTGCCCTAGAGGAACTGGCTGAAGCTCGGCAAAGGGTTACCGAGCTGGAGGGTATTCAGGGTCGGTTAACAAATTCTGAAAATGAGGTGGGTCGATTATAGGGAGAATTGGTGAAGGCTCGTCGAAAGGCTTTGAAACATAAGGTTGCGGCCAAGCGGAATCACTTCAACTGGGACTATGCAGTTAATGATTCTTTTGTCAATGTTGTCAAACAGTTGTCTCTTATGAATCCGGGAATCCGAGTTGTGGGCGCAAGTCCCAACTTTGGAGTTGATGGTGTTCGTATCATTGACTATGCACATGAGGATAGGGAGGTGGACTTATCAATGCCGAATCTCCCCAACCCCTTGGACTTGGAAAATGAGGACGAAGCTGATTTTGATGGGTCAACCATTGCCCTTTCCGAGGAAGAAGATTAGATCTTTTTATGATGTATTTCTCTTTGCTACTATTGTGTCTTTTCTTTTTGAACTTTTCGTTTTGCTACTGAATGCTGTATTTTGATCGGTTTGATCAGAACTCAGTTTTGTGTTGTTTATGAAGTATCCTCCTTATCTTTGCACAATCTTCAGTTTTTGTTGTATATCTTGTTATGAACTGCTATCAAGATCTCGGATCTCCTACCTTTGGCCAAGGTGGGATCCTCGGTCCTCGGCTTGTGGAAACTGTATAAGTTTTTGGCGGCCGGGCATCTCTAAAAGCACTTTGTTATTGTTAGTTTATAAGTCCTAGTTGAAAATGCATGTATAAACGCCTAAGTTCGACTCGGTGGCGAGCCGAGAGGAAATGGCTAGTGCGTTAACAGTGAAAAGATAAAAAGATGTGAAACTGAAAGTAAATTTCCATTAGATTCTTTTGATCTGTTGACAAACAGCAGAATTCAAATACAATATAAACATAAAGACGCTAAAATAAATGACATGAAATTTAAACAACAGAATTTTAAAATCAGGGTTGACACTTTGCAAGAGTTGTTGTGGGATTCCAATTAGCTATAGTAGGGCTTGAGCTTGGTGGCATTCCAGGAGTTGTTCAATTGCTGCTTTGTTAGTGTCTCCAATCTATATGCCCCAGACCCTGTTTTTGAGACGACCCTGTAAGGGCCTTCCCAATTTCTGGCCAATTTTCCTTCTTTTGAATTTTTTAAACCGATGTCAGCTCGTCTCGTCTGAGGACCAGATCCCCAACAACGAAGCTTCTTAGAACCACCCATTTGTTGTATTCTCGGGACTGTCTTTCTTTTGCCTTTTTCTCTCGGTCAGCCATGAGGGATCGGATCTCATCACTGAGAGTTAAATCTTCCTTTAACAAACCATCATTCACCTCAACTGGACGTTCAGATACTCGGAAGGTGGGAATCCGAGTTTCAATGGGTAACACAGCCTCGCAACCGTAGGTAAGTCGAAATGGGGTTTCTCCTGTGGAGGTGTGTATGGTCGTTCGGATTGACCATAGTACCTCTGGAAGGAGGTCAGCCCATGACCCCTCGGCTTCCAACAATCTTTTCTTCATCCCATCAATGATAATTTTATTCACTGCTTCAGCCTGTCCATTCGTCTACGGATGCTCAACCGATGAAAAATTGTGGGTGATATGAAAGTGGTCGACCAACTCTTGGAAAACCTTGGTAGTGAATTGTGTGCCATTGTCGGTTACGAGAGTGTGTGGGACGCCGAAGCAAGCGATGACTTGTCTGAGGAAGAATTTTTGGATTTTAGCTGAAGAGATTGTGGCCAAAGCCTCGACTTCGACCCATTTTGTGAAGTAATCAACTACAACTACAATGAACTTTAGTTGTCCTGGAGCTGTTTTGAATTTCCCGATGATGTCCATGCCCCACTGATAGAAGGGCCATGGTGGGATCATTGAGTGGAGCTCCGTCGGGGGTCGTTGGAAGACCTTTCCATGGAATTGACAGGACTTACACCTTTTGACATGTTCTGAAGCATCGCTTAGAAGGGTGGGCCAGTAATAGCCTGCTCGGAGTACTTTGCGAGCTTTTGCACCTACATGATGGCTCGAGATTCCTTCATGAACCTCAGCCAACACTAGATCAGCTTCAGCAGGGTCTAGACACTTCAGCATAGGGGAGTCTATTCCCCGTTTATACAAGGTGTCACCGATCATGGCATACTGGGCAGCTTGCTTGGCTATCTTCTTTCCTTGAGAAGGGTCGGTCGGCAAAACATGGTATTTAAGATATTGCTTGATGGGGTCCATCCAGCCGGTGGTTAAAGATACTGCCAGAACCACGCTCGGCTGATGGACAGTTTCTTGAACTAGACTCTTGTTGTTTTTAGGGCCTTTGGTGCTGGCGAGCTTGGATAGGATGTCAGCTCGCCTATTGGAGGCTCTGGGGATATTAGTGATGGAAAATTGTGAAAAAAGGTCTGAAAGGGTTTTGACTTGTTCCGGGTACTTTTGGAGAATTGGTTCCTTAGCCTGAAACTCCCCGTTGACCTGGGAAACAACTAACTGTGAGTCACTGAAAACTTCGATTTCCGAAGCCCCCATTTGATGGGCCATCCGCAAACCGGCCAACACCGCCTCATATTCCGCCTGGTTATTTGAGGTTGGGAATTCAAACATGAGGGAATATTCTACACTGAGGCCCTCAGCATTTTCAAGAATTATACCGGCCCCAACCTCCTTACTGTGGATGGAACCATCAACATAAATCTTCCAAAGTTGAACCTTGTTGAGATGGCCCGAGTCTGATAGTTCTGAAATAAAATCCGCTAAAATTTGGGACTTGAGAGTTCTCCTCGGCTCGTAGGTTACATCGAACTTTGACGGCTCGACGGACCATGAGACCATTCTTCCAGCTAAGTCAGGTCGGTGAAGTACCTGTCTTATCGGCTGAGTTGTTCTGATCACAATGGGGTGGTTCTGAAAGTACTGTCGGAGTCTCCTGGCAGTAACTACCAAAGCAAAGGCAAGTTTCTCTATCTTGGAATATCTTATTTCAGGTCCTTGAGGGGCCTTACTGACGAAGTAGACAGGCTGCTCGGTCCCCGAGTCATCCTTGACCAGGGCCGAGCTAACAGATGTTTCACCAATAGACAAATACAGAAACAGGACTTCCCCTTCCCGAGGGCTTGTGAGGAAAGGAGGGGCTGAGAGGTATTCCTTAAGTTCATCAAACGCTTGTTTGCAAGAGTCATTCCAATGGAAATTTTTGTTTTTTCTGAGTAGTTGGTACCATGGGAGTGCTCTCTTGGCTGCTTGAGAGAGGAATCTTGAGAGGGCTGCCATCCGACCAGTCAACCTCTGAACCTCCTTCACATTAGATGGACTACTCATACTTAAGATGGCCTGGCATTTCTCTGGGTTGGCCTCAATGCCTCTCTCCGTAAGCATGAAACCTAAAAAAGCCCCGGCCGGAACCCCGAAAGTGCACTTGTCAGGGTTTAGGCGCATGTTGTACATTCTGATTCTATCCAAGATGGTTGCTAGATCATGGGGATGGTCTTCCTTCCTCTTGCTCTTGGCTATCATATCATCTATGTATACCTCGAGGGTAGGACCGATCAACCCCGAGAAGACCTTGTTCATCATCCGCTGGTAAGTTGCGCCAGCGTTTTTCAATCCGAAAGGCATGACTGTATAACAGTAGGTGGCCTTTTCGGTGATGAAGGCCGTTTTCTCCTGATCAGGAGGGTACATCAGGATCTGGTTGTACCCTGAATATGCATCCATAAAAGAAAGGAGTTGGTACCCAGAAGATTTGTCCACAAGCTTGTTAATGATAGGGAGGGGGTACTGATCTTTCGGGCAGGCTTTGTTTAAGTCGGTGTAGTCGACGCACATGCACCACTTCCCATTTGATTTTTTGACTAGTACGGTGTTTGAGAGCCAGTCCGAGTAATTGACCTCCCTAATGAATCCGGCCGATAGGAGCTCGGCCACCTTCTCCTCAATGATTGTGGCTTTCTCTGTTCCTACTCTTCTCTTCTTCTAGGCGACCGGATTGGCGGTCGGGTTGACGCTGAGGCGATGACATATGAAGTTTGGGTCAATCCCCGGCATATCCGTCGAGGTCCATGCAAACAGGTCTTTGTTTTTCTTCAAAAGTTCGAGCATCTCTGCTCGCATACTTTCTGACAGGTTGGTTCCTAGCCTCACTTTCCTGCTCGGAATTTCTTCATCCAAAACAATGAACTCCCACTCCCCCTGGGGGGTCAGTCTTGTGTCATCCAGCTCGGACCTGACATCTAGGTCCGCCAAAAGTACATTTCCTCTGTTCAAACTTAACTTGGGTTGGGTCTCCTCGGGGCTTTTGAGTTTCGCTAGACTAGCGTTGTAGCATAGTCTGGCTTTTTCTTGTTCGGCTCTGATGGCGACAACAGTCCCATCAGATCCTTCAAATTTCATGGTCAGATGAATGGTTGAGACGACCGCCCCGAAGGCTTGCAAGCATGTTCTTCCGAGGATGGCATTATAAGCAGATGGGCAGTCGACGACCAGAAACTTGATGATCTCGGTTCTTGCTGAGGGGTGATTCCCGAGTGTCACGGGAAGTTGAATGTGTCCTTTGGGGACCACCGAGTCCCCTGTAAAGCTGATCAATTTTCCCTCGAAAGGGGTCAAGTCAGAGTTTTTTAACTTCAGAGCTTCAAAAAGATTTAGGAACATGATATCTGCCGAACTTCCTTGGTCGACAAATATCCTGGCAACCTCATAGTTGCCTATCAGAGCAGTAATGACCATCGGGTCGTTGTGACCCGGGATGATTCCTTCAAGATCCTCATCCGAGAAACAGATGGGGACACTCTTTGTAGTTCTTTTGCGGATTGGATGGTCATGGACGGCAAGAACTTGGTTGATGTATTTTTTTCTATCAGATCTATTTTCTCCTCCTCCCGCAAAACCTCCAGCTATGGTATTGACTCTGAGGTTTTGCGGGGACTGGTCTGTTGCTACTTCTACCATAGCAATTCTTTGTGGGTTGGTCGGTTGTTGCTGACTAGCGTGGTGGTCGGTTTGAGTGCCTCCCTGACATACTTTTGTAACTTTCCATCTCTTATCAATTGTTCAATCACAACTCTTAGCCAGGTGCACTCATCCGTCGTATGCCCGTAACCTCCGTGGTACGAGCAGAACTTGGAACGATCCTGGCGCTGACTTCTTTTCAAGGGGGGAGGTCTTTCAATCATCCGAAGGTCAGTCTGCATTGTTTCTTGCAGGATCTGACTTCTTGGGACCGTGAGAGGGGTATACTCATCGAACTTGGGTCAGATGACGCCAAACCTCCTATCACCCCTGGGTCCTCTTCCTCTATCCTCCCTCATGTCGTCTCTTCTCAACTTTCCTTGAGATGAATTCTCACCTCTCTCGCCTTTTTCTCTATGTTTCTGCCATTTGCTGAATTCTTCCAAGTTTATGAATTTGGTAGATCAGTGCCTCAATTCTGCCATATCCCTCGGAGGCTTTCCCACTAGGGAATTCTTGAAGTCTCCGTTCCGAAGTCCCTGTGTGAAGAGAAAGACTGAGAAGCTTGGTTCGAGATTTGGAACAGATCCTGCCTCCGAGTGGAAGCGAGAGAGGTATTCTCTCAAGGGTTCTTCTTGGAGTTGCATAACTCCTGCTAGTGCGTGGTCGGACTTTGGCTGGACGCAGCTAGCTGTATATCTGTTGAGAAAAACTCTCTTCATTTCTGCCCAGGAGTTAACAGAGTTCCTGGGCAGGGCCGAGTACCACCTCAAAACGGGTGATTGCAGAGTCATTGAAAAGGCTCGGCACTTCATTAGGTCTCCTCCATCATAAAAGTTCATAGAACCTTCAAAAGATAAAATGTGTTCCAAGGGGTCGGTTAACCCGTTATACTTCGTCACACTGGTGGGGCCGACAAATGCAGAGAGTGTCTCATAAGCCATGATTCGGGAAGTAAAGGGGTGGCCAGGGTGAGCGCTGTCGTCGATCTCATAACTGGCTGCTAGGGCTGGATTTATTGGAGGTGGTGGGGGAAGGGCAATGGGGCCTTGAGGATCCTGGGCTGGTATGGTTACTGGGGCTGTTTCTACTGCCCGTGCAGCAATCGCCTGCATGTGGATCTGCTGGAGTTCTGCTATGGCCCTTCCCTGTTGTTCCAACATTTGGGCTTGTTGTTTAATTATTTCTTCAAGCTGGGTTTCTCTTCGGCCTTGAGAGTGTCCCCTTTCTTCTCCGGAGACACGGGCATCGATGGATCAGCCGGAGCCGTGGTTTGGTACACGATTGGGGGGATTGGGGTTTGTTTGTCTGGAGTGAACGGTGTATGGACCACTGTGAGTTCGGGCTGGTACTGAGTGGTGGCTACGGGATGGGATTTCAAGTCTTACCGATGGCATGCTTTGGTGAGGAGGATTTCTTCCTTCCAGATCTCTTCCATTGTCAGCACTGCCTTCTTCCAGTCTCTGGCGGTTTCTTCCGGCCTGGTGGTTTGCACCGCGCGAGCTGTTTGCGGCGTTTCCACGTGGGTTTACCATTTTTGAGTGGGGATAACAGTTTATCAGATTCCCACAGACGGCGCCAATGTAGTGTCTAGGACACTGTGTTCCAGATGTATCCCTAGCTCAAAGGTATTGAGAGACCAGTGAGGTAGAGAATAGTCTGATGTTAGTATATGATTTCTTAGGTATGCTAGGAGTCCAGTTGGGACAGCTAGGGTTTCCCTAATCACTGGTGTGTGCAAATGTGTAATTAGGGAGAGAGATAACATACCAGAGCCCCTTGCTGGAGACAGCTATTTATAGGGGTGGCATTGTACCTTGTGGGCCTGTACGGAGGTCCAGCAAGGCTGCTAACGTGTCCCATTTAGGATAAGGGATGAGTCATTCATCCTTATCCTGTATTGGGAGATCTTATCCCTGATGGCAAGTTAGGCTCACGCGCCCCTAGCTCGGACTCTTTAGGGAGCAGGGCCCATACGGTCGGCTCTTGGTCGCTAGGGTGGGTCCTAGTACAAGCGCTCGGCTTGGATAGGCATGACCTGTCAGATAGATAAATCTGGTCGGCCGAGTACTTTAGAGGGTAGGCCGAGGGTCGGTCTACCACAGTATCTATAGCTAATTAGTGCAGTTAATTATTTTATTTAAAAGTGTATTTCGGAGTTTTATTCACTAATCTTAATGTTTGTCTTCTTATAAAAAAGGAAAATTATTTTGTGTAACCTTATAAAGTAAATTTAGAATTAAATGAGTATTCGATTTGATGTGTATTTGAATGTTTGTATGATGTATGATTTTTTTTAAGTGTTTGCATTATTATAGTGTAATGTTTCTATATATATGTTCATGATAGTAGATGAAAATGCAATGGGTATGTGTGTGCATGTGTGTGTGTGTCGTGTGACTTAGGGAGGAAGAAGTAGAAATTTAGTTTGACTATTTAAGCCATTAGTCACATCCCCTAAATTAAGCAAATTATCATCATTTAGTCCCTTGAAAATGTATCTTCCTTCTCAAGGAAAAATTCAACCTAAGACTACTATTGCATGCAACAATATTGAAGTGCCAAAAATGCCCTTGACTCTAGAATTTTCTAACTTACAATTTAGTAATTTCACACCAAGCCACTCCACTTCTATAGATACCCCTCAAGTCCCTCACTTGCTTCAATTTACATTCATTCACTCATTTCCCAAACACTTGTGTTCTAGAGCAACATCAAGCTCTAGAACTTGAGAGAGAGAGAGGCGTGAGAGAGAGGAAGAAAGAGAGTGATTTTCCTTTGATTTTCTACAACAACCAACCCTTTTTCTTCTTCTAACTCCATCTTCTTGACCAAGCTTAAAAAAAATCATTTTTCCCACCAAGAGAGGAAGAAGAGGCCGAAGCCAACATAGGAGGAGAAGGAGAAAATCTTGAGAGTTTAAGTCTTGTAATTTTATTTTTCTAAGGTAGTTTGTTTGGCAACTGTTTTGATGATTGTTTTGTAAAAAACTTATAAGGACTCTCTCTGTATTTTGATCTTAGCTTTAGGATTTACATTTGCATGATTTGTTATGATCTTAGAGTTTAGGAATGCATGCATGTTGGATTTGTGACTTGATCTTTAAATTTTGAGTACATGCATGTTAGTGTAGTGGACTTGTAGTAGAACCGAGCGTCGGCTGACCGAGAGCCTCATTACCCTTACTAGCATGATACTGATACAGGGCCAACGATCGGATACTTACACCGAGCAAACTGGGTTTCTACATGTAGGTCATGTGCCGATGAGGTTAACACCGAGCACAGGACTTTCAATCTGATCCTTATCGTTTACAGCCTCATCAAACCGTGACTACTCCTAGATTCCCACGACTCTTGGTTAGATAAAACAACATTGGATAAGGTCTATCATTTACAGGATTTATGGGCATGATCTTATCATAACCTCTACAAAACCTACTTGAATTCTACCTCTACAGAAGGCTCATGAGAATGGCCCACAACACACAGGTAATCCCCTATAAGAACCACCATGCTATAGGGGCTAAGGTACGTCTTCTCATCCCTAAGTTGACACTAGCACACACGTTGTTGATTAGGGAGAACCTGATTATCCCAACTGGATATTCAGAAATCCTAAAAAGTCCTATATTAACATCTTAGCTGGGATCATTCTTCAAGGCTCTTCCATAGCTTTAAGGTTGATCTTGGTTAAGGACACGACATTGGCGCCGTCTGTGGGGACTGAATAACATATCATTCCCACCACCACCATGGTTACCACCAGAAGTCAAGTTGGTGACCTCCGTGACCGCATCACCCGCACCCGTGGCAGGCCCAGAAACGCTGATAACAACAACCCGCAGCCTCCTTCTGCGGGTGATCTGCGCGATGTTCTCAACCATAATCGTGTAGATAATGGGAAACCGCCACGAACCTCCCATTCTGGGGCAGCGAATAATTCCCAGCCACCAAACCATTCACAAAGTCATCCACCCCTCATCGCAGCCATAATCGTAGTAATAATCACGCTACTCACTCCCAAACACCACAATCTTCCCATCCTAGGACTAGAAGCAACCCCCAACCACTCCAAGTTTTACGAACCATACTGCCTCCACCACCACCACCACCCCCTCCTACACCACCTCCCTCCACCCATGGTGATTCGAGCAGCACAACCCCAACCACTCGAAACACATCCAGGACCACTGGAACACGAGCACATCATGGCCGAAATACCCAACGTACCCCTCCTATCCCACCCAATCCCGACCACATAAGTACAATACCTAGAACTAGATTGAATCCAGGAAGAAGTGCTCCTGAAAATTCTCATCATAGCCATTCCATCGGCAGGTCCTATGGAACATCTGCATCTGCTCGAGCTCAGGAGCAAGAGATGATTAACATCCTAAATAGACAAACGGCTCTAATTGAACAACAAGGTCGGGCTATTGCCGACCTTCAACAGCAAGCTATGGCAAGGATTGCACAGAGTCAACCATCCACCATACTACCCCAAAATACAATACCTCAAACCATGGACCCACAACCACTCCCGGTAATGCAGCTCCCCCCGCCACAAAATACCCATACTAACCCTACCATGAACCAGGATCAGGGTGATTTTCACCCTGGTCATCCCTTTACTCCATATATTATGGCATTCCAAACTCCTCAAGGTTACTTGGGCCCTTCTAATGTACCACACTACAACGGCCTAACAGATCCAGTGGACCATATTGTCTCTTATGAAGGAGCGATGAATTACTACGATGGAGGGGAGGAGATGAAATGTCGAGCCTTTTCCATGACCCTAGAGTCGTCAGTGTTACGATGGTACTCATCCCTCCCTCAAAACTCAATTAATTCGTTACACGGCTAGTTGCATCCAGCCCAAGTCCGACCACACCTTAGCAGCAGTCACCCAAAAACAAGATGAGTCATTGAAAGACTACCTTTCGCGATTCCATGCAGAGGCTAGCTCGGTTCCTCGATTAGAACCTGGTGTGGCAGTACTATTGTTCACACAGGGTTTACAGTCGGGAGATTTCAGAAAGTCTTTGATTGGAAAACCTCCAAAAGATATGGCCAAGCTAAGACAGAAGTCAAATAAGTTCATTAATTTGGAGGAATTCCACAAGGGGCAGAAAGTCAGAGAAGAAAGGCAACGAGCTGATCCTCAAGGTCAAAATAAACAAAAACGTGATGAACGTTTTGGTGGAAGACAAGATAGGAATGATTGAGACCGAAGGATTCCTCCCAGGAATAAATTTCAGGAATACACTCCTTTAACTGTTCCAAGGAGTCAAATCCTGAGGGAAACAATGCAGACTGACTTACGCTCGGCCCAAAGACCTCCGTCTTTAAGAAAGGGCGCACAGCGTGATAGATCAAAATACTGTGACTTCCACAGGGGATACGGCCATACGACCGATGAGTGCATCTGGTTGCGGGATCTAATCGAAGAGATGATCAGAGATGGCAAGTTACAACAATACATCAGGGATGCAGCCGGCCGAAGAAGTAGGAACAGATCTCAGTCACCAGCAAAGTCCAAACGATAGAGAAGTAGGTCACCAGACGATAGAAATACCGGGAGGCAGAGAACCGATCCCACTCCAGCTCCTGATACGAATGCTAATAAAAATGAATTCATGGTTAATACTATTGAGGGAGGTTTTGCTGGAGGGGGAGAGAAGAAAGCCGACAGAAAGAAATACATCAACCAAATTTTGGCAGTCAGTCAGAAGCCTATAGCCAAGAGATCAACAAAAAACGTTCCCATTATTTTTGATGACGGCGATTTGGATGGAATCCTTCCAGGACATAATGACCCCATGGTGATCACTGCCCTTATTGGTAATTACGAGGTAAAACGAGTCTTCATCGACCAAGGGAGCTCGGCGGACATCATGTTTTTCCCTCTGTTCAAAGCCCTTAAACTCAGGGAGTGCAATCTCGCTCCCTTTGAAGGGGAATTAATTGGTTTCACGGGGGATACCATTGAGCCAAAGGGGTACATCCAACTTCCCGTAACCCTTGGACAACAGCCTTCGGCCAGAACCGAGATAGTCAAATTTTTGGTGGTTGATTTTCCAGCGGCCTACAATGCCATTCTTGGGAGAACTTCTTTGCAAGCATTTGGGGCGGTAGTATCTACAGTTCACTTGGCTATGAAATTCGTCGGAACTGATGATAGAGTGGTAACTGTCAAGGCCGAGCAAGAAGCAGTAAGGAAATGTTACAACGTCAGTTTAGGGAAGGTTAAAAACAAGGATCCGAGCAATTTGGAAAGAGTCTCTTTGGGAAAGGGCAATATTAACCTCGCAGATCTGGATATGAGAGACCAATCCGACAGAAATAGACCAAACCCGAAGGGACAGTGGGAATTCTTGACATTGACCAATGATCCCCTTAGGCAAGTAAAAATCGGGTATGAACTACCCCCCAAGTGTAAGAGAGGAGTTAACCACTCTGTTGATTTCAAATAAAGATCTGTTCGCGTGGACATCAGCTGATATGCCGGGAATCGACCCAAATTTTATCTTCCATAAGTTGAGTATCATTCTGGGGTCGAAACCGGTGGCACAACGCAAAAGGAAGGTTAGTGCTGAAAAGGCCGCTGCCATTGAAGAAAAGGTTGCTGAATTACTCCGATCAGGTTTCATTAGGGAAATTGACTATATAGACTGGTTAGCTAACACCGTCTTGGTCAAGAAACCCAATGGTAAGTGGAGGATGTGTGTCGACTACACGGACTTGAATAAAGTCTGTCCTAAAGACCAGTATCCACTCCCCGTTATTGACAAACTCGTTGACAGTTCAGCTGGTTACAAACTCTTGTCCTTTATGGATGCTTACTCTGGTTACAACCAGATCCCTATGTTTCCTGACGATCAAGATAAAACCGCATTCATCACCGACAAGGCAACTTATTGTTACAATATCATGCCTTTTGGGTTGAAGAATGCGGGTGCTACCTATCAGATGATGATGAACAAGGTTTTTCAAGGCATGATAGGCTCAAGCATGGAAGTATACATCGATGATATTATTGCAAAGAGCAGACAGCAAGAAAACCATGCCCAGGACCTTGCGACAATACTGGACCGAGTGAGAAAGTACTCCATGAGGTTGAATCTAGAAAAGTGTGTGTTCGGAGTCCCAGCCGATTCTTTCCTCGGTTTTATGTTAACCGAGAGAGGGATTGAAGCCAATCCAGATAAATGCAAAGCAATCCTTGAAATGAGGAGCCCAGCTAATCTTAAAGAAGTTCAACAACTCACGGGCCGAGTGGCGGCACTCTCCAGATTCTTATCCCAAGCTGCTCAGAAAGCCTTGCCATGGTACCAGCTCCTTAGGAAAAACAAAGAATTCCTTTGGGACGAGCACTGTGAGCAAGCTTTTGATCAATTAAAGGAGTATCTTTCCAGCCCACCCGTCCTCCACAGCCCACTTCCTGGTGAAAACCTCATTCTATACATGTCAGTGGCAGAAGCGGCGGTCAGTTCGGTTTTGGTAAGAGAGGAATCAGGTATTGAGGCCCCAGTGTATTTCGTTAGTCGAGCGCTTCAAGGACCGGAGTTGAGATATCAAAAGCTGGAGAAACTTGCATACTATTTGGTCGTGTCGGCTCGGAGATTGAGACAGTATTTTCCGACACATAGAATATTGGTAAGAACAACTCAACCTCTCAGACAAGTGCTTCATAAACCCGACCTAGCAGGTAGGATGGTTTCGTGGTCTGTCGAACTATCCGAATTCGACATTGCCTATGAACCGAGGAAGGCGATGAAATCTCAAGCTCTTGCCGATTTTGTCACCGAATTCACAGATATCCCTTCGGACGTCTCTCAAAACTTATGGTCAGTATATGTTGATGGATCAAGCAATAAGAAAGGAGCTGGAGCGGGGATCATCATTGAAAACCCCGAAGGATTATGCATGGAATACTCATTGAAGTTCGAGTTCCAAACGTCGAACAACCAAGCAGAATACGAGGCAGTTCTTGTAGGCCTCAAGATGGTTCATGAGTTCGGAGCAGAGCGAGTGTCAGTTTTCAGCGATTCACAACTAGTGGTTTCTCAGATCAAGGGTCAATACTCGGCAAAGGAGCCCATCCTACAAAAGTATCTTGAAGAGGTAAAGCGAATCATCTCAAACTTTTCAGAATTTGACATTTCCCATGTCCTGAGGGATTCGAATTCCCGAGCCGACATTTTATCCAAATTGGCAAGTACAAAGGGGTCAGAAAACAATAAAACATTGATACAAGAAACTATTCCCCGATCGAGTGTCATTTTGGCTATCTCATTATCTCAATCATGGATGGATCCGCTTCTTACTTATTTGCAACATGGGTTCGTCCCCCAAGATCAGGCAGAGGCTCGGAAATTGGTTAAGAAAGCAGCTCAGTACACAGTTCTGAATGGAGTACTATACAAAAGAGGCTTTGGCTCCCCCATGCTCAGATGTGTCAACCCATCCCAAGCTGAGGAGATATTGAGGAGATTCACGGCGGAATTTGCAGCCACCATATGGGTGGAAAATCCCTTGCGAGAAAAGTAATCCGAGCGGGCTACTTTTGGCCTACACTACAAAAGGATGCCATGGAACATGTTAAGAAGTGTGTTCAATGCCAATTTCACAGCGACATCTACCAAAGACCTGCTGAAGAGTTACACTCTCTCGGTGCCCCTTGGCCCTTTTACCAATGGGGCATGGACATCATTGGGAAGTTTCCCACCGCACCAGGGCAACTCAAGTTTACGGTAGTGGCTATCGACTACTTCACTAAGTGGATTGAGGCGGTTCCGTTAGCAACAATCTCCACGGCCCGTATTCAATCTTTCTTTGTGAAGGAAATTATCTCTCGGTTTGGGGTGCCTCATGCCATAGTTACTGATAATGGGTCACAGTTTGCAGCCTCTCACTTTCAACAACTAGCAGCCGACCTGGGAATCACTCATTATTTCAGTTCTGTTGAACACCCACAAACAAATGGGTTAGCCGAAGCTGCCAACAGGACCATCTTGGATGGAATTAAGAAGAAACTCGGTAACGCAGCCGGCACTTGGGCGGATAAACTTCCGAGCGTCTTATGGTCACACAGGACAACTGTACACTCATCTACAGGAGAGACTCCTTTTCATTTGACATACGGCTGTGACGCAGTCATTCCGATCAAAAAGCGAATCCCTACCTTTAGGACGCTTGAACGTCCTTTAGAAACTAACGACCATTTGATCAGTGAAGAGCTCATTTTACTTGAGGAAATTCGAAAGAACGCCGCCGCCCATGAAAGAAAAGTGAAGGAGCGGCAAGCTCGGGAATACAACAATAAGGTTCGTCCACGATGTTTTGAAGTAGGAGATTTAGTCCTTCGCCGAGCGGATATCGGCAAAGGAAATGCTGGAGTTGGAAAATTGAAACCGAAGTGGGAAGGCCCATACCGAGTGAAGGCTAAATCCGGATCTGGTGCTTACAAATTGGAGACTCTCTCGGGCATGGAAATCAATAACAGTTGGAACGTGGCCAAACTCAGAGCTTATTACAGTTAAGCTCCTATTTTATTTTTCACTCTTTACAAATAGGTTAGTCTATTGCTCAAAAATGTTTAGGTAGAGTAAACGAAGGATAACATCCTTCCTAGCTTAGAGACAATTGTTAGGAGTTAGTTGACAAACGAGCAACATCATTTTTGTATTCTTTTATCAATAAAACATATCAATTTCCTTCAAATTCTTTTACGAACATTGTGATGTGACATACGCCTCATTTCGTTCGGCTAGCCACCGAGCGGAATCGAGATACAACTCTTTTTGAGAGTTTAACAACGTATTCTTAGAACGCCCGAATTCAGGAAATTACTTTCCTTGTTTCGCGGTCCGAGGGTCCCGTTTCGGCTAAAGTCGGCGATCCGAGTTCTACTCACAATAATTTATTCCTAAATTAGCCTTTCTGATCGAGAATAGCAGTAAAATCAGGGGTCATTAAACGGAACCCAAAAAATAACGAAAGTGATTTACACAACACAATTTGTATACAAAGTAAACTGATGAAAATTTAGCAGGAGAAAAAATAAATTGTTCATGGTTATAAAGAAGTACGCTCGAGTACAACGAGCAACAAGTTAAAGCAAAAATTGTTCAGTAAAGACGCTCGGTAACAGCGAGCAACAAAATGTTAAACCCTACAGAAAAGCAACGAAAACTGATCACTACTCAATATCAGATAGAACAACGTTGGAATCATCGAAGTCAGGGGCTTCAGTCAGATCAACAAGAGGATTTGGAAGATCCTCACCTTGTAGATCGACTTCGGCCTTGGTCTCGATATCAATCAGCTTCCCATTCTTGACAAGATGAAATGGATGAGCTCCGACCACCCTGAATTCAGTCTCAGGATTCAGAAATTGAATTTGCTTGATGGCCGAGACAAAAGAATCATCGACGCTTTTACTCCAGTTATAGAAGTTGGTTGCCACCTTTTTCTTGTGAAGAATAGCTTTCTCCTTCAATTTCTGAGCAACCGCAGCAGACTTCTCAACTTCTGCCCTCAGCTCGTCCATCTTCTGCCGACTTTCCTGCAATTCCTTCTTCGGTGCTTCTTCGGCCTCTTTCTTCTTATCCTTAGCAACCTTTTGGGAAACCTTCAAAGAGTCCCTCTCCTTAATCAGTTCATTTTTGTCAGCCTTTAAGTTTTCCAATTCATTCTTTATACGGTTCAGCTCATCCGAGAGGCTAGCCTCTTGAACAGCAGACAATTCACGAGCCTCTCTCTGCTCGGCATTATAACCAGCGAAAAGTCCATCAGGTTGCTTGGCCAAAAAATATGCAAGGTTGGCACCCCGTAGCAGATATTTGGCAAGAGTCATGTTGCAACGAGACCATTGGTCGGTAGAAAGAGTTCCAAAACGAGTACAGTCAAATTCAGAACAGATATATTGGCCAAATCTTTCATCAAATTGTTGGTCCCATATAGATGTTTCTGGTGGGGTCGCAGCAGAAGAGGGAGCGTTGTCAGAAGAGGGAGCGTTGTCAGAAGAAGGAACAGCAGTAGCCTTAGCACTTGAACCTTCAACCCGCGGATTCGCCTCTTCGGTCACTTTCTCTTTTCCTTTATCAATCTGTCGGCGACGAATTTGTGGTTGAAGGGGAGAAATGGTTTGAACTTGGCCGTTAGGGCCCAATGAAACTGTAGCGCCGACAGCCACCACGTTTGAAGTTGGCCGAGGGGATGCCTCGGATGGAGAAGCAGTTGGAGTGGAGGTACTCAAGCTCGGGGTACTCAAGCTTGAAGACCCGGATGCCGTGCTCGTTGCATGGGTCTTCCTCTTCTTTCCCCCTTGAACTAAAGAAGCCATCCGGGAAGCCATTTTTTCTGCAAAGAACAAGAAAAACGAAGTAACATTAGAACGGATCAACTTAACAAATGCAACAACCAAAAGAAAATAGCTTTACCAAGTTCTGCTTTAACATCCGATGAAGGGATGTTCACAATGTCCTTTGTTTCTATCCTCCCATTAGATTTCATGTAACTCTCAACTGCTCGACACACCTCCTTCTCATGTTCAGCCAGTTCTTTCCAATCTGAGGAGTACGAGGCAATCGATCGGTTAAAAAAGCTCGCAGTCCATTGGAGAGGAAACCGTGGAATTGGTCGGGATTCACCAGGACGGGTGAACCAGCAAACTCCATTGCCGATAAAATTGTATTTAAAGAAAAAAGGTTTAAAACCCTTCCAAGATTCAGAATACTTGGTGAAAAGAGTATAGCCATTGCGGGACTTCAGAGAGACCCAAGGTCGTCTTACTGATCCTTTCTCAAAGGTGTTGCATTGAGGGGCAAATAGGTAGAAAAAAATCAGAAGAGTGCAGGACCACTCCATGGCTGAACACACTTGCTGGAAGCCCCTCACAAATGCCCAAGCATTGGGATGCAGCTGGGAAGGGGCCACTCTCAAAGTATTCAAAACACCTATCTCAAAATCGGTAAAAGGCATCCTAATCCCTAACTGAGTAACAACTTCTTCATAAAAATAAAAACCAGGACTACCCGCCGGAATTTGACTGCAGACCCGTTCATTCAAACCCACAGGACTAATGGAGTATTGGTTCCCAGCATTATCACCAGGACACGGCAGAATTATAGCCCGTGTTTGATCTAGTGAATTTTCTGTTGAGAGCTCGGATTGAGTACCAAGAACTTCTCGGTCCACCCAATCATATTGATCTGCGTCCGACGGAAATGGATAAAGTTCAGGATTAGAGACACACTTCCTCTTCGTACCTGAGGAAAAGGGGGCACACTTGGAGTCAGAAGCAGAAAAACTTAACTATTTCAGTTCAAATACTTACGGCTACGGTCGGTTGGAGAACACCTCCCTTTCAGGGCAGAATTTTCCCGAACCGACTGAAATGTCTAATACCTCTCTGTTGCTTCCTTAACCTCCTCGGTTCTACCCTCTCGGCAATCCTATAGTGAATCACACCCTGCCTGAACTCTTTCAAAGTCTGAGGAAAACGCTTGGCTATCATTTTAACACAAATTTCTGGGTTTCCTCCTTTATGTGTTCTTGGAACATCAGAGTTTACAGATTCCTCACTCATGATAAACGCCGCTTCAGTACCAACCCTAAGAAGTTAAGTGCAGCAAAACGTAAAACAAACCTAAGAAACGCTACGACGATCACTCAGTAAACATTAAAGGGGGATAAAGGACTTCGAAGGGAAAATGGGGTACACTATAACAGTGATTTGGAGCAACAATGATTTGGGGTTTTGTTCGAAACAGTGATTTGGAGCAACAATGATATGAGGGTTTGTTCAAACCCTAGAAAAATCTTTTCAAAATCAGGGAAGAAGGACCACAACCAATGCATAAAAAAGAAAGTTCTAAACAACAGTCGCATGCAAAGAATCTTAAACATCAAAGAAGAAAGAGAAAATCGCCAGAAAAGAGAAGAAAGGTTCGTTACCTGTTAGTGATGAATGACCTAGAAACTGAAGAGAAATCAAGAAAACAGAGATGGAAATGCACTTGGTGTAGAGAAGAGAAACTTGGCAAGAACTCCTCTGAAGAACTCTGGCTTCGATGATCAAGGCTACAAGAAAGCGATGAATAGAGGTGAGAGAGTTGAAAGGTTTCTGAAGTTTGTTAGAATGAATTGTGTGAAACCGCCCTTTGGAATTCGTCTTAAAAACTTCCCTCCACTATCTCAAAAGGATTGGGCCTGAGTCAGAAAAAGCCCATTAGTATTGAAAACTAAATACGTGGCACCTCCGGTAAGTTTGAAATCATAACGTTCCATTTCCCTGTAAAGTAAGGGACACGTGTAAACACAAGAAGAAGTGAAAGGTCACCTTGGGGTCAATCAAACGACAGCTCTGATAAAAGCACAAAAGCGCTCGGGTACTTCTTCCAATCAGCAAAGTTCAGTCGGAAGACGGTTCGCTCGTCTCATTAACTCGGCAGGGCTCAAATCACCCAACCGAGCATGGGGGGCTTATGTAGTGGACTTGTAGTAGAATCGAGCGTCGACCGACCGAGAGCCTCATTACCCTTACTAGCATGGTACTGATACAGGGCCAACGATCAGATACTTACACCGAGCAAACTGCGTTTCTACATGTAGGTCACGTGCCGATGAGGTTAACACCGAGCACAGGACTTTCAATCTGATCCATATCGTTTACAGCCTCATCAAACCGTGACTACTCCTAGATTCCCATGACTCTTGGTTAGATAAAACAACATTAGATAAGGTCTATCATTTACAGGATTTATGGGCATGATCTTATCATAACCTCTACAAAACCTACTTGAATTCTACCTCTACAGAAGGCTCATGAGAACGGCCCACAACACACAGGTAATCCCCTATAAGAACCACCATGCTATAGGGGCTAAGGTACATCTTCTCATCCCTAAGTTGACACTAGCACACACGTTGTTGATTAGGGATAACCCGATTATCCCAACTGGATATTCAGAAATCCTAAAAAGTCCTATATAAACATCTTAGCTGGGATCATTCTTCAAGGCTCTTCCATAGCTTTAAGGTTGATCTTGGTTAAGGACATGATAGTTAGTTTTTAAGATTTTGGAGTATGCATGTTTATTTTGGTTTTGAGACATGATTTTGATGATCCTTTTAAAAATAAGTTGAAAATGCTTGTTTTGAGTCTCGATTATTTTTAGTCTTGAATGCTAAATTAAGAAAACTATAATCTTGATAATTGCATGTTAAAAATTTCACAAAGTAATGACCTTTTTCTTGATAAATGATTCGGCCAAGACAAAATAAAATAATGGAAATGATTTTGTTTGATGTTGCATGTTAATTTTTATTGATGATCTAAGTGTTTTAAGTACATGCATGTTAAGATATAGAGTTTTTATGCAAAAATATGATTTTTGTTCTTTATATGTGTGTTATGGTTTTATATGAAAATATGTTAGATTAATTTTGTTTCATATATTTGAGAATATGCATGCATGTATTTTTAAGGTGATTTGCTTGATCCAAAGTGTTAAAAATATTGTGGCATCCTTTATATATTTTCTTCATTGTTTTGGTTTAGGCATGTATATAAGGAAATAAAATTAGTCTTGTGTTTAAACCTTGATGCATGTTAATTTTGAGTTAGGTTTAGTTGATTGGTATGAAAAACAAATTGATCTACTTGATCTTGTTTTAGTTGGTATATGATGATGATATACGGTTTTGCCTAAGGGTTATGCATGTGGAATTAATTTGAGTTTATATGTTATTTTTAAGAGATTGATTAGAAGTTGATTTGATTTTATTTTATTTTTTTCTTGCATGAATATGTTTTAGTTTGAACAAGTTGCATAAGTGCTGAAATTTTTGGAATGTGTCATCTTGGTCTTGATTATTGATGATTATGCATGTTAAGTGACTTTGATAATGTGTCACTGTTTTAAGTATGTTAATATGAGCTTCTTTGAATTTTTGAATGATTTTTATAGTTGATTTCCTAATTCTATGAGAATAAACTTGGTGAAAACGATTTCGAGAAAACAAGTTTTTCGGCTTAAAGATGAACAGAATTTTCAAACTTTTGCTTCTTCAAATGGTTTGAAATTTTTATGATATGATCTTGACTATGTCTTGAGACTCTCTGTAAAGTTTGAGGTGATTTGGAGTTGATTTGATATTTTTAATAAATACAAACAATGTACAGCTCAATTCTGTTTTTGCAGAATTGGGAAGAATTTTAATTGAAAAAGCTTGATTTAAACAACTCCAATTAATCTTAAAATTTTATAAGATGGTCTTGGATAAGTTGAAAGGTCTTTTACCAAGTTTCATGCGATTTGGAGTTGGTCTACTATTTTTAATAATTGTGTTTTGGTCTCTACCCAGCACCAAGACTAGGATGATTTTTACGAGAAATTAAAGTGAAAACCTATATTCGGAGTGTCCAAAGGACTTGAAAATTTTATATGTTGAACTTTGATGTGAGTATTAATATTCTGATAATTTTGAAATTTAAAACTCATTAATTTGATTAAGTTAAGGTAATTTGTATAATGACTAGTTTAAGTAAAACATGATTAAAAAGTTAATTGTGATTTGTATGTTGATTTCTTGTTAATTCAATCTTATGAGGATTAATTAGGAAGCTTAATTTGTTTTACTTCCTTAAGTATAATTTGGTTTGGGATTAAGAATATAATTAGGATAATTAATTTTGATTATAGTTTAATTAATCATGATTAGTCGAGTAATTGTATGATTTAAGTGTGTGTTAGTGTAAAATGTTGTGTACATTTTATATGATGATAATTGACTTGTAAAGTGTGTTTAAATGTGATTGAATAACATGATATATTGTTGTTTGTTGCTGTCCAAAGACTTATGGATTAAATTTCTTGGAGAATTAAAATGTGGAAAGTGATTTTTGATCTTAATATGATGCTGTCCAGAATTCTAAGTTAAAGTGTTTTCATTTGAAAAGTGTTTTCAAATGGTGCAAAGTTTAAGTTTTAGGTGCTTTTTGATTTGGTAAAAGCCAATTCGAAAAATTGTGATTTTTCGGTGTTTTCGGACTTGAAGAAGTTGCTGTCCAAGATTGGACCAGCACCCAAATCAAATGTTTCTATTTGTTTTAATTGATTAGTTTTATAAAGTTTTAAAGTGTTTAAGGTATTGGAAAAGTTAAAGTTGAATTGCGAAAGACAATTATTTTAACAAACCGAAAAGATTTGTGTGAGGAGAATTTTTAGCAAGGTGTTTTAAGTTTAAATTTTACTTGGATAGACTTTTGATAAAGGTGTATTTTCTGAATATGAGGAATTCAGAGGACGGGGTGTTAAGGAAACTGGAAACAGCTGTCAACAGAAAGGACTTATGGAAATCCTCTTTATGTCTTGCTGGAATCTTAGGTGAGAGAGAAGCTTCCTTAAGACACTGTGGTATTTAGGTAACATATTAGGACGTTCTCGATCATCTCAAAGGTTGGAACCTCGTGGTTCTGAGTCAGTAGTATAGTGGCAATTGTGATTGTGTGGCCACTTATACGAAGGAGACAAAGACCACACATTATGTTATGGTGTTTAATATGATACTGTTTTGATATTAGCATGCTTTCATCTATTTATTTGTGCATGATGAATATGTATATCTATTGTTGATCATGAATAATATGCTGAGAGATGTCTGCTACGTCTTGACTCTGTTTGGTAATTACAGTGAGACAATAGAAATTATGAAATTTGAATGAACCAATATATTCTAATATTTATGAGAATAATGATGATGAGAATAATGCAGATGAGAATAATGAGCAAGGATGCAAGATATAAGTTCCAAATCTGAATTGCAAAAGTTCAAGACAAGTATTGTTGGTCTAAGAATGTGCTTATGGAATGCTTTTGTACGCAAGTAACTTTATGAGGAACACCTTTAAGGCTAGGACTTCAAGTCTGCCATGTGAGCTACGTGTTGGCCGTGGTGCTTAACGGAATCTCCGTGAAGCTGGGGCTTTAAGTCAACCATGCGAGCTATGCGATGGCCGTGGTGCCAAACAGTTGATGGAACTCGAAGTCTTGTGCTACGTTGGGGAAAAGATGTAACTCTTTAGTGGTCGAGACTTTTCGAAGGGTTAAATCAAGGATGAGTTGACCATAGGATTAAAATATTAATTAAGTGATGAAAATTTAATAAGACTTTAAAAGACATGTACTAATGCGGTGAGTATGAGTGCGAAGTAGTGGATAGGAAGATACCCTGAATATCTGTGGATACTCAGGAGATGATTGCAATAGGGGAGGGTAAGGACGGTGATACGTCAAAAATCCTCGAGTACATTTCTAGGCGGAACGAATCCCATAAGTGGAAATAGGGCAGGTAGTCCCGATTGGTTGTGGTAAGTTCTGCATCGGGAACTAGAAATGGTATTGTCGCCCCCTATGGCAATTCGAGAAGAGTGAGAGGGACTGGAAAGAGGCACTATGTTTGTGCAATGAGTCAGCATTCCATTTAATTTTGCTACGAGGTAGCAGACAGCTGTCAATGCCTGTGTGGTAAAGGTCCTGTACTCCTGTTAGCTTCCGACTAGGCATGGATGGATATGAGGAGATGTAGTCGTCTGTGCTAAGTAACCTCCTCAATGATGACCAACTCCCCGCATCATTGAAGGATACGAATTCATAATGCTTAATTAAGAAAAGATGAATATTTCAACGTGAGAAAAGATCTTGAGAAAGAAAGACTTATATGTCGAGAAGAGATGGTTATGTGGAATTAAGCCCGTACTGATGAGATAATAATTGATGATAATGATGATCTTGAATATTGTGCTGTATATATGTTATTTTTGTTATGTTTGTATTGTCTTAATATCTTGCCTATTGTAAACCCACACCGTCGACGATACGTTGTTCGGAATGCTTACTCTCTCCTATCTCGTTGTTTTGTTGGTGGATGTTGATGCCGCAACGAGTAGATGACATATCGAATGGACATCACTGTATGGCCTTCGCGAGAAAGAGCATGGGAAGCCACTCCAGAGGGTTGGTGTGGAGAAGCCACACTCGACTTGAGATTCCGGACCCCAGCCACGTTCTAAGAGGAGAAGCTCTGGATGCCAACTATGAGCCTGAGAAGGATGAGGAAATGGATTCCGCCTCCGACGAGAATTGAGTGCGCATGGAGCCGAGCCATGGTGGTGTTGTGTTCCTTAGAGTCTAGGTTTTGTTTCTTAGAATTGAGGATTACCTAAGCAATGAACTATTTATGTAATTCAGCTTATTTTAAATTATGTCTTGTATGTCTTGAAGAAGTATGATGGTGAAATCTTTTGGGAAACTGTGTGAATCACTTTGATGTAATATAAAGCACTATGATGGGCTCAATGTTAAATTATTTTATAATGATGAAAGTTGTTTTTAGAAATTCATGTAAGTAATTTAGTGACAACTCAGTTTTCAGTAAAAGGGTAAAGCTGTGTATCAACAACACGTTTATGTTTTTTTAAAAAAAGATTGGCCTCATTTTTAGCAATTTATTAAGAAATAAATGGTAATTTTCGGAAGTGAAAATCGGGCTGTTAGAGTGAGCTTCCTTGGCTTTAACACCCTTCCAACTCCTGTGGTTGGGACAACCTTCAGGAAAACATGCTCACCTTCTGCAAACTCCAATGGTTTCCTCCGCTTGTCCGCATAGCTTTTCTGTCGATCCTGAGCTGCTTTCATTCTTTCCTGAATCATCTTAACTCTTTCTGCTGTCTCCTGGACATCATCAGGACCAACTAACTGACTCTCCCCCTCTTGGAACCAGCATAGGGGAGTCCGACATCTTCTGCCATAAAGAGCATCATAAGGAGCCATTCCAATGCTTGAATGGTAAGAGTTATTGTAAGTAAACTCTACCAAAGGCAGTAATTGCTCCCAACTCCTTTGATGTTCCAATGTGCAAGTCCTAAGCAAGTCTTCTAGAGATTGAATAGTACGCTCAGTTTGTCCATCGGTTTGATGATGATAGGCAGAACTGAGTTTCAATTGAGTCCCTAAAGCTTGCTGAAGACTTTGCCAGAATTGTGAAAGAAACCTTGGATCACGATATGAAATTATATCTGAAGGCACTCCATGCAATTTGATTATATCCTTGATATACAACTGCGCCAACTTCTCCATTGAATATCTCATATTTATAGGAATGAAGTAAGCAGATTTGGTCAATATGTCCACTATCACCCATACTGCATCATATCCAGCGATGGTTCTTGGCAAGCCTGAAACAAAGTCCATGGCTATGTTTCCCACTTCCAAACTGGAATCTACAAAGGATTCAACAAACCTCCAGGCTTTTGGTGTTCCACTTTGGATTTTTGGCAGGTCAAACACCTTGCAACATAACCTGCTACATCCCGCTTAATTCCGGGCCACCATAGCAGCTTCTTCAAATCCTGATACATTTTCGTTGTACCCAGATGCAAGCTCAACTTGCTCTTGTGTGCCTCCTCAAGAATTGCTTCTTTCAACTCTGGATTAGAAGGAACACAGATTCTATTCCGGAATCTAAGGACTCCATCTGCTCCTTCATGAAAATCTTGTTCATTCTTGCTTGCAGCTGTCCTTTTCTTTTCTTGCAATTCAACATCTTCAAGATGCTTTTGTTGAATTTCATCCAAGAAAGTATTGATTATCTGAAGCATTCCAATACTAATGCTCTCTTTCTTGAATTGGTTTCCAAGATTGAGGTTTCTGAATTCCTCAATCAATTCCAATTCTTTGGCCATCATGCTACTAATATGGAGGGCTTTTCGGCTAAGTGCATCAGCTACAACATTAGCCTTTCCTGGATGGTACTTCAAACTGAAACCATAATCCTTGAGAAATTCCATCCATCTCCGTTGCCTCATGTTTAACTCTTTCTGGTCAAACAAATACTTGAGGCTTTTATGGTCACTGAACACCTCGAATCTCGTTCCATAGAGATAATGCCTCCATTTTTTGAGAGCAAAAACAATAGCTGCAAGTTCCAAATCATGGGTAGGATAGTTCTCTTCATGCGACCTTAATTGCCTGGACGCATAGGTAATTACTCTCCCTTCTTGCATGAGAACACATCCTAGACCCTGTATTGAAGCATCACAATACACATCAAAACTCTTCTTTGGATCAGGCAGAACGAGAACAGGAGACGAGGTTAAGTTATCCTTGAGTTCCAAGAAACTTTGCTCACATCTTGGAGTCCATTCAAAAGATGTCTCCTTTCTGGTCAATTTTGTCAGAGACAAAGCTATTTTAGAGAAATCCTTGATAAATCTCCTGTAATAGCCTACCAATCCAAGAAAACTCCGGATCTCCGTTACACTTTTAGGCCTTTCCCTCGTCAACACGGCCTCAACCTTTGCAGGATCCACTGCGATGCCTTCTTTGGTGATGACATGGCCTAATAAATTGACTTTCTCAAGCCAGAATTCGCACTTGGCATATAACTGCTTCTCCTTGAGAGTCCTTAGGACTATTCTGAGGTGTTCCCGATGCTCATTGGAGTCCTTTGAGTATATAAGAATGTCGTCGATGAAGACTACTACAAAAGAATCCAAATAAGGTCGGAAAACTCTGTTCATATAGTCCATAAAAACTGCAGGGGCATTGGTTAGACCAAACGGCATTACCACATATTCATAATGGCCATACCGTGATCTAAAAGCAGTCTTAGGTATATCCTCTTCTTAACCTCTGATTTGGTGGTAGCCAGATCGGAGATCGATCTTGGAAAACACCGCTGCACCACGCAACTAGTCCATCAAATCATCAATGCGTGGGAGAGGATATTTATTCTTGATTGTCACCTTATTCAGCTCTCTGTAGTCTACACATAACCTGAGGCTTCCATCCTTCTTTTTAACAAAGAGAACTGGAGCACCCCAGGGTGAGACACTCGGCCTTATGAACTTCTTTGCCAACAAATCCTTCAGCTTCTTCTTCAACTCAGCTAGCTCAACTAGAGCCATTCTATGAGGAGCTAAGGAAATTGGTCCAGTTCCTGATACCAAATCAATGCTAAATTCCACTTCTCGCACTGGTGGTAAACCAGGAACTTCATCAGGAAATACCTCTGGAAACTCATTCACTATGGGGATTTGGTGGAGAGAGGGTTCTTTTTCGGTTTCCATGGTAGCTAGTTCTAGATTTGATTCTTGGGGTTGGTTGAAGATAATTGTCTTTTTGTGGCAATCTATTATAATGTGGTTTTCCGACATCCAATCCATACCTTGAATGATGTCGAGTTGGGTTAAAGGAAGGCATATGAGGTTAATTTGAAAAGTATGGTTTAGAACATTTAGAGTGCAATTAGGACACATTTTTGAGGTAGAGACTGAAGGATTAGTTAGGGTTGATACTATAAGCTTATAAGGAATATCTATGATAGGTAAGTTTAGTCTTTGAACACAATCTAAAGATATGAAGGAATGAGTTGCCCCACAATCAAATAATACTTTACAAGGTATTCCATTTAGATAACTAGTACCTTTGATAAGCTCCTCAACATTCTCTGATTCTACACCACTAAGAGTGTAGACTCTGCCATAAGCAGTAGACCTGCCACCAGCTCCTCCCAACTGCTGCACATTAGCATCACTCCTTGGAACCTGGTTTGGACAATTAGCTGCACGATGTCCAAATTGCCTGAAGATGACACAAGGACCTGTTTGACCTGGATATAAGATCCTCCAGCAGGTGCCTTTATGAAACTTGCCACAATGCTGACATTGTGGGAAAGGTGCAACAGAAGAAGGAACAGCTACAACTTTTCCAGTAACTCCTTTAGCCTTATCATCCATGACCTCAGGATTTGGATAAGGATGACCCCTTTGAAGAGAAGGTCCCTTACCTTTATCCCTTATTGGTCCATAAGCTTTTTGAGCTGCTTTAACATTCCTGTCATTTGCCTCCTTAACTTTCAAATCATCCTCATACGTGCAACACATGTTCACAAGTTGAGGGAAATTGCGGATACCCTGATATCATAAAGCTAGCTTGATCTCAGGGCGGAGACCATTCTCAAACTTGATGCATTTGGATCTTTCATCTAGACAGTGCTAATAATAGGGAGAAAACTTGATTAATTCTTCAAATTTGGAAGCATACTGACCAACAGTCATTGCTCCCTGCTACAGTTCCAAAAATTCAATCTCCTTCTTTCTCCTTACATCTTCAGGAAAGAATTTCTCCAGAAACCTTTCCTTAAACAACTCCCAAGAAATCTGTCTTTCTTCAGCTTCAAGAAAATGCTTGGTGTCCTCCCACCAAGACTTAGCATCTCCTGAAAGCATAAAAGTGGAGAAAGCAACCTTCATAGTGTCGGTGCAAGGCATGGATCTGAAGATTTTCTCCAACTCTTTCAACCACCATTGAGCTCCAGCAGGATCAAAACCACCCTCAAACCTAGGAGGGTCCAAATTCTTAAACTTCACTATACCATGAGATTCAAACTGCTGCCGGGGCTGCTGATGATGCTGATTAGCATGATTAGCTTGCTGGGCACTGGCTTGGACTAAGTTCTCCAAAACATTAGTCTGATCAGCGTTAGCTCGAGAAATGTTCTCCAGAACATCAGATATTCTCTCGAGTACTCGATTATTTCGAGCCGCCATACTAATTTTGGAATTGAAGCGTGATTAGTAAGAATAACATCCACTAATAAAATTTAAAACTATAACTAATTAATTAAATACATAATACATATATATATATATATATACTAATTACTAAGTACTTATATGTTACTCTCATGTGGACTAACACTTTAGGAGCAGGAAAACCATACTCCACAGCCGAGGAATGCAACCACTGCTCTGATACCATAAAATGTAACACCGAATCTTAATTCATTTTATTTTAATGAAAATAGTAAAATTTAATAAAAATTTTCGCAAGGTTCTGTTTAAAATATGGACTTTCCCCAATTTAGAAAACCTGAAACCTGTCAGAACCAAAACAGTCCAGATATAAAATTTACATATACATATGCATTCACAAGCATTTAAGTACATTATCAGTACAAACCATTTTAAGTCAAAGTTCTTAAAGAGTTTACAACATACGAAAAATAGGTTGTGATGCAAGTGAGTTTCTCAAAAGGAAAGGATATTAAGATATCCTTCACAACCATTGTAACATCCTAAATTTCATTTATAAGTATTATTAGTAATTAGAATGAATTTTGGGTGAAGAAAATGAAGAGTTTAAGTTAAAATAGTATTTGGGAATGATAAATGATTCAAAGGTGATAAGTTAATTTGTGTGATTCTAAAACTTTTATCTCTTACCTCCTATGTTTTGAAAAACATTTTAAGGTATATATATATATATATATATATATATATCCATGTTTTAAATTCTGTTTTAAGAATGAAAGAAAATTATTTTTATTTCTCCCAAATGTTCTTCCCAAGAAATGTTTTGAGCATGAAATTTTAAATTGAATTTGAAGACTTTAAACCGTAATAACTTGTTTTCTAAAGAGTTATTGTTTTCAAAGCAAATTAAAATAATATATTGAGACTGTTTCTAATGCACAAGGAAATGTCGTAGTTGAGCGAAGGATGAAAGGGCACAAAGCGAGGAGAGATGAGCAAGGAGTCTCGGAGAGCCTTAGAACGTTCGTCATCAAGGTGAGAGAGGGGCATATCCTTAAGACGCCGTGGTAATTAGGTAACATATTAAGGCGTCCAATCACCTCAAAGATTGGACTCCAATCTCATTTAGCGTAGTGGTGTACGTGATAGCGCATTATTGTTTGTTTTAGCTATCCACCTGAACGACTGAGATTGGATTGGCATGATGATATGTTTATGCTTATTTATGTTGAGTTATTTACTCATTTTGTGTTGTGCGTAATTATTATCTGGTTATGATATTGTTAAGTATTATTCGAATGTATGCTAAGGATGGAAGTACTGAAACTAATTAAGACAAAAGAAAAGATAATAGATTCGAAAAGACGAGAAGAGGTTGTGAAATGAAGAAATAATGGTGTGGAAATTGAAGGACTGATGCTGCTGCGGAAACTTAATTCGAAGGAGGGAGATGTTCATGAAGCTGTCTGGTCTAGAATGATGACGAGAGTAATGATGATGCTGCTTCGTAGCAATTGATCGCGAGAATGATGATGGTACTGTTGAACCGAGTTGATGAGGATGATGTTGCTGTGAAATGTGAAAAAGGAAAGATGATGCTATGATGATGTGCTGATCCAAGTGATGATCTGTGAACCTTAGGGGGATTAGATGCGAACGATTAGCGATCGGGTTTCATTGAAGGGATGTACTAAGGATGAACCGATCATTAGGACTAAGTCGTAATTAACTCTTTAAAAGATCATTAAAAGACATTTATAAATGCGGAGAGGTATGAGAGTCGTCTCGAAGTAGTGGAGAGGAAGGAACGATAGGTGTCTGCGGATGCCTAGGACGAGATTGCATAGGGGAGGACGATGACGGTGACTCGTCAAGAAGTCTAGAGTACTTTTCTAGGCGGAACAATTCCACAAGTGACGCACTAACGTGGTGGGGACTGGGTCCAATGTCGTGGCACGTTCTGCTTTCGAAACTAGAATAAGTACTGTCGCCCCCTAGATTGCAAATCGAGAACAGTGAGAGGGACTGGAACGGGGCAATGTGTTTGATTGTGATATCACATTTGTTTGAGGCAGAGACCTCCTGGCTTGGAGCCATATGTTTGGACAGCTGTCATGCCTGCGTGGTAAAGGTCCTGTACTCCTGTTTGCTTCCGATTAGGTTGGCTGGTGTACCGAGGAGATGTAGACGAGTGTGAGCACAATGATGTCTCCCCCTCATCATTGATGCTAAGCGGATTGATAAAACTTAAAGAAACAAAATAATTCAAAGATAGGCGTGGTGATAATAATGTGATTAAATTAATAACAAATGAAGGTGATGGATGAGTTTAGTGATGAGAATGATTCGATGCATGGTCGTAATGGAAAGATGAGAAATAAGTAGCGTGGTAATGATCGTGAATGAAAACAATAAATGGCTTGGTGTATGTTTAAGGTGCTAGATGAATGGATTGTTCTGAATTACTTTATGTTCTTGCTGCAATTATGTTTTATATTTCACTGTCTTGATATTTACCCAATGTAATTCCACAAAGTCGATATTGCCGTTTTGGATTGCTCACTCTCTACCCTAGTGATTGTGTCTTGTATAATTTGTTTGGTATCTAGATGGCCAACATGGTTAAGTATCAGCAGCTTCGGGAGATTGGCGTGACTCCCCGGAGGGAGAAGAGTGTCATGACTACTTACCAGTTAATCTACGAAGAAATTCCCCGTCTGAGAGCAAAGATGGAAGAAGAAGAGGAATTGGCCGAAGAGGAAGAAGAGGAGAACGAGTCTGAAGAGGAGGAAGAAGAGGATCCGGATCTATAGTCAGACAGAGATGACCCCGAGGACTACTATAGTGACGGGAGCTGGGACATTACCCCAGAGGATCTTTTAGCAGACGATGAAGAGTGGGAACGTAAGCTCGAGCAGCTTAGGAGAGAGCGTGACTAGCTATTTAGGTAATCCCTTTTGAGTATGTATTCACATGTTAAGGTTCTTAGCAACCTAATGGTATCCTGATGTAACCCCAAAGAATTAATATCCATTTTGGTACTCTGACGTGAAATCTAACGGGCTACTTTAAATATCTTACTTTTGAAAATCGAGTTTCGAAGCGAAGTGTCACGTGACATTCCGGTTTGGGACTTGAAAAGGGTTGATGCAATTTGAGAACATGAGGGTTTTTCTAAAATTACATTTACTATGGAAATCAGTGTTCTCAGCTTGTGCCATCCTTGTTCTTAAAAAAAAAAATGGCCCTAATTTCCGGTAAAAATGATTGTGATTTTCAAGTTGCCAGATCGGGGTGTTACAGTCGGTGCGCCAACGGATCAATTCACTGCATAACCACCTAATAAAGATAATAAAATGTGGAATGGAAATTGAGAGAAATGAATATTAATGGAAATGTAAATATTGCATAGTCCTAACGGATGATGCCTAATGTAACACCCCGCAAATTCCTCGTATTGTTTTAAGTAATAAAAAGATTTATTTCTGAGAAAGTGTTTTTGAAAGAGTGTTCTTTTGAAATGAATTTCTTATTTTGTGATTTCAAAGTGGAGAATGATTTTAAAAGGAATGGTTTTCATGAAAAGATTTTATAAGTGTTAGAAATTGAGTTTTTGGAATGATTAAATATTTAACATTTTTATGCTTTAAAGAAATGGTGATTTCTAAATAAGAGTTATTTTATGAGAAAGAGGGTTATTTCCTATGCATGTATGAATATATGTGTTTGAGGTATGATGTATAAAAAAACAATTGTGTTAATTTGATTCCTTAAAGATATTTGTGTTATTATGTGAATTGATGACGATATTGTCCTAAAGTAAATATGATTAAGAAATACAAAGATAATGTGTGTATGCATATGTGTGTGTACTGCGTGTATATATGTGTATGTATGTGAGTTTAGGATTTTAATTTTTTAAGATAAGAAGTATATGAGGTAAATTGGAATCCTATAGGAAATTAAGTTAATGGGTAGAAAAATTTAAAGTAGTAGAAGCAAAATAAATATGAAGTGACTTAAAGCCTAAACCTACTCCTAGATGTTCCTTTGATAACCTCCACCCATGCAACAATTTAGAGTGCCAAAATCGCCCCTCCTCCACACACATGAACCAAAACCAGGCCAAGGGCAAAGAAGGGAAACACGAATTAGCCTATAAAAGTCATGACCCTTAGTTCATTTCACCCATTTCCCATTCATTTCTTTTATTTCTTCACTCTCCAAACACACTTGTTGAGAGCGAAAATCAAGCTCTCAACACATAGAGAAAGAGGGAGGCCGTGAGCTAGGGAGAGGAAGAAGGAGGAACCAAGTCCAAAAACCTAGGATTTCCCTTGAAGATTCAAGAACTAAGAAGCTAGAAGACCTTGACTTGGTGGGTGATTCGAAGACCATGGAGAAATTGTAATAGTTTAGACCTTTTCTTTTGATCTTGTGGTTCTTCTCTTTTTCTTTCTTGCATGTTAATTTTTCAAGTTTAAATGATGAACACAAGTGTTGTTTATACTTGATCATGAGCTTTTGAAACTAAAAGTAACTTGTAATAACTTAAACAATGGACTTTATACTTCGGTTAAGGTTTTTCTTAATAGATCTTGATGTTTTTCAAACTAAACTCTAAAGATCTAAAGACTTGTTAAGGTTTTGTGGATTTAAAGTAAAGCCTCTTTGCTTGTTAAATTTTCTTGCTTAAAACCGTGATTTGTGAAGAGTTTATGAGATTTTTTTTGTTGAGTAAATTTATAATCTAAACTTGTTTAATAATAAAGTTGTGATATTTGGCCTTGCATGTGGTTTGATGATGATCTTGGTGATTTATGTGCATGCATGTGTTGCTTATACTTTGATCTTGAATTTTAAGAGTAAATGAACTCATAAAACACTAGATCCTAAACTATGTAATTCGGCCATAACTAAAAGCTTAAGTCTTGATGCTTTTTAATTTATTCTAAGTCATTGCATGTTAACTTTATGGTTAGAAAAATTGATTTGAGTTGTTAAAGTGTTTTGATTTTGATTTAATCTTAATAAAGCTTTGATTTTGGTTTTGATCTTTAACTTATTCATGAAAAAGTTTGGTTCTTGAACCTTGCATGTGAGTCATAAATAAAAAGCTTTGATCTTGTGGTGATTTATGAAAAAGTCTTGATCTTTGGCACATGCATGTTGTTTTGAACGAAAAGATATGAGTTTTCTTCAATGATCATCACGGTTTTGGCCTTTTTTCTACTCAAAATGATTTTTATCCTTGATTTGTACTATTACGATTGATTTCATGACTTGATCTACAAGACTTAGGTACATGCATGTTATTTTTAAGTGAAAAAGATTTGATCTTTCTTAGAGATCATCACGGTTGTACAAAGAATCAAAGAAACAAGCTTTTAAAAAAATTGATTTCTAACTTGAATTATGTTATATGTTTTTACATGATAAAGATTTGAATTAAAAACTTGATTTTTGTGGTGTGCATTCGGTTTTATACTAGAAAAAGGAAACGATATTCTTTAAAATTGTTATGTGAGAAAATGCATAATTAAACTCATGAACCTTAACTTTTGCATATTGAAAAATGAACCAAGAACCTTGTCTTTGTCATGATGGTGTTCGGCCTAGGTAGGTTTAGTAGGCTAGATTCTTTTTCTTATGAAGTGACTTGAATCCATAGGTGTGTTTTGTGATTTAATGCCAAGCAAAGTTATTTAAATTTGTATTGTGATTAATTATTTTCTATTCGGTTTTAATTAAAGATAAAGGAAGAATAAATGATTTTGTTTCATGAAAAAGAAAATAAGGTTTAAGTGCTTGAAATAAACTAAGTTGATTTATGTGTTTTGGATTTGTAATTTTTAACTTGTTTCCTTGATTCCATTCGGCCATGTAGTATGGATAAGTATAGGAAGTTTAGTTGCATAAATGTGCTTGATTTATATCTTTGGTTCAATTTGGTTTGTGAGTATATGCATGTCTAAGTGCTTTTGTTTTGTAAAAATAAAATGGCTTTGAAAGCAATTGTATGTGCATAAGTGATTAAGTGTTTTATTGCGAGAGTGTTGTTTGTTATTGTGTGTTAAGTTAATTGATTGTGTTTTGGGAAATGTTTAAGTACGTAATTGGATTTCAAAATTAATTAATTTTAAGATGATTTGATTTGATTTATTTGAGATTTTTGAATTGTGTTTATGGCTGTCCAAGATTTATTTTATGACAAAAACTCGAATTTCAAAGTGTTAATTTTGAGTTAATAAAGTATTTGAAACAAAAGTGCTTTTACGACGTTTTCGGGTTTTATTAAAGTGAATTTACAAAACAAACCTTTGCTGTCCAGAATTGTTTGGACTTGTTTCTTAACTTTAAAAATGTCTTCATATGATATGAAGTATAGTTTTCAAATGGTAATTGATTTAAGAAAAACCCGGATTAAAAACGGTGAATTTTTCGGTGTTTTCGAATGTGATTAAGGTGCTGTCCAAGACGGACCAACAACCAAACTAAATGGTTTAAATTATTTTATATGATGTTTTCAAATAGTTTTGAGGTACTTGAGGTACTAGGAAATATTAGAGTTGTTTTGAGAAAACAGTTATGTTTTAAGTCTTCCGATGAGGAACGAAAAGTGTTTTGAATTAAGAAAGACTTTCTTAATACAAGTTAATAACGTGAGCGTATTTTATTTAGTATGAGGAATTTTAGAGACGGGGGATTGGTGTAACACCCCGATTTGGCAACTTGAAAATCACAACTATTTATGGTGAAAATTTGAGCCAATTTTTTTTTTACAAGTGTTATGCAAGATGAGAACACTCGGATTTTCAAAACTTGTTTATAATTTAAAACTTGTGTCCTCATTTTACGTAACCCCTTTCAAGTTCCAAAACCGAGATGTCACAAGACACCGCACCTTGAAACTTGTTTTTCAAAACACCTTTTCAAATTAACAGCCCATTCAATTTAATTTCAAAACACACATACTGAAAATGATTTCAGTTGGGGTTACAGTGTGTTAGCACCAAGACTCTAAGTAACTTGCAATGGAAAGACAAAACTCTGAAAGGGAATTACCTAACTTCTAGTCATCTACTCTAACGCTTCCGCTGCGCTACTCTGATTCTTGGTAAGACGAATCCTCGGGTCGCCAACAGCGTCATCCTCATTAGTCTCCCTTCAATGGAGATGCTCCTATTTCACGAATGAGCTAAAACTTCGCTATATTCTCCATCTAAGGACCATGCAGAATTTTCCAATACCAAACAGACATATAGGAGAGAGTGAGCTACCCAAAACATGTAATGTCGACTATGTGGATTTACAGTAGGCAATTATTAAGATAACACAATAAACAACATACAAACCGAATAAACAAACATCACCATCAATATCATATAAACAACATCTTATTATCATTTCCCAAATCTTACTCCATACTGAATGCCATTACTTTACTTTTTCTTTTGAATCCTTAAACTTAGTAAGTCTTATCATCTCAACTCACTCAATGATTAGGGGAACAACATCATTGAGGCAAACGGCTCACACGTCTACATCTCCTCGGTCATCCATCCACACCTAGTCGGAAGCAAACAGGAGTACAGGACCTTTACCACGTGGGCACGACAGCTGTCACACAACAAATGGTCCAAGACCAGGAGGCCTTGCCTCAAATCATAATCATAAATAACAGTGCACGCTCTCAGCGGCAATCACAAATTCCCCGTTCCAGTCCCTCTCACTGTTCTCGATTTGCAATCAAGGGGGCGACAGTACAGTTCTAGTCTCGAGTGCAGAACTTACCACGGTATTAGACCCAGTCCCCACCACGTTAGTGCACCACATGTGGAGTTCGTTCTGCCTAGAACAGTACTCTAGACTTCTTGACGTTTCACCGTCATCGTCCTCCCCTCATGCAATCTCCTCCTAAGTATCCGCAGATACCTATGGTTCCTTCCTCTCCACTACTTCGACACACACTCATACCTCACCGCGTTATTCATGTCTTTTAATAGTCTTTTAAAGATTTAAAGATTTTGATGTTTTACTTAAAAGCTTACTCCTAACGGTCGGCTCATCCTTAGTGCATCCCTTCAACGAGTCCCGACCACTAATCTTTCAAACTGTTCCCCAATTCATCACATCACATTTCCACAACTCATATCACACTCTTTCTCATCTCATCTCATCAACTTTTCTTATCACATTTCATCATCTTTCTCATCTCATCTCATTACACAAAATTCCTCTCTTTCTCAAGGCTCATTTCCTCATTTTTCTCAAAACATCTTTTCGTAAAACTTTTTCGAAATCATAGTTTCACAAAACTTGCACTTCACCCAACTTTTCCAAAATATCATTTCACGAATTTTCTCAAAAATAACATTTCACAAAACTTTCACAAAAATAATATTTCCAAAAACTTTCACAAATCTATTTTCACAAACCTTCACAAAAATATTACTTTCACAAACTCTTCTCAAAAGGGTCCTTTTATAAAACTTTCTCAAAATGTTGTTTCAAAAAGAATGTCATCTCAAAAACTTTTCAAAAATATCGTTTCCCAAAACTTTTCTTAAAAATAGATCTTTGCACAAAAACTTTTTCGAAATATTGGTTCACAGAAAATTTTCAAAAATATATCTTTTAACAAAAGCTTTTCAAAAATCTTTTCAAAAACCCCATTTTTGCTGAGCGCTAATGGAGGAGCAAGCTCAACTCAACACTAGTTCCCAGTCTAAAACAAAAGCACAGGAGCCCAGCTCCGCTCAACCACACCTCATTTCCATAACTCATCTTACTTCCAGAACCATGTTCTCTTTTCCAATCTCAACTCCTTGTCTCTTCTCTTACTTGCTTTATCTTTGTTATTACTTATCATATTCTCAATCTCATTTCCTTACTTTCACAATTTAATTCTTATCATCGCATTATTATACGCACTAATGTTTCTTAACAACATCATAATTATGTAACCAATAAACAGATCATAAAATAATTCAAGCATAGTCAACCAGGAAACGTAATAAACCAATCTCAGTCGTTCGGGTGGATAGCCAAACAAACAACCAAACAATTGCTATCACATACACCACTACGCTAAATGAGATTGGAGTCCAACCTTTGAGAATATTGGACCTCTTAATAAGTTACCTAAATACCATGGCGTCTTAAGGGAAGCCCCTCTCTCACCTCAAATAACGTAAGCCTCCGAAAGCTCTCCCATTGCTAATCCCGCCTCGTTTCCTTTTGCGTTTGGTGTCCGAACTATAGCATTTTTCCCCGTGCGTTAGAAAACGTTTTTAATGGATTCATTAATTTATTTTAGAAAACACCTTGAAATCATTTCTTTTTGAAAACACATTGTTCATATTCCAAATTAAATCCACAAAAACATTTTCAAGAAAACTGTGAAGCAAAAATAATTTTCTTATCCAAAACAGAATTCATGTTATAAAAATCATTTTTCTTAGTTATTAAACAAAATCCAGCACTTAAGAAAATAGAGTTTCAAAATCAATTTAAATTTCTTAAATCATACTTTTTCAGTAAGACATTCTTTCAAATATAGAAAAACATATTCAAACAACTCATCACAACTTCACATAAAACAAGCCATCTTAAAGATCATTGGATTTTCAACAAAATTCCTTTTCAATTATTAAATTAATTTATTTATTTTTAGCTTTAAAAAATTGAAAAGGGTTAAAACAAACAACACAACATACACATAAAAATATAATCATTTACAAAGAACATTTCATATAGACAAATTTTCCAACCACACAAGCATACCTAAGCCGAATCACATAGGCATAATTTCACAAAGATTAATGCACACATACAAGCACAAATAATGAAATCATTTTTCTTTTCTTTTAGGACTAAGAACCGAGAGCATAAAAAGAAAAATGCAATTACAAATCACCTCACATTTTCAATTACTTCATGCATGTATTCCTAAGTTCTTTAAATTAAGCTAATCTCATCATATATGCAAATTAAACAATGATTAAATATAATTTCCTATTTCTATTTCTCATGGCCGAATGCTAATCATGCAAAAAGGCAAGGTTTTTAGTTCAATTTTCAACATACAACAATCACAAAATCAAATCAAACATGTAGAAGGTCCAAACAAACTTCTCAAGACATCACACCACATCATCCATGCACTAACTTATCAAAGCAAGGTTTTTATTAAAGAATTTCAACAAAAACTTAAGTTTATTACCTAATCTTAAATAAAAATCAAGATTACACTTTAGAAGTCTAGAAACAACATGCATGCACTTAAAATTACTAGATCTAGTCTTATACTACACGTGCATCAATTAAAAAGTATGAGATTCATTTTTATTTAACATGGCCGAATGGTATCCCACACAAACATAGCACTCATAAAATCAATAACTAAAGCTAAATCATGTTCACACATCAAGAATCATTTTAAAACTTGTCCTTTAAATTTTCTCTTCCAAAACCGTGACATGCATCAAGTAAAAGCATGATTTTTCTACTTAAAATTAACATGCATGATTTAAGAACTTGGATCATAAAATATACGCTCATAAATCAACAAAGTCATCATCAAATACCATGCCAAAACAAAAGATCGTACTTTATTTTTCAAGCAAGCCCAAATCATACATTTGTTCACAAACACATCATGGATCACCATTTTAGCAAATAAAATATAACATGCAAGACTAAAAAATCACTATAGCTCATGCAAATACACATAGATCAATTGAAGAATTATTTTTCAAAAGCTCCTTTCTTTGGTTTCTTGTTAAAACCGTGACATGCATTTGAAAAGATCAAGACTCTTTAAAGATCAAAACCAAAAAATTCAAGCTTCATAAATAAATCAACTCAAGATCCAAACATTTCAATAAGAAATTTCAACATGCAAGACCAAATAATTTATTTTACCATTTATTAAGCTTAGATCATAAATCAATTTGTCAAATAAACACATAAGCACACATAGATCATGATTTAGAACAAGAAAAACATGCATGCAAGAAAGATCTATGTCAAGCTTCACAAGATCTTAAACTAAACTTTAGATCTTTAAGTTTGAGTTAGAAAAATATTTAGATCTAACAAGAAACATATATACCAAACCACAACATAGAGTTACAATTATTACAAATTACTTTTAGTCCATGAAAGTTCAAGATCAAGAAAGAATAACATACATGTTCATCTTACAAGTCACAAAAATAAAAGAAATCTACAAACTAAGAAAGAAAAACTAGACTATTACATTTCTTCCTCTTGTTCTTCGGTTCTTCTACCAAGATGGGTTCATATTCTAATCTTGACACTCTTGATCTCTAAAGGTACTCCTAGAGCAAGCTCCTAAGTTTCCTCTTCTTCTTCTACCTCTCGGCCACCACTCTCTTTCTCTCTTTCTTTTCTATTTCTCTCTAAGAGTGAATGAGCTCTTAGAGTATGTTTTGGTGTTTGGAAGAAATGAGTTTGGTAAAGAGAAAATGAACCAAAACTACCTATGTATATAAGCCACGAATTTCCCTCTTTTGCCCTTAAGTCTTGGTGGAGTCATACATGATGGGAGGGGCGGTTTTGTCTCAACAAAAGTTTGCATGGCTAAGGTCACCAAGGTCAAGGGAACAAAGTGGAGTGGGCTAGATGGCTAGGGGTCACTTAGGTTCAATGGATAGTTTGCTCTTAGTTAGGGTTTTTCTTCTAGTTAGCTCATGGTTGCAATTTAGTTAGCTTGGTTTCTTACTTCCTAAGCTTATCCTACACCCACACACACGTATAATCACACACACACACACACATACACATGCACCTTCATGCACACACACACGTATAGCACATACACATGCACACATCCCAACCGTGGCACTCTCACACACAAACACATATCTTTTATTTTTATTTTCTAATCACATTTACCATTAATATTTAAAATTACAAATTCATATACTAATGTAATTAATTCTAGGAAATCATATTCACAACCATTATCATGCATCTCATATCACACATACATTAAATCAAACATACCTCACTTAAAAATTCATGCTAAAACAATCATCACAAAACACATTTTCTTAAAATTCGTTTTTCTTAAATTATGAAAATAAATTTTTATAAATCACTCCAGAGAATTCTAAAAATTACATTTTCAAATTCTAGGTTTCAAAACGATCGTTTTCATATATGTATCATAAAAATCCGAGTTAGGGTTTAAAAGATATGAATTTTCAAAGATAATAGACCCAAAAATCCCATTTCTCACAAAGTCATCTTTTAATAAAAATCACAATTTAACAAATCATTTTTCACCTCAACAAAATCATTCACTTTTCTTATAGAAAATATTTTGTTTGGACAATTCATGAAAATCAACACTTCATTTCTTTCTTATGAAAATACTTTTTTAGAAAATCATGATTTCAAGGGTTCTTTCGTTAAAAATCGTTTACGCACGTACGGGGAAAATGCGGGGTGTTACAATTGGGGCAGCTGGCAGCGACAAGGATTCGAGGAGACCGTACGCATTTAATCGCTGGACCTGAGGTGAGAGAGAAGCTTTCCTAATACACCGTGGTATTTAGGTGATATATTAGGACGTTCCGTATCATCTCAAAGATCGGAACTAAGTGGTTCGGAGTCAATAGTATAGTGGCAATTGTTTGTGTTGTGTGGCCACTTATACAAATGTGACAAAGACCACATTGCTGTTGTGTGATGATTGTGTTTTGATGATGTGAAATAACATGCTTGTCTTTATTTATTCAATTATGCGTGATGATATTTAATACTGTTGATTAATATGAGTAACATGCTGATGGACGTCTGCTACGTCCTGAAAATGAAAATGAAATGATGAAGTTGTGAAAGTAAAAGATATAAAGAGAAAATAAATACGTGCTGAGAAAGAGAATAAGAGTTAAGATTGGGGAAAGATTTGATGATAATGATGAGGATAAGCCAGAGCTGGGAAGAGTAAGGTTGAAACGAGATGTAATCTGAGTGGAGCTTGGCTCCTTTGTTGATGTTGTTGGAGTGAGGCTTGTGTTGAGTTGAGCTTTCTTCTCCACTAGTGCTCACTGAAATGAGATTTTTGAAAAGTGTTACGAACTGATATTTTCGAAAAAGTTTATGAAATGGTATTTTGAAAAAGATTGTGAAAGGAGATTTTGTGAAAAGTTTTGCGAAATGAGATTTTATGAAAAGTTGTTGAAACGAAGTTTTGAGGAAATTGTGAAATGCTGTTTTAAGAAAAGTTTGTGAAATGAGGTTTTTGAAAATGAGGATTTTTGAAAAAGTTTTTGAAACAAGATTTTTAGTAAATTTGTGAAAAGAGATTTTATAAAAGTCTATGAAGTGAGTTTTCAAGAAAGGTTTGTGAACTAAGATTTTTAACGATTTTTGTAAAAAGAGAGTTTCAGAAATTTTGTGAAATGGGATTTTTAGAAAGTGATGAAAGAAAATTTTTAGAAGGTTTGTGAAGTAAGGATTTTTGAAAAGTTTGTGAAATGATACTTTGAGAAGTTTTGCGAAACGAGACTTTTGAGGAAATTACAAAAGGAGATTTTGAGAAAGTTTAAGAAATGAGATTTTGAACAAGATGATGAAATGAGGTTTTGAGAAAGATGATGAACTATTATGTTGAGAAAGATCGTGAAATGAGAATGTTGAGAAAGAGACTGAGAAATGAGATGCGAGTTTATTGATGCGGTCCCAGCTCTGTGCTATGTTGAGAAAAGATGAGAAAGATTGTGCAAAGTTAGTGGTCGGGACTCATTGAAGGGATGCACGAAGGATGGGCCGACCTTAGGATAATTAAAAAGATAAAAGACTTTAAAAGACACTAACGCGGAGAGGTATGAGAGTGCGAAGTAGTGGAGAGGAAGGTGTAACATCCCTGATTTTAATTCCTAATATATATTTATAACTTGTATTGACTTAAATAAATGTTTCTTAAAAATCAATTATTTAGTTGTGTATTTTTATAAAAATACATTATGTTAATTACGAAAATATATTTCATTTATTTTATGTTCTAAAGTAAATTCATTTAAAAATAGTTATCCTATATCAAAAATATACTTTATGTGTTTTACTTTATTTTGATATATTTCATGTGAAAATATTTTATTGGAAATATTTATAAGTTTCTTACTTTATAATTTTTATTCTAGTATTTAAAATTGATTATTGGTATTGAGTTTTAAAATAAAAGAATAAATAAAATGAAATAAATAAATAAATAAAAGTGTGAATTAGTATATATGTTTAAAAAAAATGTGTTTATTAGTACTTTTAAAATAATACTAATAATAATAATAATGATAATAATAATAATAATAATAATAAAAATAATAATAAAAAAAAATAAAAGGAGAAGGGGGTTCACGTAGAACCCCAACTCCGTCTTCTTCCTCAAGGGGTTCCACCGCCGGCCCTAGGCCTCTCCCTCTCATCACTTTCTCTCTCCCTCCGCCGGCCACCACCCACCCAGCCACCATACCGCCGCTCCCATCCCTCCAGCTCTCTCTCTCCTCTTCGTTTCTTTCTTCTCAATCACACCAAGTCCTTCCCGCTTTCTCTGCGGTTCCAGCCACCACCACCGCGCGTGCCCTCTCTCCCTCTCGCACCAATCTCTCTCTCCGCCGCAGCTGAGGGACCGCGCCCCCGCCACCGTGGTCTTCGCTGCCTCTGGTTTGCGCGCTCACGCGCGATTCTTTCTCCCACCAGTCGCGATTCGCGACCCGTCGCCCCCAGGGTTGCGATCCGCCGCTGCTGCCGTTGTGGTTTTGTTGTCGCCTCCGTTCGTCGCTTCCATTGGGCAAGGCACTCTGCACTACCTCCTTCCTTCTCCAGGGCATGTGCTGCTGCTAAGAACCGAGATCGTCACCGATGCCGGTATCGTCGTCATCGTCATCGGGGCCAGCCGTTCCTTTGTGCTTTGAACCGGGTCGACCGAACCGGATTTCAAAACCAGATTTGAGGGTATACCCCTAATCCATTTTTAATTTCCCTCTGTGTTCTGTTAATCATAATAATAATAATAATACTAATTTTAATGTTATTGGTAATAATTATTTAATATTAAATTATTTTAGAAATTAAACTTGCACCATAGTTTATATTGATTTTAATTATGTTGTAGTGAAGATGAATTTAATTGCTTACTTGATTTATAATAACGTCAAACTAAACATATGCCGAGTAATGAGTTTTTAAAGGTATATTTTGTTAAATGTGTGGGTTCCTAAGTAAGTGAGTTATCGCTTAGCTTGGTTGAATTGTCCCTGAGCTAAGCGATACCCCATTTAATTAGGAAACTAATATAATCGGCATGATATTAATTCGAATTAGGACGTTGAACATTAATTTCAAATTAAGGGAAAGTGTAATTAATTGAATGTTATAAATTGGCCTCATTTTTGCCACTTTAATAAGTAAAAGTCAATTATTTTTGGTTTACGAAAATCGGGCTGTTACACCTAATGGGTGTCTCGGTCTTGACAGGTGTAAAGTCCCTAGTATGTGGTGAATTGCGTAGCAGGTGCACAAATTCCTAGTGGTGCAAAAAGAGAAAGAAAAATGAGAATGAGAAATGAAAGAGAAAATAGATAAGTGGTAAGTAAGAAAGGAAAAGAGATTAAGAATTGGAAATAATACTAAATTATTTGTTATGAAGAACATGAGATAATAACGGTTTATGGAAAGCTTACAATTGGATCTGATAATTGTTGCTTAAAAATATGTGATATATGATATATTTGATAATTGTGCTTGACCTAGTGAATTTATTATGTCTATCTGGAAACTGCGATTCTGTTTCATGTGCAATGCTCACTCCCTTAACATTTTTCAAATTCTGAGATCGAGCTAGCACAGCCCCAGGCCGAGCAGGTGCACTCTCCCTCACAGGGAGAGTAGATTTTAGTATTTCAGGACATGGAAATGTCCTGGGCCTATTCATCATGATGATGATGTGATACTCTTTTGGTTGTAAAAATGTAAATATTCTTTTTGGTGGCCCAGGACAGCCTCTTAGATATAAGGGGTGTTTTGATGGATTTGTTAATTAAAAACTTGTATATATGCTTCCGCTTAATACTCTGATGACTGATGGATTACTTATTGCATTTTGATGCACTGTTTATATTAAGCCCTGCTGGCTTTTGGAAATGAATTATGACAGATGTCTTATCAGGTGCAGGTTTAAATTGATTTTGGAAAGTCTTAAAAACAAAGGGAACTCTGTCCGTTTGACGGTAGATTTTCATAAATTAAAAAGACATTTTAAATCCACTATTTTAATATATGGGTAGTTATGGGTAAATTAGCTGTGTTACAACCATGACATTTGCATTTACAAATATTTACATCCAAAAGCTTATAGTTATGCATATATGTATATGAAACTAAAGTATGAAAGATGCATCACACTCCATCAGGGGGACTGTGAGTGTCCTCGACAGAGGGAACAGTGGGTAGCTCCTCGTCATGTGTACCTAAAATGTTAACCACAAAGAGGTGAGTAATTTGAATTAAAATCAAAGAAAACACTTAATAACAATAATAAAGCATAATTAAATGCATTCACATACACAGAATAAATTTCTCATTTCCATGATCAAAATATCATGCAACATAAACCTTATGAAATGCACATTCAAGCATTCACATGGGATGCAATGCAACGTCGCTCACTTTGATTTAATTCTTGAATCCAATGTGTTACTTTTGAAATTCATTTCATTTACTTTATTCTTTTCATTGGATTCAATGAATTAAATCACATAGATGCATATGCATGCACTTTTCTCCTTTTCTTTTCTCTTACTTTTCATTTCTTTTTTATTTGCTTTATTTACATCACACATTTCCTCACATCACCCTCCACTCCGGGGAAAAACTGACCAGGAGTAAGTATCCTTCAACCTATAACTTACTTGCACAGTACTTCACCCCATTTTGGGGTTCCTCATACAACTTGGGTTGATTCGTCCAAGTTGGCTGTAGTAAGGATCACCCTCGACCGACCAAAATGAGCCAAAGTAACTGACAGAATTGTTATGGTTTGCATAAAACCAGTCCCCAACACGGGGAGCAAACCCGGTCCTTTGGAAGATCAAAGTTTTCCATAACAATTCTCGGTGATTGTTTCAATAGCACAATCTAGTTACTTTTACCCTCACGAATAGAAAAGTATATTTTCCCCTACCCTAACGTCCACCTTTACTTCATTCATGATACAAGTATTTTAAGCTTCATCTAATTGAATTTAGCTCTTTATTCTTTGGAAAATTAGTAGCGTTTATGCTAAATGTCAACTAACTAAGGCTTTGTCCTAATATATACATAATCATCACTTATCAAATTTAATGATTAATAAGCACACAATTAATATATAAACACATCATTTCCAATTAAAGGCAAGAAATCATATGATTAAAATCTAATTCATAGGATTTATATATTAAACATACAAGAAAGATAATACACACTTAGGGTTTTTGTACTATAATTCATATCAAATTGATTTCTACGCCTAACAATTCACCTATCTACACTTAATCATACTCTTATTATTATTATTATTATTATTAAATCCTTACTCTAATTTAAAACAAATTACTCCCTCTTTACCTTCTTTGAATTAGTGCAACAAGGAGGAAGATTTGATAGAACCAAACTAAACTTTTGATTCCAACTCCTATGCCTCTAATTCCTCTCTTCTAGAACCCTTAAAGTCTCCTCCTTAAGATTTATAGCAAGAGTTCTATGATATATGAAGTCAGGGTTTGGTGGTGGAAATTGGGAATTTGATGGGAATTGAGTAAAATTGATGTTTTTGGGTTGGAATTTGGTGGGGAATTGATAAGAACTTAGTAGGGAATGATGATTGAGTGTATTTTGTTGTTAATTTGTTGATCTAGGGTTTTAGGGTTGAAAGAGGGTGAGAGGTTCGAGCATGGAGAAGAGGAAGTTATGAGGAAATTAGGTCATTTTCGTGCTTTTATTTTTGTTGGAAGTCAAGCTTTCCCAAGGACTTCAAGATAAATATATTATATGGTTTTGATGATAACAAACTCAAGATTCTCAAGTTCATATCAAGTGCAATCACAAGCTCTTCAAGCTTCAAGTCCAAGCAAATGAAGACATAAGCAAATCTGAATACAAGCTTCAAGTTGAAGATTCAAGCAAATGAAGATCGATGTTGTAACACCCCGCATTTTTCCCGCACGTGCGTAAAACGATTTTTAACGAAAGAAACCTTGAAATGATAATTTTCAGAAAAATATTTTTCAGAAGAAAGAAATAAAGTGTTAATTTCTATGGATTTTTACAAACACAAACATTTTATAGAAGAAAAATGAATGAATTTGTTGAAGATGGAAAATGATTTACTAAATTGTGGTTTTTATTAATAAGTGATTTTTTTTATAATGAAATTTTGGGGTCGGTTATTTTTGGAAATTTATTTTCAAAACTTAAGAAAAATGTATTTTGTCTTTGATCTAAAATGTGTATGTGTTACGGTTTGTGCATATAAATGTATTTTTGTAGGTGCATGATATGAGTGTGTATTAAGTGATAAATTTCTATATGCTTGAATTATGTGTGATTTGTGCTTAATTGAATGTGTGTATTTGATTCTATGTGTGTGATACGTAATGCATATAATTGATGGTGAAACTATAATTTCCCAAAAATTAATTGAATTATAGTATGAATTAATAATTTTAATTGAATATGATTAGAAATGAATTAATCATTTAGAAGATAAAAATTGGCAAGCTATGTGTAGGTGTGTGAGAGTGCCACGGTTGTGTGTGCATGTGGGTATGTGTCAAATGTGTGTGTGTGCTAAGTGTGTATGCCGTGTGTGTGTGCTTAGTGAGTAAGAAACTAAGTAACTAAAGTAGAAACCAAGCCAACTAGATGGAAGAATTAAGCTAACTAAACCCTAACTATCCATTCAACCTAATTGACCCCTAAGACCTAGGCCACTCTTCTTTGTCTCCTTGACTTGTTGACCCTTGGCCATGCAAATTTTATGAGGACCAAATCGTCCCTCTCTTTGTGTACCAACCGAAAATAAACCAAGGGCAAAAGGGAGATCATTCGTGGCTTACATATGTAGGGAGCCTTAGTTCATTTTCCCTTCCTTGCACCCATTTCTTCCAAACACAAAACACTACTCTAAAGGCTCATCAAACCTTTAGAGAGAGAATAAGAAAAGAAATAGAGAAAGCAAAAGGAGGTGTTGGCCGTGAGCCTTAGAAGAGAAGAAGAAGGAGAACCACCCAAAACCAAGTCTTTCCCTTTTGAAGATCCAAGTACTAGGAGCTTAAGGAACCAACCCTTTTGGTAGGAGAACCGTGGAGCAAGAGAGAAGAAATGTAATAGCCTAGTTTCTTTTTAGTTGTAGATTCCTTCTTATTCCTTTATGCATTTTTATTTTTATGGTTTGTAAGATGAAATTATATGTTATTCATTGTTGATCTTGGACATTCATGGACTAAAACTAATTTGTAATATGTGTGATCCTATGTTTATGATTCGGTTGTGATTTCATTGCTTGATCTTCACATTTTTCTAACTCAACTTGAAGATCTAAAATTTGGTTTAAGTCTTTGTGGAACTTAACATATATCCTTCTTGCATGTATGTTCTTCTTGTTTTAAATCATGATCTATATGTGTTTATGTGATTATGTGGTAATTAAATGCATGATCTAAGCTTAATGAATGGTAAAGTAAAATTAATTGGCCTTGTATGTTGAAATCCTTGTTGAAACCGTGAGCTATGATGGTTTTTAAGAAATGATTTGCTAAATTAATTTGTGTTTTGAATTGGAACTGTGATCTTTATTTTCGCATGTTCAATTTTCTTGTTTAGAATGATGATCCATGGTGTATTTGTGTGAACTCTTCAATGAATGATTTAAGTTTGCTTGAAAATAAACTTGAAATCCTTTACTGTACATGTTGATTCGGTGATAACTTGTTGAGTTATGTGCAAATATTTCATGATCTATGTCTTTAAAGCATGCATGTTAATTTTAAAGAAGAAAAATCATGTTATTATTTTATGCATGCCTCGGTTTGGAAGAGGAAATTAAATAAACAAGCTTCAAAAATGATTTTTGAAGAAGTGAACATGATTTAACCTTAGTAATTGAATGTATGTGTGCCATTTTGGTATTAGGCCATTCGGCCATACTAAATAAAAATGGATCTTGTGCTTGTGTTATGTGAAACTTAATGCATGTGAGTGGTAAGACTAGATCTAGTAACTCTAGGTACATGCATGTTATTTTTAAATGTTTAAAATGTATTTTTGATTTTGTTGAAGATTAAGTGATTTTTGAAAACTTGTTTTAAAATCTTACATGTTTTGATGAATGATTTTGTGATTCTGTAGGATTGTAAAAGTGAATAAGACCTTGTTTGTTGCATCTTAGTATTCGGCCATGAGGAAAAAGAATAGGAAATTATATTTGATCATGGTTTAGGATGTATATATGATGGAATTAAATTAATCTAAAGGCTTAGAGAGTTCATGCATGAATCATTAAGAAAAATAAAAATAATGAAATCTTGATTTGTAGCTTAACTTGTTGTTTGATTTAAATTGTTAAATTCTCTTTTAAAGTTCTCGGTTTTTAGCTCAAGAAGTAAAGAAAATGATCTCAATTGTTTTGGTGCTTGTGTGTATGCTTTAATCTTTGCAAAATTTCACTTAAACAATTCGGTCAATGCATGTTAGTGTAGTTAGGAAAATTGTCTCTATGAAAAAGTCTATGTGAATGATTATGTTTGCATGTGTGACTATGTGTTGTATGTATTATTTGTTTTAGTCTTTTCGGTTTGTTAAGGATAAAAATAAATAAATGGATTTAATAATTGAAAAAGGAATTTTGTTGAAAATCCAATGATTTTTAATGTGACTTGTGAAGTTGTGAATGTTTTAAAATAATGTGTTGTTTGAAAAATGCTTTATTGAAAAGTGTGATTTAAGAAACTTAAATTGATTTGATTTTATTTCCTTAAGTTCTGGATTTTATAACTACGAATACTGATTTTATAACCTGAACATTTTAAAGTGAACTTACAGTAAAATAAATGAGTGCTGTTTTAAAGAAATTAATCTAGAGGTTTTGAGAACATTATTCTGGATTTGAGACATGAACAAGGTGTTTTCGAAAAGAAACAATTTCAAAAGTATTTTAAAAACAAATTAGCGAATTCGTTAAAAACGTTTCTAACGCACGGGAAAAATGCTATAGTTCGGACGACGGACGCAAAGGAAACAAGGCGGAATTAGTGATCGATGGATCTTGGAAAGCTTTTGGAACCTTCGGTATTGAGGTGAGAGAAGGGCTTCCCTTAAGACGCCGTGGTAGTAGGTAACTTATTAAGAGGTCCAATCATCTCAAAGGTTGGACTCCAATCTCATTTAGCGTAATGGTGTATGTGATAGCAATTGTTTGATTGTTTGTTTGGATATCCACCCGAACGGCTGAGATTGGTTTATTTATGATGGTATGTTCCCGGATTGATTATGCTTGAGTTATTTATCTGTTCTGTTTTGTGAATGATTTATTTATGGGTTAAGTAATTAGGTTGTGATTTGAGAAGTATTGTGTACTGATTACTGTGTGGATAAGAAATAAATGGTGAAAGTAAGAAAGTGTAACTGAAAGAAAGAAGAATAACGGTAAAGGTTGAATATGTAAGGAATAACGATGAGAAGTTAAAAAGTGATGGCAAAGAGATACAAAGATGAGATTGAGATGAGTTATGGAAGTGAGAAGGGGTTGTGGAAGTGACATGTGGTGTGGCTCTGGTTGTCTTTGGTTTTAGTCTGGGCACTAGTGTTGAGTTGAGCTTGCTCCTCCATTAGCGCCCAACAAGTTTTTATTTTTGGGAAGAAGCTTAGTGTTGAGTTGAGCTTGCTCCTCCATTAACACTCACCCAAAAATATGATTTTTGAAAACAGTTTTTGAAAAGAGATTTTTGAAAGAGGTTTTTGAAAAAAAAGAAATTTTGGAAAATGGTTTTCGAAAAGATATTCTGAGGAGGTGTGAAACAATGTTTTCAAACGAGTTTTAGGATACAATCTTTTTGAAAAGATTTTTGTGAAAGGATATGTTGTTGGGAAAAGTTTTGGAACCAATCTTTTGGTAAGGTTTTGAAATGATGTTTGAGAATGTCTTTTTGGAAACGACATTTTTGAGGAAAGATTTGTGAAGGGATCTTTTTGAGAAAACTTTGTGGACGAACGTTTTTGAGAAAGTTTGCGAAAGGCTATTTTTGAAAAAGGTTTTTGTGAAATGAAGTTTTGGTGAAATTATAGTTTTGAAAGAGATTTACGAAAAGGTATTTTGGAAATGAGTTTTGTGAAGGTTGATGAGCCTTGGGAAAGTGAGGAATTATGTGATGAGTTGAGATGATGAAATGTGATGAGAAAGAGTGTGGCATGAGATGTGATATGTGATGTGATGAATTGGGGAACAGTTTGAACGATTAGCGGTCGGGCTTCGTTGAAGGGATGCACCAAGGACGAGCCGACTGTTAGGATAAAGCCGTTAATAAAACATTAAAATTCTTAAGCCTTTAAAAGACCTTTAAAAGACATGAATAACGCGGTGAGGTATGAGTGTGTTGTCGAAGTAGTGGAGAGGAAGATACTATGGGTATCTGCGGATACTCAGGTGGGGATTGCAGGAGGGGAGGACGATGACGGTGAAACGTCAAGAAGTCTAGAGTACAGTCCTAGGCAGAACGAACTCCATAAGTGGTGCACTAACGTGGTGGGGACTGGGTCCAATACCGTGGTAAGTTCTGCACTCGAGACTAGAACTGTACTGTCGCCCCCTCGATGCAAATCTAGAACAGTGAGAGGGACTGGAGTGGGGCATTTGTGTTGCCGCCGAGGGCGTGCCGTGTTATTGATATTGAGGCTGAGCCTCCTGGTCTGGGACCACTTGATTGTTGTGACAGCTGTCGTGCCCGCACGGTAAAGGTCCTGTACTCCTGTTTGCTTCCGAATAGGTTTGGATGGATGACCGAGGAGATGTAGACGTGAGTGACGTTTTCCTCAATGATGGTTCCCCAAGTCATTGAGTGAGCTGTGATGATAAAACTTAATAAACCCAAAGATTAATAAGGAAAAAGAGTGATATTGGTATGGAATGGTATTTGAGAAGTGAGAATGAGATGTTGTTATATGATGATGATGATGATTATGTTGTTATAATTATGTTTGTTTAATTGGTTTGTTTGTTGTTTACTGCTTTGTCTTAATAATTGCCTATCGTAAATCCACATAGTCGACATTACATGTTTTGGGTAGCTCACTCTCTCCTTTATGTCTGTTTGGTACTGGAAAATCCTGTATGGTCCTTAGAGAGGAAACATGGAGAAACTGTTAGCTTGTTATGAAGAGGAGAAGGAAACACGAGAAGCTGCTATGGAAGGTATCTCCGAGGAGAATAAAGAGGATGATTCGGCTGACGATCCGAGGATTTGACTGACCAATAATCAGAGTAGCGCGGCGGAAGCGTGAGTGGCGATGACTAGAAGTTAGGTAATTCCTTTTAGAGTTTTGTACTTCCATTGCAAGTTACTTAAAGTCTTGGCTCTATCGTGCTGTAACCCCAACCAAAATTTATTTTTAGTACTGATGCCTTGAAAGGAGTAAACGGGTCGTGTTTTGAACAATGTTTTTGAAAACGAGTTTCAAAGTGCGGTGTCATGTGACATCTCGGTTTGGAACTTGGAAGATGTTGTGAAAAGTGAGAACATAAGTTTTAATGGTAACTATGTTTTGAAAGTCAAAATGTTCTCATCTTGCATAACACTTGTTTAAAAAAAAAAAAATTGGCCCAATTTTCACCACAAACAATTGTGGTTTTCAAGTTGCCAAATCGGGGTGTTACAGAGTGGTATCAGAGCTGTGGTTGGACTTAAGTAACCTTATGCATGGATTTACATACTCTGTATGCGCGTTAGTGTTAGGATAGCGATAGACGAGAATAGGAACGCTAGGAGTATGCTGACGTTTTCCAAAGGAGTGCCAGTTTTCGTTTGCAATGGAACCGCGAAGCAGTGCTCAGTGTCGTCATGGAACGTTGATTCATGGTTCGAGTTTTCTCCGTTGAGCTTCTCTTTGATGTGAACCCCTTTCGTTTACAATGACCCTAAAACCATAAAATTTTTCTTGCAACTTGAACCCTTCCTTCGTGTTGGAACTTTCCTTGTATGAACCCTATGCATGTCAAATTGCTTTGGCATGATGTTTGAAAAGCCTTGACCAATGATTAACCCAAAGATTTTCTTTTTCCTTGACCCAACATTGTCCTTTCCTTAAACTTTTGCTGAGAGATATGAGTCATATAAGTTGGGGAGTAGCTGAAATTGTGAGGTTTTGAAGAGCAGTGTGTTTAGGCATGAATTAATGATAAGGCTGTAACCCTAGGCGTGGTGATGTCTTAACCCTAAACGAAAGTAACCCTGTTCCTTTGAACGCTGTTTCGATGCCTTTGAAACCCCAGTTCCTTGTTTTCCAGGAAACCATAGTGTCTTACTCCAACCTGTTTGTTAACAGAAGTACCCCAAAAGATTACTTTTGCAAGTAATCTTTTTGATTTGCACCTGAGAGCGATAAACGAACAGTGCGTATTTGAAGATGCGACGATTGCTACAGTTGAAGAAGAAAAGAATGACTTTAAGGAACTATGCGTTCATGAATTAGTCCGACTCTAAGCAGCATTTCTCGAGGACGAGAAATCTATAAGTTAGGGAGAATGTAACACCCCGCATTTTTCCCGCACGTGCATAAAACGATTTTTAACGAAAGAAACCTTGAAATGATAATTTTCAGAAAAATATTTTTCAGAAGAAAGAAATAAAGTGTTAATTTCTATGGATTTTTACAAACACAAACATTTTATAGAAGAAAAATGAATGAATTTGTTGAAGATGGAAAATGATTTACTAAATTATGCTTTTTATTAATAAGTGATTTTGTTTAAAATGAAATTTTGGGGTCGGTTATTTTTGGAAATTTATTTTCAAAACTTAAGAAAAATGTATTTTGTCTTTGATGTAAAATGTGTGTATGTGTTACGGTTTGTGCATATAAATGTATTTTTGTAGGTGCATGATATGAGTGTGTATTAAGTGATAAATTTCTATATGCTTGAATTATGTGTGATGTGTGCTTAATTGAATGTGTGTATTTGATTCTATGTGTGTGATACGTAATGCATATAATTGATGGTGAAACTATAATTTCCCAAAAATTAATTGAATTATAGTATGAATTAATAATTTTAATTGAATATGATTAGAAATGAATTAATGATTTAGAAGATAAAAATTGGCAAGCTATGTGTAGGTGTGTGAGAGTGCCACGGTTGTGTGTGCATGTGGGTAGGTGTCAAATGTGTGTGTGTGCTAAGTGTGTATGCCGTGTGTGTGTGCTTAGTGAGTAAGAAACTAAGTAACTAAAGTAGAAACCAAGCCAACTAGATGGAAGAATTAAGCTAACTAAACCCTAACTATCCATTCAACCTAATTGACCCCTAAGACCTAGGCCACTCTTCTTTGTCTCCTTGACTTGTTGACCCTTGGCCATGCAAATTTTATGAGGACCAAACCGTCCCTCTCTTTCTGTACCAACCGAAAATAAACCAAGGGCAAAAGGGAGATCATTCGTGGCTTACATATGTAGGGAGCCTTAGTTCATTTTCCCTTCCTTGCACCCATTTCTTCCAAACACAAAACACTACTCTAAAGGCTCATCAAACCTTTAGAGAGAGAATAAGAAAAGAAATAAAGAAAGCAAAAGGAGGTGTTGGCCGTGAGCCTTAGAAGAGAAGAAGAAGGAGAACCACCCAAAACCAAGCCTTTCCCTTTTGAAGATCCAAGTACTAGGAGCTTAAGGAACCAACCCTTTTGGTAGGAGAACCGTGGAGCAAGAGAGAAGAAATGTAATAGCCTAGTTTCTTTTTAGTTGTAGATTCCTTCTTATTCCTTTATGCATTTTTATTTTTATGGTTTGTAAGATGAAATTATATGTTATTCATTGTTGATCTTGGACATTCATGGACTAAAACTAATTTGTAATATGTGTGATCCTATGTTTATGATTCGGTTGTGATTTCATTGCTTGATCTTCACATTTTTCTAACTCAACTTGAAGATCTAAAATTTGGTTTAAATCTTTGTGGAACTTAACATATATCCTTCTTGCATGTATGTTCTTCTTGTTTTAAATCATGATCTATATGTGTTTATGTGATTGTGTGGTAAGTAAATGCATGATCTAAGCTTAATGAATGGTAAAGTAAAATTAATTGGCCTTGTATGTTGAAATCCTTGTTGAAACCGTGAGCTATGATGGTTTTTAAGAAATGATTTGCTAAATTAATTTGTGTTTTGAATTGGAATTGTGATCTTTATTTTTGCATGTTCAATTTTCTTGTTTAGAATGATGATCCATGATGTATTTGTGTGAACTCTTCAATGCATGATTTAAGTTTGCTTGAAAATAAACTTGAAATCCTTTACTGTACATGTTGATTCGGTGATAACTTGTTGAGTTATGTGCAAATATTTCATGATCTATGTCTTTAAAGCATGCATGTTAATTTCAAAGAAGAAAAATCATGTTATTATTTTATGCATGCCTCGGTTTGGAAGAGGAAATTAAATAAACAAGCTTCAAAAATGATTTTTGAAGAAGTGAACATGATTTAACCTTGGTAATTGAATGTATGTGTGCCATTTTGGTATTAGGCCATTCGGCCGTACTAAATAAAAATGGATCTTGTGCTTGTGTTATGTGGAAACTTAATGCATGTGAGTGGTAAGACTAGATCTAGTAACTCTAGGTACATGCATGTTATTTTTAAATGTTTAAAATGTATTTTTGATTTTGTTGAAGATTAAGTGATTTTTGAAAACTTGTTTTAAAATCTTACATGTTTTGATGAATGATTTTGTGATTCTGTAGGATTGTAAAAGTGAATAAGACCTTGTTTGTTGCATCTTAGTATTCGGCCATGAGGAAAAAGAATAGGAAATTATATTTGATCATGGTTTAGGATGTATATATGATGGAATTAAATTAATCTAAAGGCTTAGAGAGTTCATGCATGAATCATTAAGAAAAATAAATATAATGAAATCTTGATTTGTAGCTTAACTTGTTGTTTGATTTAAATTGTTAAATTCTCTTTTAAAGTTCTCGGTTTTTAGCTCAAGAAGTAAAGAAAATGATCTCAATTGTTTTGGTGCTTGTGTGTATGCTTTAATCTTTGCAAAATTTCACTTAAACAATTCGGTCAATGCATGTTAGTGTAGCTAGGAAAATTGTCTCTATGAAAAAGTCTATGTGAATGATTATGTTTGCATGTGTGACTATGTGTTGTATGTATTATTTGTTTCAGTCTTTTCGGTTTGTTAAGGATAAAAATAAATAAATGGATTTAATAATTGAAAAAGGAATTTTGTTGAAAATCCAATGATTTTTAATGTGACTTGTGAAGTTGTGAATGTTTTTAAATAATGTGTTGTTTGAAAAATGCTTTATTGAAAAGTGTGATTTAAGAAACTTAAATTGATTTGATTTTATTTCCTTAAGTTCTGGATTTTATAACTACGAATACTGATTTTATAACCTGAACATTTTAAAGTGAACTTACAGTAAAATAAATGAATTCTATTTTAAAGAAATTAATCTAGAGGTTGTGAGAACATTATTCTGGATTTGAGACATGAACAAGGTGTTTTCGAAAAGAAACAATTTCAAAAGTATTTTAAAAACAAATTAGCGAATTCGTTAAAAACGTTTCTAACGCACGGGAAAAATGCTATAGTTCGGACGACGGACGCAAAGGAAACAAGGCGGAATTAGTGATCGACAGATCTTGGAAAGCTTTTGGAACCTTCGGTATTGAGGTGAGAGAGGGGCTTCCCTTAAGACGTCGTGGTAGTAGGTAACTTATTAAGAGGTCCAATCATCTCAAAGGTTGGACTCCAATCTCATTTAGCGTAGTGGTGTATGTGATAGCAATTGTTTGATTGTTTGTTTGGCTATCCACCCGAACGGCTGAGATTGGTTTATTTATGATGGTATGTTCCCGGATTGATTATGCTTGAGTTATTTATCTGTTCTGTTTTGTGAATGATTTATTTATGGGTTAAGTAATTATGTTGTGATTTGAGAAGTATTGTGTACTGATTACTGTGTGGATAAGAAATAAATGGTGAAAGTAAGAAAGTGTAACTGAAAGAAAGAAGAATAATGGTAAAGGTTGAATATGTAAGGAATAACGATGAGAAGTTAAAAAGTGATGGCAAAGAGATACAGAGATGAGATTGAGATGAGTTATGGAAGTGAGAAGGTGTTGTGGAAGTGACATGTGGTGTGGCTCTGGTTGTCTTTGGTTTTAGTCTGGGCACTAGTGTTGAGTTGAGCTTGCTCCTCCATTAGCGCCCAGCAAGTTTTTATTTTTGGGAAGAAGCTTAGTGTTGAGTTGAGCTTGCTCCTCCATTAACACTTACCCAAAAATATGATTTTTGAAAACAGTTTTTGAAAAGAGATTTTTGAAAGAGGTTTTTGAAAAAAAGAAATTTTGGAAAAAGGTTTTCGAAAAGATATTCTGAGGAGGTGTGAAACAATGTTTTCAAACGAGTTTTAGGATACAATTTTTTTGAAAAGATTTTTGTGAAAGGATATGTTGTTGGGAAAAGTTTTGGAACCAATCTTTTGGTAAGGTTTTGAAATGATGTTTGAGAAAGTCTTTTTGGAAACGACATTTTTGAGGAATGATTTGTGAAGGGATCTTTTTGAGAAAACTTTGTGGACGAACGTTTTTGAGAAAGTTTGCGAAAGGCTCTTTTTGAAAAAGGTTTGTGTGAAAGGAAGTTTTGGTGAAATTATAGTTTTGAAAGAGATTTACGAAAAGGTATTTTGGAAATGAGTTTTGTGAAGGTTGATGAGCCTTGGGAAAGTGAGGAATTATGTGATGAGTTGAGATGATGAAATGTGATGAGAAAGAGTGTGGCATGAGATGTGATATGTGATGTGATGAATTGGGGAACAGTTTGAACGATTAGCGGCCGGGCTTCGTTGAAGGGATGCACCAAGGACGAGCCGACTGTTAGGATAAAGTCGTTAATAAAACATTAAAATTCTTAAGCCTTTAAAAGACCTTTAAAAGACATGAATAACGCGGTGAGGTATGAGTGTGTTGTCGAAGTAGTGGAGAGGAAGATACTATGGGTATATGCGGATACTCAGGTGGGGATTGCAGGAGGGAAGGACGATGACGGTGCAACGTCAAGAAGTCTAGAGTACAGTCCTTGGCAGAACGAACTCCATAAGTGGTGCACTAACGTGGTGGGGACTGGGTCCAATACCGCGGTAAGTTCTGCACTCGAGACTAGAACTGTACTGTCGCCCCCTCGATGCAAATCTAGAACAGTGAGAGGGACTGGAGTGGGGCATTTGTGTTGCCTCCGAGGGCGTGCCGTGTTATTGATATTGAGGCTGAGCCTCCTGGTCTGGGACCACTTGATTGTTGTGACAGCTGTCGTGCCCGCACGGTAAAGGTCCTGTACTCCTGTTTGCTTCCGAATAGGTTTGGATGGATGACCTAGGAGATGTAGACATGAGTGACGTTTTCCTCAATGATGGTTCCCCAAGTCATTGAGTGAGCTGTGATGATAAAACTTAATAAACCCAAAGATTAATAAGGAAAAAGAGTGATATTGGTATGGAATGGTATTTGAGAAGTGAGAATGAGATGTTGTTATATGATGATGATGATGATTATGTTGTTATAATTATGTTTGTTTAATTGGTTTGTTTGTTGTTTACTGCTTTGTCTTAATAATTGCCTATCGTAAATCCACATAGTCGACATTACATGTTTTGGGTAGCTCACTCTCTCCTTTATGTCTGTTTGGTACCGGAAAATCCTGTATGGTCCTTAGAGAGGAAACATGGAGAAACTGTTAGCTCGTTATGAAGAGGAGAAGGAAACACGAGAAGCTGCTATGGAAGGTATCTCCGAGGAGAATAAAGAGGATGATTCGACTGACGATCCGAGGATTTGACTGACCAATAATCAGAGTAGCGCGGCGGAAGCGTGAGTGGCGATGACTAGAAGTTAGGTAATTCCTTTTAGAGTTTTGTACTTCCATTGCAAGTTACTTAAAGTCTTGGCTCTATCGTGCTGTAACCCCAACCAAAATTTATTTTTAGTACTGATGCCTTGAAAGGAGTAAACGGGCCGTGTTTTGAACAATGTTTTTGAAAACGAGTTTCAAAGTGCGGTGTCATGTGACATCTCGGTTTGGAACGTGGAAGATGTTGTGCAAAGTGAGAACATAAGTTTTAATGGTAACTATGTTTTGAAAGTCAAAATGTTCTCATTTTGCATAACACTTGTTTAAAAAAAAAAAAAAAAAAAATTGGCCCAATTTTCACCACAAACAATTGTGGTTTTCAAGTTGCCAAATCGGGGTGTTACAGATGTTATCCCTTTTCCATAGGACATCATGTAAGGTAATGAAGTCAAGGTTTATATTATGTTAAAAGTCGAATATAAGTTTTTCTAAATATGTTTTTCATATAAAAGGAGAAGAAAAGAAGTTTTGCGAAAATCAGTTTTTCTAACTTAGTCTTTTGTGGAAATGCATGATGAAACAAACTCTGGATGTTTTTAAGTTATGAAAATCCATTCTTACAAGTGCAAGAAGGAGTTATCAATTACCTGCTTTAATTAATCGATTAACTTTTTTGCATCATAGAAAAACCTGTGTTTGTAATCGATTAAGTGAACTTGGATAATCCATTACTTTCTGTATGAGAGTAATCGATTACCCAGATCAAGTAATCGATTATAAATGTTGCATCATACATGTTCCTGAGACAAAGTAATCGATTACAAGTCTTGTAGTAATCGATTACATGATATTGCATCATATGCAAAACAGAGGCTCAGTAATCGATTATTAGATTAGTGGTAATTGATTATATGAGTTGCATCATACATTAAACAGAAGTGAAGTAATCGATTACATGCATGTGATAATCGATTACCTTTATGAAGTAATCCATTACCTCAAATTTTATTGAAAAACGTGTCAGAATCATTTTGGTTTATTTCCATATTTGTTTTTACATAATTGATTCTGATTTATTTTCAAAATTCGAAATTGATTTTATTTTTGAAAATATTCATTATTTGTTTTAAGAATCAAATCTTTGATTTATTTTCTAAATCTTTTTTATTTGGTTTTGATTTTAAAACTTATTCTATTTTCTTTCTAAAATCAATTTTGATTTTTTTTATTTCAAAAATATTGTTTTGCATCTTATTTCAAAATCAAAATCATTCTTTTAATAAGAAGAAGATCACTTCTACAATTTTACTCTGACTGATCATTCACGTTTTCTCTCTTCTTCTTCTTCTCCATTATTCTTCAAGTTTTTCACGTTCATATCTTATTGAAGAAAAACAAAACCTTGTGTTGGCCTTGTAACTACTTATCTAGACTTCATTGCCATAGTGCGTTATTGTTTTATCTGTGTTATCTAGAACACATAATTGTTAGAGTGGCCTATTATTGTTGTATCCGCACTATCTAGAGGGCATTATAGTGGTTGTACTCAATCATCCATATCGTAACCAGTGTTGTAAAGGGGTATGTGACCCTTAGAGACTAGGGAGTGAATCTCCTAGTTCGAACGTGCCGCGTCCGTGTTTATAGGGTGAGGAACCCTTGTGTTGGGTAGTGCTAGACGAACGGTGGGTCATGTAACATCCCAATTTAAATAAGAAAAACATAAAGACTTTATTAATGAAAATGTTGAAATTACAATTTGTTTTGTTACAAAGCATGAGATTTACAACTTGATATTAGAACAATAAGTGGAGGAAAGTGGCCTTACTTCGTTGTCTGGGATGTGAAACCCTGGTTCTTAGCTCCTCCAAGCATTACCTAAAATGTTAAACCACACGGGAGTGAACAACTTTTCACAATAGAATAGAAATTAAGAATTGAAAATAAGTAAATAATACTTACCAAGGCATTATTTATCAATGGAGTTACATTATTGAATCTATACATATTTCTCTTTATTCTCTATTGAAATTAAATCGAAAGATTCATATACTTCTTCTTTGTTGTAGACTTATTGTAATTCCATAAAAAAAATTACATTTCCTTTAGCATTTTGTTAACCATTGTCTTTGCACTATTTATTTCGATTATCTTGATTTCATAGTAGTATTTATATTTTTCATAGTTTTTATCAAACATGTATTTACATTATGATTTTATGATATATATATATATATAATTGTAATAATGTATATATTATTGTATATTTACAAAGTTACGCCTATATATGTATTTAAATTAGCATTAGTAGTTCAATTATTAGGATTGGCATTTTGTCGAACACCTTATCTACATACATTTTCATTGATTTAAAGTTGTGAGTTTTATAAATCAATTCAAGCCTTTAAAATTCTAATTCCATATACACAGGTATATGGTTCACAGAATCAACTATCCTAGGGTTCAGTTCCTAATATTCAGTAAGTATTTACAAATTCCAATAATTAAATTCTATTCTAAAAGGAAAAGAAGTCCTCCCTTACCTCAAGGGAGAAGAATTTCCAATCCCATAACACTTGTTCTAGCTCATTTATACTGCCTTTTTAAGCTTTAGCTCTCCTTTTTGCTTGGTGGTTAGCTATTTCCAAAGAAAGAGGAATTTGTACATAAGAGGATTAAGGAGGACTAGAGGTGGTTAGGATTTGATGGAAACAATAAGAAACTAAGGGTTATAATTGAAGGAGAGATAGATTTGGTTATTAAATTCATGGAGTTATAATTGGGTAAGGGTGTATGAGGGATGATTGATGCATGAAAATAAGTTTATGTGGAAGAAAATATGGTGTTGGTGCTAGAAGAGGAAGTCTGGTGCGTGGGTTTTAAGTTCTGGTGCGGCTGTGAGAGGGTGTCGTTGTGACACCCTCAAATTACTCCGAGTAATTAATACAATAAATGAACTATTACTCGTAATTATATGGACTTGTTTAGTATTAGAAAATACAGGACTAAAATTTTCCTTTTTATTTTCTAAAGAGGCGGGTGCACAAACCAAAAGATAGGATATTTGGAGAATAAATTACATATTACTTTAAAACTGGATTCGGCATTTGCTTTACTAAAGAATTCGTTCCACAAAACATAGACAGCATCCTTCTTTAGAGTAGAATATATATTACATTTTATATAATGAAACCTGAGGGATGCCACCCATTATTTCATTCCAAAGATCTGATACCATTTTAAAATATCATGGTCGAATTCCTTTTAAATCAATATCAGAGTACGCGGAAATAATAGAACTATGTAGTAAGCTGTAATATAACATAGATTTCATACATAGCAAAGTTAGGAAATACATAGTCCAGTAGTGAAATCTCCAAATCCCAGTACAAGTCCAAAGGCTATATATATATATATATATATATATATATATATATGTACATCAAAAGTAGACCATAACTCTAGAGTTTTCGAAAGGAATATCTACAATATATATACATGTCAAAATATGAAACTGTAAAGCTGGTCACATAGCACTGGTAGCAGTAGTAGTCCTCCAGTAGAAGTAGCAGCTGTAATCACCATCAATCATCAGCAGCATCATCTCCTCCACAGCAGCCAACACATCGGATCCCTGATCCTCATCATCTACCCTATGCACATACCTAAGGATCATCGTCCCTCCACTGACTCCCGGTAGAATGCACAACAGGCTCGCCTCTGCTCTCGTCCTCGACGGGGTCCTCCTCAATCTCATCCGATGGAGTGGGTACCCTATCACTGGGTACAGGGTCTGGTGAAGGCGAGACCCTAATAGGACTCCTCGGAACAGATGGGGGAGTCTCCTCTTGGACGACTCTAGAAGTAAAAGGGTGTGAGCGGGTAGGTCGAAATCGAAAACTGTGATACGAGCGAGCTGGTCGTGTGGGAGGTGGTCCATGGTAAGTGTAAAAAGGTGGTACATGAATAGTGTATATGATGGGGATCCTAAACCTATGAGGACAAAACCGAATCAGCAGGTTGGGGTGATAGAAGGTAATCTCTACCTCACCCTCAAATACCGCTCGGTGATCCTCGTAGATCCATATGCCACTAGGTAGTGGCCGGATCTCGATGCAAGCGATGTAACGTGACATCACCTACAAGGACACAGGGATAAGCAATTCTACACACATAATAAATAGAGCATAAATAAATGCACAATGTAAATATAGATGTATGCAGCAATAATCAACAACCACATTTAGCACTTAGAAAATATTTGATGCAAGTAGAATGCTCATACTTATTTTCATTTATCAACTTTAGATTAGATGAGTGGCATGATGTATGAGTCTAGCTCTCAACCCTAACTCCATCAATCTATGTCACTCTCTGACGTCCATCCTGTAACACCCCGCAAATTCCTCGTATTATTTTAAAATACTAAAGAGATTTATTTTGAGAAAAGTGTTTTTGAAAGAGTATTTTCTTAAATGAATTTCCTAATTCATGTTTTCAAAGTGATGAATGATTTTAAAGGAACGATTTTCATGAAATGCTAATATGAGTTTTAGAAAATGAGTTTTTGGAATGGATGTGTTTGCAATTTTTATGCTTTAAAAGAAATATGATTTTTATACATGAGTCATTTTGTAAGAAAAAGATTTATTTCCATGAATGAATGTGTATGTATGTGTATATGCTTGAGGTTATATGGAAATTAAGTTATTGGAAGAATATGATAATGCATGCATGTGTGTATATATGTGTGATACGTGTATGTGTGCATGTATGCATGTTAGGATTTCATCTTATTTTAAGATAAGAAAATAATGAGATAGATTAGAACCAAAAAGGGAATTAATGGGTAGAAAAACTTAATTAGTAGAAACCAAAATGAGCATGAAATGACTTAAAGCCTAAAATCACTCCTCTTTTTCCCCTTTGCTAAACACCACCCATGCAACAAATTGGATTGCCAAAATTGCCCCTCCCATTTGCACCCTTGGCCGAATTTCATGAGGGCAAAAGAGGAAGTGCATGAGTTGCCTATATAAGCCACCACCCTTAGTTCATTTCCATTCATTTCTTTCATTTCCATTCATTTCCACACACACACTTAGTTGAGAGCAAAATTAAGCTCTCAACATTAGAGAGAAAAGAGAGAGAGGGTCGTGAGTTAGAGAGGAAGAAGAAGAGGAGACCAAGCCAAAAACCCTAGACCTTTCCTTGAAGATCCAAGACCTTAGAAGCTAGGAGATCAACCTTTTCTTTGGTGGGTAGTTCGAAAATCATGAAGAAAGTTGTAATAGCTTAGATTTTATTTTTGATCTTGTGATCTCTCTTTCTTTTTATTTGCATGTTAATTTTCAAAGCTTAAATGATGAGTACAAGTGTGTTTGTGCTTGATCATGGATTTTTAAAGTTAAAAGGAACTTGTAAATTTCTAAACGATGGACTTTATAACTCGTTTAAGGTTTTTCATGAAAGATCTTAAAGTTTTTCAAACTAAATCCTAAAGATCTAAAGGTTTGTTGAGATTTTTGTAAAGCTTTAAGTAAATCTCTTTGCATGTCAATTTTTTTTCTTAAAACCGTGAACCATGATGTGTTTAAGAGTTTATTTGATGAATAAATTTATGATCTAAACTTGGTTAATAAAAAAGTTAAGATCTTTGGTGTTGCATGTTGATTTGATGATGATTTTGATGATTTGAGTTCATGCATGTGTTAAATAAACCTTGATCTTGAATTTTTAAGAATAAATAAACTTATAAAACCCTAGATCAAGAGCCAAAGGATTCGACCATGACTAGAACTATGGGTCTTGATGCTTTTTGATTTGATATAAGTCGTTGCATGTTGATCTTATGTTTAGAAAAATTGATTTGAGTTGTTGAAATGTTTGATTTTTAACTTGATCTTAATAAAGCTTTGATCTTTGCTTTGATCTTTGAAAAAGTCTTGATTTTTGGTGCATGCATGTGGTTTTTGAACAAAAAGATTTGACCTTTTCTTAAGAATCATCACGGTTTTACAAAGAACCAAAGGAAATAAGCTTTTGAAAATTGATTTCTAACTTGATCTATGTTTAATGTTCATGCATGTTAAAGATTTGAATTTTAATCTTGATTTTTGGAGATAATGATGTCACGGTTTTATGTTTGGGAAAAAGGAAATGATACTTTCAAATTTTTGAGTAAGAAAGAACATGATTTGATTTAAGAACCTTGTGTTTTTGCATGTAGAAAAATGAACCCAAAGACCTTGTTTTTGTCATAATGAAATTCGGCCTATACCTAGGAATTAGACTAGGACTCTTTTTCATGAAAAGACATAAAGATAATGAGTGTGTTTTATAAACTAATGCTAAGTTAAAATTGTTTGAAAAGGGTGTTGTGATTATTAATTTTCTATTCGGTTTTGAGTTAAAGGTAAAAGAAATAAATGAACTAATTGGTTGGAAAGAGTTTTGTGTTTAAGTGAATAAATATGTGTGTGTTCATTCGGTTTGTGAGTATGTGTGTGTCTAAGTGTTTTGTTTAATAAAAAAATGAATGAAATGGTTTTGGAAAACAATTATGTGGAATAAGTGAATGAGTGTATGATTGTGAAAGAATTTATTTGAAAATGAATGTTTGGCTTATAATCAAATTAAATGATTGATTAGTCGCTCACATGACTTGATTTATCTAAGTGTTGTTGTTGGTATGCTAGATGATGCTTGAAAAATATTTAGTACGTAATTGGTTTTAAAATTAATTAATTTTAAGATAAACCTATTTGATTTATTTGAGATTTTTTAATTGTGTTTATGGCTGTCCAGGATTTATTTTATGACAAAAACTTGAATTTTAAAGTGTCAATTTTGAGTTAAAGAAGTATTTGAAACAAAAAGTGCTTTTACGATGTTTTCGGGTTTTCTTAAAGCGAATATTGTGAAACAATCCTTTGCTTTCCAGAATTGTTTGGACTTATTTCTTAAATTTAAAAGTGTGTTCATGTGATTTAAAATGTGGTTTTCAAGTGGTATTTGATTTAAGAAAAACCCGGATTAAAAATGGTGAATTTTTCGGTGTTTCTGAATGTGGTCAAGGTGTTGTCCAAGATGGACCAACAACTAAATTAAATGATTTAAATTACTTTACGAAATGTTTTCAAAATGGTTTTTGAGAATACTTAAGGAGTTAGAGAATATTAGAGTTGTTTGAAAGAAAACGGTTATGTTTTAAGCCTTCCGACGAGGAACGAAAAAGTGTTTTGAAATTAAGAAAGATTTTCTTAATACAAGTTAATAACGTGAGCGTATTTTATTTAGTACGAGGAATACTAGAGACGGGGGATTGGGGCAGCTGGCAGCCGGCAGTGGAAAGGATTCGAGGAGAACGTACGCATTTAATCGTTGAACCTCAGGTGAGAGAGAAGCTTTCCTAAGACACCGTGGTAGTTAGGTGATATATTAGGACGTTCCGTATCAGCTCAAAGATCGGAACTTAGTGGTACTGAGTCAGTAGTACAGTGGCAATTGTTTGAATTGTGTGGCCACTTATACGAAGAAGACAATGACCACATTGTTGTGTGTGATGATTGTATGCTGATGATGTGATATAGCATGCTTTATTTACTGTTTAATTATATATGATGATATTTAAATTGTTAATTAATATGAGTAGCATGCTGATGGACGTCTGCTACGTCCTGAAAATGAGAATGAAATTAGTAAATTTATGAAAGTAAAAGACACGAGAGAAAGGAATAATGATAAGTGATGTAAGATGGATTAGAAAGAGATAAAGGAATGAGATTGGGGAAAAGAACTAATGATAATAATGAGGATGAGCCAGAGCTGGGGAAGATATTGTTGTTGTTGTGAAATGAGATGTGACCCGAGTGGAACTTGGTTTCCTTGTTGAGACTATTATGAGGTTGGTGTTGAGTTGAGCTTGCTCCTCCACTAGTACTCACTAAAATGAGATTTTGAAAAAGGTTTACGAACTGAGATTTTTGAGAAAATTTGTGAATGACATTTTGAAAAAGTTTGTGAAACGAGGTTTTTAGAAATTTTGTGAAATGAGATTTTTGGTGAAATAAGATTTTTAAGAAAAGTATATGAAAAGAGATTTTTGAAAAAGGAGTTTATGAAATAAAATTTTTTTAAGAAAGTTTACAAAAAGAGATTTTGCGAAAGTTTATGAAAAGAGATTTTTGAAAGGGTACACAGAAGGAGATTTTGGAAAAGTTTACAAAATTAGATTTTTGAGAGGGTTTTACAAACTGATATTTTTGAAAAAGTTTCTGAAAGGATATTTTTTGAAGAAGTATGAAACAAGATTTTGGAGCATGTTTATGAAATGGTATTTTCGAGAAAGTTTATGAAATGAGAAAGTTTGAGAAAAGAAATTTTGAGAAAAGTTGAGAAATAAGATTTTGAGAAAGAATGTGGAATGAGATTGAGTTATGAGATTGATTAAGAAAGATTGCGAAAAGAGATGCAAGTTTGTCGATGTGATCCCAGCTCTGTGCTATGTTGAGAAAAGAAAGAATCAGTGATGTTGAAAGATAGCGGTCGGGACTCATTGAAGGGATGCACGAAGGATGGGCCGGCCATTAGGTTAATAACAAGATAAAAGACTTTAAAAGACACTAACACGCGAACACGGTGAGGTATGAGTGTGATCTCGAAGTAGTGGAGAGGAAGAGACCATGAGTATCAGGGATACTCAGGTGGAGATTGCATTAGGGGAGGACGATGACGGTGAAACGTCAAGAAGTCTTGAGTACTTTCTAGGCAGAACGAACTCCACATGTGGTATACGAACGTGGTAGGGACTGGGTCCAGTGCCGTGGTAAGTTCTGCAGCGCAACTAGAATAGTACTGACGCCCCCTAGATTGCAAATCTTGAACAGTGAGAGGGACTGGAGTGGGGCATCTTGATTGCCACTGTACCCGAGTTTTCTACAGTGTGCCTTGATTATATATATATATATATATATGAAATGATATGAATTGAATTGATTTGAGACTGTACCCGAGATTTCTACAATTCTCCTGGCTTGGAGCCAATTGATTGTGAGACAGCTGTCGTGCCCGCACGGTAAAGGTCTTGTACTCCTGTTTGCTTCCGACTAGGTTGGGTGGATGGCCGAGGAGATGTAGACTTGAGACGTGAGTGCTAACTACGAAAGAAACGCGTACCTCGATGATACTTTAACTCCCCCGATCATCGATGGTTATAATTCAATAAGACATGATAAGAAAAGATTTCTAATTAAGAGAAGCAAAAGCTCATGAGATGTGGATAATGAGAAAGAGAGATTGAGAAGGGAAAGTATGGAAAAGTGAGTATAACCCCATGAAGAGAGATATGGTTGAAAGTAAGGAAATAAGAAGAAAAGAATGATTATGTTGAGAAATGAATTAAGTTTGGAAGGATAAGGAATAATGATAATGATAAAATGATTGAATGTTATGTTGTGTGAATGTTGTTTGTATTGTTTGTATTGTCTTGATATCTCGCCTACCGTAATCCCACACCGTCGACGATGCGTCGTTCGGATTGCTTACTCTCTCCTGTTCGTTGGCATATCGGTGCTGCTGGTATCTCAACGGGCAGATGGAGTATCGTATGGAGATCGCTACTTGGAGTAGGCATGGTAGTGGCTGGAAGCACACACCCTATGGTTGGGCATGGATTGGCTACACTCAGATCGTGATTCCAGACCTGGAGCATCAACTGAGCGGAGCTAATTTGGGACCGCACCTGGGGCACGTCACCGTGCGAGGATATAGGAGCTACGAGGAGAAGAAGCGGTACGAGACCCAGAGGAACTCCACCACTCTAAATGGAGTAGAGTTGGAGCCAGACGACAAAGGGAGAGCAGTGACCGAGATGCCATCTTCATCGGAAAGGAAGAAAGGGCGCAAGAAGAAGAAGGAGCTTCATCCAATAGTTTTCAATAGGAAAGTCTAAGCATATTGTTATTAGTTTAGGTTTGTTGTGAATGTTTTGTGTTAAGGATTACCGAGCCATGAGCCATTTATGTAATCAAGCTAAGTTTTTAATTGGACTTGTGGAATGCATCCCTTTTGCAAGGTTGACTCATGTAAAGTTTTTGAGAACTGTTATGATGTTTTTGAACCAAGCTCTTTTATGGAAACGAATGTTTTATGGAAATGAAGGTTTTAGTAACAACTCGGTTTTCAGCAAAGGGATTTTTAAATACATCAATTACTTTTCAATTACGTTTCAAAAAAAATATTTGGCCTCATTTTTGCCACTTTAATAAGTAAAAGTTGATTATTTTGAGTTACGAAAATCGGGCTGTTACACATCCTTTACTTCATATCAGCACTCAACAGTGCGTTGTACTCCTAGGTGTACAACATTCGTACATTCACCCTAGAATGTACACGACAAGCTTGGAAATGGTACATAACGTGCTCCTCGAGCAACGTCCCGTCGTCTTAACGGAATAACCATATCATCAACATATTACTCTCACTGGCCACATCGTCCACACCATAATGTGTCATCAAGCAAGCTGTCAATTGGCACTCCCTAGGCCCTCCTCATGTATCATAACATGAAAAACGATCTAACACCCAAACTCTAGGATGAATTCAATTTCTTAACTTAAAAGAATTGATTGGTATATCTCAATTAATAATATCTCACATTATCAATCCAATAGTTTCATACCATCATCAATCAATTACTTTTAAGTCTTAGATCACTTGGATTATTATCACTTAAATATTAACAGAATGATTCAGAATTAAAAATGGCATTTTTAAGTTTTAGACAAAAATACTCGAGTATTCTTCATAATACTCGAGTAGTTCTTCAGTCTTTCCAGTTTACTCGAGTAGTTCACAGGTTACTCGAGTCATTCATGCTTTTTCAGAAAAGTCAAGTTTCAGATTTTCTAAAAATACTCGAGTAGTTCATGAAATACTCGAGTTGTTCATCAACCCAGAAGACTCGAGTGATTCATGCATTACTCGAGTGGTTCATCAGGAAATACTCTTGCTGCATCAGTTAATACTCGAGTCCTGATCCTGATACTCGAGTGTTGCTGCAAAGAGATGCATTGATGCATCACGAAATACTCGAGTATCAAGCCATGTACTAGAGTCTTAACAGACAGTACAGACTGAAAATCTGGTTTTAGCATACCATTTTCAATTCTAACCATTTCTAATCAAATCCAATGATCAACAGAGTTAATATATCTTATATTAAACATGTTCAAGCACTTAGAACACATCAAATTACAAAATTCACAAAGATTCACAAGATTATGCATAAAACATAGAAAATTCACAACTCAATATACCAATTTGCATAATACTCATGATTTAAAGTTCCAAATAGCTTGCATGCAACATATAAAACTTGCTCAAAACCATTTTAGAGCACAGGTTGGTCTCCAAACCAATTTCCCTATTCAAACTAAGCCCTTAGAGCCTCTGCAATAATAAACAAGTTTATCTAGATGAAATTAGTGGGGAAATTAGTTTATCTAGATTCTCTGCAACACATACTAACTAGAGAAACAAGTTTGAGACTTAGAGGGTGCGTGAGCTTACCAAAATCAATGACCAAAGTAAGCTCCAGAGACTATTGACAGCAAACGAACTCCAACTTCCAAGCCTCGATTCTTCCAATATACGAACTCTCAGCTCACAATTTTTGTGTCTATACAAAGCTCGAGATGTGAGCTTTGTATTGGTGTATGATTTGTGACTCGAATCAAAACAGAGAGGGAGAATCGATCGAACCAATTCAAGAACCCTAAAACATGCAAGACTTCACGAATTTGGCAAAATGGAGTGGTTGATCCGTCAACCAAAGCTTAAATAGATTGAGAGCATGCTCATGCAGCTCGACACGGAGGTGTGGACATGTAGTGGAGGGTGATTTCGTGTCAAATGGTGAGAATCGTTGGTGGTGTCTCACCAAAACGCACTAACTCGTTCAACTCTGACCAGAATACTCGAGTCTTCTCAGCAATACTCGAGTATTTTAGTCAGTTTTTGAAAAATATTTATTTTATTTTCTTTCCCTCCAAAATCTTTCCTAAAATTACTTCTAGGTCCCAAAGCAGGGACTAATATGCAAATATTTATTTTCATCTAGAAAATAATCACCAAATCACATTCACACGTTTCAAACATTTACTACTAATCTAAACACAAATTTTAATCAAATATTTAAATAAAAGTAATTAATTATAAATAGACTTTATAATTAACATTTCATTAATCAGGGATTAAAATTTTGGGGTGTTACACTACTCCCCCACTTACAAGGAATTTCATCCCCGAAATTCAACTTATACAAACAACTCAGGATAATCCTGATGCATCTTATCCTCTAATTCCCAAGATGCTTCCACGACATCTCCACAAATCCAGATAACTTTGACCAAAAGAATATCCCTCCCTCTAAGCTGCTTGACTCTTCGATCTTCAATGCGGATAGGCATAGCTTCAAAGGCTAGGTTCTCACCTATTTCTAGGTCATCAGATTGGATTCTAAGAACAGTGGTGGGATCATGAACATACTTTTTCAACTGAGACACATGAAACACGTTATGAAGATTAGCTAAAGATGGGGGTAAAGCTAATTGATAAGCTATTGAACCAACTCTTTTAAGAATTTGGTAGGGACCAATAAACTTAGGTGATAGTTTCTGGGTTTTCAAAGCTCTACTAACACCTTTGGCTGGTACTATTCTAATGAAAACATGGTCACCTTCGGAAAATTCTAATGGTTTCCTTCTCCGATCAGCATAACTCTTCTGCCAACTCTGAGCAGTCCTCGTCTTCTCTTGTATCATCTTAATCTTCTCAGTTTTCTCTTGCACAAAATCCGGACCAATAAGAGAACTCTCCCCCACTTGAAACCAGCATAGCGGAGTCTGACACTTTGTAACAGCCCAGCCCCAGCCAGCCGTACGGTACTGGGCACTGGGGCCCAGCGCACCGCCACGTGGATATTGTCCGCTTTGGGTTACGCTCACCCTCACGGTTTTGCTCCTGGTCTCACCTTCCGTGAGCCCCAAAACGCGTCCACGTGAGGTAAGGTATCCACACCCTATATAAGGCATGTTTCGTTCTCCTTACCAGCCGATGTGGGACTAAGGCTTCACCTTACATAATTGTAACATCCCAAATTTAATTCCAAGTATAATCTATGTTGGGATGGTCTTAGGGTAGAAGAAATGGAGATATAAGTTAGAATCTAGCCAAAAATACATGTAGAACTAGGGTTAAAAACATAGAACCTTAGGAAATTCAAAATAAAAGATTTACAACTCTAAACATAAATTCCACCGTTGGATGTGAATATTAGTATGTGGGGAAGCTTGCTTTAAAATTTGAGGAAGATCCAACGGGTAACGAAGAAGTTATGGCCTTTCAAAGTTTGGATACTGCAAAATTGTGCAGCTTAATCGCCTCTTAATCGCCTCTTAATCGATTAAGCTTCAATTTAATCGATTAAATCATGCTGCTGCTGAAAAAAATAAAGGCAAAACACACGTTCTTTCCCTTCCAAATTCGAATCTCTCTCTTTCTCTCCCCTAGGGTTCCATTCTCTATCATCAAATCCACCAAGAGCAAGTGAGGTTTCTTCATCCCATCAACAAATCCCTTCCTTCTTCACTCCAAGTAAGTGTTTAATGCCATGGATTTCCTCTTTTCTCTCTCCAAACTCGTTTTCCCTTTCTCTCTCTTGTCTTCCATGGTGGTTTTCAACTCTAGGCCATGGAAGCTTCTCATTTTCTTGAGTTTTGGCAAGAGGCTATGGCATAAATGCTAACTCTTCTTGTTATGGCTATTATATTAGGTTCCTCACTTTTCTCTCGGGTCATAACTCAATTGGTGGCAAGACTCTCAAGCTTAAAGCAAGTGTAACCGCCTTATCTCTAAGAGTTGAGGTAAGGAGTGGGTATTAGTGAGTATTACCATACTCTGGGGAATAGTTTATAGTATGTATATAATGCTTGCTAAGAGTTAGGTGTTAGTATAAGGATTAGGAAACCTAAGTTAGAGAATAATGGTAATATTAAAAACGAACTTAGTGCAACTCTATGATGGGGAATAGGAAATATAATTTGATTAGGCAAACCAATAAATTGAACTAGCTAAATGCATGATCTTGCTATTATATGTTATTATAGGTGTTACTTGAGAATAATTGTTAAGTGCTAATGTGTAGGATATTTTAGGTGCTTATCTGAGTTGTTGCTAATTGTTATATATATTTGGTGTATTCTTGATAATTATTGTGAACTGTTCATTTGCTGCTCTAAGTGTTTAAGTTTTGTAAATTGTAATTGTGTTTATTTACTAGATGGTTTATATGAGATTATTAGGAATGGTGTGCTTACTATTGTATATGGATATTTGTTGCTTATTATGATTGTTTGGAAGTGGTGAGTATGTTGGCCTTTGACCTGAGGTGACATACTTTGTAAATATGGTAAGTATGTGGGCCTTTGACCTGAGGTGACATACTTATCATGTGGGTATAGAGTGAGTATGTTGGCCTTTGACCTGAGGTGACATACTTTGTGAATATGGTAAGTATGTGGGCCGTTGACCTGAGGTGACATACTTATCATGTGTGTATAGGGTGAGTATGTTGGCCTTTGACCTGAGGTGACATACTTTGTAAACTGGGGATGTATGTGGGCCTTTGACCTGAGGTGACATACATCGTAAATGGGAATTGGAAAATAAAGGACATGAAAAGGGTAGGAAGAAAGGAATGAAGAATGAAAATGGAAAAAAATACAAGAAACATAAGATAGGAAGGTTGGTAGAAGGATATAACAAGATAATTTGGGATTGTATTAGAAGTGTACTAGTAATAATAGGACAACAGGGTATGTAAAACGAATTAAAGAGTTAGGTAATTGATGGGTAAAAAGGAAACGGAAATAGGAGCATAGGTGGATTAGTCGGATAGGTAAAGTGAACTATAACTTAGGAAAAATAATGGAATCGGAATATTGATGCATGTTGGTATGAATGTGGCTGTTGTGAAATTGATTGAACTATGTGGTAATTGTGTGTGACTTAGTCGGTTATTATGTCATATTGGAAACTGCTTTTCCCATTTTATGTGTAATGCTCACTCCTTACTATTTCCACAGGTACTGCAATTGAGCTAGCACAGCCCCCGGCCGAGCAGGTTCGCTTTCCCTCACAGGGAGAGTAAGACATATTAGTTGAGTCGTGTGTCTCGTCCTGACTACTTTTGGGATTTTTGTATATGATGATGATTAGGTGTATGTACTGAAAAACATCATTTTGGGGTATAGTCAAGACCACTCCTTGTGGAAAGGGAGTAATTTCGGAGAATTTTATGGAATTTAAGTAACTGCTAAAACTTGTATTAGTTTATAATTTTCCGCCGCACTGAAACTCTTATATAAATGCTTTAATATATGGTTTGGCCCTGATGGCTTTCTGATTTCACTTGAATTATTAAATTAACAGGTTTACAGGAAAAGAACTCATTTTTGAAATGTCCATATTACAAAGCAAACTTTGTCCGTTTTGACAGAGATTTTCATAAGTTAAAATGGTATTAATCAGAAAAATTTAAATTCACGATTTTATTATGGGTATTTAAGGGTAATTATTTAGAGTGTTACACACTTTCTCCCATATAGAGCTTCAAATGGTGCCATTCCAATACTCGTATGATAACTATTGTTGTAAGTAAATTCCACGAGCGGCAACATTTGTTCCCAACTTCCTTGACCTTCCAAAACACAGGCTCTTAATATATCCTCTAACGACTGAATAGTCCTTTCCGTTTGACCATCAGTCTGGGGATGATAAGCAAAACTCAACTTCAACCTTGAACCCAGAGCTTTATGTAGGTTCTGCCAACACTTCGATATAAACATTGGATCACGATCTGACACGATACTTATTGGCACACCATGCAGACGAACTACTTCTTTGATATACAACTGAGTGAGCTTCTCTAAAGAATAGCCCATATTTACCGGAATAAAATGCGCTGACTTCGTCAAACGATCTACAATCACCCAGATTGCATCCTGACCAGTAGCTGTCCTTGGCAAACCGGACACAAAATCCATTGAGATACTATCCCATTTCCATAGCGGAATCTCTAAGGGAAGTAATTCTCCTCCTGGCCTTTGGTGTTCCACCTTAGCCTTCTGACACACCAAACAGCACGCTACATACTTTGCTACATCCTTCTTTAGACCAGGCCACCAAAATATCTTCCTCAAATCCTGGTACATTTTGGTAGCTCCTGGATGCATATTCATATTGCTCTTATGCGCTTCATCCAGAATCATTCTCCTTACTTCTAAATAATCGGGCACACAAATCCTTGTTTTGAAGCGAAGAATTCCATCCTTCCCTTCTTGAAACTCTAACTCTTTGCCTTCCTTCATAAGCCTCCTCTTCTCCTTAAGTTTATCATCCTCTTGTTGCAACTCTCGAATCCTTTTCAAGAATTCATTTGTGATCTGCAACATTCCCATCTTGATACATGTCGGCTCCACTTGCATCGTCAAGCTCAAATCTCTAAATTCTTCTATCAGCGCAGCTTCTTTGACCATCATCGAACTGATATGCATTGCTTTTCGACTCAATGCATCCGCCACAACATTTGCCTTCCCAGGATGGTAATGAAGCTCAAACTCATAATCCTTCAAGAACTCCATCCATCGACGTTGCCTCATGTTCAACTCTTTCTGATTGAAAAGGTACTTTAAACTCTTATGGTCACTAAATACCCAAAACGTAGTGCCATAGAGGTAGTGCCTCCAAATCTTTAGAGCGAGAACAACAGCTGCCAGCTCTAAATCATGAGTTGGATAGTTCATTTCATGAACCTTTAGTTGTCTCGAGGCATAAGCTACCACCTTTCCATCTTGCATCAACACACTCCCAAGTCCTTGTTTTGATGCATCACAGTACACCTCGAAACTTTTCTGTGGATCAGGCAAAATCAACACAGGAGATGATGTCAATCTTTCCTTCAACTCTGGGAAACTCCTTTCACACTTCTCCTCCCATATAAATGGTTGGTCTTTCCGAGTTAACTTCGTCAACGGTAGCACAATCTTTGAGAAACCTTCTATGAATCTTCTGTAGTACCCAGCCAAACCAAGAAAACTTCTCACTTCCGTGACTGACTTCGGTTGTTCACATTGTAAAACTGAACTCACCTTCGCCGGATCAACAGTTATTCCCTTGTTTGATATCACATGTCCTAAAAACTTAACTTCTTCCAGCCAGAACTCACACTTTGCAAGTTTGGCATAGAATTGCTTCTCCTTTAGGACATTCAACACTATCCTTAAGTGTTCAGCATGCTCCTCCAGACTTTTGGAATAAATTAGGATATCATCGATGAACACAACCACGAATGAATCTAAATAGGGTCTAAAGATTCGATTCATGTAGTCCATGAAAATAGCTGGTGCATTAGTCAATCCGAACGGCATCACAACATACTCATAATGTCCGTATCGGGATCGAAATGCAGTCTTAGAGATATCTTCTTCTTTGATCTTGATCTGGTGGTACCCCGACCTCAGATCAATCTTAGAAAATACTGAAGCCCCTTGAACTTGATCCATAAGGTCATCTATACTTGGTAAAGGATACTTGTTCTTAATTGTGACCTTATTCAGCTGTCGGTAATCGATACACATCCTCATGCTACCATCTTTCTTTTTGACAAATAAAACCAAAGCACCCCAAGGAGACACACTTGGTCGGATCATCTACTTCTGCAATAATTCCTCAATTTGCTTCTTCATATCAGTCATTTCCGGTGGTGCATTCTATAAGGAGCAATAGAAATGGGACCAGCCCCCGAAACTAGATCGATTCCAAACTCAATCTCTCTCTCAGGTGGCAAACCCGGTATCTCGTCAGCAAATACTTCAGGAAAATCTTTGACAACGGGAATCTCTTCAATTCTTGGGCCATCTTCTTCTACTTCAGTGTTGAACAAACACATATAGCCTGAAGGTTTTGGGATTCTATAGATAACTATCTTCTTATCACAATCAATGATCACTTGGTTTCGACTTAACCAATCCATTCCCAATATCACATCCAATTGTGATAAGGGTAGGCAGATCAAATCTACCCTAGAGATTTGTCCTAACACTTCTATACAACAGTTAAGACATGCTCTAGAAACAACTACATGAGCATTAGTAGGGGTTTCTACTTTAAGAGTATAAGGCAATTCAGACATGGGCAACCTCAAACGATTTACACATTCATAAGAAACAAATGAATGCGTTGCACCAGAATCAAACAACACATGGCAAGATTGATCATTCAACAAGTAATTACCTTGCACAAGATCAGAGGATTGGCTTGCTTCCACACCACTAAGCGTGAAAACTCTGCCTTGAACCACAGACTTATCAAGCTTTTAGGATGAGGAATCAATGGCAGATGAAATTAAAACATCTGACTACTTGGCTCATGAGGACCATGAGGTAATTTCAATTAGTCCTTGTTCTAAAACTCTACAATTTACATATAATGATTTGAATGATGGTTTGATAACTTTGGCAAATAGAAACTTGGACTCTTTACAAAAATTATCTCTAATTGAAAATGAAATTGATATTTTGAAAATTGGAGATATTTTTGATAAAGAGATGTTTTTAGAAAATAGCTCCTCAACTATTTTTGAAAATTGCATTGACATTGAAAAACAAGTTGAGGATGCACTCTTTGAATATAGTAACATTGAAAAATCCATTTGTTCAAATTCCTTGCTTGAATGTGAAATTGAAAATGATGTTGATATTCAAAAATCAAGCAAAGTGTTTGACAATGAAATTTTTCAATGTGAAGTTAAAAATTCCAAGTTTCGTGAAAATAATTTTGAAAAATTCATATCATCATCCAAACCCATTACATGTAATTATTGTGGTAATTTAGGACATATTTCTCATTTGTTCTTTTATCGTAAAAATTATAAAATGAGAAATAATTTGCAATGGGTTCCAAAGGCCTTTAAGGAATCCAAGACTAACCCCAAAGGACCCAAGATGAAATGGGTACCAAAAGGTTCTTCTAGTGTTGTGAATGTGCAGGAAATTAAACCAGAGGAAGAACCAATTGGACAAGGAAAGGGGAAGTCAATGAAAGTTATGGGTAAATGGTCCAAAAACAAACAATATGGTCAAAAGAGGAAGATTCTCCCAACCAAAGCTTCTCTCGTTCCAAAAAGAAAATTCATAAGGTCAAGGACCTCAAGCAAGAAGCAATGGCATAAATCAAGTGGAGGAGAAAAAGGGAAAGTGTCAAGGGCAGTACCTAAGAGGATAAGAAGTGTATGGGTCGAGAAGAGAAGCAAGCCTACTAACACCAAAGCTTCACATAAAGAAAATGGAAGAATCACTATGGTCAAAAATCAAAAGGTGAAGCAATGGGAAAAGGCGAGTACTTCCTTAATCATCAAGCCTAAGGTATCTACCTCTCACTCCTCTTATATCAATGACTATACAAAGGTATAGTCCATTCATACTAAGGTGGATCATGAGTGCTAATTTTTTTTTAAATATTTTTAATTATCATGATCACTCCTTAGTTGAATTAAATCATGTGTGCTTTACATCTTTTTGAAAATTCTTTTTAGCACATGATTATTTTTGGTATAGTCCTAGATATCTGTTACATATAGTGGGTTATATCATGTGTGGCTAAAATTTTGTTGTTATCTTCTATCACATGATTACACTTTATATGTAATGATATTGCATTGATATATGAGGACATGCTTGTATTTGTAAGGACATGTTTGGTACGACATGGACTTATAATATAAGCATGGTGTTATTTCTTTTTATGATTAATGCATATGTTTAAAATTGTTTATTCATATTTTGCCTTCACAATATCCTTGATATTTGTGAGGAAATGTAACTAATCATAGAGGATCCAAGCCCTTGGATACCAAAAGGAGTTATCTCAAGTGACTTTGCAGGTGCTATGGAAAGTGCTAATTTTGATATCACTGTTTAAGGATGGGATTTATGCAATGGACATAATTGGAAAGATGCCAAATGAAGACATAGTTCTCTTTCCCATCATGGAGCCTAATGGAAAAATACCAAAGAGGGATATGGACTTAATCAATGGAAATGAGACATGAATAGACATAAGTGGAGCTCTTATCAATTTATTCAATAAGGACAAGAGACTTAAAGGAAGAACTCCACAAGTGCACAAACAATCCCTACTACATGTGAAAAATCAACACCTACGATAAGTATCACTGTACTTATGTTTTAAATACTATATGATATTTATCTTTGTGTTACACATGTTTATCATGGTGCTGAAATTTTATTTATTCCTTCTTCGATATGTTTGTACAAAACCTTTTTGAAGAATAAATTATTTTTTAGCATGCACTATATTCATGTGTTACTAATTCCTAAGCATCCAATTAACTTGGATACCAAGAGATACATGTGCTAATTAGTTTTGCAGGTATTCCTACAAGTATCAGTATGCAACGTCCTCTACAAACTTGGTTAATGGATTCAAATGAAAAGAGAACCGGGCAATACTCAAATATTTGAAGGTGATACATCAATATCAAGATGATCTCTTGGAATGGAAAAAGGTTCAATACATTGAACAAGAGGAGACCATCCTTCAAAATGCTACATGATGAACTTATCAATAGAAGGAACTCCAAAGCTCTCGCTCTCAATCATCACTATAAGTATCACTGATCTTTTAATTATTTTAATCATTTTGTGAAGCTTCTACTTATGATATGTGCTACATGACATTTTGTGCTGAAGTGCATTGAATATTTATTGTCATGGCATATAGGACTCTCAAATTTTTGTGATGATAGTAAGCATACACATGTTTAAATGATGCATTTGATCTCTCTTTATAATATGCTTGGTTGTAACATTCTTTTAGAAAGGGGGAGAAAAACTTTTTCAAATCTGCATAAAAACATGTTTCGCTTCTTCACTCTATCTTGACATCATGCGACTCTTTAACTATGTATTGGGATAAAAAAATTTTCCATAACTCCTTATGCTGATGTCAAATAGGGGAAGAAAAGTGTTCATGTGAAAGTTTCATACTTTAATCCCTTGTTATTATTAATGCTTCTACCCAGTGTTTCAGGGGGAGTTTAGCATTTGTTTTAATTGACCAAAAGGGGGAGAGGTATTTGTCAAAAGACATGGACTGCATGAAAAGAGGGGAGATCTTGGAGAGTCATCCCATTTATTCCTTTGATGAAGACAAAAGGAAAGAGAACCAAATGTCGTTGACAAAACAAAAGGGATCCTATGATAACTCGCATGGAAAGAAAAGTTAGAAATCAAGATTACTCATGGGGAGAAGAATTCTGAAGCCACTTTTTGTTGTTGACAAAAGGGGGAGAAGAATTCCTGAATGATGCAAGGATGCGAAGCGTTTAACTATTATATCTAATGCATCTATACAGGGGGAGAGTATCCTTTTTGTATTTTTTTTGTATTCTTAGTGTTCTAGGGATAAGGATGTGTTTATTATATATACATTTGCTTGTATAACACTTGTGATGCAGATCAATCAGAATACAGGTTTGTCATCATCAAAAAAGGGGAGTGTTGGAAGTCAAGCTTTCCCAAGGACTTCAAGATAAATATATTATATGGTTTTGATGATAACAAACTCAAGATTCTCAAGTTCATATTAAGTGCAATCACAAGCTCTTCAAGCTTCAAGTCCAAGCAAATGAAGACACAAGCAAATCTGAATACAAGCTTCAAGTTGAAGATTCAAGCAAACGAAGATCGATGTTATCCCTTTTCCCATAGGACATCATGTAAGGTAATGAAGTCAAGGTTTATATTATGTTAAAAGGCCAATATAAGTTTTTCTAAATATGTTTTTCATATATAAGGAGAAGAAAAGAAGGTTTGTGAAAATCAGTTTTTCTAACTTAGTCTTTTGTGGAAATGCATGATGAAACAAACACTGGATGTTTTTAAGTTATGAAAATCCATTTTTACAAGTGCAAGAAGGGGTAATCGATTACCTGCTTTAAGTAATCGATTAACTTTTTTGCTTCATAGAAAAACCAGAGTGTTTGTAATCGATTAAGTGAACTTGGATAATCCATTACTTTCTGTATGAGAGTAATCGATTACCTGGATCAAGTAATCAATTATAAATGTTGCATCATACATTTTCCTGAGACAAAGTAATCGATTACATGTCTTGTAGTAATCGATTACATGATGTTGCATCATATGCAAAACAGAGGCTCGGTAATCGATTATTAGATTAGTGGTAATTGATTATATGAGTTGCATCATACATTAAACATAGGTGAAGTAATCGATTACATGCATGTGATAATCGATTACTGGTTTTTCAAATGAATTTCAAAGTTTCTATTTTTAAGGTGATAATCGATTACCTTTATGAAGTAATCGATTACCTCAAATTTTATTGAAAAACGTATCAAAATCATTTTGATTTATTTCCAGATTTGTTTTTACATAATTGATTCTGATTCATTTTCAAAATTCGAAATTGATTTTATTTTTGAAAATATTGCTTATTTGTTTTAAGAATCAAATCTTTGATTTATTTTCTAAATAATTTTTATTTTGTTTTGATTTTAAAACTTATTCTATTTTATTTCTAAAATCAATTTTGATTTGTTTTGGATTTCAAAAATATTCTTTTGCATCTTTTTTCAAAATCAAAAACATTCTTCTAATAAGAAGAAGATCACTTCTACAATTTTACTCTGACTGATCATTCACGTTTTCTCTCTTCTTCTTCTTCTCCATTATTCTTCAAGTTTTTCACGTTCATATATTATTGAAGAAAAACAAAACCTTGTGTTGGCCTTGTAACTACTTATCTAGACTTCATTACCATAGTGCATTATTGTTGTATCTGTGTTATCTAGAACACATAATTGTTAGAGTGGCCTATTATTGTTGTATCCTCACTATCTAGAGTGCATTATAGTGGTTGTACTCAATTATCCATATCGTAACTAGTGTTGTAAAGGGGTGTGTGACCCTTAGAGACTAGGGAGTGAATCTCCTAGTTCGAACGTGCGGCGTTCGTGTTTATAGGGTGAGGAACCCTTGTGTTGGGTAATTCTAGACGAACGGTGGGTCACCTAGTAGTTAGGCTATCTGAAAATCTAGGAAGGGTCTTCCTAGTTGTTTATTGAGGTCCCTAGCGAAAGGAGGTTCCTAGTAGCTTGCAGGGCGCTCTAGTTGTATTTGGGGACGCGGGGGCGTCTTCGGTTTATTAGTGAAAAGCTCAAGCCGGTCGCTTGGGGACTGGATGTAGGCTGTTTTGCAGAACCAGGATAAAATCTCCGGTGCACAATCTTCTGTCCCTCATCTCTTTATTTTTGTTATTATTGTTGCATGTGTCTTGCTGTTGTTATTTATCGTTCTTGCAACATAACATATATTTTATCAATATAATTAATTTAATTGTTTTAAATTAATTAGCGTGGTAACAGTTTTCGTTGTTATTGTTTAATTCGTATCCGCGCATATTAGTTTTCATAATAGTATTAATATTATTCGCTTCCGTGCAATCGGTTTTCAACATTATATTTTTTTCCGCTGCAAATCTCTTTAAGTTTGTTGAAAACGTTTTAAAGCGAATATTTTCCAATGTTTTCGTAAACACCAATTCACCCCCCCCCCCCCCTCTTGGGTGACGGCTGCCAATCCTAACAATTTTTGAAGGTCTGATGAAAAGATTCGAGTCTTTTTATCCAAAATACTCGTGTCTTTCTTGAAAGACTCTAATCTTTGGCCCAGTTCTCATATATTCATTTTATTTCCCCTTCAAACTTCCATAACTTCTTCGTTAACCGTCGGATCTTGCTCAAATTTAAAAGCAAGCTTCCTAAAATCCTTATCTTCATATCCAACGGTGGAATTCACGTTTTGAGTTGTCAATATTTTATTTTTAATTTTTTATTATTATTATTTAAGTATTAATAAAATTTGGGATGTTACACCCTGTGAAGAGATGAGAATGGCCCTCTGACCGTTCTGTCCTCTCCCCCCTTTGTAGGGTTCTGAACCTCAAGTCAGACCACCGTGACTCTTCACCAGAGCGGGGTATGTGGCTCGAGGCCCTGGTGGGTCCTCGCTCCGTGGTTACCTCATGGGTAGCGGAGCGAGTACGAGAGGGACCCACTCTCCTCCCTTCGTTGCTGGGGAGGCGAATCCTAGCCAGCGTTAAGAGTCTGGGGGGTTGCATCCTGGAGGTGGCGGTATCGTCATCAGAGGCCGTCAGCCCCTCCACCATTTGTCATTGAGGAGGAGCCTCCTGCTTGCTCCTGGGTGGGCCTAGCCCTTTCGCCGCATTGTTCTGTGGAGGTGGTGGCAGAGCCTTCGTGGCTTCAAGACGGATGGGAGGTTCCACATGGGCCCTACGACCCCATCCCCCACGTCCTGTACGGCCACAAGAGGGGCCTCAACGACCCCTAACAGCACTCACGTTTTTGTCAGCCATCTTACAGCAAAGGTAGAATGGAAAGAGGGAAGAAAGTTGTGATCTTGTTGCCTTTTGTTGGAGTGGTTGGGAATCGAAGTTTAACGTCTCCATAAATGGCGCCAATGTAGTGGATTTGGATAATGGGTAAATGTTCCTGTCCAATGGACCTCAAGACCAGTCACTGATGGCCCTGAAATATATGTGCGAACAGGAGTTAATATATGACGGTAATGGAATATTTCTTAGTGTTCAGTTGGAATACCCAGGGTCTCCCCCTGTCAACAAAGTGTGTGCAGAGTGACAACTTAGGGATGAGAGAACTTACCTGACCCCAAGGCATGATTATGCCTTTTATAGGGTGTGCGGGTGGATAGGGCCCAAAGGGTGAGGCCCTTTAGGGTTTACATGTTGACGTCAGGTTCATGGAATATCTGCAAAATATCTGGTATTTTCCCTGGATTAGGGTAACGCTTCATATTCCTGAACCTGGATAGGTCAGCATGTCCCTTCTCATGTCAAGCCCGTTTTAAGGATGTTGGGTGTGTGGCACGTGACCTGTACGATGTCCCGAAGTCGAATGAATGCAAACCCGTCCCTTGTTGGGCCACTTGGTGGGCTCCTAAGGGAGGCCAAGCGTATGGTCGGTCAGCGACCATGTGGGGGTCTGACCCGATGAGAACCAGGTCGGATGAGATGCCTTCGACTTGTGGGAGGTCGGTCAAGGAGAATTTGTTCTGGTCCATCTGTGGTCGGGTAGTCGACATTCCAACCTGTGCGGAGGCCAGGCAAGCTCAATATTATGCCGAGGCTCGTCCAGCAGAGATTCGCTGGGAATACCTGTTAACCCTACAATATGTTTATGCATTTCTATCTATCACTAATTATTTGTGATTGTTAGATTTTGGTCTAATTTGATTATGTATATGTGTATTGCTTACTCCCGTTCGCTTGCTAGGTGATGCCCAATATCTAGCCTGCATCGAGATCAGACCCATCCCTAGTGGTATTTAGGCTTTTTAGGGTCACAGAGCCACCTTTGAGGATGAGGTAGAGGTCACACTCTATCACCCTAATCCTTTGGCTCGTGAGCGACCTCGTAGGTTTAGGATTCCTATTATATACACTATGCAGTACCCCCGTTTTATACTTACCGTGGATCACCCCTAACTCGACCAGTTTGCAGATTTCATAGTTTTCGTTTTCATGTTGCCACTCGTTCTCATCCCTCAGCTTCAAGGATTGTTACTGAGGAGACTCCTTCTCCTAGTCCGACAGGTTCAGGTAGAGCTGCTCTGACTGCAGACCCTATGCCCAGTGGTCGGGTATTCACCCGTCAGACGAGGTCGAGGAGGATCCCTTGGAGGATGGGAGCGAAGAGGCGGAGCCAGTCGAGCCTACTTCTGGTAGTTGTAGGGATGTGGGTGACTCCTAGGTATGGGCATAGTGTAGCTGGTAGGGATCTTAGACCTGTGTTGTAGCTACAGTGGACTCTTGGTGGAGCTTGTGGAGGACCGGTTGACCTGCTCTGAGGCGTCTTATTTTGAGTTGTAGTTATATTGTATATACTTTTTGATGTCTTAGAGTTGAGGTCTTTTCAGATGTATTTATGTTTACTTTCTTTATGGACTCTTTTACTATGGATTTGTATCCCGACTTTCTGATGTTGATGTTGTACTTTTGAGGGTCCTTTTTATATCTATATATATATATATATGATGTTTATATCATAAATGATCCAAGAGTACCAATTTTATTCCGCGCAATATGATTTTAAGTAAAAAGGAATTCGATAAATGTTATTATTTCGTTATCACTAAAACTTTCGAGATAACGATAAATTTATAATATAAAGTTAAATATCAACTCTTCAATTTTAGAAAGAATGTTGTCTCGAACTATTTTCCGCAACTTGGTCTTTTAAACTATTATTAAGCCGAATCCAATTTATTTACATCAGGACAAGGTTCAATCTTTAAAGTATAAATCCAAGTATCTTTTGAATCAAAGCTAGATAAGAAAGAGAAAAATTTTATTCGTATTATTTTTCTAAATAAGTCCATAAAGTACATTTTCTAACGCTTTATTTTGGATAAATAAAGTATTGAAATTTAGGGCGTCACACATCTCTCAAATCATCCTTCCATATAAGTATTCATAAAATTTGAACAAAAAATGTCAATTAAGAAGATATATCAATGGTCTTGACATTTCTCAGGTCCTAGGCAAAGAAGAAACATTAGGACCCCTATATAAAAAAAAGTACGTGCCTTAAGGGATCAAGTATTTGCCGTAATTTTGGTCACTCAATTTTAGTACTTTTTGGCCATTCTCTCTACCACTTCCACGAGTATAATGTCTTGTGTGTCTTGGTCAGGCTCATTTGTTGTCATATCATAGAACGACACAATTTTGGTCTAGTTTCTGATCCCATTAGTTCCCTACAAAACTAAAAATTATTATCTCCTCGGAATCATGTTTTCTATCATATGGTTACTGTTTGAACACTCTAAACAAGAAAACATTCATGCTAAAAAAATTCAAAGGTATGAACTTTATTTTCGCAGTTATGGTTCATGCTAAAAAAATAAACTAAAAAAGACCAAGTCATGAATAATACATAATCTATTTTCACCCTTACATGGACAATTACGAATTTATTACCAAACAATTAAACTACATGTTGATACATAAGACAAGCTATATAAAATATTGTGTGCATAAATACTTGACATTTTATTGGATTAGTTTGACTTGTTCGAAGAATTAGATCAACCTACAAAGTAGTTTAATATGCAGTTATATAAGTATTCAACTTCTAGTTCAAAAAATCAAAATTCACAATGCCTATGTTTCATGATATTAAAGAAATTAAAGACTCATATTCTTGAACATTCACCTCATTTGGTAAAATTGACCGTGCTTGTGAATCTTCAGACAAGTTAGAAGGAAGATAAGATGGGGATCCTTGTCCAAACATTAGCTCGGTCCTTGGCTCTTGATTTTTTAATAATATATCAGCAACTAAGTGTATCTTTTGAGGCTTCTTGTGATCCAAGTGAGTGGACTTTGCTCGACGATGATCTCAAATATCACCTTCAACAATGTTGCCAGTATTGCTCGTAGCCACAACATCACTACAAGCACTGTGCTCATTGCTGAGATTCCTAGCAACTGGCTCAACATCACAAGCTTCATCACCTTGATGACCTATCTCGGAAAACATTCCCAGTTTGACTTTTTGAAATCAAAACATTGTTATTGTAAAGTAATTTTAAGATAAATTGCAAACCTCGTGACTTTAAAGTTCTATTCCATTGAACCTACCTCTCTTTTTTCTGTGTATTTCTTGTGCAAGGTATGGAAAAACCTCTGGTGATGAATTACTACTTGATGTTGGGAGATTGAGATTGAGATTATTTTCCAAGCCAATATTAAGGTTTGAAGAAAGTAGAGAAAATCAATTAGTATGCTACAAAATAGTACATTGAATTGATCAATGTAATTACCTGTTGTTATGTTGGGTAAAGCTTCAGCATTTTTTTCTTTGTCCTTGGCTATATGTAAGCAATCACCATCGCTGCTATAATCAATAGATATATTCAAATCAAAATCTCACTTGACGGCTACACTATCAGGCATCGGATCTTGTTGAATACTAGAAGTATTAGTTCCATCACCATGGTTGCTCCTAGATTCGCGTTCAGTGCTGCAAAAATTAAAATCTATTTGGTCATTTTTATCATTGATGCCTTCTATACCAAATTCTTTCAAACAAATTTCACAATTCCACCATCAAAATTTTGGAACTTCTAATGGTGGAAATGATGGTCTCTCCTCAAACTCAGTAGGAAAAGATCAAGCCAACATTTCTTCCATTCAATTTCTTGCATGTTAGATACTTAACCATTGAGTTAACCAAAAAAAATATATGTGTTCTAGGCTATTAAGTTCCACATGAGTCAAGCTATGTCATATATACTTTAAAATAAATAAATAAATTATACACCACATATCCTAAATTTAAATAAACTTTTATCTAGCTTACTCCCACCCCTCTCATAATTGTGTAATAACCGCAACTTCTTTGTTTAGGCATCAACATTGACATTTGATTATTTATGATAGTCTTATGATGTTGTTGAGTATTAATTAATTGATGACTTCTAAGTTTAAAATGATACTATATTTCAATATTTAAATTTTCTATGATAAAAAAAAATTAAAAAAACAAAAATGCAACAGTATTTCATCTTATCAAAACAACGTAAATAAATTGTTGACATAAGCAACAAGATACCATAACCTAAGTGAAGAAGGACAAACGACATAACTCTATGATATGCTCCAAACCTCCAACATTAACAAAGTTATATTAAAATAAGAGCTAGAAGTTAGGTAATGATTGATATAGAGTTAAAGAAATTAAACTGTAATTTGATCTCATTAAAACCAGTAGGAATAGACAACATAAAGCTTATCGTAGAGAAAAATATTGGCATTCGTAAGTGTCTTCCATCATATCGTTGAGGTCAATAACGATTGACTTAGCTTGATATATAAAATTTCCCCATTCATAAAAGTATTAAAAATCAAAATTTAAAGAAAAAATAAACAATTCAAATAAACAACTCCATGTACCACTAATCTAAACAATTTGATAACCTTAGCCAAACATATGTAATAAAAACACAAGAAATACAAGGGTTTACGCAACACTATGTAAAATGTAACAGCCCAGCCCCAACCAGCCGTACGGTACTGGGCACTGGGCCCAGCGCACCGCCACGTGGATATTGTCCGCTTTGGGTATCCTTCACCCTCACGGTTTTGCTCTTGGTCTCACCTTCCGTGAGCCCCAAAACGCGTCCACATGAGGTAAGGTATCCACGCCCTATATAAGGCACGCTTCGTTCACCTTACCAGCCGATGTGGGACTAAGGCTTCACCTTACATCCACCCCACTTGGAGGCCCAACGTCCCCGTTGGCACACCGACCTGGCCCTGGCTCTGATACCAAATGTAACAGCCCAGCCCCAGCCAGCCGTACGGTACTGGGCACTGGGGCCCAGCGCACCGCCACGTGGATATTGTCCGCTTTGGGCATCCTTCACCCTCACGGTTTTGCTCTTGGTCTCACCTTCCGTGAGCCCCAAAACGCGTCCACATGAGGTAAGGTATCCACGCCCTATATAAGGCATGCTTCGTTCACCTTACCAGCCGATGTGGGACTAAGGCTTCACCTTACATCCGGAGTTGAGGTTAACTCTTTACTTTCGTCAACCGAGGTAAGAAGGGTTGTGTTACCTCTACTTGAGAAGTAAATTCTAGGATGCTATAGTGATGGCTAAGAATAGGGTGATAAGTTAATGAACCTTAGGGTAGTCCCTGCTGACATAAATGAAGTATTTAGAATTATTAATGGAAACCACACCTTAGGGAATAGAATATGTACGTGTAGGACAAGGTCCGGAACGAATGAGCGTATTTAGAATATTAAATTGGTTAATATTGAATGAAAATGTAAAAAGTATACACTGTAACACAAGGGAGAAGTTAAGGAAAAACGAACTAAACTTGGGAGTAAAAGAATAAAGGACAAACGTAATAGGCATAAAGAGTAGAACTAATAAATTGGGAGATAATAAGTTAAATAGTAAATGAAGATTTTAATGGGATAAAAGAGGGGTTAGAATGTGGAATAAGGAATGCGTGCGGAGTAGAATATGGGAATAGAAACAAAATAGCGAATTAGAAATAAAAGAAAAGAGATAACGGGTAAAAGGAAATTAATAAAAAGATACTAAAGCAAAGAGAGAGTGAGTTTTTAGGGAAGTTAAATAAAATGTTGTAATAAGATATGGGAACTAAGCTAAGTTAAAAAGGGTATTTAACTAAAATAGAGTAATGAAATAGGAATAATAAGTAAATAAAAGTGTGAGACAAAGGAATCATTGGAATAACTAAGAATTTGAAATGGGAATTTAAAATATAACGACTATATCAAAGCTAAGTGGAGTTAGATGTAAACTAGAGTGATTAATAAAAAGAATAAGGAAAAAGGAAAAGAAAGAGATCAGGGAAATAACTAAGAGCTAGGAAACGAGAAATTAAAATATAACGTATATGGCTTAATCAAGCAGAACTAGTTAAAAAAATGAGAAACATTTAAATATAAGAAGATAAAAGAAGGGTTAAGAAATTAAAAGAATTAAAGAGAAAAGACTAAGATGAATTAATGATGAGAAAGAAAATAAATGATAATTGTCACAGGATGGTCGTGGTAACCCTGTGGCCTAATAAATATAAATTATAATCGTCGCAGGATGGTCGTGGTGACCCTGTGGCCTAATAAATATAAATTATAATCGGCGCAAGATGGTCGTGGTGACCCTGTGGCCTAAATAATATAAATTAAAATCGTCGCAGGATGGTCGTGGTGACCCTGTGGCCTAATAAATATAAAAGATTATCGTCGCAGGATGGTCGTGGCGACCCTGTGGCCAATTGATAAATGTAAAAGAAAAAGAAAAGACAAAGTAAAAGAAAAAGAATAGGAAAGGAAAGCGACTAAGGAATGAGATAAAATGAATTGAAGGCTAAGAGTGGAAGTGTGAGAATAAGTGGAGAACTAAAAGAAAAATAATTATATGGATAATGTATGGTAATAATAATGTAGGCTTAGTTATTTACTATGTCTTCTTATAGGATTTATCTTTTTAAGTTCTGTGTAATGCTACCCTTCTTGCTATATTTTTGCAGGTACTGAAGTGGAGCTTACATAGGACATGGCCGAGCAGGATTTTCATTCCACTACGTGGAATGTATATTTATTAACATATGAGTGGACAACTATTTTTGTAATTTTAGAATATGTTATAGTCATGCCCTGGAGCTTATACTAATCGGGCGTTAGGATCTGTTTTGGCTATTAAACTGTTGTGGTTTATGTTTTTAAATATTTCTGGACTGATAGGTTTTGAGAAGAAAAATTTTGGGAAGTCCGGAAAACAGAGGAAACTCTGTCGGATTTTCGTAAAACCTTTTAAAGAAATTAAGTGTTAAAAAGAATTTTTAAACTCTGATTTTGTTTAAAACCTATAAATTAACTATTTATTGTAAGGGTGTTACATTTTGGTATCAGAGCAGTTTTTCCTCGGCCTTGGAGTTATATTACTCCAATGATTACTCACCCAGCGAGTAATTGGTGTACATAGTAAGAGTCTAGAGGTATTAATAGGATATTCATACTAAGGTATATATATATATGAGTATTAAGCCTTAATGATCTGCTCTCCCTGGTTAAACAGTATGGCTGGAAGAAAGGCTGGTAACGAGGGACTTGCTGCCATTCTGGAGCATCTATCTCAGATGCAGCAGCAGCAGGGAAACAGATGGCAGCTGTTGCAGCAGCTACAGCAGCAGCAGCTCTGCAACCAGCTCCAGTTGAGATTGACTGGATGTCTCAATTCCGAAAGAATAATCCGCCTCGCTTTGAAGGTGGAAATGATCCTGATGGAGCGCTGAGATGGATATAGGAGATTGAAAAGATTCTCCGCTCTCTTCAACCACCAATGGAGCAGCATGTCCAATTAGCTGAATTCATGCTGACCAATGAAGCAGAACATTGGTGGGATCAGCAGAGGAGAGGATTGGTGGCAGCTAACCCTGTAATTCCTTGGGAGATGTTCAAGGATCTATTCCTGGGGAAGTATTTCCCTGAAGATATTCGGAGGGAAAAGGAGATTGTTTTTCTCCAATTGACTCAAGGTTCTATGTCAGTTGGGGACTATGCAGCTCGGTTTGAGGATCTCATCCGCTTTTCTGATTATCGGAATGCAAGTGACCGCGGCAAATGTGTTAAGTTTGAAGCTAGACTTAGGAGTGATATTCGCCTCTCTTGCGAGTATCACAATATTGATAATTTGTCACGATTGGTCAATATGGCGAGCACTTATGAAAAAGGGCTCAAGAGGAAGGCGGATGCAGATCGGAACGAAGCAGCTCAGAGGTCAGAAGGTTCCAGCAGAGGCAGGGAACCGACTCAGAAATCAGACCCATACACTAACATTATTGGTGCCGAAGCCATGGCTACAGAAGCTGTAAACCTGAATGTGAATGCTATGTAAGGTGAAGCCTTAGTCCCACATCGGCTGGTAAGGTGAACGAAGCGTGCCTTATATAGGGCGTGGATACCTTACCTCATGTAGACGCGTTTTGGGGCTCACGGAAGGTGAGACCAAGAGCAAAACTGTGAGGGTGAAGGATGCCCAAAGCGGACAATATCCATGTGGCGGTGCGCTGGGCCCAGTGCCCAGTACCGTACGGCTGGCTGGGGCTGGGCTGTTACATTTGGTATCAGAGCCAAGGCCGGGTCGATGTGCCAACGGGGACGTTGGGCCTCCAAGGGGGGTGGATGTAAGGTGAAGCCTTAGTCCCACATCGGCTAGTAAGGTGAACGAAGCGTGCCTTATATAGGGCGTGGATACCTTACCTCATGTGGACACGTTTTGGGGCTCACGGAAGGTGAGACCAAGAGAAAAACCGTGAGGGTGAAGGATGCCCAAAGCAGACAATATCCACGTGGCGGTGCGCTGGGCCCAGTGCCCAGTACCGTACGGCTGGCTGGGGCTGGGCTGTTACACAAAAAAAAAATATGAAATGAACCAGAAAGTCATCTAAATAAGTTAAATTCAATCTAAAGTAATGTAAAACTAATTACATGTCTAAGTACATGTCTAAAACCAAAACAAATAGGCACGATAACTAAAATAATGAATCATGTGTTTAGGTGTGGGAATATTAAAAATAAGGAAAAGAAACAGAAAAAGGAGTTAATGATGTTACTATAGCAAGGAAAGAATAACGGACTATGAAATTAGCAATTAACAAATTAAAAGGATGTTAGTATGTATATGCATACAGGTAATTTGCAATTTTTATTGGTAAATAAACATTTATATGTACATGCATTTCTCAATAATTCATGATAAATGGGCTCAAGCCCAAATTACAAACAAATCATTTTTCATTATAATATATGGGTCCAATCTTAAACTTTTGTGTACAGGTTCACAAAAAGTCCTTTAATGAACCTTCATGTAATTCTTCACAGAAAGAAGATTTACCAAGGGTCACTTGCAGGCTTGATGTTGACATTTCTTTGTTCCTAGGCCAATAAAAAAGATTAGGACCCCTGATTTATAAAAAAAAAATTAAGTATTTAAACTTTCACACCAACATTTCGAGGAAAAATATGAGGGGTCTATGAAGATTACGAAGGTAAAACTAAAACAAGGGCTTCTAATTTAAAAATCAAATTAATTATGGTTAACTTTTACATCAAAATTTGAACAAAAATGAGGATTACATGAAAATTTTGAGATTGTAAAATACATTTTACTTTCTTTATCAATTATTATTTCCTATTAAAAATTTAAAATTAAAAAAAAAAGTTAAATTTTTGTAGCCCATATTTGACAGTGGATCCTAGGCGATCACCCTCCAACCTACCCCAGGGTCAACATTGGTTACTTGTTCCATCAACAAGTACTTGGCTCTTTAGTTTCTCTTAATATATCAGCAATTAAGCGTGTCCTTCGAGGTTTCTTGCGACCCAAGCGAAAGGGCTTTGCCGGACGATGATCTTGAATATCCCCTTCGACAATGTTGATAGTATTGCTCGTAGCCACAACATCGCTACAGGCTACGTGCTCACTATTGAGAGGAGTACTAGCAACCGGCTCAACATCATAAGTTGCATCATAGTCACGACCTGTCTCAAAAAAATTCACAATTTGATGACTTTTTGAAATCAAAACATTATTACGTAATTTTAAGATAAATTTCCAACTCAATGACTTTAAAATTCTATTCCATTGAACCTACCTCTCTTTTTTGTGTGTACTTCTTGTGCAAGGTCTTGATAAATTTCTGGTGATGGAATACTTGATTCTAGGAGATTGATATTATTTTCCAAGCCAATATCAGGGTCTGAACAAAGTAGAAAAAATCAATTCATACGCTATTCAAAATAGTAAACAAGATACTATTATTGACCTCTTGTAATTACCTGTAACTTTAGCATTGTTTCTTGTCGTCTCAGTTATTTGTAAGAAATCATCATCATCATTGCTAAGATCAAAAGGTATATTCAAATCAAAATCTCGTCGGACAACAGTACTGTCGGGCATTAGATCTTGCTGAATACCGGAAGTGCTATCTGCATCACCCATGTTGATATTGGGTCCGCTTTGGGTGTTGCAAACATTAACATTTGTTTGGTCATTTGTATCATCGGGGCCATCAATAACAGTTCCTTTCATGCAACTTTCACAATTCCACCATCGGAATTTTGGAACTTTTAGTGGTGGAAATGATGGTCTCTCCCCAGACTCAGTAGAAAAAGGCCAACATTTCTTCAGGTCTATTTCTCGCATATTAGAAACATAACCGCTGAATTTAAAAAAAAAAGATATATGTATTAATTGCAGACATAAGAATAATGTAAATCAATTGCAAACATAAGCAACGAGATACCACAAACTAATTGAAGGAGAATAGACTGTATAACTCAATGTTATGCTATCCACCTCCAACACCAATAAAATCTTTTTTTTCAAGAGAGAGAGAGAGAGAGAGAGAGAGAGAGTGTGTGTTAGAACTCAAATAACAAACACTACATAGTTTGGGAAACTATAATTTAATCTCATCAAAACTAAAAATAATATGTAACTTAAGGCTAACCGCAGCGAGAAATGTTGGCATTCATTAGTGTCTTCCATCGAATCGTTGAGGTCAATAGATATTGACTTACTAGCAGGAGTGAACGATCCCATGAGCTTGATAAAATTTCCCTATTCACAAAAGTATAAGCATCAAAATTTAAACCAGAAATAAACAATTCAAATAATCAAGTCTAGCTACCAATAAATTCAATCTTTTGAAAAGTTTAGCTAAAGATGTGACAAAAACTTGCAACGTGGAGCAAAAAACAATGAAATGAAAATTAGCTTACTACACCAGAAAAGTGATTTAACAACGCTTATTTTTGACACATAAAATCTTAACAGGCTAAAGAAAGTTAAATTAATTTTTTTTAGCAAAACGAAAAATTAAATCCAATCTAAAGTAATATAAAGGTACTTAATCCTTCATGGAAAGTAATTAATCACATAAAATCATAACCTCTAGAGCATAATGAAAGCAATTAAACATTGATTATCATTCAATAAATCCACATTGAAGCTCAATGTAAACAATAATCTATATTCTATGGTTTGATAGATCTAAGGCTTGAATCACAACACTACAAATCAAAACATGGTAATAATCGAAACAACAGCTACGAAGAAAAAAGAACTCACAAAAGATTAAATGATTCGTATGGGATTCTCGAAAGACCAACAGCGAAAGGTAGAGCAAATGATGGAGATTCAACAGAAAAAGAAGCTTAGAGTTTGTATTCTGAGCTAAGAGAAGCTGAATTTGAGTGCCAGAAAAATGAGAGAAACCCTAGAGAGAGAAAGAGAAAGGTTTTCAATTCTTAATGTTAGGAGAGAGAAAAAATTGAATGAGAAAGAAAATGAATTCAGAGAGAGAGAGAGAGATTTTTTATGCTATGTGTAAAATTTGATTCATTTGTAATTAGACAAATTATTGTAAATGGCGAGAGGGAAACCAATGGGATGAGTCCACGTGGGTAGGGTGGACACGGAAGGGTTCAAACCAAAAGGGTTTGAAAGCAGTGGGGTCCAGTACTACTCATGTTTTTCACGCGATAGTTTAGGTCCACCTGTTGAGCACATATAATGGTTTTCTTTGGTGCACGGTGAACACATAAGATTTTTACTGTGGTTTAAGGGGGAATGATTCCAAACACTATGTGTTTTTTATGAGAAAATGTTAGGGCACATAATCCTAATGTTACAAGAAGAGTTTGACTTCAATTTAACATATTTTGATATTACAATGATAACATTTTCCTTTAGAAAAAGGAACTTCGATTTTTCAAGAATGAAGAATTTATAATTTTTTTAATATAATATTGAATGACTATGATAAATGAGTGTGCATAACATGCGTAAATGCATGAATGCATGGCATGTATCAATTATTTATATCTATACAAAATTAAGAGAATAAGCATATGGGATGGATATAAAAAAAAAAAAGAAGAGAGAAATGTGTTTTTTATAGGGAAAAAGGTTATATATTAATGAAACAAAAGAGGTGTTCAACCCAATAAAAAAGAAACTCAATACTCTATTATGAAATAATGGAACGTTGTAAGAAAGTTTTTGTAAAAAATAATCTTGTTCTATTTCTCTTTTTGCTTCTCTGCACAACCCTAGTTACTCAATTTGATAGTATGAGTTTCTAGACCTAGTTTCCAATTTTAGACATATGAAAAAATGTTCACTTAAAAAAAAAAGATATATGTTAAAATGTTATAACTAGGTTAAATTTTTGGGTGTTGGATTCCTTCCTTGCATTTTTTTAAATAATTACACAAAATAATAACCTTTTCTACTAATAATATGAAAAGCAATTCTTCCCTTTTTATTAAATGTACTTTTGATCCTAGAAATAATATGATAGATATGTATGATTGTCTCAGGTGGCTGAATGATACCTGTGATTTTTATCAAAAATGATATGATAATGTGACTTAAAGATTTAGTGACCTAACAAATTGTCCTCAAATTTGTTCTTAATACGAAAAATTGGGGTCGTCATTGCGGTCACAATGACATTACAAAAGCTCTAGAAAAAAATTATAATAACTAAAACAATTCATGATCATACACATAATCACAAAAATAGATAAATGATTAATCTATTAGCACGTACCTTATGATATTATCGAATGTATACTGGTAGTCAACTCTGCGAATTATCCTTTAAGAAAGACTTGTATCTCACTTGCTTTAATTTACCTGACAAGCCTGTTATGAAATAAGAGTTTAAAGAATGTGCAGTGACAGTTGTCTTTTTATCATTCACCATTCATTTGTATTATTTTCATTTGAAAGTCAATGGCCACTTACACATTAAGGGCATCCACAGCAGAGTCTTAACATTAGACTCACCATACTCAGACACATCAGCAATACATATCATTCTGCTATAAGACTCAACTTCAGATTTTTCATATCTTCCACCACAACAGATCAGAGTCTTAACATTAGGCTCACTAAAATCATGCATCAACATTATATTGTCATATACTTTTAGACACGATATCATTTCAATAATGTTTTTGTAATATAATTTCAATAATATTAATTAATTATAATTTATAAAAAATAATTCTAAATAATATTTAAATATTAAAATTGAATAAAAGTTAACATTACAATAATTGAATTTAATTAATGTTACTTACTAAAAATTATAAAGTGCATGAGATGAGATGAGACAAGATTTGGTAGAGAAGAGTATTTGGTTTTGTGTTTCTTCGGTATAGTCATTTTTATAGGAAAAGAATGCTGAATAATGCAATGGAACGTTACTTCAAAGACTCTTTATTTGAAATTATTTATTTATTTTTTTGAATATAGAAATATATATATTTTTTTATTTATTTAATTTTCCGTAACAATAAATATATTTAAGAATAAAATAGAAAAAACCTATATGTAAGAATATTATCTTTATTATTTAAAAAGACTATTATTATTATTTTTAATTATTTATTATTAATTTATAATTATTATTATTATTATTATTTATTATTAATTTTATTTTATTATTATTATTATTATTATTTATCTATTTGGGTATTATAAAGTAAAAAGAGAGAAATGACAAAAAATTGGGTCCAACAGAGTCTTAAGTTGAGTCTAAGACTCTCCACCAGATTTTGAATATTAGAAGAATCTTGTGAGAGTTTGGTAGAAAAATCTGATATTAAGACTCTCCACCAGACTCTCTCAATACTCTGATGTGGTACGATTGCCCTATGGTTAGATGATGTGTTGACAGTATAAAAAATATTTAAATTGTTAATGCACGTCTACTTTCTCATTGTGAAATCCTCACTTCTAAAACCCTAATGAGACCCTTAAACAAAATTAGCAACTTGAAATTTTTTTTAAAACCTTAAACTTCTTATGAAAAATCTCCGGAAAATTTGACCGAGTTTACCCTATTTTTCGGATTATCCAAAAATTAGTTTTTCTGTGTTAAACCTGTAAATAACATTCCAAAAACACCAGGCACACTACAAGAAATATTGGTATTACCGACGACCAAAGTCCGTCGGTAATGACCAAAATCCGTCGGAAATTCCACTTTTCCAATTTATTTTTTCGACAGACCAAAACCGTCAATAAAAATGACGTTGGAAACAGCTTGTGACGGAATTTTTAAACCGTCCAAAATACCGACGGAAAAATCCGTCGATAACTATTTTATTTCTGACGGATAATCCGTCAGAAATAGCTTGAAAAATAACAAATTTACCGACGGAAAAACCGGTCGAAAATGACAATATTATTTTAAAAAAATAATAATAAAATTCCTACACAAAATAAAATATTATTCAAGTCAATCATCCTCTCATACATGTTTTTTTTTCAAAGGCAAAATTGAATTAACCACTGGTACCTAAAGCAAAAATACAATAGTCCAAATCATAAAGTAAAAATAGGAAACCAAGTTATCCAGTGGACCTGTTGCAAATACAGAAACAGTTAAAGCAATCTAGAACAGAGGGACTAGGATACATGGAACCAAATATTACGAGAAGAAAACATGAATATAAAAAAAGCACCAACAAGTAGATAATGCGAGCAGGTATGTCTTCTAAAGGAAGGATGTTTTTGATGGAGCCAATGATTTCCACAAGTACATTTCCTTATCTTCACATTCCTCTTCTTGTTGAATTGTCTTGTACCTACTCTTAAATGCAGATAACAACAGGAACCCGTTGGTTCTATCGCTCACTCTGCCATAAATTAAAAATGAGTTAACAAGCATTAGATAAAAAAGATACCTGGTATGAATATTTGCACTTCTTGAAATACCAAAATTTCTGCAAAAGTGAAATATAAGTATATAACAAGGTGTTAGAAAAGATGCTATTAGTAAAAACAAACAGTAGAGAAGTAGATATCAGCTATGATAGCAAAACAGTATTAAAAAGATACACAACTTAGTTAAAAAAATCCTTTTACAAACTAGAATCACAGAATGCTTCAGTACTAAAAACATACTTAATTTAGTCAAAACAATCCAATGAAATCAATGTTTATTATTAGTTTCACTTTTCCTAACAGAATGCTTGAAAAGTTAAATGCCTCACATGATATGATTAACTTCTCTATTTTCCAAAATAAATGTTGAAGATCGCAGGAGACTCAATCTACACAAGAGATCTATACTCTCCAAGACTCATCTTTTACTAAATTAATGAGAGCAGAAAAATTATATTACAACAAGAAGGCAAAATTAAGTTTCATAGTCAAAAATAGATTTTCTATTTATATAGAATACACAAAGCTAAGAATCACAAACACTTCCAGCAAGCATAACACTTGTTCTAATGCTTAGAACATGAGATATAGAATTATTTTCTTTTATGTGTGAGAAAGAGGCAGTGGACATTAACAAAGTACTGTTTGGAAAAAGAAATGCTTGAACCAATGAGATATCTTTCAACCAATGTACTCAGTTTACTTATATTTCTTTCTTGTGTAGTTTCAATCAATATACTTAGTATATATTTCAAAAATATATACACAAGTACAACATATTTCAATCAATATACTTCAGGGGTCACAATCCGCGATTTTGTAATCTCCCATGATACGCAAGTGGCTCGAGCAAGTTACACCACTTCTGGGGTCCTTTTGGTGGGAATATGAAATTTGATAGAAATATTGCAAAGGAAGGAAACGTGGGGAGAGTATGATTTGGAGGCAAATAATAATTAAAAAGACCTCCACTAATTCACTTAAAACCTCCTCTGTTTATACCACTATTTAGTAACCTCTTCTCATTTTAATTTGTCTAATGGGGGTTTAAATAACCTCCACAAAAAAATTTCCACTAATAACAATATTTGTTGTAGTGTAACTTGATGTCTTTAATTTAAGAACAAGGGAGAATTTCATTGAAGGGAAGGTACATCATTTTTGTGCTTTGTTCTTGAAGCACAAATTACAGAACAATATTCTTTTCAGGTCAGCAGTCTCAAAAGAAATATAATAAGCAAGATGCACCCAAACAATATAATAAGCTTCAATAAAATACCAGCAAAGAGGAAAACAGAAACAGGACAGCATCTCATCGAATGAAATGGAAACTAATAGACAAACAAGAAAATCTTCACATACAGACTAGAACTTCCAATGGGAAGCTATATCATTAATCAAGATTTCAAGCACTATGGCATTAATCCCATACTATTAGGTAAACTAAAAGTAAACATTCTATTATATGGTAAGGATGCTAACATCAGATAACAACCATTGCTTATCAAGCAATCATGTCCTAGCCTTGTTCAGTACCGAATTTTTAGACTTCAACATTCTCTACAAATGAAAGAATGAGGAGGATCACTGGATAATGACAGGTAATTTTTTTTTTAAAAAAAAAAGATAACAACAAAGAGTAGATAATATGATAATCAGTAACAAAAATGCAAGATAGTTAATCAAAATCACTCAGACAAGCATACCTTTTCAAGACTAGACATCATATGCTCATTGTTATTAAGATACTTTTTCTTCAGTGTGAAATCAAAGACATCATGAAGGAAATGAGAAAAGTGAGACTCATATATTGAGGCAAAGTGGAATAATAGACAGTTTTGCAGATTTCCAAGATACTGCACCTCCTTCTAATGTAAAAACATAACCAGAAGTTGATTTTGTTTCATCAGAATGAGAAATCCAATTTGCATCACTAAAACATGCAATAACAGCAGGAAAACAAGTATAATGAATCTACACCTTCTACTTGGCTGCAACCAACACCAACAAGTCTAGCTTTATATTTTTCTATTGAACCATCAGTTCTTAGTTTTTTACGAAAAATCCATTTGCTACGAAGACTCTTACAACCATGAGGAAGATCAGTTAGAAACCAAGTTTTGTTAGCATTAAGAGAATTCATTTCATCATTAATAGCATCCTTCCAAAAAGGTGAATCAGGAGACCTCATGGCCTCACTAAAAGATTTGGATCATTTTCAAGTAAGAAAGAACATAAATTAGGACAAAAATCCTTGACTTTTCTAGCCCTTATGCTCTTCCTAAGTTCATGTACAGCATCAATATCAACATTACTAGAAGAAATCAAACCAGAATTAGAAGACTCACCAACATGTTTAGGCAAATTTAATTTCAAGGGAAAAGTATTTTCAAAGAAAACAACATCACGAGATTCCAACAAATTATTCTTAGAGATTTCAGCAATTTCAGAATTTATCACCAAAAACCTATAAGTAGAACCACGTAGGAAATATCCAACAAACACACGATCAATAGTTTTAGGTCCTATTTTTCTTTTCTTATTAATAGGAACACTTACTTTTGCAAGACACCCCCACACTTTGAGATATTTCAAATTTGGTTTTCTATTTTTCCAAAACACATAAGGAGTCTTGTCATATTTTTATAAGGAATTTTGTTAAGAACATGACAAGTAGAATATAGAGCTTCATCCCAAAGATTGTTTGGCAAACCAGAACTTAAAAGCATAGCATTCACCATATCAAGTAAAGTGCGATTTTTTATTTCAGCTACTCCATTTGATTGAGGAGCAAACAGAGGAGTAACTTCATGAATAATTCCATGCAATTCACAAAAATCATTCATTTCATAAGGTGCATATTTCTATCAGATCGGAGAATCTTAATTCTTTTTTCTAATTGATTTTCTACTTCAGCTTTAAAAACTTTAAATTTATCAAACAATTCACTTTTGTGACTAATCAAATACACATAGCAATATTTATAAAAATCATCAATAAACGTAATGAAATATCTTTTTCCACCACGGGTTAACATACCATTGCTATCACACACATCACTATGAATTAGTTCAAGCAAGCTAGAATCTTGTTCGGTGCAATTATTAAAAGGTTTTCTAGGTTGTTTTGCTTCAACAGATATTTGACATTTTTTATTCAATTTTCTTATAGAATTGAAATTCACATGTCCAAGCCTACCATGCCACAAATCACAGCATTCAACATTTGCAACAATCAAGGAAGGATTACAAGATGTTGTATTAGCAGAAAAAGACATGAGACTAAATTTAAACAAACCATGTAGCCTTTACCAACAAAAATGCCATGTCTTGAAATAACAACTCTGTTAGATTCAAAAACAACTTTGTAACCTTGTTGGACTAACAAAGATGCACTTATTAAATTCCTTCTAATATCAGATACAAGATATACTCCATCTAGAACTAGACAATTTCCAGAAGACGATTTTAATTTTACTTGGCATTCTCCTAAAACATATGCACTACTACCATTCCCATGCTCACAGTATGTGTGCTTGATGCACGATATAAATTAAAAAACAATTTATCAGCACACACATGAACATTAGCACGGGAGTTTATTAACCAATCATTAGTCTCAGGCATAAGTGTAGTCAATTTGATTAAAGGAATAGCTACTGAACTGAGATATAAAAATGCAATTGCTCTAAGTTTTGAATTGAAGATATTAAGCTAACAAGTGAGACTCATATATTGAGGCAAAGTGGAATCCTCATTTGATTGAATATTGCTCACCATATTGAGTTGTATCTGAGACTTCGGCTTCATATCCAAAAAAGCACAGACTCTAGCTGCAACAACAACCAATAGGAAAATTATCAATTAGAAATGAAATGAAATAAGAAAATTGAACCTTAGAGATCAGAAAGGTGCCAACAAATTCTAATTGGAAAACCCTAACCCCAAATTTCAAACAAATTGTAGCATGACCAATCACAAATGGATACTGAAACTTTAACCCCAATCTCAAAGCGTTAGTATGTAATCCTTGAAACATATAATCAATTAAATACCTTATAGAGAGAGAAAATTTCGAAATTAACCAAAAATTGAACAAAACAAACAATGGGATCTGTTAGATACCAGAAACTAGGAATTTAAGAAGGAAAAGAGAGAAGTGCACAAGAGAAGGTGAATAAGAAGTGCAATTTTATATATGAACAGTACTGGAATTAGGCATCAGTACAAATTACACTTGTAAGAAAGAAAAGCTATGTGATGAAAGAAAGAAAAGAAATCAGAGAGGAAGATTCCTTCTCTGCCCTGTGACAACGTCACAATTCCTCCCAAATGATTGCCTGTCCTTTCTGTCCCCCATTCCTCACCCAAATACTCCCTGATACCACACAGCTACAGCCACTGTCAAGTTAGTTACACCCCATGTGCATCAGTAACTTGTGCCTCAATACCGAAATTGCCCTGAACTCTATTTTTCTTCCTACTGTAGACTTGTGTAATGGGAGGCCCAACAATACCCTCCCCAACAAGCAACACCTTGTCCTCAAGGTGGAAGTCTGGAAAAGCTTTTTGGACCAGTTCAAACTCTTCCCAAGTGCTGTCATGGTCTGGAAGCTGAATCCATTTGATCAGTACTTCTACCTTCCCATTGATGAGCCTACGCTTAGCTAACACTGATTCTGGCGCCACCTGCAATTCCCATTCTTCAGTTAGCCCTGCTGGAAGCTGTTGGCATGGAATACTGGCTGGAGGAGCCCCTTTGAGTTGTGACACATGGAAAACGGGGTGCACACGTGCATAATCAGGAAGTTTCAACTTATAAGCCACAGCCCCAACTCTTTCTTCTATCACAAAAGGTCCATAAAAACGAGGACTCAGCTTTTCATTCTCTTTTCTTGCCAAAGAACGGAATTTGTACGGTTGAGACTTCAAATACACCATGTCTCCTACCTTAAATTCCACTTCCCTCCGATTCTTATCCAACTGTTCTCGCATTCTTTGCTGTGCTTTAACCAAGTTCTGCTTAAGTTCTTCCAAAACAGCATCACGACTTGTCAATAATTGGTCCACAACAGCCACTATTGTAGTCTCTTGGCGGAAGGGCACTATTGTGGGAGGATCACAGCCATACAGTGCTTTAAAGGGACTCATCTTAATAGAAGCATTGTAGGAGCAATTAAACCAGAATTCTGCCCAAGACAACCACTGAACCCATTGTTTAGGATGGCCACTCACAAAGCACCGTAAATATGCCTCAACCGTTCGATTGATGACCTCGGTTTGCCCATCCGTTTGGGGATGGTATGCCGAACTAAAATGCAGCTTAGTTCCTGCCAAACGAAAAAGCTCCTTCCAAAACAAACTAATAAACACCCTGTCACGGTCAGACACAATTGAACGAGGGAAACCATGCAGCCTAACTATCTCTTTCACGAAAACTCGGGCTACAACAATTGAGGAATAGGGATGCTGCAATGGAATGAAATGTGCTGATTTACTGAGGCGATCCACCACCACCATAATCGTTTCAGCCCCTTTTGCCTTAGGTAAACCTCCAATGAAGTCCATGGACAAATCTTCCCACACATTATTAGGGATAGGCAAGGGCTGAAGCAGTCCTGCTGGTTTGAGAGCTTGATATTTGTGCTGTTGACAGATAACACATTCTAACACAAACTTCTCAATATTCTTTCTCATCCCGTGCCAAAAGAAAACCATGGCCAATCGCTTGTAAGTCCTTGTTACTCCCGAATGCCCCCCCCCCCATGGGGAAGCATGGAATTCCTCCAATAACAACGGAATTCATGCAGACCTTTGAGGCAGTACCAACCGTCCTTTGAACCATAAACATCCTTTAGCCACTGCATAGGATGGATGTGTCTTCGGGTCACGGATAATTTCTTGCATCAACCACTTCAATTTCTCATCCCCCATCAGCTCATCTGCTAACTCTATCAAATCTGAATTGGTGATCACAGAAATGGAGTTGAAGTTCATCACCCTCGAAAGAGCATCCGCCACCCGATTATCGGCCCCTGGTTTGTACTGGATCTCGAAGTCATATCCCATCAGTTTTGTGACCCACTTCAATTGATCTCCAGCCAACACTCTTTGTTCTAGAAGAAACTTCAAACTTTTCTGATCTGTGCGAATTATGAAATGGTGTCCAAGGAGGTACTGTCGCCATTTCTGGACAGCAAACACTATTGCCATCAACTCCCTCTCATAAACCGAACGTGCCCTGGCCTTTTCAGACAAAGCTTGGCTGATAAATGCTAGAGGTCTGCCCTGCTGCATCAAAACCGCCCCTAATCCGTAGCCCGAAGCATCGATTTCAATAATGAAGGGCACCTCAAAATTTGGCATAGCCAATGTGGGAAGCTTGACCATTGCTGATTTTAGCTCATTGAAAGCAGATTGTGCCTCTTTAGACCAATGAAACCCATTCTTCTTTAACAATTGGGTCAAGGGTTTGGCAATCACCCCGTAATTCCTCACAAATCTGCGATAATACCCCGTGAGCCCAAGAAATCCCCTCAAGCTACGAATATCTTTAGGTTCAGGCCACGCAATCATAGCTTCAATTTTGCTTGGATCAACTTTGATGCCATCTTCGGAAATCAAATGGCCCAAGTATTCCAGCTGCTTCACCCCAAAATTGCATTTCTTGCGGTTCACCCATAGCTCATGTTCACGCATTTTCTGAAACACCTGCTGCAAATGGCTTAGATGGCTGCTCATGTCTTGACTATATACGAGGATATCGTCAAAGAAAACGAGAACAAACTTCCTCATAAATGGTCGAAACACACTGTTCATCAAGGCTTGGAACGTAGAAGGTGCATTGGAGAGGCCGAAAGGCATAACTACATACTCGTAGTGACCTTCATGAGTGCGGAACGCTGTCTTGGGTATGTCCTCCTCTTTCATTCGAACTTGATGATACCCAGATTTCAAATCCAACTTAGAAAACACTATAGCTCCGCCCAACTCGTCCAGCAACTCTTCTATGACCAGAATGGGAAATTTGTTGGGAATGGTGATACTGTTAAGAGCCCTATAATCAATGCAAAACCTCCAACTACCATCTTTTTTTTAACCAAAATTAATGGGCTAGAAAACGGGCTCACACTGGGTATAATCATACCGGCTCCCATCATATCCTTCACAAATTTCTCAATTTCCGCCTTGTGACTATGTGGATGCCGGTAAGGCCGAATATTCGGAATCACCGCCCCCTCCTTAAGCACAATGGCATGATCACACTCTCTGCGTGGGGGAAGTCCCTTTGGTTCCTGGAAAAGATCAACATACTCTTCCACCAGCTGCTGTATGTTATTGGGGGTTTCCCAATTGGAAGGAACCCACATGCTCATCATTCCGAACTCAATATAGTAAGCTTCTCCCTCATTTCTCATCTCTTTAAGCACTGCTTTCAATGATGCCACAGTTCTTGACAAGGCTGGATCCCCACGAACCTCTATGATCTCTCCATCCATCTGTATTTCCAATAAGTGATTGCCCAAGTCTGCACTAAACTTGCCCAAACTCTTCAACCATTCATACCCCAGAATCACATCAACCCCAACCAGTTCAAAGAGATAAAAGTCTTGCTTCACCTTCATGGTAGGAAGTTGTAGCTCGACATTCCTACAAACACCTTGGCTGCCCAATCTCTGCCCATTGCCAATCTCCACAAAATACCCTCGTGTCTCTTCTACGTGTACCTCTAATTCGCCAACTATTCTAGGAGAAAGGAAATTGTGGGATGCACCTGAGTCTACCATTACAATCACCTTGCTTCCCTTGATGGTCCCCCATAGTTTCAATGAATTCTTTGAAGTCATACCTGCAATACTGCTCACATTCAATTGCAGGTTGACCTCTTCTCCTTCATTCACGACCTCCTTCTCAGATGGAGTCTCTTCTTCTTCCCCTACTTCTTCTTGGCCAAGCAGAATCACGTGAAGTTGCTTGTTGCGACACACATGTCCAGGGCTATAGCGCTCATCGCAGCGAAAACATAACCCCCGTCGGCGTTTCTCGTTCTCTTCCTCTTCCGTCAGCCGCTTGTACCCCGCGCCGCGACGGTTGGAGCTGGAAGTGCTCCCCTCTCGTGAGAACATGGGACCCTTCGAATTAGGGTTTTCACTCCTTCCCCCCATCTGTTTCTGAGACATTGAATCCCCTTGCTGGATATTGGGCCCAGCAGCCCAATTTTTAGGTTCGAGTGGACCAGCCCATTTGTTGGATAAAGCGGGTCGGGTCAAAACAGATCCACTTGCTCGACCCGGAAAGCCCAAATTTCGCCCCAGGACCCGGTTCCTGTCTTCAACCTTTTGAGCCACCTCCATTAACGTTTGAAGATCACCAGTCCCCATCAACCTCACCTCTTCCTTGATATCCTCCTTCAAGCCATTCATAAACACTCCCTTCATGAACTCCTCATCTGCAAAACGCAGAGGAGCGGGACGAAGCTCGAACTGTTCCCTGTACTCCATGATTGACCCTCTCTGCCTCAACCCCATTAACACTTCATAAGGGTTTTCCGACGAAGCAACCTGAAAACGCCCCATGAGAGCTTGGCGAAACATCTGCCAAGTCACAGCACCCAACACCCTAGATTCCCACCATTGATACCAGTTAAGAGCCTTCCCCTCTAGGCAAACCACCGCAGTGTCCACCTTTTCTGACTCCGGGACACGGTTAACCTCAAAATAACGCTCCACCCTGTACACCCATCCATGTGGGTCCTCACCAGAGAAGAAAGGAACCTCCACGCGCTTGACACGTTCTTCCCTCCTTGATTCTTCGTCTTTGTAACGATCCCTTCGGTGAAGGCCATCTCCGTCATCGTCCCTTCTAGACCCCCCGTATCTCACCCACCGCGTCTTCCAATCGGGCAGCCATCATCTTCAGCATTTCTTCCGTTTGCACCCTAAGTGCTTCTCGGAGTTGGGTTTGAAATGACCCTGCCAACTCCTCTACCCTTTTCTCTACCATTTCAATCCTATTCTCCATTCTTGTTGAGACCATCCAGATGCTCCCAGGATCGGGAGCTCTGATACCAAACTTGTTAGATACCAGAAACTAGGAATTTATGAAGGAAAAGAGAGAAGTGCACAAGAGAAGGTGAATAAGAAGTGCAATTTTATATATGAACAGTACTGGAATTAGGCATCAGTACAAATTACACTTGTAAGAAAGAAAAACTAATGTGATGAAAGAAAGAAAAGAAATCAGAGAGGAAGATTCCTTCTCTGCCCTGTGACAACGTCCCAATTCCTCCCAAATGATTGCCTGTCCTTTCTGTCCCCCATTCCTCACCCAAATACTCCCTGATACCACACAGCTACAGCCACGTGTCAAGTTAGTTACACCCCATGTGCATCAGTAACTTGTGCCTCAATACCGAAATTGCCCTGAACTCTATTTTTCTTCCTACTGTAGACTTGTGTAATGGGAGGCCCAACAGGATCCTATTCTCAAAAGATCAGTGAAGAACAATCAATAATCGTTAGGGTTTGACTACATCAAGTGAGACGAGAGGGAGAGAGTACGAAATAAACCTTTAACATCGGAGAATAGAGATCGTTTCAAACTGAGATTTCTGAATCATTCAATTAAATTGGAGCTTTAACGAAAGAGAGAGAAAGGCATACGGTCATGGAGTGAGAGGTGCGATGGCAACGTGGCGTGGCGTGGAGAGGAGTCGGCGTTGGAGGCCATGGAGTTGACGACGGTTGCGGTGAGAAGTACCTGTTTCTGGCGCTGGCGGTGGCTATTGCGTTCTTGGTCCTGTCGAGGTCGCTGGTGACGGCGGCGTGCTGTGGTGTGGTGTGGCGGCTTGGCGTGGCGTGGCGTGGTCCTTAGTAATCAAGCGAGGAACGAGGGCGACGAGAGAAGGCGAGAAGAGGAAGAGGAGTGGCGGAGTGGGGGCTCCAAAGATGAGAAAGACAGAACGTGAATGGAAGAAGAGACCACAAAACTGACATAGGCTTTGTTTGGATGGGAGGGAGCCAAGGGGATGGAAAGGAATGGAAGGGAAAAAATTTAATAGTTCATTGTTTGGGAGTAAAGGATGGAATAGAAAGGGAATCTCTAATCTCTAATTTTCCAAATACTTTCCCCTCCAAACCCCCAAATTCTTTCCCCCCAATTTGGAAGGTAAAGGGTGGAATGAAAAGGGAATCCTTATATTTCCATTTCATCTCCTTCCCTTCCAAACTCCCAAACAAAGCCTTAGGTGTTTGGTTTTTTTAGTCAATTTAGTCAATAATTAGATAATTAGAGTTATTCCCTCTGCCCTTATCGTATGGCACCATTTTGATAGAATTGGTGTCTTTTTTATAAGTCTTTTTTGAATATATATTAAAGAATTTATTCCAAATACACCCCTTATAATTGCATAAGAGTAACAGGGTAATAATTACAATAGTGAGAGAAATGAATAGAGTTGTAAAGTTTTAAATATGGGTAACTTTGGAATGATGACAACATATTTTTTTGATAAATTTGATAACAATAATTACTTTTCTTAATCTGTGTGAATTAGGTAAAAGTGACATATATCAACGGACAGAGGGAGTAATAATTAGAGTTAATAGTCAATTTAGTGCCTCAAAGATATTTGCATCAATTTAGTTCATCAAAGATTAATTATGCCACCAACTTAGTCCCCAAAGATATTTGTCACTAATTTAGTCCCTCAAAGATCAATTGTGTCACCAATTTAGTCTTCCAAAGATATTTGGCATCAATGTAGTCCCTCAAAGAACAATCGTGTCATCAATTTAGTCCCCTAAAGATATTTGTCATCAATTGTGTCATCACGATAGTCTCTTGTATTGCTCTATTACAAATCAGTTTAACTTTACTTACTTAACAAGTTAAATAAAAAAATATAAAGAAAACTTAAACACATAAACAAACATATTTTTTTAAAAAAAAAATATATCTTTAGGGGACTAAATTGATGATACAATTGATCGTTGATGGACTATATTGATAACAAATATCTTTAGGGGACTAAATTCATGGCACAATTGTTCTTTGAGGGGTTATATTGGTGTCAAATATCTTTGGGGGACTAACTTGGTGGCACAGTTGATGCTTGAGGGACTAAATTGGTGGCAAATATTTTCGGGGGACTAAATTGATGGCACAATTAATCTTTGATAGACTAAATTTGTGGCAAATATCTTTGAGGGACTAAATTCGTGGCAACATAATCTTTGGAGAACCATATTGACTATTTACTCAAATAATTATGTTGGAAATTCGAAGAAGAAAATGAATGATAGAAGAATTGGGGAAAAGCGAAGAGAAGGTGAAATTACGGGAAAAGTAGAGTAATTTGGGAATTCGATTTTGGACCCATGAATTGGTTGGGTCGCACCCCATTACGAACTCACTTGCCCAATTGCGTGCCCAACACGAATTTTTTTACAAGGTACTCAAACTATGAGGTATAATGGAAATTCTTATTTATATTTTTAGAGTAGTTATCTGATTTAATCAAAACACAAACATGGTGTAAAAAATTATTTTTTTAACCCAAATAATAACTTATAGAATTCAGATAAGAAAATTAAAAATACATCAAACTCCCTTAGTTCTAAAACAAAGTGCAGATTAACATTTAATTGAATAAAAGTGATCAAACCCACGTGAGCAGATTAACATTTAACGGCAAAATTATAAATGGCATTTCAACAAACACTTGTTGTGCATCCATAACCTAGAAATAAAAAACCTAAAAGTCATAATTATATATATTTAAACCGGGATAAAATTCGTAGTGTTGAACCCTTAGTCTGTAATGCTGTTGATAAGTTCTTTTTGTTGAGAGTGAGGAGTGATTTATTGAACCCTTCTTTTTATTTTTTAAAAGATTTAATTTCTAAAGGCTAACAAATACGTATTCATTTAAAGTATTTGTACAATAGACATCATGTTATTGTCTAGCCTAGTGGTTTGTGCCTTAAATTAGTTTTAAAAGGTCACCTGTTCGAATCCTGCATGAAACATGTTATTTAATTTTTTTTTCTTTTTAAAATTCTACTAAAGATTTATAATTATATTTGTTAGGCAAATAATTTTCCAACGGATAATTTCGTCGGTAATATTTTATAATTTTTCTTTTTTAAAAATTTATACATTATCGACGAAAAAATCCGTCGAAAAATCTCTCGAAAAATCCAAAATAATAAATTTTTTTTTTGTTTAATTTTAAAAAAACACTCTTACCGACAGAATTTCCGTCGATAAATCCGTCGGAAAAGACCAAATACCAAATCCGTCGATAATGAAAATACTGACGTATATTTCTGTCGGAAAATGCTTGATTAGCGATAGAAAAAAATCCGTCGGAAATCAGGGGTATTTCTTGTAGTGGTAGCCAGAATCAACTTAATATCATATCACATCATATATAGTGGTATCATGCCACATGATATCATCGCATGCCATGCACCAAAGCTAAAAGTCAGCAGAAAAGTATAAACCAGCATATGAAAGTAAGTCTAAGTTCCCAAAATACCCAAAATCAAAAGAGACATGTCTTGGGCCGGCCCTGCTGAATATATACAATCCAAAATACATATATACAAGTCCTAAAATAAGCCAAACATCACAAGGGACTCAACACCCGGCCCAGGACTCGACATCAGCCCCGCTCATAACTCTCATACTCCCTGTGAGGGGGTATGCACCTGCTCGGCCTCTAAATCTGCCTGCTTGTACTCTAAACCTGTATAAAAACAGTTAAGAGGTGAACATTACACATAAGTTAGCGAATGAATTCTAAATAGGCATAACAATAAGCAAGTCATAGACAATGCAACAGATAATCATATAGAGTACAGGACAATTTCAAACTAACTCATTTCATTCACAAACACTTGTATTTTTATTCACAATTATTTATTCTAATCTAATTCTCACTTTTATTCATCATTTTATTTTTCATTCATTTTCATTCTTCATGCTTAGAGTCATTTACTCTTTCGGTCTTTGTGAATCCACCACTGTGCACAACTTCGTGTGCGTCTTACCATTGCACATGTCAGCACGAGTCTTACTCGACCATTGCACACGGACCGATCGCGACTTATTGCGCACAACCACACGTGCGTCTTACTGCACCCGGCTGTATGGCTTACTTGGCCTGGCACCCACAAAACCGTAATTAGGGTATTACGGACCCACCACTGCGCACAACTTCATGTGCGTCTTACCGCTGCACACGTCAACACATGAGTCTTACACAACCATTGCACGACTTACATGTACATTGCACATCCTGTGGCTTACATGTACATCGCACGTCTTACATGGCTTGGCGCCCGTAAACCATATCTGCATATCTTAATAGGGTACTGCGAACCCACCACTGCGCACAACTTCATCTGCGTCTTATCGCTGCACACGTCAACACGTGAGTCTTACGCAACCAATGCACTCGCGGGGCGTACTTACTTGGCTTGACGTTCGCATACCATAACTTTAGTCTTATATTTACATTTTCTTTCTTTACTTTGTTCACTCTATTCTCTCATATATCTTCTTTTCGCTTAATATATTAATATCATTCACTATTCTTTCTATTCTTTCACTTAAGGGGGAATCTAATCTAACGTCCCTAAAGGCTATCCAAGTCCTACTCAAACGTCAAATAAAGCATCTAACATACATTCACATTTTTATAGAAAATATCAAATATCATATTCCAATCATCGTATCATGCACATGAATCATACTATCAAGAGAGGGTTTCCTATTCTTGTCCCTAAGTCATTATTCTTTATTATTATCAATTACCCTAGGGTTTATTAACATACACAATCAACCGGTCTTAATCACCATTATAACTACCTATAATTACATTCACTAAGCTAGGGTAACACCCCCGCTTACATCACCCGAGTACAAGGAAAGAAAGTACCAAACTCAAGCTTTATGGCTCACAAATTGAAACCGGATGAACCGAGTGCGACGATGATGGAGAGCGATCGAGAGACAAGCCGGAGGGTGATAATAAACAATAATAATATGGGGTGGAGGAGTTCACCACCTTCTCCTTAAAAGAGAGAAAGAGAGAAACCCCAAGAGAGAGAAAGGGCCAATAAAACCTTAACACACAAAGAGGGAAACAAGAGTTAGAGATGATGATGATAACGATCACATATACATGGATGGAAAGAGAGGAAAAGTGCCGATCACACTCGCCTTGTTCTTGCTTAAAAAAGAGGTGAGAGAAAGCAAGAGAAAGAGAGAGAGAGAGATGGTGATGGAGCTTGATGAAGAATGGGGTCACCATCATGAAAATGAGAATGGAAGGAGGCTTGATGTTGTTGGGGTCATGAATGATAATTTAAAAACTTTGGAGATGAGTTATGAAGCTTGTGGGTCTTGTTTCTTAACTTGGGGAGGGGTTTGTGCGTGTAGATTGTGTTGTTTCCCTTTTATTTTTTCGCTGCAGCAGCACGTTAATCGATTAACCCGATCATTAATCAATTAACCAGTGTAATTTTGCCCAAAACAACTATCAGGTCTTAATCGATTAGCCAAATTCTTAATCGATTAAGCAGCTTAAATCATCAATCCTTTGCATTTCAAAGCGTCATAACTTCTTTGTTACCTATCGGATCTTGCTCAAATTTGAAAGCAAGTTTCCCTACATACTAACCTTCATATCCAACGGTGGAATTCACGTTTTGAGATGTAAATCATTTATTTCTAATTTCCTAAAGTTCTAGGTTTTCAACTCCAAAACAACTCCTCTAATCTACTAGTTTTAACTTAGTATTACCATTTTCTTCACCCTAAGTTCATTATCATATCGAATATACTTGGAATTAAATTAGGGATGTTACAATCCTGTCCCACTTACCAGAATTTCATCCCTGAAATTCAGCTCGGGATGAACAGCTGTGGATGAGACTCCTTCATTTTGTCCTCCAGCTCCCATGTACCCTCTTCCACATTGTTCCGACTCCAGATAACCTTCACTAGTGGAATCTCCTTGCCTCTTAATTGTTTAATCCGCCGATCCTCAATTTTGATAGGCTGGATTTCGAAAGTGAGATTTTCCCTCAGTGGCAATTCATCCTGTGCTAATACATGTTAGGGATCATAGATATACTTCCGAAGTTGAGAAACATGGAATACGTCATGCAGATTAGATAGATGTGGAGGCAAAGCAATTCTATAGGCTACTGGTCCGACTTTCTCTAGAATCTGATAAGGTCCAACGATTCTCGGAGTCAACTTCTTGGACTTTATTGCTCGTCTGATACCTGTGGTAGGGGATACCCTCAGGAAGACATGATCTCTTCATTGAATTCTATGGGCCTCCTACGCTTATCAGTATAACTCTTCTGGCGGTCCTGGGAAGCTTTCATCTTGTCCTTGATCATAATAATCTTCTCTGTGGTTTCCTGAACAATATCTGGACCAATTAACAAATTCTCGCCGATCTGAAACCAATAGAGAGGCGTTCTAAACTTCCTTCCATAGAGTGCCTCGAATGGTGCCATCCTGATACTAGAAGGGAAGCTATTATTATATGTGAATTCAATCAACGGTAAGAGTTGCTCCCAACTACCTGACTGCTCAAGTACACACGTCCTCAACAGATCTTCCAAGGACTGGATAGTACGCTCGGACTGCCCATCTGTCTGTGGGTGATAGGCTGTTTTAGAAAACATAAAACTGATTTTTCCAACTCCCAAAACTGTTTTAAAAACTCAGTCTGCACGATCTAATCGAATAGCTCAGTGCCTAATCGATTAGCCACTGATAGTTGGAAAACTGTTAATCGATTAGCTTGATACCTAATTGATTAGCATCTGGGAGTTAAATTTCTGTTAATCGATTAGCTAGTGTCCTAATAGATTAGAAGCTGAAACATTTTTATAAAAACTTGTTTTCTCAACTTTAAACCTTTTCCCAAAAACCTTTAAGCCACATATTGATTTGGTTAAGTGAAAAATTCAGGATTAAATTGATCACCAGTAATTGATTAAGATTCACTACCCAACTCTAAACTCTACCCAACAAACTAAGAACTCAAAAACACAAATTAAAATAACTCTATAAACCATTGAGCATCCTTGAGCTTCCTTGAGAACAGTTGATTCTCTCTTGATCTATCTTCATGCTTTTGTTGCTTTTGCTCTTTATGAAATATTGTCTTTGTCTTCATCAAAACATCTTTGTTTTTATAAAAACTAAACTTGAATGCACAATTGATCTAACAATCTGTTCATAATTTTTCACTTGTGATGTAGTTGACTCTTGTCCTCGAGCAGTTACTTTCCAGTTTCAAGTTATCGATGTGTGACAATTTCTGTTTTTTTAGCATAATATTTGGCCTACATGTCTTAACATAACGGAGAGAACTTGTCATATTTTGATACTTTGTAAGTTCAATCAAGTCTGGCCTAGGGTAGGGACAATAAGATTGTTCGCCATGGACCCAAAAATTTTAGTGTCCAAATTTTTTTTATGAAGCGAAATATTATTATATTCATATACTAATAGTTATAAATAGTGTAACACTCACTTGTAACACAAATGTCTTTATTACTTTAATAAAGATATAATATAGTTAGTATGGACTTGTTTCGGATATAAAAGAGGGTAAATAAAATTTTTACATTAATCCAGAGAGTTATCGGACTCTAAGACATGAAAGGATTTGTTTATATCGTGGTACTCCAAAATATGTTTTCATAATAAAATATTGATAACTCCAATACTTAAATTAAAGAGTTTTCGAATAAAATTATACCATTTATCATCAGAGTATGCGAAAGTAAAATATGAACCTTGAGCTAATAAATATCAAACCAGTAGTCATATATATACGTATATATAACAGTGAACATAAAGGTAGTCAAAGTACATCAAGGTCCAAGTCGAGATAGCAAAGGTTTGAAAGGTACAAGTCCATAGAAATAAAACTAACATAAGAAAAGACAACCTCACTGAGATCTCTCAAAAATATATACAACCTAAATACAGAACAAAATATGAAATCCCAGAGTGGTGGTCTGATGATCCTCCTCCATAGCATGATCCTCCTCCTCAAGTCTACAGCAAAAGCTCCAAACGTCCCACATACCAACCATCTATACTATGCATCACCCGGTGGATCCCCAACTCCCCACTGGCTCCCAGTGGAGTGCTCGACTGGCTCCCCCTCGCTCTCTGCCTCCTGATTTGGGTCTAATATATGATGTTTTAGGGCTTAATTTCACTTCCCTTAGCTATGGTTTTGGCTTGTTTCTCTTGTAAATATAGGTATTTTGTATTAGTTTTAGGAATTTTTAGTTTTATAGAATCCTTTGAACATTTTGATCCGTATTGGGTGTGTTTCAGGTGCTTTTGGAGCTGAATTTGGAGAAAATATTATTGGAGCTGAGAAGAGCATGAGAAGACCTTGAAAATGACACAAGAACGGAGAGAAACGGAGTCGGAAAATATTTCACACGCCCAGGCGCATGGACTGTGCGCCCGAGCGTGCTTGCTTCGCTAATTCTGGGTGTTCAGATGGCGCACGTCCAGGCGTGCTGCTTCACACGCCCAGGCGCGCGTGACTTGTGGAAGCCCAATTGTGCCAATTTCTGAACAATTTCGAAGGCTTTTATTAGGATTTGTATCTTAGGTATATATTTATGTGTTTAGGACTAGGTTAAGCAGCCATAATCAGTCATCATTAGAGATTATTATAAAGTTTGAGGGAGATTACATTCTCTGGAGAGCATTCGGAGGAGGAATTCATTGAAGGCTGAAGATTCAGATCAAGAATTAGTGGTAATTTAGGAATGAATTACTTCTTTTCTTATTTGTTCTTCTTCTCTATGATGTGTAACTAAACCCTCTTGTGTTAGGAACATGGTGGATTTGATTATGTAGTTTATTTATATGAATTAATGTTTTTCAGTTTTTAAATCAAGTGTTTAATTGTGTTTTTATTGTTATGCATGAATTTGATCAATTCATGTTATGGATTTTTAGATCTGAATTGGAAAACTAGGATTTAAAATAGGCCATGTAATTAAACAATATAAGGATTCAACTTGTAGGAATACTTTTGGATTTTTATATAACTTTTCATAATTCACTGTTCTTAATCATGGTTATTCAAGAGATTAAATTTCTAAGGAATTAGGATTTAACAAATTGGATAATAAACAGTAATTTCATTAGAGGAATCTGGGAATTACTAATTTTCTGAATTTGTTCTTGATTTAAATGGAAAACATTGATTTATAATAAATAAATGAAATATTCAATGAAACTAGTTCCTAACCACCATTCACCCATTGTTAATTGTTTTTATTTATTTTTCCAGCAGTAAAATATTCTTTTTAATTAATTTGTTTAATTCTGAAATTTAATAGATTTTACTTTTAATTACTCTTAGGTAGGTATAAGTTAAATAATTCGTAGTCCCTGTGGGAACGATATCTGGTCTTCCTAGACTATTTTACTTTGCGATCTAGTATACTTGCTAGAGAGTAAACACCTCCTCAGGGTCCTCCTCTACCTCGTCCGACTGAGTCGGTGCCCTACCACTGGGCACTGGGTCAGCTGAAGGAGTCTCATGAAATGGACTCATCGGACTAGCTAAAGGGGTCTCCTCCTGTATCACTCGGGAAGCAGAGGGATGAAATCTAGTAGCTGCTCTAAAACGAAAAGAATGAAATCGACGAGCTGGTCGAGTCGGGTGTGGTCCATGATAAGCATAAAACGGGGGTACATGCAGGGTATAGATAATGGGTATGCGGAACCTACGAGGGCGGACACGAGCCAAGGGGTTGGGGTGATAGAGGGTCACCTCTACCTCCCCCTCAAAGGTGGCTCGATGGTCCTCGTAGTACCACACTCCACTAGGGAGTGGGCGCAACTCGATGCAAGCTAGATAGGAGCTATCACCTACAATGGGCATAAGGGGTAAGCAATATAGTTCACATAATCGAATAAGCTTAATTTAAAGCAAGTAAGCAACATATATACCAATAGTCAAGAGACATGCACAACATGTGAGCAAGCCAAATTAATTAATAATCAATCTCATTAATGATATGTCATGATGCTAGCACACAATCTCTCAAGTCCTGAGATTATCCAACTAATGCTCACATGCATGACCATCCAAACAACCCGTATACGTGCCTCGGACGTATAGTGAACCTGCTCGGAATATAATCCATAACGACACTACCAAAGTGTATGTCACGTCACCAAGACGTAACAGCATCCCACCATGCTGCCCACATTACCAAAATGTGTCATCGAACAAGCCACACGACTACGCCTAGAACGTGGTCCATAATACCAATATCAATATCGATGTGCACATCTCGTCACCAAGACGAATACCCAACGTTCGCAGCAACCAATGCTGACCACATTACCAAAATGTGACTACAGGCAAGTCGTAACCAAATTGGTACTCCCAGAGTACCCTCCTCATGTTCCTCGAACATGACCAAATGATATGCTATCACCACATCACCATGCATGAATGCACACAAACATCCCGTTTAGGGTTATTCATTAATCTCATAATGTGCAACATGCAATATATACAATAATGCAATTACCAATTTAATTGAACATATCATATCTTCTTTTGGAACATGATTTATTCTTTGCAATCATTCATGAGTTTAATTAAACTTGACTTAGTTGAAAATGGCATTATTTTAGCATTCAGGTCAAAAAGACTCGAGTAGAGTTTAAAAGACTCGAGTAGAGTTCAATCTGCACAAAATACTCGAGTGGTTCTTAGTAAGACTCGAGTGGATCTTGGTTTTTCTCAAAAGTGAAAGTCTCAGATTTTTCTAAAATACTCGAGTAGTTCATGAAATACTCGAGTCTTCATCAACCCAGAAGACTCGAGTGGATCATGCACGACTCGAGTGTTTCATCAGAAAAGTTCATTATTAGCATCAGTCAGTACCCGAGTCCTGGGTCAGAGACTCGAGTGTTGGTGCCACCAGACGCACTGGTGCGTCTGAAATACTCGAGTCTCGAGTCAAGGACTCGAGTGTTGACAGACAGATAACACTGAAACTTGAGTTTTAACACACCATTTTCAATTCTAATCAAATTTAATCAAAACCAATGCTCAACAGAGCTAACATTATGTAAGTTAAACATGTTCCAACACAAAGATAACATCATATAACACTAAATTGAATTTGAGCACCAATTATGCATAAAATCACATTTTCAACAACTTGGCATACCAAATTCAATTCTAAACATTTTCAGCATGAAAATAACCTTGATACAGCTTGCATGCAGCATATAGAACTTGCTCCAAACAACTTTGAAACTCAAATAGGCCTCCAAGCCATAAATCTAATTCAAGCTATGCCCATAGAGTCTCATGGTGACTCTACACTTCAAATTTAACAAATTAAACTTATTCTAGTGAACAAATAGCTTCACCCTTACCTCTAAGCCGTGAATCAACAAAGAGATTGCAGAGAAATTGACTGGAACACTCTAACCCACAAAACCCTTTGCATGCAGCCACATACGAACAGAGTCCAAAAACCAGAGATTTTGACATGCAAATACAGTTTAATAATTGGGGAATTTGGTTAGGAACTATTCTCTGCAACATAGACTAAAGGTAGGAATGAATTTGAGGGTTGTAGGACTCATATACTTACCAAAATCCGAGCTCAAAGTAAGCTCCAGACCTCAGTTTTCTGAATTTGATAGCATACAACACCAATATTTCAAGCTTCGATTCTTCCTCCTCTCGAAGCCTCAACTCACAATCTTTGTGTCTTTGTAAAGCTCGAGACGTGAGCTTCACAATGGTGTATAACACTTAATCTCACACTTAGAAACGAAGGAGAATGAAGAAGACGAAATCGGGAACCCTAACTTATGATTTCCAGAGCAATTCGACCCAAAATGGTCGAATTCCTTCAACAATCAGCTTATATAGATGTTTCTCTCGATCATGCATGGTGACACGAAGCCCATTATCAAGTCCTTAGGTTGTTTTCGTGTCAACAATCGAATATCGTTGAGTGCTGACTCATCAAACGCACTAACGAGTGCAACACTGACCAGAATACTCGAGTCTTTCCTAAAGGACTCGAGTCTTTTGGTCAAAATTTGAAAAATAGTTATTTTAATTCCTTTCCCTCCAAAACCTTTCTAATACTACTTCTAGGTCCTAAATCAGGGACTAATATGCAAAAACCCTATTTCTTTTTTTACATATTATTAATTATAAAGATATTTCCCATGCCTTTTCACTTATCGCAAGCACACACATAATTACATAATTAATCTAAATTAATTATAAAAGAAATATTTATAATTTAAGAAAATAATTCTGAATAACTTGCATGATTATAATTTCATTACATTAGGAAATGAAAATTTGGGGTGTTACACTACTCCCTCACCTAATAGGAATTTCGTCCCCGAAATTCAACCTACATAAACAACTAAGGATATTCCTTGCGGATCTTATCTTCCAATTCCCAAGTTGCTTCATATACATTTCCACTTCGCCAAATAACTTTGACTAGCGGAATCTCCTTTCCTCTAAGCTGCTTCACTCTTCTATCCTCAATTATGACTGGGCTAGCCTTAAAGGTTAGGTTTTCTCACAGGGTTAGGTCATCAGGGTGAATCTGAAGGATTGAGGTTTGATCGTGCACATACTTTTTCAGTTGGGAAACATGAAAAACATTGTGCAAATTGGCTAAGGATGGTGGTAGAGCTATTTGATAAGCTACAGGGCCTACTCGCTTAAGGATTTGGTAGGGACCTATAAACTTAGGTGAAAGCTTTTTAGGTTTCAAGGCTCTACTCACTCCCTTCATTGGTACAATCCTAAGGAACACATGGTCGCCTTATGAAAACTCTAGAGCTCTTCTCCTTGATCATCATAACTTTTCTGACGACTCTGAGCAGTCTTGATTTTCTCTTGAATCATTCGAATCTTTTCAGTCGTCTACTGCACTACATCAGGACCGAGATGCAAGTTCTCCCCCACTTGAAACCAACATAGCGGGTTTTGACACTTTCTTCCATACAATGCTTCGAACGGTGCCATTCCAATACTTGTATGATATCCATTGTTGTATGTGATTTCAGCGAGTGGCAAAATCTGATCCCTACTTCCTTGTTCTTCCATTGCACATGCTCGCAGAATATCCTCCAATGTTTGAATGGTCCTTTCTGTCTGCCCATCCGTCTGAGGATGATATGGCGAACTCATCTTGAGCCTTGTTCCCAGGGCTTGCTGTAGACTGTACCAAAACCTTGACATGAATCTCGGATCGCGATCAGAAATAATACTGGAAGGTACCCCATGCAGCCGTACCACTTCCTTGATGTAAAGCTGGGTAAGATTTTCCAAAGAATAGCGCATATTCACCGGAATGAAATGCGCCGACTTAGTCTAACGATCCACAATTACCCAAATTGCATCATGGTTTGCAACTGTCCTTGGTAATCCTGTCACAAAGTCCATTGAAATGCTATCCCACTTCCACTGAGGGATATCCAAGGGTTGCAACTTCCCTCCAGGCTTCTGGTGTTCCACTTTAATCTTCTGACAAACCAAACAAGAAGCTACATAATCCGTTACATCTTTCTTGAGACCCGACCACCAGAACATACTCTTCAAGTCTTGGTACATCTTAGTTAATCCTGGATGAATAATCATTTGACTCTTATGTGCTTCATCCAATATCAATCTCCTAACTTCCGGATCCTTTGGTATGCAAATTCTCGTTTTGAAACGAAGAATTCCATCCAATCCTTCTATGAAATGTGGCTCCTTCCCTCCTATCATGAACTCCCTCTTCTCCTTTAGTTCTTCATCCTCTCGTTGCAATTCACGAATTCGATTCAAGAATTCGTTAGACATTTGCAACATACCCATCTTAATACTGGTTTGTTCTACTTGCATAACCAGACTCAAATCCCGAAACTCTTCAATCAAAGCGACCTCTTTAATCATCATTGTACTCATATGAATCACTTTACGACTCAGAGCATCTGCCACCACGTTGGCCTTACCAGGGTGATAATGAAGTCCAAAGTCATAATCTTTCAAAAACTCCATCCACTGACGCTGCCTCATATTCAATTCCTTCTGGTCAAACAAATACTTCATGCTCTTATGGTCACTAAATACTCTGAAGATAGTGCCATAGAGATGATGCCTCCAAATCTTCAGAGCAAACACTATAGCAGCAAGCTCTAAATCATGAGTGGGATAATTCACTTCGTGAATTTTCAATTGACGAGATGCATAAGCCACAACCTTTCCTTCTTGCATCAATACACGTTCGAGCCCTTGCTTCGATGCATCACAATACACCTCATACTCCTTGTGAGGGTCAATTAAAATCAACACCGGTGAGGATGTTAATCTTTCCTTTAACATCTGGAAACTTTTCTCGCACTTCTCATCCCAAATGAATGGTTGATCCTTCCGAGTCAACTTTGTAAGAGGTAGTGCGATTTTAGAGAATCCTTCAATAAATCTCCTATAATAGCCAGACAATCATAAGAAACTTCGGACTTCAGTAACTGACTTAGGTTGAACCCACTGCAGAACTGAATCAACTTTAGCTGGGTCAACTGATATGCCTTCTTCTGAAATTACATGCCCCAAAAACTTAACTTCTCTCAGCCAAAACTCACATTTGGAGAGTTTGGCATAAAGCTGCTTCTCCTTTAAAATCTTCAATACTATCCGGAGATGTTCGGCATGCTCCTCCAGATTCTTAGAATATATCAGGATATCATCAATGAATACCACCACGAATGAATCCAGATATGGTCTAAAAATCCTGTTCATATAATCCATGAAAACAGATGGTGCATTAGTCAATCCGAACGGCATTACCACATACTCATAGTGTCCGTATCGAGATCGAAATGCAGTCTTAGGCACATCTTCCTCCTTAATCCTTATCTGATGATACCCAGATCTCAGATCTATCTTAGAAAACACTGAAGCTCCCGTGACCTGATCCATAAGGTCATCAATCCTTGGCAAAGGATACTTGTTTCCTCACAGTCACCTTATTCAACTGCCTGTAATCTACACACATTCTCAGGTTTTCGTCTTTCTTCTTAACAAATAAAACTGGAGCTCCCCATGGTGATACACTTGGTCCAATAAGTTGTTTCTGTAGTAACTCCTCTATCTGCTTCTTTAGTTCGACCATTTCGGGTGGTGCCATTCTATAGGGAGCAATAGAAATGGGACCAGCTCCGGGAATCAACTCAATTCCAAACTCAATCTCTTTCTTCGGTGGTAATCCCGGCATCTCCTCTGGGAATACTTCCGGAAAATTCCGAACAACCGGAATCTCCTCAACCGGCTTTTCTTCTTCCTCCGACCCAACAACAGAGAACAAACAAAGGTACTTTTCTGGAGTTGGTTGCTTATATAAGATTGTCTTCTTATCACAGTCAATAACCACATGGTTGCTAAACATCCAATCCATACCCAGAATTACATCCGATTGGGACAAAGGTAGACAAATCAAATCCACCCAAGACACTCGATCTAACACCTTAACTCTACAATTAAGGCAAATCTTCGAAACAATCACAGGAGGAATAGTAGGGGTCTCTACCCTAAGGCAATAGGGTGACTCAGACACTGGCAACTTTAAACGATTCACACATTCAAAAGAAATAAATGAATGAGTGGCTCCTGAATCGAATAAAATCTTACAAGGTTGATCATTAAGCAGATAATTACCTTGCACGAGTCTTGGAGTCTGATTAGCTTCAACACCACTGAGGGTGAAAACTCTTCCTTGTACCACCGGCTTATCAGTAGATTCTCTTGGGTTGTTCCTCCGTGGTTCCTTGCAATCACGAGAAAAATGACCAAGTTTCCCGCAATTGTAGCATCCATTGTTGGTCCAACAAAACTTCCCACAATGATGACGTTTGCATTTCTCACAATAAGGAACATTATTGTAAGAACTGTTCCGGTCACCATGCACCATCTTACCCTTTCCCCGATTCTTATTGGAATAAGGACCCTTGTGGCGGTTATCATGTCCCTTTCTCCTCTGTGGTCCTTACCCCTGATGCTCCTGCTTTCCTTCCACAAACTGCAGAGCCTCAACCTTCTTATCATCCTCATACATTCTACACATGTCTACCAACATGGGAAAACTTTGAATTCTTTGATAACTGAACACCGATTTCATCTCCGGTCTTAGTCCTCCTTCAAACTTAATACACTTACTCCTTTCGTTAGGGTTCATCTGATAATAAGGAGAATACTTCATCTGTTCTTCAAATCTTGCAGCATATTCACCCACACTCATGCTGCCTTGCTTGAGTTGTAAAAACTCAACTTCCTTCTTTCTCCTCAAATCCTCCGGAAAGTACTTGTTCAAAACTTCTCCATAAATACTGCCCAAGTTATCTCTCTCCCTTCATGAGCCAATAACTGGGTAGTATGATCCCACTAGTGTTATGCCTTTTCTTCCATCATGAACACAACATATGCTATCTTCTGAGTATCAGAACATTCCAAGGTTCTAAAGATCTTGTCCATCTCAAAGATCCACTTATTAGCTTCTTCCGGTTTGAACCCACCGGCAAACCTTGAGGGATTACAGCTCCTGAAGTCCGACCAAGTCTTAACCTCAGCAGCTGCTACATTGGCTGGCTGTGGTTGCTGATATTGATGTTGATTCTGCTGCATGTTTTCCAACACTGTAGTAATCCTATCCAACATCTCGTTCGTATGGTTTCTATAGCGGGCTGCCATAGTAGACATGCACTATGGACATAGGTCATTAAAGGTCTATCTAAGCTACTGAATGCTATCTAGTTCTATTCTAAACAAAGCATTAACAGGACTTAAGGTATATGAAATAAATCAAATAGCAGAGAAACTTTACTCATATGGAGAACCGTTCCGGCAGATCATGCTTGTGAGGATCAAGAATCATGACCATTTTGCTCTGATACCACAAAAGGTGTAACACTCACTTTTAACACAATTGTCTTTATTACTTTAATAAAGATATAATATAGTTAGTATGGACTTGTTTCGGAAATAAAAGAGGGTAAATAAAATTTTTACATTAATCCAGAGAGTTATCAGACTCTAAGACATGAAAGGATTTGTTTATATCGTGGTACTCCAAAATATGTTTTCATAATAAAATATTGATAACTCCAATACTTAAAGTAAAGAGTTTTCGAATAAAATTATACCATTTATCATCAGAGTAAGTGGAAGTAAAATATGAACCTTGAGCTAATAAATATCAAACCAGTAGTCATATATATATATATAACAGTGAACATAAAGGTAGTCAAAGTACATCAAGGTCCAAGTCAAAATAGCAAAGGTTTGAAAGGTACAAGTCCATAGAAATAAAACTAACATAAGAAAAGACAACCTCACTGAGATCTCTCAAAAATATATACAACCTAAATACATAACAAAATATGAAATACTAGAGTGGTGGTCTGATGATCCTCCTCCATAGCATGATCCTCCTCCTCAAGTCTCCAGCAAAAGCTCCACACGTCCCACATACCAACCATTTATACTATGCATCAACTGGTGGATCCCCAACTTCCCACTGGCTCCCAATGGAGTGCTCGACTGGCTCCCCCTCGCTCTCTGCCTCCTCAGGGTCCTCCTCTACCTCGTCCGACTGAGTCGGTGCCCTACCATTGGGCACTGGGTCAGCTGAAGGAGTCCCATGAACTGGACTCATCGGACTAGCTAAAGGGCTCTCCTCCCGAATCACTCGGGAAGCAGAGGGATGGAATCTAGTAGCTGCTCTAAAACGAAAAGAATGAAATCGACGAGCTGATCGAGCCGGGGGTGGTCCATGATAAGCATAAAACGGGGGTACATGCAGGGTATAGATAATGGGTATGCGAAACCTACGAGGACGGACACGAGCCAAGGGGTTGGGGTGATAGAGGGTCACCTCTACCACCCCCTCAAAGGTGGCTCGATGGTCCTCGTAGTTCAACACTCCACTAGACAGTGGGCGCAACTCAATGCAAGTTAGATAGCGAGCCATCACCTACAATGGGCATAAGCGGTAAGCAATATAGTTCACATAATCGAATAAGCATAATTTAAAGCAAGTAAGCAACATATATACCAATAGTCAAGAGATATGCACAACAGGTGAGCAAGCCAAATTAATTTATAATCAATCTCATTAATAATATGTCATGATGCTAGCACACAATCTCTCAAGTCCTGAGATTATCGAACTAATGCTCTCATGCATGACCATCCAAACAACCCGTATACGTGCCTCGGACGTATAGTGAACCTTCTCGGAATATAATCCATAACGACACTACCAAAGTGTACGTCGTGTCACCAAGACGTAACAGCATCCCACCATGCTGCCCACAATACCAAAATGTGTCATCGAGTAAGCCACACGACTATGCCTGGAACGTGGTCCATAATACCAATATCAATATCGATGTGCACATCTCGTCACCAAGACGAATACCCAACATTCGCAGCAACCAATGCAGGCCACATTACCAAAATGTGACTACAGGCAAGTCGTAACCAAATTGGTACTCCCAGAGTACCCTCCTCATGTTCCTCGAACATGACCAAATGATATGCTATCACCACATCACCATGCATGAATGCACACAAACATCTCGTTTCGGGTTATTCATTAATCTCATAATGTGCAACATGCAATATATTCAATAATGCAATTACCAATGTAATTGAACATATCATATCTTCTTTTGGAACATGATTTATTCTTTGCAATCATTCATGAGTTTAATTAAACTTGACTTAGTTGAAAATGGCATTATTTTAGCATTCAGGTCAAAAAGACTCGAGTAGAGTTTAAAAGACTCGAGTAGAGTTTCAATCTGCACAAAATACTCGAGTGGTTCTTAGTAAGACTCGAGTGGATCTTGGTTTTTCTGAAAAGTTAAAGTCTCAGATTTTTATAAAATACTCGAGTAGTTCATGAAATACTCGAGTCTTCATCAACCTAGAAGACTCGAGTGGATCATGCACGACTCGAGTGGTTCATCAAAAAAAGTTTATTATTAGCATCAGTCAGTACCCGAGTCCTGAGTCAGAGACTCGAGTGTTGGTGCCACCAGACGCACGGGTACGTCTGAAATACTCGAGTGTTGATAGACAGATAACACTGAAACTTGAGTTTTAACACACCATTTTCAATTCTAATCAAATTTAATTGAAACCAATGCTCAACAGAGCTAACATTATGTAAGTTAAACATGTTCCAACACAAAGATAACATCATATCACACTAAATTGAATTTGAGCACCAATTATGCATAAAATCAAATTTTCAACAACTTAGCATACCAAATTCAATTCTAAACATTTTCAGCATGAAAATACCCTTGATGCAGCTTGCATGCAACATATGGAACTTGCTCCAAACAACTTTGAAACTCAAATAGGCCTCCAAGCCATAAATCTAATTCAAGCTATGCCCCTAGAGTCTCATGGTGACTCTACGCTTAAAATTTAACAAATTAAACTTATTCTAGTGAACAAATAGCTTCACCCTTACCTCTAAGCCGTGAATCAACAAAGAGATTTCAGAGAAATTGACTGGAACACTCTAACCCACAAAACCCTTTGCATGCAGCCACATACGAACAGAGTCCAAAAACCAGAGATTTTGACATGCAAATACAGTTTAATAATTGGGGAATTTGATTAGGGACTATTCTCTGCAACATAGACTAAAGGTAGGAATGAATTTGAGGGTTGTAGGACTCATATACGTACCAAATCCGAGCTCAAAGTAAGCTACAGACCTCAGTTTTCTGAATTTGATAGCAAACAACACCAATCTTTCGAGCTTCGATTCTTCCTCCTCTCGAAGCCTCAACTCACAATCTTTGTGTCTTTGTAAAGCTCGAGACGTGAGCTTCACAATGGTGTATAACACTCAATCTCACACTTAGAAACGAAGGAGAATGAAGAAGACGAAATCGGGAACCCTAACTTATGATTTCCAGAGCATTTCGACACAAAATGGTCGAATTCCTTCAACAATCAGCTTATATAGATGTTTCTCTCGATCATGCATGGCGACACGAAGCCCATTATCGAGTCCTTAGGTTGTTTTCGTGTCAACAATCGAATATCATTGAGTGTTGACTCATCAAACGCACTATCGAGTGTAACACTGACCAGAATACTCGAGTCTTTCCTGAAAGAATCGAGTCTTTTGGTTAAATTTTGAAAAATAATTATTTTAATTCCCTTCCCTTCAAAACCTTTCTAATATTACTTGTAGGTCCTAAATCAGGGACTAATATGCAAAAAACCCTTTTTTTACATATTATTAATTATAAAAATATTTCCCATGCCTTTTCACATATCGCAAGCACACACATAATTACATAATTAATCTAAATTAATTATAAAAGAAATATTTATAATTTAAGAAAATAATTCTGAATAACTTGCATGATTATAATTTCATTACATCAGGAAATGAAAATTTGGGGTGTTACAAATAGCATAATTTGTCGTGTAATTTAGTGGTAAGCATATTTTGAGTTCGAGGTTATGGGATTAATTCTCTTCTCTTTCAATTTTGAGTTATTTAACATATTAGGACTGGACTCTTCTAAATTTTTTGGTTTGGTTATTATTTTGTAGCATAAGTACAATTTTTTTATGAGATTTTATTAGAAATATTTGTTTAAAATAAGGAATTTTATTAATATTGTTCGTAAAATTGAAAATGAATAATTGGCCAATTTTTTTTTCAAAATTCATAATTGGTATGAAACCTTATAAATAATACCCAAAAAAGGTTCATAAAATGTTTCATCTCTTTTCATTTTTTTTTTTCAAGTTCTAAATTGTTTTCTTTACCACCACTAAATAATACTCATTTCGATCCTTTATATAAGATCTTTCGGAGAATTTTATTTTTTCTTATTTATAGTATCCAATGTCAATTTTCAATGTCAACTATTTTATGCTTTCCACGAATATCCTTATTTATTTTATACATTTTAGAATCTCAATAATAATTATGGGGATAGTTTTGAAAAAGGATATCAAATATTGACATTTCCAATACAACTAATAAACTACTCAACTTTCGTGATATCTTTAATTTCTTGTTAATGACTCAACAATTGAATTAATGATTAATAATTCTAATCATTTAAAATATACATTGAATGTGATTATTGTTGTTTTGGAATTGGACAAAAATACACTATTTTTCTAATTAATATTTTATTAAATTAAGGGACCTATAACTATTTTCTCGCCCTAGAGCCTAGCAAATATTTTCTAATTAACATTAATGTCAGGATCGGACCTAAGCTCAATAGGTTTACCTTCTTCATCTTTATTCAAATAATTTGAAGTGACCATTGGTGTTACAATAACTTTGACTTTATCCATTCCGGAACACTTTAAAAGCTCTTTTGCAATACTTAGTTTGACTTAGAAAAATTCCATTTTCAGCTTGTTTTATTTGCAGCCCAAGGAAGAAATTAAGTTTGCCCATCATAAACATTTCAAATTCTTCCTGCAAAATGCTTGAAAATTCATTGCAAGGAGATTTATTAGTAGCAACGAAGATAATAACATCAACGTATATTTGGATTAAAAGTATGTCATTCACTTTTCTTTTAATAAAAAGTATAGTATCAACCTTTCCTTTTTCAAAATCCTTTTCATGTAAAAAATTTCTCAAGCGGTCATGCCAAGCTCGAGGAGCTTATTTGAGTCTATAAAGAGTCTTTTTAAGTTTAAAAAAATAATCAAGATTTTCAAAATTTTCAAATCCACATGGTTGACCAATATACACTTCCCTTTGAATAAAACCATTGAGGAATGCACTCTTTGCATTCATTTGATGTATTCTAAGTCCATAATTCATGCCAAGGCGAGTAACATCCTAATGGCTTCTAACCTAACAACAGGGGCAAAGATTTCTTCAAAATCTATCCCCTCTTCTTGGTTATACCAAACTCATCAAGTTTGTTTCTAAAAATCCATTTTGTTCCAATTACTTGATGAGTACTAGGTTTCGGAACACGTTCTCAAACCTGATTTCTTTCGATCTGGTTTAAATTCTTATTGCATTACCATAAGCCAATGCTCATCAACTAAAGCCTCATAAACAGTTTTAGGATCCATTTGAGAAACAAATGTCATATGATTAAAAAATAATTTAATAGAGTTTCGAGTGGTTACCCCTTTAGTAATATCACTTAGTATATCATCAATCGGGTGATTCTTTGAATTTTTCCACTCCTTAGGAAGGTCAATGTTATCCTCTTCATTTGACTTTGTAGCACATTTTCTTCCTTCTCTTCACGTGGACTTTGAGAGGGTTGTGCCTCATATTCCTTCTTCACGTTTGAGCATTGATGATCATCTAGATAAAGATTTCCAACTTCCTCTACAACATCATCAACAAATACCTTTCCAACTTTCTTGGATTAGACTCATCAAAAGAACTATTCACAAATTCTTCTGTGGTATTCCTTATTAAAAATTCTATGTGTTTATTAGAAGTAGAATATCCTAAGAAAATGCCATCATCGGCTCTAGCATCAAACTTCTTAGGTTTTCCTTCCCATTATTATGAACAAAACATTTACATTCAAAGACGTGAAAGTGGAATGTGTTTGGTTTTCTCCCTTTAAATAACTCATAAGAGGTTTTTTCAAAATTGGTCTAATCAAGACATGATTTACAACATCACAAGTATTATTTACAGCATCGGTCCAAAAATATGCTAGAAGATTCATGTCATTAAGCATTGTATTTAAGATTCTGAGAACTAGCTTGAGTTTTAGGCATATAGTGCTTTACATGTGCTTATCTTAGATGAATGCATAAACTTGATCTCTTTCTTGAGACTTTGTTTATTGTCATCAAAACTTCCAAATGCTTTGTAACTTAACATTAATGACGATTTGTCCATTGGTATTCCTGGGACAACAAGTGTTGGTGGTGTTATCCAATCGAATGATGAGCAGTGGTTATGTGTAACATCCCAATTTAATAAAAGAAATGTAATATCATTATCATTAAATAAAAGGTTTAAAGTACAAATTGTTCGTTTGAAAATTTTGGGATTTACAACATGGAATCAATAATGATTGGATCGAGCTCTTTTCTTTTCTTTCTCTTGACCATTATGAAATTCTGGTTCTTTGTTCCTCCAAGCTTTACCTAAAATGTTAAACCACAAGGGAGTGAACATCTTTGAATTCAACTAAGTAAATATGAAGTTGATTAAGATGAACCCTTATTATATAACTTCATTATGAGATAGATAAAGAAACCTGATCTGGAATGTTGAACTTTGAATGAAATATTAGTTGATAACGAAAGTGACTATATGTTGACTGAGTATGAGTTGCATAGACGCTATTACGAATTTGATGCTTGTATTGAGTTTGGATATACGATGATGATGATGATGAATGGACTGTAATGAATGAGTTTTATATCAAGATGAGAGCATGACATTAGAATTTGCATCAAAGAATATGATTGAAATGAAGTATAGGATTGATTAATGGTCTATAACAAATAGTTAATATGAATTTTTAGGAAGGTTTTAATTAATATAAAGAACGTAATGAATAAATTGGATGGGATGGTAAAATGATCTAGATGCTAAGCATTTAATTAATTAAAAAAACTTGAATATGAAATAAGAGTTGAATGAACAAATGTGTGTTTTGAAAGAAACCGAAATTGTTTATCGGTGCTTATTAGGAATAAAGGAATCGCGTTAGTACGATAAGATGTAAGAATAATGTTAGAAAATGAACTACGAGCATACGGAATGATATGTAAAATGTGGAGATGCAATTGAATAATAGAAATATGTGTGATTTAGACATTTACATGTTTTAGCAGGTGTTGAGAAGTCTGGGAAAAACCCATATTTTAGGGAAAACTCTGGCAAAAAAATTTCCGCATCAATTTTTACAAATGAGATTAAATAACGGATTATGAAAGTAAGATTTTAGCTAAGGAAAACATGTAGTGAAAATTAATAAAGTGTAAGACATTACAATAACGTGAGTAATAATGTTTGAAGAAATTGTTGATGCTCTCCAATGAATTTGAATGTTCTGGCGTGAGTGCCTAATGAATAATTGATAAAATGAAATATAGAAAAGAAAGTTTAGGGTAAGGTGTGAATACTAGCTGAATTGTCTACTAATATGAATCATAAGTTTGATTATAATTGATGCTTGACTGGATTGTATATATTGGTTGTAATATGTTGATATGAGAGAATAAGTGTAAATCTGGTTAATTAATATTGAATGCTTTGAGTGAATGCAAGAAATTAATCAGAAAAACAAGTAAGAATTCTCTAAGTAGGAATGTAAGAAGTGAAATCTAATAGTAGGATATTCGGAAGAAAATTTGAAGGATAACAAAGTCCTAAGTGGGGGAGAATACCTAGAGACTAAAATCGAAAAATTATATCAGATTTAAAACCTAAGTATATTTTTATAATTCTCAAAATAATGTGTTGATTTCAAAAGGTTTATCTTAAATTATAAGAAAGACTCAAAAGATTTTGAAAGAGCTTTGATATACCCCACCGAATTTCGGGGACGAAATTCCTATAAATTGGGGAGTATTGTAACGACCTAATTTTCTTAATTTAATAATTATACAAATGTGTGAATTTAGTGTATATGGAATTATGGTGTGATTTGAACTCGAGATGAAATTAATTTGTGAATGGTGTTGTCTTTATTCGACCAAGATTTAAAGGGTGTGTTTGAGTGTTTGAGTAGCAAGAATTAGAGTGCGTCTTTTATTTTGTGTCGTGAACTTGATCGAGGGTTTAGTAGAGGACGCGAAGCATAAATTGGGTGATAAAAATGTTGATGAGCATTAGATATGGAGAATTTAATTACAAACGTATGTTGTGAGGTTTATGCAATAAGCTAGGCTTGTGAGGTGATGGGCACTTTATTTCTCATTATTCCTTGCACTATTTTACTCCTATTATTGATACTTGTTGCCCATTTGACATTGTTTAGCTTGATTTTGTGATTTAGATTTTATTGGACTAATATTCCGAATATTGTTTAATTTGGGATTATTTAGCCTAATTAATTCTATTTCTATTTTCAGGTCATATGTGGCACAAGGACACTATGGGCATTTTTGGAAATGAAGATTGAAGTATTGAAGTGAAGATTTTAATTTGCATTTAGGTCCCTTTTTAGTTGTAATTTTCAGAATAGTGTTTCTTAGGACTTGGGCCCATGTTTTAGGCCCATTTTGTGACTAAAAAGAAGGGAAACTCGTGTAGCACAAAAAAAACACTCCCATTTTCAGATTTCTCACTCTCTCTCTCTAGGTTAGAACTTTTCTCTTGGCTCTCCCAAGTGGTGGTGGCTGCTAGGGTTTTGTTCTTCCCCATTTCTACTAGTTTTTCTTCATTTGTGACAATGGAAGGCTAACTTCAAGGGTTAATCCCTTTGGTATTGTATTATCTACTCTTGAGCTCTTGTTATTAATGCAATTTCGTTTTCTCTTATCTGTTTTCATGATTATCAATGTGTAGTGGTTTGCTTAGTTCCATTTTGTAGAGACAATACATGAATATAAAAATGCTTAATTTGTATTAACTCGTAAAAACTCCAATTCTGGTTTCTGATGCTTAATTAGAAGTTAGGGTTTGGAGTGATAACTAAATTTTCGCTTAGTATTTGGTTATCACGAGTTGGACAGAGGAGAGGAGAGGAATCGATCTTTAGTGAGCTAGGATTGAGTGGTATACGTAGCCTAAGGGGTTTGCCCGCTATTGTTTCTGATTTTGTTATTTTAATATTCTGTTTATGTTTTGTTCTTCACATTTGATACATACAACCCCCCCCCCCCATTTTACTGCACACTACGTGTTCGATACTTTGCCTAGACCGATATTCGCTGGGAAACGACCTAGGATCACCTTCCTAGTACTACAGAATTAAAGCCCTTTTATTTTGATCGGGTGCGACCTCGATCAAAATTTGGCGCCGTTGCCGGGGGCTATCGATTTTTGCCAAAGGTCATACAGTAGTTGGTTAGAGTAGTTAGTGTAGTTAGTGTGTGAATAAGCCTTCTGATAACTGATTGAAAGTTGCCCTGTTTGCTGTTTTGCTATTCTGCATAACTGATGCTATTTTAGTGTTTCTGTGAGTGCCATTCAACATAGTTGTGGGTGGAATTTTTGCACGAAAATTGGTATCCACACTTGTTTCATCATATAATAGTGTGTTGATGCATCACAGACACTCAGATAGGCACTGGTTGTGAGTTCCAAAAATTTTTCCAAGTTTTAGCAGCACTTACTATAAATAGGCGTAACTTTTGATCAGTAACTCGGAATTTGACGAATTTTATATCAAATTGAAGGGAATTTTCTGAATAATCAGATTTTTACGACTATGTCGTAATCCCCTTCGTCTCGATCCCGAAAAAGGATGTTTACTATTTCTTTTTTATTTTACAAGTTTTATTTTCATAGTTTTTGGTCTCTATTTTAATTGTTTGACTTGGTTCCTTTTTGAATTTTGTCCTCAAACTTTCTGTGATATGTTTTCATGATTTTAGGGTGCTGAAAAAATAAAGAAAAAATTTTAAAAAAATAAAAAAATTTTGTTGCCTATTTTGGTCATGCATATATCTGTTACAGTTTGCTATTCTTGATGGTGTTCTGTTTAGTGCATGACTAGGGGCAATCCAAGTTATTTGCATCCTTACAACCCTGAAATTAATAGGACTTATCACAAATTAGTTAGACAAAATAGGAATCAGTCATTAGATAGTGAGTCAGAGTCATCTTATAGTCCATCTGATTCTGTTTTTGTTTCTTCTGTTCCTTCAGCTTCTGTTCAATCTGATTCTGTTTTTGTTAATTGCGATAACATGGCCCAACCCCCACCAAGGGAAAGGACACTTAGGGAGCTGGCTACACCTGACTTCACTATTGAAGACTCGTGTATCCGGTATCCTGATGAGGATGTTCCTTTTGAACTTAGAACAGGACTAATCCATTTGTTGCCCAAGTTTCATGGTCATGCAGGTGAGGATCCTCATAAGAATCTCAAGAAATTCCACATAGTGTGCACCACAATGAAACCTCATGATGTGCAAGAGGATCATGTCTGTCTCAGAGCATTCCCACATTCCTTAGAGGGTCAGGCGCATGATTGGTTATCTGACTTGGCCCCTGGTTCCATCACAAGTTGGGATGACTTGAAGAGGGCATTTCTGGAAAAAAATTTCCCTGCAAATAGGACCACTGCAATCAGAAAGGAAATCTCTGGTATCAAGAAACAACATGGAGAGAGTCTCTATGAATATTGGGAGAGATTCAAGAGGTTATGTGCTTCCTGCCCCCACCATCAGATCTCAGAGCAGCTGCTTATTCAATATTTCTATGAAGGTCTCAACTTTATGGAGAGAAACATGGTAGATGCTGCAAGTGGTGGTACATTGGGAGATATGACACCCTTACAAGCCAGGAGCAAAATTGAGAAGATGGCTTCTAACTGTCAACAATTCCATGCAAGAAGCAACAGTGATGCAATAGTTGTGAGGGATGTAAATGATGTTGGTGCAGACTCGGCCAAGGTTGAGAAGATTGAGCAGAAAATTGATTCTCTTACAACATTGGTCACACAATTGGCTGTCAATCAGAAAAAGATGGTACTTCCTGCTAGAGTGTGTGGAATATGCACATCCATTGAGCACCCCACAGATGCATGCCCTTCCCTTCAGCAGCAACAACCGATGAACAGTGGCGACCAACCCGAGGCCTATGCGGCCAACATATACAACAATAGAGGCCCACAACATCACAATCATGACCTCTCTTCCAATAGATACAACCCTGGATGGAGGAACCATCCTAATATGAAGTGGTCTGATCAACAACAGCAACCTCCTCCTAATGTTCCATTTCAGAATACCGCTGGACAAAGTAGACCACCATATGTACCTCCTCTAATCCAGCAGCAAAGACAACAACAACAGCAAGTGGTTCATCCTGCACCATCAGCCCCTCCATCCAACCAACCTACCTTGGAGGAGTTGGTGAGGAAAATGACCATGCAGAACCTCCAATTTCAACAAGAAACGAGAGCATCCATTCAGAGACAAGAGGCATCCATTCAGACTTTGACAAATCAGATGGGTCAAATGGCAACTTCTCTCAACAACTTGCAATCTCAAAATTCTGACAAGTTGCCTTCCCAAACAGTGATCAACCCTCAGAATCAGAATGTGAGTGCCATCAACCTGAGGTCAGGAAAGCAGATTGTCACACCCACACCACAACCTCACCTCAACAATGATGCTCTAGCTTCCTCTAAAGGGAAGAGTCAAGTGGTAGATGAAGGTGAGCATGCTAGCACCAAGGAGAATCATTCAACTCAACCTTCCTCAACTTCAACCACAAGCCCTGCTGTTGTCCTACAACCTCCTCCCATTCCTCTTCCATTCCCACCAAGAGTGCCTTAAAACAAAAGGGTGGAAGAGGTGGACAAGTATATTCTTGACACATTCAGGAAGGTGGAAGTCAACATACCCCTTCTTGATGCAATAAAATAGATTCCAAGGTATGTGAAGTTCCTTAAGGAGTTGTGCACTCATAAGAGAAGACTCAAGGGCAATGAGAGGATAAGCATGGGAAGGAATGTCTCCGCTCTCATAGGTAAACCTATCCCTCACATTCCTGAAAAATGTAAGGATCCTGGAACTTTCTCTATACCTTGCATCATAGGCAATGTTAAGTTTGAAAATGCCATGCTAGATTTAGGAGCATCCATAAATGTCATGCCTATGTCTGTTTTTAAGTCTCTTTCTCTTAGACCTCTTCAACCTACGGGTGTAGTGTTTCAATTGGCAAATAGAAGTACTGCCAACCCCGCAGGTTTGATAGAGGATATCTTGGTTTGGGTTGAAGAGCTGATTTTCCCTGCTGATTTTTACATACTTGATATGGAAGATGACTCCCCCCGTAATGTTGTTCCTATTATTTTGGGGAGGCCATTTTTGAAAACAGCCCGAACCAAGATAGATGTGCATTCAGGTTCACTTTCCATGGAGTTTGATGGCAGTGTGATCCGATTTGATATTTTCCATGCTATGAAACATTTTCCTGAGGATCACTCTGTTTTCCATGTGGACTTGCTTGATGAGTTGATAGATGAGCATATGCTTGACTTTTTGCATCATGATTTTGAATTTCCATCTTTCACTAATTCATTTACTTGTCCATCATGCACTGATTCTGGATGGTGCACCGCATGCATTCAAATAGCTCAGTTTCTAGACTCTACTACTGCATCTGATGATTCATATGTTATAGATTCAGATTATGCTAACCCTAACCCCATATCTGTTATGCATGAGTCTGATTCACTTGTTCAGGTGCAGGCACCAGAATCCATTTCTGTTGTCCCTTTAGTTCCATCTATTATGCAAGCACCCTCATTGGACCTCAAGCCCCTCCCTCCTCATCTCAAATATGCTTACTTGGAGGATGAGCAGAAACTCCCAGTGATCATCTCAACCTCACTTTTTGTTGATCAAGAGGAGAAACTGCTGGATGTGATGAGAAAGAATAAGAGGGCAATTGGATGGACTTTAGCGGATATTCCTGGAATCAGCCCTTCCATGTGCATGCACCGCATTTTGTTGGAGGATGGGGCTAAACCAGTGAGACAACCCCAAAGGCAGTTGAACCCCCAGATTCTTGATGTGGTTAAGAAAGAGGTCACCAAGCTGCTCCAAGCGGGTATCATCTACCCAATTTCAGATAGCACTTGGGTGAGCCCGGTGCAAGTTGTCCCCAAGAAATCTGGTGTCACAGTTGTCAAAAATGAAAAGGATGAGCTCATTCCTACCAGGGTGCAGAACAGTTGGAGAGTCTGCATTAATTACAGAAAGCTCAACCAGGCGACTCGCAAAGATCATTTCCCTCTCCCCCTTCATTGATCAGATGTTGGAGCGCCTGGCAGGTAAATCTCATTATTGCTTCTTAGATGGTTTCTCTGGTTATTTTCAAATTTGCACTGCACCAGAGGACCAACATAAGACCACATTTACCTGTCCTTTTGGCACATTTGCATATAGGAAGATGCCTTTTGGCCTATGCAATGCTCCTGCCACATTTCAAAGATGTATTATGAGTATTTTCGCTAACTTGCTCGAGCATTTCATAGAGGTCTTCATGGATGATTAGTGCTTATGGCTCCTCATTTGATGCATGTCTTGATAATTTGACTAAGGTGCTTAACAGGTGCATTGAGACTAACCTTGTCTTGAATTTTGAAAAATGCCACTTCATGGTAGAACAAGGCATAGTCTTAGGGCACATTGTTTCACACAAGGGCATAGAAGTTGACCCTGCTAAGTTGCATGTAATATCACATTTGTCTTACCCCTCTTGCGTGCAAGAGGTGCGTTCTTTTCTTGGCCATGCAGGTTTCTATCGCAGGTTTATTCAGAACTTTAGCAACATTGTCCTTCCTCTATCCAAACTTCTTCAAAAGGATGCCCCATGGGAATTTGGAGACCAACGCAAGAGGGCATTTGATGAAATGAAGAAAGCACTGACCACCACCCCCATCATCCAACCACCTGATTGGACCCTCCCATTTGAGCTCATGACTGATGCTTCAAATTATGCTTTGGGAGCAGTTCTCTCCCAAAGGGTTGGTAAGCTGTCGCATGTGATTTATTATGCTTCTAGGACTTTAGATGCAGCACAGGTTAATTACACAACAACTGAAAAAGAACTTTTGGCTATTGTTTTTGCACTTGACAAGTTTAGATCATATTTGCTTGGTTCTAAGGTTGTGGTGTACACTGATCATGCTGCTCTGAAGTATCTTTTGAAAAAGACAGATTCCAAACCTAGGTTGATTAGGTGGATGTTGCTCCTCCAGGAGTTTGATCTTGAGATTCAGGATCGGAGTGGTGCGCATAACCTTGTCGCAGACCACTTGAGCAGGATAAAGAGAGAGGAGGATACATTTCCTATCCGGGATGACTTCCCGGATGAGCAGCTTTTATCTTTACATGTTTCCCATCCCCCTCCCCAAACTCCTTGGTTTGTCGATATTGTTAATTATCTGGTTGCTTCTGTTTTTCCTACCTTGGCATCCAAAGCTCAAAGAGACAAACTTAAGAGCGATGCCAAGTATTATGTACGGGAAAACCCCTATTTGTGGCATTTTTGTAGTGATCAGGTCATTCGCAGGTGCATTCCAGATCATGAGATCCAATCAGTTCTCCAGTTTTGCCATGCTTCACTAGTTGGAGGCCACCTTGGGACTCAAAGGACAGCACGAAAGGTGCTAGATTCTGGATTTTATTGGCCTACCATCTTCAAGGATGCAAGCAACATCTGCAGCTCATGTGAGCAATGTCAAAGAGCAGGAGGCGCCCTATCTTGGAGGCAACAGATGTCGTAACAACCTATGTTGTTCTGTAAGGTGTTTGATGTTTGGGGTATAGATTTCATGGGCTCATTTCCTGTTTCTTTTTGTTTTTATTATATCTTACTTGCTGTGGATTATGTATCCAAATGGGTGGAAGCTAAGGCCATCAGGACTAATGATGCTCAGGTTGTTGTAGATTTTGTCAGATCTAATATCCTTTGCAGGTTTGGCATACCTAGAGCCATAGTCAGTGATCAAGGCACACACTTCTGCAATAGATCCATGCAAGCTTTGCTCAAGAAGTATGGGGTTGTGCACAAAGTTTCTACACCCTATCACCCCCAAACCAATGGGCAAGCTGAGATTTCAAACAGAGAGATCAAGCGGATTTTGGAGAAGATGGTGAAGCCTAATAGAAAGGATTGGAGCACACGATTGGAGGATGCTCTGTGGGCCCATCGGACCGCTTACAAGGCACCCATAGGGATGTCACCTTATTGGGTTGTCTTTGGTAAGGCATGCCACCTGCCTGTAGAGATAGAGCACCGTGCATATTGGGCTGTGAAGCAATGTAACTTAGCTCTTGATCAAGCGGGTGAGGAGAGGAAGCTGCAGTTGAGTGAGCTAGATGAGATCCGTTTGGAGGCCTATGAGAACTCCAAATTCTACAAAGACAAGACCAAGAAGCTTCATGATAACTCAATTTCCAGAAAGGAGTTCTTGGTTGGTCAAAAAGTGTTGCTCTACAACTCTAGGCTTGGACTCATGAGTGGAAAGCTCCGCTCTAAGTGGATTGGACCGTTTGTAGTCACCCAGGTGTTTCCTTATGGCACTGTGGAGATCAAGAGTGAGTCCACGAACAAGAGCTTCAAAGTCAATGGCCACCGACTCAAGCCTTTCCTAACTACCCCTTCTTTGGATGAAGCACCTGTGGAGGAGGCCTCATTGGTAGACCCCACTTTTGACCCACCATGACTTAGGGAGTCTTCTTTTCTCCTTCCTTACTCTTTTTATTGCACTTGTCTATATCTGTTGGCTGGTATATCTGTCTGGATTTTCTGGTTGTTTTACATTGAGGACAATGTGTGATTTAAGTGTGGGGGGAGAGTAGTTTAGGTTGCATATTTTTGCTTTGATTTTTTAGGTTTTGCTTAGTTTTGGGCATTTTCTTGCATGTGTTTGCTTCATTTTAGTAGAGTCTTGGTATCTTGTGTCTGAATTCATGCAATTCTGTGTGCAAAGTTGCTTTTGATAATTAAGAGGTAGTAACACTGTGATAGAATTGTCCCTTTTGTGAGGATTTGAGCCTTAATTGTGGGTGGATTTCTATATATGCCACCTAATTTTCTTCATGTGTGATTGCACTCTAGATTACTTTCACTCTAGAACTTGACTTGACTCTTGTTGATACTTGATTGCTCATGCACATTTTGAAATGATTTAGGCACTTTCATTCTTGAATAAGCTATTAGCCATATGAGCCTACCTTGAATAAATGTATCCTTTGCTAGCCCCTTTGAGCCTTTTTATCCCTTTTCTTGTTCTTTAGCTCATTACAAGCCTATGACTGGAAAACCATGATTGTCCTAACCTTAGGGAATTTTGGAGCTTTGGAATTGTTTTGGGAATGGGTATTAGGTAAGAAGTGTGCTCTATGCTTCAATTGGTTGAGTTCTTGGTTTTGCCTCTTTGGTTGTTGTAGTTATGGCTTCATCTTCATGCCATTTGTGTTGTTTCTTCTTTTCTTTTTGTATATCTCTCAAAAAAAAGACAAAAATACAAAAAAAAAGAAAAAAAAAGTGAATAAAAGGTTATTGAGGCAAAGAGGATTGGAATTAGTGGTTATTGATTTTGGGGTGGATTTTGCTTACTTTTTACTTATTCCCCATTGCTCCTCTATTCCTTTGGTTTTAGCTACATTCCCTTATTTTTATCCTACCTTGTCCTTGGCCCCATTACAACCCCTAAAAGACCTTTTGATCATTTTGTGCATGTGTGTTGATAGTTGATGTTAGAGGCTTGTCAAGCTTATGGTTGTGTTTGTTTTTCATGATGTGCCTTGAGTGTAAATAATGATTAACCCCAAACACTTGAGTGTAAACACTTTTGAGTGATCCTTGTGAGTTTCTATCATCTTTGTGACTATCCTCTTGATGTCATTGGTTTCTTTGCATACTTTAAGTAATTGGATGATGTTCACGGATGCTTTGACTCTTTGATCCTTAACCATTTTGTGTGCTTGAGTTTGCCCATCTCTTTGCATTTCCTAGAATTCATTGTGAAGTATGTAATCTCTTAGGTTTGCATTTCTTAGTTGTAGTCATCTTGTTACATGATTCACTTTGGTGCATATTGATCTTCATAGTCCTATCTTTTGGTTTTGCCCAGGAGTGCAAAAGGATAAGTGTGGGGGTATTTGATGAGCATTTTATTTCCCATTATTCCTTGCATTATTTTACTCCTATTATTGATACTTGTTGCCCATTTGACATTGTTTAGCTTGATTTTGTGATTTAGAGTTTATTGGACTAATATTCCAAATATTGTTTAATTTGGGATTATTTAGCCTAATTAATTCTATTTCTATTTTCAGGTCATATGTGGCACAAGGCCACTATGGGCATTTTTGGAAATGAAGATTGAAGTATTGAAGTGAAGATTGTAATTTGCATTTAGATCCCTTTTTAGTTGTAATTTTCATAATAGTGTTTCTTAAGACTTGGGCCCATGTTTTAGGCCCATTTTGTGACTAAAAAGAAGGGAAACTCGTGTAGCACAAAAAAAACACTCCCATTTTCAGATTTCTCACTCTCTCTAGGTTAGAACTTCTCTCTTGGCTCTCCCAAGTGGTGGTGGCTGCTAGGGTTTTGTTCTTCCCAATTTCTACTCGTTTTTCTTCATTTGTGACCATGGAAGGCTAACTTCAAGGGTTAATCCCTTTGGTATTGTATTATCTACTCTTGAGCTCTTGTTATTAATGCAATTTCGTTTTCTCTTCTCTGTTTTCATGATTATCAATGTGTAGTGGTTTGCATAATTCCATTTCATAGAGATAATACATGAATATAAATGCTTAATTTGTATTAACTCGTAAAAACTCCAATTCTGGTTTCTAATTCTTTATTAGAAGTTAGGGTTTGGAGTGATAACTAAATTTTCGCTTAGTATTTGTTTATCACGAGTTGGACAGAGGAGAGGAGAGGAATCGATCTTTAGTGAGCTAGGATTGAGTAGTATACGTAGCCAAAGGGGTTTGCCCGCTTTTGTTTCTGATTTTGTTAATTTTAATATTCTATTTATGTTTTGTTCTTCACATTTGATACATACAAACCCCCCCCCCCCCCAATTTTACTGCACACTACGTGTTCGATACTTTTCCTAGACCGATATTCGTTGGGAAACGACCTAGGATCACCTGCCTAGTACTACAGAATTAAACCCCTTTTAGTTTGATCGGGTGCGACCTCGATCATGAGGCGTTGAAGCTTATTCGACCATTTGATTATGCCTTGAGTGTTAATAGTTGTAGATTAAAGAGTGAGAGAGTTACCTTAAGCCATGTGAGTATGAACGAGAATTTAATAGGGTGAGTCTGGAGATTCGTTTGTGGAGACGTTTGACGTTGTGTTTTTAGTGATCATGTGTTTGACGTTAGGAAAATATGATTTTTATGTTTGAGAAATATATTTTTATGTTATATGTGTTTGATTTGGTGAAAGGAAGGGTTAGGAATCCTTAAATCGGGCTAAAAGTGCGAAAATCGGGGTTTCAGGGTAAACTAGTTCGTCTAGGCACGAGCCGGTGCGCCAAGACGCACCGGTGCATAATTCACTGTTGCCACAGATGCGCCAGCGCCTAGGCATGGTGCACCAGGCGCCCAGGCGCAACGCACCATCCTTGCAACACCAAATCAGACGCATCAGCGCGCCCAGGCGCGCGACTCCCATACGCACCAATTGCATCAGGAACGGACTAGAAAATTCAAGAACTGGTGGGGCCAATTTGATGCGCCCAGGCGCGCGCGGTGCTATAAATCAACACAACCACCAGAAAACTCGCACCAGCCTTATGCCTGTCTGCACCAACACGCACCAGCACCCATACCAACACCACCACATGCCCCAAAACCCATTCTAGACACCACAAAATCATCTCTAATCATCTTCCCATAAGTTTTTGTCCACGATTTCATGATTTCCATTAAAGTTCCTCACCCATGCCTCATTCTTTTCACTTATCCAATCCTCTTCCCTCTCCCCTCAAATCATGGAGCCATGAGGAAGACATTTTAGAGAGTTAAATCCAAGTAAAGCCATAGGAGATTCAAAGGTTCTGGGACTCTATGCAAGTCTCCTCTTCCTTTAAGGTAAGGAGGAGATATTTCCTATTATTCGAGTTCAAGGATTAATGAAACCATAATGGATCTAGGAAAGGGGAAAGAATTAGGAATTAAGTCAAAATAATTGTTATATATTTAAAGGAACAAAGATTTATTGGAGGTATTATCATTTTTAATTGTGTAGTATATATATATATATAACTGAGGTAATCCTGTGAGTATTGACTAGTTTTAAAGGTAGGAAGTGAAGAACCCTAGGAAGTCGATTTATTTTGTTATACTGAGACACCCGTGAGGGTGTTGATTGGTTGATGTAGATTGTTATATATGATTGTTAATGTGTATTATGATTGTTGAGTGTGAATTACTGATTATGTATGATTAATCATGATGTTTACGCTTTCTCATATAATTAGGTAGAATAAGAAGAATAAACCCACTATAAACCAGAATGTATTGATAAGATTAGGATTTCAGTTCATAGGGAATATTAAAGTAGCAACTTAGCATTAAGATAAATGTAAACGAATTGAGAGTTGGTAATTAATATTAAGGTGAATAAGGAAAGATAATTAATACACGAAAATGAACAAATCTTAATAGTTATCGTTGCTCCTAACTTAACCGGTTAGCTAAATCTAATAACCGGTTAAGATTCAAATAGTTCAATTAAGGCTAAAGAAACTTAATAATGAATGTGATTTCCATCTTTCTGGATTTTATTATTGTTTCTTTTAATCCTTTTACTTGAATTATAAAGAAATGTCTCACTCCTTATGGTCTAATATTTTAGGTAAATTGGTGACGAGCGAAGAATCAGAATCTCACAATGGAGAAGGTAAAAGGATAAAGATCGCCTTCATTTATAAAGGAGATCCATGTTGTAAATCCCAATGTATTATATGATTGTAATTTATACTTTTGTAATTCAATGAGAATAAATAAACATTTAAAAAGGTTTCAACCATTATTTTTTTTAAATAAGTTGGGATATTACAGTTAGGTAATTTTTCCGATCATTTGGGTGTCACATATAACTTGCACGTGGAGATTCTTGATATTGTGCAGGGATTAAAGCTGGCTAGAAGTTTGGACATTATATTTTTGTCTTGTGTTGAAGCGGTGTTAATTTCATCATTATGCAAGCTATCTTAAGGAGATTGTTTATCTGATGGAGGGCAATTGGTAAGTAACATTGGTGAACACGCTTCGTGAAAATAACCAATGTACTGATTTGTTAGTGTTGAGGACCAAAATTAGGGAAAAGTGGATTAATAAAGTGGTGAGATTTTGGGTTCGTAACACTTAGGAGATTAATTAAGGCAACAATAATAATAATAATGGAGTCTCTGGGGTCTATGGTGGCAGAGAGTGAGCGAGTCTTGCACAATGGCTTTAGTGGGGAGGATGATGAGCTAACTTAGACAGCAAAGGGAACCCTCGTACTCTCTTTTTCTTCCTCTCCACTCTTCTTCCTTCTACGCCCTCCCTGTTCACTCACTCTTTTCTTTCTAACTTTCCTCCTCTATTTTTCCTAAGTTTCTCTCTGTGTGTTTCTATTGTTGCTGATGATCCCTCTTCTCTCCTTTTTCATCCTTCTTAAGCTCTCTCCCCTCCTCTCTTGTCAACATCTTCTTCGTAATTCCCATTTTTCTTAGTCGTTAAGCTCTTTTTCCTCTTCTCACTCCTCTTGTGAGGACATACTATTCTTAGCTAACTCATAGAGGTCTCACCCTCCTCGTACAGTGCCAAAAAGCCCCTTTTCTATGATTCCTAGACTATGGCCCCACCTCACCTATACTATTCTCTTTCCCTTTTGTCATTAAAGGTTCCCTCTCCAACCATTGTGCAAGTCCTTGAGAGACCAATTTGTCTCTCTAAGGCGAAGCTCGCTCAGAGCCTGCCAAACCACAGTCCGCCCAGTGCTCCCAGAGGTCTCCGCCCTGCTGACCACATCATCCTCTGATGACCAACTCTGTAGGTGGAAACCCCAAAAGATGCTTTTCTTCTCATGTAAGCCTCCATTTCCTCTTCTTCTCGTTGTTGGATCCTTCAGGTTGGGCTTACAGGCCCAAACTTGATGATTGCTTTCAATCTTATTTTCTGGGCCGCTCTTGAACAAACCCCATTTTAGTTTATTAGTCTTAAATCTAAAAACAGGTCCTCAACAATAGCCCCTTTTGCAGGAAAAAGGAAAAGCCTTTCCGCCTCTCCTGTATAGTATTTTTATGCAGTTAGGAAAAAGAAATTGCCCACTCTGTGCACTTTTCCCTTTTGCTGCAAACCAATTCCTCACATCTTCTTCCACCCATAACTGTTCCTTCATCCAATCCATGTGTTCTCGAGCTACGTGCCTCATTAATATGTTTCAATTTCCCTTATTTCTCTCTTGTTTTTTAGAAATTCATTCCTTCCAATTTTCTTTCCATTGTTCATATTTCTTTTAGCAGATCCTTTTCTTCCACATCATGTCTTCTTCTTCTTCTTCCCACAATGATTCCGCCTCTTCTATGCAATCTGGTGGTCCCACTGAGGATTCCTCTACTGAACCCATTCCCAGCATTATTCTTTTCCAACCGTCCCTTCGCTTCCTTCCCCAAGGGCGGAGCCTTTTAGCGGCGACACTCCCAGGATACGCTCCCCTTTCCATCACGCCCTCTCATTCTTGATCCTCTTGGTGTTTCTAATGTTGCTGATGTCGTTTTGCTTAAGCCCCTTGCGTCTTTGCCCCCTTATAATGGTGATTTGTTTGCTCCTCGATCACGTGTGAGTCTGGTTTTACGTGATTGGGTAGAGTATCTTTCTTATCTTCGCTCTTTGAGACCAGCCACAATGACGCTCCTCCTCCTGTTGAAGTAATTGTTTGCAGGGACTCGTACTATGCTCTCCTTTCTAAGAAGGATCTCTCTCGTCCAGATATATTAATTTGTTGTCATTTTTTTTTTTGCTTTTCCTTCTTTCTTTCTTTCTTTCTTTCTTTTTTTTACTAAACCTCCTTTGTTGTAGTTGAGTTGGCTACTTCTGTTGTCGCCTCCGCTTCTAAGGGGAAACAGGCTCCCTCCGCTCCATCTAAATCTGAAGGGTCCAAGAGTTCGAGGGCGAAGGCCTCTGCTGCCAAGATTCCATCCTTAAAGGCTTCCGCCCCACCCCCAAAAAAACAAAAGAGGGCGATCGCTATCAGCCCGCCTCCTGCTGGCCGTAGAGCTTCGCTCCGGTTATGCTTTCGCCCCTCCTCCTCTGCTCCTCTTGCTAAGACAATTGATTTGGGTGAAAATTGTTCTGGCAGCCGTTAGAGTAAGGTGACGCCTTCTCCTTCTCCTACTGTGTAGGGCGAAGCAGGAGAGGCTTATTCAAGTGAAACCCCTTCCGCCTCCACCTCAGTCCCTGTAGATACTCCCGCCCCAGAGACTTATTCTTTTTTCTTAAATGCACTCTGAACCCCTTTTTTTTTTTGCTTTTCTTTTCTCTCTTTTTTTCCTTCTTTTCTTTCTTTCTTTCTTTATTTTTCTCTTCTTTTCTTTTTTTTTTCTCTTCTTTTCTTTTTTTCTTTTTTTTTCTTTCTTTCTTTTTTTTTCTCTCCTTTTTTCTATTCTTTCTTTTTTTTTCTTTCTTTTCTTTTCTTTATTTTTCTTTTCTTGTAATGAATCATATTTCGGCATCTACACCTTTATTGCTTGATGGCTGTTTTGTATGACCTTGGCATCTATCACTATGTACCTGCAAATTAATGACATCTTTTGCCATCTTTTCGTTTTCTCTTTTTTTTCTTTACATTTTTAGCAATCTCTTGCTTCAACGCTTGCAATCTCTTTACAAATAACAAGTATTTGCGATTCTAAGCAATAAGTGGGATGGCCTCTACCCACTTACACTTATCCATCACAAAGGCGGGGAGCGGCATCCAATTGCACCTTTGTATATTCTATCTTTTATGTGCAATCTCTTTGCACAATTTCCATTCCGTTGTGCTCTTGCACAGTCTTGATCTCTGGCGTGCTCTCGCACAATTTCTATTCTGTGTGCTCTCGCACATTTTTTTCTCGGGGGAGGTTCATACCAATGTACCTGCTTGTGTTTTTTTTAATTGGTTTTGCTTGAGGGAGGTTAAGACCATCACGCATCAAGCCCCTTAGCGATAATTTTATTTCATGCATTAGGCTGGGCATACTTAGGTGCAGTTTAAACCATCACGTCTAAGCACTATCTCAGAGTCAATTTCTCATCATAAATGTCTATGATTTATTTCTTAGCATGTAAGCATGTGAGAGAATAATAATTGTGCAAATGAAATTAAAATTACGCTAGGCATAATACTTAGCTTTGTGTCTGCTTGACGTCTTGTTCCTTATTGTGACGTCTTATCCAACTAGAGCGCTCCTCTTGCTTTTGGGCGTCAAGTTATGGGGAGTGTAACTTCCGCTTTAGGTGTCCTTCTCTTGAGTGTGAAGAGCGTTCCTCTTGATCTTGGGTCTTTTCTTTCTGTTTAAGAAATTTTTTGCTTATGATCTCTATGCACGCCTTTTCGTTTTATCAAGAGCGTGTTTCCCACTTTGTTGTTCGTGCATTCTTTGCTTTGGTGTCTCTGAAATGTAAAATAAAGCTCAAATATTTTGCTCTATGTTTATAATAATATGATAGTTTCTCGATCAATAAACTTGCATCAATTTAACATCCAGGTTCTACTATTTAACATCATACAATATTATGCATAGAGGAACGATCCTTTTATGATGTTATAGAGAGCGTATCCTCTCGCTCTCAAGTATGGGGAGCGTACTTCCCGCTTTGGGTGTGAACGGTGTTCCTGCCCACTTTGGGCTTTCTACTAAAGCTCAAATCTTTTGCTCTATCATAATAATTTTCTATAATAAATTTGTGTTGATTTAGTATTCAAGTTCTACTGTTCAAATATCCATGGCCTAAATTGACACAACAAACATTCATCATAAACATCTATCACATATTCTCATCTATTATGGTCCAGAATCTTCACAAAATATTTCCATCATAATCCAAAGAAGGTATTTGACAAGTTCGTCAAATACGTAATAAGGATTTGCATATAGTAATAATTAGGGGCTGGAACTGTTAAAGGTTTGTTTGAACTAACGCCCTCAAAGATACAATGTCTTAAGGATTATGCACAATCTAAGCTAGATACGAATGTCAAAATATCAACATTTTCAGTTACTTGTGCTTATGTGTTTGCCTGCTTGGTTCAAACACTGCAACAAAAGAGGGAAAGAGTACTTTTTCTATTTAGCGCGGATTGTAGGTCCCGCTTGGACCCTCCAATTCTTCCCACGTATTTCGGAAATTGCTCGGGGGACTTCTCATTGTTGCTGAGAGGACCAAAATTTCAGGAAAAGATGGATTCGTTAAAACTCTGGAAGAGATTATTAAAGCTTTGAATAGAATGGATGATGCACTGCCAAAAACAGTGGAATGTCCCCTCTTAGGATCCCAACCTTCTATGGATAGTATAGTTATCGTTTTTGGCTCGCCTCGATTTGAACTTTATAGTATTGATTTTGGATGGGGAAGGCCAAAAAATGTGGATTTGCCCATCACAGATAAAATAAGAGCGTTTTCTTATTCTGAAAGTAGAAATAAAAATGGAGGAGTTGAGATTGGCTTGACATTGAATAGAGAAGAGATGGAAGCATTTGCTGGTAAATTTGATCAAGCACTCAAATCATTTGAATCCTTGGAATAAGAAAAATAATAATTTGAAGTTAATAGATTTCTGGTGGTCATGCACGTTTGGTTGCCATGGTGTATTATGAAAGTCATGGAATTTTTTTTATTGAGAGTTATGATCTACGGGTGCTGTAATAATGTTGAATGTGCTTGTCTCACAATGTATATTATTCTATCGGCCATTCTTTTTTAGTGGTTTAAAGAGTAGCACAAATAGTTGGACAGCTGATATTTTCCTAATTGCATTTCTATTATTATTATTTGAATGAAATTTATCAGTGCTTTTTATAAACATACATACAAGGCTCAAATATTTCATGAATATTTGATTCTCACATTTCCTATTCTTATATACTATTGTCTATAGTTCTAATAAAATATTTTTTATCATGATCTATCAATTTTGTCACACAGTAATATTCACATAGTAAGAAATTGTACATATCAGTAACTAAAAATAGTGACCAAATTTTTAGTAGAAACAAATATAAGGGATTATGAAATAAAACTAAGGATGAGTTCAACAGTTAATGAAATTCATTTAGTAAGAATTTGTATATAATAATAATTAAAAATAGTGACAAGTTATTAATAGTAACAAACATAAGTGGTAATAAAATAAAAATAAGGATGAGAGTTACTAAGAATAAAAACATACAGTACAATAAACATTAAATAGTGAATTGAAAAGTCAAAGTAGGTAGGAAGACTTAGCCGTATCTTTTTCCTAGTAGTCACACCATGCTTCACCGTTTATCCTCTGGGTATATTGTAAAAATCTCTTACTCCCTTTGGTCCTTATCTTTATATTCTTCCTCGATTTTTGTGTCCTATCTTCCATTTCAGCCTCTCTTTTTTTTTGACCAAAATAATTGAAAGAAAGAAGGTACAGGATGATGTCCCTTTCTTCTCTGCTACTCACAATAACCAGAAAGCTCTTCCTTTCTCTGTCTCTCGTCCTTTTCCCCTTTATTTATTTTTTCTTTTCTTTTCCTAATAAAACTTCTTCACTTTCTCTATGTCAGTGTGTTGTCCCTTTCTCCTCTCTTTTCTTTTCTCTGTCTCTCCATTTTCTCTCTGCACCATCTGCTTTCTCTTTTCTCTTTCACAAAAAATATGTAAAGTCCCTTTCTTTCCATTAAATCGAGCAACTCAAATTTATCTCTCTTACTAGTTGACTATCAACTGGGCAAATGGGGTGTGGCTTTGCTCACGGCGGATCGAAGCGGTTCCGGGCAACGATGACATCTTGGCTGTCATGGTAGCAACAATCGTAGATGATAGTAACAAGATCGAGGGCGGCCACGTTCAAAGACCAATGTTGTCGTTCGCTTCTTTTCTTCCTTTGATTAGTAAAAATATCGCTCCACCTCCTTCTGCAACGCTTCGCTCTGTCCGCTATAACGCTTCGCTCTGTCTTCAGCAACGCTTCGCTCTGTCTTCTGCAACCGGGGCGAAGCTCTACGCTTTGTCTTCAGCAACGCTTCGCTCTATCTTCAGCAACCGGGGCGAAGCTCTACGCTCTGTCTTCAGCAACGCTTCGCTCTGTCTTCTGCAACTGGGTCGAAGCTCTACGCTTTGTCTTCAGGAAGTGACCCCTCTTGTATAAATCTTTTCAATGGATCCCTCCAATCTTCGCCTTCCGTTCTAGCTACTTCCTCCTCTTCCCTCGCTCTTCTGCGGCATATACATCCGACAAGGCGGCATCTTTAGCACGCTCCCCCTGTCTCGTCATGACCTCTGTCACATCAGCTCCATTCTTCATCAACTCTTTAAAAGTTGTCACCTCAATCACCTTCTTAGCTCCTCCTCTATGATTTCCATCATCTTCCTTAACTGTGCTTGAGTAACAGGGGTATCCTCCCCCAATCTCGCAGCGAGCGTCTCCGCCCTGTTGTAGGTCCTTTCTCCTTCCGCCTCCCTCCTAGCCATCTGTTTCTTCACTTTTTTCATCATCTTAGTCAAGTTGTTCTGGCTAGCCACCAGCGACGTGAGCAGGGCGTCCGGAATAATGATCTGAGATAAGCCCGCCTCTCGACCAGAGAGCGGAGTTTCCAAGTCTCCCAAAAGGTTCAAAGCAGGTTCCGCCTCCTGCCTGGGTGATGAAATCGTTGTCTCTCCTGGAGCCTGTGGCTGTTCTTTACGCATTTCCTCATCAGGAAACTCCAAGTTGAAAGACATCTTCCTGGGTGTCACTGGTTCTTGTGTGCGCTGATTGTTCATTGTTGCTTAATCTCCCCAGCGGAGTCGCCAATTGTTGAGGACCAAAATTAGGGAAAAGTGGATTAATAAAGTGGTGAGATTTTGGGTTCGTAACACTTAGGAGATTAAGGCAACAATAATAATAATAATAATGGAGTCTCTAGGGTCTATGGCGACGGAGAGTGAGCGAGTCTTGCACAATGGCTTTAGTGGGGAGGATGATGAGCTACCTTAGACAGCGAATGGAATTCTCGTACTCTCTTTTTCTTCCTCTCCACTCTTCTTCCTTCTACGCCCTCCCTGTTCACTCACTCTTTTCTTTCTAACTTTCCTCCTCTATTTTTCCTAAGCTTCTCTCTGTGTGTTTTTATTGTTGCCGATGATCCCTCTTCTCTCCTTTTTCATCCTTCTTAAGCTCTCTCCCCTCCTCTCTTGTCAACATCTTCTTCGTAATTCCCATTTTTCTTAGTCGTTAAGCTCTTTTTCCTCTTCTCACTCCTCTTGTGAGGACATACTATTCTTAGCTAACTCACAGAGGTCTCACCCTCCTCGTACAGTGCCAAAAAGCCCATTTTCTATGATTCCTAGACTGTGGCCTCACCTCACCTATACTACTCTCTTCCCCTTTTGTCATTAAAGGTTCGTTCTCCAACCATTGTGCAAGTCCTTGAGAGACCAATTTGTCTCTCTAAGGCGAAGCTAGCTTAGAGCCTGCCAAACCACAGTCCGCTCAATGCTCCCAGAGGTCTCCGCCCTGCTGACCACATCATCATCTGATGACCAGCTCTGTAGGTGGAAACCCCAAAAGATGCTTTTCTTCTCATGTAAGCCTCCATTTCCTCTTCTTCTCGTTGTTGGATCCTTCAAGTTGGGCTTACAGGCCCAAACTTGATTATTGCTTCCAATCTTATTTTCTGGGCCGCTCTTGAACAAACCCCATTTTAGTTTATTAGTCTTAAATCTAAAAAAAAGGTCCTCAACAGTTAGCGAAGTATGGAGCACGAGATGGAACAGCCGAATATTTGACCCTCACCTCCTCATGCTTTATCTGTAATCCTTTTTTTTTTAATTTATCTGTAATCCTTTTAGCAAATAAGATGGATGGAAACTAACTTTCCTATAGGCTCGTTTTGTTTCTTTATTTTTCACATTACCAAAAAAAAAATTCTAAATGCACCCATGATTTATTATTAACACCCATTGTTTTACAATTTTTGTCATGAACTTCTTAAAATATCATTTTTAAAATATTTTAGTTAGTAGTTATATAGGTCCCTGAAAGATAGCTGTAGAATCAGTTAAGTCCCTAAAAGATTTATGTAATCTCTTAAACCCCTCAAAGATCATTTTGGCATCACATTAGTCCCTCTAAATCAATTTCGTCATGATGGACCTGAAGTAATTCTACGTGGCTGCTTTGTCGGCTCCAATGCGATGTTGGAATGTTAAGAAAGTGTCACATTTGGGCCAACAAAACATTTAGCGTGTCACATAGGATTCCCTTAGGTTCCTTATGAAGAGACTAATGTGATGCCAAATTGATCTTTGGGTTTAAGATATTAAACAAATTTTTTAGGAACCTAACCAATTTCAAAATGATCTTTGAGAATTTAAGAGATTTCACTAATCTTTCGTGAATATCTTTTGATTACCCATGTCACTGTTAACTCTGTTTTTAACGCACTCAACTTTTACCTTCTTTACTTTTTTTTTTCGCTTTTACTTCGCGCACACACAAATACCAGTCGTCGCCTGCACCCCACCGTTGCCCTGTCCTCATCTCCTCGTCCCCCCATCCCCCTCGCGACGCGCTCTCTTCTCCATCTCTTCCTTCTTTCTTCCATCCCTTACCCCAGTGGGCCTCCACAACCCCACGCCTTTCTCTCCCTCACTTCACACTTCTCACCATCTCTCCAAACCCACGGTCCCACCTTCTCTCTTGCCCCCTTCTTCCCTGTTTTGCTCGTTTCATCCAGTCGAATCCTCGAAACAACGTCGTCAAAACCAACACACAAGTTCACAACACAATCAGCTGGAAGTGGAAAACCCCTTCTTGTTTGAAATTTGCACACAGCACCCAAAAAAAAGAAAAAAAAAAACCTCAATGTGAGACAAAGAGAAAATGGGTGAGATTGAATTCTGTATACCCGGCCAGTTACGATTTCTTCTTATTTTGATAGTAGAGTTTCGTGCTTTAGTGGCGATTCAGCGTTAGAGGTTCAATTTTATATTTTTGAAAGTGGTGAAAGGGAATTTAGAGATGCAAACGGAGGCTAGGGTTGGTGTGGCGATGGACGGAGGTGTACGGAAGTTGGTGTGCTGCAAAAGCAACAAGTTGGAACCGCTTCTCAGCTTCTCGCAGGAGGTGTTGCATGTGCTCTTAGCAAGACTTGTTGTACTGCACCCTTTGCTAGACTCACGAGGATTGGACAAAGATATGCTGTGCCAGTTCTCTTACAAAGTTTATTACACAAATTATTTTTTTTTAATACTCATTACACAAATTTTAGAAAACTGAAAAATAAGATAGTATAGTATTATTGTAATATTTGATGAAGTTTAATTGGTTACATACAGGGAGAGAGGAAGTTTTGGGACAGAGGATCCCGTCCAGATTAATGTATGTGGTAATTTTAATTAAAATTTAAAAAAAAAGTAAAAAATTTATTCTAGAAAATCCATAAAAAAAATTATAAAATAATGGACGTTGATAATAAAACATGAATGTATTTAGAAACTAAAAAAAATTATAAAAAATATAAATTTCCTATCTAAACTTACTATTTTTGATAACTTGAATTGGGGTCGTACATCATAAAAACGTAAAAAAACAGGAACGCCGGTAATTCTGCTCATGCACACGTTCCACCAGACCATCACCTATGCGTTAGTGTGCACAAAACAGAGAAATGTTACGTAGGTGGTCTTGCCGTGCTGCACATTCCTTTTAACCGTGTACATCTCGGACGGCCACCCTGTTTCTCTCGTAAACTTTTAGTTGCACTTGTTTACCTTGTAACACAATTTGATTGTTCAACTTTTCACTTCATATTTTATTGCGCAATCTTTTTTTCTTTTTCTTTTTCTTCTTGTTTTTTTTTTTCAAGATTTCAATGGTAATGACATTTCTCTCTTTTTATTTTTTTCTTTTTTTCAGTAAGCCATTACCAACAACCACGGTGAGGTATCTTTTATCACATTGTTTTGAAAAAATGTGAACCTTCTAAACCAAATGACAATTTCCATTGAAATGAACACAGCACAATATCATAGTTGTATGCTCTGCAATATTGATTTTGATTGATCAACTTTGTCTAATGATCCACGCAATTTTGCATAATGTGAAGCATATTGGCCGAAAGATTATTTTGTTACATGCATTTCGCGTAGAAAAGTTCGACAATGAAATGGTGGCATTGTTTTGTAACATTTCCATTTTCTTCTGGCTTGAAATAATGTATTATGAGTTGATTTGGTTGTGAATATGAATGGATGAATGGTGCTCAAGATTAATACAATGATGATAATGGTGATATTGTTTTGTAACCCTTTCACTTTCTATTGGCGTCAAATATTGTGTTGAGTTGGTTTGGTTGTAAATATGAATGTTCTCAAATATTTGTTTATGCGTATAAGACAAGCACATGTACTTGCATATGTTAATTTTGGATGTACATGTAACATTAGTGTTTAATATAACGTCCACCGGCAATGTTATTTTCTTTTAGGCTATTTATCTAGAGATTTCCTTCATGAATGGTTTCAGTTAATCAGCATTAATTTAACCTTTTTCAAAATAACATGTTTAGGGTTTGGAGAAACACTTCCATTTGAAGAGATTGGCAGCCATAGGTGAAATGAAGAAGGCTTTTGGATTGACAAAAGTGAATGGCAATCATAAGGTGCCTATAACCAGCAAATTGTTTGTCAAAATTTCTTCTTGTTCATCAAGATCACTTTAAAGAGGTGGTGATGAATCGCAGGGGTTGGATGCTGCAATTGTTAAGGCAACAAGCTATCGTCATACATTGCCCAAGGAAAAACACATTAGAAGTATGTGATACTCCAGTTCTCTTACATAAATGATGAATGTGGAGAAAAGGAGTAATGCACCTCGCCTCCATACACTTGTTTAACTAGGCTTAGCTTCTATAACATATATATATATATATATATATAAAATTTATTTATAACAATTATAGACAATAATGGGACAACATTTGATTTATTTGTCAAGGTATTCCATTTTTTGAGTTGAGTGAAAAATGCAGGCCACTATGAAGTGTTGTCCAAATATATTGTACTGAGACAGAACTGATATACACAAATTTTGTATTGCTCCTAGTTATTCAATATAAACAGAAGCCTTTTCTCCACATTCACCATTTACTTTAAATGTCTGAAACTTTGTTTTTGTTTCTTCTTTTTTTTTTTTTTCATTTTATTCTTTTCGGATGAAAATTGTTGCTATAATGCAATTGAACAAATAAAGTTTTTCTGTATAATAATTTCCTATAGTTGAAAAGCCTTGAAGGTGTTATATGTGCAGTAGCAGTCTATATACCCTTTTTTTCGAGTTTGCTGACTCTTGTGGTGTTTTCAGCCATTTTCCAATCACTTTCTCCATCGAAGCCTCGCAGCGAGGTTGTTTACTGTATACATAGTCTTCTTCGGCGCCTGAACCATACTAACAATTGGGCTGTATGTTCCTGATTACCTTCTAAGTTACCTTCTAAGCCATTTCCTTGATACAATTGAAGTGTTTTCATTACAATCTCTTCATCTTGGCTATTTCTCAGGTTGCCTTGAAAGCACTTGTAGTCATACATCGTGCCATGAGGGAACTTGACAACACGGTTTGGGGTGAGCTTGTCAATTATACCCGCGGAAACGGTGGTATGATTAATCTAACAAACTTTCGTGATGGTTCAAGCACTAATGGTACTTGTTCTGTTCCTACTCTGATTCACTTAAACTTTTACATAAAAATTATCATCTCATGCTATTTTTTTGTATCATTTTTTTATATAAAAATTTTGGTTAATCTCACGTATTGGATAGCTAAGAGATTATGTTAACCATCCAAAAAACATGGTAAACTACAAATGTACACATCACTAGTTAGGTACAAAAAATGGTTTTAAAAAGAATTGAGAGAATAGCAGTTGAATTTTTACTGTCCAAGTGTTTACTGACCTTGAGCCTTTTGTGTCCAGCATTGGATTATTCTGCTTGGATTCGAAATTATGCCCTGTACCTTGAAGAGCGCCTGCAGTGTTTTGTCATAGTGAACTATGATGTGGGGACATATAGCTCGGTGAGAGAAACCTTATATGATATTTTGAGGAAGTTATATGCATGTTCCTAAGCTTCCTGGTTACGTTCATATATACATCATTTTTTTTACTCGGCATTCTCGTATTTTTACACGGCATTCTCTTATTTCTAAGCTGGAGCTAGATTGATTGTTCTTACTTTCAGCTTTTCTAGAACAAATGTTCAGTGTTTCTCTTTTTCTTAATCTAATTGTCATGTCTGTTAGAAATCTTGAGCATATCAATTGGTTAAAGTGGGTAAAATGCATTTCTTGAAAATAGTCATGTATAAGATAGGTAACCATAACACTTTCATTGGGTGGATTATTGGTGCTTTTCTTATGCCTTTTCTTCTTCCTATTGCTCTTCTAAATTATATGGGTGCTTCATACCGAAGTGGAAGAAACTAATCTAATTTGAGCCGGTAACAACATATCTAATAATCTATGCATAGAACATTTAACGTGTTGAGATCTTTTGCGCTTTATCAAATCGAAGGTGGATAAATAATTATCTGTTCACTCTATTAGCAAACTCACTTCAGAAGAGTCTTATCCTTATGTATAGTAGTTGTATTATTCATTCTGTTATCTCATTGTAATTGGGTGGTTCAAATTAGTGCTTAGCCAGTTTGCGAGAAATGAGATTCTTTGTAGAATTTATGCAGTGTTATAAAGATGTGTTCATAAACTGTCTTTTCTTTTTACTATGTTTTGCTGTGGGAGTTTACCCCCATCAGATTCTTTGTAATTGTCCTGAAGTATATATTGGCTCACTGAAAAAGGACATAATCTTTTTATTCTATGTGCATACAGAAACTTTCACAAAAGCTTGACACCCAGGAGTTGCTGGTGCAATTGCCTTCACTACAAAATCTTCTTTTTCGACTTCTTGATTGCAAGGTTTACTTTCGTGCAGCCTTATCCTGCAACTCTGTTAACATTGATGACTCATTAGGAAATACTCATTGTGTTCACTTTTGCAGCCAACAGGTGCAGCTTCGTTTAATCGCTTAATACAGTACGCCCTTTCAGTTGTAAGAAATATTTTACTATATAAATCGATGCTACAATTTTCTGCCTTTTAGGCTTCTTTGATCCTACCTTCCTCCATCAGATTGCAGGTGAAAGTGTTAAACTGTACGTGGCAATTACAGTTAAAATCGTCACACTACTTGACAAGGTGAATAGCTCAATACTTTAAGCAATTTTGAATGACACCTCTGCTCTTCTGTTCTTATAGTCTCCGTATATAGGAGTAGTGGATAAAGTAAGTAGCATTGACTTTCTATTCTGCCCCAGTTTTTTGAGATGCACCGAGATGATGCTACTAGGGCACTTGAGATTTATCAAAAATCTGGAAGCCAGGTAATATGTCTTGAACCTTAATCTGAATTTACATGCACATGTTACGTTACGTCAAATAAAAAACCATCTCAAGTTGTATAAAATTTGTGTTTCTGTAGGCAGAGAGGTTATCTGCCTTCTTTGAGGCTTGCAGGGGTCTAGACTTTGGAAGGGGGCAGAAATTCATCAATATTAAAACGGTATCGGCTTTTTTAAGGATACTGTGAGTCATTAGTCTATACATTGCAAAATTTTCCCATTGACATGATCTGACATGTATTTTGCAGCCTCCTGCTTCTTTTATGTCTACCATGGAAGAATATATTAAGGATGCTCCAAGCACCTTGATGCTTGAAGACAGCGAGGTTAGATCTAAATTCTGGACTAGGACACAGAATTTGTCTTTTTCAATACTATACAAATTGATTTTTTTTTTTTTCTCTTTTTTATAATATAGAATTCAATTTGATTTCATGAATCAATATTTCATTGAGACTCAATTGGAAATGTCACTTCATAATGTTGAAAACCAAAGTATTCTGAGAACATAAACAGAACCTACTTTGCTGAAATTGGTGAATTAAATGAATAAATAATTGTTGGCCACTACATTTTTCTTATTGAAATGGTTTTAGCTTAGGAAGATTCTGTTTTAATCCCATGTTCCAACTCCATTCTTACCAGAAAGTCGACGACAAAGGAGAAGATACTGCTAATGAAAGTGCCGCTGCAGTAGACGATTTGTTGATTGAAGTTGACGAAGAAGCAAATGCTGAAGACAAGTCAGATAAGTCTCCAGAGAAGAAGAATGAGGCTAATGCACCAACACAAGCTGCTGATCTTATGGTGAGTGTTGTTTTCATCTAATAATATTTCTGAGTCCACTTTATTCTGTTCCAAGTTTCCAACTCTTTAACTCTTTCTACTAGGGTTTGTATGACTTGCTAACAGGAGCATCTGAATTTGAGGAGAACTCCCTAACATTGGCAATAGTCCCAACTGGTAGATTATATTCTCTTACAATAATATTGATTTAAATATAACGCATCCGATAATTATTGTAACCTGATTCCTTTGTGCATGTGCAATTACACAGAAAAATCTCCAAATTCCAGCATTGATGATAATGGATCAAGTTCAATAACAGGTTGGGAGGATGCACTTTTTACTGAGCCTGAAATCTCTAATGAGAATAATGTAGTTGCAGAGACTTCAGAGGCAAGTCTTTTTCTGTCACTTCACTTGCTTAGACCCATACAATCATATTTTTTTTATTTTTTGTCTATTCCGACCTATCAGCCTTCCATTGTTTTTAATTATCATTGTCCTCTAGTTGTTTTTCAGTGCTAATATTTCACAATTACCATCATCTAACTAGCCTATTAAGTGAGCCAAAAGTTATATTTTAGTGTCCAGATCCTGTGTCTCTGTCAGCATTATTCTTCACTGATTAACAATAATCATCGTAAACCTCAAACTCAGAACCATCAACCTACAAACAAGCCTACACCATAAGAAAGTGACATGTGTCATTTGTTAACCAATCAATAATAAGCAAGTGACACATGTCACTTCCTTTATAGTGTAGGTCTATTTGTAAGTTAATTTTGTAGGTTCAACAATCATTTTTCTTTTAGAATTCAAGTATGAATGAAAAAAATCTCAAGTCAAGAAGAAATGGACACGGGTTATGATTTGATGTTAAATTCACTTTTGCCATTATTTGCTTAGAGCCCCTTTTTTAATATCCATGATTCTTTGCTCGGAAACTAGTGGTATTGAGCTGATGGCTTGATTGGGGGGGACTCGAATACAAGAAATGCTTCCACTGTATTTTTGATGACTCACTTGAGTGAAAGACCGTTAAGAATTCAAATATGAATGAAATAAGTCTAGGATCAAGAATGAATAAGTAAAGTGGGGAGCATATACCCCTCAAAGAAAAAGTGTGGAACATATAACTCAATATATACCCTTGTGGTTAAGTTAACCTGTTAAACATCCTCCGGATTGCTCCCCTCAAATGCCAATTGATCAACTAGTTAGTGTCCACGATACACTGCAATTGTAAGTAGGACATCTACATTGGAAGAGCTTGACTGATATTGCAGCAGTGCGACAGCAAAGTGTCTCAATTCTCAAAGAAATAAAAATTCTAGGGAAAGTTCAAATAAAAAAATTATAGGAAATTAAATTTTAAGTATTTAAAATTAAAATTTTGCACATAGTTTAAATAAGTTGAGTTGCCTAGATGGCTAGAGACTTATTATGATAAGTGATCAATTATCGGTTCGAGTCTCATAATATAAAATAGAGTAAGCTGACGGCCACATTACCACTACGCCTGTTAGGCTGTTACAAGTTAATGATGTGATCTCAGGGGGTGCTTCTGAGATCCTTCGTCAGTCATTAATCTAAGGGTTAAAATTTTATGCATAATTTTTTCTTCAAAATTGAAACGTAAAAAAAATTATCTTCAGAAGTTTAGGTGTATTAATGGTTTTTTTCCTTTCGTTTCTTTTTTATGTATTGAAAAATATCTTTAGTAACTTGAGCTTCGTTTTCAAATTTTTCATCTATATACTGTGAATAAATTGTAGAAAGTAAACCATGATTACTAACTTTATCTTAATGCAGGCTGGTGCATTGGATGTGTTAAATCTTGACGGTTTATATGAAAATGCAATTACCATGACACAGCAAAATGGAGCTTACCAAATAGGACAAGAGACGGATGTGTTAAATCTGGACGGTTTATATGAAAATGCGATTACTGTGACACAGCAAAATGGAGCTTACCAAATAGGACAAGAGGCTTCCAATCCTTTTGATTTTGGTGCCAGTAACAGTGCCCAGTTTAACATGGCAATTGAACCCTCAATTCTGCAGAATGAAAGCTATGCTCCTCCTCCTATGACAACCCCTATTCCAGACCAAATGGTAGGCGTACCGTACCAAGATTATTACATGATGCATCATCAACAGATGCAGGAACCACTTACAATGAACAATAAAACAACCAACCCCTTTGATGAACCAAATACGTTGCCCCCGGATATGCCATCACTTCCAACACAGAGTGCTTAGTGTGGTTTATTGTATTAGAGTTATGGGAGAGTGGTCACTTAGTTACCTGGTTGTATAATGGAAACAGTATAAGTGGAAGCAATAATTAAGGTTGCACAAAATTGTATTAATGTGGGCTTTCTCTTCTATTCACCATGTGAGCATGGATAGTGATTAACTTACATTAGGTTTTTTGTTATCAGCGTTAACTGTTGGGTACCAAGAGTAGTTATGGAAATAATATCACACAGCTAAGATATAGCTGAGAAAAAGTAAGAATTAACATAAATATTTTACGTGAAAACCTTTTCGATAGAAAATCACGGGGCAAGAATACAAGGTTTTCACTAGGTGGGGAAAAGTTACAACCTCCCTCTAATTACAAAAAGAGAACTGGGACACTATTGCGTTAGGAGAATACAATTCTCTCTATATAAAACTATAAGAGAAATACTAAGAAGACATTATAAATATTTTACACTAGGATATATTTAATATATTGTGTTTGGGATGTGTGATGTCTAAGACCGCGATGTCCTCAAAGCTATGGGGAAGCCTTAAAGGTCCTAGGGTCTAGGGTTGATCTGTGATGTTTTGCGGTTATCTGGATATCCAGTTGGGGTATTCAGGGTCTCCCTAATCACTGTGTGTGCAAGTGTGAAATTAGGGATTTGGAGAACATACCTGAACCCCTAGCTGGAGATAGCTATTTATAGGGAAGATGTGTTGGGTACCCTGTTTGGGCCTGTCCAAGGCTCAATAGGAATGACGTGGCTTCTAGAGGATGAGGGGATGAGTCATTCATCCTTATCCTGTCCTATAGCCTTATCCTTGGTTCGTTAGGCGCGCGGGGGGCACGCTCGAGTCCTTGTGGGTAAGGGAAGTGGACAGTCCGAGCCCCCCAGTGTTGTACCATGGTTCTGTGGTCGGTCCATGGGTGCAGAGGTCGGTTGAGATCAATATGTGTTGGTGGAAGACTCTAGGGGCACAAGCCGAGGGTCAGTCCACTACAGGATGTATGAATTTAATCGAGAAAGTAAGACCTCTATTTATAAAGAGCTTCAATACCAAGGTGCCTCCAACCATGCAAAATGGTGCTTGTGAACTTTTGACCGAAAAATAGAAACCAACACAAATATTTTATGACGAAACCCTTTCGGGAGAAAATCACGGGCCAAGAATAGAAAATTTTCATTATAGGAAAAAAAGTTACAACTTCTCTCTAATTACAAGGAGAGAACAATGACACTCTCTCTTGTACTAAGAGAATACAATTCTCTCTATATAAAAATATAAGAGAAATACTAAGAAGACACTACAAATATTTTACACCAGGATATATTTAATATATTGTATTTAAAATTGTTTGGGATGTATTTAAATGAGGAATTGAGGCCTCTGTTTATAAAGAGCCTCAACACGAGGTGCCTCCAACCATGCAAAAAGGTGCTTGTGAACTTTTGACCAAAAGAGGCGAAGTTCATTTTGTGCTTCCTTCAATTTGTCATGATGTCAATTGTCAACTTGAGCAAGTTGCTTTCGGTACAACTTTGTTATGGTAAAGTCAAAAGGTGACTTTAGCATAGGTCGGCCACGTTAAGTTACATCTATTGAATGTTTTGGATCACATAAACACGGTTTCACAAATTTCAACTGTTAAATTATGCTGTTACTATGATCAATTTTAAGAAATACAGTACAGAAGTGAGAAATTAAATGAAGTACTAATGAATTAGAAAATTTCATGATTGTAAAGTTCCCTCTCCGTAAAGTTTAAATTCAACTTATACACGACAATGGAATATGAAATCACCCAAAACATTTCAATGAGGTTAATGTTTAAACAATTGATAATCTTCCCTGGAATATGAAATCATCAAAAACGTTTCAATGAGGCCCAATGATCAATATTGTTATTCGCTTAGATGAAATTAACTGCGGAGGAAATTGTCAGCTGCTTCATGCTTAGTTACCATCTGGCCACCAGCTTTCCACTGTTAACACAACAGTTCTTTGCATTTTGCATAACTTAAGCACCCATCTTCAGAAGTGTAAAGTTCAAAGGAAAACACGAACCATGAAACAAAATATTAATCACCCCCAACTTTTTTTGCTTCAAGCTAATTGCATCGTACACTCCTTACGGTCGGATGAGAATGACTAAAAGCATTAGTTATTATTCCTTCTTCTCGGCGCTAAAAGCATTAGTTATTCTTCCGTCTTCTCGATACTATCTCTGATGCCCAAGCCTTGCCAGTTTCAGTCTGGAACTTCCCTGCAAAGGGGTTAGTTGATGAGAAGATGCATAAAATTTTCACACACTAAACAAAGATCATTCCCAAAAAAATGACTAAAACTTGGTTAAAAACATCCATCTTCCAATAGATTGTCCAATAATTTAGATCTACTTAACTTGTCTTCATTGCTCAAACTGTTAGCAGCTGAGAAAATTACATTGAACAATAGCATTATTTAATTTAAAAGAAATGAGTACTCTCTCTTTGAATTGCAGATTAGCTTTAAAAGAAAATTTACCCTGACTCCACCTTAACAAAAGCAAAACGCATAAATGCATATGAGAAATAAATGTCTGAAAACATGCTATGAAGCTAAGAGAACACACACTGAATTTTAAACTCTTAGTAATATTTTGCCCTTGCGTATTCAACCTTGACATATTTTGGCAAGTTAGCATCTAAACCTACAGAAACAAGATCAGCCAAACTCCCAACTAAATTTAAAAATGACCAATTATTTGATAAATTTGAAGAAAAAACATAGCCTAATGTAATTACCATAAAATATTACTAGTCACTTAGTTTGAAAAATAATGCTATATAACACCTCACGTAGTCATTGTAATAACTAAAACATTTTGCAATATGTAATGGAGTTTACATCAAATGACTAACTGTTACTAAAATCTCTTGAACAGAGAGCATCAAATGGGAAAAACATATAACCAAATGAACAAGCAACGCAGCTCTGAAAGATAGAAGTTCATACTACATTTTTTAGATCCTCTTACTCTTTCGGAAGCTGAATTACTAAAACAAAATAAAATAAAATATATTATGAGGAAAAACGCCCTCAAGCTTCAATGCAAGTTACCTGCCCTACAGGCTATACGTATAGCCCTATTAAGTGCTAACCTTACCGATCAAGAAATACTAAACAAACAACTTCATAAGTTACAAATATAGATGAAAATCATACCAGCAGTTGACTGGAAAAACTCATCCAAGTCCTTCCCCTGCTCTGCACAAAGACATGAGAGAACATATTTCAGGACTAATACAAGATCTGAACTCTAATGCACATAAATTATTCCATGGTAAATAAAAAAAATGAAAATTAGAAAAATACTCACTCATGCCTACCATGATAAAAATCTAACTAAACACATGCCATATATTACTATACTGGAATGGAAAACAATTATAGTTTTTTTTTATTTATTTCTTACTTTATATAGATTTTTTTTTAAGAAAAAAACAATATTCATTGATAGGTTGTGTCTTGGATTATGTTTCTATGCACCACATTTATCGCACAATTACAATCAACAGCTTTTGCTCATATAAGTGGATAATGGGACAGATCCTGTGCAACGTACTCATTCATTGCATGTCCTAAATTCAGCATCAAGCATATAATTTCTTACCAAGAGGTTATTTGACTCCTTTTTATGTTTAAAGTTCTAAGACTAACAGGCAATCCACATGATTAAACAAAAGCTGGTCGATGGTGAAAATAAAGCAAACAAAATGATAGGGAAAATAAATTTAATGAAGCTTCTCACCATCCTCATATTCCAAGGCTTGAAGGATCATCTCCACCTGTATGGAACAAAATTTAAATGACTCGGTAACCAAAGGTGTACACAAACAAACTTATGCTGCAAAATCATTACCAGCAGATGTTCTCAACAAAACTACTTAACAGTAACAGCCAGCTGCCTGACAGAGCAGTGAAGATTAATTTTGCAAATATTTTGGCTTTCTCTTTTTGTTTGTATATTATGGCTGGTAAATATGTTACGGCCCAGATGCAAACCTTCGCAACACAACATTCCAAACTTCGATTTTAATTAAAAATGAGAAGAGAAAGAGTGAGAAAAAAACCACAAACAAAAAAATAAATAAATAAAAGTCAGAACAGCACCATCATGTTAGTACATCTTCTCCCTTTTTATTTACTTCAGAGTTCAGATAGTTAGTGGCTTAGTGCTATGAACTAGATACATGAACTGTTGATCTGTACAAACAAAATAGTATATATGCATACTGCAGTTAAAATGGATCAGAAAATATCACAAAAACCCAATAGAAAAAACACAAAAAGTAGTGAAACTGGTAATCAATACCAGTTAAGTTAATCTCATGTCTCAAACTCTCAATGGTAAATCACTGAAGGAATTAGCGAAAGAAAATCCACAAACCTTGTCAAGATCTTTGACAAATTTAGCTTCTACTGTAGAATTTGCTTCATATTCATTCCACAACTCAGCAATTTCCTTGGCTTCATTAACACAAATGGATTAAAAAGCAAAAGAAAAGAGTTTATTATATTCACTAATCAACAAAATTATTTAAGGAGTGAAAACAAAGTACCTCTAGATCCACCTCCAAGCACCTTGCACATATGATCTAGGGCTTCTTGTTCTCGCCGACTTTTTTCAGCTTTCGGAATTCCATCTGAAGGGGTTATGTCCCCAACAATTGCTGTTAAACAAGGTACTCAAGTAAGAACATCAAATTATAACTCTGAAAGAGATACCATGGATAAGATGCAAGGATGGTAGAATAATACTCTCATATAAAAGTATCTGGTGATCGAAAATCCAAAACATAGCATTTCTATAGAAAATAAAATAGCAAAAAGAAAATTGAGATTCTGCATGTGCAGCAAATCAACTGCTTCAACTACGTAAAAACGTCATACAGTTTATTTCATGTGGATATTTTATGAATTCCTCGAGTTCTACGCCAGATTAAAGTGGAAACAGTTTAGTGGCTGGCTGAAATGTGTATATCTATGTGTACGAGTTCTATGATCAGTCAGACCATGAAACCTTAGTTATCCATGCTTTTAGAACACAATATAATAGGCAACTTATATTTGACCTTAATTCATTCTTCTTTCAACTCATTCTCCTCACAGTCACTTTCCAGTTGAACTCCTTCAATTTCAGCGACATTGTGAAGCTTACATAATATGGAGAAGTAACTTTGCCACCCCACAACCTACTCGAAAATCCGAAAATACCCCTCTACCAAACACACACCTCACACTCCATCACTCCAACTCTCATACTCTCACTCTCACTCTCTAATACTCTTACTCTCCTTCACTCCAACTTACATTCTCAACTCTCACTCACTCTCCTTCACTCCAACTTACATTCACAACTCTCACTCATCCCTTTTCTAGTCCCTTTTTTACTTTAACAATAAAAATCCACGGCAGTGAGTTCAATCACTACCATGCACGGAAGTCAGTACAGTCACTATGGAATGAATTGCCTAATTTCATGTTTCTTTTTCCCTTCTTCTCCACCACTCATTCAGATCCCTCACAACTCACTCAACCCCTTCTATCTTTCTTCATAAGTCACTCACCCCATTCTCCACCACTCATTCATATCCCTCACGGTAGTGCCGTAAGATTTTTGAAAAATCTTTCGATAGCAGACTAGTAGTCACTGCCGTAAGATTCTTGAAAAATTCTTCGGCAATGACTAATTGACTATAGTCAAGACCAAGAAAATATTAAGCGCGGTCGTGACCATAAATATTGGGCACAGTCTTGACAACAGTCACTACCAAAGGATTTAACGGGTTGTGATGATTCATTGATTTTGGTCATGAACAGACTCACAACCTGGTAGATTTAAGTCATGACCTGACACGATGCAACAAAAAAATATGGAACTTTACACTTCAGTTTTGAAATTACAAAAACTTTACATTAGCACTTAAATTTATAACTAATCAGTCTAATAGGTCCCTAAATTTAGAGATTTATATGATTGGTGTTTACATTTTTAGGGACTATAATGAATTAGTCTAATCATCTAGATTCCTAGACTTATATGATGAGTTTATAATTTCAGCGACTAAAATGATAATTTGTTATATTCAAGCATAAAAAGAAGAAAAAGAGAAAGTAACATACCTTCTGCAATATCGTGAACAATGGCCATTTTTACACACCTACACAAATTAACACAATATCTTTCAGAAAACTTACACATTGTATTTTATCATAAAAGTAGAAAGGCTTAAATACCAAAATGGTCCCTATAAATATTGACCTCTTTGAAATTGGTCCCCATAAAAAAAAGTTAAAGTTTTGGTTTTAGTCCTGCATTTACATAACGTTTTGGTTTTGGTCCCGGCATTTACAAAACGTTTTGGTTTTGGTCTCTCCTGTTAAATGTGGACAACAAACACCGAAAATATAATGTATTACATTCTATGATCAATTAAGAATGGTATTCTTGCATTAATTCTCAAAGATAAAAAAACAACTTCTATTACATAAAAGAACCAATTCAAAAACTATGACAGTAGAGGAACCAAACCTATGAAATCTAATCATATGGGGACCAAAACAAACTACCAACATAATTATGGGGACCAAAACCAAAACCTTCTGTAAATGCAGGAAACAAAACCAAATTTTTTTTTGCAGGGACCAATTTCAAAGTAGTCAATATTTGCAGTACCAAATATTTAAGCCAAGTAGAAAACACAATGCTTCTGTGTGCTCATAGTAAACTTATTACAGCATAAAGAACAAAATTAGGGAAAAATGAGGTTAACTTGTCTCTATCGACGCCAGGGATATCAGCTGCAATGAGAGCCATCAAACCCATTCGATACATATGATCCGCTATAGATTCTGAATCCTCTACTTCTTTCCGTACCCATCCTGTTCTTTTCGTTGTCTATTTCACAAAACAAAAAACAAAAACAAAAAAAAAAAAAATATATATATATATATATATATATATATATTCGATTATTAAATATTAACAGATTTTGAGATTTTCTTTACAACAACGTCGTTATCAATGTGTAGTAGACCTTGAGGCGGTGACAAATGGAGAGGAAGTCAATGGCGGAGGAAGGGGAAGGAGCTCCGTCGTGAACCGGCGCCTGCGATGGCGGTGAAGATGAGGAGGCTAAGGAGGCCATACGAAAAACCCTTGCGGGCGCGTGAGGTGAAAGGGATTTGAATGTGAGTTGAGAGGGGGAAAGAGACGATGGTGTGAAGGAGAAGAAGAGTGAAAGCAAAACTCGACTTCCACTTACCATTTGGTTTTATTTTATTGATCAACTTCTCTTGTTTATGGGATTTGAAGTTGGGGATTGCAAATGGGAATTGGGAAATCTCATCCACTCTCTTGATATTGTTACTTCCTTTCACTTTTTACTAAGCAAGATTAGATTTAATAATTTTTTTAAAAATATTTTATTTTAAGCTTAATTGCACTTTTGGTCCATAAATTTTGTTAATTTGACGAATTTAGTCTAAATCTTTTTAGTTTGGCGATTGCAATCATTCAATTGTCAATTTGTGGCAATTTCACTCCTTTCGTGTTTAACAAAATTGCTTACTGTCAACACGTGTTCTTCTATTCTACTCCCTCCGATCCTATTTATAAGACCCTTTTGGGGTTTTTCGGTCCCACCAAGGAGAGTGAATAAATTTGTTAGTGACATTGGAAATGTGAAAATTTGATATACTTTTTCAAAACTATCCCTATAATTATTATTGAAACTCTAAAAAGTATTGACTTTATAAGGGTGTTAGTGGAAAAAAGTAATTAAATGTTATTGAAAATTGAAAAGGGGTCTTATAAATATGACTGGAGGGAGTATTAGGCACGGAAGGACTGAAATTGCCACGAATTGACAGTTGGAGGAATAAATTCGCCAAATTAAAAGTAGGAGGACTAAATTCGCCAAATTAACTAAATTGGGAGACCAAAAATGCAATTAAGCTTTATTTTATTATGGTTTATAATTAAGATTTAATTTATGAAGCACAAACACTCTTTTGACACTCTCTAATATTGATTGAACATTGTACTTGAAGTCTCGAATTTTAAAAAAAAATTTATCGAAACTAACATATGTTTAATACCTAATCCACATATGACCAATTAACCTAAATTAGTGACAGGTCTAAATTTTTTTAATTTTTTACAAAAAAATTTGCAATGTAGACTTTAAATTATAAGAGTAAAGGTATGATGTATGATTATCTTCATTATTCACTTAAGAATACCTAATGTCATCATCTCATTCATCACATAAAGTACGATTGATAAATAAATTAAGTATTGGAATCCCAAAGAACATTATTTCAGTTTAAAAGATTATTCTAACAATATATATGGCTTCTCCCATACCTTTATGTAAGAGAAGCTTGATTAAGTTGAGCCTTGAGGTCCTAGTCATTGTTTTCTAGCTTCGTTCAGCAACTCAACTTGATTTCAAGATAAGCTTCCTTCAATTTTTGCCAATAAAATTAAGGCAAGTTTATGGTTTTGGGTTTTGAAAGCCTTGAGAATATGTATGTGGGGGGGGGGGGGGGTAGCTTTCGATCTTGGCAAGAGTATATCTAGGACTTATGATGTCCCAAATTTGGCCTCTAGGGTATTTACAGGCTTCCCAACCGACTTTGGGTGGGAAAATATTCAAGATTTTCCTTCCACCAGTTTTATTTTCAGGAAATTTCTTAGTTAATCGGTTATCGGGCTTATATTTGGTTAAATTTACATTGTCTTAACCGATTAACTCAACGTCAACGACCTGTCCTGTGCCCACAATCTTCCAGATTTCACTAGATAACTGGTTATCCACCTCCTGTAATCAGTTATTAAAGATTTTTGGCATAAAAAACCCACGTTTTATTATATTTTACTATTTTTTTTAAATTAATTTAATTCATTTCTTTAATATCTAAGTAATCCAAATTACTAGTTTTTATTATTTAATTCCCTTTTCTTAAAATTTAAGTAAGCAAAGTTATTAATTATTATCATTTCTTAACATTTATGACATCAAGAAAATTATACACTAAAAAATAATTAAATTTTATTTATTTTTAAAGTTTACAATGTTACATTCACTGTCCTGATATCTTATAAGCCTCCACACCATCGAGTTTCGTGAAGAGATTGGGACCATTTGATGATGCACCTCAAGATTCGTGCATAGCTGTCGATTTGCAAAAAACCGAGTACAGAGCGTGTGAATTCAAAAAAGCAAAAAAAAAAGAGCGTGTGAATTCACACACAAAACATGTTCAACCGTGTGGCGGCTGGTACCCTCTACCACTTCTTTCCTTCCTAGCGCATTTGTTGTCATTGCCCTTGTTCTACACCTACCAACGTTGAGTGCTTATGAGCCCCGTGATGTTTCTTCTATTGTGCCTACACCAAAGGATATGGAGCGCAAGGGCTCCTTTCCTTCCAGACCTCGCAACACAAATGATCCCAACCCTACAGAAGTTTTCAAGGGACTCTACAATTTGGTCCCTTAGGCCAGGAAAGTTCTTTTTATTAAACTTGATTGGATTTGGCCCTTTTATGGTGCTCTGCTCCACGCACTCTATGTCAAATACCATTTCCAGCTTGAATCTTATGGACCATGTAAGAGACTTGATCGATGGATTTGCAAGAGTTGGAGTTCCCAGCCCTCAACTTCTAATCCCAACCCTCATTTTAATTGTCAAAAATCATAAATATCCTTCCTCCTATTTTTTCTCCCAAACCCCAAACTCTGATAACATCCTTCTCCTTCCTTTAACCTTCTGCCGTAGTGTAATGCTTGTGTTTCTTGGCCAATATATATATATATATATGTATGTATGTATGTATATGTGTGAATGAACTTATCTGATGTTGTTGCCTTTTATGTTTTATTGAACGAGAATCGAATATGAAAGTATGTGTATGCTTGTGTATGATGCGTGTAGAGTTTAAGTGTTGCATGGTTAGAGAGTTATGGTTATGTGAAGGGTTGCTTGGGTTAGCAAGAAACCTTGTAGGCTTGGGAAGCCCGCCCTTTAGTCGTGAGCCAATTAGGGGCCAAGAAATGCTAGAGTTCGAGTAGCATAGAGTTTCGTTCGACTTTGTGAGTCTGTTTCGTGTTTCAATGATTTTGTGTTGTGTGTCGTGAAAAGGTTGTTTGAGCGTATGGAGATGTGTTTCTATGTGTGGTTGGGTTGGGTTGGTGTTTAGAAGGGTCGTGGACCTTTAAAACGGGTGGAAAAGGCGAAAATCGACTAATCAGGGTTAGTTGGGGCCCCGGGGCGAACTGATACATCAGCGCGCAATGGCGTACCAGACGCGTGCACCGGCGCCCAGCAACACGCGCCTAGCTGGGCCATTTTGGCGCACCAGCCCATAAATCCAAGTGGGGCCCTAATTTTTTAGGGAAAAACACAAGGGAAGTCATTCCTACTTCATTCCCACACCTCTTGGAACCCTAGCCTCCATCTCCCCACCTCCCATCATCATCCAAGTTCTTCTCTCTCTTCACAAAAATCAACAATCTTCCTCTCAAACCTCCAAAATCCCTCATAAAACTCCATCCCTATCACTTATCTTTCATACCCGCATCTTCAATCTCTCTAGAACGAGTTGTGTAACACCCTCACTTTTAATTAGTTAAAATTAGGTTTTATTAAAATTCGTACTTGAAAATTTCGACGAGAATCCGGCAGAGTTTCCTCTGTTTATCGGACCTCAAAAAAATTTGCATCTTTTAAACCTGTCAGTCTAGAATATTACAAAACCTAAAATTATATTTAACTTCGGCTACCTCGCACAAATGCCCTTTTCAAAAATAACATGAGTTTCTGGGCTTCTAAAAAAAATTAAACCATAATAATTACACCAAATTAATTTAGATTCTCTCGTGACTAAATTACACTCCATGGTGTGGAGTGTACTCCTGTTCGGCCATGACTTGTGTAAGCTCCACTTCTGTACCTGTAAAAATATAGCAAGAAGGGTAGCATTACACAGAACTTGGGAAATAATTTCTAAGAAGTCATAATAATAAACTAAGCCTAACATTTATATTTACATCATAATAATCATAATCATTTTCAAGTATTTCACAACACAGACATGCATCATTCACAATCACAATATGTGGCATTTCTTTCAAAATTATTTTATTAACTTTCTTTTTCAGCTTTCTTAGTTTTTCTCATCTTTCCTCTTTCCTTTATTCATTTCTTTTCTTTCTTGTCTTTTCTTATAATGTACCATTAGGTATTTTTGCATGCGCCTGTTAGGATGGTGTCTTCACCCAATAGGATTTCTTACCTTCACCCAGGATTTTCTTACCGCATAGACCATTAGCTCATTAGGGCCTTTTCTTTGTTCTTTTCTTTCGTGCTTTCTTACATGTCTCATTATTTATTTACCAAGCAGCTATTGATCTCGCGCGGGTCCCAAACACCTAACGAGACTTTGGATCTATGGGATTTACTTACCTGAGCGAGGACTTCACCTATTGGGGATTCGAGTCTATTCCTTAAAATAGACTCTACCCTAACAGGGCACCTAATGGGTACGGATACTCGACACGCGATCAATAGCTGCTGCCTTTTGTTTAATTCATTTATTCCAATGACAATCCAGTCCAGTCCAGTTTAATTCAGACATATTTGATAGATTCACACTAACATGCAGCAGTCAAATTTTTACTCCATAATTAAATACCAACCGGATATCATCCAATAATCAATAAAAATAATCAATACAATTAATCAATTCATAACCAATTTTGAGTTCACCAAAAATTAACCAAATAATCAATTAACCAATAATCAATAAAAATAATCAATTCATCAAAACATAAGCGTGTTCATTTCTTTAATTTAATAACAGACTTATTATCAACATTAACTATCATATTCATTATTCTAATTAATCTTTTCTACTCTTAGCCACCACTATAAACAACCTAGAAATCATGTCCTAAATTAAGGTAATACAACCCTCTTACCTGTGAGTCCTGACAAAAGGAACAATATCACGTTCACGTTCGAGCTTTATTCGAGGGTCAGGGTCAACAATAACGTGTGGGATCTAAATATGGACACGCGTTAAACTAATTACAACCTTAAAAGTGTGTGTATATATATATATCAACTAAATTCATTTTTGTCAAAATAACAAATATATATCATTATACAATAAAAATATATCACTTTTCCCCAATATATCTCTTTATTTGAAAATATAGGGATAGTAAAAATGTTGATGGATCGTCGAATAAATTACATGGATGTGTAGAGGGAGTTGAGAAGGTTATTTACCTAAAAAAGATTTGAGATTGGACGGTTGGATCTTGAATTATTGGACCGAGAAGTTGAGAAAACTTAAAGTTTCTCTCTTTGAGTCTCGAACCTTTTGTTTCTTGTTTATTTCTCACTATTTCGATGGGTTAGGGAAATTATAATTTATAGTACTAGGGAGGTAGTGGGTGTAACACCCCGCATTTTTCCCGTACGTGCGAGAACGAATTTTGTTGAAATAAATCCTGAAGTTCTATTTCATAAAAGATTTTCAGAAAAGTATTTTATGTGAGAAGGAAATAAAAAGATGATTTTCAAGGAATTTTATAAACAAAATGTTTTTATAAGAAGAGAAGTGAATGATTTTGTTAATTTGGAATGAATTGTGATTTTCTTAAAAAGTGATTTTTATTTGAAATGGAGTTTTCGAAGTGTTATTTTGAAAAACTCGTATCTTTTTAACCGTAACTCGGATTTTCATGATCTTTATATCAAAACGATCGTCTTGAAACGTAGATTTTGAAAATGTAATTTTTAGAATTTTCTGGGTTGATTTGTAAAAATTTATTTTCAGAGTTATAAAATACGAGTTTTAGAAATTGTGTTTTAAAGAAAATAAATCTATTGATTTGGCTTGAAATTTTTGTGTGATGAATGCTTGATTGAATGTGTGTTTGATGTATGATGCATGGAAATGATTGTATGAGTGTGATTTTTGAATTAATTGTCTTGTTATGTGAATTGATGGTTTCAAGTAAATTGGATTAGAAAATAAAAATATAAGTATATGTGTGTGTGATACGGTATGTATGTGCATGTGTGTATATCATACGTGTGAATGTGTATGTATAAGGTAGGATTATGATTTTCTAGAAGTCTTAGTGAGTAAGTAAGCCATAACCAAACCATGAACCAAACCAAACTAAGTTGGAAAACCCTAACCAAGAGCCAACTAATACTTAAGTCTAAAGTGACCCCTAAAAACCTAGGCTATCCTACTTTGTCTCCTTGCATTTGATAAAATGCACCCATGCAAGTTTTTGTGAGGACAAACCTGTAACACCCCGATTTGGCAACCTGAAACCATGATTACTTTAATTAAAATACAGTGAAAATTTGGGCCATTTTTTTTTCTTTTTTTTTAAAACGCGTAACAGGGTTGAGTAGCATGAGTATAAGAACCAATAAGTTATTTTCCACAATTCTTGCGCAATTAAAATAGGGTTCTCACACATCATCCTAAGTTTCAAGTTCCAAACCGAAGCATCACACGACACCGCACTATGCAACTTGATTCTTCTCAACTTAGTTATCGTTGCCCATTTTGTTTTCGTAATCAGAGATCAGTGGTGCCCAAAATAAATATAACATTCATTGAAATAAGTTCGGGGAATTACACCAGGAGACCGCAACCGTCTAGCTGAGTGAATACAATGAAATATAATACTTCAACTGAAAAGAAAAGAAACTACCAATGGGTTCACTAAGATGAAGACGATGGATCCACGGGAGGTGCCTCGCTCGGGTCAAACTCTATCACATCCGCATCAGGAAACTCCTCCTCATCTGGATCCTCTTCTGGGTCTTCCTCAGACTCACTCTCCTGCATGGCTTCAAATGCATCATCCGGTAGATCGTTCACAGCTTCATCCAGCTCTTCCAACTCCTCAGCCTTAGGGTCAATTCTTGCTGGTAGTGGCATTGGATGCCCACCATGGTAGTCCGCCGGTCCACCGGTCTGCAGATCCGAAAGCACAAAACGACATGTGCGAGTATCGGGTGCTGTTCCTCGAAGAGTATGGTTGGGATCGAAGATGCGAACCTCGGTTACTCCACGCCACTCCCAACCTCGGTAGTTCACTTCCCATCTACCTTCGTCTCGGATGTCAAACGTAAACTTAACCGGATCCATGGACTAAAGAGTCGACCACATAAGGACGGATACATAGACATAGAAGAAATTGAGAGAATAAGTATTCCCAAGTAGAGCTGTCAAAACGGGCCTGCGGGCCGGGTTCGGGCCGGCCCGCTTTGGGTTCGGGCCAAACCGGGCTCGGGCCAAAAAGCCCGATTATAAATTAAGTATCCTAGCATCAAACTCAAACCCGCCCTAAGCGGGCTTCGGGCTGGGTGCGGGCCGGCCCGCATCACCTTTTTTTTTTTTTTTTACAATTCAACCACTTCAAAAAAATATATATTTATTTTTCAAAAAAATTAATGAATAAACTTCCTTTATGTTTTACACATATTTTTTTAAACAATAATAAGTGTTTTATTCTTTTACACATTTTTTAGAGGATATATTTGATTTTTATATTCTTACATAAATTAAAAACAAATTAAACTCAAATTAATTAAAAACAAAATAACTTTGTTTTTCATAACATACTTATATATTTTTTTAATACAAGAAAAATTTATTAAAGAATAAAAAAATGTAAGACATACTTCAAAATTTGCTAATATCTCTATCACTTAACGTCTTAACCTACCAAATCCCTTTTAAAAGATAGTATATGTTTATCCACCCTGTTAAGCTTTGAACAAAATATATCAGTATGTAGCAAGATAGTAATTAAAGAAATACAATCCTGATACGGTACAGTACCCCTGGAATTAGAACAGGAACCCAACAAAAATGTAGCAGTAGCTTCTAATTTGCACGACTTCTTAATCAACCACCAGTGATTCTTCAAAAGATCCATATTTAAATGCAGTATGACCGAAGGCCTCGTCATTTGGTTGGAAGTACTGGTGCATTTTTAATGTTGTGCTTTGATTTGTTCAGGTGCATTTTTTATATGTGAATATTGATAAAAATTAAGGGAATTTTATTATAAGTGTTTTCTACACATATAAAATTAAAAAAAATGTAATTTTTTTCTTTTTTTTCCGGGCCACCGGGCCGGCCCGAACCCGGCCGGGTACCGAGCCCGAACCGGGCCGGGCTAAATAGCCCGGGTTGAATAAATAGGCCATATAAAGGAGCCCGAGCCCTATGATTTTTCGGGCTTTTTGGCCCGGCCCGGCTGGCCCGGCCCATTTTGACAGCTCTATTCCCAAGCATGTGATGCCAACATTGTGGAATTACAGTAGGCAAGATATTAAGATAGACAAACCATACCAACATAAAGATAATCACATAGACTCTTAGGAATACTTACTTCATTCCAATACCTTTTTCTACTTAATGCCTTATGCATATTCACATCACATTCCATAGAAGGCTTCCGCTGCGCACTCTGATCTCATCACCATATAAACTCGTTCTTACTCCCATACTTTCATTCAAGAATTATTCTCAACATATTATTATCACATCCATACATAATTCTTTCTTTTCTTATTTAAGTTTTATTAATTCGAATCCATCAATGATGTAGGGATTTAATCATCATTGAGGAAAAACGCTCTCAAGTTAGCACACACGTCTACTTCTCCTCGGTAATCCACCCAACCTAGTCGGAAGCAAACAGGAGTACAGGACCTTTACCGTGCGGGCACGACAGCTGTCTCAACACATAAATGGTCCCAGACCAGGAGGACTCAGCCTCAATCAAATCATATCAATTCATAAATATTCATGGCACACTGTCTCACAGTGGCAAACAAGATGCCCCACTCCAGTCCCTCTCACTGTTCTAGATTTGCAATCTAGGGGGCGACAGTACTAATTCTAGTTTGCAAAGCAGAACTTGCCACGGTATTGGACCCAGTCCCCACCACGTTAGTGCGCCACTTGTGGGATTGTTCCGCCTAGAATAGTACTCTAGACTTCTTGACGTATCACCGTCATTGTCCTCCCCTAATGCAATCTCCTCCTAAGTATCCGCAGATACCTATGGTTTCTTCCTCTCCACTACTTCGGGTCACTTATAACTCACCGCGTTAATACATATCTTTTAAAAGTCTTTTAATTAGAGGCTTAACCTATTGGTCGGCTCATCCTTAGTACATCCCTTCAACGAGTCCCGACCACTAATCTTCTCAAAACATATCTTTTCTCAACATCGCACAGAGCTGGGTTTTCCTTGTCAGCCAAACTTCTCATCTCATCATCAAAACTCTTGTTTCTTTCTCATCTGGAAGATATCTTTCCAAAAGTAAGGTTTCACAAAAGCCTTCCCAGATAATGTTTTCACAAACTTTTTCGAAAATAGTGTTTCTCAAATTCTTTTCAAAAATAAAACTTTCTCAAATGCCTCCCCAAAATAAAGTTTCACAAATCCTTTTCAAAAATAGGTTTTCACTAGAGCTGTCAAAATGGGCGGGCCAAGCGGGCCGGACCGAATAGCCCGAAAAAAAAGTAGAGCTTGGGCTTCATAATTTGGGGCATTTATGCAATCCGGGCTATTTAACCCGGTCCGACCAGGCTTTAAAAAAACCGGGCCCTACCCGGCCGGGTTCGGGCCTATGATAAATTAAAAAAAAAAAACTCACTTTCCCAGTACTCAAGACCACTCGACACTACTAGTCCTACCCGTAAAAAAAAAAAAAAGTAGTCTAGTACCCACTGGCCACTGCTTGATTAGTTGATTACATAATTTTATTTCTCCAATTTCATTTCCCTGTTCCCAATCCCACGCCAGACAGACCCCAAGGCTCCTCTACTTTCACTTTCCATTCCATTCCCACTGACCAAGACTCCTCCACTTCCACTTTCCCTTTCCCATTCCCACTTCTCAGTTCTCAGTTCTCAGTTCTCAGTCTCACTTTCACAGTTTCACAAAGTAGCAACAGCACGACGACTCGACGAGGCACCTCCATGACCGTGAGTCCTCTCCTAACTGTCTCCGTTCTCTGTATTTTTTTCTTCATTTTTCTTTTTTCTGGTTTGTTTACTTTTTGGTTCGTTTTCCTTTTTTCTGGTTTTTCGTTTTTTTATTTTCTGGTTTGTATTTTTTTGTTCGTTTTTTCGTTTTTTTATTTTCTAGTTTGTATTTTTTTGGTCGTTTTTCTTTTTTCTGGTTTTTCGTTTAATGATCTTTTATGTATTTTTTCTTCTTTATTTTTTCTGGTGTGTATGTATTTTTTTTATGTGACTTTGTGTGTCTTTTTTTTTTCCAGGTTAATGTCTTGGAGACTCTTGGAGTATAATTTATTGTTTAATGTCTCTTAGAGACTTAGACTATGATTTTTTTTTGTCTTGAACAGCAGCCAGCAACCCAGCAGATTATTTTTTTCTGTTTTTTTTTAAGTCATGCGGGCTGGCCCGGACAAGCCCGTGGCCCACTTAGGGCGGGTTTGCGTTTCGGACTAATGTACTTAATTTACAACTAGGCTTTTGGGCCGGAGCCCGTTTTGGCCCAAACCCGAAGCGGGCTGGCCCGAAACCGGCCGGGCGGCCCGTTATGACAGCTCTAGTTTTCACACACTTCCTTCAAAATAGTGTTTCATAAACAATATTCAAAAATGAGGTTTTACAAACTCTTGTAGAAAATCATTTCCAAATTTCTTTTCCAAACCTTTTCAAAAAAAACTCTTTTCAGAATAACACTTTTGCTGAGCACTAATGGAGGAGCAAGCTCGACTCAACACTAGTCTCAGACTAAAACCAAAAACAAAGAGTCCATCTCCGATCAAATTCCATCTTGTTTCCACAATTTCATTTCCATTCACCCATGGCTTGACCTCAGAAAGCATCCATATCAACAATGTTACCCAAGCTCTGGCTCAACTCATCCCTTTCATCACTTAGTCTTTTCCCCAACAACATCTTACATCTTTCCTCACTCATCCCTTATCTCTTATATTCTTGATCGTTATTATCATTCACAGCGTTGCCACATTCCACATCCGACTAGTAATAAGAAATAGATAAATAGGCAAATAAATAACATACTAACATTCAAACACAGTCAAATAAATTAATTACTTACTCATACTGACTCAGGACACTAAGTTTCGACTTTTGAGATGGTCGAAACACTTAATATGTTACCTAAAAACCACGATGTTTGGGGGAAACTTCTCTCTCACCTCGATTGACGATAATTTCCACTACGCTCCTTGGTTCCCGATGCGACGCTCGTAACTGCTTCCCGATTGTTACTGGAACTCAAATAATTCTTTCTCATTAAAATTTGTTCTTATAAGATCATTTTGAGAACAAGACATCATGACCAAAACTCCTTACTTGAAAATCACTTTGACTTCAATTCATAATCAAGTAAAAACATTTGTTTGGAAACATCAATAATTCCTTGACTTTTTAAAAGGCCACATTTATCTTAAGATTTTCTTATAAAAATCATTTGTGAAATTAAAACCATGAAAATCTTTTCAAAACAATACTTTTCGATTAATCAAATCCTTTGGTTCACTTTATTTTCCTTAAAACCGAATTAAATCAAGAAGGAAACAACACCAAGAATTTAATCAAAAACCTTTTTAAAATTATTGAACACTTAAATCATTCAAACACACACAAGCAAATGTAAAATCATAAACCATTCATCATTCATGCATATAATACAAAAATCAAACACATGCACCTAGTTTCTATGCATGGTCGAATCTCATCCTACATGAGACAAGGTTCATGTTCAAGTCTAATGATCATTAACACATGCACATATGACAAGTACTCTATCCTATATTTAAACACCACAATTTAATAATAAATGATTAAATCCCTACATCATTGATGGATTCGAATTCATAAAACTTAAATAAGAAAAGAAAGAATTATGTATGGATGTGATAATAATATGTTGAGAATAATTCTTGAATGAAAGTATGGGAGTAAGAACGAGTTTATATGGTGATGAGATCAGAGTGCGCAGCGGAAGCCTTCTATGGAATGTGATGTGAATATGCATAAGGCATTAAGTAGAAAAAGGTATTGGAATGAAGTAAGTATTCCTAAGAGTCTATGTGATTATCTTTATGTTGGTATGGTTTGTCTATCTTAATATCTTGCCTACTGTAATTCCACACTGTTGGCATCACATGCTTGGGAATACTTACTCTCTCAATTTCTTCTATGTCTATGTATCCGTCCTTATGTGGTCGACTCTTTAGTCCATGGATCCGGTTAAGTTTACGTTTGACATCCGAGACGAAGGTAGATGGCAAGTGAACTACCGAGGTTGGGAGTGGCGTGGAGTAACCGAGGTTCGCATCTTCGATCCCAACCATACTCTTCGAGGAACAGCACCCGATACTCGCACATGTCGTTTTGTGCTTTCGGATCTGCAGACCGGTGGACCGGCGGACTACCATGGTGGGCATCCAATGCCACTACCAGCAAGAATTGACCCTGAGGCTGAGGAGTTGGAAGAGCTGGATGAAGTTGTGAACGATCTACCGGACGATGCATTTGAAGCCATGCAGGAGAGTGAGCCTGAGGAAGACCCGGAAGAGGATCCAGATGAGGAGGAGTTTCCTGATGCGGATGTGATAGAGTTTGACCCGAGCGAGGCACCTCCCGTGGATCCATCGTCTTCATCTTAGTGAACCCATTGGTAGTTTCTTTTCTTTTCAGTTGAAGTATTATATTTCATTGTATTCACTCAGCTAGACGGTTGCGGTCTCCTGGTGTAATTCCCCGAACTTATTTCAATGAATGTTATATTTATTTTGGGCACCACTGATCTCTGATTACGAAAACAAAATGGGTAACGATAACTAAGTTGAGAAGAATCAAGTTGCAAAGTGCGGTGTCGTGTGATGCTTCGGTTTGGAACTTGAAACTTAGGATGATGTGTGAGAACCCTATTTTAATTGCGCAAGAATTGTGGAAAATAACTTATTGGTTCTCATACTCATGCTACTCAACCCTGTTACGCGTTTAAAAAAAAAAGAAAAAAAAATGGCCCAAATTTTCACCGTATTTTATTTAAAGTAATCATGGTTTCAGGTTGCCAAATCGGAGTGTTACAGAGTTGGTATCAGAGCAACGTTTAGCTATAGGTAGTGAATACATGTGATATATACTTCATAGTGTGTCTTGTGCGCTAGTCTAGAACGAATAGAGATGAAGGCGTCGAGAGTGTGCGAACGATCGAGGTTTGTACAGGTAGCTCGTGACTCAGAACCATAGTGAAGCCTATTCTTCTTGTTTGAGTTTATCCTTCTTTGTTGGAACCCTTCTTTTGTTGTGAACCCTTTTGTTCAGAATAACCCTTGAACTTTGATTTAAACCATTGAACCTACTTCATGACTGTTTGTTACCCAGGTTCATTTCTAAAGTGACCTTGTGCCCTTTTGGCTTAATTAAACCCAATTTGTGAAATTCAATTTGTAAACCCTTCCTATTATGAAGTCGTTTGATTCCCAAAATTTTGGTAATAACTTATGCTAGTCAAGTAATCGATCCTGAACTAGGAATGAATTGTGAGGGGTTGTTAAGGAAAATTAGCAGTATTGAGGAAGGCAAAGGTTAGGATATATGAAAAAGGGGAGATGTATTGGTCATGGTGTAGAGTAAGTATGTCCTTGAGTCTTAGGCAAGATGGAGGATTGTTGGAGTTAGTTAGAATTAAGTTTGAATGTATCTGGATTTTGGTCTAGGTAGTATTGGGACAGTAGGAAGTCCGAGGGAGTAGGAAGAGTTAGTAGTTATAAAGTAAAAATTGGAGAAAGGATGAATGACATGATTGAGTCTGAATTGTTGTTAATGGTGGGGAAATCGGGTAAATGAAACGACGGATTTTTACACTTAGAAACCCCTAAGTAGTGACCAAGTTAGGATGGATGATGAGAGTGTGTTGTTTTGGTCAATAAAGGTGACGGTGAATTGTGGATTAGAGTGGTTCCAATAGGAGTAAATCTTTTGCTAGCCAGATAATCCTAGGATCGAAGAAGATTTAATGGATTTAGACCTTAAGGTGAAATATGTAACACCCCGCAAATTCCTCGTATTAATTTAAAATACTAAAAAGAATTATTTTTGAGAAAAGTATTTTGAAAGAATATTTTCTTAGATGAATTCCTTAATTCATGAAATAATGTTATGATTTTCAAAGTTGAAGTTTTTGGAAACGATGAATTTTTCAACAAGGAAATTATTATATGGAAAAAAAGTGACTTGATTTATAAAATGTGTCTTTGATATTTTGGTGTACCATTACACATGAATGATTTATTTTTCTATGTATACATGTGTATGCACGGTTTTTACATGCCTGAATGCTTAAAATTTAATTAGTAAGAAGTATATGCATGAATGTAAGTGTGATTGATATGTGTATATGAATGTATGAATATATGTATGTGTGTGAGGCCGTATGTGTGTGTGGGTGTGTATGTGAAAAACCTAGAAATTTCTTTAAGTAAAGACCAAGTAACCAAGACCTAACCAAATCCTAACTAAGTCCTAACTAGATTAATGGAAACCCTAATGGAAAACGAATAAGTCAAAAACCTAGATGAACCCTAAACACCTAGTGTTCCCTACCTTGTTCCCTTAAGAGATGATAATCTCCACCCATGCAAAACCTTGAAGGGCCGAAATTGCCCCTCTCATTTACACCTCTTGGCCGAATTATTCAAGGGCATTAGGGGAAATACTAGTGTGTCTATTTAAGCCCACGCCTTAGTTCTTTTCCAATTCATTTCCTTCACATTTCTCATTCAAACTAAACACTTGATTCTAAGAGTGTCATCAAACTCTTGGAGAGAGATAGAGAGAGAGTGAGACCGAGAGCTTCAAGAGGAGGAGAAGAAGGAGATCAAGCCAAGAAGCCTTAGGATTTCTTGAAGATTAAGTGAAGAAGGTTGAAGCTCTTCTCTTTTCTTTGGTTTACTCGAAGATCATAGAGTGTAGAAGTAGTTCTTAATGTTCCCAAGCCTTGTAAAGTTATTTGTTGTTGCATGACTAATTTCCTTGTAGATCTATGTTTGTATGTAATTGTTTAATCTTGATCTTGAGTTCCAAGAGCCAAACAAACTTGTAGAACCCTAAACCATGGACCCTACCATTCGGCCATGTCTAGAAAATTAGATTATGATGATTTTTATTTTGTTTTGAGTTCATGCATGTTAATTTGATGCTTGTTAAAGATGATCCAAGTGGTTTGAATGCTTTGATTTTAACTTTGATTTTTCTAAGCCTTGATCCTTGGTTTTCTTTTCAAATAGGCTTGATCTATTGTTTTAACCTTGAAAAAGATTTGTTTCTTGCCTTGATTTTTCATGACTTGGATCTTGAAGTCTTGCATGTGATTCTTTTACTCAAAAAAGTCTTGATCTTGGTTTGCATGTCACGGTTTTGATGAGAAACAAAGGAAAACAACTTTTTCAAAATGGTTTTGCCTTGATCTAAGTCTATGTGCGTTTGAAAGTTAAAGATTTAAGTTTTTCTCTTGATTTTGTTGATATGCTTCTCGGTCAAGCTATAAAACAAGAAGATCATGATTGTTTTTCATAAAAAGGCTTTTGCATGTGATTCTCTTTTACTTCAAATGATTTTTTAAAGTGCATGCAAAAGAAAATAAAAATGAAAATTGATTTGAAGTAATTAATGGGTCACGGTTTTGGGGAAGAAAAAGGGAGTGAAATTTTTCTAAAACCATGTGTTTGAAATGCATGTTTTTGATTTAGTATTTTAAGATTTTTGCATGTAGAAAAGTGCATCAAAGACTTTGTTTTTCCTATGATCATGATTCGGCCTATACTAGGCTAAATAGGCTAGATCCTTTTGCATGTGATTGACTTGTCAAAATGATGGTGTTTGTAATTTTATTTTGAGAAAAATTTATTTGAATTGTGTTGTGGTTTTTTTTCAATTCGGTTTTGTAAAAGAACCAAAAAGAAATAAGTTTTTGAAAAGTGATTTTGTCTTGATTCATGCTCTATGTACATGCATGTTGATCTTGAACCTTTAAAAGTTATTTTTATGTTCTTTGAGAAATAAATTAAAAGTGTTTGTGTTGATCTATGATTTTTATTCATTTTGGTAGAAATATTTAAGATTTGTCCTTGCATGATAGTTTTAAATGAAATGATTATGTTTCCTTGAATTGCATGCCTCGGTTTTTGAAAGAAAAATTGGGGAAATGAGCTTTAAAATGATTTTCTTTGCATGAACATGTGTTGATTTTATGCATGATGCATTCGGCCATGTTTAATTCATATCCATGCTTTTTAATTTTGTGAAAACTTGACATATGCTCTATGTTCTTGCATGATTCTTGACTAGGTTTAGGTTAAAGAAAAATAAATTTTTAGTTCGAGTATTTTCCAAGTTGTAGCTCACGGTTTTGTTAAGAAAGAGAAAATAATTTCATGAGTTTGTGTGTGTGTTTGATGATGCATAAGTCTTGCTTTGATGTGTGTATATTTTCGGTTTATGCATGTTAATTAGGTTAGACTTCTTTTCCATGAAAGTAACATAGGAATAATGCATGTATTTTGTAAAATAATTAACTAGGAATAAGTTTTGTGTTTAAATGAATTTATATGTGTGTATTCGGTTTGTGAAGTCTAAGTAGGTTTAAATGATTTTGTTCTATAAAAGTGAAATGTTTTTGAAAGTAATTGGGTGTTGACTGATTTAAATTAAGTATGTGATTTGTGAGATTGTGTTTGTGACTTGCTTTCTAATAAAAACTTGAGTTTTAAAGAATGAACAGTCAGCTAAAAAGTATTTGAAACAAAAGGAGTTTTTACGACGTTTTCGGGTTTTATTAAATTGAATTGATTTATTTGAAATTGTTGGATTGTGTTTATGGCTGTCCTAAACTTATGTTATGACAAGAGCTTGAATTCTAAAGTAATTGTTTTAAGCTAAAGATTTGTTAAAGTGAAAAGTACTTTTACGGTGTTTTCAAATGTGGTTAAGGTGCTGTCCAAAACGGACCAGCAACTAACCCAAATGATTTAAATCATTTTATATGATGTTTTCAAATGGTTTTAAAATAATTAAAGCACTAGAAAACATGAGAATTGGTTGATGAAACAATAGTGTTTTAAGTCTTTCGATTAAGAACGGAAAGTGTCATGAAATAAGGACAGATTTTCTTAATACACGATCGTAAAGTAAGAGTGTTTTATTTAAATACGAGGAATGAGAAGTGTCTAAGTTATGGAGAAGATTTTCATAAAACGAGTTAATAACCTAAGCGTATTTTATTTAGTACGAGGAATAATCTTAAAGACGAGGGATTGGGGCAGCCGGCAACAACCAGAATCCAAGGAGACGGTACGCAATAAATAGCTGGACCTCAGGTGAGAGAGAAGCTTTCCTAAGACACCGTGGTAGTTAGGTGATATATTAGGACGTTCCGTATCATCTCAAAGATCGGAACTAAGTGGTTAGAGTCAGTAGTATAAGTGGCAATTGTTTGATTGTGTGGCCACTTATACGAAGGTGACAAAGACCACAATGTTATTGTGTGATGTTGTGTGCATGCTTGTATTTATTTAATTATGTCTGATGATACTTAATACTGCTGATTGTAATGAGTAAATGGTTGATGGACGTCTGTTACGTCCTGAGTAAGAAAATGAGAATAAAGAGAATTGAATAAGAAATAAAGAGATGAGATGGATTAGAAAAGAGAAAGAGTGAGATTGGGGAAAGAATGAAAAGATAATGTTGAGAACGAGCCAGAGCTGGGAAGAATGGTGTTGTTGGTTGGATATGAGATGAGATTGAGTGGAGCTGGGCTCCTTTGTCTTGGTTTTAGTCTGGGACTAGTGTTGAGTTGAGCTTGCTCCTCCATTAGTGCTCAGCAAAGTTGTAACTTTTGAAAAGGTTTTTAAAAAGCGGTTCTTGAAAAGATTTTTTGAAAAGAGATCTTCGAAAAGATTTTGAAAAGAGATTTTTGAAAAGGTTTTCGAATAGCAGTTTTTGAAAAGATTTTTGAAAAGGAACATTTTGAAAAGATTTGTGAAAATCAATTTTTGTGAAAGAACTATGTGAAGAAAATTTTGAGAAAAGTTTGTGAAAGGAAATTTTTGGAAAGAGGTGTGAAAAGAGGGATTTTTGGAAAAGGCTTATCAAGAGAGATTTTCTTTCGTGAAACGTTATGTCTTTGAGAAAAGCTTTGCGAAACAATCTTTCTGAAAGAGTTTTGTGAAAAGATGTATTTTGAAGGAAGTGTTTGGACAATCGTTTTGATAAAGTATTTGAAAGGATAATTAAAGAGAGTCTTTTGAAATAACATTTTGAGAAAAAAGTTGGTGAAAACTATGTTTCTGTGAAAGTTATGAAATGGGGTTTGAGATAGTTTTTGAAAAGATGGTTTTGAGAAAGGATTTCGAAATGAGATGAGTATGAGAAATGGGGAATGCTGAGGAAGTTTGAGAAATGAGATTTGAGTTTGTTGATGTGATCCCAGCTCTGTGCTATGTGAGATTTGATGAGAGAAAGTTTGTGCCAAGTTAGTGGTCGGGACTCATTGAAGGGTTGCACGAAGGATGGGCCGACCTTAGGATTAATTAAAAATATTAAAAGACTTTAAAAGACATGCACGGTGAGGTATGAGAGTGCGAAGTAGTGGAGAGGAAGAAACGATAAGTATCTGCGGATACTTAGGACGAGATTGCATTAGGGGAGGACGATAACGGTGAAACGTCGAGAAGTCTGGAGTATGTTTTTGGGCAGAACGAACTCCACAGGTGGCGCACTAACGTGGTGGGGACTGGGTCTAATGTCGTGGTAAGTTTTGCGGGCCCACTAGAAACATACTGTCGCCCCCTAGATTGCAAATCGAGAACAGTGAGAGGGACTGGAATGGGCCATTGTGTTTTGCCACTGCGTGGACAGTGAGCCTTGATGTTATTGAAATGATTTGAGGACGAGATCCTCCTGGTCTGGGACCATTTATGTGTTGTGACAGCTGTCGTGCCCGCGTAGTAAAGGTCCTGTACTCCTGTTTGCTTCCGACTAGGTTTGGTGGATGACCGAGGAGATGTAGACGTGAGTGATAGCCGAGAATTAAATGAATTCCCTGATGATATCTTATGATTCCCCAGAGTAAAGGGATGAGATGAATTGATGAGATCGGAAAAGAAGAAATTATGAGAATGATAAAGGAAAAGAAACTGAGAGAGAAAGAATAATTAAGAGAAGCGGAATTAAATTTAGAAGGAAAAGTTAAGGATAATAATAAGGACAATAAGACTGATAATATTGATACCATGATTGTTGTGTGTTTGTATGTTGTATGTTGTATGGTATGTTTGTATAGTCCTATTATTTTGCCTAGCGTAATCCCACACCGTCGACGATCCGTCGTTCGGAATGCTTACTCTCTCCTGTTCGTTGGCATATCGGTGCTGCTGGTATTTCAACGGGCAGATGGAGTACTGCATGGATGTCACCACGTGGAGTAAGTACGGAAGAGGTTGGAAGCGCACCCCAAGTGGTTGGGTATGGACCGGCTATACCCAGATCGTAATTGCAGATCCAGAACATCTACTCAGTGGAGCTAACCTGGAGCCACCCATAGGGAAAGTCGCCGTACGAGGGTATAGGAACTACGCGGAGAAGTTTCGGTATGAGACTCGGAGGAATACTTCCCTTCTTCATGAGGCGGAGCCGGAATCCCTCAGCAATGAGATGACAGCAATAAGGAGGGCATCATCCTCGGAAGTGAGGAGAGAACGCAAGAAGGAGGGACTTCATCCGATCGTGTTCAATAGGATAGTCTAAGGATAGGGTTATTAATTCAAGTCTGTTGTAAAAGTTTGAAGTAAGGATTACCAAGCCATGAACCATTTATGTAATCAAGCTAAGTTTTCAAATTGATTGATGGAATACATTTCATGTTAAGTAACCCATGTGAAGTTTTTGAAAGATTGTCAAGATGATTTCGAACCAAGTTCTTCTATTGAAATAAATGTTTTGTAAAAAGGAAAGTTTTTAGTAACAACTCGGTTTTCAAAGAGGGTGTTGAGAACACCAAGGACTTTTCAATAATGTTTTCAAACACTTCAACAAAGTTTTATAAAAAAAAATCTGGCCTCAATTTTTGTAACTTTGATAAGTGAAAGTAAATATTTTTGGCTTACGAAAATCGGGCTGTTACAAAATACGGAGGATGGAAAAGGAATTAGGATGTTTAAGTTGTGACGATCCGTGAGAGATAAAAAGAGTGAAGTGAAGTTCCTTGAAGATTAGTAGAAAAGAAGGATTAAGATGAAGTTACAAGGATGAATGTCTAGTGGAATCTAAGATAAGGATGAGAATTGAGAGTTTGTTGGAATAGGATTTATGTATATAGTTAAAGTGTTTAGCAATAAGAGTAATTAAAGTTGGGGAGTAGGTAGAGTTTGGAAGTTGAGGTAACCAAACTAGATTGGGAATCATTAAGAAAGAGTAAGTTGAGGGGGTAGTCGTGATGATAGTGTTTTGTCCGGATTGGCATAAGCATTACATTCTTTTCCTTTGAAGTTGCTAATTGTTTCAGCAACATTGAACAACCTTGAGAACTTAATTCGTTTAGAAAAGCCTTGTTGTTTTGCACCATTGTATTTGACAATGGGATGACCCCAGAGATTGTTTTGACAAGCCCGATTTAGAATTCTTCTTGAGAACAGTGAATAAGTATTTCGTCGCAACGGCCAGTTCATCTATGAATGAGAAAGAACATTGCTACGAGGAGCTACGCACTCTTGAAAGCGACGGTTACGTGCATCATTTCTAGAGGACGAGAAATCTACAAGTTGGGGAGAATGTAACATCCCGCATTTTCTGGACTCAAATAAATCAATAAGATTTTATTTAAGATTGTTTTTCAGAATCTAAGAAGGATTTCCAGATAAATGTTTTGGAAAATGATTTTTATTTGAAGTTTGATTTCATGAAAGTCAAAATTATGATTTTGAGATTTCTTAAAGAAATGAATTTTTCCTTTTTTACCAAGAATGATTTGAGGTTTTAAATGAATTATTTCTTTTTGAAGATCCTTGATGTATGAGTATGGTTTTATTTTAAATTTAAGAAGAGCTTATTTTATAATTAAATGGGTAAGGTGGATTGATTTTCTTTAAAGTTGCGTTTTTGAATTTGTGAATATGTGTTTTGTGTAAAGAATTATGCATGAATTATGTGAATGTGAATGCTATATGTGTGCCGTATGCTTCGAGAAGAAACATGATATGCTAAAAGTGTGATGTGCATGATCAAGTATGTGTTAAGTATATGCATCATAATTCCATGCTATGTGTTTATCATGATAACATGAAGTGAAATTATATGTGTTGAGTGCATGCATGACTTAATGTATTGTTAACATGAAATAAAATTATATGTGCATGTGTGTGTATGTTCGGCCAAGTGTAGCCCCAAGAAACCAAGTAGGATGCACCCTTTTAAACATTAAGAAAATAGAAAATAGGTATGATATTAGGAGGACTGACTCATGATGCCTAGGAAGACTTTCTTCCACCATTGTCTCCTTCTTGACAAGACTCTTTTCATGCAAACTTTGGAGTGGACTAAATTACCCTTGAACCAAGCCATTGAACCGAGGTTAGAAGAGGAAATTTCCAACCCCTTTGTTTTGCCTTAAAGCCGTATGAAGGAGTGAGTGTTGGCTAACTCATTTCCATTTTCTTCTTCAACCTAAACACTTAGTCCAAGAGCACCCCAAACTCTTGAGACTTAGAGAGAAAAGAGAGTTTGGCCGTGAGGGAGAAGAGAGAAAGAAGAGTGGAGACTCAAAGCCCTTAACCCACACATCCTTAATTTCTTCTCAACCTTATTCTTCTTCAAGGATTAGAAGAGAAGAGCCACCCATCAACCCTAAGAGGAGGAGGCCGAAGCAAACCCTAGGAGAAGAAGAGGAGGATTTGAAGATTTAAGTTAGAGATTTTGATTTAAGGTAGTTATTTAAGAAATTTTAATGTAATAATTTTGAGTTGTAAAGGACTTTATATGGACTTTGTTTAAGTTTAATTCTTTGTTTAAGAAACTAAAATTTTGTTTGCTAAACTTTCTTGTGAAGCTCTCGGTCTTGTGCTCGTGAATGACCAATTTAATTTATTTCATTTGGCATGTATGTTTTATTGTAAGGATTAGGGATTTCTAAACCTATGGGACTTAAACCTTTTGATTTAACACATGCACATATGACAAGTACTCTATCCTATATTTAAACATCACAATTTAATAATAATAAAAGAAAAAAGGACACATTAACTTAGAATACTACTAATCATCATATAAATCAACATATGTGGAAGAAATCAATTTATTTCTTTTATTTTCATACTAAGGCTGAATAGAATATAAGAAAATTACCTAATACAATCATTTATCAAATCAATTCCATTGTCTCAAACAATCATTCATAAGAAAATAAAAATAACCTAAATAAGATTTGTTTTTAAACCGAATGGGATCATGAAAAATTTACTTTAAAGTTTTAAATCAAAAGGTTTAAGTCCCATAGGTTTAGAAATCCCTAATCCTTACAATAAAACATACATGCCAAATGAAATAAATTAAATTGGTCATTCACGAGCACAAGACCGAGAGCTTCACAAGAAAGTTTAGCAAACAAAATTTTAGTTTCTTAAACAAAGAATTAAACTTAAACAAAGTCCATATAAAGTCCTTTACAACTCAAAATTATTACATTAAAATTTCTTAAATAACTACCTTAAATCAAAATCTCTAACTTAAATCTTCAAACCCTCCTCTTCTTCTCCTAGGGTTTGCTTCGGCCTCCTCCTCTTAGGGTTGATGGGTGGCTCTTCTCTTCTAATCCTTGAAGAAGAATAAGGTTGAGAAGAAATTAAGGATGTGTGGGTTAAGGGCTTTGAGTCTCCACTCTTCTTTCTCTCTTCTCCCTCACGGCCAAACTCTCTTTTCTCTCTAAGTCTCAAGAGTTTGGGGTGCTCTTGGACTAAGTGTTTAGGTTGAAGAAGAAAATGGAAATGAGTTAGCCAACACTCACTCCTTCATACGGCTTTAAGGCAAAACAAAGGGGTTGGAAATTTCCTCTTCTAACCTCGGTTCAATGGCTTGGTTCAAGGGTAATTTAGTCCACTCCAAAGTTTGCATGAAAAGAGTCTTGTCAAGAAGGAGACAATGGTGGAAGAAAGTCTTCCTAGGCATCATGAGTCACTCTTCCTAATATCATACCTATTTTCTATTTTCTTAATGTTTAAAAGGGTGCATCCTACTTGGTTTCTTGGGGCTACACTTGGCCGAACATACACACACATGCACATATAATTTTATTTCATGTTAACGATACATTAAGTCATGCATGCACTCAACACATATAATTTCACTTCATGTTATCATGATAAACACATAGCATGGAATTATGATGCATATACTTAACACATACTTGATCATGCACATCACACTTTTAGCATATCATGTTTCTTTTCAAAGCATACGGCACACATATACATTCACATTCACATAATTCATGCATAATTCTTTACACAAAACACATATTCACAAATTCAAAAATGCAACTTTAAAGAAAATCAATCCACCTTACCCATTTAATTATAAAATAAGCTCTTCTTAAATTTAAAATAAAACCATACTCATACATCAAGGATCATCAAAAAGAAATATTTCATTTAAAACCTCAAATCATTCTTGGTAAAAAAAGGAAAAATTCATTTCTTTAAGAAATCTCAAAATCATAATTTTGACTTTTATGAAATCAAACTTCAAAGAAAAATCATTTTCCAAAACATTTCTCTGGAAATCCTTCTTAGATTCTGAAAAATCAATCTTAAATAAAATCTTATTGATTTATTTGAGTCCAGAAAATGCGGGATGTTACAAAACCTACCCCTTCCAAGTGCACATGATCGAATTATGTCCCAAGGCTAAAGAAGGAAATCTTGAGTTGTCTATATATAGAATTGGCCTTAGTTCATTCACCCCATTCATTTCTCTTTTCTTCATTCCACCAACACAAACACAAATACACTCTAAGAGACCCATTCCACTCTTAGAGAAAGAAAAGAAAAAAAAGAAATAGAGAGAAAGAGAGAAAGGGAGGCCGAGAGCTCTAGGAGAAGAAGAAGAGGGAGATCCAAGTTTAACCAAGCCTTGTCCCTTGTAGATCAAGAGTGTTAGAGCTAGAACCAACCCCTTTTCATGGTAGGAACCGAAGACCAAGAAGAAGATTTTGTAATAGTTTTGTTTTCCTTTTTAGTTTATAAATCTTTATTCCTTTTCTTCTTGCATGTTATTATTATGTGTTGATCTTGCTTGATCAAGGACTTTTAAGGACTTTAAATAATTTGTAATGAGTTAAGCTTATGTTTAATGTTTGGTTAAAGTTTTCTTTTGATGGATCTAATATTTTCTTAACTAAATCTTTAAAGATCTAAAGCTTTGTTTGAGATTTTTGTGAAAACTTAAAATGAATCTTCTTGCATGTTAATTTTTCTTGATCAAACCGTGATTTATGTGTGTGTTTGTGGTTATGTGCCAAGTGAATTTATGATCTAAATTTACTAAATAATAAAGTAAAATTATTTGGCTTTGCATGTTAAATCTTTGTGATCTAAGATGTATTCTCATGACTAAGTAAAAAATCTAAATTTAAGTTATGAAAGAGTTTAAGTCTTGCATGTTGGTTTGTTAATGTCTTTATTTGATCTAAGTGTGTGTATGAAATTATCTTTGTTTGATGAATGAAAGTGTTTAGATCCTTGATTTGCATGTTATTTTTCAAGAGTAAAATTGTGTTTCCTTTTATGTATGTGTCTCGGTTTTTTTTAAAGAAAAGAATTAAAGAAACTAAGTTTTTAAATGATTCTCTAATTTAATCTAGTGTTTAATTTTGTGCATGTCATGACCCTCGTTTGAGTTATGAAAGGTTAAGATCTTTGAAGTTGCATGTTTAAAAGAAAAGATTCATGTTTTTCTTTTATGTGTGCCACGGTTTCAAAGGGAAATTTAAGAAACAAGCTTTAAACTAATTTTGAGAATAAACATGATTTGATCTAAAGTGTGATTATGTGCATGTCTTATTTTTTTTTAGAAGGCCATTCGGCCAAGCCTGAAAAATGATAAGATCTATGTTTTTATTTTGTTAAAAGTGGATGCATGTTAATTTTATGGCTAGATCCAATGATTTCTTGAACATACATATTATTTTCATGAAGTTAAAAAAAATTAAATCTTTATTTTGGTTTGAGGAAAAAGTCATGATCTCAATTTATTTTATGTATGTTTAAAAAGTGAACTAAAAACTTTATTTGGTACATGTTGACTTTAAGCCATCCTAGGAGTAGGTAGAAAGCTATGTTGTCCCTTATCTAGGTTGCATGCATGATTATGTTAATTGAATTTAAGAGATTCTAAAAGTGCATGCATGTAGTAAATAAATTTAAAAGAAAATATGTGTGAATATTTGAAATAGTTTGTGACTCTAATTGTTGCTTTGGTTTTGTCTTAAAAATGAAATTAAATTTGTTGGTTTTCTTTTCTGGATGCTCACGGTTTTGGTTCTAGAATAAGGAAAATGATTTCATGATTCTATGTTTCTGTTTGTGCATTTAATCCTTGTAAAATTATATGTGCATGATTCGGTCTATGTATGTTCATGTGATTGGAAAAATTGTCTTCATGAAAGTGATGTGTGTTTACTTTTATCTTGTTGATTTTAGATAAGTGATTTAATTATGTTAAAAGATTTTCATAGTGTTGATTCAATGATTTTTAGTTTTGAAGTTTTAGGAAAATAATAACCATGTAGGATTCGGTTTTGTTGAATTAATTAAAAAGACTAAGCTAAATTATTTTCTTAAGAGTAATTTAATTAATTTATTAAGGTTATAATTTAATTAATGATGTGAAATGTGACTTGTATTGTGAATACTTTAATTGTCTTGAAACTTGTATGTGTTGATTCCATGCGAAGTGAATGTATTGAATTGAAATTGTTTGGAATGTTGTTTGTGTGTCTTGTTTGTGAAAAATCTATGTGTGGATTTTAAAGTAATTGAAAATGTTTTATTTAAAAAGTGCGATTTAAATAACTTAAATTGATTGGAAAATTTTAAAGAACCTTCTTTGATCAGTGTTTGTTGATGTGTGAAGTTTAGAAATTAAATAAATCAATTTGATTGGTTTTGAAGTTTTACCTTCTTGAATTTTTGTATTTGAGTTAAGAAAGATTTTCAAAGAGTTGTTTTCTACAGGTTTCATTCAGTGTTTAAGGAAAATGATTTTTCAACCAAAGTGTTTTAAACTATGAGAAATAGATTCTGTTTTGAAAACGAAATTGTTTTAGCAATAATTTTAAGAAGTTTTCTCGGAAACATTTTATAAAAGAAATGATTTGGATATTGGCAATGTGCTTTTAAAAAAAGGGGGGGAATTATTTCAAAGTATTTTCAAAACGAAATTAAGAATTTATTGAAAACGTTCTAACGCACGGGGAAAAATGTTTTAGTTCGGGTGTCGGACGCGAAAGAAACGTGGCAAGGCTAGCGACCGGGAAATCTTGGAAAGCTTTAGGAAGTTTCGTCATCCAGGTGAGTGAGAGTGTGGTGATCCCGTAACGTGGTTGCTCGCAATCCGAATGGATGGGTTGCGGATGAACTGTGAATTAGGCAATATAGATATGTGTGCTAAATGTTTGCTTGTTTTATTTACATGTTAAATGTTTATTAGTTGTACATATTTCATTCTGTTTAGAAATTGCTTGATTATGTCTGAATAGCGAAATATAATAATGAAACCGTGAAGGTGATGAGATAAGATTGAAAAGAGAAATGAGATGCGAACAAGTGTTATGAGAAAATAATTAAGCAAGAGATCCAAGATGAATTAAGACTAAAGAAAAAGTTATAAGAAACGATTGCAAAAGAGATAAAGCGCGAGGCAAGTAAAAATGTGAAAGAGATAAATAATGAATGAAGAAGAATTAATAGTTGATAAGAGAATAAAAAGATAATTGTAAGACGATGATAAGAGATACCCGATAAGGCGAGCGGAAGCGTGGTGATGATGATGCTGTTGACGGTGCTGCTGAGGAACCATTAAGGAAAGTGATGCGGAACAACAAACGAGGAGAACGATGCTAATGATGCTACCAAGTAGCAGCTGAGGAGCAAGATGCTGATGATGATGATGCTGATGATCAACGATGATGAGAAAGTTGTTGAGCATGAGCATACGAGAATACTGATAATGAGATGAAAGAGATATGAGGCAAGATGCCATCGAGATTTTAGGGGGAACGGATTGCGATTAGTGGTCGGGCTTCGTTGAAGGGATGCACCAAGGATGAGCCGACTGTTAGGATTAAGCCGCTAATTAAAACATTAAAACTTTAAAAGACTTTAAAAAAAACATTTACAAACGCGGTGAGGTATGAGTGTCGTACCGAAGTAGTGGAGAGGAAGATACTATGGGTATCTACGGATACTCAGGTGGAGATTGCATGAGGGGAGGACGATGACGGTGAAACGTCAAGAAGTCTAGAGTACTTTCTAGGCAGAACGAACCCCACATGTGGCGTACTAACGTGGTAGGGACTGGGTCCAATGTCGTGGCAAGTTCTGCACCGGAACTTGAATTGTACTGTCGCCCCCTTGAATGCAAGTCTAGATTAGTGAGAGGGACTGGAACGGGGCATTTGAGATTGCCGCTAAGAGCGTGCCTTGATTATATGATTGAATGAAATGAAATGAATTGAATTGATTTGAGGCTATAGTTCTCCTGGTCTGTGACCAATTGATTGTGAGACAGCTGTCGTGCCCGCGTGGTAAAGGTCCTGTACTCCTGTTTGCTTCTGACTAGGTTGGGTGGATGACCGAGGAGATGTAGACCTGTGTGACTTCCTCAATGATGATGTTCCCCCCATCATTGAGTGAACCGGAACGCTAAAACTTAAAAGACAAAGATGTTTCAAAAGAAAAGTATATCAAAACATTAAGCATCGAATAAGATTTATAAGACGAATATATATATAATGAAGGATTTTTTGAAAGCGCGCTAAGTTTGGAAAATCATAATTGAAGAAAGAACGGAAAAGTTTTGTGAGCGTAATGACTGATTGAGTTATGAGTAATGATATTGATGTGTTTAGGATATTATGATTTGTTTTGTTATATGTGATTCATATATGCTATGTGTATTACATGTTATATATGATGATATGATTGTATGCCATGATGTTTTAGTTATGTTGTTTTATTATATTATCCGTCTATCTTCGTATTCAATCTACCCTGAGACCGCATGGTCAACCCGTTAGTGTTCGGAACACTGACTCTCTCCTACCATGTTGTCGTATCGGCAATTGCTGATATTGCAACTGGTAGATGGCGTAGCGTGTAGCGATCCATCTGTGCCCTTGCAAGGAGGAGCATAGAAGTTTGTCCCTGAAGAAAGAGATCATGGAGGAAATTCTTGGAAACGACGAACGAGGACAACTCTACTTGCGGACCGGGAGCTCTATCATACTGTACCCCGGCAAAAGTTTTAATTAATACTGATGCTTTGAGACAATTAAACGGGCTACGTTTTAAATGATGTTTTGAAAACGAGTTTCAAAGTGCGGTGTCTTGTGACATCTCGGTTTGGAACTTGAAAGGTTTTACACAACATGAGAACATGAGTTTTAAATGTAACCATGTTTTGAAAATCTAAGTGTTCTCATGATTATGTATTACATGTTTTAAAAAAAAATGGCCCTAATTTTCACTATTTTGAATTTAAGTAACGGAAGTTTTCAAGTTGCCAAATCGGGGTGTTACAGTTGTGGTATCAGAGCGATGGTTGAACTAAGTAACCTTATGCATGGACTTACATACTCTGTTGTATGACTTCGTGTGTGCGTTAGTATTAAGATAGCGATAGATGAGAATAGGAACGTTAGGAGTACGCGGATGTTTTCTCTGGAATGTGATGGTTTTCGGCTACAATGGAACGAGGAGCAGAGATCAGTGACGTCGTGAGATGTTGATGCGTGATTCGAATCTTCTTTTGCTGAACTCTTCTTTGATGTGAACCCTTTTGTTTGTGATGACCCTTAATCCATAAGATTTGTCTTGTGGCTAGAACCCTTCTTTTCTTGATTGAGATTTTCTTGTGAGAACCTTATGCGTGCCAAATTGCTTTGGCATGACATTTGAAGAAGCCTTTTTGAGAATCTTAAACCATTATTTTGACAAAACCTTGATTGTCGATGAACCCCAAAGCCTACTCTTTTGATCTTTGACTAGACACCTATTCTTTCCTAAAATTTTGTTGAGAATTTGGGGCTCTGACACCTAGTATCGGTCAAGTAGATAGTTTTAGAATGGAAGGTTAGTTGTGAAGTGATGATTAGGTACGAGTTGTAAGGATCGAGGAGAATAAGGATTAGATAGTACGAATGAAGGAGGTATGAGTATTGGGGAAGATAGGAGTATCCTTTTGAGTTTTGGGTGAATGACTTGTCAGTTAAAGTAATTAGGATTAATAGCTTTGATGTCGGATTGGTTAAACTAATGGTTTAGATGGTGTTAAGATGAGGAATAAATCAAGGTGATGTTTAGGAAATTAGAGTCCTAAGTGTCTTGATTTGAGTTGGAAAATGGTTAGATAGCAGTGAATAAGTGACGATATGGTAGAGTCGAAGTGATGAGATAGTTGAATTTGAGGATAGATCCTTAAGTGTTGACTCAAGGTTAGGTAAAAAGTTAGGGTTTGATGTGATAATGGATAATAGGTCTCTGAATAGAGGAATTTTGATGGTTTAGAATATGAGAAAAATTGTGGAAAATAGAAGAAGGTTTAGAGTGTCTAAGTTATATGATCAAGTGGTTGAGACAAGAGTGAGATAGTGCATGTTTCTTGAGGATTAGTGGTTGACTAGAGTAAAGGGAAGATATAATAGTGACCAAAGGAGCCTGATCAGGACCATTATTTGGTGAGATGTGAGACAATAAGGAGATAGATTGGAGCTAAGTGATGGAAAATTTTGTAAGAAGTGATCAAGGGATAGTGAAGGATAGGAGTATTTAGAGGTTAAGTCTGTGATAATAAATGTGGTATATAGAGGTATGAGTCATTTAAGTTGGGGGAGTAGTAGGAGATGTGAAGTTTTTGAGGAGTAGCTCGTCTAGGCTTGAACCAATGAATAGAATGTAATCTTGAAGTATGGTAGTGTTTTGGATCCCAAATGAGTGTAACCCTGTCATTTTTGGATGCCGTTTGATACCTTTGAATCCTCAGTCTTTTGTTACCAATGAAACCATGTTGTTTGTAACCCATTATGTTTGTCATTGAAATTACCCCGAGAGATTACTTGAGTAATCTGTTTGATCCGCTCTTAAAAACGATGAATAGACGGTGTCAATTTCAGAGATGCGACGATTACGACAGTTAAAGAAGGAAGGAATTTCTTCAAGGAGTTACGCGTCCACAGATCAAATAAGACTCTACACGGTATTTCTCGAGGACGAGAAATCTTCAAGTTGGGGAGAATGTAACACCCCACATTTTTCCCGTACGTGCGAGAACGAATTTTGTTGAAATAAATCCTGAAGTTCTATTTCATAAAAGATTTTCAGAAAAGTATTTTATGTGAGAAGGAAATAAAAAGATGATTTTCAAGGAATTTTATAAACAAAATGTTTTTATAAGAAGAGAAGTGAATGATTTTGTTAATTTGGAATGAATTGTGATTTTCTTAAAAAGTGATTTTTATTTGAAATGGAGTTTTCGAAGTGTTATCTTGAAAAATTCGTATCTTTTTAACCGTAACTCGGATTTTCATGATCTTTATATCAAAACGATCGTCTTGAAACGTAGATTTTGAAAATGTAATTTTTAGAATTTTCTGGGTTGAGTTGTAAAAATTTATTTTCAGAGTTATAAAATACGAGTTTTAGAAATTGTGTTTTAAAGAAAATAAATCTATTGATTTGGCTTGAAATTTTTGTGTGATGAATGCTTGATTGAATGTGTGTTTGATGTATGATGCATGGAAATGATTGTATGAGTGTGATTTTTTAATTAATTGTCTTGTTATGTGAATTGATGGTTTCAAGTAAATTGGATTAGAAAATAAAAATATAAGATAAGTATATGTGTGTGTGATGCAGTATGTATGTGCATGTGTGTATATCATACGTGTGAATGTATATGTATAAGGTAGGATTATGATTTTCTAGAAGTCTTAGTGAGTAAGTAAGTCATAACCAAACCATGAACCAAACCAAACTAAGTTGGAAAACCCTAACCAAGAGCCAACTAATACTTAAGCCTAAAGTGACCCCTAAAAACCTAGGCTATCCTACTTTGTCTCCTTGCATTTGATAAAATGCACCCATGCAAGTTTTTGTGAGGACAAACCTACCCCTTCCAAGTGCACATGACCGAATTATGTCCCAAGGCTAAAGAAGGAAATCTTGAGTTGTCTATATATAGAATTGGCCTTAGTTCATTCACCTCATTCATTTCTCATTTCTTCATTCCACCAACACAAACACAAATACACTCTAAGAGACCCATTCCACTCTTAGAGAAAGAAAAGAAAAAAAAAGAAATAGAGAGAAAGAGAGAAAGGGAGGCCGAGAGCTCTAGGAGAGGAAGAAGAGGGAGATCCAAGTTTAACCAATCCTTGTCCCTTGTAGATCAAGAGTGTTAGAGCTAGAACCAACCCCTTTTCATGGTAGGAACCGAAGACCAAGAAGAAAATTTTGTAATAGTTTAGTTTTCCTTTTTAGTTTATAAATCTTTATTCCTTTTCTTCTTGCATGTTGTTATTATGTGTTGATCTTGCTTGATCAAGGACTTTTAAGGACTTTAAATAATTTGTAATGAGTTAAGCTTATGTTTAATGTTTGGTTAAAGTTTTCTTTTGATGGATCTAATATTTTCTTAACTAAATCTTTAAATATCTAAAGCTTTGTTTGAGATTTTTGTGAAAACTTAAAATGAATCTTCTTGCATGTTTATTTTTCTTGATCAAACCGTGATCTATGTGTGTGTGTTTGTGGTTATGTGCCAAGTGAATTTATGATCTAAATTTTCTAAATAATAAAGTAAAATTATTTGGCTTTGCATGTTAAATCTTTGTGATCTATGTTGTATTCTCATGACTAAGTAAAAAATCTAAATTTAAGTTATGAAAGAGTTTAAGTCTTGCATGTTGGTTTGTTAATGTCTTTATTTGATCTAAGTGTGTGTATGAAATTATCTTTGTTTGATGAATGAAAGTGTTTAGATCCTTGATTTGCATGTTATTTTTCAAGAGTAAAATTGTGTTTCCTTTTATGTATGTGTCTCGATTTTTTTTTAAGAAAAGAATTAAAGAAACTAAGTTTTAAAATGATTCTCTAATTTAATCTAGTGTTTAATTTTGTGCATGTTAGACCCTTGTTTGAGTTATGAAAGGTTAAGATCTTTGAAGTTGCATGTTTAAAAGAAAAGATTCATGTTTTTCTTTTTATGTGTGCCACGGTTTCAAAGGGAAATTTAAGAAACAAGCTTTAAACTAATTTTGAGAATAAACATGATTTGATCTAATGTGTGATTATGTGCATGTCTTATTATTTTTTTAGAAGGCCATTCGGCCAAGCTTGAAAAATGATAAGATCTATGTTTTTATTTTGTTAAAAGTGGATGCATGTTAATTTTATGGCTAGATCCAATGATTTCTTGAACATACATATTATTTTCATGAAGTTAAAAAAAAAATTAAATCTTTATTTTGGTTTGAGAAAAAAGTCATGATCTTGAATTTATTTTATGTATGTTTAAAAAGTGAACTAAAAACTTTATTTGGTACATGTTGACTTTAAGCCATCCTAGGAGTAGGTAGAAAGCTATGTTGTCCCTTATCTAGGTTGCATGCATGATTAGGCTAATTGAATTTAAGAGATTCTAAAAGTGCATGCATGAAGTAAATAAATTTAAAAGAAAATATGTGTGAATATTTGAAATAGTTTGTGACTCTAATTGTTGCTTTGATTTTGTCTTAAAAATGAAATTAAATTTGTTGGTTTTCTTTTCTGGATGCTCACGGTTTTGGTTCTAGAATAAGGAAAATGATTTCATGATTCTATGTTTCTGTTTGTGCATTTAATCCTTGTAAAATTATATGTGCATGATTCGGTCTATGTATGTTCATGTGATTGGAAAAATTGTCTTCATGAAAGTGATGTGTGTTTACTTTTATCTTGTTGATTTTAGATAAGTGATTTAACTATGTGAAAAGATTTTCATAGTGTTGATTCAATGATTTTTAGTTTTAAAGTTTTAGGAAAATAATAACCATGTAGGATTCGGTTTTGTTGAATTAATTAAAAAGACTAAGCTAAATTATTTTCTTAAGAGTAATTTAATTAATTTATTAAGGTTATAATTTAATTAATGATGTGAAATGTGACTTGTATTGTGAATACTTTAATTGTCTTAAAACTTGTATGTGTTGATTCCATGCTAAGTGAATGTATTGAATTGAAATTGTTTGGAATGCTGTTTGTGTGTCTTGTTTGTGAAAAATCTATGTGTGGATTTTAAAGTAATTGAAAATGTTTTATTTAAAAAGTGCGATTTAAATAACTTAAATTGATTGGAAAATTTTAAAGAACCTTCTTTGATCAGTGTTTGTTGATGTGTGAAGTTTAGAAATTAAATAAATCAATTTGATTGGTTTTGAAGTTTTACCTTCTTGAATTTTTGTATTTGATTTAAGAAAGATTTTCAAAGAGTTGTTTTCTACAGGTTTCATTCAGTGTTTAAGGAAAATGATTTTTCAACCAAAGTGTTTTAAACTATGAGAAATAGATTCTGTTTTGAAAACGAAATTGTTTTAGCAATAATTTTAAGAAGTTTTCTCGGAAACATTTTATAAAAGAAATGATTTGGATATTGGCAATGTGCTTTTAAAAAAAAGGGGGGGGATTATTTCAAAATATTTTCAAAACGAAATTAAGAATTTATTGAAAACGTTCTAACGCACGGGGAAAAATGTTCTAGTTCGGGTGTCGGACGCGAAAGAAACGTGGCAAGGCTAGCGACCGGGAAATCTTGGAAAGCTTTAGGAAGTTTCGTCATCCAGGTGAGTGAGAGTGCGGTGATCCCGTAACGTGGTTGCTCGCAATCCGAATGGATGAGTTGCGGATGAACTGCGAATTAGGCAATATAGATATGTGTGCTAAATGTTTCCTTGTTTTATTTACATGTTAAATGTTTATTAGTTGTACATATTTCATACTGTTTAGAAATTGCTTGATTATGTCTGAATTGCGAAATATAATAATGAATCCGTGAAGGTGATAAGATAAGATTGAAAAGAAAAATGAGATGCGAACAAGTGTTATGAGAAAATAATTAAGCAAGAGATCCAAGATGAATTAAGACTAAAGAAAAAGTTATAAGAAACGATTGCAAAAGAGATAAAGCGCGAGGCAAGTAAAAATGTGAAAGAGATAAATAATGAATGAAGAAGAATTAATAGTTGAAAAGAGAATAAAAAGATAATTGTAAGACGATGATAAGAGATACCCGATAAGGCGAGCGGAAGCGTGGTGATGATGATGCTGCTGACGGTGCTGCTGAGGAACCATTAAGGAAAGTGATGCGGAACAACAAACGAGGAGAACGATGCTGATGATGCTACCAAGTAGCAGCTGAGGAGCAAGATGCTGATGATGATGATGCTGATGATCAACGATGATGAGAAAGTTGCTGAGCATGAGCATACGAGAATACTGATAATGAGATGAAAGAGATATGAGGCAAGATGCCATCGAGATTTTAGGGGGAACGGATTGCGATTAGTGGTCGGGCTTCGTTGAAGGGATGCACCAAGGATGAGCCGACTGTTAGGATTAAGCCGCTAATTAAAACGTTAAAACTTTAAAAGACTTTAAAAAAAACATTTACAAACGCGGTGAGGTATGAGTGTCGCACCGAAGTAGTGGAGAGGAAGATACTATGGGTATCTACGGATACTCAGGTGGAGATTGCATGAGGGGAGGACGATGACAGTGAAACGTCAAGAAGTCTAGAGTACTTTCTAGGCAGAACGAACCCCACATGTGGCGTACTAACGTGGTAGGGACTGGGTCCAATGCCGTGGCAAGTTCTGCACCGGAACTAGAATTGTATTGTCGCCCCCTTGAATGCAAGTCTAGAACAGTGAGAGGGACTGGAACGGGGCATTTGAGATTGCCGCTGAGAGCGTGCCTTGATTATATGATTGAATGAAATGATATGAATTGAATTGATTTGAGGTTGTAGTCCTCCTGGTCTGTGACCAATTGATTGTGAGACAGCTGTCGTGCCCGCGTGGTAAAGGTCCTGTACTCCTGTTTGCTTCCGACTAGGTTGGGTGGATGACCGAGGAGATGTAGACGTGTGTGACTTCCTCAATGATGATGTTCCCCCCATCATTGAGTGAACCGGAACGCTAAAACTTAAAAGACAAAGATGTTTCAAAAGAAAAGTATATCAAAACATTAAGCATCGAATAAGATTTATAAGGCGAATATATATAATGAAGGATTTTTGGAAACCGCGCTAAGTTTGGAAAATCATAATTGAAGAAAGAACGAAAAAGTTTTGTGAGCGTAATGACTGATTGAGTTATGAGTAATGATATTGATGTGTTTAGGATATTATGATTTTTTTTGTTATATGTGATTCATATATGCTATGTGTATTACATGTTATATATGATGATATGATTGTATGCCATGATGTTTTAGTTATGTTGTTTTATTATATTATCCGTCTATCTTCGTATTTAATCTACCCTGAGACCGCATGGTCAACCCGTTAGTGTTCGGAACACTGACTCTCTCCTACCATGTTGTCGTATCGGCAATTGCTGATATTGCAACTGGTAGATGGCGTAGCGTGTAGCGACCCATCTGTGCCCTTGCAAGGAGGAGCATAGAAGTTTGTCCCTGAAGAAAGAGATCATGGAGGAAATTCTTGGAAACGACGAACGAGGACAACTCTACTTGCGGACCGGGAGCTGGATCTACCAAGATTCGGAATTAGACGATAGTCTTAGTGTGTATGACCAGAAGCTAGGTAATTTCCCTTCAAAGCATTGTACTCCATTGTAAGTTCTTAGTTGCCTTGCTCTATCATACTGTACCCCGGCAAAAGTTTTAATTAATACTGATGCTTTGAGACAATTAAACGAGCTACGTTTTAAATGATGTTTTGAAAGTTTCAAAGTGCGGTGTCTTGTGACATCTCGGTTTGGAACTTGAAAGGTTTTACGCAACATGAGAACATGAGTTTTAAATGTAACCATATTTTGAAAACCTAAGTGTTCTCATGATTACGTATTACATGTTTTAAAAAAAATGGCCCTAATTTTCACTACTTTGAATTTAAGTAACGAAAGTTTTCAAGTTGCCGAATCGGGGTGTTACAGTGGGGGTGGTGGGGCACGTGGGTAGGCATTATGTTTTGTTTTTATTTGTGGGTCAATGTGTGTAAGTATTTTGGATTATAATTAAAGGTTTGATTATCCCAAGAATAAAATATATTTAAGTACAACAATATTGTATTTTTAATTACTAAAAACTGATTAAAAATAATAAGGTTACCAGTCCCTACATATCGCTATTGCGTAATAAAAAGTATATAAATTCAAATGTAAATACATTTTATCAATCTTGATATTAAACTTGATAAAATATAATATTTATAATTTTAAAATAGAAGATCATTATATATAACTTATACTGGTAATATATTAAAACCAGTCCAGAAGCTAGAAATAAAACAGCCTCCGAACGCTATGAAAATTTACAGGGACGCTCAAAATATTAAATTAAACATATCTTTTTAAAGAAACTATTTATGAACGGTTTCCTGTACTAAGCTCTTGTTGTTCTCGAGGCCCTTGGTGCTAGCAAGTTCGGAGAGGATGTTTTCTCGTCCGTTGGAGGCTCTTGGAATATGAGTGATAGAGAATAGTGAAAAGAGGTCGGAGAGAGCTTTGACCTGTTCCAGGTATTTATGAAGAATTGGCTCCTTGGCCTGAAACTCTCCGTTGACCTGGGACACTACTAATTGTGAATCATTGAAAATTTGAATTTCTGAGGCCCCCATCTGATGGGCCATTCGCAAACCAGCTAACACTGGTTCATACTCGGCCTGATTGTTGGAGGTGGGGAACTCGAACTTCAGGGAGTATTCAACGCTGAGGCCTTCAGCGCTTTCCAGAATTATACCGGCCCCAGCCCCTTTGATGTGGCTGTAGCCGTCCATATAAATCTTCCAAAGCTGTGGTTTGTTGGAGTGATGAGGGTCTGAAAGTTCTGAAACAAAATCTGCTAGAATTTGAGATTTGAGAGTCTTTCTTGGTTCAAAGGTTATGTCGAACTCTGACAGCTCAACTGACCAAGAAACCATTCTCCCAGCCTAATCAGGTCGGTGAAGCACCTATCTTATTGGTTGGGTTGTCCTGACTATGATGGGGTGGCTCTGGAAGTACTGCCTGAGTCTTCTCACAGTAACTACCAGAGCAAAAGCAAGCTTTTCAATCTTCGAGTACCTCATTTCAGGTCCCTGTAGGGCCTTACTCACAAAGTACACAGGTTGCTCGGTCCCTGAGTCTTCTCTGACCAAGGCCGAGCTTACGAATGATTCACCAATTGACAAATATAAAAACATAATCTCCCCCTCCCGAGGGCTGATGAGAACGGGAGGGGATGACAAGTATTCTTTCAGTTCGACAAATGCTTGTTCACAAGGTTCATTCCAATGAAAGTTTTTGTTCTTCCTAAGCAACTGATACCACGGGAAGGCTCTCTTGGCTGCCTGCGGGAGGAATCTTGAGAGAGCCGCCATCCGACCAGTCAGTCTTTGGACTTCCTTCACGTTGGACGGGCTGTGCATTCTCAGAATTGCTTGGCACTTTTCCGGGTTAGCCTCGACGCCTCTCTTTGTAAGCATGAACCCCAAGAAAGCCCCAGCAGGTACTCCAAAAGTGCATTTGTCGGGGTTAAGTCGCATATTGTGCATTCTGATTCTTGCCAAGACAGCAGCCAGATCATGAGGGTGGTCTTCTTTCTTTTTGCTTTTGGTTATCATGTCATCTATGTATATTTCAAGGGTGGGGCCAATCAGTCCAGAGAAGACCTTGTTCATCATTCGCTGATACGTTGCACCAGCGTTTTGTTAGAAGTCAAGCTAGTGTTGGAAGGCATGCTTCAAACTCTCTTATGGACTTCAAGTATAATTCAAGATGTGGTTTTGATGATAACAAGCCAACTCAAGTTCAAGCTCACAAGTGTCATCCATATTCAAGATTGAAGACTCAAGCAAGGCATAGATTAGAAACCTTCTCCTTAAATCATTTGTAAGGTAATGGAGTTCTATTTCTTTAAGAGTTACAAAAGCCAATAAGTTTTTCATTTTAAAGAGAGAAGAAGAAAAATGTGTTTTTCATGAAAAAGTGTTTTCTGCATTGATCTTTGTGAAAATACTTGATGTTACAAAACTTTGTATATTTTTATGAATGCGAGTGAGAGTAATCGATTATTTGCTCAAGATAATCGATTAACTTTGTTGCATCATAGAAAAATCAGAGAGGTTGTAATCGATTAAATAAACCTTGTTAATCAATTACTTTCTTATGGGAGTAATCGATTACCTGACTCAAGTAATCGATTATAATTGTTTTATCATATATTTTTCAGAGGCTTAGTAATCGATTACAGGCTCTGTAGTAATCGATTACATGATGTTGCATCATATGCATATCAGAGGCTCAGTAATCGATTAAGTGGTTATGTGTAATCGATTAAATGAGTTGCATCATACATTGAACAGGAGTGGTGTAATCGATTAACTATTATTGGTCTAATCGATTACATGGTTTTCAAATGAATTTAAGAATTTCTATTTTTGAAGGAATAATCGATTACCTTCAGAAAGTAATCGATTACTTCAAGTTTTATTGAAAAATGTGTCAGAATCATTTTGATTATTTCCTGATTTGTTTTTATATAACAGATTCTGATTTATTTTATAAAATTCGAAAATGATTTTAAATTTGAATTTATTTCCTTTTTAGTTTTAATAATCAAATCTTTATTTTATTTTGTGAATCATTTTGATTTAGTTTTGATTTTAAAACTTATTTCAAATCTTATTTTATTTTGTTTTGATTTTGTTTTAATTATTCTAAATCTTTTTTATTCTAAAAGGTTTTTCTATTTTAAAAAGGATTTTTCACTCCAACATTAAGAGATTGATTTTTTCATTCATTCATTCATCTTTTTCTGATCATCACGTTTTCTCTCTTCTTCCTTCTCTAATCTTCTGGTTTTCACGTTCATATTTTTGAAGAACAAAACCTTGTTGGCTTAGTATCTCCTAAAGAGAAAGTACTACATTATCATAGAGCTTATTGTAGAATCTGTGTTTTGAGAACACATTATACTTGTTGTAATCACTCACATCAATTGTTCTAAACCTTAGTGGTAGGGAGAGAATCCCGTAGTTGAACGTTGAGGCGTTCGTAGGGTGAGGAACCCTGCTGTGTGATTGAGGCCCCTAGCGAACGGAGGTTCCTAGTAGTGTGCGGGGTGCTCTTGGTTGTAATAGGGTGCGGCTCTATTGCTGGTTATAAGAACTCTCGGGCAGGTCGCTTGGGGACTGGACTAGGCCTTTCGACGGGAAGGCTGAACCAGTATAAAATTCATCGGTGCAAGCTTTTCTATTCCTATCTCTTTTTATTTCTGCATATTTCAATTTTTACGTTTCCGCGCTACTCGAATTATTTTATCTATTGTTTTCGCGATCCGTTTCAAACGCTTAATCTCTCCGTCTCAAAACAATTTTTAATTATTAACGGTTTTTACAATACATTAATAAAACTCGATTCACCCCCCCCCCCTCGAGATTTTGAGGCCAAAACCAACAATACGTTTTTTAGTCCGAAGAGCATCACTGTGTAACAGTACGTGGCCCTCTCGGTGATGAAGGTCGTTTTCTCCTGGTCAGGAGGGTACATTGGAATCTGATTGTACCCTGAATATGCATCCATAAAGGAAAGGAGCTGATAACCAGATGAATTATCCACCAACTTGTCGATAACAGGGAGAGGATATTGATCTTTTGGACAAGCCTTGTTTAGGTCGGTGTAGTCGACGCACATGCGCCACTTCCCGTATGACTTCTTGACCAGCACAGTATTTGAAAGCCACTCAGAGTAGTTAACCTCCCTAATAAATTCGGCTGAGAGGAGCTCGACCACCTTTTCTTCAATTACTATAGCCTTCTCAGTTCCCACTCTTCTCTTCTTCTGAGCGACCGGCTTGGCGGTCGGATTGATAGTAAGATGATGGCATATAAAATTTGGATCAATCCCCGGCATATCTGTCGAGGTCCAGGCAAAAAGGTCTCTGTTCTTTTTCAAAAGCTCGAGCATTTATGCTCTTGTGCTCTCGGGGAGGTTGGTGCCCAGTCTTACTCTTCTGCTTGGGGTTTCCTCGTCCAACACTATGAATTCCCACTCTCCTTGAGGGGTCGGCCTCGTATCGTCTTGATCGAACCTAACATCCAGGTCCGTCAGAAGCACATTTCCTTTGTTCAGGTTCAGTTTGGGTTGAATTTCCTCTGGGCTCTTGAGTTTCGTCAAACTAGCGTTATAGCATAGTCTGGCTTTTTCCTGCTCAGCTCTGATTGAGACAACACTTCCATCAGAGCCCTCGAATTTCATGGTCAAATGAACGGTTGAAACAACCGCACCAAAGGCTTGTAAACATGTTCTTCCGAGTATGGCATTGTATGCCGACGGACAGTCAACAACCAAAAACTTGATGATTTCAGTTCTCGCAGAGGGTTGGTTCCCAAGTGTTACAGGGAGTTGAATATGTCCTTTGGGGACGACCGTGTCCCCTGTGAAACTAATCAGTTTCCCCTCGAAAGGGGTTAAGTCCGAAGTTTTCAATTTCAGTGCTTCAAAAAGATTCAAAAACATGATATCAGCAGAACTGTCTTGGTTGACAAATATTCTTGCGACCTTATAATTACCTACCAAAGTAGTTATCACCATTGGGTCGTTGTGACCCGAAATGATTCCTTCTAGATCTTCGTCAGTGAAACAGATTGAGACACTTTTTGAGGCTCTCTAACGGATCGGATGGTCCTGGATAGCAAGTACTTGGTTGATGTATTTTTCCCTGTCAGATCTGTTTTCACCTCCTCCCGCAAAACCTCCAGCAATGGTGTTGATTCTGAGGTTTTGCGGGGATTGATCTGTAGCTATCTCCACCATAGCTATTCTCTGCTGATTTGCTGGTTGTTGCTGATTGGGGTGGTGATTGGTTTGTCTAGTTGGAGATGGAGTTTTTCTGCGAACATTTCTGTCCGGGGAGGGGGTCCTTCTTCGAGTACGCCGATTGAGTGCCAAGTGCACTCGTCTATAGTATGGCCGTATCCCCCATGATACGAGCAAAACTTCGAATGATCCTGGCGCTGGCTTCTTTTCAGAGGAGGAGGTCTCTCGACCATTCTTAGGTCGGTCTGCATGGTTTCCTGTAAGATCTGCCTTCTTGGGACAGTGAGGGGGGTGTATTGGTCAAACTTGGACCTAGGGATGATAAATCTCCTGTCTCCCCTGGGTCCTCTCCCCCGCTCGTCTCTCCTATCATCTCTCCTGTCATCTCTCCTCGGCCTTCCATGAGATGAAGGCTCCCCTCTTTCACCCTTTTCTCTTTGTCTTTGCCACTTGCTGAATTCTTCCAAATTGATAAATTTGGTAGAACGGTGTCTCAGTTCCGCCATGTCCCTTGGTGGCTTCCCCACCAGCGAGTTTTTGAAGTCACCGTTACGAAGTCCCTGGGTAAAAAGAAAGACTGCGAAGCTCGGCTCGAGGTTCGGTACAGAACCTGCTTCCGAGTGGAATCGAGCGAGATACTCTCTCAATGGTTCTTCTGGGAGTTGCATTACTCCTGCTAGCGCGTGGTCCAATTTTGGTTGTACGCAGCTAGCAGTGTACCTGTTAAGGAAGACCCTTTTCATTTCTGCCCAAGAGTTAATGGAATTTCTGGGCAGGGCTGTAACACCCCGATTTTATAATGAATAATAATAAGTAAACGTTTAAAATTAAATATAAGACTTTAAATTTTATTTTACAAATCAGAGTTTGCAAATAACGTTGGGGGCTTTCAATTACAATATAATATAATACACATTGAGTTCCTTTCTTTCGACTGATCCGCTGAGCACCCTGATCTCCAAGTTCCTTGCTCATACACCTAAAATGTTAACCACATAAGGGTGAGACCTTTTCACAACACAGTGAATCAAAAGATAATTTAAAGCTCTTAATATAAACTCAAGAATAACAATCAAATCAAGTCAGGGATCAACCAATTCATTTCATTACCATTTCCTCATACAATCCTTTATATCCATTTTCCATTATCCCTTTTTCCTTTCCTAAAACCTTTCCATTACCATGTTCATTATTTATTCCCTTTAATTCCTTTATCAATTCCATTTTTATTTCCTTTATGCATTTTCAATTATGTGTAACCTCAACCAGAGATCTACACCTTACCATCGCGTGTAACCCCAAACAGAGATCTACACACGGTGTATGCAACCACAGACAGTGATCTGCATACACTGTGTATGCAACCACAGACAGTGATCTGCATACACTCCATCTCGTTTATGTAACCTCAAACAGAGATCTACATAAACTTCCCTTTCCCTTTTTACCTTTCCATTATTCATTTTCCATTAATGTGTGTAACCCCAAGCAGAGATCTACACACAGTGTAAGCAACCACAGACAGTGATCTGCAAACACTTCCATTTTTACCGTACACCACTAGGATTTGGATTACCCGCTAGGTAATTGGCACACCTGTCTAGGGACTTGAAACACCTGCCCAGGACTTTACACCCATCCAGACCATCACCTGTAGGACTATGTACTTTTACCAATCCATTAATTATTCCAATTATTGGTGTGGAAAACTGATCCTGTGGGTCACCCGGCGCCTACAGGGCGATTTGGCCTGATGGGTAATTGGCCTGGCAGGTAATTGGCCCTAACAGGTAATTGGAACACCTAGCCGGGTACCTAGTGTTCCCGGCCCCACTGATCAATTTCCACTTTAGTTACCTTTACCATTTTCAATTAATCAACAGTCCAATCCATTAATCATAAACCATAATCACAAATTCCACCAATATTCACAAATATGCACAATTATAATCCATTCCAAATCAGCACACATATAATCATGAATAAGCATTTATCATCAATCATCATATACATTTCCAAATAATCCCATTTAGGGTCACATTCCACAATTAGCATTTATAACCATTTTCCTTTATTATCACATAATCCAATCTACCCCTATATTATCATTTCACAAATAGATATCCGTTTAGCATTCAAAATTAACTTCACACATTGTCATTAGACGTGAACGCTCTTAATTAGCCAATCATATCATAACATTCAACCCTTTTCAATTTACCCATCATAATTATTTCTCAATTCCATTACTATTTCCGTCACATAGCATTTCCATTTTATCTAGCCATTTTTACCACCTGCTACTATCCGGCATAAAATCAAAATAACACCCTTAAAGCACTTAGTGTACATAATAAATTCCCAACTTATGACCATAACAATTAACAATCAACACATATTAACCAATCAGTCGACATACTCAGGTATGTCTCAGAGTGCTTCAAAATAAATCATCTCCCTAGGGTTCTTCACTTCCTACTTATTTAATATACAAAGATTAAACATTAACAATTTCCAAAATAACAACATTACCCAATATACTACCATTTCCCCTCTTTAATTCTAATTACCTATTAATTCATCACCCACAACCCAACTCAACTATTAAACTCAAATCCTATTATAAACCCCAACTATCCCTAACTCAAAGTGTGGAAAAGAGACTCCCCTTACCTTGGAGAGAGAGAGAGAGAGCTCGATTGAAGCTCCAAGGACTTTGAATCTACTCCCGGTCTATCTAATTTCCAGCTCCCTAAACCGATTCCCATCAGATCCTTGGGATTGGAAGAGAGAGAAAGTGCCCTAGGTGAGAGAGAGAGCTCCATAGAGAGAGAGAGAGCTTGAAATTAAGAGAGGGATAGTGTTTGAGTATAGGATTTAGCCCAAATCAAGGTTAAATCCATGGGTGAGGGTAGAAATTAAGGTTTGGGTGCTTAGGGTTTGGGTTTTGTTTGTGGGTATGTGAAGAGAGGGAGAGAGCCATGAGGAGAGAGAAAGGCTTCATGAAAGAGGGAAAAGGAGAAGGAATTATGAAGGAGGGAGAGATTTGCCATGGGGGAGGTTATGAGAGGAGGATTTGGTGGTTATGGGTGTTTGGTGGTGGCTTGGTGTGAAGAAGAAGGAGAAAGGGATGGAAAATGAGAGAAGGGAGGGAGTTGGTGCGGCCAAAATGAAAGAAAGGGGAGGGCTGGTGCTGAATTTATGCACCTGGTGCGGAGGAAGAGCGATCGCGCGCCTGGGCACGGCGTTGGGTGCGCCTGCGCGCGCACCGCGCTACTGCTGGTGCGTGTTGAATAATCCGCCGCACGCCTGGGCGAGAAAATGGTGCGCCAGGGCGAGTTTTTCTCTGAGTTGCGCACCAACTTGAGGGGCTGGCGCGCCTGGGCGCTCCCCGGTGCGCCTAGGCGTGTCTTGAGGGCCCTAACTTCAAAAAGCCATAACTTTTCCGATAACCGTTGGATCTTGCCCAAATTTTGAGACAAGCTTCCTAAAATCCTAAACTTCACATCCAACGGTGGGAATTGGGTTTAGAGCTACGGATATTTTATTCCTAATTTTTCTTTCACCGGACGAGTTCTAACACTTAAAACCTCGATTAAACTCCCGATTTCACTTCTATAATTCTACTTCTTGCCACCGATGCACCCGACGCAACCCCTAGTACTTAAAATTATTATTCACCTTGTTCACAAAATTCCTTAAGCAGGAAAATCAACCTATTCTCTACACTATAAACCTTTTAATTCATTAATTAGGCTTGGAAAATAAATTAGGGATGTTACAATTCTCCCCCACTTATTGGAATTTCGTCCCCGAAATTCCGCTTAAAGTCCTCAATTGGAGAACCATCCCGGAAAGAAGACTTCTAAGCTATGGAACTTGCTTAACTTTGGTTCTACTCCCCCACTTGGAATTTGGCATACCATTCAGCATGGGTACACCAGAAAACTCTTGTACTCACAAGAGTACCGACAATGGTTTGATTTGGTTAGTCTCGACGTGGAGGTTCTATCAGGTTTAATAAGGTTCACTTTCATCGCGATCGAACATTTCAAGAGTCTCACTAATAAGACTCTCAGAAATTAGGTTTAACTCCCCAAGGAAGTCAGAAATGGTTTCTAAGATTAGCTGGGTTCCTTCCAGGATACTACGTCACCGGTTGAAAAGGGTACTAATATGTTATACCCGCTAATGCCCTCAAGGGTCTAGTTATAGTCTAATCCCAAAACTTACAACCTATCCCCTACTCCTAAATCCTAATCAAGCACATTCATCAATTAAGCAGTTATATATCACATACGCATCATACACAATTCAAACATATGCAACAATAATTTACCACATCATATACTTCAAACACAAGCATTACTCAATCCCTACCTCTTCCTAACTTAGTCCTTATCTATCTAGCCTAACTTAAGGTAAATCTTCATCTATCCACACAATCTTAACAATCATCCCATATATGAGAATCGGTTTTAAGAAAAGGGTTCGGGGAAAAGGATTACTGAGGGTAATAAAAATACATTTTCATCACTTCATTTTCCTGATGTTTTGAAATTTTCCAAGTAGTGTCCCTACACATACAAGAGTATCCTAGTAAATTTTCAGGTCAATCAGAGTTCATTAGGTTCAGTTTTAACCCTACGATCATTTTGCCAAAGAATTGTAATTGTCGGGACTAAACCTAAATCAGATTTGTTTGAAAATTAGTAATTAAACTCTGGATGGCCTCAAAACTTTAAGGAACATCACTTGTTATTAGCTAAAGGTTGAGTAAAAATATCGAATCGATCGGAGCACGTTAGACTAAATTTGTTCAAAAACACTAACTTGCTCCAATTGGCTTGAGATTTTTCATGGAACAATCATTCAACCTTAGGGACTCGCATATAAAAATATTTAAGTCAATCAAGTATCCCCAGCCCAAAACTTAGTTTTCCACTTTATGTAATAAAAACCCCGCTTTCCCAACAAACACCTAATCACAATCACCTACACACGACAAAATCTTTGGTTTAACAATCTCTACGTATGAGGATTAAAATGTAATAAATAAGGTCCCATACAATAAAAGCATTTAGAAACGCATTTTTGTACTTCACCATAAAGGACTACCTTCATCTAATTTCATAAGAACCTAGATGAAGAAGTGCAAACTTGTACAAAATTTATCAGACTTAGAGAAAAAGGAATATGGTTTTAACTTAGAAAATTCTGTTTAGTTCATCTAAAAAAAATTGGAACAATTATATTTCCTTTAACTCCAAGTTTGAAAATTGAATATCGTTCCGAATCGCGAGATGTCGCTTATAGAGAGTTCCTATTTAATCGATAGGTGACTTGTTTAAAAACAAATGAGTTAATTCCCTATTCGATCACTTAGGAATTCCTTGCTTTCTTTATTACTTTCTTAAAAATGTGTCGTGCGACTCCACGATTCGTTTGGAACGATTGTGATTCGGTGTAGCACTTTGAAATTCATTTTGAACACTTATATTACCAAACAAACGGTCATAAAAATTTCACTCACAGTCATCAAATAGGATTCAGGTTCACATATAGCATCAAGCACATACATCAATCAAACATACACCACTATGCACAAATATCAAACACACATATGAAACAACAACGATCAACCATCAACATGTATGCATATATACATATGTACTATTAACAATCTAGGCGAAATTCGGGTCGAGAACCTCTCGATTGAATTTAAAACCCCTTGGTTCTGATTGAGTAAAAATCCCTTGGCATTCACAAATCCAATTATTGTCACTTGGGTTTAACTTCAATCGATAGGACTCCATACTTATCTTTCGTTTAGTGTTAAAGTTATTGGAATTAAATTAGTGGTGAAGTCAACTACAAATCTCGCATAAAAATTACTATTGTTCTTCGTGGATTCCAATCTAAGCGATGCGAACTGAACCACTCATTTAGATTAGAATCGGGCAAGAAGTTATTTTAATTCTCCTGATTCCACCTCTAATTTCCGTCCCCTTGCTTTAATGCTAAACTATTCCGCATATAATCATATGGTGAGAACCTTTCGATTGAATCCGAACCGCTTCCCCAAGTTAGGCAAAAGTCCTTTTATATTCGTAGATCAAATCGGTGTGGTTCGAATTCAATTGGTCAGTACTCAATACTTGTTTCACATTTGGGGTCACAGTTAATTGAATCGAGATTAGCTATGGAACCAACTATTGCCTTACTTTAAATATTATTTTTCGTTCTCCTAGATACTAATCTAATCAATGTGAATTTAATCATTTGGTTAGATTAGCATTGAGATCGTAATCTATTTGATTTGTGTGGCTCCATTTCTAACCCCTGTCCAATTACTTTGATACCAAACTAGTTGTCAAACTCATATATTCAAAGCATAAACAATTACACACAGCAAAACAAAGAGAAGCATATCATTGGCATTAAGGTTTCATACATAGGAAATCGTTTGCAAATTCACGATAGTGCACAAACTTTTGAATTTCGGTGACTTCACCTCCCGATAGATATAATGTCGGATTGGCCATTTTCCAACAACATTTAATCGGTGGTAGTAGCCCTCGCAATTCGAATGAGTTCCTGTACTACATGTTCAAATGCATTGACATTAACTAGATTTCCTTTGTATAAAACTTTAACTTTCGATTAGTCCAAAAACTCAACATTTACGCTCTCGACTAATCGTGCTCATACCACTTAGGTTTCCTGTTTGCAATTGGGTGAATACTCAGAATATCCAATTCTTTGAATCACTAAGGGATCCTGCTTAGTTTCCAAAGAGTTCGATTCTCTTTTCGCTTTCATAAAAATTTCTTAGTTTAACACTTTTTGCTATTTACCATTTGCAAACATAAACTCATTCAGTTCATTGCAAATATACACAACCATAGTATCAAATATATATAAATCCACTAGTTATTCAGAAGTTTTCACTTGTATGGGTCTCACCTCTGGTCAAGAAGCTTGAGATGAGAGTGTCGCAGCGGGATCGAGATTACTTTCCCTCAGGTCGAAAGGAAGAAACTGCTCTGATACCATAAATGTAACACCCCGATTTTATAATGAATAATAATAAGTAAACGTTTAAAAATAAATATAGGACTTTAAATTTTCTTTTACAAATCAGAGTTCGCAAATAACGTTGAGGGCTTTCAATTACAATATAATATAATACACATTGAGTTCCTTTCTTTCGACTGATCCGCTGAGCACCCTGATCTCCAAGTTCCTTGCTCATACACCTAAAATGTTAACCACATAAGGGTGAGACCTTTTCACAACACAGTGAATCAGAAGATAATTTAAAGCTCATAATATAAACTCAAGAATAACAATCAAATCAAGTCAGGGATCAACCAATTCATTTCATTACCATTTCCTCATACAATCCTTTATATCCATTTTCCATTATCCCTTTTTCCTTTCCTAAAACCTTTCCATTACCATGTTAATTATTTATTCCCTTTAATTCCTTTATCAATTCCATTTTTATTTCCTTTATGCATTTTCAATTATGTGTAACCTCAACCAGAGATCTACACCTTACCATCGCGTGTAACCCCAAATAGAGATCTACACACGGTGTATGCAACCACAAACAGTGATCTGCATACACTGTGTATGCAACCACAGACAGTGATCTGCATACACTCCATCTCGTTTATGTAACCTCAAATAGAGATCTACATAAACTTCCCTTTCCCTTTTTACCTTTCCATTATTCATTTTCCATTAATGTGTGTAACCCCAAGCAGAGATCTACACACAGTGTAAGCAACCACAGACAGTGATCTAATTTCCGTCCCCTTGCTTTAATGCTAAACTATTCCGCATATAATCATATGGTGAGAACCTTTCGATTGAATCCGAACCGCTTCCCCAAGTTAGGCAAAAGTCCTTTTATATTCGTAGATCAAATCGGTGTGGTTCGAATTCAATTGGTCAGTACTCAATACTTGTTTCACATTTGGGGTCACAGTTAATTGAATCGAGATTAGCTATGGAACCAACTATTGCCTTACTTTAAATATTATTTTTCGTTCTCCTAGATACTAATCTAATCAATGTGAATTTAATCATTTGGTTAGATTAGCATTGAGATCGTAATCTATTTGATTTGTGTGGCTCCATTTCTAACCCCTGTCCAATTACTTTGATACCAAACTAGTTGTCAAACTCATATATTCAAAGCATAAACAATTACACACAGCAAAACAAAGAGAAGCATATCATTGGCATTAAGGTTTCATACATAGGAAATCGTTTGCAAATTCACGATAGTGCACAAACTTTTGAATTTCGGTGACTTCACCTCCCGATAGATATAATGTCGGATTGGCCATTTTCCAACAACATTTAATCGGTGGTAGTAGCCCTCGCAATTCGAATGAGTTCCTGTACTACATGTTCAAATGCATTGACATTAACTAGATTTCCTTTGTATAAAACTTTAACTTTCGATTAGTCCAAAAACTCAACATTTACGCTCTCGACTAATCGTGCTCATACCACTTAGGTTTCCTGTTTGCAATTGGGTGAATACTCAGAATATCCAATTCTTTGAATCACTAAGGGATCCTGCTTAGTTTCCAAAGAGTTCGATTCTCTTTTCGCTTTCATAAAAATTTCTTAGTTTAACACTTTTTGCTATTTACCATTTGCAAACATAAACTCATTCAGTTCATTGCAAATATACACAACCATAGTATCAAATATATATAAATCCACTAGTTATTCAAAAGTTTTCACTTGTATGGGTCTCACCTCTGGTCAAGAAGCTTGAGATGAGAGTGTCGCAGCGGGATCGAGATTACTTTCCCTCAGGTCGAAAGGAAGAAACTGCTCTGATACCATAAATGTAACACCCCGATTTTATAATGAATAATAATAAGTAAACGTTTAAAAATAAATATAGGACTTTAAATTTTCTTTTACAAATCAGAGTTCGCAAATAACGTTGAGGGCTTTCAATTACAATATAATATAATACACATTGAGTTCCTTTCTTTCGACTGATCCGCTGAGCACCCTGATCTCCAAGTTCCTTGCTCATACACCTAAAATGTTAACCACATAAGGGTGAGACCTTTTCACAACACAGTGAATCAGAAGATAATTTAAAGCTCATAATATAAACTCAAGAATAACAATCAAATCAAGTCAGGGATCAACCAATTCATTTCATTACCATTTCCTCATACAATCCTTTATATCCATTTTCCATTATCCCTTTTTCCTTTCCTAAAACCTTTCCATTACCATGTTAATTATTTATTCCCTTTAATTCCTTTATCAATTCCATTTTTATTTCCTTTATGCATTTTCAATTATGTGTAACCTCAACCAGAGATCTACACCTTACCATCGCGTGTAACCCCAAACAGAGATCTACACACGGTGTATGCAACCACAAACAGTGATCTGCATACACTGTGTATGCAACCACAGACAGTGATCTGCATACACTCCATCTCGTTTATGTAACCTCAAATAGAGATCTACATAAACTTCCCTTTCCCTTTTTACCTTTCCATTATTCATTTTCCATTAATGTGTGTAACCCCAAGCAGAGATCTACACACAGTGTAAGCAACCACAGACAGTGATCTGCAAACACTTCCATTTTTACTGTACACCACTAGGATTTGGATTACCCGCTAGGTAATTGGCACACCTGTCTAGGGACTTGAAACACCTGCCCAGGACTTTACACCCATCCAGACCATCACCTGTAGGACTATGTACTTTTACCAATCCATTAATTATTCCAATTATTGGTGTGGAAAACTGATCCTGTGGGTCACCCGGCGCCTACAGGGCGATTTGGCCTGATGGATAATTGGCCTGGCAGGTAATTGGCCCTAACAGGTAATTGGAACACCTAGCCGGGTACCTAGTGTTCCGGGCCCCACTGATCAGTTTCCACTTTAGTTACCTTTACCATTTTCAATTAATCAACAGTCCAGTCCATTAATCATAAACCATAATCACAAATTCCACCAATATTCACAAATATGCACAATTATAATCCATTCCAAATCAGCACACATATAATCATGAATAAGAATTTATCATCAATCATCATATAAATTTCCAAATAATCCCATTTAGGGTCACATTCCACAATTAGCATTTATAACCATTTTCCTTTATTATCACATAATCCAATCTACCCCTATATTATCATTTCACAAATAGATATCTGTTTAGCATTCAAAATTGACTTCACACATTTTCATTAGACGTGAACGCTCTTAATTAGCCAATCATATCATAACATTCAACCCTTTTCAATTTACCCATCATAATTATTTCTCAATTCCATTACTATTTCCGTCAAATAGCATTTCCATTTTATCTAGCCATTTTTACCACCTGCTACTATCCGGCATAAAATCAAAATAACACCCTTAAAGCACTTAGTGTACATAATGAATTCCCAACTTATGACCATAACAATTAACAATCAACACATATTAACCAATCAGTCGACATACTCAGGTATGTCTCAGAGTGCTTTAAAATAAATCATCTCCCTAGGGTTCTTCACTTCCTACTTATTTAATATACAAAGATTAAACATTAACAATTTCCAAAATAACAACATTACCCAATATACTACCATTTCCCCTCTTTAATTCTAATTACCTATTAATCCATCACCCATAACCCAACTTAACTATTAAACTCAAATCCTATTATAAACCCCAACTATCTCTAACTCCAAGTGTGGAAAAGAGACTCCCCTTACCTTGGAGAGAGAGAGAGAGAGAGCTCGATTGAAGCTCCAAGGACTTTGAATCTACTCCCGGTCTATCTAATTTCCAGCTCCCTAAACCGATTCCCATCAGATCCTTGGGATTGGAAGAGAGAGAAAGTGCCCTAGGTGAGAGAGAGAGCTTGAAATTAAGAGAGGGATAGTGTTTGAGTATAGGATTTAGCCCAAATCAAGGTTAAATCCATGGGTGAGGGTAGAAATTAAGGTTTGGGTGCTTAGGGTTTGGGTTTTGTTTGTGGGTATGTGAAGAGAGGGAGAGAGCCATGAGGAGAGAGAAAGGCTTCATGAAAGAGGGAAAAGGAGAAGGAATTATGAAGGAGGGAGAGATTTGCCATGGGGGAGGTTATGAGAGGAGGATTTGGTGGTTATGGGTGTTTGGTGGTGGCTTGGTGTGAAGAAGAAGGAGAAAGGGATGGAAAATGAGAGAAGGGAGGGAGTTGATGCGGGCAAAATGAAAGAAAGGGGAGGGCTGGTGCTGAATTTATGCACCTGGTGCGGAGGAAGAGCGATCGCGCGCCTGGGCGCGGCATTAGGTGCGCCTGCGCGCGCACCGCGCTACTGCTGGTGCGTGTTGAATAATCCGCCGCGCGCCTGGGCGAGAAAATCGTGCTCCCGGACGAGTTTTTGTCTGAGTTGCGCACCAACTTGAGGGGCTGGCGCGCCTGGGCGCTCCCCGGTGCGCTTGGGCGCGTCTTGAGGGCCCTAACTTCAAAACGCCATAACGTTTCCGATAATCGTTGGATCTTGCCCAAATTTTGAGACAAGCTTCCTAAAATCCTAAACTTCACATCCAACGGTGGGAATTGGGTTTAGAGCTACGGATATTTTATTCCTAATTTTTCTTTCACCGGACGAGTTCTAACACTTAAAACCCCGATTAAACTCCTGATTTCACTTCTATAATTCTACTTCTTGCCACCGATGCACCCGAAGCAACCCCTAGTACTTAAAATTATTATTCACCTTGTTCACAAAATTCCTTAAGCAGGAAAATCAACCTATTCTCTACACTATAAACCTTTTAATTCATTAATTAGGCTTGGAAAATAAATTAGGGATGTTACAAGGGCCGAGTACCACCTCAGCACGGGTGGTTGGAGAGTCATCGAAAAGGCTCGGCACTTCATTAAATCTCCTCCATCATAAAAATTCATGGCACCTTCAAAAGATAAGATGTGCTCCACGGGGTCGGTTAACCCGTTATACTTTGCAACGCTAGTGGGGCCAAGGAAAGCAGAGGGTGTTTCGTAGGCCATGATACGTGGGGTGAAGGGGTGGCTTGGGTGAGTAGTGTTTTCTGTTTCATAGGTAGCTGCTAAGGCCGGGTTTAGGGGAGATGGAGGGGGTAAGGTGATTGGACCCTGTAGATCATGAACTGGTACAGTTGCCGGGGCTGTTTCCATTGCCCGTGCAGCAACTGCGTGCATGTGGATCTGTTGAAGGTCGGCTATAGCCTTCCCCTGTTGCTCCAACATTTGAGCTTGTTGTTTAATTATCTCTTCAAGTTGGGTCTCTTTTCGGCCCTGAGAGTGTCCCCTTTCTTCTCCAGAAACACGGGCGTCAATGGATCGTCCAGATTCGTGGTTCTGTACACGATTGGGGGTATTGGGGTTTGCTTGTCTGGAATGAAAAGTGTAGGGACCACTGTGAGTTTAGGCTGGTATAGAGTGGTGGCTGCGGGTTGGGATTTCCAGTCAAACTGATGGCATACTGTGGTGGGGAGGGTGAGGCAGGTTTCTTCCTTCAAGATCTCTTCCGTTGTCAGCACTACCTTCTACTAGTCTCTGACGGTTTCTTCCAGCCTGGTGGTTTGCACCACGAGAGTTGTTTCCAGTGTTTCCACGTGTTTGCCATTTTGGGTGGGAATGATAGTTTATCGTCCCCACAGACGGCGCCAATGTAGTGTCCAAGACACAGTGTCTAAGATATACCCCTAGCTCAAAGATATAATGAGATCTGAGAGCTAGAAAGTGATCTGATGTTACTGAGTGATTCTTTGGTATTCTAGCTATCCAGTTGGGATAACTAGGGTTTCCCTAATCACGGTGTGTGCGATTGTGTAATTAGGGAGTGAGAGAACGTACCTGAGCCCCTTGCTGGAGACAGCTATTTATAGGGGTGGCATTGTACCTTATGGGCCTGTACGGAGGTCCAGAAAGGCAGCTAACGTGTCCCGTTTAGGATAGAGGATGAGTCATTCATCCTTATCCTGAGTTGGGGGATCTTATCCCTGTAGCAAGTTAGATTCACGCTCCCCTAGCTCGGACTCTTAAGGGGCGAAGCCCATGTGGTCGGTCCAAGGTCGTAGAGTGGGTCCTTGTACAAGCGCTCGGCTTGGATAGTCATAGTCTGACTAGTAGATTACTCTGGTCGGCTGAGTGTTGTAAGGATAGGACCGAGGGTCGGTCCGCCACAAAGGATAAGTCAACAATGTAACACCCTAATTAAATGTACCCTTAATCAATTTTAGGACTTGAAAATTTTTCTTTGAATAACATAATAACTTCATTGCATTAATCTCTTCCAAAATGCCGACCAAAAATACATGCTTACATGCAGCACCGTATTGCACATAGTAGAGTTTACAACCTTTTCTTTTACATAATCAAAATAAATAAAACATCAGAGTTTTGCTCGGCCAGAGGACCGAGAACATGGACCATTGTCCAACTAAAAGACCTACTCTCCCTGTGAGGGAGAGTGAACCTGCTCGGCCAGGGATTGTGCTTGCTCGGACTCGGTACCTGAGAAATGGTAAGGAGGCGAGCATTACACAGAACTTAAGTAAGCAGTTTCTAATATGACATACCGACCTACCAAGTCAAACATAGTTAATCAAATATACACATAATCATAATACTCGATCCAACATGCATCATACTCAAACATCATTATTTTACTCGGCCATACCAATGTTGATATCATTTTGCTAGACTTTTACTTATTTTCCCTGTATCATTTACCTTTCATTTTTCATGCAATTATTTCCGACCATTCTCTCAGTCTTTTATCTTGTCTTATATTTTTCTTTGCTCGTCTTTCTTTCCTCTTTCCCTTTTTGTTCGTCTTTTACATGTCTTACATCCTTTTATGCTCGGCAACGCACACCCCGTTCCGTGAAGGTTCATAGAATTGACGGACGAGAGTATTATAGTGATTAGATTGTGCTAATGAAACAATCGCGGGAATTATTATAGAAGGACTTTGATCCACCAAAGAACTGAGTTCATTACTTATGTTGGGGATTGGTCCTGTGCACACTATGATAATTCTATCGGTCACTTAAATACTTCCTGACTACGGAGGATGGTCCCTACTATAGCCAATTTTGGGAAAACCACCCAAAATTGTACGATGAACAATTGGTGAAGTACTGAGCAAGCATGGGTTGAGGGACATTTACTCTTAGTTGATTTTTCCTAAAAGTGTGGAGGGCGATGTGAGAAAAATGAAAAGTAAAGGAAATATGATTCCTAACACTGTATGATGAACAATTGGTGAAGTACAATGTAAGCAAAAGTAAAGAACGTAGCAATGACTACGATGTTATAAAAAGGTACAAAGGAAGCGTAGTTAAGTCTACAATGTTAGAAAAAGAACAAAGTTAAACGAAAAGTGTCGAATGTGAAAAGGAGAAATAAAACAAGAAATTAATCATATGGAAAATGTACACTATTATATTTATTAATTGCCTAAAGCATGCATTTTCATTATGTCTTATTATTGTTTTTAATTGTTTCCTTTGATTTTGAATAAATATCTCACCCTCTTAAGTTGTGTTTTTAGGTACAGGATAAGGAAATGACTATGGTCTTTATGCTACTGCTACCGAGGAGGAATACATTCCCACTAACGGAGTGTGATTCCCTTCCATGACCCATAATAATGGAAATGCAACTACTTATTGCTCTCACTATTTTACTATTTTGGGTTGTATATTTATATATTTACTTTTAAGTTTTACTATGATGTTTATGTTTTGATGCAAATATGTGAATATCACTCCTGATGGATATCTAAATATCCTCCTTACAATTAGTGATGTTCTCTTTTGGAACTTATAATGTATAATTATTCTGATCTGGACTTTGGAAATGTAATGTAAAATCTTGTTTCTATGTATGTAAAACAAATATGTATATTTTATTGAATTCTGGATCTGATAGGTACATATTATAAAAAGGGAAAAGTCAATATTTTAAAGTAAATTCTATCAAAATTTTCCTAATTTTTTATGATTTAATAATTAATAAAGGAAATGAAAAGTAGGACATTACAGAATGCAGTGCAATTGATCCTTGGAGACACCGGTACACTAGGTGCCCTGCTAGGTTTTCCAATTAGTCCCGTTAGGGCCAACTGCCTGTCAAGCTAATTGCCCATTAGGTCCAAGTGCCCCGTTAGGCGCCGGTGTACCAATGGATCAATTCACTGCAAAATAAAATGGAATAGGGTATGGAATAGAATTATGGGAAATGAACTAAATAAAATAATGTGCATAGTCCTAACGAGTGATAGCCTAATGGGTGCAAAGCCCTGATAGGTGTAAAGTCCCTAATGAATGTGCCAATTGCCTAGCAGGTGCATCAAAATCCTAGTGGTGCAAGGAATAAGGGAAGAAAAGAAAAAGGGAAACAAGTAAAAAAGGGAAGAAATTGAAAAGGGAAAAGAATGGAATCATAATTAAATAATGAGATAGAAAATGGAAATGAGACTTGGATACAATTGAATGTGAATATGGTTGATGATTATGATTAAAGTGCATTGTGTGAATTATTTGTTATCTGTGTTTGACTTAGTGAGTTGTTATGTCTGATTAGAAACTGCTTTTCTATTTCATGTGCAATGCTCACCTCCTTACTATTTTTATAGATTGAGCTAGCACAGTCCCCGGTCGAGCAAGAGTGCTCTCCCTCACAGATGTCTAGGCTTATGTCTAGCCCTGGACCCTTTTGATTTATGTGGATGTCTTATTATTTTGATATTTGTACAAACTGTAAATGTTCATTTTGGGTGGGTCCAGGACCATTTCCTAATGGTTAAGAAATGTATTTTTGGGAGCTTAAACAATTCCAAACTTGTATTTACTTTGAAACTTTTCCGCTGTGATTAAATCTCTGATATGGATGTTTGTATGAAGTATAAAGATCATTTTGGTCCTGTTGGCTTTCTGCATAAAGGATTATGTTAATTTCTACCAGGTGATAGGAAAACTAAATTTTGGAATGTCCAATAAACAAAGTAAACTCTGCCCAATTTTACGAAGATTTTTATAAGTTAAAATGATTTTAAAAAGTAATTTTTAGGTTCATAATTCTTTTATTGGGTAATTATAAATAGGATGTTACACACAACTCCCTCCGTTGCATCATCAGGTTTGTTTGTTTTTTTATTATTATTATTATTATTATTATTTATTTATTACTCTTTCTTTTTTCCTTTTAAATTTATATTTTTATTTAAAAATAATTAAATAATAATAATTTAAAGTGTAGTCATTTTTTCTATTGTTATCTAAAATTGGTTGTGTTTTAGTGATTCAATTTTTCTCACCCAACTTTAATATTTGTGGTGAGATTTTTTGGGCTTGTTCTCCGCACCAAAAATAAATATATAAAAATAATTTTATTTACAATAATAATAAATTAAAAATGTAGATTTTTTTTCAATTGTTGTTCTAAAATTTGTTGCATTTTGGTAAGTCGATTTTTCTCTCCCAAATTCAGTGGAGAGATCTTTCGGGTTGCCTCTCCACACTAAAAAAATATGCGTATAAAAAATAATTTTTTATATAAATAAGTTGTAAAAAGCATTAAAAGACAAAAATATTATTTTAATTAAAGTTAAATATTTTTTTAATTAAATGTTTAATCGTCAGCGTTTTGGAAATCCACATTTCCTTGGCCAAATGTCGAGGTCTTGTGCATATTTTCTCTTCGCATAAAACCTCTCTTTAATAAAAATACAAATTGAATAGATTTTATTAATTAATTATTAACCATATGCGTTATGGAAATCCATCTTTCTTTGACTATATGTCGAGGTCTTGTGCATATTTCATCTTCACATCAAACATTTTAAAAAATATATAAAAAAACATTAAAAAATAATTAAGAACTACGTAGTCTTGATTCCTCATTTTATGAGGGTACATAGGACCAAGGGCAACCTTGTCAGGCACAACAATAAAAAACAAATATTTTTTGGCAAACCAATTATTTAGGTCTTTTAATTAAAATCAATCAAAGGTACCATTTTCGAATGGGCGAACGATGTGCTAATACCTTCCCCGGCTCGTAACTGACTCCCGAACTCGGAATCTATCTAGTTCGAGACCAATCTTTATCCGTTTTAATTAATAATTATTTTTTCCGCCTTTTTGTAACAAAATACGGTGGCGACTCCAAATTGTGTCAATCGACCCCCCACTCGTAGGCGAGACCCCAAGGGCGACCCGGGACCCCGGCCGAGACACTCCACGGATCCGGAATCACGATTCCATGACTCAAATCTGGTTTCCAGCAGAAGTCTTGCGTTTGTACTTGGGTTTGAGCTAAAACGATTTCATTTTGTAACTGGATTATGTGTATTTTGGTTTTCTAGGGTTCTTCAGCTCGAGAAAGAGAGAGAGAGAGAGAGGGATATGCTTCCACGTTTTAGCTCCTCAATGTCATGTATCGAACAAGAAGAAACAACAACTAATATACATATGTATTTTTGTTTTATTTAATAGGAGAAAGGGGAGTCCTTTTTAATTATTAAACGAATGACTAGTTATAATTGCAGGTCACACCACATTTGACCTATTAAGACCGGTCAACATACAGTCTCACTGATGGAGACGTAGGCCTACGGATCAACATTAAAACGCTTCTATTTGCTCAAATCACGTCATGCAAGTATCACTTTTTTTTTAGGTCGTTAATGTGACTCACAATGAGGTACTTTTTTGAAGTCGTGAATATAGTCACAAATATAATATTAACATGGGTTGTGAGCTAACCGTGATGTTACCAAAAAAATTTGCTCATGCAACAAAGCACCATATATGCACATATCTTGATACTCATGTGTATGTTGGTTGACACTAAAGTAACAACATGCTAGTATGTTCTTGATGTTTGTCTTCAATGCAATGCAAGAGGAAATAGTATTGATGTGCGCTTAAGATGGATGAGTGAATAGGGTATGGGTAGGGATGACAACAGGGCGAGGAACAGGCGGAGAGTACTTTTCCATTCCCCATTCTCGGATTTCATTTCCTCCCCATCTCCATCCCCAAACCCCATCCTGGAGAGAGATGGTTCCCCATCCCCATTCCTCACCACCTCACGGATCCCCACGGATACCTATGGGGAACCTAAACATATGCGAAATATTTAAAAAATTTCATAGCTTTAATTTGATCCGATAAAAAATTAACCATGCTAAATAGAATTTTTAAACCTGTATACCGTAGAAAAAATAATCATTAAAATTCAGAAAATTCAATCAAAAAATATGATAAAACTAAACAAAGGTATTAAATGATAGCTTTATCATCCACATACACAAAACATTTAAGGAATCCAAAAGTGTCATCAAAATTGAGATTAAAGCAAAATTACAAACTGAAATAATATTCAATAAAAAAAACTTTAAATTCATAGTTGATTTTTGCTTTCAACAATGTGGCTGAGGTTTTCATTAGATGCATTGTTGCTTTAAATTCGTAGAACTGTAGTCTGTAAAACAGTAGAAGAGAGAAGAAGGGAATGGTGAAAGTATAGAAAGAAGAAGAAGGAGAAGAAGTAGGATAATATATAGGGCATCTAATTTGTGAATTTCTAATATTCTATTCTAACTTTTTAATTCAGCAGTCTAATGTATTTTTTTAAATTATTATTATTATTATAATAGATTTGAAATTACAAAAACACCTAATATTAAATCTATATACAAATAAATTTATAAAGACATATGTGTAAATGTTCGGGGTCGGGGTCCCCGCGGGGACGGGGAAACAAATCCCATTCCCCGCCCCGAAATTATCTCGGGGAGAATCTCTCCCTCATCCCCGTCCCCACGGGGAAAAATCCCCGCTCATGGGGCTCCAAACAGGGCAGTCCCCGCGGGGATCCTCATTCACGGTATGAAATTGTCATCCCTAAATATGGGAGATAACTGAATAGTATAAAACTAAGGATGTGAAAGGTGTACGACGAGTGGAGCATAAGGAGAAGAGATGAAAAGGAAAAATCATTATAGAATATTTTTGAAAAAAAAAAAAATTGGGGTGTCCAAGTCAAGGTAGTAAATGAGGGGGTATTAGAAAAATCGTCATGTTTTGAAATTCTTTATTTCTTTTGGTTGGTTACTCGCTTGTTGCTCTTTTTTAGATTAAAAAAGAAAATGATAGGACCTAAAACTTTTTGTCTTTTTTTTAATTTTTTTCTCCACCTACTTGGAGCATAGTGAGGATACTTGCTTTCACTATAATTTGGAAAAAGAATTATTGTATTACAGCTAATTATTTATCTTATTCTTATACTTGTGTTTTGTATGTTATTTTTGTCCCATTACAAAAATATTTATATTTAGCATTATTGGTTTTCTTAACTTGACTCTTTAGCATTGAAAATAAGAAGATAAATAAGTATACGGTTGAAAAATCAATTCAACTATTTCTTTGTATTATAAATATATCTTTTTTATACAAATATATTTTTTTGTCTCTTATCCTCAATTATAAAAAATTGGGATCCCTCACTTATATAATAGAAGAAAAGAAGGAGTAAACAATAAAGGGTCACTGTGGTAGCCCCAAATCATTTTCTTTCCATAAATGTAATATCAAAGAAGTCATAAGGTTTGATTCCAAATAGAGCATAATTAAATCAATCAAAAAAGGAATTATTTCCAATAATATTTAACTAATCATGGTGGGCCAGCTTGCTTGCTTTCGCCTCATTATCATGCTATGAAACACAGATGTGAAAACTTAACAACTTTAGTGTAGCAACATAGAAGAACTTGACCACATTTAATTGACCACTCTTAAGTGCAAACAGAACACCTAAATTTTTCTGTCTTTGGATTTTAATTTTTATTGACGTTGGATCCTGAAGACACTGGTCTTAGACCATGTTTAAGTGCCGCTTTCCATACAACATCGATCTTATTCACATCAATGGCTCCAACTTCGTGATGAGTCCAACCTTCAAGACTATGTACAACTCCCCCTGCATGGCATGCATGAACAACTCCTCTCTCCATTGTGTACTGTACATGTCAAACAAAAACGATAACTAAGAAAACAAATGATATCTAATGCTTTATTAATTAAATAGCAACTGTGGAAGTGATTTTTTTAAAGAATTCTAAAATCTTAATGTTATAGACTAGCTAATCGGCAAATACAACCGCAATTGCGATCGTACTATTGCCATTTCAGTGACTCGCGAATACGAACAAAAATCTTATCCATAGACATTGAAAATGCCAATAGAAACTTAAATTAGCAAATTCAAAAATAAAAAAAAAATAGTAATGTTACATGAATATTCAGAATTGACATCTCGATAACATTTGCTTATTTTATATGCAAAATTTATCATTTCTATATATAAAAAGGTAAATATTAAATCCAGATATTAATTCTGAATGTTGATATAATGCTATTCAAAGAAAATGAATGAGAGTACGAAAGACATATACTGCTGATTTGATTTCTCACCTCACAGCAACCAAGTCCTTCCACATCTTCTGGTAACCTCATAGCTGCTAAATCACCATATGTGCAGTCCCTTCTAAATGAAAAGATGGGTGGGACAACAAATTGGTGAAAGTGTGTTCCACGTGGTGCCCAATTTTGCTCTCTTGGTGTGATCCACTTGCCAACAATCCATGTCTGAATTAAGACATTTAATCACAAAGCAAATTAGGTACATGGTTTTGTATGTGAACTTATGGCTCATAACATTGAATTTTTTAAAAAGAAAAATTATGCTGAAACATTGTGAATAAAACTAAGGTATACGTTTAAATAAAGGATTTTAAATTCATCTCGGACACTCCTTAATAAACATTGGGAAAGTTTACTGTAGAATTTTTAACATTTGGAGTTTTGGACTTGTGAACAAAGAACCATGAAAGAATATTAGCATGCCAGTACCTTGCAGTTTTGTGCTGCTTGGTATTTTGTCACTTGGACAAGGTAGCTTTGGTATTCCTGAGGGGCTTCCTTTTGAATCCTCTGAAATCTATCCGTTGAAAGAGTTAACATCTGCACAGTAGCTTTCAGCTCATTAGTAGTGGTAATTGAATAAGGTGTAGAATAATGACTCTTCCTAATTGCATCATGATAATTACATACTTATATGGAGATTATTAAATCAAAACGTTCAATTAAGACTTCAAGTATATCATATCTCATATTAAATTGTATATTTTTTTAACACAGTATCCTTGATGAAAGTAATGATTAATTATCCATAAAAAAAATAAATAAATGATTAATTTCTTCGTCACAGGAGATCTTCAAACAGAGATAAATAACTGATCATGAAATGTGTTTCATTTCCATAAGTAAGAGTCGAACCTTGCACCTTATAATTAAGGAACGAAGTGAGCTATTTAGTATTTACCACCACACCGCACATTGTCATTATGTCAAATTGTATAATTTAATTTTTTTTAAACTGACCATATTTATTGATTAGAATTGAATAAAATTCATGAATGTAGGGATACCCTTGTGTAAAAGAATGACTCATCACCATTATTAGCTATTGCCTGATGGTACAACATAGGAGTGCTAGTATTAATAGGCAACACAATCAATCAACTTCCCTCGTTAATCGTATTCCCTTTCAAGTCGCAATTTTGGTCATAGCTTGTTAATTAGCCTATTTAAATTTATTTATTTGCTTAGAAGCTAAGAAAACATGGACGGAAAATAAGTTATATTATTGCGACGAAAATACAGAATAATGGTGCGAGATCTACATAAAGAGACCTACTCATAAGCTTACACATTGAGATTTTGACATTTGTCAATTAATTCTTTTATTTAATTTATTTTAACTTAAAAATAACAACTATCATAATTTTATGTGTAAGTTTATAGGCATATAGGTCTCTAAATCATTTTTCATGTTGTTTATATAACTCATCTAGCGTGCAATTTTAGTTATAAACTTATAATTAATTTTATTTAGGATTTTCTTAACCTCATTCTTTCGGGTTAAGGATAAAAATATAATAATAAAAGTATTTTATGAAAAATTGCGTATTTAAGAAGTTAAAAGTTTTATGAAAAATATTCCTTTTATCTAATGTAAAAGGAATAAAAAACGTTCAATGAGATTGAATGCATGGGAAGTGAAGTAACTCAAATGAGAAGGGTAATAATTGAAATATTAAATTAATAAAAACGGTAGAATTAATCGGGAGTGAGGCAAGTAAGAATAAGACTAACCAGAACTCTAATTTTCTTTTGGCATAGGTAGAGGGCAATTGCCCTCCCAAGTTTGGAAGTAGCTCCTGTTAGAAAAACCTCTTCAACATCTTTAGGGATTTCATCAAGAATAACAGCTGCAGTTAAGGTGTTCCCATGAACAACTCGAACTCTAAGGTTTGGGTGTTTGTCCACAAAAAGCTTTCCTCCACCATTTAGAGCCTCATTCTGTCCAAAATGAATATGAAGATTTGTAAACAATATAACGGATAAACCAACCTTGGTGACATTAAATAATCATCTTGATAGAGTAATTTGTAAAACATTTGGTAAAAATAATTTTTTTTCATATTATATTTTATGAGTATGTAAGAAACATGTATTAAATATTTGTTATATTGTCCGCGTAAGACAGCTCAGTTGGTGGCTGCAGGGACACTTAGGATTTCTCCCTCCCCAGGTCATGGGTTCTAGTCCCAGACCTCCCATGTAAACCAAAAAAAAAATTTGTTATACTAATTGGTTGATTTGAGAGACAATGTATTAAAAACAAATTCTCTTACTTTTATTTTATTTTTATTTTTTTTACAGCAAAATAAAATTTATTAACCAAGAGCATCAAAGCATCATACCAATGTTCTCTTACTTTTATTGACTTTTCAAAATGTTACTAATAAATATATATATATATATATATATATATATATATATATATATATATATTGAGAAAAAAAAGTATATTTTGAAAGGAAAAAAAAAGGAAAGTGTTTATAGGTGTTGAGAGTTGAAATTCTAACTAATTTATCGAGGCAAAACTTTGATGTGTTTTTTTTTTTTTTTTAAGTTCATAAGATAAAAAGAACTTGAAAAGGTAAAATTTTATATAACAATGATATGTTTAATGAATTAAGAAATTGTAATTTAGTTTTTTAACAAATTTATTTCTAATTTATAATTATTTTACATATCTAGTTCATAAGTTTGAAAAATATTTATTTTTTTCATAATTTTTTTATCGCAAAACAATTTTTTTTACTTTTCGTGTTTGGAGGAGGGGGATCAGAGAAAGCATGCACATTCTCGCTGTTTAACAAGTATATGTTCGATAAAATTAACTCATGGCTGTGAATTATTATGAGATTCTAGTTGTGAGATGTGAAATTAACTGAGAATTGTGAGTTTGTGATTATGAACTTATGACTGTTTAGCAAGCTATTTAAAATATATTTGTTCAACAAAAATAGTTGTGAAAATAACTGAAGGTTATTAAATTGTCGAAAAAATCATGCAACATTATTTTATTTATATTTATTATTTTTTGTTATTTATTTATTAATAGTATACAAAATTGTTAAATTATGATTAATTAAACTAATTTTTTTCTATATTTGTTAATTATATAATTAATTAATTAATGAAATAGAACAAAATTATTAAATTATAACTAATAATTAATTAAATACACATTTAATTGTGTTAGGGTAATTAATGTAATTTTAAAAATCGTTCGAAAAACTATAATTGATATATGAATTATTGAAAGATAGTTTAGTTTCTTAAAAACGACTTGAAATAACTTTCTGAAAATTAGCTTTCAAAAGTTACAAACTTCTTTTTTAAAAAACTATAAACTCTTTTGAATTTATGTTCACCAAACGAAACTAATACCTTATTGATTAAATCTAAAAATTACTAAGAAAAAAAAAACTCCTATTTAAACACAAGGAACATAACCTAAATGTGCTAATACTTAATATCTCATAGCCCTGTCACTTGAGAGTACTCTTTCGTATTTTGTTTATAAAAATGTTATTTGTACAAATCCAATCAGTACAACTAAAGTTGGTCTTTAATTTTTTTTTTAGGGCATTTATTTGACGAGTGGAAGTAAAGTAAGTGAAAGATAAAAATAAAAAATATTTTATTGTTATATAAAATCGTCAAATTTAATTAAGGCAAAAATGTATTAGCGATACCAACGTGGGTTGATCAAGTGGTAGCTTACTTGGTCCCTTAACCAATTGATCTCGAGTTCAAGCTTTGGGTATGGAGCAACCCCCGTTGGGAGACCCCTACTGCTTAATACAAGCTAAGTTGGGTCGGACCGGATGAGTCGGATTCTGGGTAAACTAGATCTGAGTACCGGTTGGTATACACAAAAAAAAATTGTATTAACGACTTTCTTTAAGGCTTAATTATGTCTCAGGTCCCTGAAGTTTGGGGTACTTTTGCCAGATACCCATATTCTTTTTTTTTTCAATGTCGGACTCCCCGAAGTTACTTCTGGGTTTGTCACATACCCCTACTACCAATTCTAGCCAATTTTGCTGATCTGTAACATCGAAATCCTGATCAGACGCAGGAGTTTAAGCACCTGGTGCCCCGTGGGCGAAGATCCTTTTTTTAAAAAATTTAAAAAACTAAAAAACTTAATATTTTTATATTTTTAGTTAAATAAAAAAAGAAAAAAAAAAGAATTGAATAGAAAGGTCGTCTTAGCCCATGTGACATCACGCGACACTAGATTATCAACCTCCTGCGTCGGATTAGGATTATGATGTTACATGTCATCGAAATTGGCCAGAATTGGTAGTAGGAGTATATGACAAATTCAGAAGTAACTTCAGGGACTCAAACATTGAAAAAAATATATATAAGGGTATCTAGCAAAAGTACCCCAAACTTCAGGGACATGTGACATAATTAAACCTTTCTTTAATACACTTGGTAAAAATTTATTAAAACATGTATTTTTTTTATATTTTCGAAACATATAATAATATGTATTTATCATTATTTTTATTAACCTAATAATCTTAATCAATGTCCTAGCAAGTAGCAACACCCTTTAATTAATCGAATAACATTGTTGATCATTATATAATGCTAAAATTGAAAGATCAATTTACGCCTAGCACTTTCAGAATTTATGAAGGTAATGGGCCACCAATGCTTATAGTTGACGAGGATACATGTCCTTTGAGGCAATTACTATGATTTACCACCACCACATGCTTGATTTTGTTGGGAATCAGAGATCTAACTTACGAATCATCAAAACCCTCAACAACCAATGTTGACAGAACACCCGAATTCAATAAATTATGTTCTTATTTTGCTTTTCAAATTTATTACTCCCTCTCTCCCTTAATATAACATTCTTTTTTATATTGTATTTTATTTTATTTATAAGATTTTATTTTTTTTAATGATATTTAATTACTTTTTTTTTTAAAAAACATCCTTATTTGCCCAATAATTTTAATGGTAAGAAATGGTGGCATGCGAACAACAGAACAAGAATAATGACGGCAATCGAAAAACTGTGATTAACTTCAATTATCTCAAATTCTATAATAAAGAAAATGAACAATTTGATTCTAGGTTTGTACAATTTTGGATTTTTATTTTAATTTTAATTCGTAATATTAGATATGGTTGAATGTTAAATACTCAAATCAAATGAGTTTAACTTTTTAAAATTTGTAAAGTAAACCTTAATTCGCGACATGTTATCAAACACTTCATTTGACTAGTGAATGTTGATTTTTTTTTAACGCTGCTGCATGCACAAGGCAGGATTCGAACACCTGACTTTGCTTAAGCGTGGATCAATCCCTACCACTGAACCACACGCTCGGGTTTAACTAGTGAATGTTGATTCCACTTAATTGTTATACATATTGTATTTGGATTGGTATTTTATTCACTTTATTTTATTTTTTTTGTTAACTGGATTGGTATTTTAAAAAACAGCACATATGTCTTTTAAAAATTAAGTGGTACCAAAACAAAACTCAATTAAAAAAACATATGCCAAACCTTATTCAATGCAGCCAAGCTGATGACTTTGACACCTATTTTATCAGCCCTGATGATAGCTTGCTCAATATGCTTATTGATACCAGCAGCAGCGAATGGCAAGAAATACTGTAAAAACATGACAGAAATATGAAGAAAAACAGTGTAAAAGAATCATCCATACATTATACTAAACAGAATTCATAGTGAAAAAAAAGACTTATTTATGTATTTAGTCTCTGAAAATTGGAACTGTTTTGATTTTAGTCCCTGAAAGTTTTTTTTGACCTTGACTCATCTTAATTGTTTTAAAAATTTGGTTTTAGTCCTTGTTGTTAAGAAAAATTCGTTAATTACTGACGTGGCTAACGGAACATCACATTAACATACGCATGTGCAAGTATGGAATGCCATGATAGGATTACGTGGATGATCCGGACTCGATGGAACAAAAGGGTCTTAGCACAATCCACAAACACATGCGGTAACATGCAATATATACTTGCACGCGTGTTTGCTGATGTGGCGTTTCGTTAACGATATCAACAATTAACGAATTTTTCCTAACGACGGGGACTAAAACCAAATTTTCAAAACAATTAAGAATGAGTCAAGGTCAAAAAAACTTCCAAAAACCAAAATTAATACACTCCCAACTTTCAGGGATTAAAACCATAAATAAAAAAAAACAATAATGTGATTTGTAAATCAAGGTATATTGCCAAACCTTATTGCTTATTATTTCTTTTACAGGAGTAATGTGAATCACTTTTAATATTTTCTCCATTTAAGTTATTTATGAACCAAAAAAAAAATGGTATTCAGCCACATAATTAATCTTTGGGATATAAAATTTTGTTATAGACCAACCTGAAAGCCAAACCTTGGGACAGCCCACGTTTGGTGAAGTCTACCTCTAAGGTAGTAGAAAGAAACAAGAAAGGTTTTGGACCAAATCCACATTGCCAGCAAAGAAATCAAGGCAATTGGCCAAAATGGGATCAAGAAGAACCTTGTTCTGAATGGCAATGAAGCGACGGATCTCAGACAGAACTGAACATGCATACATGATGTGACATCCACTATATGGGCCAGGAACACAAAATCCGGTACCCTGCTGCTTGCATTTCCTGCAATAGAAATTCCTCATCAATGTGCATGAAATCTCGGGAAAACCACATAAAGTGAGTATGTAAAACAAGGATTTTCATAGTACATCCGTTCCTAATTATAAGGCTCTCTTGAAAAATTTCACGTTCATTAACAAAATGAAATAATTTAGTTAATTGTATTGAAAATGTGAACTTTTGATATGTATTTTCAAAATTACCTCTATTAATATTATTGGGAATCTAAAAAGTGTTAAATAAATAAGGATATTTGTGGAAAAAAATAATTAATGTTCATTGAAAATTGGTAAAATGCCTTATAAATAGGAACAAAATAAAAATGTTAAGAGAGCCTTATAATTAGGAACGGAGGGAGTAATAATATCATAATAATAAGAAATCACAAATTCTAATAGTATCATAATACTAATATCACAAGGATTCTGTGAAGTACGGAGAGTAATGTTTTTTCGGGTTTGAAGTATAAGAAAAAATAAGTATATTTTTTTCAAGCTAAGGGATACTAAATGTGGAAAGATAAATCATAAGTTTAAGTTATTTACTTTTTCGAGAATCTAAAAAAGTGTATTTTTCATAACTTTTAACCATATTTAATCTCATAATAAGTGCCTTAAGGGTACTCTTTAGCATTTTCCTTTTTTTTAAAAATATGAGCAAAAGTAATTATTTTTTGTTAATTTTGTTTTATTTCCAATTCTATTTTCATAAAATATGTCTAGAAAATTGTTACTTTCTCATTTAATTTTTTTTAATTTCCAATATTACTTACCTAAAATACTTTTATTTCTTATAAATTTGAAAAAATTAAATACAATCAACTAATTTTCCTAATAAACGTAATTTTAATTTTTTTCACTTATATTCTAAGCCGGAAGGAGTATGTTAAGATACCTACGGTGTAGTTTGTAAAATATGTTAGGTTTGGTTTAAAATTTTTTTATAATATGTAAATAGATCAAATTTAAGCATAAAAAATAGCCTTGTTAATAAAAAAGTGAGACTTATTTATCAACAACCCTGATTGGATTTAGCTTATATTTTCAATCCAAAAAAAATTTATCTATATAGTAAAATATCGAAGAAAAAAATTAAATGAACATTAGCATAGGAGAAGCAATTGTAGGGAGGGTTTTTTTTAATGTTAAAATACTCTTATTATATATGTACCTGAACTTAGTGTTTTGTGTAATTTCCATGATTTGCTGTTGAGAGTATTTCCTAAAGCATCAAAGAGTGGCATGAAGAGGCAGAAATTTGTGTCCTTATCAGTGTGGTGTAGGCTGTGGTATCTGCAGAGAATTAATAGCAAGTGAATATAAACCAAATCGGAAATGGATGTAAAATCAAAAGTTTCGAAGTCACTGTTTAAACTTATAACTGGTGTACTGGACCACTCTATAGAAGAAAGTGCATGTCCATTGTGTTAATAACACATGGCAAACCAAACTTGCAACAGAATTTTTATTAAAAGTGATATATATATCATGAAAAAGTACAGATTACGGAACTTATAATTAATATATATGTTACTCCCACGTTCATGTATAGTGTTGTTTTAGTATTTGTATTATGTTTTATATAAGTCTTGTTGTTTTATAAATCCAATACATAATTAATGGTATTTTTCCAAATATACTCCTATTTATTACACTCTCTTTTTCACTTCCAATACCTTTCTTAAAACTCGTACATAACCTTAAAACACACTACATATGAAACAGAGAGAGTATAACTTAAGACACATATTAAAAAATCATAAATATATATGCTATAACTTATAGGTTTATATATATATATATATATATATATATATTTAATCGATCCGAAAGTACCAAGTAGTACTTGGGAAATTGGGCAATAAGTAGTACTTGAGAAACTGAGCAATAAAAAAGGGGTTAATTACACTTTACCCTCACGTGGTTTGGCCAAAATTCACTTTGCTGCCTATGGTTTCAAACGTAACATATTACCACTCCACCACAAGGGGGCAAAGTGAATTTTGGTCAAACCACACTGGGTTAAAGTATAATTAGGGTTAAAGTGTAATTAACTCAATATATATATGTTAAGGTTCCATCTCAAAAACAAACCAAGCAAAGGGTAACTATTAACCAACAAAAGAGCAACTTTTGGCCCATAACAACAGGAAAGAAGTCGAGCTCTAGCTTTGATACGGTTTCATCTCAAAACCAATTGACAATGAGAGGAGTAGCCCAACTAGTATTTAAACAATACCATATAATATGAGGCAGATGATGTGGGACTTTTATTTATATATATATATATATATATATATATATATATATATATATATAATCATTGCATAACTTCCTTCTCCTGCTTAGCAATGGCTCTGAACTTGCTCAGGCCCAAAACATGCCCAAGTTCAATTCTCGTGGGACATTTTTTTTTTTTTTTTGTTGAACTCGTGGGACATTTTTTAAACTTTAAACTTACCTGCCACGAAAATAAACGGTTTAAATTGATAAAAACTTTCATATTAATTGTATAACTTTTATTTATTCCCCTTTTTCTTTTCACCAAGTACAACTGTGCAAGAGTATTGATTCCTGAGTTTGGATGTTTGGTGAGAAAAGTGGACGAATTCTTCAATACAATAAATTTAATGTACCGCGCATGCATGCATCACAATATATACTTTTATAATACAGTGTTTTTATTTGTGAAAAGACATTAATACATTCACTGTCACCTCTATCCCTTGCAAACTCTACCCGCCTCTCATCCCTCCACCGATATATCCACGTTGTCCCCAATGGACGAGAGAAATAAACAAAAAATAAAACAAAAATATTCATTCGTTTTACATAAATAAGTATTTTTTTTGTAACAAAAATGGTAAAAAACATAAAAATAAAAAAATTAAGGAGATATGTATTTAGTAATTTTTCTAACACATCAATTAATTATCAATTTACTAATTTAATGTTTTTTGTTTTGATCAACCATCAAAATTCCAAAAATTTTAATTTCTAAGCTTTTTCATTAATTACCTTAACTTTAATTTGAGACAAAATTTTTAACATTTTTTATTATCCATGAGAAATGGAGGGATTTTTTTTAACAGCAAACAAAATATAAATATATTAATAATAAAGGTCACCCAAGCATCAAAGTACTCACTAAAGACCCCACCTTTTATGAAGGGTTTGCCTAAGGGTACACGATCATGTGCTATAAAGGCGCCAAAAAAACCACATACAGAGTAATTATGCAACAGGGTAAAATTTTGATTATTTCCTTAAAATATAGAAAATATCTTGACTCATCTAAAACTCTTAAAAAATTGTTTACATAATTAAAGTCCTTCCATTTACTTTTTTTTTTTTAAAAAAAAGTCTCGCCTCCTGCCTTTTTTCCTCCCTTTTCATTTAAACATATCTTTCGAAGTAGGGTGATGCTACGATGCTCCGTGTTTTAATACACTGGACACTTTTTTTTTTTTAATATATTATCATATTAAAAAGTATGTTTTTGATTTTCTGTGTTCTTTTTATGTGTATGATTTTGTTATTTGGTTTTGAGTTTTTTTTATTATATGCTTTATGATATAAGTAAAAAAAATTATATTTAGTAAATCTGTATTACAAATTGACATATTTTAATAAATTTGCATTAACAATCTGTGTTAAAAAATAAATCTGCAATAAAAAAAGTTAAAAAAAATTATAGAAAAAAAATGATGCTCAATGCATGTTATTTTACCTCATCATAGCATATTAGCATACTGTTCATTCCCATTTTTGGCAAACAGTAAATGCTTTTACCTAGAAATTCAATGCCGGCTTTCTTATGTCAACTCTGTTAGTACAGGACTACATTTTTTGTCAGTATGTATAACCTTTGAAGATTTTTATTTTACAAGATTTTATATCAATTTTGAATGACAATTCATTACTTATTTTACAAATATTCTTATTTATTTAACATTTTTTAAATTTTTAATAAAATTAATTGAAGTAGCTTTAAAAATACATATTAAATATTAATATTTTCAATATTATTAATTAAATTAACCAACTTCTTAATGAGCGTAAAATGTATCAAAATGATCTTCTCATGCATAAGGACAAATGTGATAATCCACAAAGGATTTTTTTAACTTTTACCTCAGGATATGTATTAGTAAAACAGTCATGTTGCGTAAATTTGAAAGGAGAATATTGAGATAATTAATGTACATAAATTTTATAAATACAATGCTGATAATTTTTTTTTATAAATACAATAAATTCTAATACAAATTTAATCATTATGAGTTTTTTTAACATAATCTCCATATTATATGACCGATGTTAGAAAAACACATTAATAAATATTACTCCATCCATTGCTTAACTTTTGTTGTTTTGATTTTTTTTCCTGTTTCATAAATTTTGTACTTTTACCATTTCAAAGTATAGTCATATTTTTACCAAGTTTAAAACTTCATTCAATTATTTGTTTAACCATTCAATTGTTTTTTTACTAAGTTTAGTGCTTTCTCTGATTTGAAATATAATAAAAAAAATTAATTTCACATTTATTAAAGACGTTAGTTGATTTTATTTATTTATTTTAATTTATAAAAATATAAAATATTTTAGGAAAAATAGCATTGAGAATGCAATAAAGATTAAATGAGATAACCACTTTCTAGGGATATTCTAAAAAAGTAACATTGAAAATGAAACAAAATTTAAGAAATTTAGTTAACTTTTTCTTATATTTTAAATAATTTTTTCTTTGTTGCAAACCGGAAGAAGTATTTGCAATTCATAATACATTGACTTTTAAAAAAAACATTTATAAAACTTATAATATTTTATTTTTTTTATTCACAAAACTTATAATATTTAATATAATGTTTATACATGTGAAATAATCTTAAACATAAAAAATTAAGTAAGGGAGGGAGGAGTATAATGGAATTAAAAGTAGGTTGTACTTGCATTAAAAGCTCTAAGCTAACTTACGTGGGTGTGTATAGAAGATATCTCATAAATGGGAATGTCTCGAACAGTTGATGTGGAACAATTTCAACATTGCAATACCCCAAACATCTCAGGAAATCAAAACCCAACATGTAACCATATATTAAGCTTCCTGATCCGAATCCCATCAGTGAAGATCCAAGGATTGGGATTCCTATTATTACTGTCATAATAAGATGCTCCAAAACTGTTGCATTTCCAACTGGAGCATACCAAACAACAAAACTAGTTATTTCAATAATCAAAAGCATGTTTAAACAGAGTTAGCAATCTGAGTTACTCTCATTAATATGGGAGACAAAGTAAAAAAAGTATGTGCTAAATCAAGTATTTGGTTTCTTACATTATTTTTCAATTTCAAATTGATCCCTTATGTTTTTTTTTTTTTTGGTGTACACCAAGGGTATCCCGCAGCCGACAGCCGAAGACTAATCCCCTCCGAGGCGTAGAGATCACCAAAGTGGGTTTTGCCTCTACCAACAAAACTTTTTCCATGCCCACGGCAGGGATCGAATCCCTGACATCATGCTTAAGGAACCCAGCTATCTACCAACTGTGCTGGGCTTTGTTGGTATCCCTTATGTTTTTTGGTATCATGTTGGTCCTCATGTTTCTTTTTGCTATCAAATTGGTCTTTAAGTCACTCTTTTATGTGTCAATATCATATTGATTCACATTTGCAATGTTGGAGAAAGAAATGACACGTATGCGTATTTTATTGGTTCATATAGCATAAATAGTGATTTGGGGAGCAAATTGATAGTGAAAAGAAACATGAGGAACCAATATGATACCAAACTAATGCAAGAAAACAAATTTAAAATTGAAAAATAAGGCAAAGAACAAAATACATAGTTTAAATAAAAAACTTTCTCACAACTTTGATTTTATAGAAAGTGAAATCATTAGAAAAGTTGTACGGATTGGCTATAAACTAACTAAGCAAGCGTGTGTGTCGTTAGGGGTTACCAAACCCACAAACGCAGAAGTTGTGCTTGTGGAGCTTCTGCAAACGCGCGTCCCAAGTCATCAAAACGCCAAAACAAACATGCTGTAAGATGGGTATTTTGGGTTCTAACCTGTCAATGACTGAGGTACAGGAGATGAATGATGGAGAGAATGGTAATAGGTGAAAAGATAATCTCCATGAAACTTTCTATGCACCCAATAATAAAGTGGTTCTGAGATTCCCACATGAAGTATCAAAGCAACAATAAGACCTTTAACATTCCAGAGAGGAAGATTTTGAAGGAAGGGAAACATGTAATAGGCTATGGAGGCAATCAGAGCTTGAAGGATCAAGAAGTTATCCCTGTTAGCAAAAACAAAACAAAAAACAATTAAAAAAGGCAATTATTTAATTAGATATATAAGAACTAATGTTCACTATGATAATTATTTAGATAAACTTTCAAAACTACTTAATTATTACCAGTCCCATTCTTTGTCGATCTGCTTGAAATCAACCCCTTGTGGAAGAATTCGTCGATTTCTTGTAAGAAAAAGCATATTACTATAAGAATTCCATAGAACATGAAGAAAACCTCGGAGACCAAAGAGTATGAGCAAATGAAGGCACCAGCTGAATTTGATGTTGGAATCTTCCTCATAAAACCTTTCACTTAGTACTTTGGCCATAAAAGGCCCATATAACAGATACTATCCATTGAGAAACAATTTGAGATCATACAACCCCATGTTAGTACCACCAAAATAGTTACAATAATTAAAACAAAAAATAATTAGAGTCAAGAATATGATGCATGGCATACCTTGAATATTCCCAAATTCTTCCATGGCCAGGTTGATAAAGGAGCTCCCATTTCACCGGACTAAATAGCAAGATACTTAAAATCTTCTTTTTATTTTATTTTATTTATCTCTATAGTTTCTTCCCTGGTAAAAATGATTAACACTATAGAATATATCCTATAGCCTCTTGAACTTTTCCTTTATAAACTAAAACAAAATAAAATTCAAAAACCAATGTTCCTAAAAACTTATCAAGAGGAATGCTTTTAGCCTTTCTAATGAAAGTGTCTCTTTATTCTTTCTCAAATGAAAGCTCTGAATACAAGCCTTTATTCTGCTTAATCGTCCTCTCCATCACCTATTTATAGGCTGAATGGACCAAGCATTTGAGGCGAAGGCAGTTAGTTACTGTTCCTTGTCATCCCCCCCACCTACATGATCCCTCTCTTTCTTAGCTTACTGTGAGAGAATTAGTAGTTATTTTTTAATTAATTTAAAGAAACATATATGATATGATTCGTGTACTTTACGTTGGATGGAAATATTGAATGGACCACACATCAAAAGTAAAAAGAAAATGTTACAAATTAATTCCGATACATTATAAAGTTACCAGCTATGATACATCGCTATGTGCGGTTTATTATTGATTTTTATTTGTATATATGTTTTTTAAATGTATATTAGGAATTGATATAATTTTATTTTTTTATCTATAATTGCAGTTGTAATTGTTGTTAAACTATTTTAGTTTGGTTATGGTATAAGATTGTGATGGATAAAATTCTTGAAAAGCAATTTATCAGTAATTTCTAATAACGTCAAACACATTGCTAAAATTTATTAATATATTAGAAAGATAAACCAAAAATGATGCTAGAAAGAGAAATAAATTTATGTAAAAATATTATACTTAAGTATATATATATAAGAATTCTTTGTATTGATATTTGATAAACCAAATATGATTATAAACTTTATTATGATTAATCATAATTAAATTTTCTGCTTCCTTTTGTTTGAATATATTATGAAATATTTTTTTCTTATTTGATAGATAAATTAGCCCCCTTTTTTTTTATATGATTATCACTTTTATTATGATTAATCATAATTAAACTTCTTTTTGTTTTTTTATGGTATTATAAGCATATTTAAGGATAAATTAGAATATTCACTATTTCATAGGACTTGAAGAAGAAATTGAAATGGTTATTCTTAATTACCCTTTTCGGGTGATTAACACATTGCATTTTACAAGGAAGATATAGTCAAATTTTTTTTATATTAAATATTATATTTGATTATGCATAGATCAATATTAAATTAGGGTATTCCTTAATTTAAAATATTTAATTAATAATATACAAAAAGAATTAAATTGCATTCCTTAATCAAATATGTACATCATCAAATTACAGGGAAACTAAAAACAACATTTATGTGCAACTTGCTTGGTGACAAAACAAAAGCTTTTATACTTGCGAGAGTAATTCCAGATAAATTCCAAAAATAAAAATCCTCCCCCAAACTTAGAGTATTGTCTAATCTTAAGGTTTTATTAAACACACAAAACTACTTAAAACAAAAACAATCTAGAAACTAAAACAAAAATGAGAAATGAGTTAGACTTCCTTGTGCAATATTTGGATATTATGATATGATTGCGATAGCCCAATTCTTAGTATGCTCCCCCAAATTTAATCAAACTTGTAAATCACAATTAGAGCAAACCAAAAACAGTGCTACAAGCACCACATTAGCACTTTTTTATTTTTTTTTAACAAAATAAGAACATATATCCAATTATCAAAAATGAAAGTCCCCTTGGGTTGCCTCCCAAGAAGCGATTGTTTAATGTTTCAAGTCTGACAGTGGACCCCCTTAAGGAGGTCTCAAAAATCAGAGGAACACGTTGGTCCTCATCAATATCAATAATCACAAAGTCCATGGGTAATATATAAACTTATCAACTTTCACTAGAATATCATCCACCACACCCCAAGGCATAGTATGGATCTGTCAGCCAATTGCAGCGAAGCCAAAATGGGCTTTGCTTTTCCAATTCCAAGCTTATTAAAAACAACAAGATGCATTAAATTAACACTTACTCCTAAGTCACAAAGTACCTTACCAAAATGGACTTGTACTTCTTATCCCTGTGCCCTTATAGGTGATGGCCAGATACCTAGCTTGCGTAGAGATCAGACTCATCCCTAGTGGTATATGGACATTTGAGGAGCACCGAGCCACCTTTGAGGGTGAGGTGGAGATCACTCTCTATCACCTTAACCCCCTTGCTCGTGTGCGCCCTTGTAGGTTTAGGGTTCCTATTATCTATACTATGCACGTACCCCCTTTCTATACTTTTAGAGGACCACCATTGCCAGCTCAACCAGTACGTAGGTTCCATAACTTTCGTTTTCGGATAGCCACTCGTTCTCATCCCTCCGCTTCTAGAGTTTTTACTGATACTGACATCCCCTCACCTGGTCCAACGGGTACTGTTAGGATTGTGCCTGCTGCAGATCCTAGACCCAATGGTAGGGTCTCTACCCCGACAGACGAGATTGAGGAGGACCCGGAGGAGGGAGAGAGCGAGGAGGAGGTACCAGTCGAGCCAGCTACTAGACCTTAAGGAGGACCGAGTGGTTCCTAGGTATAGGCAGAGTATAGGTAGTGTGGATCCTGGACCTAATCTGCAGCTGCTGTGGACTCTCTTTTGATGGATGGATGCTTCTCGGGTGACTTGGACTACTACTACCACCACTACTACTTCTGGATCAGCTCTGGAGCCATTATTTTGATATGTTTATATTGTACATATTTTTGGGGAGCTCTAGAGGGATGATCCTCACTTATTATGTCTCAGTTATATGGACTTGTACTTCTTGGACTCGATTTTCTTACGACTTGGACTATGTACTCACTTTGACACTGATATATGTGTATATATTATGTTATGTTCATTACCCATAGTCCAATGATTTTCCGCTTACTCTGATAATACTTTTAGAAGGATTCGGTCATGGCATTTTGCAAAAGATTATCAATTTATAAACCGAAATAACGAGAGATAGATTCACTATTCATTTAGTAACAACGTAACACTGAGTTTTAATATCAAACGAATGCTATCTCAATTCTTATTTCTAATTACCTAAATTATGTTTTATTAACATTTGAGAAATTCCGAATCCAATGTTTAATCAATGTATACGTTATTTTCCGAGATCCAATGGTTTTAGTGATCTGCACACCCGAACCGTTAGAATTTCAAAGGAAAAGAAAAATAAAAATTTATTTCCTATAAATTCTAATATTTTATCAAGTCCATAATATTCCTGGGTAATATCTTTATTTATTTAAATTATTCCTTAATTACCCGGAAAAAGAAAGAGGGTGTTGCACTTTGTGGTATCAGAGCATAAATGATCCTATGGCTGAAGAAGTAGTCCAAAGAGGTGGTCATCCACATCAATCAGGTCACAACAGTGTATGATTTATGCATGTTTTATGTTTGTTTGATTTGTCTGTATATATTACTTATCTAGATACGAATTGTGTGGGCTGAAACTATTAGGTATAGTTTTAGTTTAGATTAGGTGACTGAGTGTTTCTTTTGTTAATCATATATGACCATAAGCCCATAGTGCAGGTTTAGTATGAGGACTAGAAACCAAAGTCATACGAATGTGATGCTGGAAAGGATCACGGCTGTTTTGGAAGGTATGCAGCAGCAACAACAACAAGTAAATCCACCTCACCAGTGCAATACTGGAACTGTTGAATTCAAAAGTCTTGTGGACTTTCGCAGTTGCGATCCACCTAACTTTGAAGGAGGATGTTATAAAATGAGCGGAAATAAATTGGAATAATGAATAAGTGTGGTTCAGCTTATAGTTTACTCCACATATAAAATGACGATATACAATGATATTATTATTTGACAACAACCCAAACCCCAAATACGCCCAAAATACGACACGGTATTTTCTCACCGGTGTATCTACTAAATTCTCTATAATTACAGAGAGAATATTTTGTTACTAATGTTGTTGTTGCTATTTCTGTTGCTGTTGATGGATTGAGTTACAAATGAAAGAACTCCTACATATTTATAAGGAAGTGTAACTACTAAATATAACTGAATGGATACAACTAAATGGAAGAGAAGTGATTTCTCTTTACTAGAGAAATAGGAGGATGTGCATGGAAATAGGAAGAGAGAAATTCTCCTTCCCGTACATGCTAAGACAATTAACAAATCTCCACCTTGGCTTAGCATGTCTTCATTCCAATGCCAATCAATTCCAGGCAATGTTTGAACTTAGATACTATAATTGGCTTCGTCATCATGTCGGCTGAGTTATCATTACTACCAATCTTTTAAACTAGAATAGTACCTTGAGAAATGATCTCCCAAATGAAATGATATCTGACACCCCGTTTATTAAATAAAAATTAACTCAATTATCGCTTGAAAATAGTATAGGGAGCTTAAAAATTTCTTTTTTTTTACAAAGCATGTTTCGACAAAATGTTGGGGCCCTCAATTACAATATAATCAAATAAACAAGAATTCGTTTTTTCAACTTTTCTGCTGCGCCACTTTGATCTTCAAGCTTCTTGCACAAGTACCTAAAATGATAACCACTAAGGGTGAGACCTTTTCACAACACAGTGAATCAAAAGATAGTAAACAACTCATAATAAAAACTCAAGAATAACAATCAAGTCAAGCCATGGATCAACAAATTCACTCCATTCGTTTATCAATACACACCATCAATTTTCGGGTTTCAATCACTTTTCATTTCTCCTTTATATTAGGTTAGCCCAGCCCCAGCCAGCCGTACGGTACTGGGCACTGGAGTTCCCTTTTTTTTTTCATTTATTGCACCACTAGGATACTTGAATGCACGTGCTAGGTCATTTGTAAACACCCATTAGGGAATTTGCACCTGTTAGGACTTTTCACCCATTAGGCATCACCCTGTTAGGACTATGCTTTTCCATATTTTCCAATTCCATTAGTCCGACCCCAGCCAGCCATACAGTACTGGGAACCGGAGCCACATTATTTTATTTTCCCTTTTTATTCTTTAATTCCTTCATTTATATTCTGCAGTGAACTGATCCATTGGTCACACCGACGCCTAACAAGTCGTTTGATCCTGTTAGATCTAGAAGGCATGTGCATGTGAAGATTGTGAGATCTATTATGCAAGTGCATGGTTTTGATAATGACAAATGTTTTGATCAAGCTCAAGTCATGAAGATGCTCAACAAACAAACAACAATCAACAATGACAAGGAGAGAGCAAGCTTATTAAGATTCAATATGTGTATTGAGTTGTAATATCTTTAGTTTTAGTCTTAGAGTTTGATGAGTTTGGGTAGAGTTATTAGAGTGTAGTGAATCTCTATCAAGTGCATGATCATATTATGATTTGAGTATTTCACTTAACCTAAATCAATAGGTGGCTTAAAGGTTTGAAAGAAAAGGTTTAGATTTGAGAAAACAAGTTTTTAGAAGCGTTTTTACAGTGCTTAATCGATTAACAAGCAATGCTAATCGATTAACAGCTTTTGAATCAGGTCTTAATCGATTAACCTGATGGCTTAATCGATTAACATGATATTAACCTGTGATGCTAATCAATTAACACCTGCTGAACTGGTTTTTAAAATACGTTTTTCACTTCTCAAAATTAGTTTTTATGTTTCCTAACTTTTGGGTATTCTATATAAACCTTTTACCAACCTTTGTGAATCATTAGAACAAATAAATTTCATTTTCATATCATTCTAGAAAGATCAAAGCCATACTATTCTCTCTCACTTTCAAAAGATCAAAGCTTTCACTTTTACATCTTTGATGAAGAATCTTTTGTTGGAAACCAACAAGCGGCTCAATATAGTCTAGAGGGGGGGGGGGTGAATAGAATATTGAAGCCTTATTACAGATTTTTCGTTCACCTAAGAGAATGATTTTATGAAAATAAATTTTCTTAAAAATTCAAGTCAGATTACTCGAGTAACTCAAGACTTCACTCGAGTAATACGCAAGCAAAAATAATTTCACTCGAGTATACAGCAAATCACTCGAGTATTACGAAAGCTATTTTTAAATCACTCGAGTAACAGAAAACCTACTCGAGTATTGTTCATAAACTGAAAGCAGATTACTCGAGTGACAAGAACTTTACTCGAGTAAACTGGGTAAAATTCAATTAAAACTCAGTTTTCAATGGAGTTCTTCAAGAATAACAATGCTATGATGATTCAACAAATTATGAATGATTAATATGAACAATTTCAAGTAATATTAACATGCAATTTTAGATCAATTGAGTAGAATTAAGAAAACCCCAATTCTAACCTAAAAATGCAATTGTTAATGAATTAATGCAATACAAGGAATGAAAATAAAAGAGACACAAGGATTTATCCTGGTTCACTTTCACCCACTGGAAAGCTACTCCAGTCCCCTCTTGAATCAAGAGAGATTCTTCACTAGAAATCTTCAAATGTAGATTTTACAATGTTTTAAGATGCAACTAGATTCTTAGTTCTCCTATCTTAAAACCCAACTCAAAGTGTGTACCAAACACTTTGATCTAATCTACCCCTTTTGAGTATTCTAGATTTCCTTGCTAATTGATTGAAGATGCTTCCAACCAATCCTCTTTTCTTGCTTTGATTTGATCCTCAAAGTCTTCCTTGTGAGATTCTTCACTTGTGTTGAAACTTCAATGATGCAATCACAAATTGCAAATCTTCAACAACCACTAAGAACAAAAATTATGATCTCAAGAATATTTTGAACAATGAGAGAAATAGAGTGAAGAATGAAAAGTTTCTTGTTGAATCTTGATAGCTCTTGAAAGATGTAAAATAGCTCTTGAATTGCTTTTGAAAGTGTATAGAAAATTGTAAGAATGAATGTGTATATGTGTGAAAGAGAAAATTAAGTCCTTTTATAATTTTCCAAACACTGATTGAATTACTCGAGTAAACCATATAACTTCACTCGATTAAAACATGTTAGATTAAGTTACTCGAGTGATGTGTAAACCATTACTCGATTAACCTGTCATGACATAAATTACTCGAGTGACCCAATACTCATTACTCGAGTAAACTGATCAGAATCTGAATAAAAACAAGGTTTTTCTAAAAGGATTTTCACAAAACTTTTAATAGAGCCATTTAATCAAGATTTAAAGTATCTTCACTCTTAATCAAACATTATTTAAATATTCTTAAAATCACCTAAGCTACCCACACCAATGAGATGCATTGCATAAAAATAAAGATTACATTGAAATAGAATTAATAAAAATCCTAATTCTAATCTTCATGTGGTGTAACTTGCTTGTTGCCAATGTTGTTGCTTGGAGAGAGATTGTTAGCATCAAAACATGAGAATCCTACAAACTCCCCCTTTTTGATGATGACAAACCTCCTTTCAATTAATCACTAAGTTTTAACATACTCCCCCTAAATGTAAAACACCTAGGAAAAATATAATAAAACTTAACCTACAAGAACAACATCAACAAAATATTCTCCCCCTTTTGGCATCATTAAAAAGATAAGAAAGTTGAGAAAAGTCCTTTGCCAAAAGTTGAAGGTAAGTAGTTCACAATGGTATAAAAAAAATATAACAATAAAGACAATACCAAAATAAACCACAATAGTGCCACAACGAATATAAACGTACAACGAATATAGCACCATAATCCATAATATCAGAGTATCATACTATGCAGCAAATCATAGTGTAAAGCAAAAAGACATCAACCATAGCAAATAAGCAAATGAAACTAACCAAACTAGACCATACACAAGGTCCAAAAAACATAGTAGCAACAGAGTCATAAACATGAAACAGAAACATAAACATAACATAGTCAGAAATATGCATATGAAACATGAAACAGAAAACAATCAGCAAAACATCATCAGCATCCACAGGTCTAGGAATCAGGTGGAGGAGGAGGGAAATGGTGAGAAAAGAGGCCAGACATATAATCCATTAAACGATGCTCCATGGCAATATTCTTCACATCCTGTCTCATCTCCAATTGAGCGAATTGAGCATTGATGTGCTCAACCAATGACTCATGAGCAGTCTGTGCATCAAATGGAGTACCAAGATTGTCCAAATTGATATAGTCCTCAACACGATCAGTATCCATCGGATCAGTAGAAGAAGGAGGAGCAGAAGAAGATGCACCAGCCCTATCACCAAGTAAAGTCCTTTTCCTAGAACCTGAAGCTCTTGCAGTCTTTGCAGCTTCAGCCATTTCCTTAATCTGTGATTTCCATAACCAAGTGCGACTTTCCCTATGCCAAGCAATTTTCATATAACTAATGTGTGAATCATTAAGACACCAATTATTTTTCTTTTCCGTCACAGCTGGCTCATCATCAGGGATTGGAACACGATAATACCTCATGATCTTGGTAACATGCATAGGATATGGCAAGAATTGGGTAGGAGGAGATTGAGCAGCAGCTTCCATTCGAGCTAAAAACATTTTATTCCAATTCATCTCATATCTCTTTTTGATTCCATGAAACAAAATAAGATCATCATCTCCCAATTGTGCATAATTTTGATTACATTTTGGAATCAAACAATAAGAGACAATGTACATGAGCACTCTATCCACAGCATGCAAAGGTGATACAGTTCTAGTAGTCCTATCACTCCAAGATTCACCAGTACGCAACAAATCAGTATAAATCACAAGGAAGACTTTGAGGATCAAATCAAAGCAAGAAAAGAGGATTGGTTGGAAGCATCTTCAATCAATTAGCAAGGAAATCTAGAATTCTCAAAAGGGGTAGATTAGATCAAAGTGTTTGGTACACACTTTGAGTTGGGTTTTAAGATAGGAGAACTAAGAATCTAGTTGCATCTTAAAACATTGTAAAATCTACATTTGAAGATTTCTAGTGAAGAATCTCTCTTGATTCAAGAGGGGACTGGAGTAGCTTTCAAGTGGGTGAAAGTGAACCAGGATAAATCCTTGTGTCTCTTTTATTTTCATTCCTTGTATTGCATTAATTCATTAACAATTGCATTTTTAGGTTAGAATTGGGGTTTTATTAATTCTACTCAATTGATCTAAAATTGCATGTTAATATTACTTGAAATTGTTCATATTAATCATTCATAATTTGTTGAATCATCATAGCATTGTTATTCTTGAAGAACTCTATTGAAAACTGAGTTTTAATTGAATTTTACCCAGTTTACTCGAGTATAGTTCTTGTCACTCGAGTAATCTGCTTTCAGTTTATGAACAATACTCGAGTAGGTTTTCTGTTACTCGAGTGATTTAAAAATAGTTTTCGTAATACTCGAGTGATTTGCTGTATACTCGAGTGAAATTATTTTTGCTTGCGTATTACTCGAGTGAAGTCTTGAGTTACTCGAGTAATCTGACTTGAATTTTTAAGAAAATTTATTTTCATAAAATCATTCTCTTAGGTGAACGAAAAATCTGTAATAAGGCTTCAATATTCTATTCACCCCCCCTCTAGACTATATTGAGCCGCTTGTTGGTTTCCAACATCTTTGAATCTCATGTGTTGATATTTTCATAGTTCTTGAAAGAGATTCATAGGATTATTATTGTGTTTTCTATTGAGTTGTAATCATTGCAAGAAGGCAATCTCAAATACAACAAAGGAAAAGTCTTGGTGTGTTGTTCATCAAGCAAATTGAAGAAGAAGTCTTAGTGTGTCATCAAGCAAGTGGAAGTCTTGTTGTGAGGTATCAACAAGCAAAGCGAAAGACTTGCTGTGGGGTTATCAACAAGCAAGGGAAAAAGGTTAGATTGGAGTTCAATAGGATTGCAAGACAAGAGTGGGGTATCTCATGGAGGCTATCAAGAAGGGAGTCTTGAGAGGCGGATTACTTGTAATTTGATAATTCTAATTCCTTTAGTGAAATATGTCTTTGTTGAAGAGGGGACTGGATGTAGCTCACGGTGGTTGTGAGTGAACCAGTATAAATCTCTGAGCAAGCTTCTCTTCCCTTAACTCTTTAATATTTGTCATTTCATATTGTTCTTGATTGAAAACCTAGAAAAGATTGATTTTCCATAATTGAATGAATTAAGTCTTAATTGTGCAAATTGATTTTGGGAAAACCTTTTTCATAACCTAGGTAATCAATAAGAATATTGGTGTTAATCAATTCCGCTTTATCTCTGATCTTATGTGTTAATTGATTGATTTTCGTATTCGATTGAAAAGTGATTTTTCAGTTTTAACAGTGATTAATCGATTAACTGAAGGTATTAATCGATTAACCAAAGTTTGATGTCAGGCATTAATCGATTAGCCTGTTGCTTTATCGATTAAGGGCTGCAGATTTTGTATAAATTATTCGTTTTAATTGTTTCAATTGGTTTCGTTCGAAAATCTTTCAAGGTTTCTTAAACACCTATTCAACCCCCCCTTCTAGGTGTTCTCCTAGTGTTCCTTAGTTAATTCATCCATCGATTTTAGTTCTTACAATTGGTATCAGAGCTCAGTTGAAAGACACGAGCATAGAGCTATTTTCGTAAAGATCTTTAAGGAAACTACAATGGGTTCTACGAATCCCTTTGATGGTGAAGGTGCTTCAATAAGTCGTCCTCCTATGTTTGGTGGAGAGGGTTATGCTTATTGGAAAGTTAGGATGAAAATCTTTATAGATGCCATAGATATGAACATTTGGGAAGCCATTGAGAATGGTCATCACATTCCCTCAAAACAAGTAGATGGTGCATCTCAACTAGTTCCCAAAGATAAGTGGACCGATGATGATAAAAAGAAAATTCAATATGATTTCAAAGCTAAAAATATCATCACCTCGGCTCTATCTTATGATGAGTTCTTTAGAGTCTCCCAATGTCGTAATTCCAAAGAAATGTGGGACACCTTGCAAGTCACACATGAAGGCACTAGTGAAGTTAGGCGTGCTATTAAATTCTTTGATGCATGAATATGAATTGTTTCGTATGTTGTTGTTCACTCTCTATCAAGTATACTAGATCGCAAAGTAATACAGTCGGTTAAGACCAAATATCGTCCCACATGGATTGCAAATTGTTCAATTAATTCTCACCAAAGAGTAGTTAAAAGCAAAATCTATAAGTTTCTAACTAATTAATTAAGATTGAATTGAAATAAAAAAGAAAATAAATTAAAAACAGAAAATAAATAGAAGTTATGAGTGATTTGAGAAATATGTTAGGAACATGGTTTCATTGTATGACATTGTTTATTTATCATGAATCGCTATTTTTCCCTAAATCAAGAACAAATTCCTAAAATAGTAATTACTAGATTCCTCTTGCAATTACTGTTTATTATTCAATTTGATAACACTTAATCCCTTAAGTAATTAAACCATTGAATAACCATTATTAAGAACAGTGGAATTTATAACAAGTTATATAATTATTACCCAAAAGTACCCCTACGAGTTGCATAATTATATTGTTTGAAGGCATGGCCTATTCTAATTCCTAATCTCTCAATTGAAGAATTAGAGATCCAAAACATAGATTAATTACTTCTATGCATAATAGTGGAAATACAATCAAGCACTTGATTTAGAAACGGAATAACATCAATTCATGAAATCAATAAACTAATCCATACAAATTCACCAATTCTTAACACGAGGGTTTTAGTTACACATCATGAAAATAAGAACGAAAGCAATAGAAGAATACATGATTACCATGGAAAAACCTTGAATCTTCCAATCCTTGATCTTTTCCTCTTCTAAAACTCCAAAAATTATGTAATCTCCCTCTCTCTCTCACTCTAATTACAGCTGACCTAATTCTAAAACGTATATTTTAAAGATAAAACTAATCCTAATTGAATTGGAGCAAAACTGATTAGGAAGTGGCCCAATTGGGCTTTCTCGTATCTAACAGCAACTTCGGCACTGATTTTGACCCAAATGATGGGCGAATTTGAGCAAGAATATTTCTAGCAAAGTTGTAGATCTTGTCCTTAGCTTTAAATTATATCAAGATCGCCTCATTTGGATAAGCGTAGATCAAGTTATGGTCAAAACAGAAAACAGTGTTATTTTCTCGCATTTTGCGCGTCTGGGCGCCCAGAGCCTCACGCCTGGGCGTGCGAGGTCTATAAAATGGTGCAATTCTCGTAGTAGACACGCCTGGGCGTGGGGAGCTCCACGCCTGGGTGTGTGTTACTGATTTTGACTCCGTTTTGCTTCGTTTTTGCGCCATTTTCAAGGTCTTTTCATCCTCTTTCATGCTCCATATTTATTTTCTTCATTTATGTTCCGAAAGTACCTGAAACAAACCCAAAACGGATCACAACGTTCAAAGAATTCTAAATTACCTAACTTCCTAAAAACTAACAAAAAAATCCTAAATTAACAAGAGAAACAAGCCAAATACATAGTAAAAGGGAGTCTAAATCATACTCAAAACATCATATATTAGACCCAAATCACTCCCCCAAACTTAGTATTTTGCATGTCCCAGGAAAAAGTAAAATAAAAACTCTAGAACACAAGACTACCCTCTAAATCAAAATGTACACACTTAATCTAGGACTTCGACTCACAGACTCAGACACTTATTTTCACAAGCAACATACAATTGAAACCTGGTTAGAGAAACAAACTCAACAAGAACCAATGATTAGTGAACACTCTCAACCTCACAGTGAGTATCTCTCATGTGTATCAAGGGTTATATAAATGTAATTCACTCAAGTTCATACAATGACAATGTGTTACCATAAGCTTGACCATAGACCCAAATCTTCACTGAAATTATTGAATGCACACAAAAATCAAAAGGTCTTATATTTGGTTGTAATGAGGCCATGGCTAAAAGTGTTAGGTGGGATAAAAGAAAGAAGAGATAAAACTAAGGGATAAAATGCAAAAACAAATTTCCCTTAAAAATTATGAATGAGCAATAAATACCAAAGAGGACTCACACTCAACTCACAATCAATTTCATACTTCTTTTCTTTTCACTTTTTTCCTCTACTCTCTTCCAAATTTCTCTTCTTTTTTCATTTTTTCATTTTTTTATTTTCATTTATTTCATGGAAGAGAAGTAGACTTACAACACTTTGTACCATTCATTCAATTTTTCAATCATTCCTCTCAATTGCTCATTCAAAATTTCTAAGGTACTAACAAAAATTATGCAATCAACGCAAGGTACCAAAGAAAAATCATAATTTCATTATGCTCAAAATGGGCAACTAAGGGAACATTTATCAATCAAATAATCTGAAGGCCAGAAAAAACACAATCCTAGGCGCCTTAATCATCTTAATGCATGCAAATAATTATCAATCTCAAAATGGTCACCGGTCAAGTTCTAGAACACAAAGTCAAAGTGAACACACTCATGAAAGAAATAGGGGTTTCAAATCGAAATAATTCAAATAAATCATACCCCTCAGTGTATAGGCTCAAAAACTCACAGGCTAAAGGTCACTTCACTAATCAATAATTCTCAAAAAGTTTGTCAAAATAACCAGATCTCAAAAATATTTACAACTCAATCAATTAGTGTCAAAAATCAATGAGTCTAATCCTAAACTAAGTATTTACACCTATTATTAGAAAAACAGTCCTAAGTTTAGAATAATTACCTACTTCTACCAAGAACACAAACCAACACTAAAAATGAGAGAAAAATTCAGATCTGAAAAATTAATTTTTATTTTGTCCACTCCCCCAAACTTAGAGATTGGCTTGTCCTCAAGCAAACTAAACTAAACTAAAACCACAAAATAAAAATTAAAACTACCTAGAAAAACAGGACATTATTTTTGCGAAGTACCAGGTCTGGGGTGACATATAGGGAACTAATGGGAGCAAATGGGGTCACACCCCCAAACTGAGATGCTGCACCCTCTCCACCACTGCTGGGCGTGAAGCGTGCAACGCCTGGGCATGGCTGGACCTGTACGTCAGTTTTTTTTAAATACTACCTGAAACTAAACTACCCTAAAAAAAATAAAATCTAAGGGAATTACTTAACATTGGATTGCCTCCCAACAAGCGCTTGTTTAACGTCACGAGCCTGACGGGTCACCTATTTTCAGAGGTCAGGGTGGTTGCCAAGATCCCTTCAAGGGTGGCACCTTTCTTTTCAATTTCTTTTCAACACTCTCTTTATTCGAGTGCTGGATGCACATTAGTGGGGCGAAGTTCTCCGCGATGACTGGTGGTTTTTCAAAAATTTTAATTGTAGTTTGCTCACCATTCACTCGGAGAATTACTTCTCCCCTAGGCACATCAATCACTGCCCCTATTGTGGCCAAGAATGGCCTTCCAAAAATTAGAGGAATATTTTCATCCTCTTCTATATCTAAGACCATGAAATCTAAGGGAAGGATAAAATCTTTCACCTTAACCAGAATATCTTCCACCACTCCATATGGGCGGAGGGTGGTTCTATCAGCTAACTGGAGTAATGCCGGGGTAGGCTTAACCTCTCCTAAGTTTAATGCTTCACACACAGGCAAAGGCATAATATTAAAACTAGCTCCTAAGTCACAGAGAGCCTTACCTGAATACTCCTTGCCTATGCTAACTGAAATGGTGAAGCTACCTGGATCCTTCAGCTTTGGTGGAAGGTTGGATTTGATGATGCTGCTGCACTTCTCTGTTTTCGAGAACGTCTCGTCAGCGAGCATCTGTTTCTTCTTTGTCAGCAACTCCTTCATGAATCTCGCGTACAGAGGCATTTGTGAGAGAGCCTCTGCAAACAGGATGTTGATCTGCACTTTCTGTAGCATCTCCAAAAATTTGTTGAATTGCTTCTGGTCTTCCTCTTTCTTCAACCTCTGAGGATATGGAATCCTTGGAGGTAGTGGTGCTGGTTTGGGTGTGTCTTTCTCTTTCTCGAGATCCGCAGGTGGATCCTGCGTCTGTTGCATTGCAGTTGAGCCTCCTCCACTTGGTTGCTTTGGCCCCTCATCCTTCTTCTTAGGTTCAGTTGCATCACCCTTCTTCTGTGGCTCCTCATACGATTTGCCACTTCGAAGGGTGATCGCCATGCATCGCTCCTTGTAGTTGGTTGCAATCTCTGATATCTGATTGTTTATTTGAGCCACTTGCACCTCCAAGTTGCGGATGCTGACTTCCTGATTGGCGAAATTCGCCCTGGCTTCTGCCATGAAGGTATTGGTTGTGGTAGCCATTGCTTCAAGTGCCTTCTCCCAGCCCAGCTTTTGTGGAGGTGATGGATTGGGTGCTGGGCTAGACCATGAGATGTGAGACTGACTTGTTGGTCCCGGATTGTGGATATTGGAGTACATGTTATTTTTAAGTACTCCAGCACCCACAAAATTAGCTTGCTCCTCAATGGTTGCTTGACCCTTTCTGACTTCTAAAGCACAATCACCATTCTGGTGACCTCCCCCACAAAAGTTTCACTTCAGAGTGCTCAATGCAACTGACATAGTGATTTGGCTTATCTACTTCATCAATGCAGCAATCTGCTGCTGCATCTGCTTGTTCTGCTCGATTAAGATCTTGGCTTGACTAGTGTTGATTTACTAGCAAGAGGACTAGGTCAGCAAGTAATATAGTCTGGAAGACCGAATATCGTCCCACAGGGATCGAAGTTTTTTCTAATAACTTTCCACCAATTCGTAATTATTAGTGCAACTTGTTATTGAAGTTTAGAAGGAGAAGAATAATAATAGTAAAATAAGAAAAGAAGATTGAGGAGATAAGATGTATAGAAAGCAATAGAAAAAGGTTAGGAACTTGGTTTCATTGTATGATTCACTTATTTTAACTATAATTTATATTTTCCTTTAATTATCCTTCAATTCATGGACTATTCCTCTCAAATAGCAATAGTTAGACGTCTCTAACATTACCCTTATTTTCTATATATTTAATCCTTGATCCCTCAACAAATTACAATATAAGAAAATATCTATTCAGCACAAGGGAATTAAAAAGCCATATAATCATCCAATTATATCCCTATATTTTGGACTGATTATACCATTAATTGCATGGCCTATTCAAAATCCCAACTCCCGTTGCGAATTAAGAAATCCAAAACATAAATTGCGCGGGTACCAAAGAAAAATCATAATGTCTCATAAGGCTCAAAATGGGCAACTAAGGGAAAATTATCAATGCAAATCATCTGAAGGCCACAAAAACACATCCTAGGTGCCTTAATCATCTTAATGCATGCAATCAATTATCAATTTTGAAATGGTCACAGGTCAAGTTCTAGAAGACAATATCAAAGTGAGCACACTCATGAAAGAATAGGGGTCTCAATATCAGAATATTTCAATAAAATTCATACCCCTCAATAGGCTCAAATACTCACATATGACTAAAGTCAGTTCACTAATCACAAGTTCTGAAAGCATTTGTCGAAATAACCCAGTCACCGTAATCATATACAGCTCAATCAAATAGAGTCGAATACCAATGAGTCCAAGTCCTAAACTAAGTATGTACATGAATCAAAAGAGAAAAAGTTCTAAGGTTAGAAAAATTAATTACTTTTGCTAAGGACACAAACCAATACCAATATGGGAGAAAAATTCAGATCTGAAAAATTTTAATTTTTATTTTGTATATACTCCCCCAAACTTAGATGTTGGCTTGTCCTCAAGCAAACTAATCTACCCTAAAACTACAAAATAAAAATTAAACTACCTACGAAAACAGGACATATTTTTGGTGAGGTACAAGGGCCTGGGGTGTAATATTGAAAAAATTGGGACTAATGGGGTCCAAATCCTACAATAGCAAATCTAATCCTAAAATAAATCTATCCCTAAAAAATAGAAAATAAAAAAAAAACAAAAATAAATAAAAAAAATCTATTCTAAAAATAATCCTAAGATAAATCTAATCCTAAAAAGATAAAACAAATTCCTAAAAAGATATAACAAATTCCTAAAAAGATATAACAAATTACTAGCAAGAGGACTAGGTCAGCTAGTAATATAGTCTGGAAGACCGAATATCGTCCCACAGGGATCGAAGTTGTTTCTAATAACTTTCCACCAATTCGTAATTATTAGTGCAACTTGTCATTGAAGTTTAGAAGGAGAAGAATAATAATAGTAAAATAAGAAAAGAAGATTGAGGGGATAAGATGTATAGAAAGCAATAGAAAAAGGTTAGGAACTTGGTTTCATTGTATGATTCACTTATTTTAACTATGATTTATATTTTCCTTTAATTATCCTTCAATTCATGGACTATTCCTCTCAAATAGCAATAGTTAGACGTCTCTAACATTATCCTTATTTTCTATATATTTAATCTTTGATCCCTCAACAAATTACAATATAAGAAAATATCTATTCAGCACAAGGGAATTAAAAAGCCATATAATCATCCAATTATATCCCTATATTTTGGACTGATTATACCATTAATTGCATGGCCTATTCAAAATCCCAACTCCCGTTGCGAATTAAGAAATCCAAAACATAAATTGCGCGGGTTTATGTAATAAAAACTCAATTAATGCATGAATTAAAAACAGCAAAATACTAAATCATAAATTGAAATAAGTTACATCATACAATTTACACCATGTTCCTAACAAGATGTTTTAGTTACACATATAGAAATAAAGAAAACAGAAGCAAAGAGAAAACCTCATATCATAGACAATACTGGTTAACTCTCCAAGAGACCTTCAATCCTTGTGCCTTGCCTCCTTGCTCTCAATAGATGTTACTAACCTCTCTATCTAATCCTAATTGAATTCTATGATCTAAAAACCTACTGAAAACTATTTACAAATCCTCTATTTAAAGAGTAAAACAAATCCTAAAATAAATCTTAATTAAATCTAGTAGATAAGGTCCATATTTATCTTCTAATTTCTGACCAAATCTAAGATATGAAGCCAAATTAGACTTCTCTTCTTCTACTTTGTTCAGAATCTGGTCAAATTGGGCCTCCAGCATGCACGCGCGCCCCAGGCGCGCGCGATAACGCGCCCCAGGCGCGCAGGTCTGGTTACTGGTTCTTTTGCACACAGGCGCGCCTCAGGCGCACCCGTCCCCGCGCTTCAGGCGCGCGGGACCTACTCCGACTCCGTTTTGCTCCGTTCTTTTTCCATTTGCAAGATCTTTTCGTCCTCTTTTCAGGTCCATAAATATTTTCTCCATTTAAGCTCTAAAAGTACCTGAAACACTAGCAAACGGATCAAAACGTTCAAAGGACCCTAAACTACTAAAAATAATTAAAATCTAATAAAAAGTCCTAAATTTGCTAGAGAAACAAGCCAAATACATAGTATAAGGGAGTCAAATCAATGCTCAAATCTATATATATTGGACCCAAATCAACTAGAGTCCAGATCATGACTCTTCAAGACGCTTTGCTCCACCTGGGTCCTTAATCCTTGGCTGCTGATGAATGCCATGTTTGCAATAACTTCCTTGGCCTCTTCAACGGTCTTCTTCATCAGCGATCCACCAGTTGCTGCATCAATCATACTTTGACGGAATCGGTTGAGCCCATTATAGAATGATTGAATTTGCTGCCAATCTTGCATATATGTTGGGCATTTCCTCAGTAGCTGGTTGTAGCGCTGCCAAACCTCATGCAACGGCTCGTTGTCCTCTTGCATGAATGAGTGAACATCTTGCCTCAGCTTCGCTTGCATCCCAATTGGAAGGAACTTATCCATAAATTTGGAGACAAGTACTTTCCAGCTGGACAAACTCCCTCGTGCCTGGTTTTTCACCCAAGTTAGTGCCTCGCCCCTCAACGAGAGAGGGAACATCCTCATTCTGATGGCCTCGTCCGTAGCACCCTCGATCTTGAAGAATCCAAGCATGCCTAGGAAGTTGGCGATATGGTCCCTGCGATCTTGATGCGACGCACCACTGAACTGATCTTGCATGATGAAGTGGATGTACTGTGGATATATTGCGAATGCAGTTGCAGTGATCGCAGGCCGGACTATGCTAGAAGCAAGGAAGTCCAGGTCCACGGTTGCATATTCTACCAAAGTCTTCCTGGGAGGAGGAGGCGGAGAGGCTCCGTGAGATCCTCTTCCTCCAGCCATCTTCAAAGTTGTTCTTTCCCCTCTTCTAGTGCTGAATTTTTCTCCTCTTTGCACTTAAATTGATAAAAATTCCTGCGCAGCACAAACAAAAGAAAAATTACGCAGCACCTGTTGAGACAAGAAACTAACTAAAAATAAATAAATTTCACCTAAAACTACTACTAAGTACCGAAAACTAATTGAAACGAATTTCAATCCCTGGCAACGGCGCCAAAAACTTGTTCACTCTCTAGCAAGTATACTAGATCGCAAAGTAATACAGTCGGTTAAGACCAGATATCGTCCCACAGAGATTGCAAATTGTTCAATTAATTCTCACCAAAGAGTAGTTAAAAGCAAAATCTATAAGTCTCTAACTAATTAATTAAGATTGAATTGAAATAAAAACAGAAAATAAATTAAAAACAGAAAATAAATAGAAGTTGTGAGCGATTTGAGAAAGATGTTAGGAACATGGTTTCATTGTATGACGTTGTTTATTTACCATGAATCTCTATTTTTCGCTAAATCAAGAACAAATTCCTAAAGTAGTAATTACTAGATTCCTCTTGCAATTACTGTTTATTATTCAATTTGATAACACTTAATCCCTTAAGTAATTAAACCATTGAATAACCATTATTAAGAACAGTGGAATTTATAACAAGTTATATAATTACCCAAAAGTACCCCTACGAGTTGCATAATTATATTGTTTGAAGGCATGGCCTATTCTAATTACTAATCTCTCAATTGAAGAATTAGAGATCCAAAACATAGATTAATTACTTCTATGCATAACAGTGGAAATACAATCAAACACTTGATTTAGAAACGGAAAAACATCAATTCATGAAATCAATAAACTAATCCATACAAATTCACCAATTCTTAACACGAGGGTTTTAGTTACACATCATGAAAATAAGAACAAAAGCAATAGAAGAATACATGATTACCTTGGAAAAACCTTGAATCTTCCAATCCTTGATCTTTTCCTCTTCTAAAACTCCTAAAATTATGTAATCTCCCTCTCTCTCTCTCGCTCTAATTATAGCTGACCTAATTCTAAAACGTATATTTTAAAGATAAAACTAATCCTAATTGAATTGGAGCAAAACTGATCAGGAAGTGGCCCAATTGGGCTTTCTCGTATCTAACAGCAATTTCGGCACTGATTTTGACCACAAAGATGGATGAATTTGAGCAAGGCTATTTCTAGAAAAGTTGTATATCTTTTCCTTAGCTTTAAAATGATACCAAGATCGCCTCATTTGGATAAGCGTAGCTCATGTTATGGTCAAAACAGTGAACAATGTCACTTTCTCGCATTTTGCGCGCCTGGGCGCCCAGAGCCTCACGCCTGGGCGTGCGAGGTCTGTAAAATGGTGCAATTCTCGTAGCACATATGCCTGGGCATGGGAAGCTCCACGACTGGGTGTGTGACACTGATTCCGGCTCCGTTTTGCTTCGTTTTTGTGCCATTTTCATGGTCTTTTCATCCTCTTTCATGCTTCATATTTATTTTCTTCATTTAAGCTTCGAAAGTACCTAAAACAAATCCAAAACGGATCAAAACGTTCAAAGGATTTTAAATTACCTAACTTCCTAAAAACTAACAAAAAAAATCCTAAATTTATAAGAGAAACAAGCCAAATACATAGTAAAAGAGAGTCTAAATCATACTCAAAGCATCATATATTAGACCCAAATCAGTTGCCTAATGAATCTATATGTGATATGCAAAAAACATTTTACTCATATTATTAATCATCTCATTGCTCTTGGAAAAACTTTCATAAATTGTGAAGTTGTTAACAAAGTTTTAAGATGTCTAAGCAGGGAATGACAACTTAAGGTTACCGCAATTGTTGAATTAAAGGACTTGGACAACATGGACTTAGCTACACTTTTTAGAATGCTTGAAGAACATGAAATGGAACTTGGATGTTTGCATATGCATGAAGAATCGGATAAGAACAAAGAAAGAAAAGGAATTGCTCTTAAGGCTAGAAGTTCATATAAAAAGGAAGAGAGTTCCGAAAGTGAAGATTCCGATTTGGACATTGATGAAGAGTCCATGAAACTGTAAGTTCCATGATGAATGTTTTGATAATGACAAAAGGTCACAAAGTGTTTTGAACAAGCTACAAAGATGTTGATCAAGTTTCAAATTCAACAAGCAACAACAAACATCAAGTGAAGAGAGAAAACAAGCTCATAAAGACTTAGTTTGAGTGTAATTGTAATTGTTTTATATTTTGCCTCTCAAGCTTCTTAGGTCTTTTATTTGGGTAGTTTATTTAGAGGGTAGTGAATCTCTATCATAAGTCATGATTTAATCATAATTTGAGTTTTCACTTAACCTAAAATCAATAGGTGGCTTAAAGTTTTGAAAGGAAAGGTTTGTTTTTGAGAAAACAAGTTTTAAACAAGTATCAGACATGTTTAATCGATTAAGAACATATTTAATCGATTAGTACTCGATTAAGTAAAGATTTAATCGATTAAGTACTGCTGATCTGGTTTTTTAAAATATGATTTTTACTTCTCAAAATCAGTTTTGAAGTGCTATAACTTTTGGGTATTCTATATAAACCTATTCCTAATCTTTGTGATTAATGAGAACACTTTCATAATCAATTTTACAAGAATCAAGCCATTCTATTCTCTCTCAATTTCAAAGATCAAAGCTTTCATATTTTCATATTCTTTGATCAAGAACCTTTGAATCTCTTATTGTGAATTGTCATAGCTATTGATTGAGATTCATAGGAGTGTTATTGTGTTTTCTATTGTGTTGTAATCTTTGCAAGAAGGCAAGCCATCTACAACAAACAAGAAGCCTTGGTGTGTCGATTATCATCAAGCAAGTGCATTCTTATTGAAGAAGAAGAAGAAAGTCTTGGTTGTGAATCAAGCAAAGTGAAGCCTTGGTGTGTGGATTATCATCAAGCAATTGAAGACTTGTTGTGTCGATTATCAACAAGGGGTAGAGGTTAGATTAGAGATAAGATCAATGGGATTACAAGGCAAGGGTGTGGTATCTCTTGTAGGCTAGCAAGAAGGGAGTCTTGTGAGGCATTTACTTGTAATTTGAGAACTCTAATTCCTCATAGTGAAGAATCTCTCTTGGTTGAAGAGGGGACTGGATGTAGCTTTCAAGCGGATGAAAGTGAACCAGGATAAATCACTGTGTCGTATCTCTAAACCCTTAACTCTTTATATTCAAGTCATTGATTGTGTTCTTGGTTGAAAACCTAGAAAAGAGTGATTTTCATAATTGATTGAATTGAATCTTTATTATTCAAATTGATAAAGGGAAAATCATTTTCATAACTAGGAAATCAATAAGAATATAGGTGTTAATTGTTTCTGCTGAATCTCTGATCTTAAGTGTTGATTGATTGATTTTCGTATTCGATTGAAAAGTGATTTTTCAGTTTCTGATAGTTTTAATCGATTAAGTGTTCGTTTAATCGATTAAGGACTTTTGAACTTTCAGGTTTAATCGATTAGTACTCGATTAAATTGCAGGTTAATCGATTAAATTTCAGGTTAATCGATTAAGTGCTGTAGAATTTGCAAAAATCATTTGTTTTGATTGTTTCGATTTGTTTCTTTCGAAAATCTTTCAAGGTATCTTGTACACCTATTCAACCCCCCCTTCTAGGTGTATTCCTAGGGTTCCTTAGTCTCTCCAACCACCAATTGCGGTTTCTTCAATTGGTATCAGAGCTCGGTCGAAAGACACGAGCATAAGAGCTTTTTCGTAAAGATCCTTTAAGAAAATCGCAATAGGTTCTACGAATCCATTTGGTGGTGAAGGTTATTCAATAAATCGTCCTCCACTCTTTAACGGAGAAGGCTATGCATATTGGAAATTTAGAATGAAAATCTTTATCCAAGCCATAGATAGTGAAATTTGGAAAGTAGTTGAAAAAGGTCCTCATATCCCCTCTAGTTTAGTTGAAGGTGTAGAACAATTGATCCCCGAGGACAAGTGGAAAGATGATGATAGAAAAAAAGTACAATATGATTATAAAGCAAAGAATATCATCACATCCGCTTTATCCTATGACGAGTTCTTTAGAGTTTCTCAATGTTCTAGTGCTAAGGAAATGTGGGACACTTTACAAGTGACTCATGAAGGAACTAGTGAGGTTAGGAGAGCTAGATTGAATGCTTTAATGCGTGATTATGAATTGTTTCAAATGCTTCCAAATGAATCTATTAATGATATGCAAAAGTGTTTTACTCATATTATTAACCATTTACTTGCTCTTGGTAAGACTTTCTTACAAGGTGAACTTTCTAACAAAGTGTTAAGATGTTTAGACAGAAATTGGCAACCAAAAGTAACGGCTATTGTTGAATCTAAGAATTTGGATGCTATGGATCTAGCAACACTCTTTGGAAAGCTTCAAGAACATGAAATGGAGCTTGGACGATTAAGTATCAATGAAGAGTCGGATAAGAACAAAGGAAGAAAGGGACTTGCTCTTAAAGTCAATAGATCATACAAAAAGAAAGAGAGTTCCGATGATGATGATGATAGTGAAGATTCCGATTCGGATGTTGATGAAAAAGACATGAAACTTTTGCTAAGGAAGTTTGACAAGTTTCTAAGGAGAAAAGGAAGGTTGAACAAGGACAAACGTAAAGAGAAGGATTCCCCACACTACAAGACCAAGACATCAAAAGAAGGTGTAGTTTGCCATGAATGCGGAAAACCCGGACATATCAAGTATTCGTGCTCTAAGTATCTCAAGAAGAAGGAGAAAGACAAGAAAAATTCTAAATCTAAAAGAGCATACATAGTTTGGGATAGTGATGTAGAAGAGAAGAAAAGCACATCGAGTAGTTCGTCGGATAATGAAGAAGCCGCTTGTCTCAACTTGATAGCTCTAGTTGATGAAGAACAAAGTTCAAATGATGAATCAAGTTATCAAAGCGAGGATAGCAATGTAAGTCATACTAAATCCGAAATTTCTTCTAAATATGAATTGTTATATAATGCTTATGAAGAAATGCATGAACAACTTGAAAAACTAGCTTTGAAAAACATTGAAAGAAAGAAGCTCATTTTGAAACATCAAAAAGAGATTTTAGAACTTCAAAAACAAGTTGATGAGCTTAATCTTGAAAATGAAACTCTTGATCTTATATATGCTAGTTCTTCTTGTGATTGTGCTAGTAGAGTGAATATTGTGGTTGATTGTGAGAATTGCAAGTTGCTCAAAGATGAAAATGCTATTTTGAAAAATAAGCTTGCAAGTTTCTCAAATGGTGATATTAGATTGCACACATTGTTAAATTTTCAAAGAGAAAATTCAAACAAGTTTGGTTTGGGTTATACTAATGCTAAGAGTAATTCTCATAGAAATGTTGTTGATTTTTCTAAAGTTGATTTCTCAAATGCACCAACATGTATCTATTGTGGTACTCATGGACATACTTCAAATGTGTGTTATATTAAAGTGCATGGTATATCTAAAGGAGATTTTGTTTGGATGAAAAAGGGTGAAAGTCCCTACACTAACAAAAATGGATCCAAAACCATTTGGATACCAAAAAGCAAAGCATGATTGTTTTGTAGGTATGATTGAAGAGCAAAGGGCTTACAAGTGTTATTCATACATTTGCATCTTCAATTGGTATTACATTTGCATCTCAAGTGAATGTCCTACAAATTGGTAAAAATTGATGATTATAGTATCTTCTCAATTGGTATCATTGAGTAATGATTAGATGATCATCATGCTTTTGTGGTTTTTGTGATATATTGTCACTAATTGACATTTAGTTTTTCAATTAGTTTCTAAATTGGTATCACAATAAGTGACAATTAGCTTTTCAATTGGTATCATTGATTATTTTGATTCTTATCTTAATTGATATCAATGTTGAAAAGAAATGAATGTTGATCTCTTCTTATTTTGGCTTAAAATGTTATATTTCAATTGGTATATATTACTTTTTGATAATGCCAAAGGGGGAGAAATATGATGTTTTGAAAAAAGGGTATGAATGGTATGAATGGTATGTTTTGAAAAATGGGAGAAATATAATGTTTGTTTGGAGAAAGGTTGTTTTGTTGTTTTTATGTAGGTTGAGCTAAGTTGTTGAAGATAGGGGGAGAATCAAGCTTCTATCAATTGGATTTCAAATATCAAATGCATTGATTAAGGGGGATCAAGTTTCTCACCAAGTGATCAAATTGTTAAAGCATCAACAACTTCAATCAAATTCAAAACATGGTTTGTCATTTTCAAAAAGGGGGAGATTGTAAGTTCCATGATGAATGTTTTGATAATGACAAAAGGTTACAAAGTGTTTTGAACAAGCTACAAAGATGTTGATCAAGTTTCAAGTTCAACAAGCAACAACAAACATCAAGTGAAGAGAGAAAACAAGCTCATGAAGACTTAGTTTGAGTGTAATTGTAATTGTTTTATATTTTGCCTCTCAAGCTTCTTAATACGACAGAGTGATTTATCCTGGTTCACTTTCATCCGCTTGAAAGCTACATCCATTCCACTCTTCAACCAAGAGAGATTCTTCACTATGAGGAATTAGAGTTCTCAAATTACAAGTAAATGCCTCACAAGACTCCCTTCTTGCTAGCCTACAAGAGATACCACACCCTTGCCTTGTAATCCTATTGATCTTCTCTCTAATCTAACCTCTACCCCTTGTTGATAATCGACACAACAAGTCTTCAATTGCTTGATGATAATCCACACACCAAGGCTTCACTTTGCTTGATTCACAACCAAGACTTTCTTCTTCTTCTTCAATAAGAATGCACTTGCTTGATGATAATCGACACACCAAGGCTTCTTGTTTGTTGTAGATGGCTTGCCTTCTTGCAAAGATTACAACACAATAGAAAACACAATAACACTCCTATGAATCTCAATCAATAGCTATGACAATTCACAATCTAAACCCTTAACTCTTTATATTCAAGTCATTGATTGTGTTCTTGGTTGAAAACCTAGAAAAGAGTGATTTTCATAATTGATTGAATTGAATCTTTATTATTCAAATTGATAAAGGGAAAATCATTTTCATAACTAGGAAATCAATAAGAATATAGGTGTTAATTGTTTCTGCTGAATCTCTGATCTTAAGTGTTGATTGATTGATTTTCGTATTCGATTGAAAAGTGATTTTTCAGTTTCTGATAGTTTTAATCGATTAAATGTTCGTTTAATCGATTAAGGACTTTTGAACTTTCAGGTTTAATCGATTAGTACTCGATTAAATTGCAGGTTAATCGATTAAATTTCAGGTTAATCGATTAAGTGCTGTAGAATTTGCAAAAATCATTTGTTTTGATTGTTTCGATTTGTTTCTTTCGAAAATCTTTCAAGGTATCTTGTACACCTATTCAACCCCCCCTTCTAGGTGTATTCCTAGGGTTCCTTAGTCTCTCCAACCACCAATTGCGGTTTCTTCAGAAACTTCTATTAAGAAAGTTTAGCAAGCATCTAAGGAGAAAAGAAAGGTTGAACAAAGACAAAAAGAAAGAGAAGAATTCTCCACACTACAAGACCAAGACAACAAAAGAAGGAGTAGTGTGCCTTGAATGCAAAAAACCCGGTCATCTCAAATACTCGTGCTCAAAGTATCTCAAAAAGATGGAGAAAGAGAAGAAACATCCAAATCACAAAAAGGCATACATTGTTTGGGATGAAGAAGAAGAAAAGGAAAGCACATCAAGTAGTTCTTCGGATGATGAAGAAATCGATGCACTCAACTTGCTAGTTCAAGTAGATGAAGAAGAAAGTTCAAATGATGAATCAAATGAACAAAGCGAGGAAAGCGATGCAAGTGATACTAAATCCGAAATTTCTTCTAAATATGAAACTTTATATAATGCTTATGAAGAAATGCATGAAGAATTTAAGAAACTAGTTTTGAAAAATTTAGAAAGGAAGAAGCTCATTTTGAAACATCAACCAGAGATTTTAGAACTTCAAAAACAAGTTGATGAGCTTAATCTTCAAAATGAAACTCTTGATCTCATATATGCTAGTTCTTCTTGTGATTATGCTAGTAGATTGAATGTTGTGGTTGATTGTGAGAGTTGCAAGTTACTTAAAGATGAAAATGTTATTATGAAAAATAAGCTTGCAAGTTTCACAAGTGGTGATATTAAATTGCGCACATTGTTAAATTTTCAAAGAGAAAATTCAAACAAGTTTGGTTTGGGTCATACTAATGCTAACAGTAATTCTCATAGAAATGTTGTTGATTTTTCTAAGATTGATTTTTCAAATGCACCAACATGTTTCTATTGTGGTACTCATGGACATACTTCAAATGTGTGTTATATTAAAGTGCATGGTATCCCTAAAGGAAATTTTGTTTGGGTTAAGAAGGGTGAAAATCCCTTAACTAACAAAAATGGATCCAAGACTATTTGGATACCAAAAATCAAAGCATGATTTTTTTTTGTAGGTACAATTGAAGATGAAAATAATGTTCTTTAAACATCTTCAAGTTTCAAGAAAATGTCCTACAAATTGATACAATTGGTATTAGTTCTTTCAATTGGTATTATCTTTACAAGGCTAACATTTGGTATCAAGTGAATTTCTCACAAGAGATAACAAGTATTCACAATTGGATTTAAAATTGGTATATTCTAATCTTACTATTAGTTACTTACAATTGTTATTTACAATTTGTGTTGAAGATTCACAAGTGTTGTCATGATATATTTTTTACAATTGATATCATTGTGTGTTCATTATATAATTATCATGTTATTGTTGCTATTATGATATTTCTTTACAATTGATATCATATCTTTGTTAAGTGATATTATGACTTTTTAGTTCCAATTGGTATCATATTTCATTGTTATATTTCTTTCCAATTGGTATCACATCTCAAAGTATATTTCATTGATTAATTGGTATCAATGTTGTGAAGAAATGATCATTGATTTCTCAATTTTGGCTAAGATTTTATTGTTATATTACTTTTTTTTTGGTAGAAGAAAAATTCTATTACCACATGCAAAGAGAAACCATCATACAAAGCATAATTTAACAATACTGCCACCTTCTAGGAAGGGGGAGAAAAGGTTGTTTTGTTGTTTTTATATAGGTGGAGCAAAGTTGTTGAAGATAGGGGAAGAATCAAGCTTTACTCAATTGGATTTCAAATGTCAAAAGCATTTATTGAGGGGGAGCAAGAGTCTCACCAAGTGATCAAATGGTTCAATAATCAACAACTTCAAAACATGTTTGTCATAATCAAAAAGGGGGAGATTGTTAGATCTAGAAGGCATGTGCATGTGAAGATTGTGAGATCTATTATGCAAGTGCATGGTTTTGATAATGACAAATGTTTTGATCAAGCTCAAGTCATGAAGAAGCTCAACAAACAAACAACAATCAACAATTATGCAGAGAGAGCAAGCTCATTAAGATTCAATATGTGTATTGAGTTGTAATATCTTTAGTTTGAGTCTTAGAGTTTGATGAGTTTGGGTAGAGTTATTAGAGGGTAGTGAATCTCTATCAAGTGCATGATCATATTATGATTTGAGTATTTCACTTAACCAAAATCAATAGGTGGCTTAAAGGTTTGAAAGAAAAGGTTTAGATTTGAGAAAACAAGGTTTTAGAAGCGTTTTTACAGTGCTTAATCGATTAACAAGCAATGCTAATCGATTAACTGCTTTTGAATCAGGTCTTAATCGATTAACCTGATGGCTTAATCGATTAACATGATTTTAACAAGGGTTAATCGATTAACCAGTGATGCTAATTGATTAACTCCTACTGAACTGGTTTTTAAAATACGTTTTTCACTTCTCAAAATCAATTTTTAAGTTTCCTAACTTTTGGGTATTCTATATAAACCTTTTACCAACCTTTGTGAATCATTAGAACAAATAAATTTCATTTTCATATCATTCTAGAAAGATCAAAGCCACACTATTCTCTCTCAGTTTCAAAAGATCAAAGCTTTCACTTTTACATATTTGATGAAGAATCTTTGAATCTCATGTGTTGATATTTTCATAGTTCTTGAAAGAGATTCATAGGATTGTTATTGTGTTTTCTATTGATTTGTAATCATTGCAAGAAGGCAAGCTCAAATACAACAAAGGAAAAGTCTTGGTGTGTTGTTCAACAAGCAAATTGAAGAAGTCTTGGTGTGTCATCAAGCAAGTGGAAGTCTTGTTGTGAGGTATCAACAATCAAAGCAAAAGACTTGGTGTGGGGTTATCAACAAGCAAGGGAAGAAGGTTAGATTGAAGTTCAATAGGATTGCAAGACAAAAATGAGGTATCTCTTGGAGGCTATCAAGAAGGGAGTCTTGAGAGGCGGATTACTTGTAATTTGAGAATTCTAATTCCTTTAGTGAAATCTCTCTTTGTTGAAGAGGGGACTGGATGTAGCTCATGGTGGTTGTGAGTGAATCAGTATAAATCTCTGAGCAAGCTTCTCTTCCCTTAACTCTTTAATATTTGTCATTTCATATTGTTCTTGATTGAAAACTGATTTGGGTCTAATATATGATGTTTTGAGTATGATTTAGACTCCCTTTTACTATGGATTTGGCTTGTTTCTCTTGTAAATTTAGGACTTTTTGTATAGTTTTTAGGAAGTTAGGTAATTTAAAATCCTTTGAACGTTTTGATCCGTTTTGTGTATGTTTCAGGTACTTTCGGAGCTTAAATGAAGAAAATAAATATGGAGCATGAAAAGGATGAAAACACCTTGAAAATGGCGCAAGAACGGAGCAAAATGGAGCCGGAGCAAGTGACTCACGCCCAGGCGCACAGACCCGCACGCCCAGGCGCGCAAAGTGCGTGAAAGTGACACTGTTCGCTGTTTTGATCATAACTTGAGCTACGCTTATCCAAATGAGGCAATCTTTGTATCATTTAAAAGCTAAGGAAAAGATCTACAATTTTTCCAGAAATAGCCTTGATCAAATTCGTCCATCTTTAGGGTCAAAATCAGTGCCGAAGTTGCTGTCACACACAAATACGGGATTCTAGAAGGATTTTAATGATAAATTCTATTTGTAGATAAGATTCATAAAGATTAGATTATTCTAATAGGATATTATCATATCATATCAATTGGGATTAGTTTTAGACTTTAAATATAGGTTTTTCTATTTGGTTTTATAGACTTTTCAGAGCCAAATTAGAGTTTAGAATAAAATTAGGGTTAGAGAAGATAGAGTGTTATGCAATTGAGAGATTAGATTATTCTAATAGGATATTTGTAAGACCCTATATTTTGGATAAATAAATAAATATTTAGTATTTAAAATAATAATGTTATTATATTGAATAAAATAATGAAATTTCTGAAATTAGGTTAAAATACTCGAGTGTTTTGGAGAGGACTCGAGTAAAATCACTAACTGCTTGAAAAATTTGAATTTTAGTCGAAAGACTCGAGTCTTTCAGGGAAGACTCGAGTGTTCTTTGAAATTGCTGAAAAAGACTAGAGTACTGGGAAAAATACTCGAGTAGTTCGAGCAGTTTGGTTGAGTGTATAAGTCGGTTTTCATTTGAACTTCGCACCAAAACGCGTTTTCTTGAGGTTCCAAGCACAGAGCTGGACCTTACTTCGAAGTAGGGTTATCCTAGACTATATATAGGTGATCAATGAAGCCCAAACACCCTCAAATCTCTTTAAACCAGAATTGTTGGCAAAATTTCTTTGTTTTGAGAAGCTCACTTGAATCCTTTAATTTTCTCTCAATTCCCATCCTTTTCATCGAAACCTAAACACAAACTAAAGTTCTAATTCCAATATTGAATTAGAACCTGAAACCACTCCAAATAACCTCCTGTAGATCGAGTTATAGGCAACCAAAGTTGAGGTCTTGAAGCTGTGAAAAACAGAGCAACTTTCAGCATCAAGTACTCATCTTCCTTGAATCTGTTTGGTAAATCCAGGAACCCTTTTGATTCCAAACTTGCTTCCATTTAAAGTTGGCATTTCCTAGTTTCTAAAGCTAACTTGTTTCATTCTTTTTCATGTCTTATTCATTGTGAAATTGATGGCTAAAGTTGTAACACCCCAAAATTTTAATCCTGGACTAATGAAATATTAATTATAAAGTTTATTATAATTAATTATTTCTATTTTTAATCTTTAATTAAGATCTTTGTTGATATTGCTAGAAATTATTTTGGTGAGTAAATTTGTGCGTAAATAAATATTTTTGCATATTAGTCCCTGGGTTGGGACCTAGAAGCAATTATAGAAAAGGTTTTGGAGGGAAAGTAAATAAAATATTTATTTTTCAAAATCTGGGTAAAACACTCGAGTATTTTCTGAAACACTCGAGTATTCTGGGTCAAACTGCACGAGTTAGTGCGTTTGGTGAGTCACAGCCAACGATTTCGTGATGGTGACACGAAATCACCACCATGCCAACGCCATAGGCGTCGTGTCGCCCCGCATGAGCTTTCCATTGGCCTATTTAAACGCATCATTGTCCCTTGGTCGAGAATTTTGATCAACTTGTTGAAGGTTAGAAGAGTTAGGGTTTTCGAATTGTGTTCTTCGATTCTTCCTCTGTGAGTTGAGTTAAGTGATAATCTATACACCAATACAAAGCTCACATCACGAGCTTTGTATAGACACCAAAATTGTGAGGTTTGAGTGTGTGGATTGAGAGAATCGAAGTCTTGAAGTGGAGCTGTTCTTGCTTAAGTTGGTGTCTGGAGCTCACTGTGATCATCGATTCTGGTAAGCTCCTAAGTTCTTGAGTCTCAAACTCAATTCGTTTAGTTAGATGATGTTGCATAGAGCTTAGAAATCTAGTTTTCCCTAATTTTTATCTCTGTTTCATGTCCAAACCAATTCAATTTTGGTATGGTGCTCAAACTGTCATGCATGTGAAGCTCAAGTGGATTTCTGGGTTTGGAGAGCTTTTCTTTGGAGTCTTTCTGTTGATTCAAGTCTGAGAGGTAAAGGGAAGTAATTATATTCACTAGATAGAGTTTGAAATCCATTAAATGTGTTAGAGAGCCACCAAGAGGCTCTAAGGGCTTAGATTCTATAGGAACTTTGGTTTGGAGACCAATCCATGCTCTAAATCTGTATTGAGCAAGTTTGTTATCATACATGTGAACCTGAATGAGCTTTGTTTCATGAATATTATGCTTATTGTGTGATTTGAGGGTTTGAGTTGTTAAAATGCCTTCTTGTGCATAATCAATGATTTCTCTGTCAATTCTGTGTTTTGAATTGAAATAAGTGTTGTAACATGTTTGATTAATGATATGTTAACTCTGTTGATCCCTGAAATGGACTTAAATTGAGTAGAAATGAAAATGGCATGTTAAAACCAGTTTTCAATACTGTCAGCTGCGAAACACTCGAGTAAATAGCAAAGTACTCGAGTAAATCGTGTTCAAAATAAAGTAAATTTCATAAGAACACTCGAGTATTTTGTCTGTTACTCGAGTATCGGGCATGAACTGAGAATTGTTATAGGTCAAACACTCGAGTCATTCAAAGTCACTCGAGTATTCTGGAAAAGTCCAAGAACACTCGAGTAACTCATGAACTACTCGAGTAAATTGTTGAAATTAAAACCCAAATCCTCAGAAAGACATGAACACTCGAGTAAGCTTAAGAACACTCGAGTAATCTGGAAAATCTCCAGAACACTCGAGTATTCTGAACTTTACTCGAGTAAAATGCCCAGAATCTGAAAACATCATTTTCAATTCTAACTTAATTAATTAAGGAATTATTAAGGATAATTCAAGGGATCAAAGACTTAGAGAATTGATAAATACAAATAGATCGTTCGGTGACGATCCATTTTGAAAATTAAGCCTAGGTGGCAAGTAATGTATTAATCAATTTCCCCTAAGTCTAAAATGCATTCATTCTGGAGTTTGGATGGTAGGACGTATATCATGTTTTTGGTAAACATGTGGAGGGCCTCTGGGAGTGCCAATACGCTTGCTTGATGACACGTTGTTGACGTGGTCGGCTTAGTGGATGCCGATATGGTTATACCGTTTGGATGACGGACCGTTTGGATGACGGGACGATGCTCGGGTGGCACGTTATAACTATGCTCGGGTGGCATGGATTCCAAGCTTGTCGTGTACATTCTAGGTGAATGTACGAATTGTTGTATATCTAGGAATACAACGCACTGTTGAGTGCTGGGTTGTCAGGGATGGACGTCAGAGAGTGACATAGTATGATGGAGATAGGCTTGAGAGTTAAAGTCATGCATCATGTCATTCACCTAATGCAATTGATATACCTGAATTAAGTGTGAACATCCTATGTGCATCTGATACTTGCTAAATGCTAATTGTGATTGTTATTAATTGATGCATTATTATCTTTCATATGTTGCATGATTTATTCTCTATTGATTATGTGAGTAGAATTGCTTACCCCTATGCCCTTGTAGGTGATGTCTCGCTACATTGCTTGCATCGAGATCCGGCCACTTCCTAGTGGCGTATGGATCTATGAGGACCATCGCGCGGTGTATGAGGGGGAGGTAGAGTTCACATTCTACCACCCTAATCCGCTGATGCGATTCCGTCCTCGTAGGTTTAGGATTCCCATCATATACACTATGCATGTACCCCCGTTTTATACTTATCATGGACCACCTCCCATGCGACCAGCTCGCTCTTACCATAGTTTTCGTTTTCAACCTACCTGCTCTCACCCTTTTACTTCGAGAGTCATCCGCGAGGAGACTCCCCTATCTGATCCGAGGAGCCCAGTCAGGGTTTCACCATCACCTGACCCGGTACCCAGTGGTAGGGTACACTCTCCCTCGGATGAGATCGAGGAGGATCCGGTGGAGGACGAGAGTGGGAACGAGCCTGTCGTGCATTCTATTGGGAGTGACTGAAGGGATGACGATCCCTAGGTACATGTATATGGTGTATGGTGTGGATCTGAGGATCCGGTGTGTGGAGGAGATTTGCTGCTGCTGCTGTGATGATGATGCTACTACCTTACTCACTTTAATTTTGGGAGACTACTGCTACTACTACTCCATCTGATGCTGCCAGATCTATGTGACTATTCCTAGAGTTATACATTTTGTTATGTATATATATTGTAGATATACTTTTGGAGCACTCTAGAGCTTGTAATTACACTGTTATATAGATCTGATGATGGACTTGTATATTTTGAAACTTGGAGACTTTACTCATGGGCTATGTACGTATGATTCTCTATATCTATGAAAACCTATGTTTATATTCTATCAGTTGCATAGTCCAGTAATTTTCGCTTACTCTGATTTAATCTGTTTAAGAGCTCGGCTATAAATGGTATCAGTTTTATCGTACAAAGCAAGGGTAGCTTAAACTACTTGATATAAAGATATCTTCTAAAAGATCGAATGTTACTCTATTTGCGAAAAGGTTTTAGAAATCGCCGAACTCGATACAATGATTTTGAGATAATATAGACTTTATTCTCCAAGACTTTCAAGTGACGATTCGTGCACCCGCTTTAAAAGAAAAATTTTATTGACCTATTTTCTTAACACTCACAAGTCCATATATATATTATCCAATATAAAAGCATATTTATTAGTCTATATTTGGGTAAAGTCGAAGGGTGTGACACTTAGTGGTATCAGAGCAAAAGTCAGATCCTGTAGTAGTAGAAGTGGTTCCGGAAAGGTAGCCATCAACATCAAGCAGGTATCTCCAAAGCGCTTATTACCTTGAATGCTGTTATTTTGATTGTTAAAGGTTTGAATACCCTGAATTGTTTGTATCTTGTCTCTTTTGAGTACAAGACGCAATTGATTGTAGATCTAATAAGCTTAGGATAGAGCCTTAGTATAGGTGGTGTAATGGAAGTTTCTTTAGTTCAACATATGTGACCGTAAGCCCATAGCGCAGGTCTAATATGGCAACTAGAAACCAAAATCACACCAATGCGATGTTGGAGCGAATCACCACGGTATTGGAAGCCATGCAAAGGCAGTCTCAGCAACCATCTCAACCGGCTAACCCGCCTCATCAGTGTAATATGGGAAACACTGAGGCGAAGACTCTGGCTGATTTTAGGAGCTGTAATCCGCCAAAGTTTGAAGGAGGATTTAAACCGGAGGAAGCCAACAAATGGATTCACACTATGGACAAGATTTTGAGAACGTTGGAGTGTTCGGATGCTCAGAAGGTGGCATATGCAACCTATATGCTGGAGGATGAGGCTGAGAACTGGTGGAATCACACCATGCAGCTTTTACAATATGAAGGAAGGGAGATAAGTTGGGGAGTATTTATAAGTTTCTCCAGAAGTATTTCCCTGAAGATTTAAGGAGGAAGAAGGAGGTGGAATTCTTGCAGTTGAAGCAAGGTAATATGAGTGTGGGTGAGTACGCGGCTAAGTTTGAGGAACTGATGAAGTACTCTCCATACTATCAGAACAACCCGGATGAAAGAAGCAAATGCATTAAGTTTGAAGGAGGCTTGAGGCCCAAGTTAAAGTCGATTTTCAGTTACCAGCGGATTCAAAGTTTCCCTGCATTGGTAGATATGTGTAGGATGTATGAAGATGATACCAAGGCTGAGGAGGTGCAAGTTGTGGAAAAGAAGGACAATCAAGGATATGGACCACAGAGACGAAAGGGTTTCAATAATAGAGGTAAAGGTCCATATGATCGCAGAGGGAAAGGCAAGGGCAAGGTTGGTGGTTCTGAGGGAAGAAATTATCGGAGCGAAGCTCCATTCTGCGACAAGTGCAAACGCAACCATTATGGTCGTGTTTGCTGGGGAACAAGTGGATGTTTCAATTGTGGAAAGCCGGGGCATTTTGCGAGAGATTGCAAGGAGCCAGCCAAGGCCAATTCAAGAGGAGTTGCAGATAGACCGGTGACTCAAGGAAGGGTCTTCACCCTTAGTGGTGTGGAAGCGAATCGATCCTCTGATCTGGTGCAAGATAAATACTTGCTTAATGGTCAGTTTTGCCATGTTTTGTTTGACTCCAGTGCAACGCATTCATTTGTTTCATATGAATGTGTAAACCGCTTAGGCTTGATTGTGTCTGAAATGCCTTATGTTCTTAAGGTAGAAACCCCTACTAATGCTCCTGTAATTGATTCTAGAGCATATCTTAGCTGTTGTATAGCGGTGTTAGAGCGAGTCTTTAGAATAGATCTGATTTGTCTACCTTTATTGCGTTGGGATGCGATTTCGGGAAACGACTGCTTGAGTGCTACTCTCGGATTTAAGTAGACCTCCTTAAGTCAAGTTCATTTTAACCAAGGTGACCTGGAAGGATTAACCTTTCACACGAACTAGGAACGCAACGAGGATTTTCAGTAATGGAAGGGGAAGGCTGACAACCTCTCCTGCGTTGCTCTTACTCGATTCATGCAAAGGTGTTAAAGAATAATTTCAGGTGTAAAGGCAAGAACCTGAAAGGGAGTAGTCTGAAGGAAGGAAAGTGAGTGTGTATGCATCAAAGTAATCAAATACGCACAGGGTAAATTTTTATTGCATGACCTGGAGTTTGCAACAAGTATGCTTACTCTAAAAGCTTGGGAGGCTTTGTACCTATGGCACTATATCTTGAGAGTTTAGAGACCAAAGGAGTAGGAAGGAATTGAATTAGAGTCATCAGCAGTAGAGGGAGTTTGGGAGCTTTGATTTTAAGCTCCATTACCTACCTAGTAAAGTGAAAGGTGGTGACAATTTTGAGTCAAAGAGTAGACTTTAAGGTAACTAAAGAGGTTGTTCGAAGTAAGGAAGACGAAAAGAAATAAGAGATTGATTTATGGAAGAGAAGGAATCCAATTTCCATAGATGGATGGGAGAAATCCTTCGCTTCATACCATAAAATTTACATTCCCAGTGATACGGGGATTAGGAGTGAAATTTTTTGGTATTGTGCATACAAGAGATGGATGAATAGAAAGTTAGGTCACTTTTATGTTAAGTGGTGTAGCGAAGAACTTGTAGAAATCATATAGGACAAATGTTGAGACAAAGGATTGATACATCATTTGAGCAATAGTTGAAAAGAAGTCTTTGGGAACTGAAGAGAGTTTTCAAGAGGCATGAGAAGGATTCAAGGAACTGAAATGTTAAACATTGAACGGGAAAGTAATAGTTTCAGAGAAGGCATCGTCAAGTTCAAACGACTTAGGAAGTATGTTTCATAACGACCCGGACGAAAGGTTCAAATAAGTGAAGTTTAGAAGGGATTATGCCGAACCTCGAGCCAAATGTCAATTATCATTGCATAAGGAATTTTCTCGATATCGGACAACGTATGTGGAATTTATAAGTACAATGGATGAGCAAAGAGGTTGGTAGAATGAGTGTCCAAAACCAATATAAGAGGAACTTGGGCAAAAAGGAAGTATTCAATTAGAAGAATGGGAAAGGTGGAAGAATGACAAGTTAAAGAGACCCCGATTGTAGGAATGAGCTAGTATGTTAATAAGCAGTAAAGAGCTTGCCCAACTCTATGTGTAATGTATGAGGTGTGTCACTTTGGGCTAAGTAGTGACATATCTATGAGGACATTTGGTTGCAGCCATAAGAGATTAAGGCTTTAGCTTGTCAGATTCAGCAAAGGTTAAGGGTAAAAAGGGAATGGACATAAAGCGAGTTAAGTTCGGAAAGGTGATCAACCTGCTAGGATGCGAGTTAGATTTAAGTATAGATAGTTTGAGTTTATCCTTCCTCTGATCGGAATTAACGTAATCAATGTTTTCGATTGCGTTGGTTAAATCGTTTTGTAATTTGAAAACCTGAGCAGGTCTGTGATTTGAATTTCTGTGATCGAAACCCTTATCACAGTTGGATGTGATAAATATCTTTGGGCGCCACAGAAAGAGAAAGATCAGTTAAGACTAGAGAGATTAATAACCACCGGGATAGGACAAGTATTTGTCTCCCCAACGGAAACAACTCTAGCACTTGGCTATCAAGCTATATCTGATGGTGACAAGTATCCCATCTTTAAGTTCATCTAACTTAAAGATGTGTCGTATGACTTTTCCTGCGAAAAGTTATATCTGAAAGGAATGATTTATTTATAAATGGTTTGAATATTAGGACTGATCACCCTAATGTTTGCAACTATTAAGGAATAAAGTCATATAAATGATTCGTTAATCGTGCTTGAGTGATCAGAGTGCGCAACGGGTCAAGTTTTCCTCGAAAAGATCTTTGGAGAATGTTTTAATTGAAGAATATATATATATATATATATATATTTAAAAGGTATTATTTGAAAAAGTTTTAGCCAAAATATTTCATTTGAAGTAATCGCAAAATGTTATGAAATTGAAACGTGTTCTTCTAAAAAAAAAAAAAAGTTTATGAGGGAAAATTTTAATTTAAGCTAGGTATTTGAAACATCTTGTCCGGAAAAAGAGCGATCAAAAGATTTTTATTTGGATTTAGTTATGAAATAATTTTCGAGGAAGTTTAAGAAAACTGTTTTATGAGAAAAAGGATTGGTCTATGCTTTTGAAAACAAGGGTGTTATTCGAAAAAAAAAAATTATTTTAAATGTTTAGTGAAACATTTTGAGACGGAGAAATTAAGGGAATATAAGAAATTCTTTTAAGTGGGGAAGGACTTTCCCTAAAAGATATTGTGAGAAACGATAAGATAATCTTTTATTTAAATTTTGAGACCGTGAAATTCTGAAGAATGAATTTCGGGGACGAAATTCCTTTTAAGTGGGGAAGTAGTGTAACACTCCAAAATTTTAATCCTGGACTAATGAAATATTAATTATAAAGTTTATTATAATTAATTATTTCTATTTTTAATCTTTAATTAAGATCTTTGTTGATATTGCTAGAAATTATTTTGGTGAGTAAATTTGTGCGTAAATAAATATTTTTGCATATTAGTCCCTGGGTTGGGACCTAGAAGCAATTATAGAAAAGGTTTTGGAGGGAAAGTAAATAAAATGTTTATTTTTCAAAATCTGGGTAAAACACTCGAGTATTTTCTGAAACACTCGAGTATTCTGGGTCAAACTGCACGAGTTAGTGCGTTTGGTGAGTCACAGCCAACGATTTCGTGATGGTGACACGAAATCACCACCATGCCAACGCCATAGGCGTCGTGTCGCCCCGCATGAGCTTTCCATTGGCCTATTTAAACGCATCATTGTCCCTTGGTCGAGAATTTTGATCAACTTGTTGAAGGTTAGAAGAGTTAGGGTTTTCGAATTGTGTTCTTCGATTCTTCCTCTGTGAGTTGAGTTAAGTGATAATCTATACACCAATACAAAGCTCACATCACGAGCTTTGTATAGACACCAAAATTGTGAGGTTTGAGTGTGTGGATTGAGAGAATCGAAGTCTTGAAGTGGAGCTGTTCTTGCTTAAGTTGGTGTCTGGAGCTCACTGTGATCATCGATTCTGGTAAGCTCCTGAGTTCTTGAGTTTCAAACTCAATTCGTTTAGTTAGATGATGTTGCATAGAGCTTAGAAATCTAGTTTTCCCTAATTTTTATCTCTGTTTCATGTCCAAACCAATTCAATTTTGGTATGGTGCTCAAACTGTCATGCATGTGAAGCTCAAGTGGATTTCTGGGTTTGGAGAGCTTTTCTTTGGAGTCTTTCTGTTGATTCAAGTCTGAGAGGTAAAGGGAAGTAATTATATTCACTAGATAGAGTTTGAAATCCATTAAATGTGTTAGAGAGCCACCAAGAGGCTCTATGGGCTTAGATTCTATAGGAACTTTGGTTTGGAGACCAATCCATGCTCTAAATCTGTATTGAGCAAGTTTGTTATCATACATGTGAACCTGAATGAGCTTTGTTTCATGAATATTATGCTTATTGTGTGATTTGAGGTATTGAGTTGTTAAAATGCCTTCTTGTGCATAATCAATGATTTCTCTGTCAATTCTGTGTTTTGAATTGAAATAAGTGTTGTAACATGTTTGATTAATGATATGTTAATTCTGTTGATCCCTGAAATGGACTTAAATTGAGTAGAAATGAAAATGGCATGTTAAAACCAGTTTTCAATACTGTCAGCTGCGAAACACTCGAGTAAATAGCAAAGTACTCGAGTAAATCGTGTTCAAAATAAAGTAAATTTCATAAGAACACTCGAGTATTTTGTCTGTTACTCGAGTATCGGGCATGAACTGAGAATTGTTATAGGTCAAACACTCGAGTCATTCAAAGTCACTCGAGTATTCTGGAAAAGTCCAAGAACACTCGAGTAACTCATGAACTACTCGAGTAAATTGTTGAAATTAAAACCCAAATCCTCAGAAAGACATGAACACTCGAGTAAGCTTAAGAACACTCGAGTAATCTGGAAAATCTCCAGAACACTCGAGTATTCTGAACTTTACTCGAGTAAAATGCCCAGAATCTGAAAACATCATTTTCAATTCTAACTTAATTAATTAAGGAATTATTAAGGATAATTCAAGGGATCAAAGACTTAGAGAATTGATAAATACAAATAGATCGTTCGGTGACGATCCATTTTGAAAATTAAGCCTAGGTGGCAAGTAATGTATTAATCAATTTCCCCTAAGTCTAAAATGCATTCATTCTGGAGTTTGGATGGTAGGACGTATATCATGTTTTTGGTAAACATGTGGAGGGCCTCTGGGAGTGCCAATACGCTTGCTTGATGACACGTTGTTGACGTGGTCGGCTTAGTGGATGCCGATATGGTTATACCGTTTGGATGACGGACCGTTTGGATGACGGGACGATGCTCGGGTGGCACGTTATAACTATGCTCGGGTGGCATGGATTCCAAGCTTGTCATGTACATTCTAGGTGAATGTACGAATTGTTGTATATCTAGGAATACAACGCACTGTTGAGTGCTGGGTTGTCAGGGATGGACGTCAGAGAGTGACATAGTATGATGGAGATAGGCTTGAGAGTTAAAGTCATGCATCATGGCATTCACCTAATGCAATTGATATACCTGAATTAAGTGTGAACATCCTATGTGCATCTGATACTTGCTAAATGCTAATTGTGATTGTTATTAATTGATGCATTATTATCTTTCATATGTTGCATGATTTATTCTCTATTGATTATGTGAGTAGAATTGCTTACCCCTATGCCCTTGTAGGTGATGTCTCGCTACATTGCTTGCATCGAGATCCGGCCACTTCCTAGTGGCGTATGGATCTATGAGGACCATCGCGCGGTGTATGAGGGGGAGGTAGAGTTCACATTCTACCACCCTAATCCGCTGATGCGATTCCGTCCTCGTAGGTTTAGGATTCCCATCATATACACTATGCATGTACCCCCGTTTTATACTTATCATGGACCACCTCCCATGCGACCAGCTCGCTCTTACCATAGTTTTCGTTTTCAACCTACCCGCTCTCACCCTTTTACTTCGAGAGTCGTCCGTGAGGAGACTCCCCTATCTGATCCGAGGAGCCCAGTCAGGGTTTCACCATCACCTGACCCGGTACCTAGTGGTAGGGTACACTCTCCCTCGGATGAGATCGAGGAGGATCCGGTGGAGGACGAGAGTGGGAACGAGCCTGTCGTGCATTCTATTGGGAGTGACTGAAGGGATGACGATCCCTAGGTACATGTATATGGTGTATGGTGTGGATCTGAGGATCCGGTGTGTGGAGGAGATTTGCTGCTGCTGCTGTGATGATGATGCTACTACCTTACTCACTTTAATTTTGGGAGACTACTGCTACTACTACTCCATCTGATGCTGCCAGATCTATGTGACTATTCCTAGAGTTATACATTTTGTTATGTATATATATTGTAGATATACTTTTGGAGCACTCTAGAGCTTGTAATTACACTGTTATATAGATCTGATGATGGACTTGTATATTTTGAAACTTGGAGACTTTACTCATGGGCTATGTACGTATGATTCTCTATATCTATGAAAACCTATGTTTATATTCTATCAGTTGCATAGTCCAGTAATTTCCGCTTACTCTGATTTAATCTGTTTAAGAGCTCGGCTATAAATGGTATCAGTTTTATCGTACAAAGCAAGGGTAGCTTAAACTACTTGATATAAAGATATCTTCTAAAAGATCGAATGTTACTCTATTTGCGAAAAGGTTTTAGAAATCGCCGAACTCGATACAATGATTTTGAGATAATATAGACTTTATTCTCCAAGACTTTCAAGTGACGATTCGTGCACCCGCTTTAAAAGAAAAATTTTATTGACCTATTTTCTTAACACTCACAAGTCCATATATATATTATCCAATATAAAAGCATATTTATTAGTCTATATTTGGGTAAAGTCGAAGGGTGTGACAAAAGTCAGTCGAGTGCAACCGTTTTTGCACCGATCCAGAAACCAAGTTCGAATCAATCACTCTCTTGATCAATCTATCCTTTCTTTAGCTTCTCTGAGGTAAGGGAGGAGTTACCTAAATACTAGAATGAGTAATTTCAAGATAGAAATGTAGGAACCATTAAAGGTTCAAAGAGGGATGCAACTTGAATTGGGATTCTGACTTGGAGGTCAGAGGCCCATAATTTTATGACTCAAACAAGTTTAAATGAACCTAATCAAGCTCACTGTAATGTGTTTCGAAATTAAAATCAAGTGGAAATGAATTTCATATTTTAAAATGGATATTTGTAAGTTTTTATGCAATCCGTGATTTGATGTTATTTGATGTTGTTTCAGTGGTATTTAAGTGTTTTAACATGTTTATTTTATGTGCCTAAGTTGCTGTTTTGCATAGGAATGAAGACATAAAGCAAGAAATTCGAATTGGTGTTGAAAGTGCAGAAAACTGGTGCTGTTGCAGCAAAAAGACTCGAGTAGTTTAAGGAAGACTCGAGTGTTCTGGAAAACTGGAAGAACACTCGAGTGGATCTTTAAAGACTCGAGTATATTTGCATGAACAACTCGAGTGGTCAAGAACTACTCGAGTAATCTGGAAAATTTTTAGAAAACACTTATTTCTTATAATTTCTCAAAGGATTAACTCGTCTAAACTCCTAAATTACTAAATTCTAATTATTTTTCTTTTATACTTAAAACCTAATCCCGTTGGTTGATAACTATCCTGGAGGTGTCCTACTGGAATTCTATTCAGTGGTTGATTATTTCCCTACAGGAGTCCCAACGGAAGTGCGTACACCCATTTGGTTGATTTTATCCCTATACGTCCCAGTGACAGTTTTATTCACTTGGTTGATATTTTCTATGGGAGTCCCAATGGGGTCGTTGCAATAAATATCCGCCAATAGGAGGCTATGCCCCGACGGATTATTAAATAAATGATTATATACTATTCCTAAAACCATCGCAAAGTGGTTGGACCGCTGATGGATTTTTCTGAAATAAAGAGTTTAAAGCAAGTAAACCCACCACTAAATGGCTATGCCTCTGATGGTCTTTTTTTGAAAGCACCAACACCAGCTAAGAGAAAAACCACATGAAAGTTAATGAAATGAGATACTAATGAGAATAATGAAAGAAAAAGAAATGGAACTCTAATGTGGCATTGTCATGCATGGAGTTGCTCCGATTTCGATTGTGGAATCTAGCATAGGATAGAAGATGGATACCACGACCTTGAAAGTGTTGTGATGCCATAGCCCTGAAGGTGCTATGATGATTTGGATACCGTAGCATGAGAATGCCATGAAGGCTAATTCCCAATCAATCGTGATGCATGGGGTGTGGATACGCTCCAGTTCGATGAAAACATAGGTTTGAAATGGATACCCGAAAGGATGCCGAACTGTGAAGCATGAATGAGGAGTAGACATGCATCATGTCACTAATGAAGTTAAATATGTGTTAAAGCAGTTTGAGCATACATTTACCCTCTTGATGCTATCTGATTACCTGTGCTTGTTATTTTTAGCCTCTGTTATGCTCATTTGTTATTGTGTTTAGCTATGACTCACTCCTAATCCCTTGTTGTAGGTCATGGCCAAGAATATGATATGCGTGGAGATGAGACCGCTCCCTAATGGGGAGTGGAATTTTGAGGATCATCGGGCTATTTACGAAGGGGACGTGGAAGTCACTTTCCGTCACCCAAACCCATGGTCCCGAATGCGTCCGCGTCGTACGAGGATCCCAATGATGTAAATTATGCACATTCCGCCAAATTTTGTATTTCGCCATGGAACACCACCACCACCACCAAGACGTTTTCCGAGACGCACCCTCCCACCAAGTCCATCACCCTCTGAAGAAAGAATTATTTTAGAGGTTCCTGATCCCTCTCGTCCTTCCACTAGAGCCCGATCTCGGACTCCGATTTATGTGCCATCTGATCCGGCACATGAGGAGGAAGAGGAGGAGGAGGATCCGATAGAGGATGAGGATCCGGTGGAGGATGCTGATCCGGTGGCGGATGATGATTTCATGGACAACTCAGTATCGAGAGATAGAATTCAGTATTGACCTAGTTCCCGGTACTGGTCCTATCTTTATTTCCCCGTATCGTATGGCCCCAGCGGAGTTAGCCGAGTTGAAGAAGCAAGTGGAAGACTTGTTAGAGAAGCAGTTCATCAGGCCAAGCGTGTCGCCTTGGGGAGCGCCAGTCTTGTTTGTAAAGAAGGATGGATCTATGAGGATGTGCATTGATTATAGGCATCTCAATAAGGTTACGATCAAGAACAAGTACCAGTTGCCAAGGATCGACGACTTGATGGATCAATTGAAAGGAGCGTCTGTGTTTTCAAAGATTGATCTGAGATCGGGTTACCATCAAATCCGTGTGAAGGAGGAAGATATTCCGAAGACTGCTTTTCGGTCACGATATGGACACTACGAGTATGTGGTGATGCCTTTCGGTCTGACCAACGCACCTGCAATATTTATGGATTATATGAATAGAGTGTTCTGGCCCTATTTGGATTCCTTCGTTGTGGTGTTTATCGATGATATTCTCATCTATTCGAAGAATCCGGAGGAGCACGCTAATCATTTAAAGATTGTCTTGGAGACTTTGAAGGAGAAGAAGTTATATGCCAAGCTAACCAAGTGTGAATTTTGGCTTGAAAAAGTCAATTTCTTGGGACATATAATTTCAAAGGATGGTGTTGCTGTAGATCCAGCTAAGGTGGAAACAGTTTTGCAATGGAAAAGACCAAAAACAGTTACTGAAGTTAGGAGTTTTCTTGGGTTAGCCGGATATTATTGGAAGTTCATCGAAGGTTTTTCCAAGTTGGCTCTTCCGTTAACTCGTTTGACTCGGAAGGAGCAACCTTTTGTCTGGAACAAAAAGTGTGAAGTTAGTTTCCAGACGCTAAAGGACAAGTTAACATCGTCTCCAGTGTTAACTTTGCCCGATCCTCAGAAAGGCTTCGATGTTTATTGTGATGCGTCTAGACAAGGTTTGGGTTGTGTGTTGATGCAAGAAGGAAAAGTTGTTGCTTATGAATCTCGTCAGTTGAAGGTGCATGAAGAAAATTACCCTACTTACGATTTATAATTGGCTGCCATTGTCTTTGCCCTAAAGATTTGGAGACATTACCTGTACGGTAATACGTTTCAAGTATTCAGTGACCATAAAAGTTTGAAATATCTCTTCGACCAAAAGGAACTGAATATGAGACAACGTAGGTGGATGGAATTCTTGAAGGATTATGACTTCGAATTGCATTACCATCCCGGCAAAGCTAATGTTGTGGCCGATGCTCTAAGTAGAAAGATGCTGCACGTAAGTACGATGATGGTGAAGGAAGCTCAGTTAATTGAAGAATTCCGAAACTTGAATCTGGCAGTTCAGTGTAAGCCGGAGTGTATCAAGCTAGGAATGCTTCAAGTGACAAATGAATTCCTTACTCAAGTGAGGGACTTGCAGAAAGAAGATGGAGAATTGGTAGAAAAGAGAAGATTGGGTGTGGATGGTGTAGAACCTGATTTTCAAGTTGGAGCTAATGACATCCTAAGATTTCGAGATCGTGTGTGTATCCCAGCTAATCAGGAATTAAGAAGAGCAGTTTTGGATGAAGCACACAAAAGCAAGATGAGTATGCATCCTGAACGACGAAGATGTACCAAGACCTGAAGAAGATGTTTTGGTGGCCCAGATTGAAGAAATATGTTGCGTCTTGCCTTGTTTGCCAAAAGGCGAAGATCGAACATAAGAAACCTGGAGGAGAATTGCAACCTTTGAGCATACCAGAATGGAAGTGGGATGGAATCGCAATGGACTTTGTGAGTGGTTTTCCGAGAACAAGAGAAGGTTTCGATGCGATTTGGGTCGTGATTGATCGATTAACGAAGTCAGCTCATTTCATTCCCATCAACATGCAATATCCGTTGGAGAAGCTTGCAAGATTGTACATCAAGGAGATCGTCAGATTGCATGGTATCCCCTCAAGTATCGCATCGGATCGTGATCCTCGTTTCGTGTCCCGGTTCTGGCAGAGTTTGCATCAAGCTTTGGGAACGCAGCTAAGGATGAGTTCAGCTTATCACCCGCAAACGGATGGTCAATCAAAAAGGACGATTCAATCGCTGGAAGATCTGCTTCGAGCATGTGTTTTGGAATATCAAGAAAGTTGGGATCGTTTGTTGCCTCTTGTGGAGTTCACCTACAACAATAGTTATCACGCAAGCATCGATATGGCCCCATACGAAGCTCTTTATGGAAGGAAGTGTAGAACCTCACTATGTTGGTTCCAAGTGTTGGAGAATGCTCTCATCGGACCTGAATTGGTTCAAGAAATGACCGAGAAGATCAAGGTTATCCAAGAGAAGATGAAGACTGCGCAAAGTCGTCAGTAGAGTTATGCCGATCAGCGAAGATCCAAGCTTGAATTTCAAGAAGGAGATCATGTATTTCTGCAAGTGGTGCCGACAACTGGTATTGGAAGGATAATGAAGCCGAAGAAGTTATCTCCAAAGTTTATCGGCCCTTACCAGATTTTAAAACGACTTGGTCCTGTCGCGTATCTGATCGCCTTACCCCCGTTTCTATCCAATCTGCACGATGTATTCCACGTCTCTCAACTTCGCAAGTTTGTCCAGGATCCCTCTTCGATAGTTCAGTTGCAACAAGATGTGATACCATTAAAAGAGAATCTCACGTTCAACATTGGGCCAATGCAAATAGAAGATCGACGAATCAAGAAGCTGCAAGGGAAAGAGATTTCGTTAGTGCAAGTCCTTTGGAGTCAGAATGGGTATCTGACTCGACGTGGGAATTAGAATCTAAGATGAGAGAGGAATATCCGCATCTTTTTGTATAAATCGGAATTTCGAGGACGAAATTCTGTTTAAGTGGGGGAGGATGTAAGACCCTATATTTTGGATAAATAAATAAATATTTAGTATTTAAAATAATAATGTTATTATATTGAATAAAATAATGAAATTTCTGAAATTAGGTTAAAATACTCGAGTGTTTTGGAGAGGACTCGAGTAAAATCACTAACTGTTTGAAAATTTTGAATTTTAGTCGAAAGACTCGAGTCTTTCAGGGAAGACTCGAGTGTTCTTTGAAATTGCTGAAAAAGACTCGAGTACAGGGAAAAAGACTCGAGTAGTTCGAGCAGTTTGGTTGAGTGTATAAGTCGGTTTTCATTTGAACTTCGCACCAAAACGCGTTTTCTTGAGGTTCCAAGCACAGAGCTGGACCTTACTTCGAAGGAGGGTAATGCTAGACTATATATAGGTGATCAATGAAGCCCAAACACCCTCAAATCTCTTTAAACCCGAATTGTTGGCAAAATTTCTCTGTTTTGAGAAGCTCACTTGAATCCTTTAATTCTCTCTCAATTCCCATCCTTTTCCTTTGAAACCTAAACACAAACTAAAGTTCTAATTCCAATCTTGAATTAGAACCTGAAACCACTCCAAATAACCTCCTGTAGATCGAGTTATAGGCAACCAAAGTTGAGGTCTTGAAGTTGTGAAAAACAGAGCAACTTTCAGCATCAAGTACTCATCTTCCTTGAATCCGTTTGGTAAATCCAGGAACCCTTTTGATTCCAAACTTGTTTCCATTTAAAGTTGGCATTTCCTAGTTTCTAAAGCTAACTTGTTTCATTCTTTTTCATGTCTTATTCATTGTGAAATTGATGGCCAAAGTCAGTCGAGTGCAACCGTTTTTGCACCGGTCCAGAAACCAAGTTCGAATTCAATCACTCTCTTGATCAATCTATCCTTTCTTTAGCTTCTCTGAGGTAAGGGAGGAGTTACCTAAATACTAGAATGAGTAATTTCAAGATAGAAATGTAGGAACCATTAAAGGTTCAAAGAGGGATGCAACTTGAATTGGGATTCTGACTTGGAGGTCAGAGGCCCATAATTTTATGACTCAAACAAGTTTAAATGAACCTAATCAAGCTCACTGTAATGTGTTTCGAAATTAAAATCAAGTGGAAATGAATTTCATATTTTAAAATGGATATTTGCAAGTTTTTATGCAATCCGTGATTTGATGTTATTTGATGTTGTTTCAGTGGTATTTAAGTGTTTTAACATGTTTATTTTATGTGCCTAAGTTGCTGTTTTGCATAGGAATGAAGACATAAAGCAAGAAATTCGAATTGGTGTTGAAAGTGCAGAAAACTGGTGCTGTTGCAGCAAAAAGACTCGAGTAGTTTAAGGAAGACTCGAGTGTTCTGGAAAACTGGAAGAACACTCGAGTGGATCTTTAAAGACTCGAGTATTTTTGCATGAACAACTCGAGTGGTCAAGAACTACTCGAGTAATCTGGAAAATTTTCAGAAAACACTTATTTCTTATAATTTCTCAAAGGATTAACTCGTTTAAACTCCTAAATTACTAAATTCTAATTATTTTTTTATGCTTAAAACCTAATCCCGTTGGTTGATAACTATCCTGGAGGTGTCCTACTGGAATTCTATTCAGTGGTTGATTATTTCCCTACAGGAGTCCCAACGGAAGTGCGTACACTCATTTGGTTGATTTTATCCCTATACGTCCGAGTGACAGTTTTATTCACTTGGTTGATATTTTCTATGGGAGTCCCAATATGGTCGTTGCAATAAATATCCGCCAATAGGAGGCTATGCCCCGACGGATTATTAAATGAATGATTATATACTATTCCTAAAACCATCGCAAAGTGGTTGAACCGCTGATGGATTTTTCTGAAATAAAGAGTTTAAAGCAAGTAAACCCACCACTAAATGGCTATGCCTCTGATGGTCTTTTTTTGAAAGCACCAGCACCAGCTAAGAGAAAAACCACATGAAAGTTAATGAAATGAGATACTAATGAGAATAATGAAAGAAAAAGAAATGGAACTCTAATGTGGCATTGTCATGCATGGAGTTGCTCTAATTTCGATTGTGGAATCTAGCATAGGATAGAAGATGGATACCACGGCCTTGAAAGTGATGTGATGCCATAGCCCTGAAGGTGCTATGATGATTTGGATACCGTAGCATGAGAATGCTATGAAGGCTAATTCCCAATCAATCGTGATGCATGGGGTATGGATACGCTCCAGTTCGATGAAAACATAGGTTTGAAATGGATACCCGAAAGGATGCCGAACTGTGAAGCATGAATAAGGAGTAGACATGCATCATGTCACTAATGAAGTTAAATATGTGTTAAACCAGTTTGAGCATACATTTACCTTCTTGATGCTATCTGATTACCTGTGCTTGTTATTTTTAGCCTCTGTTATGCTCATTTGTTATTGTGTTTAGCTATGACTCACTCCTAATCCCTTGTTGTAGGACATGGCCAGGAATATGATATGCGTGGAGATGAGACCGCTCCCTAATGGGGAGTGGAATTTCGAGGATCTTCGGGCTATTTACGAATGGGACGTGGAAGTCACTTTCCGTCACCCAAACCCATGGTACCGAATGCGTCCGCGTCGTACGAGGATCCCAATGATGTACATTATGCACATTCCGCCAAATTTTGTATTTCGCCATGGAACACCACCACCACCACCAAGACGTTTTCCGAGACGCACTCTCCCACCTAGTCCATCACCCTCTGAAGAAAGAATTATTTTAGAGGTTCCTGATCCCTCTCGTCCTTCCACTAGAGCCCGATCTCGGACTCCGATTTATGTGCCATCTGATCCGGCACATGAGGAGGAAGAGGAGGAGGAGGATCCGATAGAGGATGAGGATCCGGTGGAGGATGCTGATCCGGTGGCGGATGATGATTTCATGGACAACTCTACTGGAAGTCAGTGGGGAACTGATGCTTGAGTTAAGTTCTGGATGGTGGAATGTGGATAGTGCAACTCATCAGGTTTCTCTTACTTATGTTATGTTTTGAGTTTCGAACCTATTTCTCTAGGTTGTTATAAGTTTTGTTGTAATATATGTAATATAATGTAATGACCTAGAGTATTTAAGTTAAGTTAAATGTTGTTAACTTTTGATGTAATGCATATGTACTTTCAACTTTAAGATGAAATATAAAGTTGATGTTTTCCTTCATGATGTTTTGAATGTTTTCTGCAAGAATTGAAATGGATGATGACTTGACTTATGATAAAAGGGAAAATAAATGAAAAAAAATGGTCGTATTTTCGAATATAAGTATTTTATTATGAATAGAAAGTCGGGGCGTCACAATATTATCATATCATATCAATTGGGATTAGTTTTAGACTTTAAATATAGGTTTTTCCATTAGGTTTTGTACTCTTTTTAGAGCCAAATTAGATATTAGAATAAAATTAGGATTAGAGAAGAGAGGCTGTTATGCAATTGAGAGCAAGGAGGCAAGGCACAAGGATTGAAGATCAACATTGCCGGAGGTATCCACTTGATGATTGAAGATCTCTTTGGGGTAAACTGATTATTGTCTATAATTATTAGTTTTTCCCATTCCTTGTATTTCTTCTTCCAATATGTATAATTGAACCTCTTGTTAGGAATAAGGTGGATTTGAATGGATCTTAATTTGGCTATTTATTTATGATTTAATGTTTTTCCTGTCAAATCAATTGCTTGGTTGTGTTTTAATTACAATTCATAGAATTGATCACTTTATGTTTTGCTTTGGTAATCTGAACCTTAATTGGGAAATTAGGATTAAGATTAGGTCTTTCAACCAAACAATATAATTATTCAACTCGTAGGGGTACTTTTGGGTAATTGTATAACTTTTATAAATTTCACTCACTTAAGGGATTAAGGGGTAAAGTTTAGTAAGAAACATAATAATTGCCATGAGGGATCTAGCTTTTATTGTTTCTGGAGTTTTTTATTTATTGGAAAACATATTTTCATAATTAATAACCTGATCCTACAATGAAACCAAGTTCCTAACCTTTTCCATATTTGCTTCTAAATCCTATTTAGTTTCTGAATTGTTTCATACCTTTAATTCTACATTCCTATCTTCTAAACTCTAAACCCATACAAGTTATACATAGTAATCGCAATTAGGTGAAAGAAATTAGAAACAATTTGCAATCCCCGAGTGGAACGATAATTTACTTACTCTTTATTACTTGTGTGATCGGTACACTTGCCGAATTGCCAACAAAAACCTAGAAAAGATTGATTTTCCATAATTGAATGAATTAAGTCCTAATTCTGCAAATTGATTTTGGGAAAACCTTTTTCATAACCTTGGTAATCAATAAGAATATTGGTGTTAATCAATTCCGCTTTATCTCTGATCTTATGTGTTAATTGATTGATTTTCATATTCGATTGAAAAGTGATTTTTTCAGTTTTAACAATGATTAATCGATTAACTGAAGGTGTTAACCGATTAACCAAAGTTTGCTGTCAGGCATTAATCGATTAGCCTGTTGCTTAATCGATTAAGGGCTGTAGATTTTGTAAAAATCATTTGTTTTAATTGGTTTCGTTCGAAAATCTTTCAAGGTTTCTTAAACACCTATTCCACCCCCCTTTTAGGTGTTCTCCTAGTGTTCCTTAGTTAATTCATCCATCGATTGTAGTTCTTACAGGCCCTAATGGGTCATTTGGGCCTGACAGGTCATTTGGCCCTAACAGGTCATCTGGAACACCTAGCAGGGGCACCTAGTGTGCCGGTGTTTTCCAAGGATCAATTCCACTGCAGAAGGTCCCATCGTCATTATTATTATTATTTCCATTTGAATATCATTTTCTTTACTCTTTATTTAGTCCTTTTTCTTATTCCATTCTCTCAACGTCTACTATAGCTACCACACATTTCCAACACATCACACAATCCTAATTAAACACTTATTGCACAATAAAATACAAACATCCACACTTAGCATTTAATCACAAATACATACATTTATCACATAGTTTGCATAATTCATTTCAACAATCAATACAATCAGTCGACATACTTAGGTATGTCTCAGGGTACCATAATATAAGTCATCTCCCTATGGTTCTTCACTTCCTACTTTAATTACATACAAATAGGATATAATATACATATTTCAACTAATATACAAATCAACCCAAAACTCACTAGTTACCCCTAATCAAACTCTAAACAAACACTAATTTGTTACCCACAACCCAATTTAACCATTATTCCCAAATCCTATTATAAACCCTAACTATCCCTAACTCAAAGTGTGGAAAAGTGACCCCCCTTACCTTAGAGGAAGAGAGAGATTGATTGAAGCTCCATAGGCCACAGATCTACTCCTGATCTACATGGATTCCAACTCTCTTGCCCAATCTCCACTTGCTTCTTGAGATTGGAAAAGAGTGAGTGAAGCCCTAGGAGAGAGAAAGAGCTTCAATGAGAGAGAGGGAGGAGAGTGATCTTGACTTTCCTTAATCCATAAAAACGAAGATGAACATGAGATTGTGGCACTTCAAGTAGTGGGGTTCGAAAACTCAACAAAAAAAGGAAAGGAGGAAGAAATTCGTATGACCCTTAAGAACAAAGAGGAGGAATGAAATTTACCTATTAAGCTTGATGATGACTATAAATGGTAGATGAGCTTGAAGAGGAAGAAGAACACTACATAACCTTGGTGGAAGGAGGAGGGAAGTCGTATGAGATGAGAGGGAGGGAGATGTGTTGGTGATGGAGATGAATGAATGTGAATGAGAGAGAGTGTTTTTGTTTTGTTTATCTTATGAGGGAATTGATTTCGTGGCCAGAAATAAAAGCTTCTAAGAGAAGCTTCGAAAAGTGTGGTCCTCACGCACCTATTTTTTTAAAATTTTTTTCCAGATGGTAATCGATTACTCCTTTAAAGTAATCGATTATCACTGTGATGCAACAACTAAACAGGTTTGACCAGAGCACTAATAATCGATTACTTTACCCCCAAATAATTGATTATCTCCTGAATTAATCGATTATTTTCCTAAGAGTAATCGATTACAATTGATGCAACCTCTAGAGTAGTTTCACCAGAGAGCTGGTAATCGATTACTATCCTCAAGGTAATCAATTACCTTGCCCAAAACTCATACTTTGACAAATTCTAACTCTAAGACATTACTCTTAACTCCTACCCATGGTTTACTATTGTTTTTCTCATAAATTCTAACTTAGGTTTTCCTAATTAAACTTGGGACTAAAATCAGGGATGTTACAACATCAATATGTTTGGTTCTTTCGTGATACATTTGATTTTTGGTCAAATGTATGACACTTTGGCTATCACAGTAAACCACCGTGATATCTTGTTCTAAACCCAAACTTCCCACCAAACCTCTAAGCCAAATGGCTTCTTTCACAGCTTCTGCTGCAGCCATATATTCGGCTTCTGTAGTAGACAATGCAATAGTGGATTGCAAAGTTGCTTTCCAACTAATTGCACTCCCCGAAAGCGAGAAGACATAACCTGTGAGAGATCTCCTTTTGTCTATATCTCCAGCATAATATGAGTCAACATAACCAATAATACTAGTGCTAGTATTATGACTCTTACCATAAATTAAGCCAATATCTGTAGTACCTCGGGGATATCTGAGTATCCATTTCACAGCTTTCCAGTGCTTCTTCCCAGGGTTTCCCATGTTCCTACTAACGACACTAACAGCATGTGATATATCTGGAAGGGTGCAAACCATAGCATACATGATGCTACCAACTGCACTAGCATACGGAACAAGTGACATTTGTTCCTCCTCCTCAACGAATTATGGTGACATTGCAGCTGAGAGTTTGAAATGGGTTGCCAATGGAGTGCTAACTGACTTAGCATTCTCCACTCCAAAACGCTCCAAAACTTTGTCAATATATTTCTTTTGAGACAAGTATAATTTACCCGCACGTCGGTCTCTGGAGATTTCCATGCCCAAAATCTTCTTAGCAGCATCCAAATCTTTCATTTCGAATTCACCACTAAGTTGAGCCTTCAATTTCTTGATCTCTGACATGTTCTTAGCAACGATGAGCTTGTCATCAACATATAGCAATAAATAAATAAATGAATCATCTTGGAGCTTTCTATGGTATACACAACTATCATAGTCACTTCTGGAATAACCATGACTCAACATAAAAGTATCAAACCTTTTGTACCATTGGCGAGGAGATTGCTTTAAGCCATATAATGATCTTTTCAAGAGACAAGCATGATCTTCCTTACCTTTAACGACGAAACCTTGTGGCTGCTGCATGTAAATTTCTTCCTCGAGCTCGCCATGGAGAAAAGTCGTTTTTACATCAAGTTGCTCAAGCTCCAGATCAAATAGAGCAACCATGGCTAGTAACACCCGAATAGAACTATGTTTCACCACAGGGTAGAAAATTTCATTGTAGTCGATTCCTTCCCTTTGGCTAAAACCTTTTGCAACTAAACGAGCCTTGTATCTAGCCACTTCTACTCCAGTGATCCTTCCTTTTTCTTGAATACCTATTTGCAACCAACGATCTTTTGTATTTTTGGTGGTTTCACTAGCTCCCAAGTTTGATTCTTGTGTAGAGACTCCATTTCCTCACCCATAGCAGCAATCCACTCTACAGACTCATTACTTGAGATAGCCTATTGTATGTTACGGGTTCTCTAGATTCAATGTCCTCTGTCACCGATAGCACAAATGAGACTAAGTCAGCATGACCATATCTCTTAGGTGGTTTTATCTACCTCCTTTCTCTATCTCTTGCGAGATTATAATTCTGCAGTAGAGTCTCCTCTTGCTCTTCGACAACTTCGGGATCTTCTTCTTGAATAAGTGGATCAAAAGCACCACCTTGAACCTCCGTTGGTTGTTCAATATTAAGCTCCACCTGCTTGCTAACACGATCTTCTTTATCTGCATTGCCAACCTCCTTCATCGGATGAAGCATGAATTATTCATTAAATTTAACGTCTCTGCAGAGTATGAATTTTGGTGGTTTAGTTTCAGTGCACCATAATCTGAAACCTTTAACTCCGGATGCATATCCAAGGAATATGCACTTTTGTGCCCTTCGCTCAAACTTCCCATCACAAATATGAACATATGCAGGACACCCAAAAATTCTTAGATCAGAATAATCAGTTGTAGTACTAGAACACACTTCTATAGGAGTCTTTAATTCAATTGCAATAGACGGAGATCGGTTCACCAAATAGGAAGCCATGTTTACAGCTTCAGCCCAGAATTCCTTTCCTAGGCCCGCATTAGAGAGCATGCATCGAGCTCTATTTAAAATAGTTCTATTCATGCGTTCTGCTACTCTATTATGTTGTGGAGTCTTCCACACAGTGCGGTGTCTCACTATGCCCGCATTCTCACAAAACTCATTAAAATAACCTCCACAAAACTCCAAACAATTATCGGTTCGAAGATGTTTGATTTTCTTAACTGTCTGATTCTTAATCAACACTTTCCATTTCTTGAGAGTTGAGAAAACATCACTTCTGTTTTTGAGAAAATAAACCCAAACTTTCCTTGAAAAATCATCAATGAAAGTTAATAGGTATCTGGCACCACCCTTTGACGAGACAGGCGCAAGGCCCCACAAATCAAAGTAATATAATCCACTGTACCCTTAGTCTTGTGAATGGCAGTGTTGAACTTGACTCTAGTTTGCTTCCCGTAGACACAGTGTTCAAAAAAGTCAAGCTTACCAATCTTGTGATCACCTAGCAGACCTCATTTGCTTAAGATAGACATTCCAGCTTCACTCATATGCCCTAGACGCATATGCCAAAGCCGAGTAGTATCAGAATCTGAATCAAGGGAAGACGATACAGAGACCATTGACCAATTTTCCATTGATCACAACAAGAGCGCCTCTAGAGACTCGTAGAATTCCACCTTGAGCAAAATACTTATACCCTTGAGAATCAAGAGTATCTAAAGAAATGAGATTTTTCTTCAAGTCTGGTATGTGCCGAACATTTGTCAAAGTTCTTACGACACCATCGTGCATCTTGATTCGGACTGTTCCAATGCCAACAACCTTACAGGACATATGATTTCCCATAAGAACAATGCCATCATCAATTGACCGGTAAGTTGTGAACCAATCCCGGTTTGGACACATGTGGTAAGAACAACCAGAATCAAGGATCCAAGCATCACCAAATGAACTATTTATACTGACAGAACACTATCAGTATTTTCAACCACACTAGCTGAGTGACTCGAACCGGCCTCATTGTTTTCTTTGAGTTTCAAACATTCTGCTTTCTAATGCCCTTCTTTCTTGCAATATCTACATCTCCCCTTGCGTTGTCTAGATTTAGATCTAGACTTGCCTCTATGAAAACTACTCGAGTCAACCTCCCTCGATCCCCCTAGCAAACAAGCCTGTTGCATGATCATCACGTTCGCTATTATCGTGCTCCATCTTCTCACGACTCAGAAGTGATGATTTCACTTCATCAATATTAAGGCTTTCACGCTCATATATGAGAGTTTCTCTAAAATGCTTGTACGAGGGAGGTAGGGAGCAAAGCAACAGCATTGCTTGTTGCTCACTTGAAAATTACTCGTCTATATTTTTCAATTCCATAGTCAAAGAAGTGAACTCAGAAATGTGTGATCTAACGGATGTGCCTTCATCCATGCGGATTGTGTAAAAACGTTGTAACACACCAAGACGATTAGCCACCGTCTTTTTCATGTATAGGGACTCCAACTTGGTCCACGAAGCCTCTGCTGTCTTCTCTGATAAGACCTCCTGCAAAACATCGTCTGTGATGGATAGGTGAATAGTTGACATAGCTTTTGCATCTATGTCATCCCACTCAGAATTCTTCATTGTGTCAGGATTCTTTTCTTTCCCAGAAAGTGTCACCTTTAAATTTTGCTGGGTCAAAACAGCCATCATGCGAACCTTCCATATTCCAAAATTGATGTGCCCATCAAACTGCTGAATATCGAATTTTGTAGTCGTCATTTTTTAATACACAAATTCCCAGAACGCTCTAAGCGCTTTGATACCAGTTTGTTATAAAATGAGCAGAAATAAATTGGAATAATGAATAAGTGTGGTTCAACTTATAGCTTACTCCACATATAAAATGGCGATATACAACGATATTATTATTTGACAACAACTCAAACCCTAAATACACCCAAAATATGACACGGTATTTTCTCACCGGTGTATCTACTAAATTCTCTATAATTACAGAGAGAATATGTTTGTTACTAATGTTGCTGTTGCTATTTTTGTTGCTATTGATGGATTGAGTTACAAATGAAAGAACTCCTACGTATTTATAAGGAAGTGTAACTACTAAATATAATTGAATGGATACAACTGAATGGAAGAGAATTGATTTCTCTTTACCAGTGAAATAGGAGGATGTTCATGGAAATAGGAAGAGAAAAATTCTCCTTCCCGTACATGCTAAGACAATTAACAGAGGATTTAAACCTGAAGACGCTAATAAGTGGATTCATGAGATGGATAAGATTCTCAAGATATGAGAGTATACTGATGCTCAGGTGACATATGCAGTCTATATGTTGGAAGGGGAGGCTAAGAATTGGTGGAACCATACTGCTCAGTTGCTGAATTATGAAGGAAGAGAGTTCAACTGGGGAGTGTTTATGGAGAAGTTTCTCAATAAATACTTTTTGGAAGACTTGAGGAGGAAGAAGGAAGTTGAGTTTCTGCAGCTGAAGCAAGGGGATATGAGTGTAGGAGAGTATGCAGCAAAGTTTGAGGAGTTGATGAAGTACTCTCCCTACTATCAGAACAACCCAGATGAGAGGGGAAAGTGTATCAAGTTTGAAGGTGGTTTGAAGCCCAAGCTGAAGTCTGTGTTTAGTTATCAAAGAATCCATAGTTTCCCTACACTTGTGGATATGTGTAGGATGTCCGAAGCTGATAAAAAGGCAGAAGAAGCTCAAGTGTCAGAAAGAAGGGATCATCAGAACTATGGACCAGAGAGGCGTAAGGGGTTTGATCGCAGAGGAAAGGGTCCATATTTTGGAAAGGATAGAGGCAAGGGAAAGGCTAAAGTTGAAGATAGAGGCAAGTGTCGCAGTGATGTTCCATACTGTATGATGTTTTCCAATAGATTTTATTCCCTTTTAGCTTAGATTTTGCTTGATTTCCCTAGCAAGTTAGTTGTTTTTAGGTTGTTTCCATATTTTGTTCTGAATCCATTATTCATCATTAGTTTAGGTGTTTGTTCCACATGTTTTTAGGTGAATATATGGTGAATTCAAGTGATTAAGAGCAAAGGAAGTGAAGAAGAACAATGAAAAATCATGAAGATGAAGAAAAAAATTTCAGCCTGAGATACGCGCTCAAGCAGGAAGGCCATGCACCCAAGTGAGTGGCGTGATAAAAAAATAATAAAAATTAAATCTTCAGATTCCTTTTTTGATCTAGGACTGATCTCCACTCAAATTTGATAAAAAATTAGAAGCTCAGAATCCTCTCTGATTTAGAATTGATCTCTTCTCCAATTAGAGATTAAATGTGAAGACTCCTCCTTAGTTTAGGATTGATCTTTTCCTCAAATAGATATAATAGATATGATAGATAAATTTGATAATTCCTGTTGGAGATAGAAGATTAAATCTTATAGATTTAGGATTTATTTTTTCATCAATTATAAATAGGACTAGAATGAGGATTATAAATAGAGAATCAGTCATGGAATAAAACAGATCAGAAAAGGAGAGACAAATAGAGATCCAGACTTAGAAGAAAATCAAGAGAAGATCAACAATACTGAAGAGAAGGTGACATTCTTGGAGGGATTGCTATTCGTAACTTCTAATTTATTATTATGCTATTGATAACTTCTAATTTATTATTATGCTTCTTCTTCTTCTTCTTCTTCTTGGAGGGATTGCTATTGGTAACTTCTAATTTATTATTATGGAGTTCTCTCCTTCTTCTTCTTCTTCTTCTTCTTCTTCTTCTTCTTCTTCTTCTTCTTCTTCTTCTTCTTCTTCTTCTTCTTCTTCTTCTTCTTCTTCTTCTTCTTCTTCTTCTTCTTCTTCTTCTTCTTCTTCTTCTTCTTCTTCTTCTTCTTCTTCTTCTTCTTCTTCTTCTTCTTCTTCTTCTTCTTCTTCTTCTTCTTCTTCTTCTTCTTCTTCTTCTTCTTCTTCTTCTTCTTCTTCTTCTTCTTCTTCTTCTTCTTCTTCTTCTTCTTCTTCTTCTTCTTCTTCTTCTTCTTCTTCTTCTTCTTCTTCTTCTTCTTCTTCTTCTTCTTGGACTACAGGCAAGTATACCGGATCGACAAGTAATATAGTCAATAAGACCAGATATCGTCCCTCAGGGATTGCAAATTGTTCAATTAATTCTTACCAAAGAGTAGTTAGAAGCGGAATTTATAGGTTTCTAATTAATTAATTAAGATTGAATTGAACTAAAAAAATAAAATAAATTAAAAACAGAAATTATATAGAAGTTGTGAGCAATTTGAAAAAGATGTTAGGAACATGGTTTCATTGTAGGCGTTGTTTATTTATCATGAATCTCTGCTTTTCCCTAAATCAAGAACTACTTCCTAAGGTAGTAATTACTAGATTCCTCTTATGCAATCACTGTTTATTATTCAATTTGATAACACTTAATCCCTTAAGTGATTAAACCATCAAATAACCATTAATTAAGAACAGTGGAATTTTTAACAAGTTATATAATTACCCAAAAGTATCCCTACAAGTTGAATAATTATATTGTTTGATTGAAGGCCTATTCTAATTCCTAATCTCTCAATTGAAGAATTAGAGATCCAAAACATAAATTAGCTACTTCTATGCATAACAGTGAAAATACATTCAAACAATTGATTTAGCAACGGAAAAACATCAATTCATGAAATCAATAAACTAATCCATACAAATTCACCAATTCCTAACACGAGGGTTTTAGTTACACATCATGAAAATAAGAACAAAAGCAGTAGAAGAATACATGATTACCATGGAAAAACCTTGGATCTTCCAATCCTTGATCTTCTCATCTTCTAAAACTCTCTAAAATTATGTAATCTCCTTCTCTAAAAGCTGCCTAACCTAGTTCTAAAACCTATATTTAAAAGCTAAAACGAAATCCTTAGCAAACCCCTCAGAAAATCAGCAAAACAGGCCCAATTCGGCCTCCCCCGTAGCGCGCGCGCTTGGGCGCGCTAGGCATCTGATGGTGCTGATGACCACTGCTTGTGCACCTGGGCGCACCGACCCATGCGCCTGGGCATGCAACTTGACTTCTAGCTCCGTTTCGCTCCGTTCTTGCGCCATTTTCAAGGTCTTTTCGTCCTCTTTTCAGCTCCATAAATATTTTCTTCAATTAAGCTCCAAAAGTACCTGAAACATACCCAAAAGTACCTGAAACATACCCAAAAGGGATCAAAATGTTCAAGGGATTCTAAATTACCTAACTTCCTAAAAACTATACAAAAAGTCATAAATTTACAAGAGAAACAAGCCAAATCCATAGTAAAAGGGAGTCTAAATCATGCTCAAAACATCATATATTAGACCCAAATCACTTCTTCTTCTTATGTAATGAATCAATAGATTTCTAATAGGAATGTGTTGGATTTGTAGGGATTTTAAATAGTTTTCTTATTTATGAATTGATGTTTTTCCTTTAAATTAATTGTTTGATTGTGTTTTAATCGTTTTACAAATAAAGGGCCCGTTTTATGTTTGGTAGTCTAATTCTTCAATTGAAAAATTAGGGATTAGATCAGGTCTTGCAATCAACCTTTATAATTGCCCAACTGGTAGAGATACTTTTGAAAATTATATAACTTTGGTAATTCCAACGTTCTTAATTAATGATTATTAAACTAAGACTCACTTAAGTGGTTAAGGGGTATGGTTTAATAAGAAACCGTAATTTCCTTGAGACGTTAGTTTTTACTAATTCTGGAATCGTTGTTGATTTAAGGAAAAACGGAAATCCATAAGTGGTAACTAAAATCCTTCAATAAAACCATGTTCCTACCCATTTCCTGTTTTTTCTAGTTTTATTTCATTGTTACAAACTTTATTCCCTTTCTTTTTAAATCCATCTTTTTAATTTAATTTCATTAATTTAACCATAACAAGGTGATAATTGTGATCACACTAATCCTGGTGGGAAAGATACTCTACTTACTCTTTATTACTTATATGATCTAATATACTTGTCAGAAAGTCAACAAGTTTTTGGCGCCGCTGGCAATTATTGGTATTTAGTTGTGGTTTAACTTGTGAATTTCTTTTTATTTTTTTGTTATTTTTATTATTTATTTAATTTTAATTCTAGTGTAACATGGCTTATGTTGATGACGTGGACTTTTTGCAATTTGTTTTGTCGTCACCCTTCCATTTTGTTATACACAAAATATACTTTTAGAAATTGAAGATTTGGATTGTGCTTTGGAGATTTGTATTGCACTAACGTCTTTTAGTAAGGGAGACCAAAATGCCAACCTCTCCGAACAAATAGAAGGAGAAGAAATTGTGCATAACATAATTGAGGAAGTGAAACAAAATAAATTAATAGAGGATAGGAGTCTTGTGGAGGAATTAAGTTCCACCATGCAATTTGAACTTTCTGAACTAAAAAGATGTATTACTTCAATTGCATGTGAGGATAACTCAAATTTTTTTCCTTCCACCTAACCCCTAACCTTTTATGAAATTCCTGTTGCTCATCAATATCAGTCATTGTTCTGCTATTTGGAGCCTGAAAAGGCTACCCAGCTGACTCATGAAGTTTACATCTTCATGCATGATGTGAAAGACAAGCGCCATATGATGATGCTTGGAGTAAAGGATATACCATTTGATATGGGATGGATGAAAATCATTTTTCAAAAATACTTGCTCCAACATCATTCATGCCCATGGGATCCGGGAATAACATGTTATTGCTGCATCACATGGGAGTTGTGTTATAAGATTTGGGATCCTGATGGATTTCCTATAAGCATGTAATATAGGTTTTTTTTTTTGTTAGTTTAATTGAATAAAAGGTTAGAGATTTCCTTATTTGAAAAGAGTGTTAATGAGGTGCTGGTAGCATCGTTTCTGGTTTGTTCTTATAATTTGTATATTTGAATAAGTTTGGGGGAGCATACCAAAAGCGGGATTACTACACCATCATATCCAAGAATCAGAAAAAAAGGAAGTTCTGATCTCTATACTTTGTTTCTTTTTAGTAGTTATTAATTGCTTGGGGACAAGCAAGTTCTAAATTTGGGGGAAAATGAATTGATTGGAATTTTTTTTTAAAAAAAAATTAATTTTATTTTACTCTATTTGTCCCCTTACTTATGTTGAGTTGTCCACTTGTCCTGGAAATATGTATGCAATTGAATTTAGGTTAGGGATTACCTTTTTGTTGATAGTGTAGATATCTAGTTAGCTGAAGCGATTAATTTTGTGTATATAACTGAATCTGAATGAGTGGAATACTTTATAGAGATTAGCTAGTTTAGCAAATTTTTGTTGGAATAATTGATCAGTGGATTGTCCTTACCTAATGAGATTTGAGCCTTAAAAGGGTAATCACATATTGAATATTTTTAAATCCCTATTTCTTTCGTGAGTGATGTTCACTTTGATTTTGTATTCTAAAACTTGACCTGTGACCATGTTGAAACTGATAATTGTTTGCATGCATGAAGATGATAAAGACACCTAGGATTGTGTTTTTCTGGCCTTCAACAATTTTGATGAACATTTTTCCCTTAGTTGCCCACTTTGAGCTTAATGAATTATTATTATTTTTTTTGTACCTTTTCATTAATGTTATATATTTTTGGTATCCTTTGAAATGTGAATGGTGCAATTGGGAATGTGTGATTCAAAAGAAAGAAAGAAATGTGAAAGTGTTGAGCTGTGATCTTTATTTCCCTAGAAAAAGAAAAAGAGAAGGGAATGGAGAGGAAAATGATAGAGATAAAGAAAAAAAAGTCCGCATGAATTTAGGAGTTGATATTATTTTTTAAAGTTTATATGCTTCATTCATATGTTAAAGGGATAGATGTTGTATTTGTTGCATCATTATTTAAGCCTTTTGTATAATTCTTTGTTTCTTTTAACCCACCTTACATCTTTAGTCATGGTCACGTTTCAACCTAATTAAGACCTTTTGATTATTGCATGTACTCAATAAATTTAGTAGAGATTTTGGTCTATGGTCAAGCTTATGATAATGCATTTTCATTTATGAACTTTGAGTGCAATATTTTAACCCACTTGATATATGAGAGAATGTGAGGCTTGTGGGACTACTTATTTTCTATTCCTCTTGAATTTGCTAGCCTAGCTAGTGTTTGTAAAGTAATCTGGCTTAAGACTTGAAAGTTGTTGCATAGAGTTAGTTGATTTTTCTAGTTAGGTATTTGCATTTGAAAATTCTTAGGTGCTTTTGAACCTTGTTTATTTGTTTATTTTAGCCTCGAGCATGCAAAATATTAAGTTTGGGGGTGTGATTAGGGTCTAATATATAATGTTTTCCAATAGATTTTATAACCTTTTAGCTTAGGTTTTGCTTGATTTTCCTAGCAAGTTAGTAGTTTTTAGGTTGTTTTCATATTTTGTTCTGAATCCATTACTCATCATTAGTTTAGGTATTTGTTCCACATGTTTCTAGGTGAATAAATGGAGAATTCAAGTGATCAAGAGCAAAGGAAGTGAAGAAGAGCAATGAAGAATCATGAAGATGAAGAAAAAGGAAATTTCAGCCTGAGATAAAGCAGGAAGGTAATGCGCCCAAGCACGTGACGTGATCAGAAAAATAATAAAAATTAAATCTTAAGATTCCTTTTTGATCCGGGACTGAGAGGAAGAGTCAATGTTTCATTGATCAACTAATTAATTACAATTCAAAGTTTACAATTTTTAAGCTTTTCATTTATTACTTTAGTTTTAGTTAGGGACAAAAAATTTTGTATTTTTTTTACTATCTTTGTGAAATAGAGGAAGTAAAACATAATTGACAGTAAAATAATACTCTCTCCGATCTTATTTATAAGCAAAAAAAGACACTCAACTAATATAAACAAAAATTAACTAACTTTCTATTCCCAATACAATCATTCCTAAAATATTCTCTTAATGTAATTAAGTCATTTAATTTTTGTTTTATTCCTAATGTAAATTTACTAAAGTAATCTATTTTTTTTTATGAATTTGAGAAAATTAAATACAATTAACTAACTTAACTAACTTTTTTAATAAGTGTGAAACTGTTATTTTTGCTTTAAAATAAGATAGGATGGAGTAAGTTTGTTCACGAGATAATCCGCCTTCGAGGAATTTCTTGCAAATAAAAAACAACAATTATTATTTAACAAGCCTCCTTTTGAATTTCAACTATATTACCTACCAACAACATTTTCAGTGTGTAAAAGATTGCTACGTCATGCTCCTTGCCAAAAAACAAATTTATTTTAGTTTCACATATAAAAAATAGTTAATTAATTTTTAATTTTCAGTATAATTATTTATAAAATATTCTATGAAGTAATTATTTCAAATAAAACTTACAATAATTAATATTTTTTTAATACGATTTTTCTAACCTATGTATCCCATGCATAGGTTAATGGAACATAAAAGTTTGTATAGGTTAATGGAACATAAAAAGTAAATTTTTATTGAAGAACTAAATAATTATATTTTAGTTAATTAAGTGTATCTTTTCTAAAAAAAATTACTTTTCCAAGTTTAATTATCCTATACACTTGGTGCATAAGATAGAAAGACCGTTAATGTAAAAAAAAAAAAAAAAAAAGAAGATAGAAAGACCGTTTTTAATATATGTACATCATTTTTAAGATTCAAAAGTTAAGAAAGGAAGGAAGTACTCTCCCTTAGTACTGTTCAACTTCCAACAAGCAACTGCACCATCCACGGTCTGAAGTGAGGTTAGTCGTTAGCAGCTACATGTAACAATCAACCACATGTGGACGGTTATGCGGTGTAGTATCATTCAATTCAGGGGCCTACTAAATTTCTAAAAATTTTAGACATGGTTTTATTTTATGGATTTTGGGAAGTTTCAGCCCATGAGACAAATGTTTCAAATTTGGATCTCCGAATTCTCTAACTTAACATTTTTTAACTCATAAAAATTAATTAGGCTTTTTCTATCTATGCACGTGGTGATAGGTTAATGAAACCTTAAGAAGAAAGTATTTTTTTTGTAAAGTGATACACTTAAATGAATTAAAAAATAATTATTTAGTTTTTCAATATATTTTTATCATTAATGTTCTCTTATCCTATGTATAGGATAGAAAAACCGAATTAATTATTATATATTTCTAATGATTAAAATTGAAAGATATTTAGAATGATTTAATGATTAAAAGTAAAATAAAATTGTCATTTTGATCTCTAACATTGCAAGGTTATATCACTAAAATTATTCAACGTTACTCGGATTAATTACTAGAAAGTGTTGCCATTTGGAACAGCTAATGATCATTCCATGTAAACCATTAAATTTTATGACCTCAATATTAAATTGAATTAAATATTGATAAGTTAGGGACTAAACTACTCCCTTTGTCCCTTATCATGAGTTACTTTTACCCAATTCACACAGATTAAGAAAAGTAATTATTACTCTCAAATTTATCAAAAAATATGTTGTCATTCCAAAGTTATCCATATTTAAAACTTTACAACTCTATTCATTTATCTCTCTATTGTAATTATTACCCTATCTCCCCTATGTAATTATGAGGGGTGTATTTGAAATAAACTCTTTAATACTACCTATATATATTCTAAAACGATTTATAAAAAAGGACACCAATTCTATCAAAATGGTGCCCTATAATAAAGGACGAAGGGAGTAAATCACATATTTTGAAATTTTGTGGATTGTTTTTCTATGAATTTCAACACTTGATTGAAGTAACTAAACTCATGCCTATGCTATATAAACTTATAATACTAAGATTTTTACTTAAAATAATTACAGTAACGTGTAGGAGGGTTATTTTTTTGGTTTTTTTTATGAAATTGGTCCCTGTAGATATTGGTCGTTCTGAAATGAGTCCCTAAACTTTATTTTTTTTCGTTTTGGTCCCCAAACACTTTTTACGTTATCGATTTGGGGACCAAAACGAAAAAAACAAAAAATGTTTAGGGACTCATTTCAGAATGAATAATATTTACAGGGACCAACTTCGAAACGTAAATAGTGTTTGGGGACCAAAACGAAAAAAAATAAAGTTTAGAGACTCATTTCAGAACAACCAATATTTATAGGGACTAATTTCATAAAAAAAACCTATTTTTTTTGGTTGCACATAGCTGGTGCAGGTTTATTCTCTTTTGATTTTGGTAAGCTAATTTTCATAGTATATCTATGAGCACAAACTGGTGTGAGTTTATATATATATATATATATATATATATATATATATATATATATATATATATATATTTTGTGCTTAGTTTGAGCCGATGGGGATGTTGAGTAGGTAGGTAATGAGGATGTAAAACTATTTCAAAGGGTTGGGGTTGAGAATTTATGTTCAGTTTCGTTTTCCTGCTTTTAATAATTTTGGTATGAACTCAACTTGTGGCTGTATTTTTTCATCCGGATGTATAACTTTTTTTTTTTTTAAAGTTATCGGGATGTATAACTTATACCTGTAGTTGTTAGCAGGCCCGGTCCTAACTTAATTTGGGCCCTAGGGCGAAAAAAATTTGGGGCCCCTAATTAAAAAAAATAAAAATTATTAAAATTAAATCAATTAAAAATTTAGTATATATACGAATAATCAATTAAAACAATGACAACAATTAATAATAGAATTAATTATTAAAAAATAAGATTTGAAATAATATAAAAAATTATTTAGTAAAGAGGTAATAAAATACCTTTTCCATGTTGGATTACGAGTGTGTTTGGTATGACAAGCTTATAGCTTATCTAGTAGCTTTTAGCTTATTGATTTGGTCAATAAGCTACTAGAGCTGTTTGGTGAACAAAAAATAAAAGAAGCTTATAGCTTTCAAAAAGGAAGCTTATAGCTTTTGAAAGCTAGCTTTTAGAAAGCTACATCAGGTAGCTTTGAGAAAAAAATAAGAGCTTTCAATAAATCATATCTCAATTTTACCCTTTTTTTATTAAATTATATTATTATTTATTCTGGCCCAAGTTAATATCACCAGCCAAATTTTTTACTTTTTTTCCCTCAAACCCAAAAACCTAGAATCCTTCTATATATTCAACATCTGTACGCACCACACCAAAACCACTCATAAAGAAATCCTAAATTTAACTATTGATTCAGGAGACATAAAGGTATGCGATATGTATTTCAACATTGATCATCAAATTTCTCTTTCACTATCCTCAATTTTATTTTATTTTATTTTATTTTTTTTATTTTGTGAATTTAGTTCAGATTGGATACGTGTGATGACGGTGTGTCTAATCAATAGGCTAAAAGTTTTGTCCTTCTTTCGTGTCATTGTTAATAAAGATACCGTGACATTTTTATAATTATTATGAATGTTATAATTTTTTATCATTTATATCTATTTGAATGAAGTATATGTCTTTCTCTATAAGCTACTAGTGTAGTATTATCATCATTGAAACATGAATGTTAATGTTAACTATTATTCTACATGTTATGTACTTTTCAGTCATTTAACATGTTTAAATTAGTTGCACAACTAGTTTTGCCAAACAACTCTAGTTCAATAAGCTAGCTATACAGCTATAAGCTCACTGCTTTAATCCCACAGCTATAAGCTAGGTTCACAGCTATCAGCTACAAGCTCACAGCTATAAGTTAGTTTTGCCAAACAGACCCTGAAAAAGTAAAATTCATTATTTCATATATTTTTAAAATAAGCGAGCAAATGAAAAAACAAATTAAAATATTATGCTAAAAATCATTGATAGTTAAAAGATAAAAAGAACTTGCAATTATTAAATTTTTTTTTCAAAAATAAATGTACCATTAAAAAAAATTATGGATCCCTAAATTTTTTGGGCCCAGGACGGCCGCCCTTGCCGCCCTCCCTTAGGGCCGGGCCTGGTTGTTAGTAAAATATTTTTTGACAAATAAAAAAAATATATATTCAGCATGATTTTCCCTCAACTGTTTTTTTAATTAATATCATGTGGGGCGACATTTAATGACTCTAAACAACAATATTTACGTTTTCAGAAATTAAAGAGAAGGAGAATAATATTGAAAAGTTGAAGGGTATTTTTTTTAACAATAGAGAATGAATCCTCTCCTAGGCTTTGTTAACGAAAAGAGAAGTGAGGGTTAGTCTGTTCAAGAAAAGGATCTGAAGGAGAGATCAATGAAAAAGATTAAAGTTGGTGATGTGCATGAGGGTGCTCCTGACTGCATGGATGGGATGACTATTCATGAAGAGAACGGAATGGGGGATGAGAATTCCTATGAGATGGCCAGCCAGGTGAAATCCATGTCTGTGTACTCGGATAGTGCTGCATCCTACAAGAATTCATTACTGAAAATTCTTTCTATACACCAAGTTCCATATCCGAAAGCTTTGATTCGAAAACACATTTCTTTCAAAAATGAACGGTTGAGTACCTGTTTGTACTTTCAGCGGAAACGATTTTCAAAATGATTACTGCAGTTGTAATTGAAATAATTTTAAGGATCATAATAATTATACAATCATAGCCCATATATATATAAAAACTCAGGTACCCAATTATCAGAGATAAAAGTCGAGGTAGCAAAATATAAGGATACAGACCAGGAGATTTAAAATAACAGCTCTCATAGACCCTCTCAACTATATACAATATAACACAAATCAAAATAAAAGAGTCTTCGAGAGCTGAGCCATGATCCACCCACGCTGATGTCTGATCCCTGGTCATCCAAAAGCTAAACACCACATCCTAACATGGTCCCCATACTGCACATACTATCAAAACAAAAACACCACATCACTGATTGTCCGCCGCTGGCCCATCCACGTCCTCCACGGGGTCCTCCTCCTCCTCCTCGTCCGACACCACAGGGGTAGCAACGCGACGCATTGGCTCCGGAGAGGGTGCAAAGCGTACCCTGGTGGCCGAACCAGGACGAGGAGTGGCCATAGCAGTAGCCTCATCAGAAGTAGAGGGACGTGTACGGGTGGCAGGGCGTCGGACACGTAGGTTATAAAAACGACGTCCATGATGTGGGGGTGGAGAACCAAAACGATAAGTGTAAGCTGGTGGAATGTGCAGTATGTAGATCATGGGGATGCGAAGCCTACGAGGTCGCACTCGAGCAAAGGGGTTAGGATGACGAAAGATCACGTCAACCTCACCCTCGAACACCGCTCGGTGCTCCGCGTAGTCCCACACTCCTCTACGGAGCGGGCGTAACTCCACGTATGTCAGGTAACGAGCCATCACCTGCAAGGGCATAGGGAGTTAGCAAATACTAACGCATAATAAAATAGACAGGGTACAGTTTTAATCAATTAATACTGTATCTCATACAATTAACAATTCATCATCCATGTTAAACACCAACATCAAGACTTAACTATAAATCAATAGCATATGCAGTCATGATGTATCTAATCTTATCAATGCATGATTGTTGGCCAACTACAACAAATAGGCTTCCGTGGCACCTTAAAATAAACATGCCCGATACCCATACGGAGTATCTCATCGAACTCGGCCCGCAAATAAATCAACACCTCTAGAGCTCTTAGAAATGTTGCCGACGTATCCCGTAGGAGTACGCCTCATCGAGTCCGGCACCAAATGACATGCCCACACGCACGTGTGTATTTCCGGAAACAGAAGGTGCAACCCCGGTCACCGACACTCCCCCGTGAACCCTTTGGAGCAGACACCCAGGTCCCTCGAGTTCAACCGAAAGGATATGCCCACGCCTCTCGGACGTGTCTCCACACATGTGGGAATCCAAATAATGCAGATGCTATGCATGGCTTTGAATACCCATACTATTCAATGTCATTTAAGTTGTTCGAAGCTGGGACTTGGCATAATTAAACTTCATTTAACATACACTGACTTCCATTAATTTCTAGTTCAGTAATTAAATTGATTCAAACCCTTTGCTAATCAATCACCTCATTAAATTCTGATCCTTTTACAACAATTCAGTCACTAATAGATTAACAGAGTCTATTAATCGAGTATTGCATTAGATTACTCGAGTAATATTTTTGCACCTTTCGCATTACTCGAGTGACAGCTCGAATTACTCGATTAATATTTTTGCACCTTTCGCATTACTCGATTAACAGATCTATTACTCGAGTAGTACTGCATATATTTCAAATTATTCAAAGTTTTAAGGTGTTACTCGATTAATACTTCAGATTAATCGAGTAATCCTCTTGCACTCATCAGATAAATCAGAATTTTCACACATTACTCGAGTGACAGCTCGAATTACTCGAGTAAATTATGCAGTAAAACACTGCTGAACTGGTTTTTATATGTCAAACTCATGCCAATCCAATTTTTACCAAAGTTAAGCTTCAAACCAACTTAAATACATTACATTAAACTTGTTCATAGCATCAATTTCAAGCATTAACACCAAAATCACAGAATCATAACAATTTCCCCCAATTTTGACCTAAAACACAACCTCACATACCAATTCCTTAATTACCCAATTTCAGATCAAATTGAAGGTTCAATTAGCTTTAGATATCAAAATCTAACATGTTCCAATTCAGTTTTAAGATCAAATTGGCCTCCAAGCCATTGTCCCCTAACCTAGTGCCCTTTGAACCTCATGGTGGTTCAACCAATATTCAAATCAATTCCTCAATCTATTCTAGCATTAGTAAAGCTTCTCCCTTACCTCAATGAAGCTTTTTGAATGCAAAGGCAGCAAAGAAACTCACAGAATCCACAAACTCCAAATGCTCTGTTTTTGGTTCCAAAACAGGTTCAGCAGAGCAAGTTCGGGTGATGATTTGACAAACCAAACGTACATGAAAATGAGTAATCTTGGTCAATATAGAAACTAGACATTGCAAACTCTAAATAGAAATCAAAATGGCACGATTTGAGACCCTCTACCTACCAAAATCGAAAGCTTGAACTTGGCTTCTCAAAACTGAAACTGCAACTTTCAGTTTCTTGATCCCAACTTCAAGCAATTCGTTCTCCTTGCTCCAGCCACCAAAACACACGATTCTTGTCTCAAATTAAAGGTCTTGTGACAAGCTTGAAGAAGGTATCAAGCTCATCAAATGTGTATGGGTAGGGATTAAGAACGAAGATGAAGAACAGAGAGGGTTCAAACAAGATTTCAACAGAGTTTCCCCTTCTTTTTCTCAATTTCCACCAATTTTCCTCAACCAAGATCATGAATTTATAGCCTAAATCCTTCTCCATGCATGCTAACACGTGTTTCCAACTAATCCAGTCGGTGCTATGTGTTAAAATTTGAATTACTCAACTTGTTGAATCATCAAACGCACTTTCTTCAGCTTCAGCACCACTGTTACTCGAGTAAATTGATCGGCTACTCGAGTAACGCACTCAGATTTTCAAAAATTATTATTTTATTCACTTTCCCTCCAAATATCTTTCCAATATTACCTCTTAGGTCCTTTCCAAGGACTAAACTGCAAAAATCCTTATTTTTAGAGCCCAAATTATTTTCTCTCACTTTTCCTTGGATAAATTTTTTAATATAACAATAAATTAATAAATAAAACTAACTAATTCCATATAATTAGTTTTATTTAAATATTCCTTTTATTTACTTGGGAACAAAAATTGGGGTATTACATTTATCCCCCACTTACAAGAATTTCGTCCTCGAAATTCCGCTTACAAAAACAACTCAGGATAATCTTTTCTCATCTTATCTTCTAATTCCCAAGTTGCTTCTGATACATCTGCATTTTCCCAAATAACTTTGACTAAAGGAATTTCTTTTCCCCGCAACTGCTTCATTCTTTGATCTTCAATTCTGACAGGGATTGTCTCAAAAGTGAGATTCTCTCTCAAAGCCACATCATCAGGTTGAACTTCAATTACTGAATCGGGATCTGGCACAAATTTTCGCAATTGCGAAACATGAAACACATCATGAAGATTGGACAAAGACGGAGGCAAAGCGAGCTGATAAGCTACAGACCCGATACGCTTGAGTATCTGATAAGGACCAATAAACCTTGCTGACAACTTCTTTGTCTTCAAAGCTCTCCCAACACCAGTTGTCGGTCTTACGCGAATAAAAACATGATCGCCCTCTCCAAACTCCAAGGGTCTTCTCCTTTTATCCGCATAACTTTTCTGTCGGCTTTGCGCTGTCTTCATCTTTTCTCTGATCATTTGAATCTTCTCAGAGGTTTCCTGAACAAGCTCAGGTCCAATAATTGTTTGCTCCCCCACTTGGAACCAACATAGGGGAGTTTGGCACTTCCTTCCGTACAAAGCTTCGAACGGTGCCATTCCAATACTGGTGTGATAACTGTTATTGTAGGTAAACTCTATCAGAGACAAGAGTTTATCCCAACCTTCCTGACTTTCTAACACACATGCTCTTAGCAAATCCTCAAGAGACTGGATAGTCCTTTCCGACTGACCATTAGTCTGGGGATGGTAAGCAGAACTCATTCTCAACTTTGATCCAAGAGACTGCTGCAAACCCTTCCAAAACTTTGAAGTAAATCTTGGATCTCGATCCGAAACAATACTTGAAGGTATACCATGCAGACGAACAATCTCCTTGATGTACAATTCAGCAAACTTATCCATGCGATAGCGCATATTAACTGGAATGAAATGCGCCGACTTGGTCAATCTATCAACGATTACCCAAATCGCATCATGCCCTCCAACAGTCCTTGGTAATCCAGACACAAAATCCATTGATATGCTATCCCATTTCCACCCAGGGATATCCAAGGGTTGTAATTCACCACCTGGCTTCTTATGCTCAGCTTTCGCCTTCTAAAATCAGACAAGAAGCAACATACGAAGCAACATCTTTCTTTAACCCAGACCACCAAAACAGCTTCTTCAAATCTTGATACATTTTGGTTGATCCCGGATGAATACTCATCCGACTTTTATGCGCTTCGTCTAGGACCAGTCTTCTTATCTCTAGATCTTTTGGAATACAAATCCGATCTTTGAATCGGAGAATTCCATCACTTCCAACCTGGAAGTTTGGTTCCTTCCCTTCCAACATAAGCCTTCTTTTCTCTTGCAGTTCTTCATCTATCTGCTGAGATTCCCGAACTTGAATCAGGAATTCATTGGTGATTTGCAACTTACCAAGCATAATGCATTCTCTTTCCACTTGCATCGTCATACTTAAATCACGAAACTTCTCGATTAGAGAAAATTCCTTGATCATCATTGAACTCATATGAAGAGTCTTCCGGCTTAAAGCATCAGCTACTACATTTGCTTTACCGGGATGGTATTGGAGCTCGAAATCATAATCCTTAATAAACTCCATCCAACGCCTTTGCCTCATATTCAACTCTTTCTGGTCAAACAGGTACCTCAAACTCTTATGGTCACTAAATACCTTGAAGGTAGTGCCATAGAGGTAGTGTCTCCAAATCTTCAGAGCGAAGACAATAGCAGCAAGCTCTAAATCATGCGTCGGATAGTTGACCTCATGCACTTTCAACTGCTTGGATGCGTATGCTACCACTTTTCTATCTTGCATTAAAACGCATCCAAGTCCTTGCCTCGAAGCATCACAATAAACATCGAAGCTTCTATGTGGGTCAGGCAACACCAACACTGGTAAGGACGTCAACTTCTCCTTTAACAACTGAAAACTTTCCTCACACTTATGATCCCACAAGAAAGGTTGATCTTTACGAGTCAACTTAGTCAATGGCAAGGCAATCTTCGAAAATCCTTCAATGAATCTTCGATAGTATCCAGCTAAACCCAAGAAACTACGAACTTCCGTCACAGTCTTTGGATGTTCCCACTTCAGCACAGCTCCAACTTTAGCTGGATCTACAGCAATGCCTTCCTTGGTGATAACATGTCCCAAAAAGTTCACCTTGTCCAACCAAAACTCACACTTAGCAAGTTTGGCATACAACTGCTTCTCCTTCAAGATCCCCAACACAATCTTGAGATGTTCAGCATGATCCTCAGGACTCTTGGAATAGATAAGAATATCATCGATGAATACTACCACGAACGAATCCAGATAAGGTCTGAAATCCAGATAAGGTCTGAAAATCCGGTTCATATAATCCATGAAGATAGCAGGAGCATTCGTTAGCCCAAACGGCATAACCACATACTCATAATGACCATATCTTGATTTGAAAGCCGTCTTCGGAATGTCTTCATCCCGAATTCGAATCTGATGATATCCCGACCTTAGATCGATCTTAGAAAACACTGAAGCTCCTCGAACTTGATCCATAAGATCGTCAATCCTTGGCAAAGGGTACTTGTTCTTGATCGTGACCTTATTCAGCTGACGATAGTCCACACACATTCTCATGCTACCGTCCTTCTTCTTAACAAACAACAACGGGGCTCCCCAGGGCGAAACACTCGGCCTTATCATTTGCTTCTGCAGCAATTCTTCAATCTGTTTCTTCATCTCAGCCATCTCCGGTGGTGCCATCCTATACGGAGCAATCGAGATAGGTCCGGTTCCAGGTACGAGATCGATTCCAAACTCAATCTCACGCTTTGGCGGTAATCCTGGAATTTCTTCTGGAAACACTTCCGGAAAATCTCTAACCACCGGAATATCCTCAATCTCCACTTCCTTCTTCTCTTCCATAATTGAGGAGAATAGACAAACATACCCTTGGGGTTCAAAACTTAAGGATTCATGGTTTCGGAACTGGATCGTCTTTTCCTCACAATCTAAGATAACTTGATTTCGATGCAACCAATCCATTCCTAGAATCACATCTATCTTAAGCATGGGTAAACAGATTAAATCTACTGAGGATATATGGTTTAGGACCATTATCTTACAATCTTTGCAAACCTTAGAAACAACACAAGGGTTGTTGGTGGGGGTTTCAAGCTTTAGATGATAGGGTGACTCAGATACTACTAACTTTAAGCGATTTACACACTCATAAGACACGAAAGAGTGTGTGGCTCCGGAATCAAACATAACAACACAGGGTTGGGTATTAAGAAAATAGATACCTTGGATTAGGCCAGATGATGGGGTTAATTCCATTCCACTCAAAGAAAACACTTTTCCATCAACAGCGGGTCTGCTTACTCCCTCTTTCTTTATCGGCTCCTTGCATTCACGAGAATAGTGCCCTTTCTTCCCACAATTGAAACAAAGGCCATGCTGAGCAGCATAACAGTTTGTTCCGAAATGGAAACGGTCACACTTCTCGCACTTACGATTACTTGTTTGAGGAGTACCTTTACCACCATTCATTTCCTTCCCTTTTCCTTTATGATAATAAGGACCCTTACTCCGGTTGTTGAAATTTTTCTTCCTGATGGGTCCAGTCCCTGATTGACTCCTCCTTTGTGCCTCTTCCTCTTTCTTATCATCTTCATAAACTCGGCACATCTCTACTAAAGCAGGAAAACTTCTCACCTTCTGATATCCAAAAGCAGACTTTATCTCCGGCTTGAGCCCATTCTCAAACTTGATGCATTTGGACCTCTCGTCCGGGTTGAGTTGATAGTACGGAGAATACTTGATAAGCTCCTTGAACTTTGCTGCGTATTCCCCTACACTCATGTCTCCTTGTTTCAATTGCATAAATTCCAACTCCTTCTTTCTCCTTTGATCCTCAGGAAAGTATTTATTGAGAAATTTCTCAACAAACACATCCCAAGTAATCAGCCTTCCTTCATAATTCAAAAGTTGTATGGTGTGATGCCACCAATTCTCAGCTTCACCACACAACATGAAAACTGCAAACTTCACTCTTTGAGCATCGGTGCATTCCATAGTGCGAAAGATCTTGTTCAACTCCTGAATCCAACGATTCGCTTCCTCAGGCTTGTGACCTCCTTCAAACTTTGAAGGTTTAAAGCGTCGAAATTCCGAGAAAGTCTTCGACTCCTGGTTCTCTGCTTGCACAGGCTGAGGAGGCGGATTAGATTGTTGCTGACGCATATTCACTAATACATCAGTCAACCTCTCTATGGCCTCGGCCATATGATTATTATTGTTTCTAGTAGACATCTTAAACCTGCACTGAAGATTCTACATCAGGCTAACATCCTAACGAGAAGTATGCATGACACACCTCTTTCCAATTCTAAAACTCACTGTACATAGACGCTAAAGCAAGCATCTAAAACAAATATTACCTTTTGGAGATCACAGATCAGCATCAGTTCGCAGGATCACAGCTCTGATACCAACAAATGTGGACACTCGATGTATATTAACAAATTATGAGACATTCTCAAAATATAGCTTTATTTATATTAATTAAAGAAAGCTGGAATATATAATAAATGTTATTCGTATAGGAACTTTATGAAAAAACTTTTTCTTTCTATACACCAAGTTCCATATCCGAAAGCTTTGATTCGAAAACACATTTCTTTCAAAAATGAACGGTTGAGTACCTGTTTGTACTTTCAGCGGAAACGATTTTCAAAATGATTACTGCAGTTGTAATTGAAATAATTTTAAGGATCATAATAATTATACAACCATAGCCCATATATATATAAAAACTCAGGTACCCAAGTATCAGAGATAAAAGTCGAGGTAGCAAAATATAAGGATACAGACCAGCAGATATAAAATAACAGCTCTCATAGACCCTCTCAACTATATACAATATAACACAAATCAAAATAAAAGAGTCTTCGAGAGCTGAGCCATGATCCACCCACGCTGATGTCTGATCCCTGGTCATCCAAAAGCTAAACACCACATCCTAACATGGTCCCCATACTGCACATACTATCAAAACAAAAACACCACATCACTGATTGTCCGCCGCTGGCCCATCCACGTCCTCTACGGGGTCTTCCTCCTCCTCCTCGTCCGATACCACAGGGGTAGCAACGCGACGCACTGGCTCCGGAGAGGGTGCAAAGCGTACCCTGGTGGCCGAACCAGGACGAGGAGTGGCCGTAGCAGTAGCCTCATCAGAAGTAGAGGGACGTGTACGGGTGGCAGGGCGTAGGACACGTAGGTTATAAAAACGACGTCCATGATGTGGGGGTGGAGAACCAAAACGATAAGTGTAAGCTGGTGGAATGTGCAGTATGTAGATCATGGGGATGCGAAGCCTACGAGGTCGCACTCGAGCAAAGGGGTTAGGATGACGAAAGATCACGTCAACCTCACCCTCGAACACCGCTCGGTGCTCCGCGTAGTCCCACACTCCTCTACGGAGCGGGCGTAACTCCACGTATGTCAGGTAACGAGCCATCACCTACAAGGGCATAGGGAGTTAGCAAATACTAACGCATAATAAAATAGACAGGGTACAGTTTTAATCAATTAATACTGTATCTCATACAATTAACAATTCATCATCCATGTTAAACACCAACATCAAGACTTAACTATAAATCAATAACATATGCAATCATGATGTATCTAATCTTATCAATGCATGATTGTTGGCCAACTACAACAAATAGGCTTCCGTGGCACCTTAAAATAAACATGCCCGATACCCATACGGAGTATCTCATCGAACTCGGCCCGCAAATAAATCAACACCTCTAGAGCTCTTAGAAATGTTGCCGACGTATCCCGTAGGAGTACGCCTCATCGAGTCCGGCACCAAATGACATGCCCACACGCACGTGTGTATTTCCGGAAACAGAAGGTGCAACCCCGGTCACCGACACTCCCCCGTGAACCGTTTGGAGCAGACACCCAGGTCCCTCGAGTTCAACCGAAAGGATATGCCCACGCCTCTCGGACGTGTCTCCACACATGTGGGAATCCAAATAATGCAGATGCTATGCATGGCTTTGACTACCCATACTATTCAATGTCATTTAAGTTGTTCGAAGCTGGGACTTGGCATAATTAAACTTCATTTAACATACACTGACTTCCATTAATTTCTAGTTCAGTAATTAAATTGATTCAAACCCTTTGCTAATCAATCACCTCATTAAATTCTGATCCTTTTACAACAATTCAGTCACTAATAGATTAACAGAGTCTATTAATCGAGTATTGCATTAGATTACTCGAGTAATATTTTTGCACCTTTCGCATTACTCGAGTGACAGCTCGAATTACTCGAGTAATATTTTTGCACCTTTCGCATTACTCGATTAACAGATCTATTACTCGAGTAGTACTGCATATATTTCAAATTATTCAAAGTTTTAAGGTGTTACTCGATTAATACTTCAGATTAATCGAGTAATCCTCTTGCACTCATCAGATAAATCAGAATTTTCACACATTACTCGAGTGACAGCTCGAATTACTCGAGTAAATTATGCAGTAAAACACTGCTGAACTGGTTTTTATATGTCAAACTCATGCCAATCCAATTTTTACCAAAGTTAAGCTTCAAACCAACTTAAATACATTACATTAAACTTGTTCATAGCATCAATTTCAAGCATTAACACCAAAATCACAGAATCATAACAATTTCCCCCAATTTTGACCTAAAACACAACCTCACATACCAATTCCTTAATTACCCAATTTCAGATCAAATTGAAGGTTCAATTAGCTTTAGATATCAAAATCTAACATGTGCCAATTCAGTTTTAAGATCAAATTGGCCTCCAAGCCATTGTCCCCTAACCTAGTGCCCTTTGAACCTCATGGTGGTTCAACCAATATTCAAATCAATTCCTCAATCTATTCTAGCATTAGTAAAGCTTCTCCCTTACCTCAATGAAGCTTTTTGAATGCAAAGGCAGCAAAGAAACTCACAGAATCCACAAACTCCAAATGCTCTGTTTTTGGTTCCAAAACAGGTTCAGCAGAGCAAGTTCGGGTGATGATTTGACAAACCAAACGTACATGAAAATGAGTAATCTTGGTCAATATAGAAACTAGACATTGCAAACTCTAAATAGAAATCAAAATGGCACGATTTGAGACCCTCTACCTACCAAAATCGAAAGCTTGAACTTGGCTTCTCAAAACTGAAACTGCAACTTTCAGTTTCTTGATCCCAACTTCAAGCAATTCGTTCTCCTTGCTCCAGCCACCAAAACACACGATTCTTGTCTCAAATTAAAGGTCTTGTGACAAGCTTGAAGAAGGTATCAAGCTCATCAAATGTGTATGGGTAGGGATTAAGAACGAAGATGAAGAACAGAGAGGGTTCAAACAAGATTTCAACAGAGTTTCCCCTTCTTTTTCTCAATTTCCACCAATTTTCCTCAACCAAGATCATGAATTTATAGCCTAAATCCTTCTCCATGCATGCTAACACGTGTTTCCAACTAATCCAGTCGGTGCTATGTGTTAAAATTTGAATTACTCAACTTGTTGAATCATCAAACGCACTTTCTTCAGCTTCAGCACCACTGTTACTCGAGTAAATTGATCGGCTACTCGAGTAACGCACTCAGATTTTCAAAAATTATTATTTTATTCACTTTCCCTCCAAATATCTTTCCAATATTACCTCTTAGGTCCTTTCCAAGGACTAAACTGCAAAAATCCTTATTTTTAGAGCCCAAATTATTTTCTCTCACTTTTCCTTGGATAAATTTTTTAATATAACAATAAATTAATAAATAAAACTAACTAATTCCATATAATTAGTTTTATTTAAATATTCCTTTTATTTACTTGGGAACAAAAATTGGGGTATTACATTTATCCCCCACTTACAAGAATTTCGTCCTCGAAATTCCGCTTACAAAAACAACTCAGGATAATCTTTTCTCATCTTATCTTCTAATTCCCAAGTTGCTTCTGATACATCTGCATTTTCCCAAATAACTTTGACTAAAGGAATTTCTTTTCCCCGCAACTGCTTCATTCTTTGATCTTCAATTCTGACAGGGATTGTCTCAAAAGTGAGATTCTCTCTCAAAGCCACATCATCAGGTTGAACTTCAATTACTGAATCGGGATCTGGCACAAATTTTCGCAATTGCGAAACATGAAACACATCATGAAGATTGGACAAAGACGGAGGCAAAGCGAGCTGATAAGCTACAGACCCGATACGCTTGAGTATCTGATAAGGACCAATAAACCTTGCTGACAACTTCTTTGTCTTCAAAGCTCTCCCAACACCAGTTGTCGGTCTTACGCGAATAAAAACATGATCGCCCTCTCCAAACTCCAAGGGTCTTCTCCTTTTATCCGCATAACTTTTCTGTCGGCTTTGCGCTGTCTTCATCTTTTCTCTGATCATTTGAATCTTCTCAGAGGTTTCCTGAACAAGCTCAGGTCCAATAATTGTTTGCTCCCCCACTTGGAACCAACATAGGGGAGTTTGGCACTTCCTTCCGTACAAAGCTTCGAACGGTGCCATTCCAATACTGGTGTGATAACTGTTATTGTAGGTAAACTCTATCAGAGACAAGAGTTTATCCCAACCTTCCTGACTTTCTAACACACATGCTCTTAGCAAATCCTCAAGAGACTGGATAGTCCTTTCCGACTGACCATCAGTCTGGGGATGGTAAGCAGAACTCATTCTCAACTTTGATCCCAGAGACTGCTGCAAACCCTTCCAAAACTTCGAAGTAAATCTCGGATCTCGATCCGAAACAATACTTGAAGGTATACCATGCAGACGAACAATCTCCTTGATGTACAATTCAGCAAACTTATCCATGCGATAGCGCATATTAACTGGAATGAAATGCGCCGACTTGGTCAATCTATCAACGATTACCCAAATCGCATCATGCCCTCCAACAGTCCTTGGTAATCCAGACACAAAATCCATTGATATGCTATCCCATTTCCACCCAGGGATATCCAAGGGTTGTAATTCACCACCTGGCTTCTTATGCTCAGCTTTCGCCTTCTGACAAATCAGACAAGAAGCAACATACGAAGCAACATCTTTCTTTAACCCAGACCACCAAAACAGCTTCTTCAAATCTTGATACATTTTGGTTGATCCCGGATGAATACTCATCCGACTTTTATGCGCTTCGTCTATGACCAGTCTTCTTATCTCTAGATCTTTTGGAATACAAATCCGATCTTTGAATCGGAGAATTCCATCACTTCCAACCTGGAAGTTTGGTTCCTTCCCTTCCAACATAAGCCTTCTTTTCTCTTGCAGTTCTTCATTTATCTGTTGAGATTCCCGAACTTGAATCAGGAATTCATTGGTGATTTGCAACTTACCAAGCATAATGCATTCTCTTTCCACTTGCATCGTCATACTTAAATCACGAAACTTCTCGATTAGAGAAAATTCCTTGATCATCATTGAACTCATATGAAGAGTCTTCCGGCTTAAAGCATCAGCTACTACATTTGCTTTACCGGGATGGTATTGGAGCTCGAAATCATAATCCTTAATAAACTCCATCCAACGCCTTTGCCTCATATTCAACTCTTTCTGGTCAAACAGGTACCTCAAACTCTTATGGTCACTAAATACCTTGAAGGTAGTACCATAGAGGTAGTGTCTCCAAATCTTCAGAGCGAAGACAATAGCAGCAAGCTCTAAATCATGCGTCGGATAGTTGACCTCATGCACTTTCAACTGCCTGGATGCGTATGCTACCACTTTTCTATCTTGCATTAAAACGCATCCAAGTCCTTGCCTCGAAGCATCACAATAAACATCAAAGCTTCTATGTGGGTCAGGCAACACCAACACTGGTAAGGACGTCAACTTCTCCTTTAACAACTGAAAACTTTCCTCACACTTATGATCCCACAAGAAAGGTTGATCTTTACGAGTCAACTTAGTCAATGGCAAGGCAATCTTCGAAAATCCTTCAATGAATCTTCGATAGTATCCAGCTAAACCCAAGAAACTACGAACTTCCGTCACAGTCTTTGGCTGTTCCCACTTCAGCACAGCTCCAACTTTAGCTGGATCTACAGCAATGCCTTCCTTGGTGATAACATGTCCCAAAAAGTTCACCTTGTCCAACCAAAACTCACACTTAGCAAGTTTGGCATACAACTGCTTCTCCTTCAAGATCCCCAACACAATCTTGAGATGTTCAGCATGATCCTCAGGACTCTTGGAATAGATAAGAATATCATCGATGAATACTACCACGAACGAATCCAGATAAGGTCTGAAATCCAGATAAGGTCTGAAAATCCGGTTCATATAATCCATGAAGATAGCAGGAGCATTCGTTAGCCCAAACGGCATAACCACATACTCATAATGACCATATCTTGATCTGAAAGCCGTCTTCGGAATGTCTTCATCCCGAATTCGAATCTGATGATATCCCGACCTTAGATCGATCTTAGAAAACACTGAAGCTCCTCGAACTTGATCCATAAGATCGTCAATCCTTGGCAAAGGGTACTTGTTCTTGATCGTGACCTTATTCAGTTGACGATAGTCCACACACATTCTCATGCTACCGTCCTTCTTCTTAACAAACAACAACTGGGCTCCCCAGGGCGAAACACTCGGCCTTATCATTTGCTTCTGCAGCAATTCTTCAATATGTTTCTTCATCTCAGCCATCTCCGGTGGTGCCATCCTATACGGAGCAATCGAGATAGGTCCGGTTCCAGGTACGAGATCGATTCCAAACTCAATCTCACGCTTTGGCGGTAATCCTGGAATTTCTTCTGGAAACACTTCCGGAAAATCTCTAACCACCGGAATATCCTCAATCTCCACTTCCTTCTTCTCTTCCACAATTGAGGAGAATAGACAAACATACCCTTGGGGTTCAAAACTTAAGGATTCATGGTTTCGGAACTGGATCGTCTTTTCCTCACAATCTAAGATAACTTGATTTCGATGCAACCAATCCATTCCTAGAATCACATCTATCTTAAGCATGGGTAAACAGATTAAATCTACTGAGGATATATGGTTTAGGACCATTATCTTACAATCTTTGCAAACCTTAGAAACAACACAAGGGTTGTTGGTGGGGGTTTCAAGCTTTAGATGATAGGGTGACTCAGATACTACTAACTTTAAGCGATTTACACACTCATAAGACACGAAAGAGTGTGTGGCTCCGGAATCAAACATAACAACACAGGGTTGGGTATTAAGAAAATAGATACCTTGGATTAGGCCAGATGATGGGGTTAATTCCATTCCACTCAAAGAAAACACTTTTCCATCAACAGCGGGTCTGCTTACTCCCTCTTTCTTTATCGGCTCCTTGCATTCACGAGAATAGTGCCCTTTCTTCCCACAATTGAAACAAAGGCCATGCTGAGCAGCATAACAGTTTGTTCCGAAATGGAAACGGTCACACTTCTCGCACTTACGATTACTTGTTTGAGGAGTACCTTTACCACCATTCATTTCCTTCCCTTTTCCTTTATGATAATAAGGACCCTTACTCCGGTTGTTGAAATTTTTCTTCCTGATGGGTCCAGTCCCTGATTGACTCCTCCTTTGTGCCTCTTCCTCTTTCTTATCATCTTCATAAACTCGGCACATCTCTACTAAAGCAGGAAAACTTCTCACCTTCTGATATCCAAAAGCAGACTTTATCTCCGGCTTGAGCCCATTCTCAAACTTGATGCATTTGGACCTCTCGTCCGGGTTGAGTTGATAGTACGGAGAATACTTGATAAGCTCCTTGAACTTTGCTGCGTATTCCCCTACACTCATGTCTCCTTGTTTCAATTGCATAAATTCCAACTCCTTCTTTCTCCTTTGATCCTCAGGAAAGTATTTATTGAGAAATTTCTCAACAAACACATCCCAAGTAATCAGCCTTCCTTCATAATTCAAAAGTTGTATGGTGTGATGCCACCAATTCTCAGCTTCACCACACAACATGAAAACTGCAAACTTCACTCTTTGAGCATCGGTGCATTCCATAGTGCGAAAGATCTTGTTCAACTCCTGAATCCAACGATTCGCTTCCTCAGGCTTGTGACCTCCTTCAAACTTTGAAGGTTTAAAGCGTCGAAATTCCAAGAAAGTCTTCGACTCCTGGTTCTCTGCTTGCACAGGCTGAGGAGGCGGATTAGATTGTTGCTGACGCATATTCACTAATACATCAGTCAACCTCTCTATGGCCTCGGCCATATGATTATTATTGTTTATGGTAGACATCTTAAACCTGCACTGAAGATTCTACATCAGGCTAACATCCTAACGAGAAGTATGCATGACACACCTCTTTCCAATTCTAAAACTCACTGTACATAGACGCTAAAGCAAGCATCTAAAACAAATATTACCTTTTGGAGATCACAGATCAGCATCAGTTCGCAGGATCACAGCTCTGATACCAACAAATGTGGACACTCGATGTATATTAACAAATTATGAGACATTCTCAAAATATAGCTTTATTTATATTAATTAAAGAAAGCTGGAATATATAATAAATGTTATTCGTATAGGAACTTTATGAAAAAACTTTTTCTTTCTATACACCAAGTTCCATATCCGAAAGCTTTGATTCGAAAACACATTTCTTTCAAAAATGAACGGTTGAGTACCTGTTTGTACTTTCAGCGGAAACGATTTTCAAAATGATTACTGCAGTTGTAATTGAAATAATTTTAAGGATCATAATAATTATACAACCATAGCCCATATATATATAAAAACTCAGGTACCCAAGTATCAGAGATAAAAGTCGAGGTAGCAAAATATAAGGATACAGACCAGCAGATATAAAATAACAGCTCTCATAGACCCTCTCAACTATATACAATATAACACAAATCAAAATAAAAGAGTCTTCGAGAGCTGAGCCATGATCCACCCACGCTGATGTCTGATCCCTGGTCATCCAAAAGCTAAACACCACATCCTAACATGGTCCCCATACTGCACATACTATCAAAACAAAAACACCACATCACTGATTGTCCGCCGCTGGCCCATCCACGTCCTCTACGGGGTCCTCCTCCTCCTCCTCGTCCGACACCACAGGGGTAGCAACGCGACACACTGGCTCCGGAGAGGGTGCAAAGCGTACCCTGGTGGCCGAACCAGGACGAGGAGTGGCCGTAGCAGTAGCCTCATCAGAAGTAGAGGGACGTGTACGGGTGGCAGGGCGTTGGACACGTAGGTTATAAAAACGACGTCCATGATGTGGGGGTGGAGAACCAAAACGATAAGTGTAAGCTGGTGGAATGTGCAGTATGTAGATCATGGGGATGCGAAGCCTACGAGGTCGCACTCGAGCAAAGGGGTTAGGATGACGAAAGATCACGTCAACCTCACCCTCGAACACCGCTCGGTGCTCCGCGTAGTCCCACACTCCTCTACGGAGCGGGCGTAACTCCACGTATGTCAGGTAACGAGCCATCACCTGCAAGGGCATAGGGAGTTAGCAAATACTAACGCATAATAAAATAGACAGGGTACAATTTTAATCAATTAATACTGTATCTCATACAATTAACAATTCATCATCCATGTTAAACACCAACATCAAGACTTAACTATAAATCAATAGCATATGCAGTCATGATGTATCTAATCTTATCAATGCATGATTGTTGGCCAACTACAACAAATAGGCTTCCGTGGCACCTTAAAATAAACATGCCCGATACCCATACGGAGTATCTCATCGAACTCGGCCCGCAAATAAATCAACACCTCTAGAGCTCTTAGAAATGTTGCCGACGTATCTCGTAGGAGTACGCCTCATCGAGTCCGGCACCAAATGACATGCCCACACGCACGTGTGTATTTCCGGAAACAGAAGGTGCAACCCCGGTCACCGACACTCCCCCGTGAACCCTTTGGAGCAGACACCCAGGTACCTCGAGTTCAACCGAAAGGATATGCCCACGCCTCTCGGACGTGTCTCCACACATGTGGGAATCCAAATAATGCAGATGCTATGCATGGCTTTGACTACCCATACTATTCAATGTCATTTAAGTTGTTCGAAGCTGGGACTTGGCATAATTAAACTTCATTTAACATACACTGACTTCCATTAATTTCTAGTTCAGTAATTAAATTGATTCAAACCCTTTGCTAATCAATCACCTCATTAAATTCTGATCCTTTTACAACAATTCAGTCACTAATAGATTAACAGAGTCTATTAATCGAGTATTGCATTAGATTACTCGAGTAATATTTTTGCACCTTTCGCATTACTCGAGTGACAGCTCGAATTACTCGAGTAATATTTTTGCACCTTTCGCATTACTCGATTAACAGATCTATTACTCGAGTAGTACTGCATATATTTCAAATTATTCAAAGTTTTAAGGTGTTACTCGATTAATACTTCAGATTAATCGAGTAATCCTCTTGCACTCATCAGATAAATCAGAATTTTCACACATTACTCGAGTGACAGCTCGAATTACTCGAGTAAATTATGCAGTAAAACACTGCTGAACTGGTTTTTATATGTCAAACTCATGCCAATCCAATTTTTACCAAAGTTAAGCTTCAAACCAACTTAAATACATTACATTAAACTTGTTCATAGCATCAATTTCAAGCATTAACACCAAAATCACAGAATCATAACAATTTCCCCCAATTTTGACCTAAAACACAACCTCACATACCAATTCCTTAATTACCCAATTTCAGATCAAATTGAAGGTTCAATTAGCTTTAGATATCAAAATCTAACATGTTCCAATTCAGTTTTAAGATCAAATTGGCCTCCAAGCCATTGTCCCCTAACCTAGTGCCCTTTGAACCTCATGGTGGTTCAACCAATATTCAAATCAATTCCTCAATCTATTCTAGCATTAGTAAAGCTTCTCCCTTACCTCAATGAAGCTTTTTGAATGCAAAGGCAGCAAAGAAACTCACAGAATCCACAAACTCCAAATGCTCTGTTTTTGGTTCCAAAACAGGTTCAGCAGAGCAAGTTCGGGTGATGATTTGACAAACCAAACGTACATGAAAATGAGTAATCTTGGTCAATATAGAAACTAGACATTGCAAACTCTAAATAGAAATCAAAATGGCACGATTTGAGACCCTCTACCTACCAAAATCGAAAGCTTGAACTTGGCTTCTCAAAACTGAAACTCCAACTTTCAGTTTCTTGATCCCAACTTCAAGCAATTCGTTCTCCTTGCTCCAGCCACCAAAACACACGATTCTTGTCTCAAATTAAAGGTCTTGTGACAAGCTTGAAGAAGGTATCAAGCTCATCAAATGTGTATGGGTAGGGATTAAGAACGAAGATGAAGAACAGAGAGGGTTCAAACAAGATTTCAACAGAGTTTCCCCTTCTTTTTCTCAATTTCCACCAATTTTCCTCAACCAAGATCATGAATTTATAGCCTAAATCCTTCTCCATGCATGCTAACACGTGTTTCCAACTAATCCAGTCGGTGCTAGGTGTTAAAATTTGAATTACTCAACTTGTTGAATCATCAAACGCACTTTCTTCAGCTTCAGCACCACTGTTACTCGAGTAAATTGATCGGCTACTCGAGTAACGCACTCAGATTTTCAAAAATTATTATTTTATTCACTTTCCCTCCAAATATCTTTCCAATATTACCTCTTAGGTCCTTTCCAAGGACTAAACTGCAAAAATCCTTATTTTTAGAGCCCAAATTATTTTCTCTCACTTTTCCTTGGATAATTTTTTTAATATAACAATAAATTAATAAATAAAACTAACTAATTCCATATAATTAGTTTTATTTAAATATTCCTTTTATTTACTTGGGAACAAAAATTGGGGTATTACACTGATCACTATCTTATTGTGCAAAGATGGCCTTCGTTCTACATGGCTGCTGAATAAATGGTACATAAAATAGCGGTGTGGGTTCGTCTTCCTAATTTGCCAATAGTGCTGTACAACCCTCGTTTCCTATGGAAAGTAGGAATGAAGATTGACACTATGCTAAAAATTGATCATTCATCGTCAATCCATTCAAGAGGGAAATTTGCTAGAATCTGTGTGGAAATTGATTTATAGAAGAAACTCATTCAACAGGTTAATGCTTGTGGTGCTGAAAATTTAATCTAGAATATGAAGGCCTTTGTATGATCTGTTTTAATTGTGGCAAATATGGTCATGAAATGGTTGCTTGCATTGAAAGTGGTGCTCTACAAAAGATTAACAGTGGCGGATCTCCGGTCGAGGAGGCGAATTCGTGTGGTCAACCGCCGGTTGGAACGAAGTCACCGATGGGTGACGTGGACATGCAGACAGAAGGGAATACTATGTCTAAGCCGCAAATTCAGGAGATGGTAATTGTTTGCTCGGCAAATGCTGAAGGAAATCAGGTGAATATTAATGAGAGCAAGATTATGGGTTCTGAGAATAAGTTTTGTCCATGGATGCTTGTGAAAAGACCGTTGAGAAAAAAAAGGGAATGTTATGACACGGTTTAATAGCAATGATGAGAGGAATCTTCGAGACTCTAAAAATCAGAGTGGTGGATCCCGATTTGTGTCTCTAAATGAGGAAGAAGGAGTGAACGACAATGATGGAGACGCTATTATTGAGCAGGCTGTAACTGAGGAACACGTGCTAAATGTGGTGGCCCCTAATAGGAGTTTTAGATTCCAAACCCCATAAAATATCCTCAAACCCCAATTTTAATATGGAAATTACCAAATTATTCTAAGTAAAAAAATAATAGGATATGAATCCCATAAATTATCCACAAACCTCATCTTCTTCCTCTCACCTTAAACGCCATAACCACCTTATCTTCTCCCTTCCTCCGTTACCTCCATCAAGCCACAAAAGAAGCGAAACGTGTTATGAGAAAGGATGCAAAATTGGGTTCATAACACAAAAATCACCCAGCAATAACATGGATCTGATATGATAATAATAACTAATAGTAACAACAATGACGCAAGGTAATGCGCTTTTGGTGACTTATAACAAAACTCAATGCATCTGCTGATTTTGCTAACCAACACATAAGCAGAGCTATGAAACTCTAACCTGGTGTATGGAGTAATATAATTTAAAATGAAATGAAATTATTTACAGGTAACTATCAGAAGCAGTAAGATGTAAGAATCATGAAATATTACACAAAAAATTGAGCTAAATTCTTGAATTATTATCGTTCTGAACAATTTTTATACAAGAATTCATTTACAAATGAAATCAATTCTTACGCAGAACACGGAGGGAACATAGAAAAACGATGAATATGTATGGATGAGAGATAGGGATGGGGATTTATGACTCGGTGGAGGTGATGGAGGAAGGGAGAAGATAAGATGGTTATGGGGTTTAAGGTTAGAGAAAGAAGATGGGGTTAGTAGATAATTTATGGGGTTCATATCCTATTATATTTTTAATTAGGATAATTTGGTAAATTCTATATTAAAATTGGGGTTTGGAGATACTTTATGGGGTTTGGAATCTAAAACTCCCCTAATAGAGATGAGGATGACAACCCGAGGAAGGAAACTAACCAGTTAGGAGGAAAAAATCCACAAGCTAAAAGGGCTAGGCCCATAGTAACTAAGCCCAATAAAGCTGTGAACTCTTCCAAGGCTAATGTGGATCCATAAGGAAGTCGTGTGAATGGGCCAAAAAAACATTGCATCCGAGAAGCAGAGTAATGATAACAAGGAAGCCAACAAACTAGAAAAAAAATTTAGCCACCCCATAGACAAATTTATGCACCCCATTTTTTGGTGAAAATACAAAAATAGCCTTAGTACCCCACCCCACTGTCACCTTTGTCCCTTACTGTTACACCCTTCACACCCCACTTCTCTTCCACCCTTCACACCCCATTTCTCCTTCCTCCATACATACCCTCTCATACCCACTCTTTCCTCTTCCATCATGGTCCACGGCCACTCATCTTGTTGTCGTTGCTCCGTCCACCGCCATGCTCGCTGCCGCCACTTCACGCCCAACCCACACAGTCACAGCGAGGGAGGAAGACACTCGCTTCAACGGTGTCCAACACCATCAACAGTCCCCCACCGACGCACCACCCACACCCCACCACACTCTTTCCCTTCCCTTCCTTCTTCTTCCTCTTTTCTCTATTTTTTTTAAATTTCGACCTCGGGTCGTGAGGAGCCTCACTACCGGGGTCGTGAGGAGTCTCACTACCGGGGTTGTGACACGACCTATAAGATGGGGTGAATCATGAGGCGCCCCACGATCCCAGTTGTGAGGCTACCTATATAATGGGGTGGGTAGTGAGGCTCCTCACGACTCTGGTAGTGAGGGGCCTCACGACCCGAGGTCGAAATTAAAAAAAAATCGTCGGAGTCGTGAGGTACCTCACGACCCAAGCTTTTACCAGGTCGTGAGCTATGTCCCGACACGATGATGAGCTCCATATTTTCATATTTTCTTCACATAAGACAACTACCATGCATCCAAAAAACGACATTTAAATGGAATAAAGGATTTATGAGGTTATTTCCTTCAAAGTTATTTCTTCTGAAAAAAAAAGCCGAGGTCGTGAACGTCCTCATGACCCAAGGTTTTTTTGGTCATGAGGATCCTCACGACCGATCAGTGATCAGGAAAAAAAAGGGTTCAAAATAGTTCTGCAACTTACCTTCTTCTACACGTTATTCACGACTTGATTTTATGACTTGCCTTAATGTCCTCAATAGTGATAATGTTCATGGGATTAATGGGAATGAAATGAAAAGGGGTTTGTGTGGAGAAATGGAATGAGATGTATTGTGGAGTGTAGGGTGTGGGGTGTGGTATGGGGTGTGAAGTAGTGTGGTGAAAGATAAGTATTTTTGATGGGAAATTTTTTCAAAGGGTATTTTGGGATTTTTTAATATTAGTGGGGTGTGTAAATTACTCCATGGGGTGTCAAAATTGGCACCCACAAACTAAAAGAAAAGGAAATTCTAAACCAAATGAAATACTTGCAGGCTTCGTCAAGGAACTTTATTGACTCGTTCACAACACATATGGTGTACCCAGAGAAAGAAGCTATTGAGCTAGCTCATAAGAAGAACATAAGTTTGAATACTCGGGGCCTTAATCCGAAGCCACCTGATGACAAAACTTCCAGTATGGACATTTGCAAAGATACCACGACCCTGTATGTGGCAGCCAAGAAGACGGTTTCAAATCAGGATGGAGATGTTGACAGAATTGTTAATGGAGGTAAGGGTTCTAAGAACCTGATAGGAGGTGGGATCAAATAATGGTAAAATGGGTTATTTGGCCCATATAGAGAAAGAGAATAAGATAATTATAGTTAGATAATTAAATAAATAGTTTATTAAATATTTTAAATTTTAGAATGTTCTTAGTGATTAGGATCTTGTCACTTCTGTGGTCCTTATTACTTATTACTTGTGTGAATATTAGAATTGTTATTTCATTATATAAGCATTGTATTCCTTATTGAACAATTGAATGAAAAATGATGCAATTTATCTTTATTATATTTTATTAGCTTTTAGGAGTACAATAGTTTAGTGTTCTTGGAAGAGCATTTTCTTCCTATCAATTTGGTGCTTTCATTCTTGATCATCATGCATCACTCATTATCAAACATAATGGCAGATTTGCAAGAACGTATGAAGGAAAGTGTGGAATGTATGAAAGCCAGTGATGAAGCTTTCTATGCTACAATAATGGCTTCCAGTGATGATGCTTTCTATGCTACAATGGCTGAGATACACAAAAAAATAGCAACTATCCAACTTTCTTTCCCTCATAACACACAAATGCCACCACAAACTCCTCTTCCCTATTACCCTCTACCAAAACCACCATACAACCCACCACAATAAACTTATTATCAATCTCAACCATGTTATTCACCCTCACATTTTCCTTCATTTACAACCTCGCCAACACCACAACAGCCACCATCAATCGATTTTCCTTCTTTGCCATAGTGGCCAGCACCAGAACCACCACCAGAACCACCATATTATTCACTAAATTTTCAATCGCACACACCTCCCGCTAACCCTTATGCTTTCATTTTCCACCGCGAGCTCCGCCATGGGAGCCATTATCCCCAACGCGAGCTCAGCCACCGCAGTTGTCACCGAAAATTGTCTCCAACAAAACGTACAAACCCAAGAAAGAGAATGAGGTAGGCCGCGGTTGGCCACCATGCGAGCTGTCATGCCCCTCACCACTGACGCCACTCTCCACCGCGACCGTGCCACACTATGCCCATGAAGATGACACGCCGAAAATCATCCTCAGTAAGTCAGTGTTGTTTGGAAGATTTAATGACGTAAAAGATAAGTTGAAGATAGGAGAAATAATCTTTGAATCTGATATTTTGTTAAAGAAGAAAATGGTTATTGCTGGACTTGAAAGTTGGGAGAAGGAAGAAAATGGTTCTCACTTTTTAGATGCAACTTTTTCAAGTGACCAGTGTGAGCAAAAGACAGCTAATATCCCACAATATGAGGTACAATGTGAGCCGTTAGATGGAGCACACATCTATGTCACGCTAGTGCTATATTCAATACCTTGTGGATCCCCCAACTCAACGAATTCTAAAACTGGGCTGTGTTTAGTTCATATCCTGCACATGCGGCAATATTATTTTCTAAGGTTGCTTACTCCATTGGCCTTGTTTATTTCTCCACTTATCTTTGGGCTCATTCTCAAGCCAATAATTTTGGGCTTTCCAAATTTTGGAATCCCCATCTGTAACATCCCAAATTTTAGAACCGAAGATAATAAATAAATAAATAATAATTAGAATAATTAAAATGAAAAATAATAAAGCACAAATAGGTATCCCAAATGAGAATTCTAGCACTAGAAGAAAATAATAAAAATACTAAGCGAATTAGAGAAGAAGGGAGCGTTAAATTGAAGTTGGGAATAGGCCGGAAAAATAGATAATTCGATAATAAACATAATAACAAGGGAAAAATTAAAATAAAAGATTTAAGACTCAAAACACAATTTCCACCGTTGGATATGGAGATATGTTTTTAGGAAGTTGCTCGTCAAATTTGAGCAAGATCCGACGGTGAACGAAGAAGTTATGGAGGTTTGAAGTTCGGAAGAAAATAGAAGAAAAATAGAAAAATAAAACAGCAGTATCTGATCATTTCGCTTAAGCGAAAATATTTCGCTTAAGCGAAACTGATCCAGTGGCAACATAGAAGAGGTTCGCTTAAGCGAACGGATTTCGCTTAAGCGAAAAACGTTCGTGTCCATTACTGAAGGTCGTTCGCTTAAGCGAATAAATTTTGCTTAAGCGAAAATCGTCGAGTTGGCTATAAACACGGGGAAAACCCCCTTCTCCTTTCACTCTCCTCCTTCGTTTCTCTCTCCTCCTCCGATCCTCCTTCTTCCTCCCTCCTCCACGGCCTCCACCGCAGCCCCACCGTGGCCTCTCTCCTCCTCTCCCTCAACCTGTCTTTCTCACTCTCTCTCTCTCTCTTGTTCTCTTTCTCTCCTTCCCTCACATTCACAATCTCTCTCTCTCTTTCTCTCTCCACCACCACCCACCGGCCGCCGCCCAGAGTCGCCACCGCCACCTCCACCATTGTCCACCACCACCACCATAGTCTCTCCCTCATCCATTCCCTCTCTCTCACCGTGAGCTCTCTTTCTCTCTCCACGGATCTCACCGGCGCCGTTACCAGTCCGTGATCATGCCGGGCTCGTGTCGGGAACCTCAAAGCTCGAAGCTCTTGCCTTGGTCCAGTCACAATCGTTCCCGCTAACGAGGAGCAACACCGACGCCGTCATCGTCGCCGAGCTAAAATCCAGGTTCTATTTAAAAAGCCCGAGGTAAGAGGATTCGCGTTACCTTTGCTTAAGAAGTAAATTCTAGGATTATATAGTGGTAGCTAGGAATAGAGTAATTAAAAGTATGTTAATGAACCTTAGGGTACCCCGTTGATAGAAATAAAGTAAATAAAATTGTGACGAGAAACCACACCTTAGGGAATAAGATGTATGAGCATAGAATAAGTCCCGGAACGGATGAGCGTATTTAAGGATATTAAAATAGTTAATATAAAACGAAATGTGGGAAATCATAAAGTAAAAGCTATAGGGGAAGTAAAGGAACAAAAAGGGTAAAAGAGAGTCTAGAATAAGGAATAATGAATGCACGCGAAGTAAATTAGGGAATAGAAATAAAATGATGAATTTGATTTAAAAGAAAATAGGAAAGACGGCGAGTGGGTTAATAAATAACTAATAAAACGGAGAGAGAGTATGATAGTAGGGAAGTTAGAATAGAACGCTGGAATAAAATAGGGGAACTAAATGGAGACAATAGGATAGTCAAAGAAAAAGGAAATTAATGGAATAGGGATAATCAGTGAAGTAACAATGTGAGTTAATAGAGTAGTTAAATGAACTGGAGATAAAGAATTAGGAATAATAAGTTAAGTAATAGTATAAAATAAAGGAACCAAAGAAGTGGCTAAGAAGTAACAACGAGAATTAAAATAATATATATAACCAAGTTAAGTAGAGTTGGATAAAATCGAGGGAAACTAACCAAAAGAAAAGAGCAAAGTAGAAAATGTAGAAAAATGAGATAAGCTATGAACGAAAATAAAGATCAAAAGATTGAGGCAAGTATAAAAGAAATACTTAAATTATAAGAAGAGAAAAGAGAAATAATTAAGAAAGAATAAAAGAGAACGGCTGATGGTCTGTTGGACTCAGTCATGATAAAAGATAAACGGCTGATGGTCTGTTGGACTCAGTCATAAGAAAAGGAAACGGCTGATGGTCTGTTGGACTCAGTCATGATAAAAGATAAACGGCTGATGGTCTGTTGGAATCAGTCATGTTAAAAGATAAACGGCTGATGGTCTGTTGGACTCAGTCATAAGAAAAGGAAACGGCTGATGGTCTTTTGGACTCAGTCATATAAAGGAAAAAGGGCTGATGGTCTTTTGGACTCAGTCACCTAAAGGAAAACGGCTGATGGTCTTTTGGACTCAGTCATATATAGAAGGAAAACGGCTGATGGTCTTTTGGACTCAGTCATGATAAAAATAAAGGGCTGATGGTCTGTTGGACTCAGTCACCAAGAAAAATAAAAAGATAAAGAAAAGAAAAAGAAAAGAAAAGAAAACGGGAAATGATTAGAGAACTGTTAGAGAATCAATAATTAAAAGAATGCGAGAATAAGTGAAAACTAAAAGAGATTAATTATACGAATAATTATGAATAAAGTATATGAATAATTATGTAGGCTTGGTTGTTGCTATGTCTTCTTTTAGAATTTATCTTTTTAAGTTCTGTGTAATGCTACCCTTCTTGATATCATTTTACAGGTACGGGAGCAGAGCTTACACTGTTGCAGGCCGAACTGGAAACCCTCCACCACGTGGAGTGTGGTTATGATACCAAGAGGGGATTTTTATTTTTAATTGCATTAAAAACTGTTATTTTTGTAATGTATAATATGTGTAGTTATATGCCCTGAGACTGGTACTGATCGGGCGTTAGGATCTGAACTGGTTTTTAATCTGATATGTTTATGTTTTTAAATAATTCTGGACTGACAGGTTTTTAGAAGGAAATTTTTGGGAAGTCCGTAAAACAGAGGAAACTCTGCCGGATTTTCGTAAAATCTTTTATAAGAAATTAAAATCAAAAATGAATTTTCAAACTCTGATTTTATTAAAAACTAAAATTAACTATTAAAAGCGAGGATGTTACATTTATGGTATCAGAGCAGTTTCCCTCGGCCTTGGAGTTTGGACTCACAACTCCTATTGGTTACTCACCCCGCGAGTAATCAAGTGATAGTGTCAAGTCTTAGAATAGATAAATAGGTACACTTAATTTAAGAGTTTTTAGTTAATTGTGGAATAACGTGTTCTTTTTCCAGAACTTAGTCACCATGCCTCGGAGACGTGCCCGTGATGACAGGATTGCCGCGATACTCGAGAATCTGGTCCAAATGAACCAGAACCAGGCCGAAACGGTAGCAACAGCCGCAACAGCAGCAGCAGCCGCACTCCAGCAACCACCAAACCCAATCGACATTGATTGGCTAGCTAGATTCAGGCAGAATGATCCGCCCAAGTTTGAAAGTGGCTACAATCCTGACGCAGCACAGAGATGGCTCCAAGAATTGGAGAAGATTTTTCGCACAATGTCACCGCCCGTGGAGCATATAGTCCCTTTGGCGGCGTACATGCTCACTGGAGAGCGGAGTATTGGTGGGAACGTGTACGAAGGGAAATGGAGATCGCTAACCAGGAAATCACCTGGGAGGTGTTCAAAATCAGGTTCTTAGGGAAGTATTTCCCGGAAGATGTCCGCCGAGAAAAAGAGCTGGCGTTCTTGACCCTGAAACAAGGGAACAAGAGTGTTGGAGAATATGCTGCACATTTTGAGGATCTCATCCGATATGCCGGAAGCTACAAGGATGCTGATGAAAGGACTAAGTGCATTAAGTTTGAGGACGGGCTTCGCACTGAGATTAAAATCGCCTTTGAGTATCAGAATGTTGCGAACTTGTCCGACCTGGTAAACATGGCTAGCACTTATGAAAAGGGATTGAGACGGGAGATGCTGGAGAAGCAAAGCAGAAATAGGCAGGGTGCTGGAAGTTCTATCAGGGGAGAAGGACCGACGCAAGAACCAGACCCATATGCTGATGTTGATACTATGGTAATGGTTCCCAGGGATGCGGACCATAATGTGGCTATCCCAATTGCTAGGCCCTTATGTTCACACTGTGGGAAATCTCACAAACGGTTGTGTTGGCATATGAACCAACTCAGGAAGGAGGGTCTTTGTTATCACTGCGGGCAGTCGGGACACCGTGCTACAGACTGTCCTGGGAGCACACGGATCGATGAATGAACTTACCCGAGGTACTTTTAGTGTTAACTATATACCAAATATTTATTTAAAATATTTATTTAAAAATATTTTGCATGAAGCATATATATATATATTTAATTTAACTTAAAAAGAGATCAATAAACGATGATACATTAATTAAAGTTTCATCGAACACAGTGATGGTATTACCACTGGTAGAATGTAAGGTTAGAACTGATCACTCTAATTCTTACATCTGCTAGGGGACGATAACATCAATAAACTTGACGATGATGTTGCTATTGATAGATGTGAGATTGGGACTGATCACCTCGATCTTCACAACTATTAGTGGTCGATCTCATTGACACTTTCCAACCAAAAATCAGGACAGACACATAGGAGCCTTAAGTTAGTGCACCCACTTACTATTAGAGTAGCCGCGAATGAAACTCGCGAGAAAACTGAGCCGAGCGAACCCGTAGTAGCCGTCTTTAGACTTCATGGAAAGCCAAACTAAAAGCCCAAAACTCATCAAACATTTCATTCAGAATCCGATGTGGTTATTCGCGAAAAAGACGAAACTGGATGAATTAGCAGGATATCCACACCGAGACTGACCCAAGTAAACGAGTAAATCGTGCTCACCATTAGGAATTAGAATTCACTTAAGAACTTAGTCCAGTTTCCAAGCTATTCCCTCAAAGGAAGCAAATTTAGCCAGTGCATCATGTGCCTTCACCAAAACCAAATCAAATCAGCGGTAGTTTCATATGAAATGCATCTTTTGATGATTCTCTGCTGAAAACTCATACTTAAGGATAATCTCCATTGTCTTCTTGCTTGACATGTATCCAGTACATCCTGGGTCGTCGTATGAAGACTATGAAACCCATCCTTGAGTGCTTCGTGTTTCTTCTTTTCATCTTCACTCTCTTCAAGTTTCAAGCGTCTCAGATGTATACATGAGAATTCACCAAGACGTAGGAACCCAATATAGTTCTATGCCTACCGATGGATAACCATCCACGTGTCCCTTCTAACATTGGATACCGACCGAGAAACCATGTACTCGATTCTGAATAACGAATGAGCATACCCTAAGCATTGATATAACCAAGTATGTTGATGCTAAGTGGGGGAGGATTTCAATCCAAGGAATGGGAGATGGAACTTTAATAATAAGAAAAATCGACGATCTTACGTAGATAGAGATAGTACGTAGAACTGGAAGATGAACCTTTAACAACAAGAAAATTGTGGATCCTATCCGAGTAACAAGGTGGAATGCAGAACGGTAACGAAGCGTAAGGAAGATTGTATCGAGCCGGACTCAATGTCCGATGATCATACCATAACCCGTAGGGCTAATGAATGCCTCACCTCAAACGTTCCGCATTAATTGTCGAAGAGGTTCGCGGAGAATGGAACGAGAATTAAACTAAGAATCAATCAATACTTTCTTGGACCATCAGACAATTGGGAAATAAATTTAGACCCTGACCTCAACCCCTAAGTGAAATTGTTAAACGAACGGAAGGGAAGTACCACCGGAGTAGAATTCAGATATAGCTAAGGTGGATTCGAAGGGCGACCTCACTAAGACTCACTTGAAGGAGTAAGAAGCGAAAAGGGAAAGATTAGAGTCGCGGAGTTGAGTCTCACTTAAGAAATTATGTGAGAGCACCGCAAATAATTGTCTTAGTCTCTTAAGACTCTGTGTATTACGCGGATTTCTGAGTGACCGAGATAAACCATACCTGAGGCAAATAATTATACCACAGAACTCTTAACTTAGAAATTCCTCAAAGGGAAGATTGGAACCGAAGGAATTGAAATGACATGGGTGGAAACTATGTCAAGGGATACTCCTCCAAGATAAGGGACAGTTGGAATTTCGGGGACGAAATTCAAATAAGTGGGGGAGAAATGTAACATCCCGAATTTTAAACCCGAAGATAATAAATAAATAAATAATAATTAGAATAATTAAAATGAAAAATAATAAAGCACAAATAGGTATCCCAAATGAGAATTCTAGCACTAGAAGAAAATAATAAAAATACTAAGCGAATTAGAGAAGAAGGTAGCGTTAAATTGAAGTTGGGAATAGGCCGAAAAAATAGATAATTCGATAATAAACATAATAACAAGGGAAAAATTAAAATAAAAGATTTAAGACTCAAAACACAATTTCCACCGTTGGATATGGAGATATGATTTTTAGGAAGTTGCTCGTCAAATTTGAGCAAGATCCGACAGTGAACGAAGAAGTTATGGAGGTTTGAAGTTCGGAAGAAAATAGAAGAAAAATAGAAAAATAAAACAGCAGTATCTGATCATTTCGCTTAAGCGAAAATATTTCGCTTAAGCGAAACTGATCCAGTGGCAACATAGAAGAGGTTCGCTTAAGCGAACGGATTTCGCTTAAGCGAAAAACGTTCGTGTCCATTACTGAAGGCTGTTCGCTTAAGCGAATAAATTTTGCTTAAGCGAAAATCGTCGAGTTGGCTATAAACACGGGGAAAACCCCCTTCTCCTTTCACTCTCCTCCTTCGTTTCTCTCTCCTCCTCCGATCCTCCTTCTTCCTCCCTCCTCCACGGCCTCCACCGCCGCCCCACCGTGGCCTCTCTCCTCCTCTCCCTCAACCTGTTTTTCTCACTCTCTCTCTCTCTCTTGTTCTCTCTCTCTCCTTCCCTCACATTCACAATCTCTCTCTCTCTCTCTCTTTCTCTCTCCACCACCACCCACCGGCCGCCGCCCAGAGCCGCCACCGCCACCTCCACCACTGTCCACCACCACCACCATAGTCTCTCCCTCATCCATTCCCTCTCTCTCTCTCACCGTGAGCTCTCTTTCTCTCTCCACGGATCTCACCGGCGCCGTTACCGGTCCGTGATCATGCCGGGCTCGTGTCGGGAACCTCAAAGCTCGAAGCTCTTGCCTTGGTCCAGTCACAATCGTTCCCGCTAACGAGGAGCAACACCGACGTCGTCATCGTCGCCGAGCTAAAATCCAGGTTCTATTTAAAAAGCCCGAGGTAAGAGGGTTCGCGTTACCTTTGCTTAAGAAGTAAATTCTAGGATTATATAGTGGTAGCTGTAAGGTCCTGTATTTTTATAAACAAAATAAATAAATGTGTTGAATAAAATAATGATTTTTCTGAAATTAAGATATTTTACTCGAGTATTGTAGAGGGTACTCGAGTATAATCACTTTCTGTTTGAAAATTTGAATTTTTAGTCAAAAGACTCGAGTATGTCAGAAAAGACTCGAGTGTTCTTGAGTTTTTGAAATATACTCGAGTAGAAAGAAAAAGACTCGAGTAAATCGAGCAGTCTGGCTAAATGTATAAGTTGGTTTTATAATTAATTTCGCACCAAAACGCGGTTTCTTGACGTGACAAGCATAGAGCTGAACCTTACTTCGAGTTGAAGTACTCTTAGACTATAAATTGATGCTTGGGTGAAGCATCAACACCTCTGAAGTTCCAAAACCCGAATTTGACCAGAAATTTCCCTGTTTTACAGAGTTCACTTTGATCCCTTTGTTCTCTCTCAATCCTCACTCATTTTCCTTGAAACCTAAACACAAACTGAAGTTCTGATTCCATTCTTGAATTAGAACTCGAAATCACTTCAAATAGCTTTCTGAAGATCAGGTTCTAGGCCTACAAAGTTGGAGGTTCAAAACTGAGAAAAACAGAGTAACATTCAGTCTCAAGTATTCATCTTCATTGAAATCGTTTGGTAAATTCATGGATTCTTTTCGTGCAAAACTTGTTTCTGATTAAAGTTAGTATATCCTAGTTTCTGAAACTAACTTGTTTCATTCTTTTCATGCCAAATCCGTGGTGAAATCTGTGGCCAAAGTCAGCCTGTTCAACTCTTTTTCACCAAGTCCAGAATTTGGATTTTTGATCCAACCGATTTCTCTGTCGTTTTACTTGTTGATTAGCTTCTCTAAGGTAAGGGAGGAGTTATCTAAATACTAGAATGAGTTATTTCAAGCTGGAAATGTAGGAACCTCATATGGTTCATCAAGGGGTGAAGTTTGAATTGGGAATATGACATAGAGGTCATAAACCCAAGTTTTTATAAACCAAACATGTCTAAATGGACCTAATGATGCTCACTGGATCAATTTTCGAAGTTAAAAACAAAAGGAAATGGAAATCATATGTGAAATGGTTATTTGCTAAGTTTATGTTGATTTTGTGATTTATTGCATTTGATGTTGTTTCAATATTGATTACATGTTCTAACATGTTTATTTTATGTATCTAAGTTACTGTTTTGCATAAAAGTGGAAAGGAAAGGCTCTGAACTCGAATTGGCATTATAAAGTGCAGAAACTGGTGCTGCTGCTGCTAAAACACTCGAGTAATTGAAGAAAGACTCGAGTATTCTGGAAAATGGGAAGAACACTCGAGTATGTCTTGAAGGACTCGAGTAATTTTACATGAACACTCGAGTATGTGAAGAACTACTCGAGTAATTTAAAATAATTTTCAGAAAATCTTTACTTCTTTATGAAGTAATTAAAGATTAACTCGTCTAAACTCCTATATGCTTAAATTTTAATTTCTGCTCTTAATATCTATAGATTTAATCCCATTGGTTGATTTTATCCTGGATGAGTCCTACTGGAATTTTATTCAGTGGTTGACATATTCGGACAGGATGTCCCAATGGAGGTGCGTACACCCATTTGGTTGATTTTATTCCCACGTCCCAGTGGAAGTTTTTACCCACTTGGTTGATATTTTGGGAGTCCTAGATGGGGTCGTTGCACAAATTAATGACAACGTAATTAAATTCCTATTGTATAAAACCATCACCAAGTGGCTGGGCCGCTGATGGAATTTTTGGAAAGCACAAGCACCAGTTAATGCAAAAATGAAAAGATGGTTATAAGCAAGAAGGATTATGAATTTTGGGTCTCTATATTGGAGGCATGATATTCAAAGATATGAATTAAAAGAGAAAAAGACAATGAACAATTATGTGACATTGACATGCATGGAGATGCTCCGATTTTGATTGTGGAATCTGGTATAGGTAGAAGTATTCCGCAGCCCTGAGATAGCTGTGATGCCATAGCACGAAGATGCTGTGATGATTTGGATTCCGTAACATGAAAATGTTATGATGGCCAAATTCCCAATCAAATCGTGACGCCTGGGTTGTGAATACGCTCCGGTTTGATGAACCATAGGATTATGAATATCCCGAGCCTGAGATACTCGGATGCCGAACCGCGTAGCATGAATGGAGAGTAGGCATGCATCACGAAACTAAATGAAATATTATAAAAGACAGTTTGAGCATATACATATGCATTTATTATTGCTATCTGGAAACTTGTGCTTGTTATTTCTAGCCTCTGTTATGCTCATTTGTTATTGTGTTTAGCTATGACTCACTCCTAATCCCTTGTTGTAGGTCATGGCCAGGAATATGTTTTGCGTGGAGATGAGGCCGCTCCCTAATGGGGAGTGGAACTTCGAGGATCATCGGGCTATCTATGAGGGAGACGTGGAAGTTATTTTTCGTCACCCGAACCCATGGTCCCGAATGCGTCCGCGTAGGACGAGAATCCCAATGATGTACATTATGCACATTCCGCCCAATTTTGTGTTTCGGCATGGAACACCACCACCACCGCCAAGACGTTTTCCGAGACGCACCATCCCACCAAGTCCATCACCCTCTGAAGAAAGAATTATTTTGGAGGTTCCTGCTCCCTCTCGTCCTTCCACTAGAGCCCGATCTCGGACTCCGGTATAGGTGCCATCTGAACCGGCACATGAAGAGGAGGAGGAGGAGGAGGATCCGATAGAGGATGAGGATCCGGTGGAGGATGCTGACCCGGTGGCTGATGATGATTTCATGGACAACTCAACCGGTAGTCAGTGGGGAACTGATGATTGAGTTGAGTTGGGATGTGGGAGTGTGGATAGTGCTACTCATCAGGTTTCTCTTATCTATTTGATATTTTGAGTTCCGAACCAGTTGCTCAAGGTTATTATAAATTTTGTTGTAAGATATGTAATATAATGTAATGACCTAGAGTACTTAAGTTAAACCTAGTGGTGATAGTTTTAATGTAATGGAAATGTACTTTCCTTTTTATGAAATATAATATGAATAGTTTCTTTCATGATAATTATAATTTCCGCAAAGACTCGATAATGGATGATGACTGACTTTTAGTTTTAAAAAAAAAAAAATGGTCGAATTTTCTAAGAATGAATATTAAGTTTTTGGAATAAAAGTTGGGTCGTCACAGTAGCTAGGAATAGAGTAATTAAAAGTATGTTAATGAACCTTAGGGTACCCCGTTGATATAAATAAAGTAAATAAAATTGTGACGAGAAACCACACCTTAGGGAATAAGATGTATGAGCATAGAATAAGTCCCGGAACGGATGAGCGTATTTAAGGATATTAAAATAGTTAATATAAAACGAAATGTGGGAAATCATAAAGTAAAAGCTATAGGGGAAGTAAAGGAACAAAAAGTGTAAAAGAGAGTCTAGAATAAGGAATAATGAATGCACGCGAAGTAAATTTGGGAATAGAAATAAAATGATGAATTTGATTTAAAAGAAAATAGGAAAGACGGCGAGTGGGTTAATAAATAACTAATAAAACGGAGAGAGAGTATGATAGTAGGGAAGTTAGAATAGAACGCTGGAATAAAATAGGGGAACTAAATGGAGACAATAGGATAGTCAAAGAAAAAGGAAATTAATGGAATAGGGATAATCAGTGAAGTAACAATGTGAGTTAATAGAGTAGTTAAATGAACTGGAGATAAAGAATTAGGAATAATAAGTTAAGTAATAGTATAAAATAAAGGAACCAAAGAAGTGGCTAAGAAGTAACAACGAGAATTAAAATATAATATATATAACCAAGTTAAGTAGAGTTGGATAAAATCGAGGGAAACTAACCAAAAGAAAAGAGCAAAGTAGAAAATGTAGAAAAATGAGATAAGCTATGAACGAAAATAAAGATCAAAAGATTGAGGCAAGTATAAAAGAAATACTTAAATTATAAGAAGAGAAAAGAGAAATAATTAAGAAAGAATAAAAGAGAACGACTGATGGTCTGTTGGACTCAGTCATGATAAAAGATAAACGGCTGATGGTCTGTTGGACTCAGTCATAAGAAATGGAAACGACTGATGGTCTGTTGGACTCAGTCATGATAAAAGATAAACGGCTGATGGTCTGTTGGACTCAGTCATGTTAAAAGATAAACGGCTGATGGTCTGTTGGACTCAGTCATAAGAAAAGGAAACGGCTGATGGTCTTTTGGACTCAGTCATATAAAGGAAAAGGGCTGATGGTCTTTTGGACTCAGTCACCTAAAGGAAAACGGCTGATGGTCTTTTGGACTCAGTCATATATAGAAGGAAAACGGCTGATGGTCTTTTGGACTCAGTCATGATAAAAATAAAGGGCTAATGGTCTGTTGGACTCAGTCACCAGGAAAAAGAAAAAGATAAAGAAAAGAAAAAGAAAAGAAAAGAAAACGGGAAATGATTAGAGAACTGTTAGAGAATCAATAATTAAAAGAATGCGAGAATAAGTGAAAACTAAAAGAGATTAATTATACGAATAATTATGAATAAAGTATATGAATAATTATGTAGGCTTGGTTGTTGCTATGTCTTCTTTTAGAATTTATCTTTTTAAGTTCTGTGTAATGCTACCCTTCTTGATATCATTTTACAGGTACGGGAGCAGAGCTTACACTGTTGCAGGCCGAACTGGAAACCCTCCACCACGTGGAGTGTGGTTATGATACCAAGAGGGGATTTTTATTTTTAATTGCATTAAAAACTGTTATTTTTGTAATGTATAATATGTGTAGTTATATGCCCTGAGACTGGTACTGATCGGGCGTTAGGATCTGAACTGGTTTTTAATCTGTTATGTTTATGTTTTTAAATAATTCTGGACTGACAGGTTTTTAGAAGGAAATTTTTGGGAAGTCCGTAAAACAGAGGAAACTCTGCCGGATTTTCGTAAAATCTTTTATAAGAAATTAAAATCAAAAATGAATTTTCAAACTCTGATTTTATTAAAAACTAAAATTAACTATTAAAAGCGAGGATGTTACACCATCCATTAGCTAATTCAAATAGACCAACGGGGGGAGTCAATGGTTATCAAATCTGAAATTCCAATTAAGCTACACTTTTGCAATTGCTTATTTTCATTGCAAATTTGTTACTGGATGGAAAGTGAACAAAACTGCAGGCAACTTGGAACTTATTGGATTATCACTTGGAGATAAAGAATTGGTGGGCCAGTTTCAACTATCGGAAGTTGATGAAATTATACTCTGGTCTGATATAATTCTTTTTCAGCTCGTTAAGTTGTTCAACCTTGAGGACAAGGTTGATTTTGAAGGGGTCGGTAATGATAGGAGATGGGATCAAATAATGGTAAAATGGGTTATTTGGCCCATATGGAGAAAGGGAGTAGGATAATTATAGTTAGATAATTAAACAAATAGTTTATTAAATATTTCTAATTCTAGAATGTTCTTAGTGATTAGGATCTTGCCACTTGTGTGGTTCTTATTACTTTTAGGGTTTGTTATTTCATTATATAAGCATTGTATACCTTATTGAACAATGAATGAAAAATGATGCAATTTATCTTTATTATCTTTTATTAGCTTTCTTTTAGGAGTAGAATAGTCTAGTGTTCTTGGAGGAGCATTTTCTTCCTATCAGAACCACCCTATTAAGTTATTAATGAATATTATTTGCTGGAATGGGTACAGGTAACAAAGGATTTCCAGGACTAATGCAAGACCTGAGAAGAATGAAAGGAACCAATTTATTCGTTCCGGTTGAAACCCATGCCAGAAGTGAAAATGCCAAAATCCTCTGCAATCGTTTGGGGTTTGATGGTCTCGCAACTATTGATGCTAGAGGCCATGCTGGTGGCATTTGGGTCCTTTAGGACTCTAATTACTGGACTGTCTCAGTTGCGAAGAGTCAGTTCCAAATTATTCATTTGAAAGTTTTCTTTCAAACAATGAGGAGTGGTTTCTTACTACTGTTTACAGGAGCCCTCAAGTGCAACATAGAAGATCCTTATGGAGAGAAATTTGTGCCCTTTCACAGAATCTTAATAAAGCTTGGTGTTTGATGGAAGACTTCAATACTATTTCCAAATCCTATGAAATCATAGGCAGCAGGAGCTCGGGATTGCCGCCTGATAGTTTGGCTTTCCAAGAGGTTATTCGTGACTGTAATCTCCTTGATGTTGGCTTTGTTGGTCCTGGGTTCACTTGGTAGAGAGGAAATTTGTACAAGAGACTGGACAGAGTTTTGTTTAACATGGATTAGAGATTGTTATTTCAAGAAATGACGGTGCACCATTTACCAAAATTCAAGTCTGACCACAACCCTCTATGGTTAGATTTCGGAAAGAGTCAAAGCATTAATAGAGGTAGGAGGCCTTTTAGATTTATTGCTTCTTGGTGTACCCATGAAGATTTCAAAAATGTTTTGGCTGGGTGTTGGAACTCTTCTAACCAGAGGATGACTAAAATTAATAAAACTCAAGAAGGGCTTCGGGTGTGGAATGTGGATGTTTTTGGAAATATATTCAAAAGGAAGAAGGAGATTATGCGTAGAATGAATGGTATCGTTAAAAGACTGAGCACGGGTCCGAATAAATTCCTTGAAGATTTGCAAGTCAAGCTTTGGAGTGATTATGAAAAGATCCTTTACCAAGAGGAATTACTGTGGTTCTAGAAATCCCAAAGTAAATGGATTAAATATGGTGATAGAAATACCAAATTTTTTCATGGTACTACTATCGTTAGAAGGAAGAGGAATAAGATTGAACATATGCAAGATGATAATGGTGCTTGGATTGACAATATCGATCAACTGGAAGCTTATGCCCATGATTATTTTGTCCAATTCTATAAAGATGCTGACCCTTATCAAGTGTTCTGCCTAAAAGGAGCTTTTCCTCCGCTGACAGCTTTTCACATGCAGCAGTTATCCAAGGACATTAATGATTATGAAATCCAGCATGTTGTCTTCTCTATCGGTGGTCTAAAAGCACCAGGGAAAGATGGTTTTCAAGCTTTTTCTACCAATCTCAATGGAAGTTGTTGGTCCAGCTTTAAGCAAGATGATTAAGGATTGTTTTTATGATCCAGGTAAAATCAAAGATATAAATGAAACTTTGATCACTCTCATTCTGAAAGTTGATAACGTTGCAACAATTAAGTAGTTTCGTCCTATTAGTTTATGCAATGTCTCTTATAAGACGATTACGAAGATTGTTTTTCAGCCACGAATTAGACATACAAATTGGGAAAAATGATTAATTTCTATTCTAAGCAACATAGGCTTTAAAACAAAACGAATTTGACTTTACGAGATAGCTAGCCTATGCTTACCACAATCGGGTCTGGAAGTGAGGTCCACGAATCAATTCTGGAATTCACAGGTTCACCACACTAACTTCAACAGGGAATAACTTTCAGCTCATAAATTTGTAGAAAACAAGATTGCTATCAATTTGAAGAGGGTGTTGAGGACTTTAAGAAAATGTATTGGTCTCGAGTTAGGGTAATTTGTGATAAGAGTACTTAGTTAAAGAAGAAGGTTTGTTGGTTCAACGTTTAAACTGAGTATTCGCATCAAAAAAGATAAATTCATCAACCAAATCCCTTGATATAACCAATTCATACTTGCCCAGCATCAACCACGTGTCTTCCACCGCTCTCCACCGCCTGGGTTAAGCATGAGGTGGCAGATTTGGGTGAATTTGTGAGTTGAATTAGCAAAACCTAACATTCTGGGTTCTGTTGTCTCGTGTTAATTGATTAACACGGCCTGTTAATCGATTAATACGTTCAAATTTTCAAAATATTATATTATATTTCTTTTCCCTCCAATTTTTTTAATACTGTTTTCAGATTTAAAAATGGCTATTAATGGAAAAATAACTTCAATTATACATAAATTATTTTCTTGAATAATTTCACATTTTCATTTATTTGTTAACAAATAATTACATAATCATTAATATCGTAATTAACGTAATTATTTATAATTAACTATTCCTAATCGAGGTTAAAATTTGGGGTATTACAACACTCAAAAAGAACTGTTCTCCCAATCAAATCTATAACATGTAAAGAAGATTTAGCATTGTTCAAGCAAAAAGGTAAGAGATTTATTGACATGCATATGAAAAAATCACTTTTTAAGTAAAATCTTTCACACTCATAACCTTAAACCAACATGCAAGTAGAAAGATTTTTACTTTCTTAACAAATATTGAACAAGCATAAAGCTTTTTAATATAATCATGAGAACAATGTGTAACACCCCGATTTAAAACATAATTTATTTGAAAAATATGAGCCATTTTTTTTTATTTCAGGAGCATGCACATACTAAGGCTTTGTAAAATAAGCTTTTGAAAGTTAAACATTATGTGTACGTGTCATGTCATATTCCAAACTGGGATGTTACCCACATCACACTTTGGAATCATACTACCATTTTCGCAAAACATTGTTCATCAATATTTATATATAAAAGAAGAGCAGTCATCAATTTTTGCTCTGAAATTAGCTGATTTTCCCGCCTAATCCCACTTTAATTTTGACCAAATTTTGACTAATCATACTCTATTTAAGCATTCTTCTTCATTCAACAACTTCAACCATTCAAGCATTCATTTCAAGTTTCTCTGATGTTAATGGTGGAAATGAGCCATAATTAATGGGCAGACATTGAGAACCCCATTGCTTCGGTGAGTGGGCTTCAAGCCCAAAGGTGGTTGGTACACAGTTTTTTTGGTTGGTAAGAAAATGGAAAGTCACTTTCTTCTTCCTCCATCTTTTCCACGAACCAGACACTCAAGAGTCTCCAACCACCCTTTTCCTCATGTCCACCATTAACATCAGAGAAACTTGAAATGAATGCTTGAATGGTTGAAGTTGTTGAATGAAGAAGAATGCTTGAGCTGTGTAGAACAAGAAACTGATCAATAGCAAAAACTAACAAAAAGTAAAAAAACCACCGAGGAGGCCACCATGAAGGCTATGGAAGCGTAGACCGTTTAAGGTCTCAACCACCGCCGACGATCTCCCTTCATCGTCATGGATCTCGGTTCCACCGCCATGCATGTCCCTCCACGGCCTTCGAAACCGATCTCCGATCTCGCTCTCCCTCCACCGCCTGCGATCTATCTCCACGATTGGCTTCGGTTTCTTTTTTTTTTTTTAATTTTCTTTGTTTTTTTTAATTTTGTTTTATAAGGATTTCTGTTTTTTTATGTGTATTTTTGGTTGTTGATGATGTTGTTTGTTTTTATTGTTGATGGTGATAATTTTCGTTTCATCTTTGTTGTTGTTGCTGTTCATATTGCTGTTCATATTACTGTATGGTTCCTTTCCTATTTTCGTTTAGAACAATAAGATGGTTGATTGTTTGAGTGTTCACATATGAGTGTTTCTAATTTCTCTTTGTCAACTTCTATTCAATATTTATGTTAAATTTCTACCTATATAATTTTGTTGTTGTATTTCTTTTAACCTTTGGTCTACTTTGTCTTCTTGCAAGTGTTGCAAGTGAGAAAGATCAAGACTTGAAGGGAGTTGATTTCAAGGGTTGAAGTCTCTTATGTAAGTTATCTTTGCTTATGGTATGCTAATATTTTTTGTGCATATCATGCCACTATCTACCTATTTGATCCGTTTTGTGTTCTTCTATCCAATTTAAAAAAGTTATTTCAGATTTGTTATCAGTGGATGGTTACTTTTGCAGTCACATTCATTCTTTGTGGAGTGTTCATGATACTTAACAAGTAAGCCATATATTCATTCTTTCTTTTTCTCTCGCCCTCCCCTTTACCTCCAACCTAACAATTAGTTTGAATAAAAGTTGGTTTTTGTTGTTGTAAGAGAACGTTATTGTGAGAATCAAATTCTTCAGTTGAGTAGATTCCATGGAGTGTTGTTATGATTGCCATATAAAAATAGTATGCATTTATTTTACGTCTCTCTTTTCCCCCGAGAGACACGATCACACAACATTGACAATGATAAAATAACATGGGGATAAAATATGAATTGCTTTGCTGTTGTTACTTTATTTCAAACTGATCAGTCTTGTGGCTCATCTTCATTCATGATCTTTAATGAAATCCTTATTTTTTCCAGGGTGTTGAGACTGTAGATTCAAGTCATTTTATTACTGCAGAAAATACTGAAAGACAAAAGCTGGCAAAAGAAGCCAACAGGGTCCAGGTATTTTAATTTTGCTTGATGGTTTTAAAGAGTAGCATTTTTATGTTACATCGATTCCCTAAATTCCAATTTTTTCCTCATATGATGTCGGCAACGTTTGTTTTTCACAAATGGATAGATTGATTATAGTCAATATAATTATCCACAACCTACCCAAAATGATGCTGAGAAGAAATTACCATTTGCTAATGGTGATAGTCAAATTGGAACTGTTGGATGTGTGGCTGTTGATAGTCATGGGAATTTTGCTTCTGCAACATCTACTAGTGGATTAGTGAGCAAAATGGTTGGTCGAATTGGCGACACACCCGTCATAGGTGATGGAACATATGCTAATGAACTTTGTGCAGTTTCGGCAACAGGCAAAGGTGAAGAAATAATACGCGCAACAGTGGCAAGAGATGTTGCTGCCCTCATAGAGTTCAAAGGCCTTTCTCTCAAGGAAGCTGCTAATTATGTTGTAAATGAGCGCACAGCAAAAGGCACTGTTGGCTTGATTGCTTTGTCTGCTGCAGGAGAAATTGCAATGCCTTATAACACAACAGGCATGTTCCGAGCATGTGCCACTGAAGATGGCTATTCAGAGGTTGCAATTTGGTCTACTTCCTAAAATAAATTGATTGGTTACTTTTTGCAGTCACATTCATTCTTTGTGGAGTGTTCATGATACTTAACAAGTAAGCCATATATTCATTCTTTCTTTTTCTCTCGCCCTCCCCTTTACCTCCAACCTAACAAAAATTAAATATGTGCAACTCTTTATGAGAGAGATTTAGTGCTTCTTTTAAACTTTGGGATTTTATTTGAATACATTGCTGAAAGCGAGAAGATCTTTAATTGTGGTCGACTAATCCAAATAGGGCCTTTGCATCACTTTTTAAAGCTGGTTGGTGTTACTGCTATTTTTGTTTCTCTACATGCATGGTTGACTTTAGTATATGACTTAAGCTGGAAGCATTTTAGTTTATAACCATTTTGATTATTTTTCCAATCAGTTGGCCCAATAACATTATTTGCAAGGTTGATTGTTGATATATTCGGTTAGAATTTAAAATTGATTTGATCTAATAGCACTTAAATTCAATCAATACCTTCTTTCAACCAAAATTATTTGCAACGTTGATTGTTGATATATTCGTTCAAAAAACTAATAAACATGCTTTATGCAGGATCGTTTCCTCTTCAAATGCTAGCAGTGAACTAGAACTCTATCCCATAATGCTAGAGAGAGGTGGTTGCTATTGATCTGAATGGAGATATTCACTTCAATTATATTTTGTCTTCTTTTGGGTTTCACAGCTGAGGTATGTTTTGTCTCTTTTTCTCATTTTATATGATCTTCACTCTCAAATTTTCCCTGATTTAGGTACCTTTTTGTTTTGGCTTTAGTGTCTCTTTTTTGGTTGTTGTTATGTATTAAATCTTATTTTAATATCTTACAATCATGCACTTTAGTATTAAGGCTCTATGGAGCTGAGGTCCAACTGATAAGGTTTTCAAGGAACTTAATTTCATGGTTTTTTAATTTAAATTTGTTATTTTTTTATTAAAAAATTGATTTTGTGCACTATGTAGTAAAATAAATTAGTAGTTACTGGGGAGAGATTCTATATTTAACTCTGGTTGGATGAGTTTAGAACTATTTTGCTCCAAATGTTGTTTATTGATTTCTCAAGTTGTTTTAGTCCTCCATCAATGGAGGGTGGCTCAATGATGAAAGTGTGAAAATTATTGGTTGCATCTATGTGTCTTAATATGTATCCGTGGATTTTGTAGAGAATATATGCTAAATGCTAATAAACCATTTGTTTGAATTTTGCCAACATTTTAAATTTGAACAACTATGGGATTTAAATTACAAATTAGAAAATCAATTTGATAATTTAGTTGCATAGTGAAGATGGCTATTGCTATTAGTTAACCAATTAACCAATATATTTAGTTCATTGGCCAAGCCCAAGTACAAGGTATGTTGTAAAATTTTACTTTGGAGTTTAATAAAAGTAATAAAATAGGCATTCATATTCTAAACAAAAGATAGAGCATGAGTTGTGGTCATTAGATCCAACTGATTCAGAGAAAGCAAAATTTCGATATTGTTGAGCATGAGTTGTGCACTACCGCTGCTGTTGTTGGAGGGAAAAGTTTAGCATCTCAAATATATGAAAAAAATAGTAATAATTTCTATCCTTTTTATTCACATTGCATTTAAAAGTTATTTTGGCTGTTCCGTTTTTCATAATGTCTTGGTCCTGGTACGGAGTCTGTTACCAATAATAGAAAAGTATGTGGGACAATGAAGGAAATGCAATGTATGTAATTTGTGAACAAAAATATGACTTTATAACCATGAGTCAGTAGAACATTTTTGGGGTTGTGGATTGTAGTGTGCAATTCTTTTTTACTACTCCTAATTGTTGTACTTACTAATTACTTTGCAGGTTACACTCTATGCTGGAATTCTTTTCATTGTTTTTATCATCCAGTCATACCTTTCTCCAGCCTATGCTATTGGTTAGTGATTGTTCTTAATGTCTTTTATAATTGGAGAAACTTGAGTGCAAATGTAGAATTATTTTATTACAAGATGTAGAAAGAAACTTGATAAACATGGGTGTACTGCACTATACTCCACAAGCGTTTGTTCTAACTGTGCAAGATGGTGATGTATTTTAATTAGATGTACTATCTTATTCACACATTTCATCTCCAAATGAATTATTGCATTTTATTATTTAGAATTTATCATGAAATCTTTGAACTAGATTGATATCTTTTTAACCATAAATTAATAAATATTATTTTCTTATATTATAATTATAGTCATAACTACATTGCCCAAGGTTCAAGTGTTGTTGAAGCATATGATGATGTTTATGAAAACATAGTATTTTTTTAAAATTATTAGAAAAGAAAAGAACATGAAAGTTGTTTTACATCCAACTGCATTTTCAAATTTCCCTTGTCAAATTTTCAAATTTACAAATTTGTCGAGTAAATGAAAAATTTTCAAATATTCAAATTTGTTGAGTAAATTTTTTTTATAACCTTTTCAAATTTACAAATTAATTTCGAAATTTAAAAATAAAAATTGGGAATGAAACAAAATTTAAAAACAACAATGAGACAACAATGAGATCCGGTGGAATTCCGCAAGCACCGCAATTCAGGCCTTCAACGGTGACTTCGCAGTACTAACTCATCCACAAGTTCTACCAGAGAGGTGAATGGTGCAGTGAAAAGCAAAGATAAAGATGATAACTAGAAGACAGGAGGGGAAACGCAGAAGTCTTCACCTAATGTGGTTGCCGGAGATCCTCTTAGCGATGCTCATGGCAATGTTCAAGATGAGATTATCAAAAAGTTTGCTGCAATTATGGCTACCAGGACAATGCGTGCCAGTGAAGTTGCAGCTCTTGGTACTACGAGAGTCATGCAGAGATATGGGCATATGTCACATAGTTAACAATGCTTGTGTTTTTGTGCTCTTAACATCTTTACCGATATTCGAATGTTGGTGTTATCATTAACAATTGAGATTCTAAAACGTTTATTTATGCAATACCACTGCAACTGTTTGTGGTTTATAAATTGTTTGTTATTTTTTAACTATATTTATTTCTATTTTTATGTCATAATATTTATTATTATTTACTCATAATATTCATTTCTAAAATTAAACACATAATAATGTTGTAATCACTGAAAATGTAAATCAAAAACTTTAGTTAGCTTCAATTTTGAAGACTACATTGAATAATAGTCAAAGTCCTTGGATTGCACTTCTTTGCAAATTTCTTCTTCTTCTTTTCTCTTAGAAATAGACTTTTTACCTTCAAAAAAAAGAAATAGACTTTTTTAATTTGTCGGGATCTTTTTAGATTGTTTCAATTGCAATTGTTTGCTTACCATTGATTTTTCAAACTTATTTAGTTGGATAAATTCATTGTGTTTATTTTTTTTAAATTATGTTTATAAATTATCTTTATCATGAAACCTTTAATAATTTCACATTTAAATTAGAGGCTTCGCGTAATGGCCCCGTGCATCGCACGGGCTTGCTTACTAGTTTAATTAAATATCAATTCGTAAGTTTCTAAAATGTTACGCATAAAAACGGGGGTTACAGTTGTACTGGCAATATCAATCCAGTGCACATAAGTGGGTTACAAAATAAAATAAAGATTACCATAAACGACTAGAATTATCTTCAGCCGCTGGCGGTTCCGACTCTTCGGCGGACGACTTCTCAGGTACAATCCTTGACTCCATCTCCGTAGCACCATCCCCAATCCTTCGGCTGTATTTACCATTTTATACAAGCAGGAGAACATAGCAAAATAGAGAGAGTAAGCATTCCAGACATTGAGATGTCGACTATGTGAATTTATATTAGGCAATTAATCAATTAAACAGATAAGCAGATAAAATACAACAATGCTTAAAATTTGCTATCACCACTTGATGGTTCCACTTTAAACATATTACAATTCTCAAGACCACTTTAACAGTATCAATATCATCAATCTTTCTTCCTCCCAAAAACACTTCATTTCCGCCACATTTCACCAATTATTTCCTTCCTTTTTATTCCACCTCTTTACCGAAAACTCAATTATGTCTTGGACAATTTCTTTTCTTTTTATTAACTTCTAAATTCTCAACTTCGGTACCTGGGAATTATTATTCTCTTTAATTAAGTTTTATTACATCGCGTCCACCAATGACGGGGAATTTGAAAGTCATTGTGAATTTATGGTTAGCACACATACATCTCCTCAAAACCATCTAAACCTAGTCGGAAGAAAACGGGACGTACAGGAACCTTAACCCACGCAGGTCGAACAACCGAGAAATCACAAGATATAAGTCAAGGCCACAACAGTACGGGCCGGCCAATATGACGCTAAACATTTTAAATCAAAAATCATTTGACTGTCTGCCTCGTTCAGGTTCTCTCTCACCGTTTCGAATTTGATCAAGGGGGCGACAGTACTATCCTAGTCTGCAGTGTGGAGCACGCTACGATCCCTTGGGTCTTAAGTCCCGATCAATTATAGACTAGCTCCACCTAGCATAGTACTCTAGGTTTCTTGACGTATCACCGTCATCATCCTCCCCTATCACAATCACATTATTGGATATTCGTAGATAAACAGGGTATCTTCCTCTCCACTACTTCACACTCAACTCGCCGCGATATTCAAAGTCTTTTAATATTTATTAGTATTTTATTAATCCTAGATTCGGCGAGTCACCCTTGTTCATCCCTTTGGTGAACCTCGTCCTCTAAACGATTTTTCCATAAATTTCTTCAACATTTATTTATCCCAACAAATTTGGCTCGGACACACGAGCATAGTGCCACGTGGCCAGCACGGGTTTAGCTTGAAAAACATAACATCCTTCGTCCCACTGTGTTCACATCATTTTTCTTCCCTTCCCAATATATTATTCATACCATCCATTCTCATTTAAATAATTTCTTAAGTTTTCACCATCCTTAGATCAGAACTAATCTTACTATTACTCATCATTTTCGCACGCCTCATCAATTTAAACCAAATTGCACAATATATAACAGGAATAATTTCAATTTCCGATAAAACTCAACAGACATATATGTATCACAATTAATATCATCAGCCCATCAATATATATATTACAGCTTGAAATTCAACTAAGACATAAGAAGGGTCCAACCTTTCGTATTAGTGGCCACTCACACACAAACAATTGCCACTACACGATCGACTCTTTAGGATCCTACGTTCCGAATTTTGAGATGGTCCGGGGAACACTAACACACATTACCTAATTACCATGGCGTCTTAAGGAAAGCTTCTCTATCACCTGTAAGAACTGACAATTCCTTGAGATCCATTGGGTCAACGCCGCCGCCATCAATCTTGTCCTTTTTCCATGCTTCCTTAAATTAGGAAATCACACAAAGATTACTACCACGTAATTAAATTATGCTACACCCATATGTCATGCACTTAAACACTTTAAGATAATCAGATCAAATAATTCACTGCGAACTCATGTACTCTTTAAAATATTTTGAATACTCTAAAATGTTTCAGGGTCAAAATATCAAGAGCTGAATGCTTTATGCGTGTAAACCAAAAGTCAATTAAAATAGGGTTTTTATTTTGTCACCCCAAGGTCTATGGATGCCACCCCATATGTATAAAATATACCTATTATGTCCTTTTAAAAAAACAACTTTTAATATGGGTCGTAAGAGGTACTGACGACCTGAAGGTCGTAGCACTCTCTTACGACATTTTAAAAAACTAAGTTTTAACACGGGTTGTAAATAGGTGTTACGACCTAAGTTTTTTCACAAGTCGTAAACAAGTGTTACGACTATAAAGTCGTAATAGTCACATACGACTGTATAGTCGTAATAGTTGCATACGACTAGTCAATCATCATTCTGGATTTCTTGTTTTAGTATTGGAATCAGATGAACAAGTAATCATAGCCCAACTGCAAGCATCCACAGAGTACTCATCCCAGTTGCTCATCACTCCGTGTGGATCACTCAAACCATCTCTTATACTTATCAATGCCATCACTGCAACAAAAATATAAATATAAATATAAATAAACTAAACCTCTTTAACAAGCTACTTTATAATTATATGGCGTAGGTGATAGAAATAGACACACCTTCGGGGTTGCTGAGGCTCAGCAGAGGAGCATAGAGAAGCTCGTGAGAAGAGGAAGAGGGATAAGTGGAGGAGGAGAGTAACCGAATTGAGAATGAGAGCCATGACTATGGAACCAACCAAAGAGACAGGTTTGAATGTTGTATTTTCACAAAGGGAACCAAATCATGGTGAAAAAAGAAAAAAAGCTTAGTGTGCAAAGTTAGAGGGCTACACACACTACAGAGTTGTTTTTTGCTTTTGTGTTTTTTGTTTTATTGTTTATTTTTAGTAACTTGGTTTGAGGGAGGAGGGTGGTGGTTTCAGTTCTCACTTATCTTTAATTTGAGTGAGACCCCACTTTACAGTGGTAAGCCATTTGCACAAAAGAAACGGACATTTGCATAAAACAGGCTTGCAACTCCAGAATTGACTAGTCGTATGCAACTATTACCGTATATGACTATTACGACTTTATAGTCGTAACACTTGTGAAAAAATTTAGGTCATAACACCTGTTTACGACCCGTGTTAAAACTTAGTTTTTTAAAATGTCGTAAGGGAGTGCTACGACCTCTTACGACCCGTATTAAAAGTTGTTTTTTTAAAAGGAGATAATAGGTATATTTTATACATATGGGGTGGCATCCATAGACCTTGGGGTGGCAAAATAAAAACCCTTAAAATAAACCAGTATAACTTGAGTTTTCACGGTTTCACTTTAAAATTCGCGGGTAAATCGTACGCTGACAATTTAAAACAATATGCTGAATAAAAGAATCAATACGTCAATTTTCTTTTGTTACAAGCACCAAATAACAATAAGCACATTGCCAATATCTAAATAAAATAAACAATAGATTTTATCTACAATACTTATGCTTAACGTAACGCTAAAATCATTTTAAAGAATTCGAAAACAACTTTAACTGTAGGGAAATTCGTTGAAACCTTTTTCTATACGCATCACTTTAAAATTCTTAAGTTTCCAAACACCATAAATTATTTTCATCTCTTTGTACCTTAAAAAATAAATCTGGGCAGCAAGGAAACAAGTTCCATAAATCACTCTTTTGCAATCCGAAAACGGCGTAAAGTCACTCTTTAGTTTACATAACACTTTGACATAAAATACACACTTAAACACTTTGTTTTTCAAACTTTAACACAAAAATAAATTTAGGACAGCAACTACACAAAGTAAATACTTTTGAATTAAATCAAAATTAAACCACCCCAAAATCACTTAGTTTTCAAGAGCTAATTACATAATCAAACACCTTTCACATTCGAAAACTCTAAATTAAATTTTTTTTTTTTGTTATTCCTTTTACAAAAATCAATCAAATACTTGTATACAAATTAATTTCAAATGTTAAATCACTTTAAATAAATCTCGGGACAACATTTAAGCATAATACAAAATCATCATTTTAAAACAATCAAAGTCATTTCAAAATACAAACAAAATACTTTTTCAAGTTCTATTCAAAATAACATAACTAAATCTTTTAGAAAATGCATTTCCTGAACAACATCTCTATTGCAAACCAAAAACAATCTTTAAACAAAAATCAAATCATAACCGAAAACATGTTACGTCACTTAGAAACTCATGAGTCTTAGGCATAGGGTCATTACCCTAAGCTAATATTTACCAAAAATGCAACTTCGGCACAACATTAAATTAAAACATGTATTCTTTTATAAAATCAACTCAAACACTTATCATATCAATTTAGCTTTCAAAAATCTTTTCACCTATCATCAAACTATATTTTTCAAATATCCAAAAACACTTTGTATCATTCTTGGACAGCATGTACTTCTTTCACATATTCCTTTTGAAAATTATTTCATATTTGTCCAAAAATCATTCATTTATAAAAGATAGTTCAAGAATCAAATATCTTTGACATTATAATATAGTCCTTCGCAAAACACTTTACGAATGCCAACTAAAACACTTAAACAATATTTTATTCAGTTCAAATCCACTTGGCCAATTCGGCCACTTCTTCTTTTTCATGGAAAAATTTTGTTTTTCAAACACAGTTAATTTGCAAATCTTGATCAAATCAATAAAAGAGCAATGAACTTTAAAATCTTTGAGTATAATAAAAGGAATATTATTTTAATTTATAAATCAAGCTCCCTATACTTTTCAACTTAAGCTAAATTAAAGTAATGATTAATTTTTATTCTAAAACGAATATGTAAGCATGGTAATCCAAATCTTTTTCACAAATCAATACAACATTTCAAGATCAAGATCAAAACTTGGTTCTAAATTGGAAAAAGGGGCTCATGACCTCTTAAGGCTTTTTATCCCAAAAATTGGTTTTCTTAACTCTATTTCACATACAAGGTTTTAAAACAATATACGTCATAAAACGACTTGATAAATCATATCCTTTTAAAACATAAAGTATAAACCAAAACTAAAGCTTTTGAAGCAATTAGTCTTTCTCAAATATAGGGACCAGAAATAACAAAGGAACATTATAAAACCACTAATCCAAATTAATCCCAAACAATGGCATAAATATACCAAAACCAAACAACCAAATATCAAAACATAATCACTCCTTTTTTCAAGACTTTGCCAAAAACTCGAAAATCAACTCATCAATTGGCATATTTGAAATCGAAAATCAAAATAACCATTTCTTTTATCTCAATCAATTCGGCCAAACCAACAAAAATAGGGTAGCCTTGTGAAATGACAAATCAATTCCTTCACAATTTTCAAATCACACCAAGTTAAAACAACACATGTATGTTCTAAAACAATCATGCAAGTACAAATTTCTAAAACACATGCTCAAATCAACACAACACTCATGGATTATCAATTTTTACCGTTATAGAAATTTGCCTAGCTAATTTACCTTTTGGTTTAGTATCTGAACGTTATCATGTCAAAACACTTTTGAAATCAATTTTCATTAGTCAAAATGGTTTGGACAGCAACAAAACAATTTCATAAAAATTACTTTTTGAACATTTTCAAAAATCAAAACTTCATTACTTTCGCTTTACTCAAAACATAGTATTTTTACAAAATTATTTCCTTTGCTAATAACTCTTTTAGCTTTATCACAGGTAAGGATTTAGAACACCTATTTGTTACATCAACCAAAAACATCGTTTTTCCTTCCTTTCTCAAATTCGGCCAATCATAAGAATTTCAAAACAAAACAATCATTTTTTTAAACCAATAGAAATTAACATTACCACCCATAAATAAAGACTTTAAAACATACAAACTAGAACCTTTGTTATTTAACTAAGGTTTTTCATAAACACTTGGAAAAACATTATTTTCAACACCACTCTTTTATTTAACACCTAGACAAAACTACTTAACACTAATCCTTCAAAACAAAAGAAATAAGGCA